>OU892283.1:33996680-36396680 GCA_917834065.1 Ceutorhynchus assimilis | reverse complement strand
ATATCCTTTGCAGACTCATTCAAAGATAGTAGAAGCGCATTTTTAGAATTATATCAGTTTTTTCAAATGGAAAGGGTATGGCTCATGAGCATGTTCCAAAAGAGCGTCTTCTAACGAGCAATTCAGTAAAATTAAGAATTTTTCTAGCATTCTAAATAATTTTGGAAAATTTTAGTTCAATATTTGAATAAACTAGCGATTGTGTGGTACTGAATTGTTTGTTAGAAAATGCTCTCTCAAAATATGCTAATGAGCCATACACTTTCCATTTGAAAAAATTGATATAATTCCAAAAATGCGCTGCTACTAACTTTAAATGAGCCTTTAGAGGATATAAAATTCAAAATAAGCTCAAATCAAATTTTCCCATGTTTCTAGGAGGAAATTAAGCATTTTAACTTATTCATGGCGCTCTAGATTAAAAAGTAAAAATTTAAATAATTTGGAGGTGAAATGTCAAAAAGTGACAAATGAGGTGTCATTGTACTCGTAATGTAGTTTTCTATTGAAATGAGGAAAAATTTACCTGGCATCTCATTTAAAATAAGGAAGTTAGGGTCACTTCCGGTCAAACCGGAAGTGATAGTAAAAAATTGAATACGTCAAATAATGCACATCCGGGTCATAAATAAACACACCAAATTTCATTTGTTTATTTGAAAAAATAAAAAAGTTATAGGGGTGAGCGGGTTTTGAAAAACACCCGGTATATACAGGGTGTCCGTTTTAAGTGATACCACTATTGCTATCTCTGAAACGGTAAAAGATACGAGGTCGGTTAAATTAGAAAAAAGTCGCCTTTTTTGATGCCCATTCAAGATTCGTTTACAGTGTTGCCAAATTCCTTTTAGTTTAGGAAATAAAGGGTGATTTCTAAAAAACGCCTAAAACTATTTCATCAATTATTTCGAAAACTATTGATTTTCGGGACAATTTAAATTTGAAAGTTTTATAACTTTTATCGCTTTACAACACGGCATCTTCAAATTTCAAATTTGACGTTTCGTGATCGAGTTACCATCATCAACTTCATTTTTTCAAATACGGACTTGGATTTTTTATGTCATTTTTGGAAAGCGCACTTTATTCTTCTTTCAACAATATACCTCTTAAGTATGATTGGCCGACGTTTCTGCTCGAAAAAGTGATCATCAGTGATTTTTACTACAATTTTACCTTGATTAATTCGTCATTTATAACATAGACGGTCTAACAAGTACTATTTTCCTTTATTATTTAGAACAAAATTACCAAAATAATTTTGAATGAAAACTTAAAATTATCTAATTGTGAACAATAATTAAAATAATTACTTAAAAACTAATTACATACAGAGTGGAGACTTTAACTGGAACTAATTCGCTAGAGCCGTCGGATAAAATATGCGGACAAAACGCCAAAACACGTCGATTAAGATTTTTTGCTTGAGATTTTTTCACATTAATTGTTTTATACAGGGTGTTCCAAGAACAGCTGTATGGTTATCAACTTAATTTTTTCAAATGATAGCCTTTGTATATTAGGACATTTCTGGATTCTGTGGAAAATTCTAGACATATTTCATCTCTAATGTCATATACCTATCTTCAACTGTTTCAGAAATATTGACAGTTGAAAATTGACTTTTTTGCAACTTTGACAGGCTGTAAAACCTGAACGGTTAATTTTACAGCAAAACCGATCACACATTCTTATCTTAGTTTTTCATAAATTATCTAATTATCATCTAACACTAAGTTCAAATTTAATCCATGTTAAAAATTCTGGTTAAATTTAATCTCCGGTTAAATTCAAAGTTAGTGTCAAATGATAGCTTATGATAAGCTGCAGACGAGAATTTGAAATAGGTTTTACTGTAAAATTAACCGTTCAGGTTTTAAAGCCTATTAGGCAATTCAATCCATCTGTCAAAAAGGAAAATTCAATGTGGCGTGGCGGCCAAGCAAGTTTGTTTTGAATATGTTTTTATGCGTATTTTGAATTATTTTGCATTCAGTTTTGCCTACAACTTTGATTTTCATTATTTAATAAAATATTTGTTGACTACCTAATAGTTATTTGTTTCACTAGGCAGAAAAGTACAAGATTTAATGCCGCGGCTGGAGTTTCATAGCCGAGGTTAGGAAACTAGCCGAGGCATTAAATCTGCTTTTCTGCCATGTAAAACATATAATTTTTTCTCCGAATGGTCAAATTCACACATGAACATCTTTTTTATATTAATTTAATCCATTATTATTATCCAAATAATTGAATTATTTTGTCAATTGTCACTGTCACCATCAATTTCAAATACCAAATTGAGGGAAATTATTACCTGGAACGTTGTGACACTGTCACTTTTAATGCCTAGGCAGTAAAAGTCCACTTTTACTGCCTAGGCAGTAAAAATACAACTTTTGATCCTGTCAAGAGTCATTAAAAGGCCACTTTTACTGTCATTCGGAGAAAAACTATTAATTTGGGCAGAAACTAGACATTTTTTTGTGTTTTTTGGCCCATGTGTGGCCGCCACGTCATCTTGAATGTCACGTGGTTTGAATTGCCTAACTAAAGTTGCAAAAAAGTCAATTTTCAACTGTCGATATTTCCGAACAGTTGAAGATAGGTATATGATATTGTAGATGAAATATGTCTAGAATTTTCCGCAGAATTCAGAAATGTCATAATATACAGGGGCTACAATTTAAAAAAATAAAGTTGATAACCGTACAACTGTTCTTGGAACACCCTGTATAAAAAAAATTATGTGAAAAAATCTTCAGCAAAAAATCTCAATCGACGTGTTTTTGCGTTTTGTCCACATATTTCATCCGACGGCTCTAGCGAATTAGTTCCAGTTAAAGTCCCCACCCTGTACATACGTATTATTGTAATTTCACAAATTCAGGTTGGCATCAGTGATATGGAATATAAATAAATTTCATCAAAGAATGCCTCGAAAAAAATTAGATTGACAGCTGTACAACATGTCAAACATTTCTTTATTATTTATTCATTTTATAATGATTATTAAATGAATAAGAGTACAGTGATTTTCATTATGGAGTTTACGAAAATACCAGAGACATTGGAAGAATTCAAACAGAGGATAAGGGCTGCATGTGCTAGAATAAATTGTGATGATCCAGAAATGTGACCAGATAATTACGAAGTCTTTACCTACTGTAAAATAGTTATTTATGATATAAGTGATAAAAGTGACATTTTATTTTGTGAAAAGGGAAGTTTGGGACACGACGCCGAAGGCGGAGTGTTCCATCCCTTTGAACAAAATAAAATCACTTTTAGCACGAATATCATACACTATTTTTTCTAAAAACGCACTAAAAGTGATTACTTTTAGCACTAGTGCTAAAAGTAGTCACTTTTAACACCAGTGTCATAAAATGGCATTTTAGACACTGACAGCATCCATTAAAAATGACACTTTTAATGACGTTTGTAGAAAAATTAAAATTTATCAAATAATCAAAATTTAATTTCGGTATTTTTAAATCTGTATCGATAAATTAAAAATAAAACGGTATTGCATCCAGTCATCATCTAAATTAAATTCTTAAAACAGATAAAAACGAGGTGATGACATCAAAAATCCGATCAATGAACTTTTTCTTAGCCAAGGCCAGCATGTTAATTAATTTGATGAATTATGGCATTCTTGAACCAATAATGTTTTGACCTCAATAAATCAGATTATTGCGACATAATTAATTGATTTCAGGCTTAAAATGATGTGAAATTCCAAGGAAATTGCATCATTATTTTAATAATAATTAGCTTGGCCAATAGAAGTGTCGGATTGCTAGGCAAGTGACCGCCTGTTGACGATTTGGGGGAAGATATAAAAACCACGGTTTCAGTTGCCATTAGATAGTTCCCAGTTGACAGTTGCCAGAAAACAGTTGAGTCGTCCATTTGAGTTAAAGTCTGTCCAGTTTCGCAAAAAGTTACCTTTTATGGCTTATGGCCTCGGGTATAAATTAACTTAGAAAATTTACGGAAAATCGTGAAAGTAATAACATTTGAAATTCGTTCAATAAATTATGTGCTAGCAAAATATTTTGAGTAATTAATTAAGTATTTTTACGTGTGTTTTCTGGACAAAATGTAAGTACTCTATAGTGACAAGATTTATTTTGATGAACATGACTTTGTGTGAATTTTACTAGAAAACTTTTGATTTTAATCACGGTGGAACTTTATTTCAATAAACTTAATAACTTGAGTGTTTTATAAAGGAAACATTATCGCATAACTTAATTACCTTCTGATATAATGACATTTAAATGTGCAACAAAAATATGAAGAGTACTTATAATGCATTTAACAATAATATACAATTTTATGAATTATGAATTAAACAGTTGGATTTATTAGCTAGGCATAGGAATCCGGAAATAGAATTTGTTCTGATAAACTATTAACTGCAATAGGAAATTTTGAAAAGAAATTTGATGACATAAAATAGAATTGTTTTCTTAAAATATTGGAAACTAGTTAAAAGGAAACTTATATTAGAATTTGTTCTGATTAAATAAACACTGGCGTAACTAGCCATCTGACCTGGGGGGGCCTAGGGTGGGCCTGGCAGAGACGCCGATTTTTGAATGTCCTCATAGGCGTAGGATAATATTTTTATTTTGTTTATAGGGGGAGGGGGAAGCTCGCCGCGCCGTAGGCGCCGGCAGAGGCAAAAATTTTTTTCCGGATGCCACGCCTTAAAACGTCTATTTTATAGTGTATATATTTTTCTATTTTTTTTCTACGAGCGTGCGAAAAGTGCTTTTTTCTGCACGCATTTTAGGCCATGAAAATATCACATCATCATCAAAATAATTATGCCTGGTACTTTCATGTCCTAAAATGCCTTATGTCCCGATTATTATCAAAGAATAGAGATGGAGAATAGCAACATTAGCAATATAAAGTAATAGAGCATAGAATTGACCACAAATAACGAAAGGACGGAATACTAATACCTCCCTTATCTAAGACTAACACGACTTGTATAATTCCTATACAAAGTTGTGTAAATTTAAATTACATACGTGATACTGATACTACCACACGGAACGGAATGATCATTAAATACGTTTGTACTTTAGCATTCCCTACGACAGCTCCGAGCACCCATGAGAGGTTGCTCATGGGAGCACCTGCCCAATGCCGCCTTGTAGTTGGGGCCAGTGGCCTAGGGTCTGTTATTGCGACTTATTGGAATCTTTAAAAAAGTAGAACAGTGCAATT
This sequence comes from Ceutorhynchus assimilis, assembly GCA_917834065.1. Lineage (NCBI taxonomy): Eukaryota > Metazoa > Arthropoda > Insecta > Coleoptera > Curculionidae > Ceutorhynchus > Ceutorhynchus assimilis. Next base: position 36,391,430 of record OU892283.1, on the reverse strand, counting down.
ATAGGCGATTAGCTGAATAAACCGGGCTTAAGTCACTTATAGTATTTTTAATACCCATTTAGAATAACCCCAGCCTTATTTATCAATCACGAATCAGATGAAACAAAAAATTACCAACAAAAACGAATGTCGATTGCTAATACGTCAAATTCATGTACAAATAGGAAATTCCTAACCTACTTTTATTTGTCTGTTCAAGAAGCGACGTACGTTTAGTCACTAGAATGACTGGTACTTCTAAATAGGTATTAAAAATTCTATACCTAGCTACAGTGTTGCTAACTCTGAATCAAGACTGTCCACTAGAAAAGATATTTAAATCCACTAAAATCCACAGAGAAAAACAAAATGGCGCCGCAGGCGAAATTTTTTTAAACCAGTGGAAAATCTACTAAATTTTTCCCATTCTTTTTTGAAATTTTTGTATCATCTACCATGTTGTGTTAGTTTTTTCTCTTTGTTTCTTCTTGATAGGGCCGGTTTCTCAATAGAAAGTTACCTCCGGTTTAGTTTTAACTCCAGGGTGAGCGTGTCCAGTTGCTATGTTTACCCTGGAGTTATCCTTAACCTGGGGGTGACCTGCTATTGAGAAACCGGCCCTTATACATTATGTTACAGCAGCATATTTATAGAAGCATGAACGCCGGGTTTGCTTGACTTGAATTTTGAAAGTGACAATATTGACAGTTGAACTGAAAGCATCATTGACAATATTGACATACCTACAATATGAAAAGCCCACAAAAAAATATGTCAAGGATGATACACACTACGAAACCACTACTACAGGCTGGCCTATCCTCATAAGGTCTGTGTGTTGTGTAACAAATCCCTCCCTCGCCAAATCACCAGTTTTGACGTAGGCAGCAGGTTATTTCTCATCTTGACGAAGGCTGTTTTAACAGCTGACGACTTAATTAGGACGGCGGAAATGGTGATACACCAATATGCGATGCCGATAAGCAATCCTGTAGGTGTGTATCATCCTTGAAAAATATGCTGCCTTCTGTAAATTAAAAGGAATCCTATAAAAATACGTTATTTCGAAATTTTAAAAACAAGTATCGCAAATGGGAGCGAAATAAAAATTCACTAGAAACCGTAGATCTCATTCCCATTCCCATTGAAATTACCACGCTAAAACCATTCCACTAGATGACTTTTAAATCCACTAGTAGAACTAGTGGAAATTCTACCGAGTTGGCAACACTGCCTAGCTAGCCCAGCTTATCAGCCACTGTAAAGTATATATCATCAACACCGATTCACGGATTCACAGGAAAAATATTTTGTCAAACTCTCAAACTAATCTGTTATATTGCTAATGCTAATTTAATGGCTTTGGTATACTGTATCACTTCTGCACATTGCAATTTGCACTGACCTTTGGGTGGCATAATTGCACACAGCCCGTTCGTTGGTTGATAGGAGGATCGGATAGGGTCGATCAGGATCGCCGCGCATTACCGTTCAAATTTAGTAGATAATAACATAAAATTATAATAGGTAACGTAGCTTTCATAAAATACCAAATTATTAAAGTTTTTTCTGGGGAGGGGGGCCTAGCGACATCTGGGGGGGGGGCCGGCCCCCCTCAGGCCCCCCTGTAGTTACGCCACTGTAAATAAACTAATTGAAAGGAAATAGGATGTTTCGAAAATTAAACTTGTTCATGAAATAGAATTGTCTTAAAATATGGGAAAGTTGTTAAAAGAATTTATTGTTCATGAAATGAATTTTGAATTAGGAATTTTATGTTTCAAGAAGAAGTCATTGTAAGATTTTATGAGAATAAATTAGTTGATAAACAAATTGGATTTATTTTGGGTTTTCATAAGTAAAGGACTTAGAGATTTTAAGGAATTATTTGACTAGGAAAAGGATAGTTATTAGGAATGATTCGGATGTAGTAAAATTGAGTAGAATTATAATTTTGAGAAATAGTATGAATAGGGCGTTTCTTATTTAGTAGGGATATTTCAGTGGTCCGTAAAATAACAATATAGAACGGATTTGAAGTATTAATTTTACAGAATTAAAGAAGGATGTAAAGTAGTGGAAGATATTTGGCTGATCTTTTTTGGGTTTTATGTGAAATAAAATATAATTTAGTACACCTCAGTAGTTTGTTTCTCTCTCTTGCAAATAGACCCTCTTCCACAGATTTTAGATAGCAAGCTCCAAGTATATAAACACCATCAATATACCGCTCGCCATTTACCTTCTAACTAATTACATAGTGTACTTGGGGCGATTTGCTACAAAATAATAGCTATGTGAACGTTGTTTCACCAGGGTTCATACTTTTGATATGGTTTTGACATATTTTTTTTTTAACAATTAAAAATTGACTGAAAGAAATCAATGACGTCAAAAACGTTCGTCGGCTCTTAAGCCAGAAGTCATTCATAATTTGTCAAAAAAATTGAATGTCATAATATCAATAATTAATCTACGACAACCCTTTTTCTTCAAGTTTCAAGGTCAAGTATGAACCATGGTGAAACGATCTGTATTTGTATAACAAGGCCGCGAAATGCCTTGGTTGCTTGCAGCCGAGGCAAGATAGTCTCGAGAATGCTGCAAAGTTTCGCGGTCATGGTATACACACCACATAAGGTGTGGCGGCCGCGAAATTGAATTTCGCGAACGGTTGCATGAAAAACAATACATATTAAATAGTATTCAAAAAAAAATTGTGAAAAATTGCAGCTGATGCGTGAGGAATAATGGACTTCAATTTAAGTACATATTTACAATAATAATTAGTTTCTAAGTCATTATTTTCGATATTGTTCATAATTAGATAATTCTAAGTGTTCTAAATAAAAGGAAAAGAGTACTTGTTACAAATAACGAATTGCAGGGCCGAAATAAGGTAAAATTTTGGTAAAAATCACTGATGATCACCTTTAAAAGCAGAAACGTCGGCCAATCATACTTAAGAGGTATATCGTTAAAAAGGGAATAAAGGGAGCTTTCTAAAAATGACATAAAAAATCCAGGTCCGTTTTTCAAAAAATGAAGTTGATGATGGTAGCTCAATCACGTAACGTCGGATTTGAAATTTGAAGATACCATGTAAAGCGATAAAAATTATAAAACTTTCAAATTTAAATTGTGTCCCGAAAATCAATAGTTTTCAAAATAATTGTTGAAATAGTTTTAGGCGTTTCTTAGAAATCACCCTATATTTCCTAAAATAAAAGGAATTCGGCAACACTGTAAACAAGTCTTGAATGGGCATCAAAAAAGGACACTTTTTTCTAATTTAACCGACCTCGTATCTCATACCGTTTCCGAGATAGCAATAGTGGTATCACTTAAAACGGACACCCTGTATAGGTATATAATAATAAACAAATTCTTCAGAAAGATTACGAACATAACGAACATTAAGATGCGCTGTTCTTTTCCTATATTCTAGAGCCCCCAAGCAAACCTTAATTATCACACAATTTTTTGACTTTCACCTTTAGAATTGTTCGCAAAATAAGTCAGTAATAGTATATTACAATCCGAGATGGGAAATTAGCTATTACTGTCGAGAGATAAAAGTCAAAATGACATTATGTTGGCAATACAATGTAAAATTGTCAATGCTATCAAATTTTTTATGTAGAAAATGCTTGTGTTGCCAACATAGTTACTAAATTTTTGACTTGGGGAATTATCTTTAAAAAAAAAACAGACTTTAGTAAAATGTGTTTTTTTTTTAAAGATAAAAGTCACAATGACATTCAGGGCTATGCACTAAGCACATTGACTTGAAGTCAAGGTTGAAATTGTGACATAAAGTTGAAATTGTACAGACATTTCAATATTTGCTATGCAGTAAGTCCACTTTTCAATTATTGACATTTTATAGTTTCAAGATGTTGAAATGAAGTCAAGTGACCTCGTGAATTTCAATATTTGGTATGCAGTAAGGAAAAATATTGAAATAAATTCCAAGTCAACTTGAAAAAATTCAATAATCCTAATGTTACGCAAAATTTAGCCCGTTAGAAACCTTGAAATGATGTCAACAACAAAACTTAACCTAAAACATTTGTTTTTTTGAGATTTGTTGGGAGTTTGTTTTATTTATTTATGTGAAATTCGATTTTTGTGAAGCTGTGGAAGAGAAATGCATTTGTTTTTCTATATCAATTCAAAATAAAATTCAGAACTGGGTAGTTCAAATCAAATCATATTTCGCCGTTTAGTGCAAATTATTCAATTTTCACAATTTGCTTTTCAGTACTTAGGTAAAGGGCCTCAAAGCAGTTAAGTCTCATGTATACCCACATACTCCCACTCCCTCCATCTTCTAATATAGGTAGATACCTATACCACTCATAGGCCCCCTGTGTTTTAAAGTTTCATAATTTTAAAGCTGATGCTGACGTACTTTCCTACACATTAAAATTTGCCTCAAAATCACAATTGCCTAGTAAAAAATGTACTTTCTATAATACAATTAATACAGGTATGATATGAAATGATTTAAACTTGATTAGGGTAGAGCTTCGATAGATAAGAAAAATCTGCTTTCAAGATGACGAAATTGGAGCTGAAAAAATCAAGTCAGAAATCAAGTAGATTATTTTGATCGTGTTGAGGAAAACTATTCTTTACAACAATCGTGATTGTGGAAAACAGTGTGGTGGAAAATTATTGTCCTAGAATTATAATAAATACATCTGCATATTTTGGTTATGTTTATATTTACTTATTTGAAGTATTATCAGATTATTAATTAATTTATTCAGGACTTGCAGGCTCTTTTCTATGGCAAATAAATAGATTTTGAGACCCTTGAATTATTTTCATGTATGTTCACATCAATGGATTTTCCTAAAAACAAAATTAGATAAGTTAAAATAATTGTGAATACCTACACAGTACCTAAGTCTCGAACTAGATATATTTTCACTATGTATTCCCATCTTTATACAAAATAAATTCATCTGGCTTTCGACTTCGTTCCCGATTCTGGATTCTCATTCCCTCAAAATCTATTTGATAAAATAAACCCAAAAGCATCGTTTCACCCATGTTCTAATTTGCCAATGATCTATTTGGATTTTTTTATAAGTAAGAACAAAATTCCACTCACTCTACTAAATCCACGAAAAGGGTAAAGAAAGTAAAATTAATAATTAGACTTGGCTAGGAAAACCAAAACAAACTTTCAGTTTGTATTTTTAGGTTAGAAACCCCTCAAAAACTCTTCTTTTTTTACGATTTTACAAAGAAATACAACGTTGCCACATAAAAACTTGACATCAATTTCAATGTTTTTTCATTTCAATAAAATAAATCAAGGGTGCTTACAGCATACCGTTTTTTTCCAATATTGAAATGAAAGTCAAAATTTATTGAAATTATTTCAATATTGAAATTAAAGTCAATCGGCCCTATGCAGTAACGACATTGAGTTTAGAGTCAAGGTTGAAATAATTCCAATAAATATTGACTTGCATTTCAATAATGAAAAAAATTGGTATGCTGTAAGTACCCTTGATTTAATTTTATTGAAATAGAAAAACATTGAAATTGATGTCAAGTTTTTATGTGGCAACGTTGTAATTCTTTGTAAAATCGTGAAAAAAGAAGAGTTTTCGAGGGGTTCCTAACCTAAAAATACAAACTGAAAGTTTGTTTTGATTTTCCTAGTCAAGTCTAATTATTAATTTTTACTTTCTTTACCTTTTTTGTGGATTTAGAGTGAGTGGAAATTTGTTCTTGAGCTTATAAAAAAAATGCAAATAGATCATTGGCAAATTAGAACATATGGGTAAAACACTGCTTTTGGGTTTATTTTCTCAAATAGATTTTGAGGGAATGGAAATCCAGAATCGAGACCGAAGTCAAAAGCCAGATGAATTTATTTTGTATAAAGATGGGAATACATAGTGAGCATATACCTAGGTCGAGACTTATGTACTGTGTGTTTAGGAAAATCCATTGATGTGAACATACATGAAAAAAATTCAAGGTTTTCAAAATCTATTTATTTACCATAGAAAAGAGCCTGCAAGTCCTGAATAAATTAATTAACAATCTGATAATGATAATACTTCAAATAAGTAAATATAAACATGACGTTAACCAAAATATGCAGATGTACTTATTTATTATAATTCAAGGACAATCATTTTCCACCAACTGTTTTTTCACAATCACGACTCTGTTGTAAAGAATAGTTTCCCTGGACACGATAAAAATTCTCTTCTCCTCAATTTCTAACTTGATTTTTTCAGCTCCAATTTCGTCATCTTAAGAGCAGATTTTTCTTATCTAGCAAAGCGAAGCTCTACCCTAGTCAAGTTTAAATCATTTCATTTTATACCTTTATTGTATTGTAGAAAGTACCTACATTTTTTAATAGGCAATTGTGCTTTTGAGACAAATTTTAATGTGTTGGAAGGTACATCAGCATCAGCTTTAAAATTAGGAAACTTTAAAAGACAGGGGGCCTAGGTATAGGTACCTACCTATATTAAAAGATTAAGGGAGTGCGAGTATGTGGGTATACATATGGGACTTAACTGCTTTAAGGCCCTATACCTGGGTACTGTAAAGCAAATTGTGTAAATTGAGTAATTTGCACTATGCGGCAAAATATGATTTGATTTGAACTACCCATTTCTGAATTTTATTTTGAATTGATATAAAAAACAAATGCATTTTTCTTCCACAGCTTCACAAAAATCGAATTTCACATAATTAAATAAAACAAACTCCCAACAAAATCTCAAAAAAACAAATGTTTTAGGTTAAGTTTTGTTGTTGACATCATTTCAAGGTTTTTAACGGGCTAAATTTTGCGTTACGTTAGGATTATTGACTTTTTTTCAAGTTGACTTGGAATTTATTTCAATATTTTTCCTTACTGCATACCAAATATTGAAATTCACGAGGTCACTTGACTTCATTTCAACATCTTGAAATTATAAAATGTCAATAATTGAAAAGTGGACTTACTGCATAGCAAATATTGAAATGTCTGTACAATTTCAATTTTATGTCCCATTTCAACCTTGACTTCAAGTCAATGTCCTTACTGCATAGCCCTGAATGTGCAAACAGCATAAGGCTGATTATGTTGGCAATACAATGTAAAACTGTCAATGCTTTCAAATTTTTTATGTAGAAAAGGCTTGTGTTGCCAACAGAGTTACTAAATTTTTGACTTGGGGAATTAAAAAAAAAAAAAAAACAGACTTTAGGTATATTACAGTACCTAGCAGGCGCGGATCCAGACCCAAATTAAGGGGGGGCCATACAATAGTAAATTAAAATACAAGTTTCATAAGACGTCATTTCATCGCACGAGCCCAATATTAGAAAACGAGCCGGAGGCGAGTTTTCCAAAGGGCGAGTGCGATAAAATGTCTTATGAAACGACTATTTTATACTATTTTTTTTCTATTTTGGTATTGTTTAATTTAAAAATAGCTATTTATACAATAAGTTACGAAATGAGCGTCTTTTAGGCACGCGACGTGAAAATTGTCCAACGAGGCAAAGCCGAGTTGGACAACACGTCGAGTGACTAAAAGACATCGTTTCGTAACGTATTGTATACAAGATTTTTTCTACTGGCATTTTATAATAAAAAAAACACAATTTTATTTCATGTGAATAAGTCGATTACACCCAAAATCTTTGTCACCTGCTTTTACTTGACACCTGACACTTTTCATGCGATTTTCTTTTCAAAATTCGGCATCAATATTTAAAATCCTAGAAAGTAGGTAATAACACAAAGTTCTGTTTTGAGTAACCCAAACGTTCAATTCAGTAATTCCATTTTCAATATTCATAATAAATACAAAACAAAATTCAAATATGTGTTTAGTGTTGTTTTTTATTTCTGAATAATGATTGACACTTTTAGGCACTAGTGCTTAAAAATTACTTTTACGCACTCATAAGTCACTTTTACGCATTCAAAAGTCACTTTTACGCACTGAGTGCCTAAAAGTAACTTTCACGCACTCAGTGCCTAAAAAAATGTCGTTTCAAAACTGAAATGACAATCGAAAAGTTGCTATTATGAAACGTCAGTAGAAAAAACAAATTTTGCATGGACATTTTATTCTCATATATATTCTGATTTCATAGTTTAGGTTGGTAACCTTTATAGGTAGATGATGATAGGTGTAAACACAAAAGTGGAGCAGTTTTAGCTAATATATTCGGGTCTATTCTGTAACTCAAATCGAATCGACAATCGAAAACTTGAATCGATAACTGTGGAAAAATGTCCACAGTTATCGATTCCAGTTTTCGATTGTCGATTTGATTTGAGTTACAGAATAGACCCGATTGTCAGAAATTTGAAATTTTGCGTACTTTCAACTTTTTTCAAATAGAATGCCCTATATTTGATTCTATATTCTTGAAGAGCACAATTTTCCGTTTCCAAAAATATATAGTTTCTTTGTATTTAGTTGAGCCGTTTCCACCATATTTGGCTTCAAAAATTTTAAAAATACTATCAGAGAAATCAAGTGCCTCAAATTTTATCTGAAGCTTTCATCAGAATGGTTCACAAAATCGTCAGTAGGATAGTATTTTTCCAATTTGTAGAACCAAATATGTTGAAGGCGGCTCAAACAAATATAGGCAAACTATATATTAGAAGCAAATATAGGGCATTTCATTTAAAAAAGTTGAAAGTACGCAAAATTTCAAGTTTCTTATAATACCAGAATTGAGTAGCGCTAAGTGGTATCACCACGTTCCGCTACTGCGCTGGCAGTCCGGTTCCAACAATGAGTAACAGATAGCATGATGGCGCCTCCAGGATCAAAATATTCCGGAGGTAAAATACCCGACCACTCGGATCTCCGGGCGTCGGGTGATCCTGGGGGTCCTTCATGCAAATATATAAAGAGAAGATCAAAAACTCAACTCAGAATTGATTTTAGCAATATAAGAGGAATAAGTACAAATATGAATTCAGTTCACCAACATCTTGAAGAACAAAGACCTGACATCCTTGTTCTCACTGAAACTAAAATCAGTTCTGCAACACCTATTGTGAACTATCTTTATCCCGGCTATGACCTACACCACCGATTTCGACATAATTTTGGGATCTATGTGTACATTAAAAATGACCTTTCATGTCATCGAGAGGAGAAGCTAGAACCAGCGAACCTTGATATCATATGGCTAAAATTCACCTCAAAGTCATCGACCAAGTTTATCTGCTGCCTCTACCGACCGCCAAGTAACACCGATTACCAAAACTTTTTCGCGACATTATCCGAAAGCTGTGATAGTATACAGTCAAACTATCCACAGGCGGAAATTGTCTTTTTAGGCGATTTCAACGTCCACAATATACCCTGGCTGAAACACCACAACAAAACAGATAACGAAGGCAGAGAAGCAGAAGCTTTTGCCATAAGTTGTGGTCTAACGCAGCTTGTCGTGAACCTACCCGTATCTCAGAAAGGGGCGAATTTGCAGCGCTTTTAGACTTGTTCCTAACCACCAATCCTGACTCGTACACAATTCAAGTAGATGCTCCACTTGCTTCATCCGATCATAAACTTATAATAACAAAGTGCGAAATGCTCATCCCACCAAGCCTACAACCACTTCCTCGTAAAATGTGGCACTATAAATCGGCAAAATGGAATGACCTAAAACAGTATTACCTGGATTTTCCATGGCAAGAGGTTTGCTTTAAAACAGCTGATCCCACTATTTGCTGTAATGAAATAACACAAGTAATCTTATCTGGAATGGACGCATATATCCCACATACAACTAAACGTAGAGCTAATGCAAAACCTTGGTTCAACAGCCAGTGTCAAACGGCTGTACAGAAAAAACACAGAGCATATAACCTTTGGAAACGACAACAAACGGCTCAAAACCACACAGAATTTATAGAAGCCAGAAATAGTTGCAAAATTACTATTGACTCCGCTAAAGAAACATACAATCAAAGAATAAAAAACAGGTTGCTGAATTGTCCAAGTAGTTCTAGGTCTTTTTGGTCTCTTGCAAAAGCTGTTGGATCTAACTTCACCAAGTCATCCATACCACCACTTACAGATAAAAATAATCACTTAGCCACAACATCAGAGGAAAAAGCCAATATGCTTGCCCAAATGTTTTCCTCCAACTCCAACCTAACAGTGCCAAACGGAAAAATCCACCGTTCATTGAAAGGGTTTCCCATAGTATGCCAGAGGTACCCTTTTGTCACAGAGAAATACGAAAATCCCTAAAAAAACTGGATACAAACAAAGCAATGGGTCCGGATGGCATTCCCGCAATAGTACTCAAAAATTGCGCCAACGAACTCACCCCAACTTTCGCAAAATTATTCAATTTGTCTTACAGGCAAGGAGTATATCCATCATCATGGAAGTCTGCCGCAGTACAACCCATTCCAAAGAAAGGAAAAAAGACAGATCCGTTAAACTATAGACCAATTGCTCTACTTCCGGTGATATCAAAAGTAATGGAAAGAGTTGTGAACAATCACCTAACCAAGTACTTGGAAAAGTACAAAATTATCAACGATAAGCAATACGGATTTCGAAAATATAGGTCAACTGGCGATTTACTTACATACGTCGCTCACTTATGGCAAAAAGCGATTGAGTTGCGGGGTGAAACAAGAACAATTGCCTTAGATATATCTAAAGCATTCGACAAAGTTTGGCATGAAAATCTGCTCAACAAGCTCAAAGCAATGGGATTATCGCCGAAACTTTGCACTTGGTTTGAAAGTTACCTAAAGGACAGATCCATTTATGTTGCACTGGATGGCCAGAACTCCAACTCTTACCAAATAAATGCTGGTGTGCCACAGGGAGCAATCCTTTCGCCAACTCTTTTCCTGATTTACATAAATGACCTCATAGATAAAACAGTAAATCCACTTTATTGCTTTGCAGACGATGGCAATGTAGTCTCCTCACTCATACCACCCACAGGTCTTTCCGCACGTGAATTCCATCATCTTAGACTAACTCAAATATCGCAGATAAATAACGACCTGGAGATAATAGAGGACTGGGGTAACAAAAACCTTGTACAGTTCAACGCGCAGAAAACCCAAGCAGCTCTGTTTTCAAAAAAGACCAGCACCGGTGAGCCAAACATCATGCTATCTGGAAGTGCTGTCACATTACAGAGTCAGTTGAACATCTTGGGGGTTACTGCAGAGACCAACATGTCTTGGCACAGTCACGTGGCAGATATTGCTAAAAGGGCCTCCCAAAAGCTGGGGGTGCTATTTCGTACAAGACATCTGTACACACCAAGCCAATTGCTGACACTCTACAAAGCCCAGATTCGACCAACTATGGAGTACTGCTCACATATATGGAGTGCAGCACCCAAACATACCTTAATGCTTTTGAATACCGTGCAAAAACGAGCTATCAAGCTGATCAATGACCCCGCGCTTACTCGTAACTTGGATGGTCTCAAACATCGCAGATCTGTGGGCGATTTATCTCTCTTCTACAGGTACTATCACGGAAAATGCTCTGAAGAGTTGGCACGTATGATTCCACCGAGAGTAGCACCTACCAGGCGAACCCGTCAAACAGACGGCAACCATGAATTTACTGTCAAACTAGAGGCACCAAGAACCTCATATCAGAATTCATATCTCTGGAGAACAGCATCGCTGTGGAATAAACTCCCTGCGACGGTTTTCCCTGCAGGTTACAACCTGAACCGTTTCAAGACCAACATACACCGACATTTCCGCGCACCTGCCGCTTCTCGAGCGTGATAGTACATTTCCTTGCGAGTGCGCATATCCGTAAAAAAAAAAAAAAAAAAAATAATAATTTTTTTTTTTTGACGATGAATTCTGAAAATTTAATTAAAACTGTACAACTTTTGTGTCCACACCTACCGTCTACCTGTAAAGGTGAAGGCTTTAGGTTGGAAGTCAAATTATAACCAGACACCCTGTACATACAGGGCCATATTTTATATTTTCCCACCCCCCTCAACTTTTTTGTGCCACTGTGTATGAAAAAAATGTAAATAGGAAAGTTGTAGTGCTTGAAAAATAGTTCTTAGAAAATATAGTTTTGTACATACAGGGTGTTGAAAAAAGTTTAAAAAACAAAAAAAAAATATATTTTTTAATGGGACACCCTGTATATTATGACATTTCTGGATTCTGCGAAAAATTCTAGACATATTTTATGCATAATGTCATATACCTATCGTCAACTGTTTCGGAAATGACAGTGAAAAATTGACTTTTTTGCAACTTTGAGAGGCTGTAAAACCTAAACTGTTCATTTTGCAGCAAAACCGATTTTACATTCTGCAGCTTTTCATAAGCTAGCATTTGACTACAACTTCGAATTTAATCCGATTGAAAATTCCAATTAAATCTAATCTCCAGTTAAATTCAAAGTTGGTATCAAATGCTAGCTTATGAAAAGCTGGAGACAAGAATGTAAAATCGATTTTGCTGTAAAATTAACAGTTTAGGTTTTACAGCCTCTCAAAATTGCAAAAAAGTCAATTTTCTACTGTCATTATTTCCGAAACAGTTGTCTAGAATTTTTCGCAGAATCCAGAAAAGTCATAATATACATTAAAAAAATTATATTTTTTTGTTTTTTAAACTTTTTGCAACACAATATAGGGGGGGCCATGGCCCCCATGGCGCCTCTCTGGATCCGCGCCTGGTACCTAGAGTGGGGAAGTTTTACTCAAGCGTGTGTCGAGATTACACCCAAGTAAGTGATTTAGTTTTTCCACGAGTGCTGTAAGTATAGCGTTTTGTTCAATCCTGCTACTTAAAATTTACATTCCTGACAATAAATGTTTGTTTCTGACGATGGATTCCAGAAATTTAGCATAAGCTGCACAACTTTTATATTTACAGCTATCATCTACCTGTAAAGGTGAAGGCTGCAGGTGGGGGTCAAAATATATATCCTTTACCTTCACCTTTGGACATCGGATTGTGAAAGGCTCGTAAAGCATATTTTTTTTATTACATATTCTAAAAGAGCGTGTTGAGATTAGCAGTTATGCAAAATTTTATAATTTTCTGAGCCCTTGTTCATATTTAAATAAATTATCAAATTACTCCAAATTTGAAACACACGGTGACGTCACTGCATCTCTCACGTTGGTCGTCGCGGTGCTGGTACGTCAGTCACTTCGACAACAGGCATTGCTTTGACAAATTTTGGTTATATATAGTATTATGTGCATCTATTAACCTGTATTCCTGCCTGAAAGCAAATGCTGCCCAAAAATATTTTTAAATTAATTAGGCTTCCGTATTTTTTGCTCGGTATCCGTATCGGTATCGTACTGCGCATGTGCAGAAGCGATACGGAGGCCGAGATACCGTACGTACAACGTAACGTTACGGCCGTCTCGCGCTATCGGTATCGGTAACGAATCTTGACATTCCTGACGCATGTGTCAAATTTTAAATGAATATAACCTCACTTTTCTTCCGGGTTGATTTAATTTGTTTAGTTTATACTTTCTTGAGTTTCTTGTGTGTTTAGTGCTTAGACAAGGTAACACAGCAGGTGAAAATGAAGCAGTTTGCCACCAAAAAACGTCTGCTTTTTTCATAACATAACCTAGAAAGCATATTGTTTTTTGCCTGTTAAATGTAATCCCGTCGACTTTTTTTTCTCTGCGAGTTTTGCAGCCATACGCTAGCAATCCACCATGCTGAATATCACAAAAATGTTAGCCTGAAGTAAAATTCATATAGTGGCACCATGAAAAATTGTCGCCATTATTTGGTGGCAAACGGTCACAACCAGCTGCTAGTGCAGGTAAAGGATGTTACGTGTCCTCTTTCTTTCCTTGTCTAAGGTTTAGTGCTTCTCTATCGCAAAAAAAATAACAATTTTAAGGTTAGATATAAAAACGCCGGAGTTTTGAGACAAAAATTTCCAGGTTATGAGATGCGTTTACGTTTACCGGAACAGGGAGCGCTTTAACAGCCTTTTCGCTTGTCAACGTATCTAGTTGCGTTACGTATACCGATACCGATACCGGCGAATTATTTCAAGTAGCTTTATGTCCCTATTAACAAATTGAAAAAAACGTAACACTACCCCCATCGAGTTATGCCCTAAGTAGGGTATCAGATTGAAGGTCTCGATGTCCCCTATCTAAAAAGTCGATCCTGCCTCGTGAGAACTTGTCGGAAAAGGGTGGCAGGACAGCTTATTGGAGCAGGGCCCGCGGTCTCTGCTTTGACACCTATCAAGCTTTGCACTAAATGATGTGTCAAATTAAAGGTGTCAATAAGTTGATTTAAGGTCTGTTCCCACAGAAATCATAAACCAGTCAGAGCGAATTTCATTGGTTGGAAACAGTCAGGAAACTAGTTTCAAACAATGGAATTCACTCCTTCTGGTTTGGGATTTCTGTGCGAAGAGACCTTAAATCAACTTATTGACACGTTTAATTTGACACATCATTCAGCGCAAAACTTGATAGGTTTCAAAGCTGAGACCGCGGGCCCTTGCTCCAATAAGCTGCCCTGCCACCCTTTTCCGGCAAGTTCTCACGAGGCAGGATCGACTTTTCATCGAGACCTTTAATCTGATACCCTACTTAGGGCATAACTCGATGGGGGTAGTGTAAAGTTGCGTATCGATTACCCGCGGCAAACTGTCGAGCATTGGTTCGCGCGGCAGCCGCGCTCAATGGATACTAATTGCCGCGCGAGCCAACCCGTGCTCGAAGATGCCGCGGTGCGAGCCAATTTCTGTCGGCTTTTGGAGCGCGGCAAAGGAAATGCTCGCACTAAGGCCGGAGTTACCCAATTCCTTAATTCTTAATATTTGTCCCTAATTCCTAATTCTTAAAAAGTTCAATTTATTTAACATTGATGTTTTTAGGGATTAAGAATTAAGAACCAAAATTAAGAATTAAGGAGTTGGGTAACCACGGCCTAAGTTGAGGCGCTTGTGTCGTTAATCGAGTTGGATGGCGCGGCAAAATGACGATTTGCGGCAGGCTGCTCGTGCACGTGAAACGTCCATGGTTGCTTCGCAAAAACTAAGCAAACATATGGATCGCATGCTGCGAGCGGCAGCCGCGCTTTAACAAAGTGGTTAAGGTTAGATATAACGTGTCTCAAGTGGCTCGCGCGGCAAATGAAGGTATTTTGCCTCGCGAGCCTGCCGCGCGCGGCTGCCTCGCGAAATCGATACGCGGCTTTACGTTTTTTTCAATTTGTTAAAAGATATTTCCGGCAGCATCTGCTTTCAGGCAGGAATACAGGTTAATAGATGCACATAATACTATATATTGATAATAGTGTCGACACATAACTCGATCGGGGTAGGAAAAATGCGGTCGTCTCCCTAACTAATTATAGTAAATAGACACTTTATGTTTGACCAAACACGTTAACGCAATCTTTAAACGTAAACCTTATTTTTTACTATAGCGTCGAGTGATCGTCGGTACTCACAAATCAGTTGAAGTTAAATTTTCACGTAAACGTTAACGTTATGTCTCACAATCATGACCTAAACTCTAAATATTGTTGTGAAAAGGACAAATTAGAAATAATTTTTTGTATTTTGATTATTTTGGATTACATATGATAACTTTTTTTTTAAGGTTAAAATACATTTGGCAAAGGTCGAAGCCGGAAATCTGGCTTTCAGGCCCACTCGGTTTAACGAACGTTTACGGATAAGGTACACGCAAAGACCCGTTAAATAACGTGACACGTAATACGCTATTTCTGGTGAAAAGAAACTGCGCATGCGCAGCTCTCAAATTTTACGTTAGCGTTAACGTATTTTGTCTAACTTAAAGTGTCTAATAGCTCGGTTCGGTTCATGTACTTCTACCTATAAGATACTGGCCAACTTAACTGCTCTAGAATTTAACGGGTGAGCAAACCTGAAAAGCTATAATAAAAACAAGAAACCAATATTCAAAATAGGTATATTAATGTATGTAATATATCTTAAGTACTGCGAAATTTTGATTTGACGAGTATAACTATGAGGTGGATCCACTTTCTGTTCCTGAACTTTCTTCCCCCATAGTAGAACCGTCAGTCTTAAAAAATATTTTCCTCAGAAACTTCAAATTTAGTTTTCACTACTCTACCTACCGTTATCTTCTACCTTTGTATCCTCATTATCATTGGTCCTGGCTACGGTGACGAATACATCTTCCAACGAAGCCTCGCTAATATCATAGTCATCGATCAGATCGCATCTTTGTTTCAAATCATCGAACGTCCTAAACAGTTGAGCCCATTTTATCTCTTTGGTTTTTATGAAGTAATGAATCAAGCCCTAAAAATAGAAAACTATTTCAATTGGCTAAATAGGCAATAGGAATTAATGTGGCGAAAGGGAAAATCATATTAAATAAAATTTCAAGGATGGTACCTACTAGTATTCATCGCAGCCTTGACGTGACCTGATTTAAGAAAATACAAAAATAAAGATAATAGCTTCATGATCGGACAGATCAGCGTTAACAACTCTGTAGTCTAAACGGTGATCTTCAATATAACTACACACATAATCAAGAACTTTTAAAAAGCTGGGGACAATACGTGTTGGAGACTCAACATACATATACTTAGGTTGACAGATCAAAGTAAGAAAAATGTAATGAGAGAGTGAAAAATGGATCAAGATCTTTCTGGTCTTTAACAAAATCAGTTGGTCAAGGCCTCCGGCCCCGATGGAATACCACCTATAGTATTAAAAAAGTCTGCGGCTGAACTAACTCAGTAAGGTTCTATGCGGGAGCGAGACCACTTTCACCCATTTTCCCATGTAAATCTCCATAAGAAACTCTGGTGGCCGATTTGGCAATTTTTGCCCCATTCAAGGATTCAAGGTCATCCAGCTTTAGCTATACACGTCTAGAGACAGGTCTGATACAGTTTTGGACATGTCTGTATACAGTCTCAGGCACGTCTAGAGACTTTACTTCATCACACTATAGAACCAGAAGTACTCGGAGCAATAAATACACGCTACCTACTGATAGCTCCAAGCTCCAATTCTTTCAAACTGGATTTATTACACCGTCTCCAACAGTAATTCGGAAAACCTCAAATTTAATTCAGAACAGTCAAATGAAAATCAGAAATCATAAAATATAATTCAGATTTAACAAAAGTAGCCTAATTCAGAAAGCACTAAATGTATTTCAGATTTATCAAAAGTTGTTCAGAATGCATCAATATAATTCAGAAAACATCAAATTATTGTATTTCAGTATCTGTAAAATGTAATACAGAAGGTGTAGGGGCAACAGGATACCCCTACTAGAAAAAAGATAGTTTTCTTTGTGTTTTCAATGGACTGTATTAATAATTAGAACAGGAAGAGAATGAAAATCAAAATAGCGAGCTCTTTAACTAAACACCATCTATTGTTTCACAATCACAAATCACAGACAAAGTTGAAAGTGTATGGGTAAATTTTACCACGTAAATAACAAAAGCTCGTACTAAAGTTTCTTGAATAATTACAGAATCAGTTCGATACCGAGTTCACTAGAAATTTTATCCGATTTTGTCGACTATTTTTTAGAACGTTAGAGAAGAGAACACCCGAGAGCAGAAAGATTAGAAAGAAGCGTGCGGCCTTACCGCGTCAGGAGCAATGATCCTTTCAAGGTCTAATGGCAACTACTATCACTTGTTTAAATAGAGAAATCAGAGCAAATTCTTTACTACGCTGCCTGCTCCGCGGCGACTGCAAGATTGTGCAGTTTTGATTGGTGCACCGACTCACCTGATTTTTAAATGGGCCAATCAGGGCGCAAGAAACATATCCTCGGAATTATGGGATCTAGCAATAGCAAATGTTCTTGAATAATAGGGCACCAAATATATTATTAGGTGTTAATTTAATTTTTAGCATCTGAATTACCTATATTTCAATATTTTTTTAAATTATCATTATCTTTGAATTATTAAGAATCTCCAACAGAAGGTAATAAATGTTAGTCATAAACCATCAAAAGTTATTCAGAATTCATCAACATGTTAAAGAAATTTAATAAATTAAATAGGTACTGTAATGATCCGCAAAATAGACCCGTAAATCACAATGTCTTTACTGTAAAAATTAAATAATATCAAATAATCAAAAACTGAATTCCGGTATTTCCAAATCAGTATCGATAAATTAAAAATGGAACAAATTAATGTGACCCCAAATACATTCGAAATTATATTATTTCCCCAGCGTGATGTCATCCTAACATCCGATCAATGAACTTTTTTTAACGAGGCCATAATAATTACATCGAATGATTTATGGCATTCTTGAACCAATGTATTGACCTCGATAAATCAGGATATTGCGACATAATTATTCGATTTTTTAAACTAAAAATGATAAAAATTTCTAGGAAATCTAGGTCGGCCAATGGGATTGTCGTATTGATGGTCAAACGACCGCCTATTGACGATTTTGGGCGATAATTGATAATACTTTGCGGGGGGATCGATTAAATATAAATACCGCGGTTTTAGAAGTGGAGGTCAGTTGAGAGATGAGTTCGCAGTCCTGTCCAGTTTGAGTTAAAATATACAGTACCTAAAGTGTCAGTCCGGTTTCGCGAAAACTTTATTTTATGGCGTATGGCCTCGGGTTTAATTTAACTTAGAAAAAAAAACGAATAATTGTGAAAGAAAGAACATTTAAAGGCGTTCAACTTATGTGTCGGCTCTAGAGAATTTTGAAGTAAATTAAATTAAGTAATTTTACTTGTGAAAAGTTGAATGTAGGTACTTTAGTGGTTAATAATTTTCTGACTTTTATCAATGATTTGACTTTATAAAAGATGAATGACTATAAAGTGAAATTATCTTTGGAACTTTAAATGCATAAATAGTAATACTCGAGTGTTTTGACTATGGAACATTATTGCATAACTTCAATTGCCTTCAGATATAATGACATTCTAATTTAATTTTGCAAAGAAAATATGAAGGGAATTTATAATGCACTTAACAATATACAATTTTGAGTAGGAATTATGAATTAAACAGTTGGGTTTTTTAGCTAGGCTAAGAATCCGAAAATTAGAATTTGTTCTGATTTTGGAAAGAAACTTGATGTTCATGAAATAGAATTGTTGTCTTAAAATATTGGAAAGTTCTTGAAGGAAACTTATTGTTCATCAAATGAATTTTGAATTAGGGTTTTAAATTTTATGTAGAAATTATTGTAGGGTTTTATGAGAATAAGTTAGTATTAATAAACAAATAGGTAATTATTTTGGGTTTTTCATAAGCAGTCAGTAAAGGACTTACAAAATTTTGAAGAATTTATAGAAATAGGTGAAGGGTAGTTGATAGGAATGAATCGCAAGTGTTGGAATAAGTTATCTTATAAGTTATTAGGAATAGTAGGAATAGGGCGTTTCTTATTTAGTATGGATATTTCAGTGGTCCGTAATAATGACATTTTTTGAACGGATGTGAAGTAATTGAATTTAGAAAAATAGATGAGGCTGTCAGAATTGGAAAATATTTTGCTGATTTAAATTTTCTATAAAATATAATTTAGTAAACCTCAATAGTTTGTTTCCTCTTTTGCGAATAGACCCTTCCACAATTTTATAGGTAGCAGCTCCAAGGAAATAAACACCATCAATATACCGCTCGCCATTTACCATCTAAGGTTTAGATTCTAACCAATTACATAGAGTACTTGGGGCATTTTGCTACAGTAGCACCTACATTTCACTATTTGTATGTGGAATTATTTCTCAACTTAATTCAATCAAAGTAAATATTCTTCGTTATGATAACTACATTAATTACTTTCTGGATAGCATTGGTGCATTCTGAATTTGATTTGACACTTGCTGTCTGAATTACTGTTGGAAACGGTGTAGAGACGGGACTCTGGGGTCGTGCCGTCAACAATAGCAAAGTTTACAATAGTGAATAGGTAGGTTGAAATTTCTGAAAGGAAGCCAAAACGAGTGATACCAACGATTACCTATCTGGCTATATAAGAGAAAAACGAAATTGTAAAGCATAATCAAAATCCGGCTCTAAAGATAACGTTGGCTAGTTTTGAAACGTCGGCATAGACTCATCAACATCGGATACCTATATAATTGACTATAATATGCTTGACCAAATACCTTGATGTAAATGCTAACTTACTGAATGTTCGTCTCTAATAATCCCTGTTGGGAATATTTTCTTAAGATAATTCTTAAGCTCTGGAACAGTTTTTAGAAAGTTTCCTTGCCCTCTAACAACTTTATCTTTGTCCAGTTTCAGCATAACGTTGAAGCCGCACACTTCGGTTTTCAGTAGAGCTATCGGCCCTTCCCTTTTTATAACGCCCGCTTTCAATATTTTCAAGCTATAATAAAAACCATTAACAATTAATACAATTAGAAGAAATTATCAAAACTGATTCTTTACTCATCACATACGGCTTCGCATTCGTTCAAACTGTGAGAAGTCAAAATAAATGAATTTTGATTTGTGTCTCTGATTTGTTTGATTAGAGCCCAACACTTATGCTGTGATAAGGGATCGACGCCGGTAGTCGGTTCGTCCAGTAAAATAAAATCAGGTAAACCCATCACGGCTGCCGCAAAAGTCAATCTCCGCTTGTTTCCGCCACTGTAATGTACACATTTGATGTCTGCTACTTTCTTTAGGCCTAAAATAGAGTTTTATTTTTATTTCATGTTAAGTTTGACTTAAAATTTGCTCAGTTACCGAACTTATCCAAAAACTGTTCAACTATCTTGTTGTCTTTGATTCCTCGTAACATAGCCATAGTTTTTAATATGTCTCTTCCAGTTAGAGAAAGATTCAATGCATTTTCTTGTGGGCAATATCCTAATCTCTTCAAATACTGAAAAAGAGATACAACATTTAATATGCTCAACCGTAACATTGTATATCTTACCTCAATATTTCCAACACTGTGAGCGTTAATTCTAATAACTCCTTCATTCATCCCCGTTTCTCTAGTTAACATTCGGAACGTTGTCGTTTTGCCGGCTCCATTGACGCCCAAAAGACCCAAGCATTGACCTTTCGTCACGCTGAAACTGACGTTGTCGACCACTCGTTTACGCCAATAGTATTTCCTCAGGTTTTTCACCCGTAAAGTGTTGTGGTCGGCTTTTTCTGCTTCAGTGTCACTTTCTACTTCGATTTCATGACCATGACGCAAACATATCAGACTCATACCCCAATTTAAAACTCTTTTCAGACAATAGCAGTCTAGTGTGACAACTATCAAAAAGTAAATAGCCGCACATAAGAGCGTCCACCATATATCAGGATGATAAACGTCGATGTAGCTCTTCCATTTGTCACAAGCGGGACTTTCTCCAAAGCAACACGGATTCACATTTTCGCCAACGCATACAATTTTTTCAGCGTAATTATAATTTTCAATTGCTTTAAGCCCAAAGTAAATCCCAAAATAGGGAAGACCGTATTGAGGGCAGGTAATAAGAAATATCATGTGCAAGACTTTGGCTACTTTATGAAACTTTGGGGGGTTGAATAGTATCTCCAATGCAAAAACCAAAAAGCCGGTAAATGAAAGTGTCCAACTGTACATTATGAAATTGATATAAGCACTTCCAAAGGATTTTAGTCTGCCATACAAGTAGGCACAGGGTATAGAACACAATCCGTGTGTTGCTAGGATTAAATACATCACACCTAAATAAACAAGTCAATAGTTATTCTCGGGGATAATACCACGAGAGCTTCAAATTGCCGATAATTTTTCACGATTGCGTGTTTTCTATAATTTCACGAGTCCGTAGGACGAGTGAAATTTGCAGAGAAAACACGCATGAGTGAAAAATTATCTGGTTCATTTTAAAGCTCAAGTGGTATTTAGAGGATTATTTCACGTATGAGAATGCAAAAAAATATGGAAATAAATATGTATTAATAGTTATTTATGGTACTAGTGTGTTATGTTGAAAATAAGTCACGCGAGAAAGGTTTATACCACGAGGCCGTCAGGCCGAGTGGTATAAATTCTCAAGTGACTTAGGAAACATAACGCACGAGTGGCATACAATGTTTTATCCAACAAGTAGAAGAAATCGTTTTTTTATGAGATAATACAAAAAAAAATACAAGATTCTATGCGTCGGCGTCTTCCAGCACTATCAGCAGGTGTACCGATATAGGAGCGTCTGGTTCCAATGACTTCAAATCCGAATAAACTGTTAACGTTTCCTTTAATTTCCTCACTAATAAACAGAATACTACTTTGAATATGAACGTGAGTTATAATCCATAACTCACTAGTGAGTTATGGATTATAACACCCTAGTGTGTTATTTGATAGTTTACTTGTCTAAAATGACATTAATAATAATAGTCATAACTGTCATGTGTTGGATAAACGATTTAAACATCTTAACAATCAATACAAATAAATGTTTGCTATCAGGAACCGTTTGTTTGTATCAAAAACTAGCATGACAACCATGTATACAATAACATGGGAGAATTTTCAATAGTAATATAACTAGTGCAATGGAAATTATTGATAATTTTTGGGAAATTTGCCCGAATGCATTTTTCAGTTAAAAACGCATGAGGGCAAATTTGTCGAAAATTATAAATATATTTCCATTGCACGAGTTGTATTTAATGAGAGAATTTCATAAATCAAAAATTTAAATTTTTTGTCAAAAAATGTCAAAACACCAGTTTTCGCACCAGTTAGTATGCAATTATCTGATAATTTGCACTAGTGCAAATTATCGCCTAATTACAATCTGATTGGTTCAAATCAACAATCAAAACATGTCAATTTATTGTTGGAATACCAGTTTTGACAGATGTATGAAATTCTCGCTGTAATTCTCTCTACAGTGACTCTATAACCCACAGTGGCGACAATTGCTGTCTCATTTTTGATTGGTTCTAAAATCCCATATATTTATATTGAAAACATCGCCATCTTGTTCCCAACCCCTTATTACTTTTAAATATGAATATATGGGATTTAGGTGAACATTGAACATTCATCATAAATCTTGGAAAACAACGTATTTGATGAACCTAATAATGGTCATCAAATACGTCGATTTCAATTTTTTATGATAGATGTCCATTTAAATCCTATATATTAATATTTAAAAGTAACAAGAGGTTGGGAACAAGATGGCGGCGAAACCTCTATTGTCGCCACTGTATGTAAAGGTTTATTTAGCCACTGTAATTCTCTCTAGTTAAACAAATGGAGAAGAGAATTTTCGCTGTTATTCTGAAAACCGTCACTTGTCTTATGGTATTTCTAACACATGAGTGGAATAATCATATATAATATCACAAGAGAAAAAAATTTTTCGGCAAAATTTTCGAAAGGTATGAAAGTTTGTTGCTTGGCAATGATATTTTTGACAAAATGACGAGCCGTCAGGCGTTCTGTGCGTCAGGCGAGCGATTTTATCAAAAATGTCATGAGCGAAATTGCCGAAAAGCAACAAACTTGAATAAAATCTTGAGAACGAGGAAGTTGCATAAAATTTTATTTTGATGCAAAATATATTTAAAGTGAAGCTAAATACTCTAGAAGTATATTTCCATATTTAAATCCTCTTTATACTGAACCACTAATAAATAATTAATTTTTCAAATATTGAATAAAACAAAGGGCGCGAAAACGCTCTCCAATTGGTTATGACGTCATGGAACGGTAAACAAACAACAGTGTGGTTATGTAAACGTGATACGTGAGCCGTCAGACCCTGGTGTTTACATCGAATTCTACCGATGGTCGATGGATTTACCATTTTATGTCGGTCATTGTCATTTTCCATTAACTAAACAAAGATACCCATATATATTTGTTACTATCATTACTACACTATATCTTTCTCTCTCTTAATGTATATAGGGAGTGAGTTCACTGGAAGAGAATTGATTTCCAAAATCAACGTAACACTATCTTTTGTTTAGTGAATGGAAAATGACAATAATCGACATAGTTGCATAAACCAAAGACAAAACACAAAGGATAAGAGAGAGAGGGAGTACAGAAACTCGTTTTGACGGATACCGTCTTGTGACGTCATTCATTTATGAGTGCGTTTTGGCGCGAAGAGAGTTATTTTGAATTTCTATATTTTTTTACAGAAAAACTATTAGTTGAAAATTTAAAATTTATGTGGTGAGTGACTTTTTACAATGTGAAAAATTTATTAAGAGAATAAAAAAAAAATCTGCAAATTCCTCATTTTGCCTACACAATTAGAAACAATTTTTTCTCGAGTGGTATTCATCATGACTATTTCACGTAAGATTTTGAAAATAAATAGAATGCAAAAATATGAATAAAATTTTCGAATTGAAAATACTAGTTTGACAATGTCAAAAAATGGTCGCTGAAATACCAAGTTGTTGGTATTGTCCAGGTAGCAATATTGTCAGGTGAATACCCATAAGCGCAACTAGGCTCCTTTTTTTTTTTTGAGTTTGATGGAAAGAAAATGAGACGCGTAAAAGGTTAGTTTCACGAGGGTTTGTACTTACGTCATCATTTGCCTTTTTTAAAAAAAAATAGTTTTTTTTTATGTCTGAAGTTTCGAAACAAACATATAGTTCGTTGCACGGCACGCAGGTTTTCACTTACGTCATCGATGACGTCATAACTTAGAGAAAAAGTTATGTCATAGAATAATTCATGGAGCACCTTCGGAATTATTGTTTTGTAATACATTTTTTAACTTAGAAGAGAATTTATTCAGTTATAGGCCAAGGCACTTCGCGAAATAACAGCCATATTTTACCATAAAATTTAACAGCAAACTATCGATGCAATATTGTTAAGGATCATTTATAGATGATAAAAACCAAAAATGCAACATCTAATTACTTTTAGAGGATTTTATAATAGTTATTTTTCTATTTTGGTGTCATATCGAAGTCTTTTCGACACTAAAAGTAGTTTCGAAAAGAAGCTCTTTGTGACACTCCTTTTTTACTTATCGGAGGTTGGTAACACTGGCGGACTGATGGCCATCGAACTGTCATTCACGATTTTATAATAGAAGATTTCTATATTTGGCATGTAGTGTTACCAACCTAAACTATGAAATCAGGAAATATGAGAATAAAATTTCCAAGAATTTTTTTTTTTTTTAATTAAACAATACCAAAATAGAAAAAATAGTATAAAATATTCGTTTCATAAGACATTTTATCGCATTCGCCCTTTAGAAAACTCGCCTCCGGCTCGTTTTCTAATATAGGGCTCGTGCGATAAAATCACGTCTTATGAAACTTGTATTTTAATGTACTATTATGATATAAGTGTTAAATAGTACATTAAAATACAAGTTTCATAAAACGAATATTTTATACTATTTTTTCTATTTTGGTATTGTTTAATTAAAAAAAAAAACTTTTCTTGGAAATTTTATTCTCATATTTCCTGATTTCATATGTTTAGGTTGGTAACACTACATGCCAAATATAGAATGCGAATGGCCATCAGTCAGTCAGTGTTACCAACCTTCGATAAGTAAAAAAGGAGTGTCACAAAGAGCTTCTTTTCGAAACTACTTTTAGTGTCGAAAAGACTTCGATATGACACCAAAATAGAAAAATACTTTTATCCCATTTTGACGTTTAAAAATGACATTATTGAACGCATAATAGCAAAGGTAAGTAGACGTTTATCACCTGAGTGACTTAAAATATTTTTAACTCACTCTCGGTTTTTTAAGTCACTCTGCCAGTATAAAAGTCTGCTACAAATACAAACAAACAATTAGTTATACCTTAGCAACCACCAATTTCAATAGTTAGCGCTTTCATAACTACTAAATGAATTCTTTTTATAATTTGATTCCTATTAAGTACCTTATTTTTTAAATGTCCATCAAAATGGGATAAAATTTTGTATAAATCACGTGAGTTAAAATGTTTATTCATTCGAAGAAAATTAACCCACTCGCAAGGGCTCGTGGGTTAAACTTTCTTCTCATGAATAAACATTCATTTAACTCACTTGGTGTATAAATAACTATTAACACAAATATCATATAATATTTTTTCTATAAACGGTAATAAAAAGCAATAACCAGTAACAAATTGGATTTTTAAATGGATAAAATTGGAAGCATCTTTCCTACATAAAATTATTGAATTTGACATTTGTCAAAAAAACCAAACAACCAGCACCTTGTTTTACAGGTAATGAAATGTCTTGTCAGTTTCTTGAAAGTCTGTCGCGGTCAGTAATGCTTTTTGCTAAAAATGCAACAAAATACAGAAGAAAAAGAGGGTTACATCGATCCCTTGAAATATATAGATGAGGCGGCCAATCGGGCTACCTAAGTTGTTCAGATTTCACCATTAATATCAATGTAAATAACTAGAAATACAAACTTTTTTTGACGTTCGCTGTCAAAATTTGATGTTTCATTTTTAACACTAGGGGCGAGTTCAGGAATGAAACACTCAGTGTGAGTGTGACACCGGTGCGACGCACTCGCCGTTCATAAATGCTATAGGCACACCGAGTGCACGCACTCTGTGCCGTTCAGAAAGTACTTTGGGCGCGCTCCAGGTGTCGCACCGGTCACATCATAATTTTTTGGTGTGGCTACGGTGTGATTGTGTCTTTATGTCAACAATGTCAACCATTCCTCCCATAATCTCAATAATCCCATCAAATATAAACAAAACACAAATGAGAATTAAAGTTTTTCCTTCAAATTAAAAAAAATGAACAACAAAAAAAAGTAATCCTAATAGATTTTGTGAAATTTTTGAGGAGATACTCGATTGGTCACACCATGCGTTCAGAAATTCATACGAAAGTTGTCGCCTAAGAATTATCATTTCAGTCACACCCATAAAATCGCACTCACACCCGGTGTGTTATTTCTGAACTCGCCCCAGTGCTATAAAGACTTTATGGCACTAGTGCGATAAAGTAACATTTTTAATGCTGGCAGGAGGTGTTAAAAATTGTATTTTTAACACGTTTGTAGAAAATAGTTATTTATGATATAAGTGCTAAAAGTGACATTTTATTTTGTGAAAAGGGAAGTTTGGGACACGACGCCGAAGGCGGAGTGTTCCATCCCTTTGAACAAAATAAAATCACTTTTAGCACGAATATCATACACTAAAAAAATCTAACTAAAAACTTGAAAAACCACTGTAAATTATATCTTTGTTTTACCTCAAGGCGACTGTCAATAGTGTCAAACTGTCAGATCGTGTACTTGCCCTATTGCGGAAATTTGAGGCAAAAATCCCGGAAAAGTGAGGTTATACTTATCGAAAAATCAGGCAAGAATAACGGAAAGGTGAGGCAAAATTCGCGGAAAAATTTGTTGAAATTGCGAGAAAGTGAATTTGGACTTTGAAATTGCGGAAAAGTGAAGGTGAAATTGCGGAAAAAAATTGTTGAAAGCCGTTATTTCTCAAATAAATTTCGTTATTTCTATAATTTTTCCTTAGTTTTTGCAATTTTCGCAAAACTCGTAATTTTCGTAATTCCCATTACTTTTTCGTAAGTTCCTTAATTTTTCGTAACTTTTCAAAATTCATCAATATTTTTCTGTAATTCCCGTAATTTTTGAATAATTTCTGTTATTTCTCAGATTTTCGTAATTTTTTAATTTCTGTAATTTCTCAAAATATTCAGTTACTTATTTTATAATTCCCCCTAAGTTTTTGTTACTTTCAAAAATTCGTAATTCTCGTAATTTTCAATTTTTTTTTTTTGTGTGAATTTTCATTATTTCCGTAATTTCTCAGATAATTCTCCTTATTTCTATAATTCTTCCTTAGTCATTGCAATTCTTGGAAAACTCGTAATTTTCGTAATTCCCGTAACTTTTTCATAAATCTCGTAACTTTCCAAAAATTATCGTGATTTTTTCGCAGTTCTCGTGATTTTTTCTTATTTCTTTCAATTTTTATATTTCCTGTAGTTCCTCAAATTTTCGTAATTTTGTAATTCCCGTAATTTTTCAAAAAACTCCGTTATCTTTATAATTCGCCCCCAGTTTGTTGTGATTCTCAAAAATTGGTAATTCCCGTATTTTTTTTTCTTGGAATTTTCGAAAATTCTCATATTCCCGTCATTTCTCAAAAAATTCTCGTTAATTTCATAATTCCTCCTTAGTTTTTGCAATTTTCGGAAAATTCGTGAATCCCGTACCTTTTTGTAATTCTTATTATTTTCGTGATTTTTTGAAAATTGTCACAATTTTTTTTTAATTCCCGTGATTTTTTCGTATTTTTCATAATTTTTGAATAATTCCTGTAGTTTTCAAAGGACCTCGCACATTTCTTATGGAAAATGGCTTTCGGCTAAATTTTCTGAAAATTTGAGATAATGTAGTTCTTGATGTCCTGATTAAAAGTTCTCATGAGCACAACTCAATCCTATGGTCAGTTTTTGAGTTATGGATTGTCAAAATTCGCTTTTTTAGACTTCGAGATATTGATTTTTTTCAACATATTTGTTTATATTTCCTCGATTAGCACATTTAAATTAAAAGTTTCTACTCTAAGTTTTAGGCGTTTCGGTGTCTTCTTAAAATGTGGTATAAAAGTTCCTACAGTGTCTTACACAAAATGGTGCCGGCAAAGAAATATCAATTTAGAAAAAGTCGCAAATAACTAAATTCGATCAATTATACAGTAAGGGGCAGGCTACTAGGTATATAGGATGTAACCTGACGAATTTGCGGGCGTCCGCATGCCCCAAAATGACAAATACATTCAGCGGTAACCTGTCGAATACCAGGTGAAAAGGAAACGTAAAAAGACCTGCTACTCAAAAAAACCCATTCAACTTCTGAAAAAGTCAAAATTATTCAGTGGTTTCACGGACGATGGTAATTCATTACAACAAGTTAGAAATTGATTTGGTGAAAATTATTCTGATAGAAATTTTTCTACAAATACTACTGTTTCTAGGGTTGTTAATAATTTGAAAAAATACGGGTGTGTTTCTCACTGAAATCATAAACGGAATAACGTCTAGGAAAATAATGGGGAGTAAAAAGCAAGAGAAATTATGATGTTGGCATTAGTTAACGAAACTGCAACCATGTCAACTCATGCGCTTGCGCCCGAGATTGACTTAGGTACAAGGGCGATGAGGAGGCTACTGAAAAAAAAAGGATGATTCGTACGAAGTACGAAACTACCAAAAAATTCATCCTGAGGACATCAGGAGGATGGAGTGTGAAACTGTGAATAATAAGGCGAATGAAAATGGAGATTTTCTTAGAAAAATTGTCTTTACAAATAAATCAATATTTCAACTCCATGGTTGACATAATCCTAGTCACACCCGTTATTGATCTAAGGAAAATTTGAATAGGTATTTTGAACTTCTTAGAACCCAGCGTCTTCGAAAGATGAATGTCTGGAGGGGTTTGAATGTAGAACATTGATATTGAGCCGTACTTCATCGATGGTAACTTCACTGGTCCAAAATAATTGGATCTTTTGCAACGGAAAATAGAAATTAGAAGATTAGCTGGTCCTAGATTTAATGAAGCCCAGTTTCAACAAGATGGTGATCCAGCTCATAATGCGGGATTCACTCTGGAGTGGAGGTCAAGATGAGCTACAATACCGTGGCCAGCCCGCCCTCCTGATCTTTAACCTAACGATTACCGATTATTTTCTCTGGGGTTATTGCAAGTCAAAAATGTATGGTTTAGAGGAGGATCGAGGATCGCGCCGTGAACCTAGAAGCTACGTTTCAAAATTCAAGTGTGATGCTAAGTAATGTTTGTAGAGCCCTCTATGATGGCTTAGGTCATTGTTTACCTCAAGAAGGTGAACTATTTGAACATTTGCTCGAATTGCTCCATTAGATTATCTGCTTAGAATTTTTGGTTTTATTCTATTTAATTTTTCTTCTATTTTTATGTTGAATACATTTTTCTTTTTTCTTGGATGGGTTTTTTAAAATACATCTTTTCTTTCCGTCCCGAAACAATCCCATTATTATTGTTTCGGTTCAGAAAAAATCTATTGATACCCAACGCTCAGCTATCTTCAGGAGTAAATTTAATTATAAATAAGTGAAGCTTGACGATACATCTAAAAGCACGGTCCAGGCGCTACGTTTTGCATAACGTTCTGTCTGCACAGTTCAACACGATGCGAACAAAACGTTGTGTCTGGACCGGGCTTCAGTCTGTATCATAACGTACTGAAG
This sequence comes from Ceutorhynchus assimilis, assembly GCA_917834065.1. Taxonomy (NCBI): domain Eukaryota; kingdom Metazoa; phylum Arthropoda; class Insecta; order Coleoptera; family Curculionidae; genus Ceutorhynchus; species Ceutorhynchus assimilis. The sequence continues at coordinate 36,361,233 of OU892283.1, read as the reverse complement.
TGAACGAACTCAACGAACGTCAAAGTCGTCGAACGAACGACAGCAACAGGTGGAGACGGCTGCGGACGATCGTAAATTCGTCAAGTTGGATCCTATATACCTAGTAGCTTGCCCCTTACTGTATACAGTAAGGGGCAGGCTACTAGGTATATAGGATCTAACTTGACGAATTTACGATCGTCCGCAGCCGTTTGAACACCTGTCGTTGTCGGTTCGCTGTCGTTATTTCGATGACTTTGGCGTTCGTTGAGTTTGTTCACAAGCATGGTTCACATCAGTACGTTTTATGATTTTACAGACTTAAGCCCGGCCTCGACGCTACGTTACTGATTACTGATCACGTGTTGAACTGTGCGCAAACAAAACGTTATGCAAAACTTAGCATCTGGACCGTGCGCATCTGGACCGTGCGCATCTGGACCGTGCGCATCTGGACCGTGCTTTTAGATGTATCGATTCGGCGAGCTTCACTTATAATTAAATTTGAGAATAGATTTTTTTTCGTACCGAAACAATAATACTAGTATTGTTCATATAGTATGAAAAGAAAACATTTATTTTAAAAAAGCCATCCAGGAAAAACTGAAAATATATTCAACATAATGAATAGAAGGAAAATTAAGTAAAATAAAAACAAAAGTTCTAAACAGATAATATTATGTAGCAAATGTTCAAACAGTCCACCTTCTTGAGATAAACAATAACCCTCGCAATAACCTAAACAATCATAGAAGGTTCTACGAACATTATTCAGCATCACAGGGGTGACAGGTGACAGTTAGATATATTTCTCGAATTTTGAAACGCAGCTGCTCAAGGTTCACGGCGCGATCCTCCTGAACACCATACATTTTTGATTTGCAATAACCCTAGAAAAAATAATCGTTGATGGGTGCAAGATCGGGAGGCTCGCCACAGTATTGTAGCTCTCGACCCAGCAATGAGTATTATTCGAATGGTCCAGAATGAAACCCATGTTTTGGGCTGGACATCCATCTTGTTGAAACCATATTTTATTAAATCTAGGACCAGATAATCTTCTAATTTCTGGAATTATTTGCCGTTGTGAAAAATCCAAATATTTTGGACCAGTTAAGTTAGCGTCAATGGAGTACGGCCCAGACCATAGATTTAAACCAGACCAATAACTGGTGTGACTAGGATTATGTCGACCATGGAGTTGAAATGTCGACTCATCTGTAAAGACAATTTTTCTAAGAAAATCTTCAATTTAAGTTCAATTTCATTTTTTTATTTCATCATTAATGACAGTTTCACGAAACCCCATTCGCCTGATGTTGTCCTTGCTGGGTAAATTTTTTGGGAGTTTCGTACTTTGTACAAACTATCCTTTTTTTTCCTGTGGTTTCCTCACCGTCCTTGTTCTTGAGTCAATCTGGTGCGCAAGCGCACGAGTTTAATGGTTGGAGTTTCGTTAACTAATGCCAATAATCAACAACATAATTTATTCGGCTTCTCGATCGTCATTAATTTCCTGGGCGTCATTCCGTTTATGGTTTCGGGGAGAAACGCAACCGTATCTTTGAAAATTATCAACAACCCTAGAAACTTTTTACCTGTTGTCACCAGGTTAGCGCTAAATCGATTTGTCATTTTCTGACATGCGGACGCCTGCAAATTCGTCAGGTTACATCCTATATACCTAGTAGCTTGCCCCTCACTGTAGAATACAAAAACGAACGGCTAGATGTTGTTATCAAAAGTATACTTAAGAATACCTACTATAATTTTGGATCCAAAATGTTATACCAGGTGTTCATTTTGTGCCAGGGCCCCGGTGTAGATGGTAAATGCCGACTGCAAGCGGGTTTCAAGTTCAAATGCTGTTTCAATGGGCATTATTCATTGTTTTAAGTTCACCTTTGGAATAGAGTTCACTAAAATTGATATTGTTGACTGATGGGCGTTTGCACCAACCATTTTAGAATGGTCGGTGCAAACGGCCATAGTGTACAAAATATAAAATAGTCTGATGACTGACGAGTGTGTGACCTTTTTTAAAACTGTGTAAATAACCATTCTCACAGATATAGCGTAGGAATAAAGAGTGTCATCCCATCAGACTTATGTCTATCTAGTTAAACTAATAAACCTAATAATTTTTTTCATTGCCTCATTGACGATAGGGGCTACAGGGACGTGATTCCACTTTTAAATGAACTAGGAATAGACCACAGAATGCCTCCTCTGTTACCAAGAGGACAACAACAACTTACCACCGAAGAGGCCAATGAGTCCCGCCTAGTTACAAAAACAAGATGGATGGTTGAAGCAAGAAATGGTCATTTGAAGTCAATGTTTGAATTTTTTGCTAAAACACTCTCATTTCATCATGCCATCAATTTTAAACACTTTTTAAAGATCGCTGGGGCTATTATTAACAGGTATCATGAGCCTATTAGTATGCCTGATGCTAATGTTGAGTTTGCAAATATATTATGTTGCAAAGGTCAGAACAAATTAATAACTTGCAAATTCGCATTGAAGAAGACCATTGGCAACGCAGGCATGCCAGATGGAATGCCATCAATATTGAAGACCTTCCCAATTTTCCACGTCTAACGATATAGTACTTAAGAAATCTAACCATTGGTACATATCAAATAAATCTGGCGCCTTCCTATATTCAAGACACACTGCAAAGACAAGGAGAACGCAATGAATTTCAAATTAATATACTAATTGACGACCCACAACTCGTTCATTTACGAATTTATTCTCGGCATAGAAATGCAACTCGTTACCAGTTATGGATAGCATTTAATCATCAAGATCAAGATCCTATTACAGGGTATTATTGCACCTGCCGATCTGGTGCCAGGACATTGGGTTGCTGTGCTCATGTAGCCTCTTTTATTCGGTATATATGCAAGGCACCAAGAACAAATTCGCTATCCATCTACTGCCTTACTAGATATAGTCTTGGATGCCGGTAATCGGTAGAGTATAATTTTTAGCTTGTCTCCTCTACATCCAGCAATTATTAACATTTTTCAACGTTTTACCTCATAGTGACATCAATTCATTGTCTAAAGTTAAGCAATGGAGATTATCAGTTTTAAGTATAGGCATAAGTTTGATGGCACTCTTTTCTTACGCTATATTTGAAAATGGTTATTTGTACAGTTTTAAAAAAGGTGAGACTATTCTATGTTTTGTACGCTTAGTCAATATTATCAATTTTAGTGAACTCCATTCCTACGGTGAACTTAAAACAATGAATAATGCCCATTAAAACAGCATTTGAACTAGAAACCCGCTTGCAGTCGGCAATTACCATCTACACCGGGCCATGGTACAAAATGAACACCTGGTATAACATTCTGGATCCAAAACTATAGTAGGTATTCTTAAGTATACTTCTGATAACCACATATTGAAAATAGGGCAAAATCTAGCCGTTCGTTTTTGTATTCTACACAATTGATCGAATTTAGTTATTTGTGACTTTTTCTAAATTGACATTTCTTTGCCGCCACCATTTTGTGTAAGACGCTGTAGGGACTTTTATACCACATTTTAAGAAGTCACCAAAACACCTGAAACTTAGAGTAGAAACTTTTAATTTAAATGTGCTAATTGAGGAAATATAAACAAATATGTTGAAAAAAAATCAATATCTCGAAGTCTAAAAAAGCCAATTTTGATAACCCATAACTCAAAAACTGATCATAGGATTGAGTTGTGCCCATGAGAACTTTTAATCAGGACATCGAGAACTACATTATCTCAAATTTTCAGAAAATTTAGCCGAAAGCCATTTTCCATAAGAAATGTGCGAGGTCCTTTCCGTTATTTTTCAATTCCTGTAATTTCTCAGAAAACTTCGTTGTTTTGATAATTCCGAAAACATGTAATTTTCGTATTTTATTTTGGGAGTTTTCGAAATTTTGTAATTCCTGTCATTTCTTAGATAATTCTCGTTATTTTCATAATACCCCCTTAGTTTTCCGTAATTTCTCAAAAACATTCCGTCAGTTTTATAATTCCCCCTAAGTTTTTGAAATTTTCGAAAGTTGGTTATTTCCGTATTTTTTTTGGGGATTTTCGAAATTTTTTAATTCCTGTCATTTCTCAGATAATTCTTGTTATTTTCTAATTCCCCTTTTTTTTTTCAAATTTTGGAAAACTTGTTAATTTTCGTTATTCCCGCAATTTTTCGCGCTTTTCCTATCGTGATGTTTTCGTAATTCCAGTAATTATTTGTATTTTCAATTTTTTAATTTTTAACTTTCCTAATTTCCAAAAAAATTGGCAATTTTCTAATTCTTCCTAAGTTATTGTAATTTTCGTAATTTCATAAAAACTTGTGATTTCCGTTATTTTGGGAATTACCGTAATTCACGTAATTTTGAAATAACTTTGTAACTCTTTTCCGTAATATTTCGTAATACCCGTAATTTTTGTAAATTTCGAAGTTTTTCGTATTTTTTTCAATTTCCGTAATTTTTATAATTTCTCATAATTCCTGTAAATTTTCGTCATTTCCGTCATTTTACTGGGTTCCGTAAATTTTTTCTTGTAATTTCTTGTTAGTTTTTGTAAATTTTCATAAATTAGTAATATTTAAATAATTGACGTAATTTTGGAGTAACTTCGTAATTCTTTTGTGTAATACTTGGCAATTTCCATAATTTTTGTAATTCCTGCAATTTTTTGGTATTCCGTGATTCTCGTAAATGTTTGCAATTCTCATAATTTTTCATATTTTACGTAGGGGAAGTATGCCGATGATGGCCCCCTTAAGAATAATGCCTCATAATTTTTATATTTATGATTTTTTTGTGGATCACTTCAGTTCATTTTACGGGTCTTGATAAGGGCTTTCAAAACCTGCATTGTATTCTTGATTAGTTTCATGAATTACTTTTTGACGGTCATTTTTAAAAATCAATTTAAGGGGTCCATCATAGGAGCATACATTCCTTTGATGGACCCCGGAGTGTTCCTATGTTGGACCACTGAGAATATTTATGAGAAATAATGAGAGAACATTTTGTTTCTAATATTTTATTGAAAAACTTTTATACCAAAAAACTAAGAGATCACATTCTTTAACACAAACCCCAAAATAAAGACTAGAGCAAAATAAATTGTACATAGTTCTCAGAAAAAAATAAAATAGAAAAACCACAAAAGTAAACAATACAAACAGGAGAATAACATGATTTCTACTTTAGGCATTCATTGACACAGTTCACAAACAAACAACTTGCACCTAGGGCTAACTCCCGCACAATCATTGTGGCACCAAGAGCTACAGACTTGACACTGAATCCACTTTTCCCTAGATTTTGATTGTGAATAAAGTTCATTACAATAGAGGCATGCGGCGTCGTCCGAATTTTCTTGTTCCAGATATTTGTCAACAACCGCTTGATTTTCCTCATCACTGTCGTCACTTGCAAGATCCTTCTTATTTACGAAAACTTGTCGTTTCGCTGCTCTTGCACAAGTTTTTCTTAATTTGACTGCCTTTTGAGCAGCTGTTGCTTTGAGCTCATCAAGTTCTGGTGTAGAATTCAACGTTCCTGTTTTTCCACGTTTTCTAACCCTCCGTTGCATTGACTGAATATCAGCGACTGAAGGTGGAGGACAAATATCTTTGATCGATATGTTAAGAGCTGATTCGGATGATACATTGAGAACCGGGGATTTAGTGAGAGTTTGTGTAGTGGAAGGTCCTGGCAAAGACACAGAACTGTCCAATTGAACCATAATATTTTCTTCTTGATAAGATGGAAAGTCTTTATCAATGTTACCTTGATTGGAAGGTAATTTGACATTTTTGGGCAATGGAATAATTTTTTCAGGTTCAAGGACATCTTCTTGAGTTATTTGAGGTTTATCGGTTGTTAATGATGGTGAAAACTGCCAATCTTCGAAAACCTCCGGGTTAAACGGATGTATTCCTGTTTTCCTGAAGGAGTTGATAGCATTTGTGGGTATGGCGCTTTTTAAATAGGCACGACTAAATAAAGCTGCTATTTGGAACTGCGTTACAGTTTTGCCAGGATTCTGTCGCAACCAGAGTTGAATTTCTTGTCCGTAATAAGTTTGCAAGGGTCGAAAAAATCCCACGTCGAGGGGCTGGACATGATGGGAACAGTGGGCAGGAAAGCAAATTATTACTATTCCGTTTTGTTTTGCGTACTGCAACGCTTCGAGGCTTTTATGACTACTATGACCATCTAATAGTAACAGAACCTTATTTTCTAGAGACGCTTTCGTGTATCTGACAAAATGTTTGAGCCATTTGCAGAAAAGTTCGGAGGTCATCCAGCCTTTCTCCTGTACAAACGAAATGCATCCCGGTGGAGCACCATTCATTAGCTCGTCTTTCATTCTTTGACGTGGAAAAATTATCACAGGAGGAACGTAAGAGCCAATGGCATTCATTGAACAAACGACAGTAACATGCTGACCGCGTTCTGCACTGCTGAGTGCCCCAACTTGTTTGCGACCTTTACAGGCATATATTTTTTGCGACTTCTTCTGGACTGTGGTCAAGCCAGACTCATCCATATTGTATATGTTCTCCGGGAGAAATTGGTGTTTGTTCCAAATAGACGCTAATGACTTGAAATATGCCAGAATGTTGGGTTTGTTAAAAGCCTGAGCCCTAGCTAACGAAGTACTTTCGGGATTTCTTAAAGATATGCGGGGATTGCGTCTTAAAAAACATTTAACCCATTTCCACCCAGCCATTTTGCGTTCCTTGTTGAAATTGTGTCCAATGCCATTTCTTTCCGCTACTTCGTAGACCAACTTACGTAAATCTGTGCTGGTAAGACCAAAAAATCGTGATTCCATGTCTATGATGTGATCAACAATTTCTTGTTCAATTTCTTTGGAAAAAGTGGCTCGTTTTCCTCCAAGTCCCTGTTTGAGAGCACCTTTATTCGTGGCCAATCTTCTCCTTAACGTGGTTTTGGGTACGTTAAATGTTTGAGCGGCCAACTTATACCCCATTTCTCCTGCCTGTACATTCCTGATGGCTTGTTCCATGTCCACTTCATCCCATTGCTGTCTTTTGGTGGTCATATCTTAAAGCAATAAAGCAAAATGTATTACCCACTGTCTTACATATAAATTACATAGCAATATGTTATTCCTATGATGGCCCCCTGGTCCATCAAAGGAGAGAATACATGGGGCCATCATAGGCATAAGTGCATATAGATTGCTTAAATTTCATATCACATGTTATGTTCACTCTAACCTCAATTTCGATACAAAAACTGTAACACGATACACACGCGAACATTTGATATAAAATCCAATTCTAAATTACTTGTTTTAACATAAATATTCACTAATATTTTCAACAGACTTATTAGATCAGGACCTACCTTTTTTTATTTTCACACACTGACACCTTCCTATGGCCGACGCCCGTTTCATACTGCATGTGCAGCTCTAAAAGGAAGTTAGATGACGTTTTAAAATGGCCGGCTAAACGAAAATCGCGGGAAACTTAAAAATACGACGGAGGGGCCATCATAGGAAGTGGGCCATCATAGGCATAATTCCCCTACTTTAACGTAATTCCCGTAATTTTTCGTAACTTTTCAAAAATTATCGTTATTCTCGTAATTTTGAAATGAGGAAAAATGAGGATAAAATCGCGGAAAGTGATGATAAAATCGCAAAAAAAAGAGTCAAAAATCGCAAAAAAAATATGAGTCAAAAATTTCAAAAAAAGTGAGTTTAAACTCGCGGAAAAGTAAGATGAGACTCACGGAAAAATGAGAATAAAGTTACGAAAAGTGAGGATAAAATCGCGGAGTATGAAATAGGAATCGCGGAAAAGTGAGGATCACATCGCAAAAAAAAAAATGAGACAAGAATCGCGAAAAAATGAGATAATATTTACAGAAGAGTGGGTTTACAATCGCGAAAAAGTGGATTTAGAATCGCGGTAAGTGATGTTAAAATCGTAAAAAAATGAGTCAAAAATTGCAAAAAAAATTATTCAAAAATCACAAAAAAAGTGAGGTCAAATTCGCGGAAAAGTGAAGATAAAATCGCGGAAAGTAGGGAAACAATCGCGGGAAAATGAGCTAAGAGTCGCGAAAAAATGAAGATGAAATACGGAAAAATAAGTTTGTAATCGCCGAGGAGTGACGGTGAAATCACAAAAAATGAGGATGAAATCGCAAAAAAGTGAGGCTAAAATCGTAAAAGAACTGAGGACAAATTCGCAAAAAAGAGAGTCAAAAATCTCAAAAAAGTGAAGACAAATTTGCAAAAAAGTGGGTCAAAAATCGCAAAAAAAATGAGTCAAAAATTTCAAAAAAAGTGAGTATGAATTATTCGTGAAAAAGTGAGATAAGAATCGCGGAAAAATGAGGTAATATTTGCGGAAAAGTGGGTTTACAATCGCGGAAAAGTGAATTTAGAATCGCGGAGAAGTGATAGTAAAATCTAAGATTTCTAAATTATGACGTCATCGATGACGTAAGTAAGTACAAAAAGTACAAAAAAAAAAAAAAATAATTTAGTTGCACTGATTTTTTATATTAGTTTCAGGTAGAGCTATGGTGAGATGCATAATGGAAGTGCTAATTTTTGCTTTAGGGGTGCTTAGCACCCTCAAGCACCGCCCTAGTTGCGCCTATGTGAATACCGAATTTATTGCTGGTGTAATGCACTCTAGTAAAATAGTTCATTAATAAACAACTTTACATTTCGCTCGATCTAATATCCAAAATTCCACAGACAGGTGGCGAATGCATTACCTGAGTTGACTTAGGCTACCAATAGATACTTATTTCATACTGTATTGTAAAACATATCTTTACATAGGTAGGTAGGTATTTAATTTTAGTCCGGAAATAGTAACTTTCCTAACAAGTGGGGAAGAGACACTTTCCGCAAGAGTTCGAAATAATACTTTTTTTACGAGCGTTTAAAAAAATATCAAAAAGTCAACATTTTAAAAATTCTATTAGATATGATGAAATGCAGAACATGTAATCGGTAATTGGGTTATGGGATGGGGGACTAAGTCAACAAAGGTTAATGCAATTGAATGGCGTTATATACATCAAGGTGTCACAATGGAAACAAAATGGAATGGAGCGATTTTTAGGCAGGAAGCAATCTATTGACCTGTCAAACGAAATTCAATATGGCCGTTCAGGTCAAACACCGTTATTTTGTCACATTCGAGACTAGGTTTGATATCGTTTGTCATGTTTGGCAACAAGAACCAGAACACAAATGCTTTTTTCATGAACGTCATTCCAGTGGCGGCTCGTGGTATAACATATTGGGGGTGCACATAATTTGTAATTCATAATAAATGCCGAAAGGGGGATGCCCGCGCCGGAGGCGCGAAATTTTTCGTGGTGCCACGCCCAGAAGTGTTTATTTTAGGCCTTTAAAAAAATAATTTATTGTAAGTGATCGTATGAGTTATGTGATGTGTTTACCTACCAATAATTAAAAATATTGTTAAGGGATTTCATATCTACCCTACCAAACAACCAACTAAGCTCAATTTAATACTTTTTTCGGTCTATCAAATCGTGGAAATTGAAGGATCTTATATCAATAAACTAGAAATTAAGTAACAAAGTAACTTACCTCGCTGAGTACATCGTCCTGGTCTAACAATTGTTTTTATACATAAATGTATTATAGTTTTCAATCTCACAATTCTCACAGACACGTTTTGTATTGAAAGATAAGAGTAAGATGTGATTTTGAGTTTTGATGTTTTTTAATTTTTTCGGATAAATGTACTAAATCTTTAACGCCGGATTTTGTCCATTCTGATGCTTCATCGCTTCCAAATAACAAACAGGGAAAACAGTAAAGACTATTACTAACATCACAACCGCACAACCAGTCAGTTTTTTCGTAAGTTTATATTTTAAAAGTTCGTTTATAATCACGACTTTTGCATTTTGTTATTTTGGTGATTATTAAATTTGGCTTTGGACGGCCGACACATTTGATTTGGATTTTTTCCTCCAAAGAAAGCGAAGAAAATTTAATTGTTTTTAAATATTGCACGCTAAGGCTATCGGGGTTCAGAAATCCCGCCATTCTACACACAGTTTTCAGTTAAATCGCGCTCCAATCGAAATAAATATAAAACAACAGCTTCCGATCCCAAAGTGCACTGACTACATGTGCACACCAGCCAGCTTAAAACATCGAACGTCGCTAGACCTTGGCGGGGAACAAAGAGTGCGGGGGGGCATAGTTCCACCAATTGGATTTAATATTGAAATGTGCAGTGAACGGGGCGATCAAGCGACGCGGTGGACGCTGTGATTCCAGCGTTGCCGGTTGCGTTTGTTTTGCTGGCGCATTTGGCCACTAATTTTTTAAATTAATACTTTACAGGTAGAATGTTAAAATTTGAAGAATGATAAAATTAAATTTAAAGTTGTTTGATATTAATTTGGGAGTGCACGTGCACATGTGCTCTTATGGAGGAACCGCCACTGAGTCATTACAATATTCAACCTGATATTGAATCACATGATCCTGGGATTGCCTAATTGTTGAAGGCGTGCTATAATTGACGTGTCTCGATACCTTGTATTTATTACAATTAAGCTATCTTTTTCTATTTCTGCGACACACGTCAATTATTAAAACTTACTTTTTTCGAAGATATCGCAATATTAAGCTTGAGTTACACTTATTTGTTCATGCCAGCGTAGAGTTAACATAAGGTGTGTTTCTGCAGAAATCACAAACTAATCAGCCAATAAAATTCACTCTGACTGGTTTGGAATTTCTGCAGAAGCAGACCTGTTAATAATAATAGATATATAATAATATATAATCATATTATTCATAATATTCTAAAATTGCCTAGGGAGTCTGTACAGATTTCAAAAAAATGCAACTATCTGCGCGTCGCGTGAATAGTTCGAAGAAGAGGTTTTTCTCTAGGTTTTTCTAGATAAATCCGAGTACCTACACTTGCCTGCTATAAATAGCGCGGAGTAGTATTAAGTTTAGGTCAGTTTTAATACGATGTTTGTCGTGTAGGTACTCTTCGAATGGTCATAACTTAATCTTATTAAGTTAGTTATTAGCTTGATGAAAGTTGTTACCGTGTGTGAAGTGAGTTTTAGTGAACCCGGAATCCGTGACAATAAGAATGATAGAAAAATAAGTAGGTACTTGATAATGTTCACTTACCAAACGAGTCGGCTCCTCTAAATATCGGGCAGGATAGAGTTACAATCACGGTCGTTATTAATGCAAATAGCAAATAGAAGATATAGTCGAAGAAAAAGTTATGTATCCAGTAAATGAAAGGTCGCACTCCGCACATAAACTGAGTTTGTGTAAAGCGTGTGGACAATTCGGAAAAAGGGAGAAAAATTAAAGAGGCTGTAAAGAAGAAGAGCGCTAACGGCACTATCATAAACCACATCGTTATGATTGTAGCGAATTCTCCAATTTGGTGCACACTCTTGGACAGGATGATCAGCGGGTGATTTCTAGTGGAAATCGAGTAATTCTCCCCCAAGCTATACTTCGCTATAGTATCGGATATCAGGTTGAAGGAAATGGCAGCCGAGTGCTTTGAGTAGCTGTTATACATAGCTACAGCATCCAAAGTTTCTAGCTTTTGTTCCGTCGACACATTAAATTCAGCTGCTACAATTATTTTTTGCTGCAAATAGAGAAGGTCTTTTTCATGCGCTTTTTCAATAATACCTGAAAAATATATATTTTTTTTTTCAGAAAATAAAACTTCGTTTTTTAGAGTTACGTACTCTCAGGTACATTATCAACTAATTCAAACTTGCTGTTTTGATCTGAGATCAATTTTTCGTATATTTTACCAATTTTTGCTGACGGATCTATCACCCGTCCATAAACTGTTGTGTCACCATAAGCACTCAAAGCAATTTTCAAGGAAGAGCCCCCGAAATCTGATTTTTCAACATTTGGTACTATAAAGAGGCTCGCTAGGACCAATAATAAAGCGATAATAGTCTGGAAATAAACATTATTAAATATTGCTTATTTATATAATTTCATGGGTGCTCACTGAAGCGATATATATGATGCTGTTCCTGAAGATAAATCTATTTCTCTTGAAAAGTAAAGCTCTCAGTGTGAGACATAAAGAAGCATCTGAAACGTTTCGCATAAAAATATTGTTATAGATTACATACACTAATCGTCTAGGAATTATTGACTTGGCCTGAGACAAGTCACATACCGAGTAATAGTTATTTACATTCCAGGCTGCAAAAGCGTACTTTCAGACAGGGGCGCATATACGGGGGGGGGGGAATTACCCCCCCCCCCCCTACTGAAAATATATTGCGAAAACAATTAAAATACCACTAACGGCAGTAAGTTTTTGTGCGATATGGCAACAGCGCTTTTTTACTTCTGTCTTCTTCATCGACGTCAAATGTCTGTCACTCGACGCCGCGACACAAAAGGATCGGATTGAATAGCGATTCCCCTCTTGATTATTGGTTTTAACTCCAGGGTAAACGTGTATTTGAGCCGGTTTTTCAATAGCAGGGTTCAGCATAACTCCAAGGTAAAACAAAGCAACTGGATAAGCTCACCCTGGAGTTAAAATTAACCCGGAGGAGACTCGCTATCGAGAAACCGGCCCTTACGTGTCCAGTTGCAATGGAATTATGCTTAACCTGGTGGTGACTTGCTTTTGAGAAACCGGCCCTTTAGGCCGAATTTATAGTTGCTTCTTTAGGTTTCCTCAGACCTCGAGGAGGCCTTGAACATTTAGAATTGACATGACTAACTTGTCACATAGTACCAAGTGTCCATTCTACACTCACGTCCTTTCAGAGATAAATCCTAAAATCTGTTTTTTTTTTTAAAGATAAAAGTCAAAATGACATTATGTTGGCAATACAATGTAAAATTGTCAATGCTTTCAAATTTTTATGCAGAAAAGGCTTGTGCTGCCAACATAGTTACTAAATTTTTGACTTGGGGAATTATCTTTAAAAAAAAAAACAGACTTTATATAAACTGTCGAGAATGGAATCTCAGTGTAAATATTGTTGTCAACAAAATTGAGCCAAGCCAGCGCCATCTACCATATTGGAAACTCACTATTTACTGGTTTTGCAACGACGCTACAGGCACCTACTTTACATAGGGCTTCAAGGCATTTTTATGATAGATGGCGCCCTGTCCGCATTACAGTCGGTCTGTTCAAATTTGTTTATTCTAGACTTTGGGACATTGATGTTTGCTCAAATTAATTAATGTTTTGGTAATTAGATCAAAAGACCGTTCCTTTATCGATGGTTAAGGATATCGTTAATATATTTTTTTTTTTATTGATAACCTATTTCACTTATTTAAAGTACTCCTCAGCGTGTTTAAATCCAACATTCAAAAACGCGCGTGTTTTAAAGTTACCAATGACAACATCAACAACCAACAACCCGAGAAAGGTCTAAATGTCAACTTTTTAATTATTGATTTTTCAGGAGTAGGTTAGGTACTTGTAGATAACGTCAAATAAAATGTAACAAGTGTCAAGCATAAATTTAGCATTCTACAATTATTAGTAATTTATGATTTAAACGTATACCAATAAAAAAAAATAGTGTAAAGTATTCGTGGATAACTGGTCTTTAAAACACTTGCTCTATTTCGAGCACTCGGCTGCGCCGTTGTGCTCGAAAAATCGCGCGTGTTTTAAAGACCTTAATATCCACTTATACTTTAATATACTATATTCAAAGTTCTGATTGATGTTTAATTGAACCTGTCATTGATCTAATCAACAAAGATAAAAATAGATCTTCCAATCTATAAAGTTTGAAGGTCTTCGTGAAACACACAAAACCACTTTGAAATCACTTCGAAACACTAGACAACACAAAGAAAGACGAAATGCAAGACCGGCGAACGAAAAACATTATGAATTCTAGGTATGATCAAATGAATATTTTGGCATATTATCATATGTTGATATGTCAATCTCATGTCAATGTAATCGACATCGGACGTGTTCTCGTTGTGCTGGTATTTTACAATTCTGTTGTTGTCAGCGACATCTAGAAAAACGGAAAAGAGTTATTATGTGGTTTATTACTGGCAATAAGAGATCGCAGGGCCTGCGTCCTTTGAAGGTTCTTGAAAAATACTTTCAGCCATCCTAGCAACTTGAATCTTGAATTTGTAGATCTCCTTGAGAACTACAAAAAAGCTTATTAGAGTTACCCCTCCACGGGGCATCGTTTTTGAGAAAATCAACTTCAAATCTTTCAATACATTTCCAGAGAAATTTCAACTTTGACGGCTTATATCTCGGAGACAGAAACAACCTGGAATATCAATACGAAACAAATTTGTAGGTAATTTAATGCTGTTTCAAATAAACCGGATTCGAGCTAATCGGTTCGAAATCAGCAAAGTTACCTATAAGCGAAAAAATGGCGCCGTGTCAGGTCCCTAAAATTGTCCAAGAGAAATTTTTTATCAATTTTTTTTGGCATGCTTAGGAAGCGTCGGGGCAAAAAACGCCTAGAGACATTTTCGACGTATTTTTTGCTTCTTTTTCCGATGGAAATTTCAATTTTTTAAAATTCGGAAAATTACATTACATGCCCTTTTTCAAAATGTCAAAATCGGCCCCAAAAAAAAATTTAGGGGCCCCCAGGAGGCTTTACTTTCTAGGTAGGGGCCTCTCGTACTTTTTTTTTTTGGATAGAGTTCCCGTTCCACTATATACGTACTAAATTTCAGCTCGATTGGACCAGCGATTCGGCCTTCACCAACACCAGCCTTCCTATTGGTTTAAACACCCTACCTGGACTAGTGCCTAAGAAAAGAGGACATTTGATAGGTTGTAATGGAAATGACCAGTTTATCATTTACTGCCGCTTGGATTTGGTTCAACTGTGGGATACTTTAATTATTAAGTAAAATCCTTTATTTGTTTTTATATTTATCTATACCGTTAGAAATCATCAGATAGTTCGTCATCCATAAGGGCCAAATTATGGACCAACTGGTAAGTGTCTGGTTGTTACCTAGCAGGTACTTTCTATTCTCTAGTGCATAGAAAGTACCTGCTAGGTAACAACCAGACATTTACCAGTCAGTCCATAATTTGGCCCTAAAGGAACGTGATAAAGTATCTGCAATTACCATGTTTTTACCTGGTAAATAAGTTATTTTGTTTGAATTTGTTTGTCGTAGACTCCTACGATCAACCTATCTCTAATCATCCTCTCTTCGTATGAGGTGCTACATTCTGGTTTTGCACAAACAAACTCATATGATTTGACCTGCTTTTTAAGTTCAGTAACATACTGTTCTACGCTTTGATCCTGCCCTTGAACAAGATTGTTAAATTTAAAGCTTTCCATAGGTACCTATAACCTTTTTTGGTAGGAAATAGGCATCATAAGATTCCAATAATTTTTGCAGGGTTGACTTTCTATCATCCTCGAATGTATTATAGACCTCTAGGCGTTCATCGCCTATGCAATTTAGTAATATGGCTATTTTTACCTCTTCAACTTCATTCTTTTTTCCAGATGCCTTCAAGTAAATATCAAATTTTTGCTTCCATAGCTGCCAGTTTTTGATATCATAATCAGTCAAGGGACTTGGCGGCTTGAAAAAAATCCATTTTGTTTTTTGATATTCTTCTTTATTGAAATTTTTTGGAGATTATCACTTTTAACTTTAGTTTAAACAGATTTGCCCAACTATCAGGCTGACGACACCTGACACCATGTCGTGTTTGGACTTTTATTAAAGAAATAACTAGAATACTTTAATTATCAAGTAAAATCCTTTTTTTACTACCGTGCGTAGAGTACTCACTTTACGCACTATTCAGTGCGTAAAGTAATTCACTTCACACACTGGTGCGTGAAGTAATGTCACTGACAGATGTCAACACTGTCAATTTAGTATTTTTCTGGTAAATTACTTCACGCACTAGTGCGCAAAGTGAACATACTTCACTCACTAGTTCGTGAAGTATTTGTCCAAATCTATTTTTTCACACATATTTGATTGGTAGTAGAAAAAATTTTGTATGCAATACGTGCGTGAAGCACCTTTTTTCACGAATGTGAATTTTGACGCACGAACCGGAGGCGAGTGCGACAATCACATGTCACAAGTCACTTTACACACTTGTTGCATAAATAACTATTTTCTATGAGTACCTATTGAATAATATGCGTAATATACATTCATTTTCTATTGATGAATGTGAATGATTACACATACAGTGAGTTTTTTTTTATTACTTAATTATTTTCAGCCAATGAAAATATCTTGGTCTCATTACTTCACTATTTAGGAGCTAATCAGAAAATTAGACAAGTTGACAACATACTTGAATCTTTCAATCGGTCATTATGACAGTTGATTTGGACAAGACTTATGCTAATCTAACCTCACTTTATCATCCAGCTGTCAAAATTGCTATTCAATTTTGTTATGAAAATTAAATAAAAAACCGCATAACTCGTGCCTATATTATCTATTAATCATAGAAAAAGTATAGTATTCTACTCGTAGGTAATGGCTATTACTCACTCGAATGATTACACTACTCGCCTGCGGCTCGTAGTGCAAACTTCATCCTTCGTGAGTAATAGTCATCATTACCTGCTCGTTGAATACTTTGATACTATTATTTGATCTACCGTTACAAGTTAGGTTATAAGTCGAAGTATTTTCTAGAAGGTCCTTTTCACCTTCCTTTCATCTGTCATTACGTCACTCACTTGGTATAGCGACATCTATCCTAATGATCTCAAACTATTAAAAGCTTTGCTTTGCCAACTGGGTACAAACAGCTAAAAGCGAGAACACAAATGCCTTGAGTTCAAACAACGATAAACCCAAATCAAATTTCTGCCTTTTCTATATAAACATATGGTCAGTTCGAAATAAGGTTGGGGAAATAGAAGCTTTTCTAAAGGACAATAAAAACAGGTACAACATTCTCTGTTTTACAGAACATTGCATGTTGGAACATGAAATAAAGCTCTTGAAAATAGAGGGTTTCAAAGTTGGAGCGTATTTTTGCAGAGCATCCAATAAACATGGGGGAGCTGCTATTCTTGCTGATGAAACATGGGAAACAAAGCCACTCGAGAACATAATGAGTTGTTCAGTTGAGAGACATTGTGAAATTTGTGCTCTGGAATTTCTAAAACTGGATATAATTATTATTGTAGTCTATCGTCCGCCAAATGGAAATTTTAATGTGTTTGTAGATGTCATTAATGTTGTTTTAAATCATATATTTAGTTTAAAAAAATATGTCATTATTACAGGCGATTTTAACATACACTTTGAAAGGGATTATAATGAAAAAAATTGTTTCTTGGATGTTGTCGGGTCATACGATTTTGCGCAGCAAATCTTTACTAGCACTAGGTTAGATCACTGTATTGATAATCTGTTTTTAAATTTTAGCTACCTGAATAATTTTAAATCAAATGTTTTTAACCCTGTATTGTCAGATCACTCTGCTATAGAGTTTCTTTGGAATGTCAACTTTTTAATTGAAAAACCATACAAACCAAAAACAAATAGTATTTGCCGTCCCATAACCAATCGAGGAAAATTTCTCTTTTACAATATGCTTGAAGGGGAAACCTGGGGGTTTTTAAATTGTGATATTTCTGTAAATGATAAATGTAATCAGTTTTTTGATAAGTTTTTAGCTATGAGAGGTGTTGCATTCCCTGAAGTTCAGCGACGCTCTGAAAAATCCTCGGCAGATGGGGTACAGTGGTTTACCCCACAGCTTCAGGTGATGAGGCATGAAATACAGGTGCTGAATGATATGTGTCAGGAATCTTACTGTCCACTGCTGCGTAGTGAGTTGAGGGCATCAAGGCGTATCTATAGGGGGGCAATTGTGGAGGCAAAGAAGTCTGCAAATTCAAATTACATTAGGAATGCAGATAACACTGCAAAAGCATCTTGGGATGTTATCAATGCTAGCAGAGAGAAATCTAAATCAATTGTCCCGGATATTCTACCAAATGAGTTTAACGACTTCTTTGCTGACATTGCGGACAGGTTAGTTAATTCCCTGCCGCGGGCGGCTATTCCGTTTGATACTTACCTAAATATTGCCGGTACTGTGGATCCCAACCTTATCTTCTCTTTTAGACAGGTGACATATATTGACGTTAGGAATGCAATAGACTGGTTGAAGAATAAACATAGTAAAGATATTTATGACCTTAATATTACCCTTATTAAATCTATGAAGGATGTGCTGATCTCTCCTCTTACAAGGTTGTTTAATGCCTGTATTAATGACTGCACCTATCCTCATGCTTTCAAAATAAGTAAAACTGTACCAATTTTTAAGACTGGAGATCGCTGCTCTGTAAATAACTATAGACCAATTTCACTTATTCCTGTGATATCAAAAATTTTTGAATTGCTTCTTAAAAACCAGCTATGTGAATACTTTGAAACAAACAATCTCCTGTCTGCAGATCAATTTGGTTTTCGAAGGGGAAGGTCCACAGTGATGGCAGTTAACAAACTGTGCGAAGCCATAGTCGGGGGCTTTGAGGAGGGCAAGTTTGTGGGAGCCACCTTTTGCGACCTCTCCAAAGCCTTCGACTGTGTCTCGCATGGGACTCTTGTGGCCAAACTGAAGTATTATGGTGTTGCCGGGTGTGCTTGCAGTCTCATACAAAACTATCTCACAGATAGGCGACAGATAACAAGTGTCAATGGTGAGAGCTCAGAGAGTAGGGTGATGCTACATGGGGTCCCCCAAGGTTCCATACTAGGACCTTTGCTTTTCATAATCTACATAAATGATATAAAATCTGCGCTGCAGCACAGCGAGGTGACACTGTATGCGGATGATACCAGCTTCTTGGTGGCTAAGGGGGAGTTCAACGCTTTGTGTGAGGAAGCGAGCGACTGTGCCGAGAGTGTGGGTGACTGGTTTCTTGCCAATGGGCTTTCTCTCAATCAAACCAAAACCGAGAATATAACCTTTACCTTAAGACGAGATGAAGAGATCAGTAATCCTACTCAGATAAAATTTCTGGGAGTCATGCTTGACCCCAAACTTACTTTCGAGTGCCATGTAAACCATATCTCCAAGAAAATTACATCTGGAATATATGTACTTAGAAATCTGTGTAGGACCACCAATTTGAGTGTCGCTCTAATGGCCTACCATGCTCTGGTCCATTCCGTCATTTGTTATGCTCTGTTAGCCTGGGGACATTCGGCTCATGCCTCTAGAGTGTTTGGTTTGCAGCGGAGGGCAGTGAGAGTTCTGGCTCATGTCGGATATCGAGATGACCCCAAACAGTTTTATCGTGATTTTCAGATTCTAACAGTACCATCACAATACATTTATGACTGCCTACTGTACATGCACCGTAATTTGCATAATTTCGCGGCTCTGGGTGAAACACACCATCATGATACCAGACATCGCGACAATATTAGGATTAATTTTCTCAGACTAGGAACATCAAGGAATGCAACACTTTATTTTGCTCCTGTCTTTTATAATAAGTTGCCTGTCTCTGTAAGAGAGTTGACAGCTCAGCGATTCAAGTCTGTAGTTAAGAAATATTTGTTAGGCCAGATTTTTTATCATTATAGGGAATTTCTGGATAGGGATGTTGCTGCTGACTTTGATCTACTGTTGTGACACTGTGTTTTATTTAATTGTTTAATTGATAAATTAGTATCTATGATAAATGACAAATGTAAAAATTTATAAATTTGTATACATGATTATTTAATAAATTGAAATTGAAATTTGGTTTGAAGAAATGACGGTTCTAGAACGGTTTAAAACAATCGCACAGTTCATCAATCAACAAAATGACAACGGCTCGGCTATCAAAAATTCCAATAATAAACTGTGCGATTGTTTTCCACGGTTCTAGAACCGTCCTTTTCTCCAACCAAAACAAAGCTATCATAAAGGCAAGTTTACACTCTTCTAAGAATCTGAAGTAGAGTTCACAATAAACTGAAACATATGCTACATCAATGGGGGGGGGGGGGGGGGCTAAAACATCACAAACTCGGGCTGAAAGCCCTCGGGTCGGTCGTCATATTTCGTTCGCAAAGAGGGTCCGTTCTCGAGATATTAGACACTTTAAGCAAATGCTAAATTTTTCTACGTATCCGTATCCGCATCCATAAACGCATCGACTTACGTTGACTGCCTAAAAGTCCTTTTAAGCATGGCCATACATTACGTAAACGATCGAATCCTTAGATGAAACGATTTTTCTAACCTCAAAAAGTGTTGTATTGTATCTGTAAGTGCTGGTTCATGTTATTCAAGTTATTTTAGTGATAACTAAAGCCCATCTCAAAATGGATGTAACGTAACCGTAAAGACGTAACATAAGTCAAGCATGCGCATATTTGATTTATTTGCGTCAAAAGATGAGAATAATTCAAATTTTGATTATTCCTGACTCTTGATTGGCCCTGAAATTCAAATTTTGAATATTCCCAACTCATGATTGGTTCAGAAATTGAATTATCGATTATTCCCTATTCATGATTAGCTACAAATTTTGAATATTCCTGACTCATGATCGGTTTTGAAATTGAATTTTTGATTATTCCTGGCTTTTAATTTTGATTGGATTCCAAAATCATTTTTTAAATTTTCCCAGCTCCTGATTGAGTTCAAATTCAGACATCGATTATTCCTGGCTCTTGATTAGCTTGGAAATTCAAATGTTGCATATTCCCGGCTCTTGATTGGCTTCCAAAGTTAATTTTTGAATTTTCTCGGCTCTTGATTGGCTTCATATTTTGAATAATCTCGGCCTATAGGCTTAGAAATTAAAATTTTAAATATTCCTTGTTCTTGTTTGGCTTCCAAAGTCAATTTTTGAATTTTCCCGGCTCCTGATTGAGTTTAAAATTCAAATTTTGATTATTCTCGGCTCTTGATCGGGTTTAAAATTTGAATTTCTTAGCCAATCAAGAATTGGGAATATTCGAAATTTGAAGCCAATCAAAAGCTGGGAATAATAAAAAATTCAATTTCTAAACCAATCAAATATTCAAAATTTGAATTTCAGAACCAATAAAGAGCCAGGAATATTCAAAATTGAATCTTGAACCCAATCAATAAGAGTCGGGAAAATTCAAAAATTGATTTTGGGAGCTAATCAAGAGCCGGGAAAATTCAAAATTTAAATTTCAGAGCCAATCAAGAGCCGGGAATAATCAAAATTTGAAGTTTAATAGTAGATTATACCACGAGTCAATAATGATAGCTATTATTCCGAGGGAATAATAGCCATTATTGCGAGTAGTATACTCTACTTTATTTACGACAAATTAATTTATTTAAGATTTTCAATGAACACATTTCATCCGTCTCATAATTTTCAATACAAATCCACAAGCACTACACGTTTGACACTGACACTTTTGTGGAATAATGACCATTAATCCCGCTACTCGTCATTAATCCCTGGAGGAATAACATATGTCATTATACTGCCAAAATCACAAATATAATACGCACATTATACATTAGTCGTAAATAAACCCAATTAAGAGCCGGGAAAATTTAAAAATTGACTTTGGGAGTAAATCAAGAGCCGGAAATATTTAAAATTTGAATTTCTAAACCAATCAAGAGCCGGAAATATTCAAAATTTGAAGCCAATCAAGAGACGGTAATGATCAAAAATTCAATTTCTAAACCAATTATGAGCCGGGAAAGTTTAAAATTTGAATTTTTAGCCCAATTAAGAGTTGGGAAAATTCAAAAACTGGCTTTGGAAGTTAATCAAGAGCCGGGAATATTCAAAATTTGAATTTCTATGCCAATCGAGATCCGAGAATGATTAAAAATTGAATTCCTAGACCAATTGAAAGCCGGGAAAATTCAAAAATAAACCAATCAAGAGGCAGGGAATAATCAAAATTCAAACTCCCAAACCAATCAAAAGCCGGGAAAATGCAAAATTCACTACACTACAAACGAATTCAATATATTTTCATATAACAAGAGTTGCTACATAAAACTCACCCTAACAACCCACTAAAAAGAATTACCCCCTAAACGACATGCTGCTACACTTTCGCTCGTGTTGACTTTTTCTTTTAAAAAATAATGCTACATAATTTCATTGAAATGTTGCTGTAAACTAGAAGCTACTCCCAACGATTTTGTTGCTACACTTTTTTTTCGTATTGCTACATAAGACATTCAACAAACTCCTGCCCTGAGCAATAACTATCCCACAAATGACTTGTTGCTACACAAAAACAAATGTTGCTTCACTTTTACTCAAGACGTGTTGTTACATTTTTTTCCTTAGTGTTGCTACATATTTTGATCTTGTGCTACTACACAAATGAAATGTGGCTTGTGGCTACAAGAATAATTAATTTGAATTTTGCCCCAAACCTACTAACGACTTGTTGCTACAGCAAATCCAGTGTTGTTACAAAAATATTGTTACACCCATAGTTCCTAAACTACTCGTCCGATTTCGACGATTCTTGCACCAAATTGAAGCTGATCAATTTACCTCCGACTCAGTGAGATCGATGAGGCTGCTCTTAACCTCGGTGAGGTTCTCCGAGGACCGTTTCTCATCCTCGTCGATACCCTTGTCCTTGTACAACTTGACCTAATCGGTACTACCGAGATCATCGCCGCCGCCGCCGCCGCCGCCGCCGCCGAACGAGACGTGTGACATACCTATTTACTTTACAAAGTGGCTCGGCGGCATCTCCTATACGTTGCGTTTCCGGTGACATATTTGACGCAAATAAATCTAGTGTGCGCATGCTTAGAACTTATATTACGTCTTTACGTTACGTTAATTGTAAACTGGGCTTAATAAGGAGATCTCTCAATAGTGTCAAATGACTGAGATACGTTTCCGGATACGGATACGAGGATAGGCCCGTAACGATACGGACAACGCAACGCAACGCAACGCAACGCAACGCAACGCAACGTAACGCAACGCAACGCAACGCAACCATTGTATCCATTCTGCGCATGCGCAGATCCATGCGGATACGGATACGTTTGAAATTCAGGACCTGCTTAAAGCGTCTATTGCGTTTTTTATGTTTTCCCCCCCTTCAAAAATTTTTCAAGGAAGACCCAAGGAACGACTATAAATTCGGCTCTTACCAGTCTTACCTACCCTACATCTAACAACTAGGGATGCCCATCCAACTGAAAACATCGATGTTTCGTTATCGATAAAACATCGATGTTTTGATATCGATTAAACATCGAAAGCTGATATCGACGTTAAGAAAATATTGATGATAAAAAACATCGATGTTTTCTCAACATCGATTTTTGGATTGTAAACTATGTAAACTGAATTATGGGTAATAATTTGGGCGTGACACCCCCCAAAAAATTTTTGGGGAGCCTGCGGGAAGCTGCGTCCGGCGCTAAGTAAGCGTGTATTGGATTTTTGTTTAACCCCCTCCACCCCCCCCCCCCCCCCAGACCTATACTCCGAATGCGACACTGCTTTCAGATGCGAGTTTTATTTGAATACCTCCGAGCACCTAAAAGGGCTTTTGCAGCCTGTAGTGTAGGTATCAAACTTTTCACTCTTTCCTTTAGGAAAATACATTTACGTTACCTTAGTAGAACAAGGGATTATGGAATGAAGTTTAGAAAACGACACAGTGGTTTAGAGGGAATATGTGATAAAGACTATAGGATGGTGATAAGCTAATACGAAATTAAAATACTCACTTTCTAGCCGTTCAACGGTTTCGAATTGGTTTCGACTTTGTTCTGTTTCCTCTTCCTGCTGAGTCACTTTGGGGCTAAAAAATTTTACAACAAAACATTAGACTATTGAGCAAAGAAAATTTGAATCGATCCAATTATTATTATTATTATTATTATTATTATTATTATTATTATTATTAGGGTTTTTCTCACTTTAAAAATACATCTTCAAGCGTGGTGCTGGTAAATGAAATATTCTCAATGTCATATTGGCCCTTGTTTGGTTCGAGATACTCGAACAGCTTGATGTAATTACCAGCCGGTAGAAAAAATCGCGTTTCGTTGCCATTAATACCTTTGCATTTCGCCGTCTTAAAGTTGAAATCATTTCTTAAAAGATATTCGATTTTTTGAACTGCTTGTTTCACGTTTCTGTTTTTTTTAATTAGCAGAATTAATGTGGAGCCGGTTTCTGAAAAGTTCTGATTAGAAAAGAAACGGCACAAAATGTTGAAATTGCTCAATACTCACCGTATTTCTTTTTCAAAAACATTGGTGTACCGAAGCATACCAGCTCTCCTTCGTTCATTATGGCGATCCAGTCACCAAGCGCATCGGCTTCTTCCATCGAATGCGTGGTGATCAGAATAGTTTTTTCATTTCTCCACTTATGCAGCATATCGAAGAGATCTCTGCGTGATTCTATATCCATTCCCGAAGATGGCTCATCCAGGATCAGAATCTAATGAGTAAGACATTTGATTTTTTTCCTCCGTACATAAAGTGGGACTAAATGTAAGTTATTTGTATTAAATTGCTAAGATTGTCCTTCAATGAATTATTGTTGTTTTGTTTATTTTGCCAATTATTTATTGAAGTACATACTTTGAATTTGGAGTAAACTTTTAATCCACGATTCACCCTTCAGATTATTTTCGCGTTCTTGAATATTTGAGGTCTTTATCTACTTAACGCATTGCCCTCATATATGCGTGGAAGAATCCTACGACAATTCGACGCGACGCGTTGGAAATTAAAAACCCGTGCATTTTTGGTAATGGTCGCGATTAGAAGTCCTCCTCCGTTCTCGACCAATTTTGCTCGCACTCAACCATACCGCAAATAACCTGCCGGCCGGCCATCGTGGTATTCGCGAACCGTGATCGAGCAAGTTCAACCGCAACGCGCAGCTGTAAACTGGTTTAGGTAAGATCTCAATTGTACCCGTAATTTTGAAACCGCAAAATACAGTCCACTTTTCTCTCAGCTGATGCTCAGCTATAGACTAGATTTTGGAAGGCAATTATTATTTTAAATATTGAAATTTTACTCCGCAATCCGCATTTCGAAACCTGGTTCAAACACGACAATATCTACTATCAAAAATTGATGATTTTGTGTTTTCTTGGAATGCTCATGTCAATTGCGAATAGGTACTTTACAAGCTGAGAGAAATTATCTGCATAGATTTGAAATTTACAAAATAAGTAAGTTAGGAATTTGTCTGAGTTGGCTCAACAACTTCAAGAGAAAAATGAAGCTCTCTGTCAAAAGCTAATTTGCCCCTATTATTGTTCCTCTCAATAGCTTTCAGTTGTTCTATAAATAAAAGAGTCGATGAAAAATATCTTTGGGAAAACACGTAAGTGTTTAACCGGAGCTCTAACACACTGCTAATTACATGGTCAAATTGTATGGTTTTGCTCTATAAGGCAATGGAGAACCCGAATTATCAATCGATGGGTATTGGAGCTAATTGCAAGCCTGTTTCGAGCTTATTAGCTTTCGTCAGTATTCCATTCCAGGCCCGTTAATGACAAAAATAGTTCAAAAATCTGATAAGTAGGTACCTAGCTATTCGCTAAAAAAGACGTAATAATCGTAATATTTAACTCGTTCCATACCTGTGATCCACCTACAAGGGCCATTCCGAGGCTTACTTTCCTTTGCATGCCGCCAGATAGCTGAGATACCTTGGATTTCTCTTTGCCTTCCATATTTAATTTGACTAGAAGCTCTTGTATTTCGCGTTTGCTCTCCTCTTCTTTTTGTCCTTTCAACTTTTAAGGAAAAAAAAAAAATAGTGAATAGTTTAAATAAAATAAAGCGGAATTTACAGTTGCGAAAATCAGCAAGTGCTCCATCACGGTCAAAGACTCGAAAAACATGTTATCTTGCGGACAAAGACCGACAGATTTGGTAATGTCGGATCTGGATCTCACTTCCACACCATTGATTATAATTTTCCCACTTGTTTTATTAATCATTCCTAAACCCAAACTCGTTATTAGGTATTCGTCTTATGTTGTAAATATTGTTTTTCGTGTAGTCAAGAACAGGGACCTAGTTCACAATCAAGAATAGGGTGTCACGAAACTGTAGTTCAATCAAGTGTGTTATCCTTCCAATCCACTGCAAGCAAGACCTCTAACAAGTTATGGGCCCAGAGTTCCTGGGAGAAGTAATTAAAAGAATCGGCTACTGTGAAAATTTCTTGAAAAATTGTAGACAGAACCAATCTCGGAAATATTACCAAATTCGCTAGCAAAAACTAGGTTAAAGGGCTGTATGGATTGGTTGATGGGTCAACTGCGAAACCAGCTGCTATTCAAGCGGACGAGCTTTTAACATAGTATAAAAAAGACGCATGAGCAATGTTTATAATATCATTAGCCATGGATTTCGAGCAGATTATCTTGATAGAAAATTGCCAAACCTCGAAAGACATGAAGGAAATGTTAGACTCTATTTATAGACAGAGGTCAGAGGTTAACAAACTTATGGCACATGAAAAATTCATCAATACAAGATGGATCCTGGTGATTCAGTGGCAAAGCACGTAGAAAAAATTGAGAACCTGCCACAACAAATCAAAGACTGTGGTGATACGGTTAGTGAAACTGCCATAATCACAAAAGTTTTGAACACGCTGCAACTTAAATACCGAAACATTAGACAAGCTTGATTGTCAATGGACGAAGCAGAATGTAAAGAACCTGACAGCCCAGACTTTTAGACGAGGAATAGAGTCTTACAGCAATCGAAGAGCAATAGGCTTTAGCAGCCATGAACTTGAACAGAAAGAAAAGCACATCGAATGCAGAAAAAAAACGAAGCAAAAAGTAAAAGGCTTCCATTCAGTTTTGACTGTCAAAAACGTGGAAATTATGATTAAAGCCTGCAGGGCTCCCAAACAGACAGGGGCGATAAGAAAAATGATGAACACACCAAGAAAAATGAGATTGGATTTTAAACAGTGTTGCCTCTGCGCACATGAGTTAGAGAAGGGATTATTTTTCTGAATTGGAGGAGTTGAAGAGTTCTTTTTTTGTGTAACTAGGAAACAGTAAGTGCCTAGAAGTAAGAGGAAAAGGGACAGTGAAGATTCAGAAATTGATAGACAGAGAATGTCCTGACAAATAGGAAGATGACAATAATCAAAGAAGGTAATACTGCAAGAATTTATAAAGAAGAAGACCTAGTAGCCAGTGTCATTCTGTAAGAATCGAATAACCTGTATAAAATGCTTATTCGTACAGAGGGCAACCAGAGTGAAGTTAGTGTTGCCGAAGAAGTTAGCGACTCATTGAAAAACTGGCATGAGAGGCTTGGGCATATCAAAAAGCAGTATTTACAAGACATGATCACTAAAAACATAGTAGAAGGTATAAAAATGAATGAATTTGACAGCACAGAAAAAGTCTCAAGAAGTCAATACGACTCCTGGACAATTACACCATTTCCAACAGTATTTTATAAAGTTTCAATTGTATTTTAGAATATAGTCATTTATATTGTATTCAAGAAATTTATTCCATTATTCATATGGGGGATTACGGGATTTCTTAAATACAAATTACTATTCTAAAATACAATCAAAGTTTTCTCAAATACTGTTGGAAATGGTGTATTTACCAATTGCAACGACAGCTACACAGGTTACCGGGTAGCTTATTTTATGAAGCACAAAAGTGATATAGAGTATATTTAGGATGACGTCACATTTAGTAAATTTCTGATGCCAACCTAACAAAACTAAAAGTACTTTTAAACGCTTATGAAGTAGGGGAATTTCAGATGATTTGGTTGGCAACGGCGTCGTCGTCCTTGTTCGATGACGTCATCAAATATAACATAAAAAACCTATACGTATGAGTACTTTGTTCAGTTTAATAGTTCAATCAAAACAAAATTTGGATACTCAGTAGTCAGTGAATGCATTGCACGTCGATAATGGTGATGAATATATAAACAAAGAGCTGGAAACTTACATGAACAAAGAAGGCATTGAACTAGAAAATATTGCACCCTATACCCCGGAGCAGAATGGTCGATGTGAGAGAGAAAACCGTACCATCATAGAGAGAGTCAGGTCAATGCTTATTAGTGCAAATGCACCTCACTATCTCTGGGCAGAAGCAGGAAGTACTGCAATAATCTGAATCGAGCACCTTCTAAGCAGTTATCTAATTCTTAAAACACGGGAGCAGCGTTCCCAGGAGAGCAAGTGTTCCGTCTTTGTTACTTACCTATATTATCAGTTGCATCACTGGGAAAGACGGAACACTCGTTCTCCTGGGAACGCTGTTTCAAGACTTGGGACATGCTACTACCACTACACCAGATTAAAAACGAAAAAAACTAGAGCCAAAAAGTCATAAAATGATATTTGTTGGGTATGACAAAAACTCAACAAATTATCGTTTATCGTTTGTATAATCCTAAATAATGTAGTGATGAATGGATTAAAATTTGATAACAATGAGCCGGCAATACCTACTAGTAGAAGATGTGAAGACATTTTTGAACCAACAATTAAAAGTTAATGTTATACCTAAAACAGTTACCAGGATAGCAGAGAGAACGTGGATAATAGAACTACAAAATGAAGTGGATAAGAGAAAAATCATAGAAAATTAAACAAAAATAAAGGAAATGAGAGGAGAAAGAGTTTCTATAAATGATGATATGACCAAGCAGAAAAGGGAAAAAAAAAGAAATAAGAATAATTATATTCATTTCGAGTCCCTATTATTAATTATGGTGGAAATTTCTTGGGTTTAAGGACGGGGAGGTAACCAAAAGAAACTACTTAGCTTTCGGCGACGTTTCGGAACTTTATTTTTCCTTTTTCAAGCCCTCGAACAGGAGAAATAAGGCACATGAAACGACATAGTAAGAAACATTAAAATGATAGATATACAATCAACGATCTTGTCAAAATAAATTAAAATAAAATTAGTCATTGCTCAGGAGTACTTACTCAAACCGATGTCTCCAGAGCCCCTGATGCAGCCAGGAGAAAAGCATAATACACAATACATGATCACCATTTAGATAGTGACAAATTCTGATTTATAGGCCAATAATTGACGATTATTGGATTATTATCATTTCCTATTATTATTTTTCTTTTCCTTTTGTATTTAATTTAAATTTGACAAAACAAAAGTTGGGTTCTGTTCTTTTATGCTGTTGTTAAAACAAGGTAGCGTTTTACATTGGCTGGCCACTATGGTACTCTAGTTCAGCAGTGTAGGTACTCCATATCAAAGGATTCAAGTGTGCATTCGATACATTTGCTTATATATAAAATACAACCTGATACTCAGAATAAAAATAAAAAATTACAAAAGTTAAAAAATCACAGATACAAATGTAAAAGACACAAAATATAAAAAAAGATTTAAAAATGTGTAAAACAGAAAAAAACATATACGGAAAAAAACTTCTAAAAAGCAAACAAAAACAACATTTATAATAAATTATTTGTTGAACGGTGTTAAGTACCACTAACAACCCCCAGATGTTTCTAGAGTTACATATCCACACGCATAATTATATTTAGTTCATCTTTCTCTTGTAAATTTGAAGGATATTGCTATATACACCACTCAGACCATCTGTATCGGTCTTTATATTCACTGTGTCATTTAGGTTTATGTGGATCAATTCACTCAGTTTTCGTTTATATGTTTATGTTTCCGAATCAACAACTTGCACCTCACCAAACTTTAAAGCTATGGCCTGTTTCAAAACGGTGTTTTGCTAATGCTGTTTTATCTTCATTGTATTTTTTGTTAATGTGACAATCATTCTTGTGTTGTTGTATTCTTTTATCCAGATATTGCATCGTTTCACCTATGTAGCACTTTCCACATTCACATGGGATTTTGTAGACCAAAGAGCTCTTTTTACCCTGGGGTACCTTATCTTTGATATGTGTGAACAGAGAATTTGTGGTTTTGAGGTTGTAGAAGGCTATTGAGACTTCAGATTTCTGAAAGCATTTCCCAATTTTTTGCGAAAGGCCATCTATAAAGGGAAACTTGAAATATTTGGTCTCTTTTTTCATAGGGTTACAGGTTTTGTTTTTAAATCTTTCTATGCTTCTGTTAATAAAATTCAATGGATAATTATTATTTGATAGGATTTTCTTTATTTTTTCAATATTTGCCTTGTGAAATTCAGGGTCACTCAAATCAAGAGCTCTATGTAGAAGCCCACTTATTATGCCTACTTTATTGGATGTTGGGTGGTTGGATAGGTAGTTGAGAATTCTACCTGAACTAGTGGGTTTAGAATACCAATTTGTCAGCAAGGTACCATTAGGTTTGTGGTGGATTTCCATGTCCAGGAAGCACAGCTTATTATCAGTCTCTATCTCGTTGGTGAACTGGAGTGATTGGTGAAATTTATTGAAAGTATCTAGTGTCAGATTCAGTTCATTCTTGGGTATTGACAATATTGTATCATCCACATATAAATATATAAAGGGAATGGGGAATGGTAGTTTTTTTAAAACTTCTGTTATGAGGTGGTTCATTACCAAGTTAGCCAAGATTGGTGAGACTGGATTGCCCATTGCAGATCCATCCTTTTGTAGATAGATATTTTGTTCATAAGAGAAATAACTGGTGTCAAAACAGTAAGTAATCAAGTCAGTCAAGGTGTCTCTGGAAATAACAGTATAGTTGGAAATAAATTTAAAATGTTCCTTAATTATATTTATTTTCTACTTAACTATTATAGATCCATAATACCTAGGAAACGGAATACGTTAACATACCTATAACAACCTGATTCATAACGCCCGCTTTTGCGGGCGTTATGATCTATAACGCCCGCTTATAATACCCTGAGGTGTTTTTGTTGTTGTAGTTTTAGTAATTTGCACTTTACCCTAGACAGCCACTAAATATCTGACCGAAAATAATTTTCGGTCTAGCCAGGATTCGAACCCGGTCTACCATGAACGTTTCCCATGTAGTCCAGCGCGTTAACCCACAGGACCACAACCGTTGTCTTGCCTTATGAGATATTTATAGGTATATCAATTTATTTCGTTTCTAGGTACAGGTCACAGGTACAGGTACACGTCACAGGTACAGGTACATGTCAAAATACAAAACAATATTCTGTCACACAAAGGACCCCGCAATATTTAAATGAAAATTGGTTACCCGTGATATTTGGATGAAATTTAAATATGTTATTGGGGATGCCGTAAGCAACATTTTTTACCATGGGCACAACCCTGTATATATGACAGGTGAGGCGTGGTTAGCTGTCAAATATTGGAATCTGATATCCAAAAACAGAGTAACTATGGCAGATTTTGATGAACAAAAATCTATTTCTACTAAGTCGACCAAGTTAAGTCGAAAAATGTCAACCATTTTAACACCTGTCAGCCCTTCCAGTTTTCAAAATTTTGGTTGTCATTTGACATTTTTAACTTACATATAAATTCTAAATTCAAAAATTGGAAAAAAAATGACAGAACTGTCAAAACCTGTCATTTGTTTTAGTGGAAGAAAATACTCTAATCTGGCCCTTTCTCGTTTTAAGGTAGTTTATTGGTGATAAAACATTGAACAAAGTTCATGCACGTCACATTTTGACAGCTGTCATTTTTTTTTCAATTTTTGAATTTAGAATTTACATATAAGTTAAAAATGTCAAATGACAACATAAAATATTGAAAACTGGAAAAGATGAGTGCTGCCGTTTGGCAGGGTTTTGACAGGTGTTAAAACGGTTGACATTTTTCGACTTAACTTGGTCGACTTAGTAGAAATAGATTTTTTATTATACTTACCTGAAAACATCTGTTTTTCACCTGTCTTTACAATAAAGTAAAGGTGACATTTCCAGAACAGCGCACGGAAATTTTTTCCCGATCTCTGTTTCCGTGCGCTAACCAGATAAGACGTGTCAGTCAATGTTGCATCCTTGTCATTCATTAGAAATTAAACAAAGATATATTATAAATGCACCCCGAAAAATGGAAAACGATTTAAGTTTCTGTGACAACCATCATTTACCTATTACAGTCGTGAGCATTGAAAGTGGGACACCCGATTTTTCCTATTGTAAAACGAACTCACCAGCTATACAATAGGTATGTTTCTGCAGAAATCACCAACCAGTCAGAGTCAATTTCATTGGTTGAAATTAGTTTTCTGGCTGTTTTCAACCAATGAAATTCGCTCCGACTGGTTTGTGATTTCTGCAGAAACAGACTTTATGTACTACAATGACGGGGATTGTCATATTTGGCAGAAAATCCATTGTAGAGAAAAGACTGATTTACCCAAAAAAGCAAAAAATGACAAGACGTGTCAGTCGGGTGTCCCACTTTCAATGCCCACGACTGGACCTATTTTTGACATTTCATTTTCTGTAATTCATGCCATTGTAAAAAAATGGGAATTTTCTGTTTTTATCGTTCTCAGATAAGTATAATAAAAAATATCGTTCATTACACGTCCAGAAATGGGCTGGTAATGAAATATACTATTTTGTTCATCAAAATCTGCCATAGTTACTCTGTTTTTGGATATCAGATTCCAATATTTGACAGCTAACCACGCCTCACCTGTCATATATACAGGGTTGTGCCCATGGTAAAAAATGTTGCTTACGGCATCCCCAATAACATATTTAAATTTCATCCAAATATCACGGGTAACCAATTTCCATTTAAATATTGCGGGGTCCTTTAACTGTTTCTGTTAATAATAAATTGATGAAAGAACACTGTGTTGAGTAGAAAATAAAGCATTGTATGCACCACGGGGATTTTGAGATTATAATGCCCTTCAGGCGGAATATATCCCTCGGGCCAAAGGCCCTCGGGCTAGTTTCGCCTTCGGGCATTAGAATCTACATAATCCCCTTGGTACATAAATAGCTATTAAGACTAGTTGCTTTGGTATATTAGTAAACAGGCTGACAACATCTAATGAGACTAGAACATGCCCATCTGGGATGGTGTGTTGTTTAATTATTTCAGCGAACTGAAAAGAGTCCTTGATATTTGAATAGAACGTAGATGTTAGAGGGTTGAGGATGTTGTGTAGATACACAGATCCATTCCCTCAAAGCTGACTTGAAAAACCGTATCCCTGAGGAGGTTTTTCTATATTGTCTGAACGAAAATAACAATAGATATAATAGAGAGTTCAACAAGATTAAGAAAATTAACATAGAAAAGCTAAGATCCCTTGGACAAACACAAAATGAAATATGTACAAATGTTGAACAGAATTATTTGTACAACTACACAAATGTACCACTCCCACATGAAGTGGAAACGACCCTAAGCCTGGGTCCAAAATTTGGCCTTCCCTTAACAAATAAGGAGATTCCTATACCAACCATAATCAAGGATCTTGAATACTGCATAGGAGCACAGACAATGACAGATGAGCACAAGGAAAGCTTGAGAGGTCAGACCACGAACATAATCCCGAATTTCTACCTGGATGATAGACCAATCCCGCAGAAGTCCCTAATCAATAGAGTTAGAAGAACAAAACGATTCCTCAATGAACACCCACACATAATGGTTAGCAGATCAGATAAGGGCAACTCCATAATGGATAAACTTGAATACCACCAAAAAACACTAGAAATGCTGAGTGACACGAACATCTACCAACACGTCAATCGAGACCCAACCAACAAATACCAAACCATGGCCAACAAAATAATAACAGAATTAAGAACCAACAATTTTATAACAAGTAGAGAAGAGAGGAGTCTAAAACGCCACAACTCAGTCCCGCCTAAGTTATATTGTTTAAGGAAGACACACAAACCCGGACTACACCTTAGACCAGTGGTAAGCTACATCAACTCTCCAGGATATAACTTAGCTAAGTATCTACACAACATCCTCAACCCTCTAATATCTACGTTCTATTTTAATAATAAGGACTCTTTCAGCGCCGTACCAAGGCGTTGATGGGCCCTGGTGCCACTTTTGTTAGAGGGCCCCTCCCCTAATAATTTTTCTAGATAATTTAGGTTTTTCGGGTGGGTATAAAGAAAATTACGAAAAATCCGATGTTGAAAATTTATTCAGGTAAAAAAAAAATATATGTTTGAAATATTAAAAATCAACTTTTCTAGCTTTTTTAGCTGCAAACACTTCTTATCAGCTCATTTAAATTCAATGAACGTGCTACCTCATTTTCAATCGAAATCAGTGCAAGTGAAGATAGTCTTTTTTGTCCCATGGAATTTCTGAGGTAGGTTTTTAATAATTTCAACACCGAAAATAAACGCTCTGCAGAGGCCACGGTTATCGGTATCGTTGAAAATATATAACATGCTGTTATAATCTCTGTGAAGCTTGTACTTGAAGAAGTGTTTTTTATCAATGTGAATTCCACCAAGTCCTTTACAGAACTAATATTATCATCCTTCAATTCCTTTGAAAAGCAATGGCGAAACAATAACAACTGCTGTGCTATTGAATTGGAAATATCGGCGATATATTTTTTTTTTCGGAGCTTTTCTGCCATTTCAAAAATTCCGTCATCTTTTGCAAAGAGAAGAATATCTGGCATAATTGCTTTAAAATCCTCTACTACAAGTTGTAGATCCGCGGAACTTATGCTTCTTATTTAAACTACTCATCGAAAAGAAACTCTATCACCAAATCGGCAATTCGCAACAGCAGAATAAAAATATTAAACAATAGTGTTCGCGATTCTTTGAAGTTACCAAGTTTATACCAAATAAACTTTTAGCCACGTCATCACGGTCAGCCAGCACACCGTTGCCGTCAACGGGCAGCTAACCTCTAAAGGTAAGCGCCCACTGATCCGCGCCGAACGAGCCGCACGCGTCGCACGAATAGCAAGACAAGAAAAAACCGTTTGGGCGTTTGCATTTCAGATTTTGAGATTTTTAACATGATACAATCAAATTAAAATAATTCAGTTCAAGTCAATGATTATCCTGCTTTTAGTGGGCCTCCCAAGTTGTGGGCCCTGCCGCCATGGCGCCACCTGGCGCCATGGTTGCTACGGCGCTGGCCTCTTTTCAGTTCGCTGAAATAATTAAACAACACACCATCCCAGATCGGCATGTTCTAGTCTCATTAGATGTTGTCAGCCTGTTTACCAACATACCAAAGCAACTTGTCTTAAATATAATTAAGGAAAATTTTAAATTTATTTCCAACTATACTGTTATTTCCAGAGACACCTTGACTGACTTGATTACACCAGTTATTTCTCTTATGAACAAAATATCTATCTACAAAAAGATGGATCTGCAATAGGGAACCTAGCCTCACCCAGTGGCGGTCCATACAAGATTTTCTGGGGGGGGTAATGGGTGACGGGAAAATTATCAAGTGTCGCAACGTACCGCCGGAGGTGAATTTTTTTTTGGGGTGCCACGCCCAAATTTGCATTTGAAAGTCGTTTAAAAAACACGCTTCGGGTAAAAATGTTTCCCGATGCCATCAAAATAGTTATACAGGGTGTCCACTTAGTGCGATATCGGACGATATCTTCTGACAGGGTGATGCAAGAAAAAAAAATAAAAATTCAAAGTTGTTTGATTCTCTAAGGTGATTTACTTAAAAATAATTTTAAATATAGGTACAGGGTGCTCTGTTAATGGGGTATGCGACAGAATTTTGTTATTTTTAAATGGAACACCCTATATTTTAGTACATTCTATTGTTCTAAAAATCCTACATACTTTTTGTTAGGAATCATTTACACCAAAACTCAACCGTTTTTAAAATATTTAATATTTTTTCAAAAAATTACAGCTTGCATGTGTCAACAAAAACAAACACATTTCGTCCATTGGAGATCCTATCAGCTAAAGCTTTTGCAGGTTGTTAGTGCATAATGTCGATTTTAATCTAATACTCCAACGGACTTTGAGTTGGTGCCTCCCTACATTAGAACGCCAATAATTACTTGACGTTACACCTGCCATATGAAATGCCCCCTCGCTCCTCATACGGAAAGTGTCAGTTTAAAAACGACGGACTTCACTCACATTTACCACATGGTCCGATGAAAATCTGTCAACATTCTACAGGGTGTTCGCAATACCGTACACAAAACCAAACATTTCAAACAACCCAACCATAACTTTATGACGTCATCTGGGGTGCCTCAACATAATGCAAATCTGCATAAGGCACCCCAGATGCGTCAGCAAGTTACTCATTACCATAGACAACTTATGAATTTTAGGAACCTTGGTAGGTACATCGGTACTGGTGAGCCTATCATATTCATAGGATGCCTTTAATCCTTTACCATGTAAAATGTAGAACTTGTCTTTTGTTGAAATTTTGTTGTAATTAAAAAATGTATAAAAAAAATCTCTGTCTGGGGGGGGTAATTACCCCCTCTACCCCCCCCTTTAAACCGCCCTTGGCCTCACCAATCTTGGCAACTTGGTAATGAACCACCTCATAACAGAAGTTTTAAAAAAACTATCATTCCCCATTCCCTTTATATATGTATATGTGGATGATACAATATTGTCAGTACCCAAGAATGAACTGAATCTGACAGTAGATACTTTCAATAAATTTCACCAATCACTCCAGTTCACCATGGAGATAGAGACTGATAATGAGCTGTGCTTCCTGGACATGGAAATCCACCACAAACCTAATGGTACCTTGCTGACAAATTGGTATTCTAAACCCACTAGTTCAGGTAGAATTCTCAACTACCTATCCAACCACCCAACATCCAATAAAGTAGGCATAATAAGTGGGCTTCTACATAGAGCTCATCTTGATTTGAGTGACCCTGAATTTCACAAGGCAAATATTGAAAAAATAAAGAAAATCCTATCAAATAATAATTATCCATTAAATTTTATTAACAGAAGCATAGAAAGATTTAAAAACAAAACCTGTAACCCTATGAAAAAAGAGACCAAATATTTCAAGTTTCCCTTTATAGATGGCCTTTCGCAAAAAATTGGGAAATGCTTTCAGAAATCTGAAGTTTCAATAGCCTTTTACAACCTCAAAACCACAAATTCTCTGTTCACACATATCAAAGATAAGGTACCCCAGGGTAAAAAGAGCTCTTTGGTCTACAAAATCCCATGTGAATGTGGAAAGTGCTACATAGGTGAAACGATGCAATATCTGGATAAAAGAATACAACAACACAATAATGATTGTCACATTAACAAAAAATACAATGAAGATAAAACAGCATTAGCAAAACACCGTTTTGAAACAGGCCATAGCTTTAAGTTTGGTGAGGTGGAACTGGTGGAAGTTGTTGATTCGAAAACACAAACATATTAACGGAAACTGAGTGAAATGATCCACATAAACCTAAATGACCCAGTGAATATAAAGACCGATACAGATGGTCTGAGTGGTGTATATAGCAATATTCTTCAAATTTACAAGAGAAAGATGAAATAAATATAATTATGCATGTGGATATGTAACTCTAGAAACATCTGGGGGCTGTTAGTGGTACTTAACACCGTTCAACAAATAATTTATTATAAATGTTGTTTTTGTTTGCTTTTCAGAATTTTTTTTCCGTATATGTTTTTTCCTGTTTCATACATTTTTAAATCTTTTTTTATATTTTGTGTCTTTTACGTTTGTATCTGTGATTTTTTAACTTTTGTAATTTTTTATTTTTATTCTGAGTATCAGGTTGTATTTTATATATAAGCAAATGTATCGAATGCACGCTTGAATCCTTTGATATAGAGTACCTACCTACACTGCTGAACTAGAGTACCATAGTGGCCAGCCAATGTAAAACGCTACCTTGTTTTAACAACAGCATAAAAGAACAGAACCCAACTTTTGTTTTGTCAAATTTAAATTAAATACAAAAGGAAAAGAAAAATAATAATAGGAAATGATAATAATCCAATAATCGTCAATTATTGGCCTAAAAATTAGAATTTGTCACTATCTTAAGGGTGATCATGTATTGTGCTTTTCTCCTGGCTGCATCAGGGGCTCTGGAGACATCAGTTTGAGTAAGTACTCCTGAGCAATGACTAATTTATTTTATACAAGATCGTTGATTGTATATCTATCATTTTAATGTTTCTTACTATGTCGTTTCATGTGCCTTATTTCTCCCGTTCCAGGGCTTGAAAAAAGGAAAAATAAAGTTCCGAAACGTCGCCGAAAGCTAAGTAGTTTCTTTTGGTTACCTCCCCGTCCTTAAACCCAAGAACTTTCTACCAGAAATAAGAATATTTGCAAACCAGGAAAGGAAAAAAGAAAAAGTAGTAAAGATAGGATTCAATAAGGTAACGGTAAATGCAGAGGAATGGAGATGAAATAAACAAATAAAAAAAATGAAAAAGACAGGAAAAACCTTATCAAAAAACTGAATAGCCAAACGGACAATAAAAGGAATAGGGAAAACAACACAGCAATGGAATGGACTATGAATAAGGAAGTTAGTAATAACAAGAGAACTGAGGAAATATGTAAAATGGGCACGTGGAATATTAGAAGTATGTTCGGGAAAGAAAAAGAACTAGAAGAAGAATTCGAATAAAACACAGACTTGAAACTGCTAGCCATAACAGAAACAAAGAAGAAGGGACAAGGAATGATAAATATGGATAATGGCCACACATACTTGTGTACAGTGGCATTAAGAAAGAAGAAAGAGCAGCAGCGGGTGTTGCATGCATAATTCACAAAGACATAAAAGAGAAAACGAGCAAATGGAAAGGTTGGTCGGAACGATTATTAGTGTTGGAACTTAAAGATAAGAATAAAAGCATAAGAACTATTATAGTTGTGTATGGCCCAATGAAGAGAAGACGGGTCAATAGGTAATAAAGATACATTCTGGGAAGATTTAACCATGGCCACAGAAGATGCACGAGGAAAAATAACTATACTTGGAGATTTTAACAGCAGAGTGGGAACAAAAGATGGCACATAATAATACAGTAATAGGTTTGTTCCAACCGGCAGTAATTTCCAGTAATATTACTGGCACACATGCGCAATTGTGGAATGCTGTTCCAACCAGTTAAAATTACTTATTTAGAATTGGTGATAATTGATAATTCGTCGTTCCAACTGGAGTTACGGATAGTAAAATTACGGTTCAAATTATTCTTGCTTGAAAGGAAGAACTGTTGGTTCTGAAATTAGACGCATGCGTGTATCAAACATCAAATTGTCGAAGCAATGTCAAAAAAAGAGCGAATCGCGCAAAACGAAAGAAAATGGAAATCGAGATGTAAAAACATACCTGTCATCATCCTGTCATACGTCAGCTATTTTTAGACGGATTTGAATGGCCGATCTCTCATTCTCTTCAGAAATGTTCAAGCTTTCAGAATCTTACTCGTTAAGAAATATAGTGCGACTCAAAAAAGTTCCAGCGGATTTTAAAGTTTGACCAAATCTAGCTATGTCCGCCATTTTGTTTTTTCAAAAATTATCAAAAATTTGAGATGAACGATCTGTCTTGATCAATTCCCTTTCAAATGAAACTAAAATCAATAAAATCGGCGCATAAATAAAAAAGTTATTATACAAAAACCAAATTCCGGTTTTTTTTTGGACAACCCTATAATACTTAATACATAACCCTGAACCTCAGTTTTTGTTTATTTATAGTATATTGTGTATTAAGGTGGAAAAGTGACACATTCTCGGCCATCGGTGTAAGTTGATGTGCGAGGCGTAGCCGAGGCTGGCAAACACCGAAGGCCGAGAATGTGTTTTTCCACCGAAATACACATACTATTTTTTCTGAGATCGGTTAAACATCTGTTAAACGTTTGTATTTTTGTTCCAATTGTTCAGCAGTACGAAAATCACTCTCCCGGCCTAGGCCGGAAAAGTGATTCACGTATTGTTATTCATTGATTCCTTAGCAACTATTGAAACATAATTAAAATACCAGAATATTGGGTTTTGCGACCTGTCAACCGGTCAAAAATGCTGACATTACACTTGTCAATCTCAGAAAAAATTACTGAAAATGACTGCTATATAGAAGCTGAGTAATTTTATTTTATTGGTTCCCAGAGTTAATAAATCTGATTTTTGTCTTATATTAGGTTTAGAAGAATTCCTTATTGTGGTGGAAGATGATTCACCTGCAAGTATGCAAGTTATGTTGATTTTGTTATTTTCATCTTGTGTTGTGAGTACTACTAGTTGAAAAAACGTTCCAAC
Source organism: Ceutorhynchus assimilis (assembly GCA_917834065.1). Lineage (NCBI taxonomy): Eukaryota > Metazoa > Arthropoda > Insecta > Coleoptera > Curculionidae > Ceutorhynchus > Ceutorhynchus assimilis. The sequence continues at coordinate 36,321,028 of OU892283.1, read as the reverse complement.
AAGTTTTTAAGTTATTTAGTATAATATTACTGTTGTTGATTGCGCAGTCGCATTTGCGCGGTTACGGACGATAATATTGCGGTAATATTATTGCAGGATGGAACAAACCTAATAGGAAAACATGGCGAAAAGGTTTGGAATAATAATGGAGAAAGACTGCTTGATTTTTGTGTACTACATAACTTTATAGTAACTAATACATTTTTTGAACATAAAGAGATACATAAATAAAGTCTATGCACCGAGAGTTTACCCCTAAGTCGTAAAACACGGCATGGCTATAAATCATGCTAAATATAAAGAGAGGACGGGCTCTACCTGAAATTCTCAAAATGTTTTGTGGTCAAGAAATTTTGTGAAGAAATATAATTTTTACAGATAGGTATTTACATTTCGTATTTATTTAAAATGCAATATATTCATCTAATGCTGAGTATAGATTATTATACTTTTATTATTATTATTATTATTACATATTAAAGTAAAACATAATTATTATCTAACTTAACACAAAATTTTGTTTTGTTTGGGAAGCACTGAAATTTCGGTATAAATCTTGTTCAAAAACTTTGACAAGCCCTATTTTACCATTTTTCAAAGTTACTTTAAAATATAATTTTGTCAAGTGATATTTTTTCATGGAATAAATTTTAAATAGGCAACTACTCTATAGACATTGATTTTCAACGTAGGTAACTCAAAAACTTTAAAATTAGTTAGAAAAAGGACTTTATAGAACTATGTAAATTCGTTCACTTGGTCTTGTACTAATTTATTGTCAGCCCTGTGTTTTACAACTTACGGGTAACCTCTGGATGCACAGACTATACCGGGTGACCACGAGATTACTGACCAAGCTCTAGTTCAGGCATGAATATCAATATCGATTTCAAGTTTTGAGGATGTATATTATTGATATCGATGCAGAATTTCGCTATAAAAACAATCGACTATCGCTTTTGGTTTGACCGCAAGTGCCGTCAACTTCTTTATTTCAACTAGATCACCCCCTATATTATTACATTTTTGGATTCTATGAGAAATTCTAAGCATATTTTATGTATAACTAGCTGACCCGGCGAACTTCGTACCGCCTCTGAATTATTAAATATACCTATTAAATGTTGTGTTAATGTATCTATTAGCTGAATTAAATTCAGTTTTTTTCGATGGTGAATTTGGCTTTGGTTGAAGAGAATTAATGTTTACTCTCTGGATCAGAAGTCACCTAAAATTAAAATTTTTCATTATCGTTTTTTAGGCAGCTTGTGGGCATTATTCTTGTAAAGTTTACCACCAAATAAATAAACTCAGGCACAGGAATGTTCAAAGAATGTAAAGAAAACAAAAAAATCTCTAGCGCAGCCCTATTTCACTCTATCTGCACTGCATGCATTGCACTACTCCATCTGTTCTGGTCTATCTGCGCTACTCTATCTGACCTACTCTTTCTGCACCACTCTATCTGATCGGAATAGTTCTGTGCAGCATTGTTCTATCCTATCTGCAATGCCGAGCTTCATTCCAGGTATCAGAGATGGCGCGGTATTCAAAATACAAAATAAACTTGGTAACGGTTATAAGACATGGCGCCGTATGCGGGCTTAGTAAATTTTTTTCATAAATAAATAAAATAAGTATTGAAATGACCACATAAATGACATAACAACATGCTGGTACTGTCAACGCTGAAAAAAGTTTCAATTTGACAGCAAAATGATCCTCCATTTATTGAATATTTAATTTATTACAAAAAATGTGATAAATGAAGAACCGCTCGACCGATTTTGTGCAAACTTTACATAAACCATCTAATAAATAGTCTGAACAAAACCTAAACATTTGGTTTGGCTAGGTGAGTCCGTTCTTGAGTTATAAAATTACAACGAAAAGTGGCATTCATTTTTATATATATAGATAAGTAATGGAATGACCACATTAATGACATAGCAACATGCTGGTACTGTCAACGCTGAAAAAAGTTTCAATTTGACAGCAAAATGATCCTCCATTTATTGAATATTTAATTTATTACAAAAAATGTGATAAATGAAGAACCGCTCGACCGATTTTGTGCAAACTTTACATAAACCATCTAATAAATAGTCTGAACAAAACCTAAACATTTGGTTTGGCTAGGTGAGTCCGTTCTTGAGTTATAAAATTACAACCAAAACTGGCATTCATTTTGATATATATAGATAAGTAATGGAATGACCACATTAATGACATAACAACATGCTGGTACTGTCAACGCTGAAAAAAGTTTCAATTTGACAGCAAAATGATCCTCCATTTATTGAATATTTAATTTATTACAAAAAATGTGATAAATGAAGAACCGCTCGACCGATTTTGTGCAAACTTCACATAAACCATCTAATAAATAGTCTGAACAAAACCTAAACAACAGAAGCGTTATCAACGACATTTAGAAGGGCTCGCAATTTGCATCATCGAGAGATTGTAGGCTGTGGCAAAGTGATTAGGTAATATTTTTCCATACTCATACCTGTTATCATTCCCATCGTGGTACTTTTTCCAGCACCGTTATGACCCAACAATACCGTAATTTGATCTTGATATATATCCATGTTTAAATTTTTAACTACGGGTTTCTTGCCGTATACTTTTCCCAAATTTATCAGTTGGATGCCTTTGGGTAAGTTCGCTTTTTCGACGTCTTGTAATACAAACGATCGCGAGGCTGATGCACTCAAATTTTCATTTTTCCGTTTGTAACACTAAAAAAAAAAAAAAAAAATGGTACAGCCTGAACCGGAGCTAAAAAAAAAATAAAACAAAATTCTCATATTTTTTTTTCAGCTCCAATGTTTTTTTTTGACAGTCAGGATGGGAACTTATACACAGTGTGTAAAAAGTCCCGGAACAGTCAATTATTTTGAAAATGGTGCACAATATAAAAAAACTTCGTGTATAAAAGTTGAAGGTCTTAATAAAATCTATTGAAATAGGACTTTTGTAATTATACAGGGTGGCCCAAAAAGTTGTGCTACACAAAACTTCATTTTTTTTAAATGAAATAATCCTTTTTTAATTACATTTTCTAATTGCTCTAGAGATTCTTAACAACAATTATGAAACATGTCATATGGCTAAACCCATTAGTTTCAGAAATAATTTGAGTTGAATGACATAAATACGATAAGTACGATATTACCTACATTTTGCATTGTTTCGAGTTGGTTCAAAATGTTTCAAGTTTGAGAATAGGCTAGGTTATGATAAAATTTATTGATGACGTTTTGTAACATTTCTTGGTTAATAGATGCACATTCTTCAATAATTCTTCTTCTCAATTCGCTCAGATCTGGAGGTTTTGTCAAAAACACTTTAGTTTTCAGATGTTTCCAAAGAAAATAATCAAGGGGCGTTAGGTCTGGTGACCATTTTGAACCAACTCGAAACAATGAAAAATGTAGGTAATATCGTACTTATCGTATTTATGTCCTTCAACTCAAATTATTTCTGGAACTAATAGGTTTAGCCATATGACATGTTTCATAATTGTTGTTTAGAATCTCTAGAGGAATTAGAAAATGTAATTAAAAACGGATCATTCCATTAAAAAAAAATGTTGTGTAGCACAACTTTTTGGGCCACCCTGTATAAATACATAAGTCCTATTTCAATAGATTTTATTAAGACCTTCAACTTTTATACAGGAAGTTTTTTTTATATTGTGCACTATTTTCAAAATAATTGACTGTTCCGGGACTTTTTACACACTGTGTATAATATTGAATGTGACAAATTAATGTGCGAAATTAAAACTAGAAAATCCACAGGTTGCTGATAGAATGTTATTCCGCGATGAAAGAATTTAAATTGAAATTGAAAGATATCGAAACTGAAAAGGATATTTTTTCACCTTAGCTTGCTTTACTTCCAAACTCCACTCAGCTGGCCAACTCTTTCAGAAAGTTCAAGTCCAATGCGAAGGAGTACTGATTTAAACCGGTTGCGAGAAGCGAAAAAACCGCAGGTCTATTTTCTCGAATCACACGAAGCGGACCTAGTATTTTTGGCGACTGACTTTTCGCCGGCAGTGTCAGGACTTTGCAGCTATCCTTTTTCAGTGTTTAACGCGCGCATTCTCAAAAGCCAAATTTAGCAAAGCCGTATCAATTCATAGGCATAAAACCCGCGATTCAATTAGAATGAGAGAAACAAAAAATAGAGGAACAAAAAAAAAACGAATCAATTTCCATTCCCAAACAGGATTCGACATCCTAAATACCCAATTTAACCTACAACTATATACAGGGCGCGAAGACGAAACTGAAGAGTCATGCACCTACTATAAATACAAGCTATAAATCTTCTGGATTGAACTTTGCTAATATGATTATAATCCCGTTTTTTTTCCTGTCTTGATATTTAAAAGTATGTATTGGTATTTATTAATATAAACTACGCGTCAATTGAACTCGAACACCCCAATTTTTGGTCACTTTTTGAAAGGCTATAACTCAAAAACTAGCAGGACGATTTTGTTCAAATTTTCAGGAGTGAAAGGATGCTCTAATTAATATTTAATTTCCAGTTCTTAACAGATTTCCGGCCACCTGCTAAAAGATACAGGGTGAAACATAACTAGGCGATTTTTTTGCGAAAGTTTGGGTTCACCCCATTCTGCTGAAGGGAGCGTTAAGTAGATTTTTGGTATGCAGTTTAGAAGAGTACCTTGGTACCTCGGGACGTGTTTGAGATTTTTCGAATATCGCAGCCCACTACGATTTTATCTTGAATTAGGCGATTTTATGTAAAATATAGCTATAGACGTCATTATTTCTTTCGAAACAGACACTACAATTATGGCGCATGTGGAAACATACTTTAAAACATATTATACAGGGTCATACAAAAATATACAGTGTGTCTAATTTTTCTAACCAGAGGTATCTTTGGTATTAGAGATATGAGGTCGGTTAAATTAGGGCAAAGTCGCGCAATTTTATGGCCAATAAAACGGGGTTTAACACTGGCACCGCTGCTCATAGACATTGCAGGTGGTAAACCAAGAATTACTTCGGTCCGGGATGACAACAGAATTCTTTTACCAGTGCGGCAAAACAGAACTCTCAATTCTTCGCGAATAAGGATCGCGGTAGGAATTGAAGCCTCAAAATCAACAAAGACGTCTCCATGAGAGAAATTTAAGAGCCAGATAGCATGTCCATTATTAAAAGCAGTCCATCAAAGAGCACGAATAAACTGGATTAATATTCATAGACAATAGACACTGGGGGGAGTAGCTGAATGGTAGGGATGTTTGCTTGTGGATGAATGCAGATTCACGCTGTATCAGAATGACGGGCCTGTATTAGTATGTAAAGAAAAGCGTGAGAGCTACAGAAAAGAATGCATGGAAGTAAGAGAGGCTTTTGGTGGTGGTGGCGTGACAGTTTGGAGGGGGGGGGGGGTTATTTATTGGAATGGTTAGACTGACCTGGTTATTTTAATGAGAGAAAGTATGAATGAAGAACGGTACCGGGATTTGTGTGTAAAGGCGTTTACACACGGACGTGTATGTCTGAAAACATGTACGCACATACATGAACGCTCAAACAAAAACATCAATGCGTATGCAAAATACCGTCGCGTTTTTGAATGTGCAATTTTGTATGCACACTCGGAATACTGTAGCAAGGATAGCAAGACTGCAGTTTTTTGCGAGCGTCTGTACAAAGGCGCCATGCACGTTGTTGTTTGCACGTTGATGTATGCACGTATATGTATTAAGACATCCACGTCCGTGTGTAACCGCCTTATGTGTATGCAGAATACCATCGCGTTTTTGAATGTGCAAGCGGTAGAATGACGGTCAGGTGAATTTCCACGCATCACTCGAACTCGAACACCCCAATTTTTGGTCACTTTTTGTAAGACCATATTATTTTTCACCCTGTATCTTTCAGCAGGTGGACGGAAATCTGTTAGCAAATGGAAATTAATTAGCAATTAGAGCAGCATTTCACTTCTGAAAATTTAAACAAAATCTGCCTGCTAGATTTTGAGTTATGGTCTTACAAGAAGGGACCAAAAATTGTGGTGTTCGAGTTCGATTGATGCGAAGAAATTCACCTGATCGTCTTTCTACCGCTTGCACATTCGAAAATGCGATGGTATTCTGCATACACATTGATGTTTTTTTTTTCGCGCGTTTATGTATGTGCGTACATGTTTTCAGACATCCACGTCCGTGTGTAACCGCCTTTACACACAAATCACGGTACTTACCGTTCTTCATTCATACTTTCTCTCATTAAAATTACCAGTTCAGTCTACCCATTCCGGTAAATAACCACCCCCCCCCCCTCCAAACTGTCACGCCACCACCACCAAAAGCCTCTCTTTTTTCCATGCATTCTTTTTTGTAGCTCACACGCGTTTCTTTACATACTAATACACGCCCGTCATTCTGATACAGCGTGAATCTGCATTCATCCACAAACAAACATCCCTACCATTCAGCTACTCCCCAGTGTCTATTGTCTATGAATATTAGCCCAGTCTATTCGTGCTCGTCGATGGACTGCTTTTAATAATGGACATGCTGTCTGGCTCCTAAATTTCTCTCATGGAGACGTCTTTGTTGATTTTGAGGCTTCAATTCCTAACGCGATCCTTATTCGCGAAGAATTGAGAGTTTTGTTTTGTCGCACTGGTTAAAGAATTCTGTTGTCATCCCGGACCGAAGTAATTCTTGGTTTACCACCTGCAATATCTATAAGCAGCGGTGCCAGTGTTAAACCCCGTTTTATTGGCCATAAAATTGCGCGACTTTGCCCTAATTTAACCGACCTCATATCTCTAATACCAAAGATATCTCTGGTTAGAAAAATAGACACACTGTATATTTTTGTATGATCCTGTATAATATGTTTTAAAGTGTGTTTTCACATGCGCCATAATTGTAGTGTCTGTTTCGAAAGAAATAATGACGTCAATAGCTATATTTTACATAAAATCGCATAATTCAAGATAAAATCGTAGTGGGATGCGATATTCAAAAAATCTCAAAAACGGCCCGAGGTACCAAGGTACTCTTCTAAACTGCATACCAAAAATCTACTTAACCCTCCCTCCAGCAGAATGGGGTGAACCCAAACTTTCGCAAAGAAATCGCCTACTTATGTTTCACCCTGTATCTTTTACCAGGTGGCCGGAAATCTATTAGGAACTAGAAATTAAATAGTAATTAGAGCATCCTTTCACTCCTGAAAATATGAACAAAATCGGCCTGCTAGTTTTTGAGTTATAGCCTTTCAAAAAGTGACCAAAAATTGGGGTGTTCGAGTTCAATTGACGCGTAGTTTATTATATTTATATCGGTTAACTTAAAATAAATTTATTACTAACGAGGATCTGAGTAATTTTTACCTTCCACAATTCTTCAAATGGAAAAAATACAGATCTAGGAATGCCATAGTTTCCGGGATTTACAACGTCTATGTAGAGGGCCAGCAACATATAAACTATGCAATCGATTATTAGCATAATAAAAACGTTAAGCAGCGATATTTCTCCTTCTGCGGCAATATGACAGTTAGACCATTTTGATCCAACCTCTAAAATACATGACAATATAAACCAATGTGAAGTAATAAATTATTGATAAGGTAAGGCGGTAGTCCTTTTTAAAAAAAAAAAAAATGATAAAAACATGCTTATAGGTATTCTTATTCTGAGCACCTATACACGACGCTTTCTTAAGTTTATCAACGATAAGGTGTTTCTATTAACGGAGGATTAAGCGACACTAATATTATATGGATGTTTCTCAAGATTAGCCAATATTTGCTGAAAAAATTCCAATGGTCACACCATTGTTCAAAATTGCATGTATTCTGTTCCCAAATCGATTCCCTATAGGTTTTAAAAAGGAAGCTATCAGCCTTAAGTTGAGAAAACTTATTATAGTCTCTTACGTCCATACTCATAATACGATATCGCTCGATAACCATAACTTATCGCTGCTCCCGGCAATAACATTATCGACATTCCAGCCGGAAATGATAAGATATTGTTTTTAATTATTGGATGCGTTATTGAAAAAGAGATTAAAATAACTATTACGCCTATCAAACTTGCAAAGTTGGCTGTAAACGAGAAGGATCACCATCAAAAGTTTTGAAAATATTAATTTTTTTTTGTAAAAGATTATAGTCCAATAACATACTCACGTGTATTCGTACAGGTGCTGATGAAAAAGCACAGCGTAGTACAAGCGCAGATGTAGAGCATAAAAAATACATACAATATAGTTCCTTGGGTATACTCAACAATGGGAAAGGCGCCGCCAAAAATAATGACTTTCAGGATAACTACTATAAGGCTTACGATGATCAGCATCGGCGCTACAACATGTATGAACCAGCCAACCCATATCATCCAGTTGCTTAGGCCTACAACTTTCATTAATTCCTAAAAAAAATGATTCAATGACACTATCATATCATGCCAACTAACAAAGTTAGTTGGCATGGTACAATTCTATTCTAATATGTACACTTGGCCAAACATAAAACTGGTACAAGCAAAACATATATTATGAATATGACTAGTGTGAGTCAGGCTCAACAGCAAAAAATCTCCTTTAAAAAACATAGGCTAGACAGTTTTTGTCATTGTCAAAGCTGGACAAAAGGAAATGCAACATGTTTTTATGTTATGATTGGTTTAAATATGACACTGACTTGACTCCTTTTGTCATTGTTGAGGTGATAAAGAAGGTCGATTTACACAATACAACACAATAGGAAAATGCGTACCAGTTTTATGTTTGGCCAAGTGTACAGTGGGATTCATTGCAATTGGCACACACTATATAAATATCCCTCGTAATGTGTCAAATCTGACACACAGTAATAGCAAAATGCTGCACTAAATAGATTTATTGGTTAGAATTTTGACTTAATACGAGGGATTTTAAAGAGTGTGTGCCAATTGCAATGATTCCCACTGTACCTACTATTGTGATTAGGAAAAGTATACAATAGGAGTATAATGTCGTTTCTGATTGATAGTTACAATGCGCACTAAGTGTATTTGCATCCTATTGTAGCAAAACGCTCCAAGTACTCTATGTAATTAGTGAGATGGTAAATGGCGAGCGGTATATTGATGCTGTTTATTTACTTGGAGCTGCTAACTAAAATCTGTGGAAGGGTCTATTTCCAAGAGAGAGAAACAAACTATTGAGGTGTACTAAATTATATTTTATTATACATAAAACCAAAATTTTTAATCAGCCAAATATCTTCCAATTCTAACAGCCTCATATATTTCTATAAAATCAATTACTTCACATTCGTTCTAGATTGTTATTATTACGGACCACTGAAAAATCCCTAATAAATAAAGAAACGCCCTATTCCTACTATTCCTCATAACTTATAAGTTAACTCATTTTAATACTTCCGATTCATTCCTAATAAACTACCCTTCACCTAATTATATAAATTCCTTAAAATTTCTAAGTCCTTTACTGGACCTGCTTATAAAAAAAAAACAAAATAATTACCTATTTTTCTATCAATATAGGTATTACTAACTTATTCTTATAAAACCTTACAATAATTTCTACTTGAAAAAATAAAATCCCTAATTAAAAATTCATTTCATGAACATTTAGTTTCTTTTCAAAATTTTCTATTCCATTTAATTAGAACAATTACTAATTTTCGCCATCCTGCCTAACATAGGTACAACATTATTTAAATTCTTATTAGTTCGTTATTATAGCCCTTAATCTTCAATTAGACAATCCAGTTCAAACTTCTTTAATAATCCCTACTCAAATCGAAACTATTTATGTTATGTTAAATGCATTATAAATTCCCTTCATATTGTTGGTGCAATATTAAATTAGAATGTCATTATATCTGAAGGCAATTAAAGTTATGCAATAATGTTCCCTTTATAAAACACTCGGGTTATTAATATTTATGCAATAAAGTTCCACAGTTAATTAAAACTCAAAAGTTTTTCTAGTAACAATCACTCAAGTTTATAAAGTCAAAAGTATTTCTAGCAAAAATCAGTCAAGTTTATAAAGTCATTTGTTAATTCACTTCTTATCATTCAAAATCATTGATAAAAGTCAGAAAATTATTAAACACTAAAGTACTTACATTTTACTTTGCACACGTAAAATTACTTAATTAATTACTCAAAATTTTTAAGCTAGCACGCACATAAATCTTGACGAATCTATTGTCTAGCTAGCGAAACGGCGAACTGCAAAAGAATTTGCTACTTTGCCAAACTTGACGGAAATTAGAAACAAAATAATAAACAAGTTGGTGACATATTTTTTTTTTTTGCTATATTGGCATGTGTAATATTTTGAAATAGGAAAAAATCAGGCAACATTGCGAAATCATGGAAGTGGAGAGGCGTGATTATTCAGAAACAAGATTCTATTGGTTAGAGCCTGAACGACAGCACGCAGTGGCGTGGTTATTGGCGAAACTAGAGAATCTTTTTTCTAATAATTTTATTGGTTAATTTCCTTGGTGTTTTCGGTGCCACTGAACTCAAAGACATGGCTGTCATCAGACGGTGTCAGTTGAGGTGTCAGTGAATATTTTTAGGTCACGCCCCAGTTTTCTTCCCCCTTTCGTCTCTACTTGCCAGACTATAATTGTTCTTTCTTTCAAAACTTTCCGCTACTTTTTAAAAGACTGTTACCGAGGCAATACAAGAAACTTTCGCGAATTTCAACCGGACAGACTCATTAGGTGCTATAAATTTTTAACTCAAACTGGAGAGGACTGCGAACTCATATCTCAACTGACAACTCAGCTGATAACTGGCAACTAACAACTAACAACTACTTCTAAAACCGCGGTATTTATATTTATTCGATCCACCCGCAAAGTATTATTAATTATCCCCCAAATCGTCAGCAGGCGGTCGTTTGCCTAGCAATCCGAAAATTCCATTGGCCGACCTAATTATTATTAAAAATAATGATGCAATTTCCTTGCTTGCAACTTTGATTTTGATTATTTAATAGAATATTTGTTGATTAGGTACGTGAACTCTTAAGTCTGGCAAAAACTAGATATTTTTTTGTGTTTTTTTGGCTCATGTGTGGCCGCCACGTCATCTTGAATGTCACGTGGTTTGGAGTGCTTAATTAAAAATCTCAAATAAATTAATTTTTGGTTGATAAAGTAGAGTATACCACTCGCAATAATAGCTAGCATTACTGACTCGTGGTATAATCTATTATTATACATAGGTACCTAAATTTAATTCTGGACTATTTTTAGAAAATGCTATAAATAACATGGAGAATTATCAGTTATAGTTTAGTTTATTTAAAGTTACGAATGTAGCGACACTAATAGGAGGTCGTTTAATAATAATTCGGATTCTACTAGATTTTCTACTGCCCACTACATAGAATATAAATTTGCCCATCAAATGAAGACCTGAATCTACCAGATTTAGTAGAAAATCTACTAAGTTGGCAACCCTGGGAACCGGCCATAAATAAATATTTTAAAATATCCCAGAAAGTATGTTCGGTTTTCGGTTCAGGCAATGACGTATTCTAGGTTAATTGAAGGAAAATTCAATTTTCTGCACGCTCGTAAAAAAAACAAATTTTCATGACATATTTCACGATCTTAATGGGCAGGCTATTTTGCTGCAAAATCATTGCCGAAATATTAGTTATTTACGTTACAATCCTGGAAAGTAGTATACAGGGTGGTCCATCTAACTTGAGACAGTCTAATATCTCGAAAACGGTGCATTTTTGAAAAAAAAAGTTTCAACAAAAGTTACATGGTATCATGGGGAAACAAAATGGCGGTACTGATTTTTGACACTGACGACGTTTTCAAGATTATTGGCAGGTCAACTTTTTTTTTCAATGGAAACGTATATTTTTTTTATAACAGAATATTATTCTACGGAAAAAAACAATTTAATTTCAATTTAAGCTGATAAAAAAAAACGAATCAATTTTTTTTAATATTCCTCCTCACAAAATCTAAAAGTAGAAAAAGGTTACCATAGTAAAAAACTATAACAATTGTTCAAATCGAGGTCCGCCAACGTCAGCACACTTGTCAATTCGCTATAAAAAGCTTTCATGGCACCAAATTAGAGTTTCTTTACTGACAGCTCTAAGCATTTCTTATGCGTTCCATCATATTTCCGGTGTTGTGGGAACCTCTTGATAAACTGTCTGTTTGAGTTTTAAAGTGAATTGACAAGTGTGTTGAAGTTGGCGGTCATCATTTTGAACAATTGTTATAGTTTTTTAATATAGTAACCTTTCTCTACTTTTCAATTTTGTGAGGAGGAAAAAAAAATCAATGATTCGTTCTTTTTCATCAGCTTAAGTTGAAACCGAATCGAAAAATACTTCAAGTAAAAGTTACTTGTTTTTTTCCGTAGAATAAGATTCTTTTATAAAAAAATACGTTTCTATTGAAAAAAAAAGAGTTGACTTTGAAATAACCTTGTAAACGTTGTTAATGTCAAAAATCAGTGCCGCCATTTTGTTTCCCCCGTGATACCATGTAACTTTTGTTTGAACTTTTTTTTTTTAAAAACGCACCGTTTTCGAGATATTAGACTGCCTCAAGTTAAATGGACCACCCTGTATACCTAGAGTCTGGCAAGTGGTAATTTGGTAGAGACGAAAGGGGGTAGAAAAGTGGGACGTAGAATATTCACTGACACCGCCTGATGATAATTATGTCTTTGAGTTCAGTGGCGCCGAAAACAGCAAGAAAATAAACCAATGAAATTATTAGAACAAAAATTCTTTAGTTTCGCCAATAACCACACCACTGGTGCTGTCGTTCAGGCTCTAACAAATAAAATCATGCCTCTGAATAATCACGCGTCTCCACATCCACTATTTCGCCGGATTTTTTTCTATTTCAAAATACTACACATGCCCATATTGCAAAAAAAAATATATCACCAACTTGTTTATTATTGTTTCCGTCAAGTTTGACAAAGCAGCAAATTCTATTGCAGTTCGCCGTTTGGCTAGCCAGACTATATTATTCTCACCTTCATTCCAGAAACTTTTTCCAGACCAATGTAGTTCAGTAATGTCGGAAGCATAAGGACAAAGCTAAAGCCTGTAGCATATGGTAAATAATCCGGAAACATATACATTGCCTCTGCTGTTTTATGTGGCGGATAAGGAAATTCCTGCGCTGTGTTAGCAACGATTTTCGAAGACAGTTTTCGTTTTTCTTGTTCCATTTCCATAAAAGATATATCCACTGCTCTTTGAATTGCAACGAATCCGTTATTTAAGTATTGGCTGCCTATAATGTAAATATACAAGTGAATTAAATTTTATTTAAAAGAGTACCATTGGGTAATCATATAAACGTAACCTGATTCTCCTTTTGCTCATAAATTATAATTCAGATTTTTTTTCCACTACGCAGTATCTACCTACAGAGAGAGAGGGTGTTTTTGAATCATGCTCACTTGTGTAACTCTTTCATTTTTTATGTTTTCATTTCCTGTAGAAAGTGGAGGCAATAAGGCTTTATTATGCATTTTTTGCATTACATAGTTTAGGATTGTTGAGTCGTTGGGAGATCTCATTATTTGGCAAAATTCATTTGCGGGTCCATCCGTTCGGAAACTGAACTATAGCTCTACGTAGATAGTTTACTAATCCTAGAACAGCTGATACTGATCGAACTAGATCAAAGGAAATTCTGGAGTTGCGATCCTGATACAAAATAAATGGGGGAAAACTGAAAAATGTAGAGTCCCCTATATGGCAGTGGAAAAGAGTTTATTTCCTCTTTTCTAATTAATGTACCTAAATAACTAGATTAGACTCACTCACCTAATGCAGTACGGCTTTCGCCTTGGTGGTAAAGATTTTTTGTGTCGGAGTGATTATCCTGCAGCGACGAAATATTTTCTCGCACTCTGATGATGTAATCCAAATTCGTGGACTCGGCGGCAGAATGAAAGATGATGAGAAAAACATGAATTTCGGTACTGTTCTCAGACTGCTCCACTAGCTCTTGCTCGTTCTTTAATCTGTGAATGGCTACAAATCGGACAATTTTAAAGGATGAAAATCATCGACATTGATCAGGGGCGGATGGGGCCCCTCAGATCGGCGCGGGAAGTCGATTACAACAGCGCTGCGCCTGTCCAGCAAAAAAAATCGAAAAGCTGAACCTCATTATCATTACTATGGAATTCCTAGCGAGGCGAAGATGATAATCGTTGGACAGTGTCCGTTGGTGCCAACGAATCAAGCGATCGCATTCCTTTTTGTATTGCTAACAGGACTCCTCACCGGACACTGTCAGCTCAACAGACATTTGCACTTGATGGGTATCGTAGATGACCCTGAGTGCAGATTCTGTCTGAAAGATGAAGAAACCTCCATCCATGTCCTTACCGAAGGTCCAGCTATTGCCAGGATCAGAAAGGTGTACTTCGGCAGACACGTTATCGACCCCGAAGTAGTTTTTTGAAATTTTGCTTTAATGAGATCCTCACTTTCCTCTTTTTTCTGGAGAACTGGAAAATTTTGAAATTTTTATATAATGAGCTCCGCATTTTCTTCTTTCTCCTGGAAAAATTCCACAAGTTTTGCTTTATTAGTTTTCCATAAAAAAAATTAAATGTGAAAGGATGAATTTTGCTTAAAAAACTCAATTTTCCAGAACTCTCCTCTCGACTTTCCTTGAAGTGATTTTTAACTAGAAAATTTTGAAATTTCCCTATAATGAGCTCCCTATTTTCTTCTTGATCCTGGAAAAATTTCACAAGTTTTGCTTTATTAGTTTTCCAGAAATAAAATGAAATGTGAGAGGATGAGTTTTTCTCAATTTCACTTGAAAAAGTCATTTTTTCAGAATTTTTCCTGGAGCGATTTTCCATTCCAAAATTTTGAAGTTTTTTTATAATGAGCTCCTGGACTTACCATTTTTTCCTCTTTTGCCAGTTCTTCAGAAAAAAATTGAAATATGAGAGGATGAATTTTCCCTAATTTTACTTGAAAAAGTCAATTTTCCAGAATTTTTCCTGGAGTGATTTCTTCCCGGAAAATTTCGAAATTTCCCTATAATGAGCTCCTCACTTTCCTCTCTATCTTGGAAAATTTGTATTATATTCCCTGCCTGGGGGGTTTTTGAGAATGCCCGGTCCAATGGTGGTATTTGTAATGTTGCCAAGTTTACCGTTTATAAGATGCCGTATGTATAGTCTAGCTAGCGAAACGGCGAACTGCAAAAGAATTTGCTATTTTGCCAAACTTGACGGAAAAAAATAATAAACAAGTTGGTGACATATTTTTTTTGCTATATGGGGCAATATGGGCATGTGTGGTATTTTGAAATAGAAAAAACTCTGACAACATTGCGAGATGATGGATGTCGGGAGGCGTGATCATTTAGAGGTATGAATTCTATTGGTTAGAGTCTGAACGACAGCAGTGACAGCACGCAGTGGCGTGGTTATTGGCGAAACTAAAGAATTTTTTTTCTTATAATTTTATTGTTTATTTCTTTGGTGTTTTCGGTGCCACTGAACCGAAAGGCATGGCTGTCATCAGGTGGTGTCAGTTGAGGTGTCAGTGAATATTTTTAGGTTACGCCCCACTTTTCTTCCCCCTTTCGTCTCTACCAAGTTACCACTTGCCAGACTATAACTTGATTTTAAATGGATGCCCCTACAGGCAGTTACATACGGCATCTTAGAAACGGTAAATTTGGCAACATTGCAAATACCACCATTGGATCGGGCATTTCTAAAAACCTCCAGGTAGGTAGGGAATATTTTTCAGGGTGGTCATTTTATTTTGATAACATTTTAAACTGTCATAATTTCTTCATTTTTAAAGTTATTTAAATAAATAAAAAAACATACAGGGTAGACAAAAAACAAAAGACTGATATATTTTGACAGTTATGCACACAAATAGCATTTTTTTGAATGGAACCCAGTAAATTTTTAAATTCTTTGATAATATGTTTCATTCTGATTGCAATACATACAATACAATACACTTTAATACAATTCACTCTATATATACATGCAGAAGTGTTTTATTGATTCTAATGGAAAATTCTGTCTACCTACTTACCTTTGCAGGTAATCTGTGTAGGTAATCAATATTTGCAGTTGTTAGAATAAATGAAACATTTCTGCATGTAAATATGAAGTGAATTGTATTCAATTGTATTGAATTGCATATAATGCAATTAGAATGAAACATATTATTAAACAAACTTGAAATTTACTGGGTGTTCCATTTAAAAAAATGCTTTTAGTGTGCAAAACTGTCAAAATATATTAGTCTTTTGTTTTTTGTCCATCCTATCCAAAACTTGAAAAAGAACCATACTCAGTGGCGGTTCCTCCATAAGAGCACATGTGCACGTGCACTCCCAAATTAATATCAAACAACTTTAAATTTAATTTTATCATTCTTCAAATTTTAACATTCTACCTGTAAAGTATTAATTTAAAAAATTAGTGGCCAAATGCGCCAGCAAAACAAACGCAACCGGCAACGCTGGAATCACAGCGTCCACCGCGTCGCCTGAACGCCCCGTTCACTGCACATTTCAATATTAAATCCAATTGGTGGAACTATGCCCCCCCGCACTCTTTGTTCCCCGCGAAGGTCTAGCGACGTTCGATGTTTTAAGCTGGCTGGTGTGCACATGTAGTCAGTGCACTTTGGGATCGGAAGCGCTTGTTTTATATTTATTTCGATTTCGAGCGCGATTTAACTGAAAACTGTGTGTAGAATGGCGGGATTTCTGAACCCCGATAGCCTTAGCGTGCAATATTTAAAAACAATTAAATTTTCTTCGCTTTCTGTGGAGGAAAAAATCCAATTCAAATGTGTCGGCCGTCCAAAGCCAAATTTAATAATCACCAACATAACAAAATGCAAAAGTCGTGATTATAAACGAACTTTTAAAATGGAAACTTACGAAAAAACTGACTGGTTGTGCGGTTGTGATGTTAGTAATAGTCTTTACTGTTTTCCCTGTTTGTTATTTGGAAGCGATGAAGCATCAGAATGGACAAAATCCGGCGTTAAAGATTTAGTACATTAATCCGAAAAAATTAAAAAACATCAAAACTCAAAATCACATCTTACTCTTATCTTTCAATACAAAACGTGTCTGTGAGATTGAAAACTATGATACATTTATGTATAAAAACAATTGTTAGACCAGGACGATGTTCTCAGTGAGGTAAGTTACTTTGTTACTTAATTTCTAGTTTATTGATATAAGATCCTTCAATTTCCACGATTTGATAGACCGAAAAAAGTATTAAATTGAGCTTAGTTGGTTGTTTGGTAGGGTAGATATGAAATCCCTTAACAATATTTTTAATTATTGGTAGGTAAACACATCACATAACTCATACGATCACTTACAATAAATTATTTTTTTAAAGGCCTAAAATAAACACTTCTGGGCGTGGCGTGGCACCCCGAAAAATTTCGCGCCTCCGGCGGCGCCTGCGGCGGGCATCCCCCTTTCGGCATTTATTATGAATTACAAATTATGTGCACCCCCAATATGTTATACCACGAGCCGCCACTGCATACAGTCTGTTTTTTTATTTATTTAAATAACTTTAAAAATAAAGAAATTATGACAGTTTAAAATGTTATCAAGATAAAATGACCACCCTGTACATTTTTCAACAAAAAATCTGTGTTGCCATATTTCATAAACCAAGTAAAATGGAGTTTTGGCATTTTGGGGTTTTAGTAAAGTTGGGACGCTGAATTAATTACAATAAAAATAAAGAGGAGCATCTATTAAAAAAAAATCAAGTTACATACGACATCTTAGAAACGGTAAACTTGGCAACATTGCAAATACTGCTATTGAATCGCGCAGTCCCAAAAACCCCCAGGTAGGAAATATTGTAATTTTTTTTTAAGCCGGTTCTGAATTATCAGACCATTTCCATACATAACGACAACCCTGAAGAATAAACATAGATATTGACAATATTGTCTGACCTTGTTCGATGACGTCATCCTAAATATAGCATGAAAACCGTATATTTTAGGGTAAGTCTTGATTTTCAGGGTAATATTGTAATACTGGTCCCGATTGAAATTTTTTATTTCATAACAATAATAATTGCGAATGTGCTCTATGAATTAATCAACGAAAAATACTTTTTTCTAAATTATGACGTCATCGATGACGTAAGTAAGTACTAGTCTATGGTAAATACAAAAAAAAAATAATTTGGAAATTTGGTTGCACTGAATTTTTATATTAGTTTTAGGTAGTGCCACTGTAGGTAGTACTATGGTGGGATACACCGAATGGGAGTGCTAATTTTTGCTTTAGGGGTGCTTAGCACCCCACCCCTCTAGTTGCGCTTATGCATTTTTGACAAAAGTGTCAACTAAGTTAATTTTAGGCATACAGGGTGTGTCAAAAGTGCAGCAGCGTGAAGTGATATTTTTTTTAATGGAACACCCTGTTTATTGTGCGCTTATTTGTTAGTCCCTTTTAACCCGATTTCAACGATATACGATTTGATATGTCTATATTCAATGGTTATAGAGAAAAACATGGAAACCCCTTTCAAGGTTCCATATTGAAAAAAGAAAAATTGTACCATTTAAGCTTTAGAGATTTTTTTTATGAACAGTTTATTGTTCAAATTTTATTCATTATTATACAAGGTGAAATATTATGATAAATCCAGCTGTCTAAAGTTAACATTGTTATTTTTTAAAAAATAACATGACAGACCTAGGAAGGAATTTTGGCGTTTTTCCCTATAACTATTGAAGATAAATCGAGAGATAAACATATCAAACCGTATATCGTAGAAACCAGGTTAAAGGGAAGTAACAAATAAGCTCACAATATAGGATATGTTCCATTTTGAAAAATTTAACTCCACACTGTTTCACTTTTTTGACCAAAACTGACTTAGTTGAAAACTTTTGACAATTTCTTAAAACTTTTGTTTTTGACACTTCTGTCAAAAACGTCAAATGAGAAAGTTAGCAGGGGATGACATTTATAATAGATCACCCTGTACACAGATGGATCCAAGCTAATGAAAGGAGCTGGACTGGGCATTGCCGGCCCTAACTTCAAGCTCTCCAAGGCATTGGTTAATCAGCTTATAATAATTCAAGCCGAACTGCTTGCCATAGATATATGTGCACAAGAGTGTCTTAACCAAAGCCTCAAAAGAAAACACATCTTCATACTATCGGATAGCCAAGTTACCTTGAAAGCCTTAAGGGCTTTCAAATGCACGTCAAAACTAGTCTGGGAGTTTTAACAGGCCCTAAAAACACTAGCGACACAAAATCAGGTAACGCTGATGTGGCGAAGAAGCAGATGGCCTCGCAAAAGAAGGGGTCTCAACATCATACCACGGACCAGAGCCTTACTATGGCTTAATGAAAAGCAACATCATGGAAGAACTCAACAAATGGGAAAAAGACCAACTATCATCATATTGGAGGCACAGTCCAGGACTGAGACAGTCAAAAAGGTTTATTACCTTTTCAGCAAAAAGAGCTGAACAGCTCCTTAACATAAGCAGAACAGACATCAGATTGGTGGTAGGACTGCTCACAGGACACTGCCTGGTAAAATACCGTTTAAGATTAATGGGCAGAGCAGAAAATGCAATAGAGACCGCAGAACATCTGCTCTGCGAATGTCCAGCCCAATTCTGCAAGAGGCTCAAATTCTTCGAGGGAGCAACACTGTCACCAGAAGAAGTGGGCCAACTGACACCCAGGAAAATAGCTTCCTTCGGTAGAAGTTTGCTTCCTAGAGATAACTTAAGATGTACAGTCACGTACAAAATATCTGCAAAGGAAGCAGTGCTGAGCGGTTGAAAAGTCGAAACGACTCCCCCACAATCTACAATCTACTTTATGAAGAAAAACAAACGCGGGTGCCGGCGATCGTCGATCCAAATCGTTCGGAAACGTTGAATAATCTACTCTGAAAACGAGCTAAACCGCGATCAGCTGATATTAACCTACTCGATCCAGGATTTACATTTCCGGAAGCAGCTAATGATGTTAGTTAAAAGTATACAGGGTGTGTCACAGAAGTGTGGCGATTCAAAGTTATACTTTTTTAGATGGAAAACCCTGTATATTATTGTCCCATTGGATTAGCCTTTCAAACCTGATTCCAAATATGCTAGGTTTTTTAGGTTTATTCCTGATAGTCCAGCCTCTGAATATCCCATTTTGAAGATATAATATGTATTTTTCACATGAATGATTAGGTACCCCTATTAGACCGCTGCATAACGACCATTTTTTTAAAACGATTTTCTCCCGTCTGCCATTAAGGATGGTTATTCTTTATGCAATAAGAAGTGGAATGGCTGAAATTTCAAAGAGCCCCGCGTGTAACAATACAATGATATGCTAATTTGAAAATGTAATGAAAAGTGGAGATGTGGATCAATATTATCCCGTCTGTCACACATTGTAAAGGTAATTTTAACAAAAATGAGTACAAAGAAGCTAAACGGCGGAAACCCTAGGTTAGTATAATGTGTCATATTACTAATTTTAAAATGTCGCCAAAATCGGACATGTGTATCAACGACCTCCCGTCTGCCAAATTAAATTTATGTTACATTTACGATGTAATACATCAATAAGTAAATGGCAGAAAATCTCGGTTGGTATAAAAATATTTAACAATTTTTGAAGTTGTATCAAAATGCTGAGATGTTGAAACAATTTTCTCCCGCCTAAAACATGTTTTGTTGCAATGGATTTTAGATAAATAATGTACCTTTGCACCGGCAGAAAAATTGAAGTGGTAGGTACAAATATTTATTTTTAATTTTTCAAAATGTCAATATTTTTCAAAGTTGAGATCAATTATTTCCCGTCTGCCATTAATTTATATTAAATAAGTTGCTACCAAAAGCCTAAGTTTTGACTGGCAGAAATTGCAGGCTGGTACAAGTCCTAATAAACAATGAAAAAAATTGCGACAAAAATTGTTCATATGATGAACGTTTTTAACCCGTCTGCCATTTGGTTACGTGAAATGTAGTTATGAGAATATGCATATTTTCAATATGGCAGAAACGCAATAAGTTACATAAGTTGCAGATATGTTTGTTAAATTGCAATTTTCTCCCGTCTGCCAACTTAATTGAGTAAAGTTTCTATCGAAACAACTGAATATCTATCAAAAGGCAAAATGACTGCTTATGTACAAATGTTTGAAATCTCACATACGTTATAATTTTTTTTCAATGCCTATCACACATTAAGGGGATGTTGCACCAACACAATTCCATGTTTAACGCAATACCCGATTTTTGAGATCAATTTCTTGTGACAAACTGATGTCAAAAACCCAGTTTTGCGTTTAGACTTGGATTTTGTGTCGATGCAACCCAGTGTTGTCAAATCTACCGAAATTTCGGTATTTCTACCAAAATGGCAACGGACCTACCAAAATACCGAATACTGATGAATTTCTACCGATTTTCGACAATAAATACGATTCTACCGATTTTTTTACCGTTTTTCGCCAAAAAATCAATTTTATCGGTTTTGTTTTCGCCGATTTTTTCATCGGAGAATACCTGTGGGTCCTGTGATATCCGAATTTGTTTTTAATATCTTGTTATTGCCCTATTTTTCCGCCGGTGCTGAGCGCACATTCTCAGCAATAAATCAAATGAAAACAGTACAAAAAGATAGACTTTCCACGGAAACAATCACTGAACTTTCTCATACTCAACGAAATAGAAAGCTTAAAGGAAAGCACGGCTGGATTTTAGTTTTTATGTTATTCTCACTGGTTATACCCAAGGATAATACACACTACAACTACAGGATAGCATATCCTCATAAGACCTGTGTAGAACAAATCTAAAGCCCCCCACTACGCCAAATCACCAGTTGTGACGTAGGCAGCACGTCGTTTCACGCCTTGACATAGGCACTGTTTCCATCACAGGTTATGATTCTGCGGTCTTTTACCTTATGCATACCATACTTGGTCTTACTACATTATCAACAATAAGAGCTCCTGTTCAGATCTCGTTTGCATCTTCCTCTTTGCCTATTATGTTAATCAAAATTAAATAATATTTTTAATCATAAATTTAAATTCTAAACTAGGAGGACCGCTGGCGCAAACAGCTGACGATTTAGTTAATGACGTCCGTAATGGTGATACACCAATATGGCCGCGATTACCGAAATCGATGCCGATAAGCAATCCTTAGTAGTGTGTATCATCCTTGTGTTATACCTACCGATTTTTCGCTGTAATCTATCGATTCTCAACGTTAGTTTCTCCCGATTTAGTATTTTGACGTTCGACAACACTGTGCAACACATTTACTGAGCCTCATTTAATTGCATGAGTATCAAAAACTGCCGACTGCTCTTCGCCGAGTCGACCGGTCCGAGTCGATTCGGTGCGCGTCCTGCTTTATACTGTGCCGGATTAATACAGATATCGATTTCTTTGTTTAATTCGCATTTATAGACAAGGAAAGAAAATTGTCAATACTAGTCAAGTCAAAAGTAGGGCTGTACCAAAGTCGATATACAAAGCGATTTTGATATACAGAGTGACACAAGGAATAGGGAACAGTCTATAACTTTTTCAATATATAAGTTGAAAATTTGGTTTAACCGGAAGTGACTGGTAACGCAATTTACTTCTAAAAAAACTCAAAAAGTTGCCTCGATTAAGCTCCCTAAATTTCAAATTTTCAACTTTTATATTAAAAAAGTTATAGGTTGTTCCCTATTCCTTGTGTCACCCTGTATATATGTCTACTTTTTTGTCCGATGTGTTAAAAAAGAAAAAAAAATGAATCGTTTGGAACATGGAAATTTGACAATCAGTGATTTTTGGTTGTGCAAAAATATGGCACGAAATTCAAATAATCTGCTTTTTTTTCATCCAATTTCTGGCTTCAAGATTTTTTAAAAAATTAACCAGCCATACTTTTATGTAGTACCTACATAAAATACACTTTCGTTACAGATAAATTATATACCTAATTTTGATTGAGTGCAAAAGGTCCATTGTTTGGACACATACGTTCATGATATGAACAATTTTTGTTCCAATTTTGTTTATAAATTATGAGAACTTGTATCAGCCTGCAATTTCTGCCAGTCGAAATTTAGGCTTTCAGTAGAAGCTAATTTAATATAAATTATTGGCAGACGGGAAAAAATTGATCTCAACTTTAAAAAATTCTGACATTTTTATTGTTTCTGCCAATTGTTAATATGCCTTGGATACATCTGCCAATATATTTCTTGGATTTTACTTTGCATGTCAAACTTATCTTCCAAATGGGAGATGGGAGAAAATTGTTTCAACATCTCAGCATTTTGATACAACATCAAAAATTGTTAAATATTATTATACCAACCGAGATTTTCTGCCATTTACTTATTGATGTTTTACATCGTAAATGTAACATACATTTAATTTGGCAGACGGGAGGCCGTTGATCCACATATCCGATTTTGGTGACATTTTGAATTTAGTAATATGACACTTTATACTAACCCAGGGTTTCCGCCATTTAGCATCCTTCTACTCATTTTTGTTAAAATTACCTTCATAATGTGTGGCAGACGGGATAATATTGATCCACATCTCCACTTTTCATTACATTTTCAAATTAGCATATCATTGTATTGTCACACGCGGGGCTCTTTGAAATTTCAGCCATTCCACTTCTTACTGCATAAAGAATAACCACCCTAAATGGCAGACGGGAGAAAATCGTTTTGAAAAAATGGTCGTTATGCACCGGTCTATATATTTTGCTGGTGGCCTCTATACTTCACATTTCTCAATAAAAATTATTCCACCCCTTTTTGTCCAATTTTTTCCTGGACTATTGGGAATAAACCTGAAAAACCTAGTATATTTGAAATCAGGTTTAAAAGGCTAATCCAATGGGACAATAATATACAGGGTTTTCCATTTAAAAAAGTATATCTTTGCTTCACCACACTTTTGCGACACACCCAGTATACTAGTTACTAATATCATTGAAAAGTTTCTGATATTACCTATAACTTTCACACTTGACATTTCTGGGTATCTCTTCAAACAGGTGAGGTAGGTGTGGGTGCAAAATATAGACAATCACGTGGTACCTAAATAACTAGACTCACTCACCTAATCCAGTACGGGTGTCGCCTTGGTGGTAAAGATTTTTGGTTTCGGAGTGATTCTCTCCCAGCGACGAAATTTTTTCTCGCACTCTGATGGTGTAATCCAAATTGGTGGACTCAGCGCCAGAATGAAAGATGATGAGAAAAACATGAGTTTTGTTACTGTTCTCAGACTGCTCCACTAGTTCTTGCTCGTTCTTCAATCCGTGAATAGCTAGAAATAGGACAATTTTAAAGGATGAAAATCATCAACATTGATGTGAAGCTTCGTTACTCTCATTAGACATCTGAAATTGTTGTCCCACTCGATTTATCAAATTATCAAAATAGGTATTAGCAGGACTATAGTAGATTTCAGAATTATTCTTAAATTTATCAGCTAAAATGTCTACTGGCGAATACCGGGTAACTGTCTCAACTTTGACACTATCTCCTCTACTGGTCTTCGAATGCAGAAAAGCAAGAAATCCAAAAGCGAGAAGTGGAAAGATGATTTCCAATATTGACATGAATGCTGCATTTTTTCGTAGAAGGAAGTTCTTCGTTAGGACGGCTCGAAATTGATGTGTCCACATGGATGAAAGTAATTGATTATAGTTTTTCCTGCGAACAGAAATGAGTGTTCAGAGCGATCCATTATCATTTATTATGTAGGTATAGAAACTTACTCGTAGTATTCTTAGTCCTGTAAATCATGCAATTCCAGAATACCTATAGCAAAAAAATTGTTAACCGTGCACTTTTTTGATAAGAAAATGACATCGTTTTGTGATGACATCATAGGATGACATCTAACGAAATGTGACACACATGCGATTTGGTCTCAAAGCCGCCTTCAACTATACTCCTACCAGAATTAAGCCGCAGGGACACATCTATCATGCATTCTTCCGATCCGACTCCGATCATACAATCAAGGTCCTTATTCTTGGAACAGGGGAGTAGCGGAACACTCGTTCTCCTGGGGAACGCCGCTCCCTGTTTCAAGAATAAGGACCCTGATTATATGATCGGAGTCAAGCGTTTACTTGGTATAGTAAACGTTTCTAGTACCAGTACTTGTACCAGTGGGCTAGCTAGGAAAGTAGATAGTTTCCTGGGGCTATTTACTAGCCTGCTAGCCTTTCCCCACTCGGTAAAATCTACTATCTGCACTACTCAACTTGTTTAGTTCTAAAAAATTCAATTAATAAATTCTGCTCTCTTGCCATGGTACTGCACCTTCATTGTTAAAGTACCTTTTCATATAGTCTCTAAATTCTCTGGCTAGCCTGGATGATTTGTAATCTGTAACAGGTTTTACAATTGTACCTCCGATCTCCATTTTCCTGGAATAATTTCACCTGTATCAATATTTTCTTAATCAAAGGACCTTGGAGGAAAATAGGTGTTTGGGGCAGTTTTCCTTAGCCAGTTATGCAGAGCACAATATAGTTTAACAATTTTGTCTACTGTTAATAAAGTACCTACATGATATTTCCTTGTCAAAAATCTTAAATCTGCTAACCAAAATACCGAATGCATTTTCAATAATACGTCTTGCTCTACTTAAGTGATAGTTGAAAATATTTTCTTCCTTGGTCAGGGATACGCTGTTATAAGGTTTAGTTGAATACTTTTTAGAGGAAATGCATCATACATCTAAGCTTAATTCATTCCAACAAGAACTTGAAACTTTCGGCATTTTTAATAGTGATTTGCTTACATTTTAACACACTTGTCTGGCGATACCTAGTTAGCTGTTACAAATTTGGAAAGGAAAAAAATGCACCCAAGTTCAATTCCCAAAACTGCTTTTAACGTAAAAAATGGGCATTATGAATATACAAGCATGCCCTTTGGCTTAAAAAATACCTCAGCCACTTTTCAAAGAGTGATGGACAATGTTTTATCCGGACTACGAAACAAAATATGTTTAGTCCCTACATGCATGATCATTGTTTACTCCACTTCTCTCCAAGAACACATTAAAAATCTGAAAAGAATATTTCAAAGATTAGAGCAGTTCAATCTGAAAATTCAACTAGACAAGTCAGTATTTCTGAAGAAAACAGACGAATTTTTAGGTCATGTAATAACCCCCCAAACCCGGAGAAAATTGACGCTATCAAAAAATTCTCAATTCCCAAAACCACTAAAGAGATCAAATCATTCTTAATATTGATTAGATACTATCGTAAATTCATGAAAAACTTTGCCAAAATCACTAAACCTATGACGTTTGTTACAAATAAAATGAGAAATTTGTATACTTTAAGATACGATAACCTAGGGTCGTGAATTCAAAGAAAAATTAAGATAACGTGTAGCCCCTTTGTGTGCAAATGAAACCACTCAAAATCCAACAAACAATAATTTCATTTAGTGTACAATGTTCTATGTAAAAATTTTACAGTTGACAGCCTGGTTATTCTAGTGAATCTGACACCATACACCTTTCCAATCTGGGGCTCTTCAGTGGGTGTTGGGATTCCACTTCCGTGAATTAGAGTTCTTCGTGTGGTTTCCTGTATCCAGGAAAAGGATAGACTGCTGGGGTGACGTCACTCCAACTGATCCAGACTCCAAACAGTGATCTTTATATAGCATAGGTACCCAGAAAAGAATAAGGCGGTATCAGGTTCACCAATATTTGGAATATTGAATCCCTGAATTCTGTCGAAAAACTGAGCGTCTTGCAAAGGAAATTGAATTTGAAATTTAGTACAAAATGATTGTTATACAGACACTCCCTTCCAACAGAATCAGGAATGAACAGTTATTGCAAGTTAAAAAAAATCTATATTTTATTATAAAAAAAAAAACAATTAAATAATTAAAATCAATGGTAAGATAATAAAAAAAAAAAGGTAATAACAAAATTTAATTTTAATGATTATAATGCTCCTTATAATTGAGCAAAAATGCTGCTTTCTTGATAACGACTCTGGCAGGCAAAAATACGGGCAAAAATAAGGTAAGTAAGTAAAATAAGAGATGAAATCTGGATTCTCCCCCAAATAGACAAAATCTTCCTCTCGAACTAAGTTAGCTACCACAGATACTAGATAAACCTAGGGTTGAAATTAATCAAATCCAGAATGTGTCAAAATTCTTGAGATATTTTAATTAAAACTCTTTAACAGAATTTTTGACCTGTCTGGATTTCTATTAAAAAATTATACCCTTTAGTTAAGATAATGGTTTAGGGAGTCAAGCAGAAAGTGGCTATTCAGGCCTCTGCCTGGATTCAATAAAGAATTAATGGGGATGGACTCACAAATTTGGTTCTCACCGACTCTATTTAGAGCAAATGGTCCAATGTTCCCACACTAAAAATTGATTCTGAAAGCCAGAGCAGCAGTACCTATCTAAAACCCAAAAAAAGACTGTCTTGACTTACCTATTGACACTAATCAATAAGCAATTCACACAAAAATGGAAGCCAACAATTAGATAAAAAAAACTTAAAATATAATATTTATATTTCAAAAACAGATCAGATAAAATTTATCAGGTAAAAACTTAGTAAAGATATGATAATTTGAATATTAAATCTATAAGGGAGGATCCAGAAATTCAAAGCACAAAATTATTTAAAATTAAAGAGGACTTGCCTGGCGAGAGTGTTCTTCAAGAAGAGATCGTTTTAGAAAATCAAGCCAGCAGGAAAACGATCCTGTGTTTTTTATACTTAACTGCATTCCAACCAGTTTCAACCAATCACACGAGTACACCCAAAAGACCATATTCATTTCAAAATGAAAACACAATGAAAGACCGCATGGAATAAAAGAAAATAGATAAAAATCCACTAAAACTACAAAAAAAAAAATATGTTAATTGTTTACTAATTATAATAATTTAAGTTAAGGTTATGTCAAAAATAATAGTAGAATATACCACGAGTCAATAATGAAAGCTATTATTCCCGAGGTATATTTACGAACTGAGCCGCGTTAGCGGCGAGGGAGTAACATTCCGAGGATTTGAATTTTTCTTTCCAAAAACGCTATTTGTTCATCCATCTCAATACAAATACACAAACACTACGCGTTTGACACTGAATTTGTTCTATACTGTTTCCATGGTACTACCTACTTATTTAATTTGAAAAATTTTGTGATTGGTGTGCAAGCGGGAATAATGACCATTAATCCCTGCGGGAATAATAGATGTCATTAAACTGCCAAAATCACAAATATAATACTTACATTATATGTCAGTCGTAAATAAAAGAATGTTAATTAATTAGATCATTAAGCCAAAAATGAATATTTCAAAATCAGAAGTTAGAAAAGGACAGAAATATCGGGTCTTCAAAAAAAAAAACCAATCGAAGATTGCTATGGTTTTTCAAACGTATGTCTTAGCAAAATTTTTCTTTCATTTTGTCAATGGACTTAATGTCAAAATGTCATGTCAAAAATCCTGACCAATAAAGAAACAGTAATGCGACGTACGTTGTCGTAGATTAGTTCATGTGACACATTCATTTTTTTTTGACAAATTAAAATAAATGACTTCTGGGTTTTTGATGTTGGCAGCCCGCTAACAATTTTTGTTTTCTTCTTTTGGCAACTATGTTCGCGCACCGCAATATGGCGTCTAAACAAAAAGTCAATTGTAAATTGAAGTATAAATTAATAGGTTTGTTCAGTAATAATAATATTTTCTGCAAATTTTTACATTTAGGGCCGGTTTCTCAATAGCGAGTCACCCCTGGATTGGTTTAAACGTTTTAACTCCAGGATTAACGTGCTAAATTGCAATGTTCACCTTGGAGTTAGCTTAATCCGGAGGTGACCTGCTATTGAGAAACCGGCCCTTATTGGGGCTGACTGACCAGCACGGTCCCGCTATTCAACTGACTGACTAACACTACTGTTATTTATATGTTATATATAATATGTATAACGATTTTCAGCTCTAAGTTATCACGTCACCTTTAACAAGACACCCTGAGTCCTTGTCCCAAGTTTCGCTTGACTGACCGCGGTATGTTTATGTACGTAAATACTGTAATCAACTGTCCAAAAACTAGCTTTAGTAATTTCAGAGATTTTTTTCGACGCTGGCTCTTAGACTACTACCAGTAAGGCATAATTATTTAATAATCGATAATAGACCTATCTATTTTACCAGACAAAGAGGTAATAATACGAAAACTTCATTAGATAAAAAAAGACACAGAATGCTCATTGCGCAAGACGAGGCAAAACGTACCAAATTATGTTAGACTTACGTATGGCAATCCGTCCTTCTTATTTGCACGGGATAAAAAGGGAAGGAGCAAGACCGCGTGTTGTGCAACGTATTTGTCGGTGCCCATCTCCTTCACATTGGTAATCCAAACTTTTTCGTTTATTTTTAGCGGAGAAGATGAGCGTTAGGCGGTTAGGTTAGGCGCGGTTAGGCGCCTCTGTCAACTGTCAAACTGTCACTTTGAACCAATAAATTACGCGCACGATCGAAGGTATTATTATAAAAGTTCCGATATATCGAAAAGATTATATCGATATTTTTTCCGATATATCGAATTTACAATATCCATTAAAATACATCAATATATTTGAGTAATATTTGGATATTTACAAACCATCGATATATTATCATTGCTATCCCTACCCACGCGCAAAAATTATGGCGTTTCTGATTAGTTAGATTCAGTGCACACCGAGTATATTTGCATTTTTTTAATCGACCTGTAGAAAAAAAAGACAGAAATAGAAAAAATTGCACTGATTCCGCACTACATAGATCTAGGAATCCGAAACGTCATAAATTACTTATATGGCATACGGCGCAAGCGCTAGACTTCCCCCAGACTGTCCAGATTATTATCGAAGAAAGGAGATGGAGTATAGCAACATAAAGTAATAGAGCCTAAAACTGATCACAAATAACGAGGACAGAATACTAATATTAGTGCTAGCGGTACACATAGATATTTAGTGAAAAACGGCAAATTGTGTTAAAAGCATGAATTTTGGTATACTTGGTATTTAAACCATAACAATTGATTTGGCCCGTAGCACTACCCCACAACTGTCATTTGTTTATGTTTGTTTAAACAATTTACTCGATCTGTTAAAAAAGCACAAAATAGGCTCCCCATATGCCAATTCCAAATAAAATTTACATTGGAAGTTGATAAAAAGGACGGAAAGTCATGCTGATCCATCCAAAGGTCCATCCTGACCCAAGTCGTCATTTTGATTTTTTGTTTAAACATATTTTTCACTTTTGTTTATGCAAAATTATTGATTTTTCGAATATTGCATGTGGGGAATCGATTTCGACTAATTAGGGGTCAAGAAGCTCGACTATTAACATTAAAACTCATTTCCGCGCATTTTTAATACTTTCATGATACAAATTATTGTTTTTTTTTTAAATTATGCTATGCGCCGCTCTTATGTGAAATAACGACAATTCCAGTGCCAGAATGAAGGAGAGCGAGATCGTTTTTTGACAGGGTTCCACATTCATCCCTTGACAGGTGAATAATACTTTCTTATTTATTAACATTGTGTTTATTTTTTTCCAAAATCGGTACGGTTTTAGGGCACTTATGACCTTTATG
The DNA here is from genome assembly GCA_917834065.1 of Ceutorhynchus assimilis. Taxonomy (NCBI): domain Eukaryota; kingdom Metazoa; phylum Arthropoda; class Insecta; order Coleoptera; family Curculionidae; genus Ceutorhynchus; species Ceutorhynchus assimilis. The sequence continues at coordinate 36,290,252 of OU892283.1, read as the reverse complement.
GGTTGAAAATATGAAAAAATTTGCTTCAAATGGAGCTTTTATTTTTTTTCTGAAGATTTTCGATAGGGTTTCACATTCATCTTATGATAGGTGATTAATACTTTCTTTATCAACATTGTGTCCATTTTTTTTTTTCGAAATCGGTACGGTTTTAGGGCACTCATGGCCCTTATGGAATCAAAATATGAAAAAATTTGCTTCGAATTGAGTTTTTATTTTTTTTCTAATGATTTTCGATGGGGTTCCACATTCATCTTTTGACAGCTGATTAATACTTTAATAGCATTTTGTCCATTTTTTTTCGAAATCGGTATGGTTTAAGGGCACGTGTTGAAAATATGAAAAAATTTGCTTAAAATTCAGTTTTTGTTTTTTTTTTCTGATGATTTTCGATAAAGTTCCACATTTATCTTTTGACAGGTGATTAATACATTCTTTATCAACATTGTGTCCAATTCTTTTGAGAAATCGGACGGTTCTAAGGCACTTATGGCCCTTATGGGTTGAAAATATGAAAAAATTTGCTTCAAATTGAGCTTTTATTTTTTTCTGAAGATTTTCGATAGGGTTCCACATGAATCTTTTGATAGGTGATTTATACTTTCTTTATCAACATTGTGTCAATTTTGTTTCCAAAATCGGCACGGTTCTAGGGCACTCATCGCCCTTATGGGTTGAAAATATGAAAAATTTTGCTTCAAATTGAGCTTTTTTTTCTAAAGATTTCCGATAGCGTTCCACATTCATTTTTTGATAGAAGATTAAGTATTACTTTGTTAATCAACATTGTGTCCTTTTTTTTTCGAAATCGATACGGTTTTAGGGCACTCTTATGCGGCCCTTATGCAGTGGTGTAGTGACGATGCTCCGGGCCCGTGTTCAAAAATTTTACCGGGCCCCTACTCCTGCGAGATAAAAAAATTGAAAAATTAAAGAAATATATATATATGTTGGCTTGAGTAATTCTAAAGCTTTAGTCAGAAGATTGTGTTGCTGTCATACTGTATCATTGGAGGAACACACCCGTTATGTACCGAACGGAAATCCAGAACAGACCCTTCATGTACCAAACGAAATCCTTGGTAACAGTGAATAAATAAAACAATTGTATTGAAAGAGACAGATTTGTATGTCACATGTTAAAAAAAAGTTGTAAAAAAGAATAAAATCTAGCAAAATCCAACATCAGAAGTGGGATACCTCTTTGTGTAGTGATCAAAGGAGGAAAGAACCTTAACAGTGTCTTTTATCCGCGTTTTAATTTGAAATCAAAATGGCAGACGTCGCCGACGGTGAACAATCCGATTGTGAACACCCAAATAGCCCATCCATTACCAGCGGCAGTGAAAGTGCATCAATGAACAATCAAATGATGTTGCTATTTCAAATGCAACAAGAAAATAATAACAATTTTCAAAATCAAATAATGCAGATTTTATCCACAATGGCCAACGCTCAAATTACTCAAGCCGAAGCAGCACTGCAATTGACAGTGGCAAATGCGAAGACGCAGGATCAAACTTAAAATTGATGTGGATGACAACACTGTATGTATTGTCTATGATCCGCTTAGTATGACCCGTATTTGTACGGTACACACATTGGACGAAAAAGAATTAAATTTGTCAGGATTGGACGAGCGATTGTGCAATGATGTGAAAACACTGCTTCAAAATGCAATAAATCAAACACCGCCCGCTGGTAACAACTGGCAAGCTAAAGATAACATTGAGTGATTCACAGCCTCGCCACTTATCATCTGGAGAAAGATTGCAAGTTAAACAAAAATCTAACATCAGAACTCTGTTAAATGCTCTACAAGCTGTACTAAAAGATCAAGATAAAAAAAATTGGACACGAGTACTGCCTGATATCGAAGATGATTTTAATGTCACCATCAACAAATCAACTGGGTATGCTCCACGGGTCTTGATGTATGGTGAAAAGCGCCGTTTACACCGACCAGCTGTTTGCAAATATGCTACCCCAAAGTGAGGTCATTGATATCGAGCAAGTACGAAAAGAAGTTAATAAACGCTGCCAGAAAATCCCCGCACAGGCAATAGACAACTTCAATAAAAAGCGAGTTCAGGCAGTACCTTATGATGTGGGTGATAAAGTGGCTATAGAAAACAGTCAACTGGCATTTGGTGGAAAATTGAAGCCAAAATTTCAAGGTCCTTTTGAGGTTACACATTGTTTGCCTGATGAGATGAGATAAGAGGTATGCGCTAAGACGAGTTGGCAGTCGAGGCAGGACTACAGTAGCAAGGCATGAGCAGTTGCGTACTTGGCCTGACACAAAATAAACTTGCGCGTAATTGCGAGATCCCTAACTTACTAATTATTTAGGCATAGTTTCCTGGAAACAAAGTTGAGTTTTTTTCAAATAAAATATTTTGGTTCTTCAAAAGTTTAGCACGATCCCCAACAACTACTATGGGCTACGAAATAGAAGATCCCCAAAATAAACTTTGGGCCAAGCAATTGAAAGATCCCTAACTTGATTTTTAGGCATAGTTCCCTAAAAATAAGATTGGGCTTCCTCGAATAAAATAAGATCCCCAAAATATACTTTGGGCTCGGCTAAGTATTTGCAAGATCCCCAACTTAACGTGTAGGCATAGTTCCTTAAAAACAAAGTTGGGCCTTCTCGAATGAAATTTCTAGTTTTCTATATTTTTCCTTTATAGACTATCAATAGTATTGATTAAATTGTATCAAGTTCCTCAAGAATACTCTTGGGCTAAGATTGTTTACATGCATTCATGCACAAAGTTGCGAAATAATAGTTTTTTTTACGGGTCATAAAAAAAAAGGTGCGGGGACGCCCCAACATCAGGAAGGCCATGTTGGCTTGAGTAATTCTAAAGCTTTAGTCAGAAGATTGTGTTGCTGTCATACTGTATCATTGGAGGAACACACCCGTTATGTACCGAACGGAAATCCAGAACAGACCCTTCATGTACCAAACGAAATCCTTGGTAACAGTGAATAAATAAAACAATTGTATTGAAAGAGACAGATTTGTATGTCACATGTTAAAAAAAAGTTGTAAAAAAGAATAAAATCTAGCAAAATCCAACATATATATATATACAGGCTGACTGGTAAGTGGACGTATTCCTTTGAGGAGATGACATTAGAGCCTATTTGCTACCGATTAAACACTATTTACCTCTATACCATTCTTAACGGTTTTCGCGATATTTTCATTTTTCTAATTTTTATAAAATTCACTACCTTATGAGGCAAATATTTAAAATTAACGAAAATAACAAGGACCTTTCTGAAAGTCGTGTTTTAAATTTTAAGCTGACACACTGACAAAAATATCAGCATTGAAAATTATCGAAACACTAATGTTAACTATTGAGTTATTGCGGTTTAAACTTAACTTTTCTTGTTAAGTTTCTAACTAATGACTTATTTAACCCTAAAAATATCGAAAATTTCATAGTACTTCAAACGTACAAATAATTGGCAAAAGTACTCCATTTTATTGTCTCCAAGATAAGGTACATTATTTCAGAATTAGCTTTTTGCTTTATTGTTAAATAAATTATTTTTATTTTAAGGAGAGACGATATAATTTTCAACAGAATTCTAATTTATACCTGTTTTGGATATCAAGTGTTGCAATAAAAATTTTATCAATTTTTTTACTAGCTAATAGTAATAGTTATTAGTAAAGAAGAAGTAATTACTATTTTCTGCTTGAAAATTTTGAAATTTGCATAATAAATTACTGGCACTTTATTGCCAAGCATTCTTGAATGCACTCTCTTCCAAATAAAGTCTGTTTCTTTTTTGAAGATAATTCCCAAGTCAAAAATTCACTACCAATGTTGGCAACACAAGCTCTTTCTAGATAAAAAATTTGAAAGCATTGACAATTTTACATTGTATCGCCAACATAATGTAAGTGTGACTTTTATCTTTGAAAAAAAAACAATATTTACCATTTGAAAAAATGTATTTCCTACCTTATAATAAAAAAAAAACAACATTCTCCTAATAAAAAAAAAAACAACATTCTCAAAATTAAATGAAAAAACTTTTCCAACAAGTGATGTAATTAATTTTCAAAATGACTACCCCCATTCCTTATGCAATCACGAGCCCGTCTTCTTACTTCTGTCCTGGTTACTCGATTTGAAAAGTTCTGTCGCAATATCGCAACCCCATTCTGTATCCTTTCAATCAGTTCTTCGCGCGTATTTACCTCCGTGGCATATACGATTTCTTTCAGGTGCCCCCATACATAAAAATCTAATGGAGTTAAATCAGGGCTCCTAGCAGGCCATGGAATGGGTCCACCCCTTCCAATCCATCTATTCGGAAACCTTTGCTCTAAGAGTTCCCGTATTGTAAGACGATAATGTGCAGGACATCCGTCATGCTGGAAGATCATCTCTTGCCTGTTCGCTAGAGGGACATTTTCTAGTAGCTCATACAAGTTGTTACGTAAAAATTCTTCATAATTTTCACCGTTAAGGTTATCCGGTAAAAAATGAGGTCCAATTAAATTATTGGCGATAACTCCCATCCATACATTGACACTAAATTTTCTTTGGAAACTAACTTGCTTCTTCTGATGCGGATTATCTTCGGCCCAGTAGTGCAAATTATGAAAATTTGTTATTCCTTCTCTGCTAAATTTTGATTCATCGGTCCATAAAATTCTTGTTAAAAATGAAGCATCCTCAATATCCGCATGGAGAATAAATCTGCAGAATTGAACTCTGCGCGCCGGATCACCCTCGTCTAGTCCTTGCACAGGAGTGTGATGAAATGGGTGAAGACCATTTTGATGAATCACTGAACAGACCTTCCATTGTGAAACACCCAGCTGTCGGGAAATTTTTCTGGTGCTTGTTGTTGGACCTTCTTCAAGTAGTCTCAAAATTTCACCATCAATGTTAACGTCTGCAGGAGGAGCTCCTACGCGTTCTACTCGTTGAAGGCTGCCAGATTCTGAAATGCGACGGTAAGTTGCACCAAACACACTAACATGTGGAATGCGCCTATTTGGGAAGCGACGTACATATTCTCTTTGAGCTTCAGCTGCATTTCCATTGGAAAAACCATAAATAAATAAAATGTCCGCATATTCAGCATAGCTAAACGTTGCCATTTTAGATAGAAGTTAACAGCGAAAGACTATCATCAGAACTATTTAAATCAAAACTTTGGACGAAAAACTGAAACTAAATTTTGTTATTGTTTATTATTATTAATTCAAAAAATGGAAAAATGCGTATGGTATACCTGTTGATAAATATCAACATGATTGGCGAGTATCACACCAAATTGCAATAAGAAAAGACTGGAAAATAATGTTGCTTACTTAGTCTGAACTTACAATTCTTCTAAATGCGAGAATAAAACCGTTACTCCTACAAATGAAAATTATGAAATCAACAATAAAACAACCTTATTTTAAAGACAATAAAATAGAGAATTTTTAACAATCATTTGTACGTTTGGTGGACTAAAGTGCGTTTTTTTTTTTAAAGATAAAAGTCAAACTGACATTATGTTGGCAATACAATGTAAAATTGTCAATGCTTTCAAATTTTTCATGTAGAAAAGGCTTGTGTTGCCAACATAGTTACTAAATTTTTGACTTGGGGAATTATCTTTTAAAAAAAAACACACTTTATGAAGTTTTCGAAATTTTTCAGCATAAAGAAACCATTAATTCGCAGAATTCAGTTCTGCAGATTTATTCTGAATTCGGATGTTGAGGATGCTACAATATTAGAGAAGGAATAACAAATTTTGATTTTTTACCTGATAACCTTAACGGTGAAAATTATGAAGAATTTTCACGTAACAACTTGTATGAGCTACTACAAGATGTCCCTTTAGCGAACAGGCAAACAGATGATCTTCCAGCTTGACGGATGTCCTGCACACTATCGTCTAACAATAAGGGCACTCTTAGACCAAAGGATTCCGAATAGATGGATTGGAAGAGGTGGACCCATACCATGGCCTGTTAGGAGCCCTGATTTAACTCCTGTTGCGATATTGCGACAGAACTTTTCAAATCGAGTAACCAGGACAGAAATACGAAGACGGGCTCGTAATTGCATAAGGAATGGGGTTAGTCATTTTGAAAATTAATGAGTTATTGATTAAATTGTATCAAAAAGTTTTTCCATTTCATTTTGAGAATGTTGTTTTTTTTATTATGATAGGAAATACATTTTTTCAAATGGTAATTATTGTTTTATTATGGAACGAAAAAATTAGGTGCCAATTGTGAACTATTTGAAAGAGAATGCATTCAACAATGCTTGGCCATAGAGTGCCAGTAATTTATTATGAAAATTTCAAAATTTTCAAGCAGAAAATAATAATTACTTCTTTACTAAAAACTATTACTATTAGCTACTAAAAAATTTGATAAAATTTTTATTGCAACACTTGATATCCAAAACAGGTATAAATTAGAATTCTGTTGAAAATTATATCGTCTCTCCTTAAAATAAAAATAATTTATTTAACAAGAAAGCAAAAAGCTAATTCTGAAATAATGTACCTTATCTTGGAGACAATAAAATGGAGTACTTTTGCCAATTATTTGTACGTTTGAAGTACTATGAAATTTTCGATATTTTTAGGGTTAAATAAGTCATTAGTTAGAAACTTAACAAGAAAAGTTAAGTTTAAACCGCAATAACTCAATAGTTAACATTAGTGTTTCGATAATTTTCAATGCTGATATTTTTGTCAGTGTGTCAGCTTAAAATTTAAAACACGACTTTCAGAAAGGTCCTTATTATTTTCGTTAATTTTAAATATTTGCCTCATAAGGTAGTGAATTTTATAAAAATTAGAAAAATGAAAATATCGCGAAAACCGTTAAGAATGGTATAGAGGTAAATAGTGTTTAATCGGTAGCAAATAGGCTCTAATGTCATCTCCTCAAAGGAATACGTCCACTTACCAGTCACCCTGTATATATATACATTAGCAATATGATCCGAAGCCCCCCTACAATTCATGGATGAGTGGAAGCCCGGTAATAGGGGCAGGGGACGAAGGTGTATAAAAAAAGTATATTTCATGTATGAAGTGAAGCCCGCAGATACGTCCTATCTAATACGAGTCCCGTTTGTATAAACTGTATAGACCCCATATAATATCCGAAGCCCTGCGGTGTTGCCAGACAACACAGATTATATTAAGTTAAGGCCAGACATACATCACATCTAATATGAGTCCCGTATATAAGGTGTATAGACCCCCTATATTATCGGAAGCCCGACGGTATAAGCAGACATTCCTGCTGTATACAATAAAGCCCGGAGATAATGTCAATACGACTCCTGTTTATATAGCCCAACGGTAGTTGCAGACAAACCAGAAGGCAGAAGTATCAGGTTTTCCTCAAAATTTTCATGATCGGTAATTTTCCGACAAAACCCTACTTGACATTCAGCCCCCCTAAAATTTTGAAAATCAGAATAAATAAAATTGAATTCTTATCAAATCTGGAGTGTGCTGAACTGTGCTGTATCAGGTTTTCCTCAAAATTTTCATATTCGGTCATTTTCCGACAAAACCCTACTAAGGTGCTAACTTGACGTTTAGCCCCCTAAAATTTTGAAAATCAGATTTAACAAAATTGAATTCTTATCAAATCTGAAGTGTGCCGAGCTGTGCTGTATCAGGTTTTCCTCAAAATTTCCATAATCGGTCATTTTCCGACAAAGTCCTATCGAGGGGCTAACTTGATGCTCAACCCCACAAAAATTTGAAAATTAGAGTCAACAAAATTGCATTCTCATCAAATCTGAAGTATGCTGAACTGTGCTGTATTATGTTTTCCTCAAAATTTCCATATTCGGTAATTTTCCGACAAAATCCTACTGGGGGCTGAAGTGTGCTGATGCTTGCATTCTTACTTCCTTACTTCTTCCCATGCATGTGCACCTCTTATGGCGCAATTTGTTCCGCTAAAAGCTTGCGACTACAGACGGCAGAGGCGCTGTCATCCAATGCTGTTGTCAGATTTATACATAAAAAGTCCAGATTATTCTTTATTTGTTTTAAAAAGCGTCCAACAATAGGGAAAAAAAGTGTCGTGTACCTCGCTAACATATAATTGCTAGTAGTACGATTTGAAATTACATTTCTTTTCCAAAACAAATATCCCATGCTTTTGACATGTGGCAGCGTCGCTTCACTTTTACTTTTTCATTATATTTTGACAAATTTTGACATATTCCATTTTTATTCAATATTTTGAATCAGAGATTGAAAATTTTCTCCGTTCAAAGCAAAATGGTTTTATCTTGTTGTGTGGCAATGTGTGAAAGCCGAGGGAACAGAGTAAAAATTCATCGAATTCCCAAAAATGATGAACAGGTATGTTTCATTCCCTACATCATACCGAAATCGGGATTTTACCTCCTGTAATTTTACCACTGTAACTTTCTTTCTTTTTGGGTGTTCATTTTATGCCTGCAAAACGTTTACAATCAAAAAATCTTATTCTTGTAGGTAGGTATACCTATTATTGATTGGATTGATATCATACTGTAGTTAATAAACTAATTCAAAATTGTTATTTTTGTATTTAATACATGGAATAATTAGTATGTAACCCTTCGGTATGTGATTGAGAGACTGTTTATCATAATTTTATTTCCACTAGAAACATATTAAATTGTCCATTGCTAGTGGCAAATAAAAATGATAAACGGATCCTAAAGAAAAAAAAAAAAATTTAAAAAGGAGCGCTTCCCGCGCTCTCAAGTTGCTGACTACACACGCGAGAGGGCGCTGTAATCAGGAACAAAATGTTTGTATTGAGTTGCCTATCTATAATATAGGTTCGGGAGTGTTTTGTATCCCTTATCTATGCTTCTTCCTGTTTTAACACACGCAAAGAGCCACCATGATGCAGGTAATGTGGGTGTAAAAAATTGAGCAAATACTGGTACTAATTGGTTATTTTTCCTCTCCAAACTGTAGGAAATTGACAAATAACCACCAGTTTTGTTGTATTATTTGACAATGAAGGGAAGTGCATCTTTAATTTATTTCATTTTTTTTAAAAATAATATTCGAATTACAAAATTACCTACTCGCCCTCGTACATGAAATCTTGTATGAACCACAGGCGCGAATGGTGTTTGCGGCCCCTGGCATAGGTAATGCCCTCGGCTGCTCCTCGTGCTTCAATTTCCACGCGGCGGGCAGCAAACACCCTAATTGCACCCTTGGTACATAAATAACTATTGTGTAATTATTTGTATGTTTTTATATTTATATTTTTGAATTTTTCAGCGACTTCACATTTGATAAGAATTCAATTTTGTTTAATCTGACTTTTAAAATTTTGGGGGCTAAGCGTCAAGTTAGCCCCCCAGTAGGATTTTGTCGGAAAATGACCAAATCTGGAAATTTTGAGAAAAAACCTGAAAAACGAAACACTTCAGATTGGATGAGAATCGATATTGATTTAATTTGATTTCCAAAATTTTGGGGGCTGAGCGTCAAGTTACCCCCTCATTGCTTTTTTTTGTCCCTATAACTTTGGTATCGAAACGGCACAGTTGAAAATATCATCGGAGAGTGAAGCACAACACTCCGAGCACAGTAAGTGGTTGCAATTTTTTTAGAAAATTCGAATGTGGGTCCTGTGGGGGGCTAGCTTGACAGTCTATCACTTAGTTATAAAGGGATAGTATAGTAAAAATTTTAATTTTACTTTCTTCAACCATGCATTTAAACTCTCATCAAGTATCGGCTCACTACGAAAGCTTAGAGCTGCCATGCTAACATTGAAAAATATTTTTAGGAAAATTTACACTTTTTCTGCAAATTTACACTTCTGTAAATTTAAACTTTTTCTGTAAATCTCGTTAATAGTTAGGGTTAGTTTGGGTAAGCTTGTAATTTTGATCCGACATTTCCCAACTAACCAATAACAACCTGGTTAGTTTGGGTTACTTTGCAATTTTAATCAGACGTCATCACCAAACTTACCGATAATATCCCGGTGAGGTTGCAGTTTTTTCAAGAAGACATTAATAAATTTTCAACGATAATAACCCGGTTAGTTTGGGTTAGCTTACGATTTTAATCAAACATTACCATTATGTTTTCTAAATTATTGATTTTCGAAATAATAATTTTCGAAATAAGCACTTTCGAAAAGGTTAATTTTCGAAATAACAGCATTCAGAAAAAATCGAAATATGTATTTTCGAAAATTGAACATACATAGAGGACTGATAAATATTGCGAACTTATCCAAACTAACCAGGTTATTGTTATTCTTGTTGGTAATATCAGACTAAAATTGCAAAAGAACCCAAACTAACCGCGCTATCATTGGGAAGTTTAAAAATGTTCAATTGAAATTGCAAAGTAACCCAAACTCACTGGGTTTTTATCGGTGGGTTTGGTAATGTCTTCTTAAAACTGCCAACTAACACAAACTAACCGGGTTATTATCGGTAAGTTTGGTAATGTCTTTTTAGAACAGCAAACTAACCGGGTTATTATCCGTGAGCTTGGTCTGATTAAAATTGCAAGTAACCCAAATTAACCGGGTTATTATTGATAAGTTTGGAAATGCCTGATTAATTATTGGTGAGTTTGTGAATAGCTAATAGCTGAATAAAAATACATACTAACTTAACCTAACCGGGCTTATCGGTAAGTTTGAGAATGTTCGAGTAAAATTGCAAACTAACCGGGTTATTATCGGTAAGTTTGGTATTAGATAAGTCTTCCTAAAACTGCAAACTAAGCCAAACTAACGGGCTTATTATCGTTAAAAGTTTATTAATCTTATCATCTCATACGAGTAAAAATTGTATGTAGGTATGTATTTTCAGTTATGCTATCTTGAGAACGGCTTTAACAATTTTCTCGATAGTTGGTATTTAAGGGTTTTTTAACCTCAGGAATCCAATGGGCTTGGTCAAATTTCCCGGAATACCCGTTTCAACTGTCAAATGTGACAGCTGCAGATTTTTGAACCATTTCTTCGCAACGAATTTTGCTAAAATTTTGCATACACTCTAAGTTCGGGTGATAATACATTTTAGTCCACTAATGACAGATGTCAACTGTCAAATGTGACAGGTGCAGATTTTTTAACCATTTCTTTGCAACGAATTTTGCTAAAATTTTGCATACACTTTAAGTTCGGGTAATAATACATCTTAGACCAAAAATGACAGGTGTCAACGTGTCAACTGTCAAATGTGACAAGTGCAGATTTTGAACCATTTTTTCGCAACGAATTTTGCTAAAATTTTGCATACACTCTAAGTTCGGGTGATAATACATTTTAGTCCAGTAATGACAGATGTCAACTGTCAAATGTGACAGGTGCAGATTTTTCAACCATTTCTTCGCAACAAACTTTTCCTCGCAACGGATTTTGCTGAAATTTTGCATACACTTTAAGTTCGGGTGGTAATACATTTTAGAATACTAATGATAAATGTCAACTGTCAAATTGTGACAGGTGCAGTTTTTTGAACTATTTCTTCGCAACGGATTTTGCTGAAATTTTGCGTACACTTTAGGTTCGGGTGATAATACATTTTAGACCAATAATGATAGGTGTGAACTGTCAAATATGACAGGTGCAGATTTTCGAACCATTTTTTCGCAACGGATTTTGCTGAAATTTTGCATACGCTTTAAGTTCGGGTGATAATACATTTTAGTCCACTAATGACAGATGTCAACTGTCAAATGTGACAGGTTCAGATGTTTGAACCATTTCCTCGCAACGGATTTTTCTGAAAATTTGCATACACTTCAAGTTCGGGTGGTAAAACTTTTTAGAATACTAATGACAAATGTCAACTGTCAAATTGTGACAGGTACAGATTTTTGAACCCTTTCTTCGCAACGGATTTTGCTGAAGTTTAGCATACACTTTAGGTTCGGGTGATAATACATTTTAGATTAATAATGGTAGGTGTGAACTATCAAATATGACAGGTGCAGATTTTTGAACAATTTTTTCGCAACGGATTTTGCTGAAATTTTGCATACACTTTAAGTTCGGGTGATAATACATCTTAGACCAAAAATGACAGGTGTCAAGGTGTCAACTGTGAAGTTGTGACAGGTACAGATTTTTGTACATAATGTTAGCATGGCACCACTACGCTTTCGTAGCTCACTCAATTCAAATTTTGAATTATCCATTTTGATAGTTGAGATTATCTGGAAATTCCTCCTTAAATTACCAAATTCATAAAATGCAATAAACTTTAAAAGAATAAGGCGGCCGCAGAGTTGCCAAATGTGTGGGATTCCCAAAACGTATGTGGTATCTGCACTTCTGTATGCCAAAACTGTATATACACTTCGACTAGTTCGCCCTCTGGTAGCAAATTGTATGAACTAAACGTGTATATTTTGATATAAAAAACGGTAATACGAAGCCCACCCCATTTTTTTTGAATGATACATACTGCCCCACCTATTGACAGGAGGGCCTAACAAAATTTTCCACGTGGAAGCCCGCCCTTTATATATACAGATAAAAAATACTGGGGCTTCCAAAAGATGCCGCTAGTATCAATTTTTTTTAAGATACATGGGAAAATTTAGGAAGCCCGATTCGGGCTTCGAAAAGTAGGGGTCGGGCTTCTCAGTAGATGTGCGAAATACCGTTTCGGGCTTGATAAGGTCGGTTAATAAATCTATATATATATATATATATATATATATATATATATATATATATATATATATATATATATATATATATATATATATATATATATATATATATACATTATTTTGTTTCGCGTTTTTCTTTGACCTTTTTTTAATATATATTTAGATTTTTGTAGTTTATTGGTTTTAGGTCATAATAAAACAGCAGAGAGTTTTATGTAGGTTATAATAAGTTTAACGTTTCGACCATGGTTTGGTCTTTTTCAAAAACTGAAAAGTAGGAAAATACACATACAAAATCATACAAAAATATTTAAAAAAATCTTTACCTTAGAAAGTAGATTTATCCAAACATTTAAACACTTTAAAAACATCAAGCAACATCACGATATTTTTTTTTTTTTAATTTAAAAAGGTTTCACACGTAGGTAAACATATACAAGACAGGACAGTACTGTGTGTGCACGAGTTTATAGAAGACTGGAATATATTTTCGAGAGGTTGTCTATATCAGTCTTATCGTTAATTGCATTTTTGTGTTTTTTTATGCATACCATTTCAAGGAATTCTCTTTTTTTTAAATTAGGTTCAAATGCCAATATTTCAGCATTATTATAGCAGAAGGTGTGATTTTTTGATTTTTCATGGGATGACAAAGCAGTGGAATTTTTTTTATCGTATTTGTGACTCTTTATACGGTTTTCCAGATATTGACTTGTTTGACCAATATACACGGAGTCACAATTTTCGCATGGTATTTTATACACAATATTACTCTTTTTGTTATTAGGGGTTTTTGTCTTTAGTTTGCTGAAATTACTTGTTAATAGGTTATATCCTTTATGGCATACATTGATTTTATATTTCTTAAATAAGTTTTGTAGCTGTTGTGATAAGCCTTTAACATAAGGTAGAGAGAGATAGCCCTTTTTTTTGTTGTTATCCTGGAGTTTGTGGATTTTTTCAGTAGAGTTGTAATATTTATGAATTCTGTTCTTGAAAATTTTATTTATCAGGTTTAAAGGATAGTCGTTTTCCTGCAAAGCTAATTTTGCCTTTTCAATACCTTGTTTTCTGTATTCAGGATCAGACAGTTCAATGACCCGATCTGCCAATCCTATAATGACTGATTTTTTTTGGGTCATAGGGTGACATGAGTTGAAGTTCAGGTATCTGGATGACCACGTCGGTTTTGTGTACCATTCTGTTAATATTTTTTCATCAAAATGGTGAAGAGTTATGTCGAGAAAATTGATTTTTTTATTGTCTTCAACTTCCAGAGTAAATTGTAGTTTTTTATGATATTCATTAAATTTATTTAGGATTGTCTGTGCCTGGTTTTCAGGTACGGCAGTGATACAATCATCGACGTATCTGAAAAAGAAAGGCAAAGAAAAATCCAACTTTTTAATTACTGTCTCTTCTAAATCCTCAAGTACCATTTGAGCAATGACACTTGATATTGATGACCCCATGGCACATCCGTCAATCTGTTTGAATAGTTTGTTTTCATATGTGAAATAAGTAGAAGTAAGCGTGAGTTCAATGGCATTTAAAAATTCTTCCTGTGGGATATCTGTGTATTTTTTTATGTGATCCCATTTTTTATTTATTATCTTTTTTGCAAGTGGAATTGGGATGTTGGTGTACAAAGATATTACATCAAGTGAAATGAGGATATGGTTAAGTGGAATTTTTATGTCTTTTATTTTGGATTTGAAATGTCTGGAATCCTTTATGTAAAAATCGTTTTGGTTAATAACATTTTTGAGAATTTCAGTTAAAAACTTTGATAATGGCTCAAAGGGCGATTGAATACAGGATACAATTGGTCTTAGAGGTATCTCTTCCTTATGTAGCTTTGGTAGTCCATAAATTTTAGGAGGCACACCATTTCGGATTTGTAATTTTTTTGCTACAGTTGGTGGGATATATAATTTTTTTTTCCCAGGTTTCTATTAAACTGTTAACTTTTTTTTGGTTTCGGTTGGTAGGGTCAAGCTTTATTTCTTTATAGGTTTTTTTATCACAGAGGAGTTCATTCATTTTTTTATCATAATCGGCGGAATTCATTATAACAGTTTTATTTGTCTTGTCAGCCTTTAATATTTTTAGATGCGGGTTATTTTTTATAAATGCTTTAGTTTTTTTAATTTGACAGGAAAATTTGGAGTTTTTATTTTGATGGTTTTTCAATTTATTCTTATGGTTTGTAAGAATATTACAAGTTTGAGATCGAATTATATCTTTGTCGTTATTATTTAAATGTCTTATATTGTTTTCAATGTTACAAACTATAGTATTTATAGGTAGATCTTTTTCCGAATTCAGGTTGGTTGCAAAATTTGGACCCAGGCTCAAAATTTCCCTAACATCATCTGGAATGCTTTCATTGGTCAAGTTTTCTACCCATTTTTCTGCGTTGTTGTTAGTTATTGTTGGCTTTGTTTTTGAAATAAGGGCAGTTATTTTTTTTCTACTTTCTAAGGTAAAGATTTTTTTAAATATTTTTGTATGATTTTGTATGTGTATTTTCCTACTTTTCAGTTTTTGAAAAAGACCAAACCATGGTCGAAACGTTAAACTTATTATAACCTACATAAAACTCTCTGCTGTTTTATTATGACCTAAAACCAATAAACTACAAAAATCTAAATATATATATACATATATACAGGGTGTATATTTTAAGTGATACCACTATTGATATATCCGATACGGTAAGTGCTACAGGGTCGGTTAAATTAGAAAAAAGTTGCCATTTTTGATGCCCATTCAAGACTCGTTTACAGTGTTGCCAAATTCCTTTTAGTTTAGGAAATACAGGGTGATTTCTGAGAATCGCCTAAAAATATTTCATCAATTATTTCGGAAACTATTGAGTTTCGAGACACAATTTGAATTTGAAAGTTTTACAATTTTTTTCTCTCTATAACGTGGCATCTTCAAATTTTAAATCTGACGTTTCGTGATCGAGCTACCATCATCAACTTAATTTTTTTAAATACGGACCTGGATTTTTTATGTCATTTTTAGGAAGCGCCCTTTATTCCCTTTTAAACGATATACCTCTTAAGTATGATTGGCCGACGTTTCTGCTCTAAAAAGTGATCATCAGTGATTTTTACCTAAATTTTATCTTAATTCGGCCCTAGTTATGAACCTGTATTTCATAAACTAAAAGAAATTTGGCAACACTGTAAACGAGTCTTGAATAAGCATCAAAAAAGGCAACTATTTTCTAATTTAACAAACCATGTAGCTCTTACCCCTTCGGATATAGCAATAGTGGTATCACCTAAAATATACACCCTGTATATATATATTTTTTAATATGTAGGGTGAACGAAAGTATGGGACATATTCAAATAAAATAAATGAAGGCGTTTTGGAAAAACCGCTCGCACACCAATTTTTGTATACAGGTGGTTCCAAGAACAGCTGTACCGTACCGTTATCAACTCTATTTTTTTAAATCGTACATTCTGTATATCATGACATTTTTTGATTCTGCGCAAATGTGCAATTTCATGCCATAAATACCGGAAGGGCCGGTTTCTCAATAGCAAGTCACTTCTGGGTTAGGCATAACTCCAGGGTTAACATTGCAACTTCTTACGCTTACCCTGGAGTTAAAACCAACCCGGAGGTGACTCGCTATTGAGAAACCGGCCCTTCAAATTAAAGCTTAAAGCCTAGTACTCATAACCGCGAAATTCGCTCTTTTTTAACATTGCTTCGAAAATTTGACGTTCGATTCACGCATAAAACGTCAAATTGTCGAAGCAATGTCAAAAAAGAGCGAATTTCGCTGTTATGAGTACTAGGCTTAACTCGCCTAATTAGAAGGCAGCACAACAACACTGGCGTAATTATCATGGGGCAGTTCGGTGCAAATCACCGAGGCCCCCGAGACCAGGGGCCCCTTATTTGTCATAAGTAGGTACCTTTATATTTTAATAAATTCGTAATTTTTGATATGGAAAAAAAAATCTGCGATTGATAAGAAATTTCATAATTTTTGACCAGTTGGCAGGTCGCAAAACTCAATGTTCTGCTATTTTCAATGGTTGCTAAGGAATCGCTGGATAACAGTATGGGAATCACTTTTCCGGCCTAGGCCGGGAAAGTAATTGCTAAGGAATCAATAGATAACAGTACGGGAATCACTTTTCCGGCCTAGGTTGGGAAATTGTGCTGATTTTTACGAACAACGCACATTCTCGGCCTGTCACTTTTCTACCTAAATACACAATGTACCATTTTTGAAGGCTTAAAATTACCGTTTTTGGGCGTGACACCCACAGAAAACGTTACGCTACTGCACAACAAACCACAACGCAGGGATTGCAGGATCTTGAGTTGGCATACTTCGCAATCCTGGCATTCTATGAAGTGGTTTGGCCGTACGATACGCGACAAGCGGTAAACTCGAAAAGTTTTCATAAAAGAAATCATAATAAATCTACATAAGAATGTAAGAAATCAAGACTTACCTACGAAGATATAGATATTTTTTATTTTTATAAAAATTAACGTCAAATGTCTAAAATAGATTTTTTTTTTACTTACTATAGTACGGGATACGAGGCCTATTTCATCAAATCATTTTACACCGTCTTGCATTGTTATCATCAGTTAGATAACATGATGCTGAAACGCACTTGCGCAGTGAAATATATGGGAGTGGGGAATTTAGCTGATAAAAATGTTTGAGAAAATGTCGTCATAATCCAGGAAAATATACAATTTCACACCGTCTTGCATTTACTTATTAAGTTAATTTGTACACAAACAAAATTAGAATACCCTATGCAAGACATTTTCCTGGGGGTTTTCGGGTTGTAATATTAGATAGAAATTGTCAATTTTTCAGAGGGGTGAAATATCATTTCACACCACTCAATTGTTGATTTAGATTAAAGCTTGAATGTAGAATAGCCATTGGATACTGATGCAAGACGTACTGTGAGGGGATAATGGGTTGCAAGACAGAGGTCAATGTGTTGTCTTATGAGGGAGGGAGAAATCATTTTACACCGTCTTGCACTGGTACTTATGGGAAAAATAGAACACATTGATAATATTTTTAAAAATACAAGACATTCTGAATGGGAAGAAAGTACTGCAAGACGATGATGAAGTTGACTAATTTTGACAAGGGTCAATTTATCAGGTACAAAGGTGAATACTACTTCAAATTACAAATTATGCACATTAATTTTAAATAGTTTTGCTCTTCACCACGTAGGATAATTCTATTTTGCGAAATTCTCCTAATAATATGTATATATGAATGTTTCTACGGACATCAAATAAAAAAAGATTGAAAATTGTTTTATTTTTGACGGCTTTTAATCATTTAGGTTCTCTTTGAGGTGGATATCCCATGACACATAACATGTTTTGTGCACATAACAGATTGTAAGCATTAAATTTGAAGAATTTCATTTTAAAGCAGCAAAAAAATGTGAAAATGACACAACAAATGATCTGTCTGAAATTGTAAACAAAAATTATAATTCCTGTATTCAACAGACTCCCCCATTGAGCTGCTATGTCAACTGTCCTTTTTCATCTGTATGATTTAAAAAAGAATAAACATTGAACGGTTCAGTAAATAACTCAACAGTTCAGTGAAAAAATTAAAATGGATTTTTTAACTTTTTTCCCAGAAAAAACGTCTTGGACTGATGTAATACCATTTCTTAACATAGATTCTTTCGGCGGACATAAGCATGAAGTGGTGTAAAATAATTTTTCACTCCCTCATGAGACAACACATTGACATCCGTCTTGCAGCTCGTTATCCCTCTACAGGACGTCTTGTATCAGTATCCAGTGGCTATTCTACATTCAAGCTTTGATATAAATCAACAATGGAGTGGTGTAAAATGATATTTCACCCCTCTCAAAAATTGACAATTTCCATCTTATATTACAACCCCAAAACCCCCATGAAAATGTCTTGCATGTGTTAATCCAATTTTGTTTATGTACAAATTAACTCAATAAATAAATGCAAGACGGTGTATAATTAAATATTTTCCTCGTTTATGATGACATTTTCTGAAACATTTTTTTCAGCCAAATCCCCCACTCCCATCTATTTCCCTGCACAAGTGCGTTTCAGTACCATGTTATCTAACTGATGATAACAATGCAAGACGGTGTAAAATGATTTGATGAAATAGGCCTCGTATCCCGTACTACTAGGGAAAAAATGATATTGACATCTAGAACCGGGCCCCTTGAGGTACCGGGCCCGTGTTCCATGGAACACGCGGAACAGCGGTGACTACGCCCCTGCCCTTATGGAATGAAAATATGAAAAAATTTGCGTCAAATTGAGTTTTTTTTCTGATGATTTTCGATAAATTTTCACATCCATCTTTTAACAGGTGATTAATACTTTCTTTATCAACACTGAGTGTTGAAATGGGATTAAGAGTGCGTTCCTTGTCAGTGTTGAAATGAGTTTATTTTTCGAATTTTAAATATTTTCAATAAATCACAAAAAAATCGTGTGAGACACGTCGCAAAATGGCTGGTTTTTTGCACACAATGTGTTGAACCACGAGCGAAACGAGTGCATTTAGTGCAAAAAACACTCAATTCAAACTCAAACATCTTTATCTAAAAATTACATTATTGACATTTACAGGCAGGGGGGATAGGCCCCCCTCAAACTCTAAATATACAACATTTACTTACAAACTAGGACAGGACTTCTCAAGACTATTTTCCAGCATGCGCAGCACGCTGTGCACACATACTCGCCTAGCGGAGCTGTGGGGTTTTTAGCCATGCCACGCTCATTTTACAACTTGTTACATAAATTGCTATTTTCTGCGATTGACAAGAAATGTCAGCATTTTTGACTGGCTGACAGATCGCAAAACTTAATATTCAGGGCTGCGTTCAGGAATGGCTACAGCCAAGCCAAAATTGGCATTTTGCGTTCAAGTTCGGCTTCAACCTACGTATAGTCTGGCTAGCGAAACGGCGAACTGCAAAAGAATTTGCTAATTTGCCAAACTTGACGGAAATAATGATAAACAAGTTGGTGACAATTTTTTTTTTGCTATATGGGCATGTGTAGTATTTTGAAATAGAAAAAAATCCGGCAACATTGCAAAATGATAGATGTGGAGAGGCGTGATTATTCAGAGGTATGATTCTATTGGTTAGAGTCTGAACGACAGCAGGCAGTGGCGTGGTTATTGGCGAAACTAAAGAATTTTTTTTTCTAATAATTTTATTGGTGTTTCCGGTGCCACTGAACCGAAAGACATGGCTGTCATCAGGTGGTGTCAGTTGAGGTGTCAGTGAATATTTTTAGGTCACGCCCCACTTTTCTTCCCCCTTTCGTCTCTACCAAGTTACCACTTGCCAGACTATAGTTCGGCATTATATTACCGGTGGAGGGGGAAAAGTAGGTTTTGGCTTTAGCATTGCCGTCCTCGAACGCACCCCTGGTATTTCAATTATGTTTCAATAGTTGCTAAGGAATCAATGAATAACAATACGGGAAACACATTTCCGGCCTAGGCCGGGAAAGCGATTCTCGTATTCCTGAATAATTGGAACTAAAAAGACAAACATTTAACAGGTAAAGTAAGTTGCATGGTTCTTGAACTGCGCAGTCTGAAGAGGCAGAGGGGAAAATTCGTCATTGCGGCGTTGTCATATCAATAATAATCATACATGAAAATTGTAATAAAATCTCCTTCGTCTTCGAAATATGGAGAATACTATTCTTCAAATCGAATAATATTCTAAAAATAACATAAAAATATAATGATACCATAATTAATATTTTTTAAACATTCATTTTATCCATTTAATAAATCATACATCATTGAAAATCCATATTTTTTTTCCGAAATCCGGCATCACTGAGATCACTTATGTGGAACTTTTCGAATCGAGCCGTACTCTCCGTATATAAAATAGGAAAAAATTACTGAGCGATTGTATCCCACCACAACCAGGCGATGGCGCCGTCGCCGCCATCAGCTAGGCGGGCACATTTTAAATTTTGTTTCACTGGCGTCTCTGGTCAATCAAAGTTTTATTCAGTGGCGTAGCCAAAAGGTGTTTAAAAAGATGGACAAATTTACGCAAAAAAAATATTCATAGTCAAACAAGGGAGGTAATAGCCAATATATATAGAGCTTGCGATGAAGAAGGAACGAATACGAATCACCCAACATCAAACGCAATTTGCAAATCTGAAAATAAATTTTAATCTTATAATAGAAAAAATAACATTACGCACGCCTATGATATCAAACGTTAGCCCAGCTTTTATGTGGAATTTTCCCCTCTGCCTCTTCAGACTACGCAGCTCAAGAACCATGCAACTGACTTTTTCTATTTTGGTGTCATATCGAAGTCTTTTCGACACTGAAAGTAGTTTCGAAAAGAAGCTCTTTGTGACACTCCTTTTTTACTTATCGGAGGTTGGTGACACTGGCTAACTGATGGCCATGTAACTGTCATTCGCAATAAAAAATAATAGAAGATTTCTATATTTGGCATGTAGTGTTGCCAACCTAAACATATGAAGTCAGGAAATATGAGAATAAAATTTCCAAGAAAAGTTTTTTTTTTTTATTAAACAATACCAAAATAGAAAAAATAGTATAAAATATTCGTTTCATAAGACATTTTATCGCACTCGCCCTTAAGAAAACTCGTATTTTAATGTACTATTATTTAACCGATCGCAGAAAAAATAGTATGTGTATTTCGGTGAAAAAGCACATTCTCGGCCGACGGTGTAAGTTGACGGGCGAGGCGTAGCTGAGGCCGGCGAAGAATGTATTACTTTACCACCTAAATACACAATATACACACATCAAAATAGTCTAGGGAACAAGATGCAACTGAATACATTTATAAATTGAACAAAATATACTTTTAAAAGATTTTTAAATTTTGTTAAAGCCTGCTGGAAAAGCCGATATGATAAATTTTGCAAGATTTGTTCAACAAATACCCATATGGTATCTTTTAAAAAAAAGTTATTCTGTCTTAAAATTAAAAGACGAATATTTCTTGTTCCCTAGACTTTTTTGATGAGTGTACTATTATTTAATGGTTTTATTAATTCATTTATCCTCAGTTATTCATCCACTGTCACTTGAGCGCCAAATTTTGTTCAATATTTTCTTCTATAATACAGAAGAACAATTAAAAAAGCCTTGCAAACGAGTTCTTTATGTTATTATTCGAGATTTTTGACCCCTAATTAGTTGAAATCGATTCCCCACATGCAATTTCCGAAAAATCAATAATTTTGCATAAACAAAAGTGAAAAATATGTTTAAACAATTAATCAAAGTGGCGACTTGGGTCAGGATTGTCTTTGCATGGGTCAGCATGACTTTCCGTCCTTTTTATCAACTTCCAATCTAAATTTTATTTGGCATTGGCATCTGGTGAGCCTGTTTTGTGCTTTTTTAATAGATCAAGTGAATTGTTTAAACAAATATAAACAAATGACAGTTGTGGGGTAGTGCTACGGGCCAAATCAATTGTTATGGTTCAAAGACCAAGTGTACCAAAATTCTTGCTTTTAACACAATTTGCCGTTTTTTTTCATGTACCGCTAGGACTATATGTACCACTTGTATAATTCTTATACAAAGTTGTGTAAATTTAAATCACATATATATGATACTGATATTACCACACGGAACGGAATGACCATTGAACACGTTTGTACCTGTGTTTGTACTTCCGCATTCCCCACTAAAGGCGGGTATTATAAAACTACTTTGAGAGTTAACTTAAAGTTAACTTCTGGAATTACATTAGGTACATGTAAAAAGTTAACTTCAAGTTAACTGTCAAAGCAGTTTTATAATAACCGCCCTAGAGCTCCCATGATAGGTTGCTCATGGGTGCACCTGCCCCAATGCCCCCATTTAGTCGGTTCCAGTGGACTAAGTGTAACTAAGAAAATTTGACTTTCTAAAGACACGAGGGACAAAATTATTATTTTAACGGACCCAGTACGACTGTACCATTCGATCGCCTTCAGAAAAGTGTCCTAGAGAACGACAGGAACTTGGGAAGGAATGACATGACATTTAAAATAATTCTGAGAAGTGAGCTACGGTCTACGGAGCATGGATTTAGCAACAAACCTAAGGGTCTCTAGGTATACAACATTAACTTAATTTAAAATTATTTACATCTTATTACTAAACCTCAATGATAGCCTTGAGCTGTAACATTGTAAATATGCAGCTCAATAATCTTACAAAATAACAATATTAATAATAATACATAGTTAAGAAAGAATTATCAGTAGGCATGGGATAAATTAACCAATTATTCCAAAATATAAAGAGAAAAGAAATAAAAAGTGCCCTTCTCGATGCAAGGATGATACACACCTAGAGGACTGCTTATCGACCTCGTTTTTGCTAATCGGCGCCATATTGGTGTGTCACCATTTCCGACGTCATAACTCGCATACATCAAGGCGAGAAATAACATGCTGTTTTTCTTTGTTTAATTGTGTAATATAGAAAGAGATAGTAGTAGTAGTGGAGAGAGAGACAATTTTAATCGGTTATTGTGATAACCGGTTATTTACTAAAAGTTAATCATATAAGGTTATTTTTCTTACAAAAATAAACCGGTTATTTTCCAATAACCGCCCATGCCTAATTATCAGCTGAAAACAGTATCAAATTTGGCAAGTAGCAAAATCAAGGTTACAAACTGAAAGAGGTTGTCTGGTAAAAATACGTTTCTACAGTTAAGCTGCGTCATCAACAGTCCCGTACAAACTGCTGTTCCAAGACTTAAATAAAATTTACAACTAAATAAATTCTGTTTTTTTTTAAAGATAAAAGTCAAAATGACATTATGTTGGCAATACAATGTAAAATTGTCAAGCCTTCAAATTTTTTAAGTGAAAAAGGCTTGTGTTGCCAACATAGTTACTAATTACTAAATTTTTGACTTGCGAATTATCTTTTAAAAAAAAACAGACTCTATCAAAAGATGGCGCGCTAGCTCTTATCTGACGCCCCTCGTCAGATAAGAGCCAGCGCGCCATCTTTTGGGCTTTATGACATACATTATATATTTTTTAATCACAGGTGTTTAAATTCTCTGTGAGTGATTGACATTTATAGGTAGATGGCGACATGTTCAATATCAATTCGTTTACACAGTTATTTACAGTGGACTAAATAATTTTATTCAGATACAAATGAAATAATAGTTTTCACATTTTTAGCTAGGTGAAACAGTTTTTACTGGCGTTTAAAAGAAGTGACTATCCTGCCCGAACTCAGCGACATCTTTTAGAGAAGCGCTGTACTCACGTTTGGTTTGAGCAATGAACTATAACCAAAAACTGGAATGCTAACACATAAGGACGAACTTGAAGCCTAGTGCGGGTGCTGCGGAGGGGATACCTGTTTTTGTCGCACTCATTATGTTAAATGGCGAAAATTGCTTCCAACACGTATTCCAATTGATGAAACCTGTGAAGGGAAATATGACAAAACTTTCGAAAACGTCATATGTCAGCGAGCAACAGAAAAAAACAACATTCCCCTTTGTGGCATCTGTCTTACATGGCTTCATTTTTGTGGCAGATATGGCAATGTGTGCACATTCCAGTTTTTAGCTATAGTTCATTGGGTTTGAGTCTTTGCTGAAAATGACAGCATTCACCTCGTTGTTTGACAGATTTTGATTAATTTTGTGATACAAATATTATAATTTTCGAGAATTCTGTTCTATGTTCTATTAATTTTTTTCCAGCATTTTACTATCTGAAATTTTGGACATTTATTGTTGGTGTGCTACTCTATATGTTTATCCCTTTTTCATTTAAATCCGTGACCAAAATTTGCAAAATGGTAATAATTTTACTATTTAGAATGCGTATTTTGCAACCAAAAATGCTTCGACTTCTACTCCAATCTATTATTATTATGAACATAACTTCATTTCACTGAAAAGTGATCTAAATTTGGAATTGAACAGAAATTTGTGAAGGTCTGTAAATCACATTTTATTCAAACGTCCCTCTTAAAACGCAACACAAGATTGAATTTCATTACACACCTCGAAATCCGAACTGTAACAGTCTAATTGAAAGGCTACAGTCTACGAGAAACTCGAGAAAGTATAACCAGCTCAATCTTGCAAAATCCACGCAAAGTATAAACGATCTGAAGAACCGACAGTTCAAGAACTAACAATCAGTTATTGTTAATTCCCAAAAGAAGTTTGACAGCAGTTATGGAGTGCAATCAAAAGAAGTACATCGAAATAATCGACACTTCTACTATAATTTCCAGGGGAAAATGTTCAGTGACTCTCAATAATTACACATTTTTCCGAAGACATCAAGGAAAACTTCAATTTGGAACATAAGATACCCAAAATAGATATTCCTATTATTCCTGTTGGTACATCAACCCCTGTTGGGGTTTTCGATGATTTCGATTTTCGAAGGACCAGTCAAACAACTAGGTTTGACAAAAACGATTTTATTCTGATAAAGATCTCGATAAAAATGGACTGTGAACGTGTGTTAACGATTTGACAAAGTTCAAGAATAATAATGACAAATAATGACAATTGGAAACGCCATAATTAATTATAACAAAAAAAAGTCTCATCCATGGTTACAAAAATCCAGGAACCATGATAAAATGTTTTTGTGGGTGCGCTCGGAATGGAACATGCCGCCCGCCTTGAAAATCCACTTTTCAACAGCAAGAAGTCCTAATGCGAACATGTTGGAGTACTAGACTTCCACAGGCAACAAGCACACTTTGTTTATGGCGCGTTTAACGATATTGCCATTTGGCAGTTTTACTGACACTACACGCACCACATTGTTTGAGCCATGAAATAGTTCAATCACACGAGCCATCGGCCACTTTAACGGTGGTGTGTTGTCTTCGATCAGCACAACCAAAGAGTCCACTTTTAAGCCAGTCTCAATTGTGTGCTGCCACTTGGAACGAGTCTGCATTTGAGTAAGATAGTCTCTTGACCAACGTTGCCAAAACTGCTGCCTCAACTGCTGAAGTCGATGATAGCGATCCAACCTTGTAGTTTTGACGTCCCTGACATCTTCTTCTGGAGGACTCGTCAGCGAGTTCCCGATCAAAAAATGCGCTGGAGTTAGGCAAAGAAAGTCCCGGGGATCATTTGACAATGGCGTCAACGGCCGAGAGTTCAAGCATGCTTCGATCTGTACAATTAAAGTATACATTTCTTCGAAACTTAAAGACGATTCGCCCAAAACACGCTTTAAATGGAATTTCGTGGATTTCACGGCCGCCTCCCAAAGACCTCCCATGTGAGGTGATCGCGCAGGAATGAAATGCCAATTTATTTGGTCTTCTGTCAAAAATCTGGAAACCGTTTGTTTATGTTTAGGATCGTCAAGGACACGATATGACTCGATAAAATGGTTGTTAGCTCCAACAAAATTTAACCCATTATCCGAGTAAATGTTTAAAGGCTTACCCCTTCGTGAACAAAATCTTTTTAACACGTTTAAAAAGCTCAAAGAAGTCAAGTCAGAGGCTAGTTCGATATGAGTAGCACGGGTAGAAAAACAAACAAAAATACATATATATATGTTTTAATTATTTTACTGCGACGTAAAATACCATCTTTGATAAAGATTGGCCCGGCATAGTCGATGCCGCAATTAGCAAAAGGCCGATTTGGAGTCACTCTAGTAGTTGGTAAATCTCCCATCAAAAACTTACACGGTTTGGGATTTACTCTGCAACACCTAACACACGATTTTATGACATGCTTAACTGCATTTTTTCCATTTTCTGGCCAGTATGTCAACCTAATAATCGATAATAAATTTTGAGTTCCGGCATGTAAATATTTATTATGATAATCCAAAATTATCAAATAAGTTAATCTATGTTTATTTGGTAAAATGATAGGATGTTGTTGATTGAATGTTAACTCCGATTTGGATAATCTGCCTCCAACTCTTAAAATATTCTGTTCATCTAAATTTAAAATTTTACTCTGCCTATATTTAACTGACTTGAAGCTTTTTATTTCATTAATTTCTTGTTTGAAGGATTGAGATTGAGCTAACATTATTAACCTCTGCTTAGCATATATAAGTTCTTCGCAACTTAACAATTTGTCCAAAGGTTTTTTATTTAAACGAGTTTTAAATCTTAAAATATAGGAAACCATTCTTACTAGCTTTGAAAATGTAGAATATTTGTCAAAAATGTTAAATTGATTTTCTGATTTAGTTTCTTCATTGCGATTAAGTACTGTAAAGAATTTGCTTTTACCTCAGGTAAATTTTCAAAGTCAGATTCCGGGTTATATGTCAAATCGGGATTAGTTTGATGAGTAATAAATTCTGGACCATTAAACCAAAGTTTGTTGTTAACTAAGTCATTTGGATTTAAGCCGCGTGAAATGATATCTGCTGGATTATTATTGGTTCTGACATGGTTCCATTGATTTACATTTGAAAGTTCGGTAATTCTTGCGACTCGATTAGCCACGAAAGTCTTAAGACAACAAGGCTCTATTCTTATCCAATCAAGTACAATGGTAGAATCTGTAAAATAGATACTTTTAGAAATGATAACATCGAGAGTATTTTTAATTTTATGCATTAATTCTGCTAATAAAACTGCTGCTAACAATTCCAAACGTGGCAGCGATAGACTTTTTAACGGGGCTACGCGTGATTTAGCAGTTAAAAGTTTAACCATCACTTTATTTTTTGAAATCGACTTAATATAGACGCATGCTCCGTATGCTCTTTCAGAGCTGTCACTGAAACCTATAAGTTCAATTTCTTGAACATCATGTAATAAAACTTGCCGCTCGATCACTATATTTTTTAAGCATTTTATTTGTGAAGCAAATTGCAACCAACTATTTTTTATGTCTGGAGGAACCTCAGTATCCCAGTCTAAACTTAGTTGCCAAAGTTTTTGCAAAATTAGCTTTGCTTTTATTATTGTCGGTCCGATTAATCCAAGAGGATCAAAAATTTGCGAAATAACAGAGAGGATAGTGCGCTTTGTTATTTTAGTTTCGTTAATGTCAGTGTCAATGCAATATTTTAAGTTATCACTATTTGCATCCCACCTTATACCTAATGTTTTGAGTTCTTTTTCCTTTTGAAAAATTACCAAGTTATCGTCTTTATAATTGCTGTTTGATAAAATATAATTTAAGATATCTACATTATTTGAGGACCACTTCCGTAAGTCAAATTTTGCACTCGACAATATTTTCGTTAATTCATGATAAATTTGTTTCGCTTCGTTCTCAGAATTGACACTTACAAGAAGATCGTCCATGTAAAAACATGTTTCTATAATTTCCGAAGTTCGCGGGTAACTGTTTTTATTTAAAGTTGCTAACTCTTTCAAACATCTAGTAGCTTGGAATGGTGCACTTGAGGTACCATATGTTACGGTATTTAACTCGTAAACTTTGAGTTCGTCTTCTGGATTTTCCCTCCAAATAATTTTTTGGAATGACCGTTCACTTGGATCTATCTCAATGCAACGATACATCATTTTAACGTCAGCTGTTAAAACATAAGTCCGCAGTCTTAAGCGAAGTAATATTGAGAATAAATCAGGTTGTATGGTAGGGCTTATTAATAATAAATCATTGAGAGATATGTTTGTGGTTGTTCTAGCACTTGCGTCAAAAACCACCCTACACTTCGTGGTCACTGAAGATTCCCTGAGTACCGCTGTATGAGGCAAGAAAAAAGATTTACTGTTAATCGATTTGTCGTTTTCTAAAGTATTAATAAATGTCATATGTCCCAACGATTCATAGTCTTTCATGAATTCAATATATTGAGTTTTTAAATTTTTATTTTTCAAAAATCGGTTTTCTAAACTTTTAAATCGTTTGATTGCTGATGATTTGGAATCTCCTAGTTGTTCCATATAATCTGGTTTAAAAGGATATTTTACTACAAAATTGCCGTTTTCATTCCGTGTTGTTGTCGATTTGAAATATTCTTCACAAAACTGATCATTTTTTGATAGTGGAATTGTGGTATTTACTTCCTCTATTTGCCAAAATTTTGTTAAGTTTTCATTGAGTTGTTTATTTGTAATTTTACTGAAGTTGCATATTTGTCGATTGATATTCTTATTTTCATTTAAAAATAGATTTCCAGTAATAATCCATCCTAACCTTGTTTCTTGTAACGTGGGTAGATTATTTCCTAATTTAATTTTTCCCTGTTTCAACAAATCAAAAAATAATTCGGCACCAATTAAAAGGTCAATTGGTTTTGGATTATTAAACTGTTCGTCAGCTAATTTCAATTTGTGAGGTAAAGATAATTTAGTTTTATTGAATTTTTGCAATGGAAGTTTTTCTGTTATTTCTGGTATTACTAGAAGATGTAGTTCAAATTCAAAATCTTCACATCGCGATCTTACTTTTGCAATTGTTTTGCTATTTATCTGAGTTTCGATTTTATTTATACCATTTAAGGGAATATTTATTTTTTCACTTTTAAGTCCGAGTTTTTCAAAAAGGAATTTACTGATTAAATGCGATTGACTTCCTGAATCAAGTAAAGCTGTGCATTCGATCCAATTTTTACAATTATCTTGAATCAAAACAGTGGCGGTCGATAATAAAATTTGGTTTGAATCAATGGTAGTAAAAGTATGCATAGCATTTTGACTTAAAATAGAATTTTCCGACTCTTGATTTTGAATATTGTTAGTTCGATTCATGTTCAAATCATTTGGGCTGATAAAACACATACTAGGTGAATTTTCAAAAGGTGGCGAATTTGTTGCCGCTCCAGCAACTTGCCGCCCACCATTCGAGTTTTGGGATTGCTGATTAGGATTGTCTGCATTGCTGCTTTTTGAACTATACTTGTTTTGTTGATTTTCGTTTCGATTAAAACTGTATTGATTTTGATCAGGATTTTGTCTGCTATGAAACTCATTATTTTCGTGATGTAAAGTTGTATTATGTTTCCTATTGCACTTTTTGCACCCGCTAGAGAAAAAATTTTGTTTGTTATGACCCGGTCTAAGACAATTAGTACAAAGTTTCCTCTTATTGATTTCATTATATTTTTCCGATATTGTTAACTTTGCAAATTGTGGGCAATGATAAATGAAATGTGACTCATTACATATTGGACAAGAATATTGTGTGTTCTGATTAAAATGTGTGAATGTTTGTGGATTAGTGTGACTGTGTCCAACTACTTTTTTAAAACTGTATGATGATGATGGATTTGCATTTTGATTATAATGATTCGAAGTTTTATTGGTTTGATGATTACCTTGAATCGCCTCTAGAGTAAAACATTTCTTTGATAAAAATTCGGTAAATTCTGTTAAAGTTGGTAAATGCTGATCACTTAGTTTACCCTCCCATTCTCGCTTAGTTCTTTCGTCTAACTTTTGCAATATTACAGGAATCAGTAATGCATCCCAGTGCTCGACTGGCAATTGTAACTTTTTTAAAGCTGACAAGTGTTGATGAACTAAATCAAGTAATTTTCTTAAACAAACAGTTGATTCCCTGTGAATAGAAGGTAAATTAAATAAAACAGTATTGATATGCGTGTTTATTATTGCTCTTCGATTTTCATATCGCTTCCTCAATAATTCATCAGCGATTGTATAGTTACATGCTATTAAATCTAAATTTTCAATAAGTTTTAGAGCGTCTTCCTGACAGCACGATTTTAGGTACATTAACTTTTTAATTTCGCTTATATCTAACCTATCTTCCACGATTGCTTTAAATTGATCCCAAAAACTGTACCAATTTTCGTATTTCCCATAGAACTTAGGTAGCCCTAAATCTGGCAAAGCCGCATTGGTATTAGTTGGTAGTTGGGAATGTGAAATTATGTGATTTTTTCATTTTCCAGAATATGTGCGATTAGACGTTTTGCGATTGATATTTTAGAGTAAAATTTCGATTCTGTGTCTAGCCTATTCTCTTTTTCTCCGGGCAATAAGAATTCTAAACGAGTTTGAACCCTATCGAATTCTGTAGTCTTCTTCGATACTTTTTAAACGCGATTCGATTTCAAATTGATCAATGTTTTTTACGTTTTCTAGCGATATTGATATTAGAAATTTTGAAAATCTTTCTAATCTTTCCGATATAACCGATCTGACATGTAAATATTCTGATCTTTCATCATCTTCGCGATTATTGAAACTAACATCCATTTGATGTTTACTATTTCTATTTTTTCGTGACATTTTTTGAGTTAATAAATTGGCAATTCTACCTGGACTTTTTATTTACTATACGACTTTTTTTTAAATATGTTTAATTTTTTATACGATTATACGATTTACGTGATTTCGATTTTAAATTAATTAAATATAACAAGAAAATGTCGATATGACAAACTGAATGTCAATAAGTAAGATATTTCGAGTAAATTTAAAGAATTCTGGATTCTGAATACGAGAACGATTTTGCAATAAATTGTTATTAATGTCGATCGATATAAGATTATTGATATAGGTAATGTTTCGAGTTACGATGAGATACCACTGAGAGCAACCAATCAGAAAGTTTCGATTAGAAATGTATACATATATACCTATAAAAGGTTCGATTTCCATGATAAAAACTACTCATAAAAAACAATTAAGAACATACATGCTCAAACTCTACGCCAATGACGCCACACAGTAAACCACAATAATTTTTTGGAGATTTTATTTTCCTATCCCCATCGAATTAATTGAAACGTGCTTACCGACTATGTCCTAACTGCTTCGATGCTTCGACTCAAGCTGGGTTCTTCAATTTTTTTTATTTTTGGGTTTTTCGATTTTTCCACAGGATGCTTCGTTCTGAATCCGCTCGATCCCTAATAACACCGATCTCCCAGAAACATCCTATTTATGTACCATTAAGGTCCTTATGTTTCCGACATAAATGGTACATCGCTGCGATGTTTGTAATGTAACATCTCTAGGATGATTGTCCTGAAATGTTTTAGAAACATCCTTTCGAAAATATCTATCGACAAAAAGATTTTTTGTTCTCAAAATTAGATACTTATTACAGCTAAAAAATGGCTAACATTATTTTACAAAACTAGGTAGGACCTCAGACCGGTAGGACCCAGTATTAAATTTGCCAATTTTGTGTGATTTCTGAAAATGTCTCTATCACACACACAAACTAATTTCAAATTCCATAATATACCTGTAATGTATATAGATAATAAGGAACTTAATATTAATTTTGTATTGTAACAACAGCAATATTTAATTTTTCATTCGACTTACAACTTGGAATAAAATAAAATATGTATTGATAAAAGTCTTCTCTCTTTTCAACTTTCAAACATCGTGAATATTCGTGAAGCCGAAGTGTATGGCGCAGGCGCGTGCTCAGGCATTTGTACTTGTACCGGTCAGGACAGGAGGGCACGCCACCACGTCGGGTCGGCGCCGCAGCCAGCGCAGACGGGCAGAATCAGTCGAACGGGTCGTCCTGTGCGCTACGCTTGTGTTGTTGGGCGGAATTTTATTTCGTAATGGCGTCGTGCTGTGTTGAGGATTTGTCAATTTGTGGTTTTTCGCTACACCTAGTTGTGCCATTTTGTGTTCGAAAGGATCTCTGCGACCTACCAGTGCTTATTAGTTGGTGAGAAAGATTATTTGTTGAAAGATAACGTCGCATAACTATCAATTGTTTAGTTTATTTAATTTCAATATGGCGTCGGTTAGGAAATTTCTAACTTTTCTGATAAATAGCCCCTAGAAACCCGAACTTCATTCTTCATTAGGTAAGAGAAAATAACCAATAATTATTTTTTGTTTTCATAGTTGATTACATTCTAGGTGTGCAAGTTGAATTGTACTTCAAGAACTTTGGATTTTGGTTCTGTGGTTGTTTTGGTTAGATAATGGTACCTTTATGAAATTGGAGCACCAACAAAAAAAGAAAACGCCGAACTCCCCTACTACAACATGCTGCCACTGCCAAACTATGGTTTTCGATGACATGACGGGGCATAAATACTACATTATTTAGGCAAAATTGTCCGTCGATTATTATTAGTTGATAGATAATCAATATAAGTATACATGTACCTTATTTTTTCAATAAAAAATGTTATTGGAAACTGATGTGCCTACTTAATTTTATAATTTTCAATTTTTGTTTTTTTTTTGGAAAAAGTTCTGACTTCCAGAAAATAGAACGAAAATTGAAAATTATTGAATTAGGTAATTTTTAATCCATAATCCTAAAATTCATTCACCTATTAAAGTCATACTAGAAACATATAGAGGATGTTTCTTACACCTGCCCCGGATGTATTAGGTACATCCCGCGTCATCTTAGAAACATCCCTGAGAGATGTTTATAGGACATCGCAAATGATGACACGGCTGTTGCCTGCAACATCCCAGGGATGTCCCCAGGAAAATAGGGACCTCCCAGGGACGTCTTCATTATCCCTGATGGATGTTTCTGGAATGTTTCTGCGATGTTACTGTGTTATTAGGGATGGGACCAAAATGTTGGGGTTTTCGATGATTTCGATTTTCGAAGGACCAGTCAAACAACTAGGTTTGACAAAAACGATTTTATTCTGATAAAGATCTCGATAAAAATGGACTGTGAACGTGTGTTAACGATTTGACAAAGTTCAAGACACAGAACATATCACCTCTAGAAAAGTATCTGCAATGGTATGTACCGGTTATGAATTACGGCGCCCTCGTTGACTGAAAACCCAACTAATCGAGTATTCTTGACAAAAAGGCGAATTGATTTTTTCATATATTTTTATTATTTTTGTATAATTTTTAATGTTCAACTGCATTTGGCTTGCTGACTCTTCTTAGCTCTTTTCGCCTCATTTTTTTAAAAACTATGACTGGCAGGAAGTTTCCGATGTCGAACATAGTGCAAAAAGAGTTAGTAAGTTAGCAAGAGACACGCAGTTATAGATAGATCGCAAAGTAAATACGAATAATAAATACAAATACGAACGAAACGAAACAAACGAATAAATACAAAAAAATACGAACAAAAATTAGGTTTTTTTTTCAACCAAAACTTTTTGAATTTTCACTTTAACGCGCGTGGAAACCGTGGGGTACAACGGGTACAACAACACAATTTAAAAATTCAAATTTTGACTTTTAAAATGACAAAATAAATGACAAAACCAACCAACACAAATCACTGTCCACACCACAGATACCTGTAAATTTCTCTTATCTCCCGACAGTGTCGCCATCGTTGAATGAAAACCTAACTAAAAACCTTTGTCGCGATTCTTCCATTTGAGATATTTTTCTATAGGTGATATGTTCTGTGGTTCAAGAATAATAATGACAAATAATGACAATTGGAAACGCCATAATTAATTATAACAAAAAAAAGTCTCATCCATGGTTACAAAAATCCAGGAACCATGATAAAATGTTTTTGTGGGTGCGCTCGGAATGGAACAACCCCAATTTGCAACCACTTATAAGAAGGGAGGAATTACATTGTAACCCAATAGAGACCCTTTTGTTCCCTCAAAACAATTATGTCTATTGTTAGAAAGATTTTTTTCAGGTAATGACCAACGTGAATACAGGAACACAACGGTCCCTGTTTGGGAATCGACCCACTGAGCAGTGGACCCAGACTTCCCGTGCCAATCCTTGACGCGTTTCGTCCTTGTTAGGACTCATCAGAAGGACATAGGCTGAAGTTCCCTGTCCAAGCAAAATTGAACTTCGTTGACCAGTCAGAAACAACTACTCCGAGGGCAAATACCCCTACCGGCGTTGAACTACACTGATTGGTCTGAGCTGGTCAACGAAGTTCAATTTTGCTTGGACAGGGAGCTTCAGCCTATGTCCTTCTGATGAGTCCTAACAAGGACGAAACGCGTCAAGGATTGGCACGGGAAGTCTGGGTCCACTGCTCAGTGGGTCGATTCCCAAACAGGGACCGTTGTGTTCCTGTATTCACGTTGGTCATTACCTGAAAAAAATCTTTCTAACAATTTTCATTGCCAACGAAAGCTCAGACCAATCAGTGTAGTTCAACGCCGGTAGGGGTATTTGCCCTCGGAGTAGTTGTTTCTGACTGGTCAACGAAGTTCAATTATGTCTATACATATATCTTGCCTATGCTTGCTTTTAGTTTATTATAAAATAGGCACGCAGCTACATTGAAGCGATATGTTCTCTCCAAACTATTTTAAATATTAATGTGACAAACCATAATAATTGCTTTCCTCAATGCCACGATTCAGATGTAAATGGATATTTATTGTTTCAAAAAAATTTCACAATAATTTAGCAATCAATAATAAAACAAAAATATTTGTATAGGGTTTCAAGCAAATTCCCTCGCTATAAGTTGTTAGTGTTGGTTCATCATTTGATGGCGGTATTTCATTATTTCGTGGTTTCATAGCTTTGGTGATGCCATCCATGTAATGTGCGATGGGGGAAAACTGAAGTGGCTCTCCAGGTGGGCCGTTGTCAGTTCCGTTGCAGTAACGCCCAGGAATCAATATACCAACTTGGAAATTGCCGCACATGACTGGACTGCCTTGTTGATTTGCATCGCAAAATAAATTTTCCGCGTTCAAGCTACAGAATTGTCCTTCATTTAACTGAATGTTGAATTGTTCTGCACACTTCCTCGCTCCAAGTAGATCCACCGTAGCGCTTTGTTTCCAGCCTAAAACTGTGGCTTTTTTACAAGGTGCGCCTATTAATTTTTTTGGCGCGGGGTGCAGCTTGCGCATGCGGTTCATCAAAAAAAGATCTGATGGGCTCGGCACGGGAAAGAGATCTAAAGAAGCTTTTAGAGCAAGGTATCGCTCCTCATCCTGCATTTTCTGCAATAAAACCAGTTTCTCCGCAGCACTTAATAGGTTCACCGGTATCCGTGGTGGGCGAAGCCCTAAAGCAATGAGTTCATCCTGCTCCCGTAGTTGCTTCACTAAAATCCATTTCTCCAATTTCTCCTTTTCGTATTCGTTCTCCACTGACCACAGATTGACATATGAGGATGGAAGTAATCGGGATGAACGAAGCCGGCGCCGAGGATTTGTTGATATGGTTAGGAGAGCAACATTCAGGTTCATTCTTGGTTTTGCCAGTGTAGATGCTTCTATTACTGTTATCGACAGGACCTTTGCAGTAATGAGAAATCGTTTTTTTCGTTCTTTAACCTGTTGATTGACTGCATACCTTGAGGGGTCGAGAACCAATGGCTTCGCTAAAGTCAAGACTCGAGTAGGAGACACCAGGGTACCCACGGCTACTCTTTCCTTTGTGTCTTCTTTTATCACTTCTACCAAATAGGTGGAATTTTGGAACGGCCGTTTTTCTGAAACACTAGGATCGTCTCCAGAGCAATATGCAGCAAGTGCAACAAGTAATGATACATATTTCCACAAACTGCTGCGCATTTTCAACTTTCTTTGATGACTCTATATGTCAATTTTTATAAAATAGACACGTTTTTATGACATGTTGGCACATGTCAGTATATCGTCTTGGTAACTTTTATTGTAACCACAGAACACATTAGGGATAACAAACTATCGATAGGAATATCGATACTATCGATATTTTTTAAATTTTCGATAGTATCGATAGACCTGTATCAATATCGATAGTTCCAAAGTAGCCAAAGTTAAATGAAGACATCTGTAAATTGAGGGGAATATAAAGAAATCTTTAGCTGTTTTGAGAAATCTGTAATTATTTTTTGGGTGTAGACCATGGGTAGACATGCAAAATAGGTTGTACCAGATTCAGTCAAAATGTACCAGCTTATAATGCGCATGCGTTTCCTGGAAAATGAGGAATATTTTTGATCCAATAGGAAAGCACGTTTTGTTTTAATTTGATGAAAAGTGGAAACCTAAACTTAACACAAACTACGAACTACGTCAACCAAGAACCACAAAACGAGGGTTACATTGGTGGCGCCATCTATTTACGAATCAGAAATTATTGTTACATCGAATTTAGATACAGAAATACAAATTAATTAGAACATCGACATTAGACTAAGTAGGCAGTAGGCTAAGACTGAAAATTTAGAAAGAAAAAAGAAATTGAAAACTGTACCTGCCAACGTCGTACCAGCGTACTTTTTCAAAGCGAATGGTACCAAATCTGGTAAAATTATATCACCTCTGGCAACACTGGTTGGATTTTGAGTTTTTTAGTCCTATTTTCTTTAAACAAAAAAATATACATTTATTTTTTGATTAATTGTACCAAAGCAAACAAGTTTAGTTTGGCAGTTTACCTGTTACCTATGTTTAAAAGAAATATGTCAAAATAGTTCTGAATGAGAATTCGTCTTGGTGTTGGTGTGCATTTTAAATCCAGATAAATGTTTCCTAAATTCGAAAAAAAAATTAGATTTTACACAAAACACAAGAAGTTTGGCCGTTTTTGCTCTACTCGGAAGAAAAATCCGTCAATATTCAATAATGACTATAATGAGGAAAAAGGTTTGTTTGGACTTCAGCTCAAAATCAGTTTTATATTGGACTACGCTTGCGCATTTGGTCATATCAAACTTATATAAAGAAATGGGAAAGCGTAATTCAATTGTAAACTGAAGTCCGAACAAATATAATATTGAAAATATTGACATTGGGAGAACTATTTTAAAAGCATATTTGATTACAGAAACCTTTATTATAAATAGTTCGGATCGCATCCACCGCGCCATGACGGTGCATTGTTCCCCAAAATTTTATTAGGCAGTTTGCCTTCTATCCGTAAGGATATGTATTCTGTGATTGTAACGGTGGGTTATTTATTGAGCTTTCATCTAGAGCCTCTCTCGATTGCCAAGCTCCTAGAACATTTCACACCGGATATACTCCATACGTTTAACACCCGAATGCTTGAAACTTGAAACCGTATGATCCGGAGCGTAACGCAACCATAAAATGCAAGATGCTTCAGGGGTAAGAGGCGAGGAAATGAGAGCAGCTCGAGAGCGCCAAACTCTGTTCACCCGAACCCCGAACGGGTCAAACTGTAGCCGGAGTATCTACTTCTGAGTAACTCGGGGGAAAACTGCCTAGTGGGTAGCACCCAAAAGCGGCTCAGTAGCACATAGCACTAAAAGCCCGTATTGCCGTATTATACTTGCCGTTGCTGATTACTATTACCGGTTGCCGTTGGCTTTTCGAACAATTGAAACAAAACGGTTTCTGATTACGATTTCCGTTAAACGTGTTGCCGTCTTAGAGCAGGTAAAGGTGAAGAGGAGTAGTAACATGGAGTTGCAAAATGAAGCCGTTTTTTTTTTTTCAGGTATTTTGGCACCAAAAAAATGGCGGTATAGGTAATTCCTTCAAACACCTGCCAAAAACTTGGCTTCACTTTAGTTTCATAAGCAGAATGGCGCGTTCATACTCCTTATGTCCGTAGGACAGCGCTTTACCTGCTCTAAGGTTGCCGTCCTGATGTTTAACCGGCCGTTCTAAACGGCCGGTCAACGGCTGTCAACGCTTTAAAAACATCAGCTGGCTGTCATTTTGACAGTGTTGTTCACATTTGTATACACTGGACGACACCAGAATCGAGAACCGAACCGATGTAATGTCACAGTTTATACCGTACCGATACAGTTGTACAACTCTCCATATTTTTTGAGGCCAAATTCTCCAACCAATAGGAGCATTTTGTCCCATATCTTGCGCATGCGCTCAATGAGTGAACAAATCTCTCAAATTGAAAAAGCAGTTCGGCATATACATGCCTCTTTCCAATCCTGCACGCAAAAAAGAGATAGAGATAGCTTGGGTGAGAACCCGCGAGAAATAACTGTCAAACGAGACACGCAACAGGATTGTATTACAAAAAAAGAAGAGAAGTTTTTTGACTGAAATTATTTAGAAAATTGAAAAGTAACCGGAAAATTCATCAATTTGAAATTCGGCTTAAGAGTGTCTTGCTTTCCGTGTTATTCGCGATTTTTGTGTACTTGACTGTTTTATCGTTTATATATTGTGTATTATCATGGTTGCTTCCTGTTTTGTCTGTAAAAACAACACTATAGAACTAGCCCAGGCTTAGGATATTTTAGTTTCTCGAACGATGAACGACTGTAAGTATTTATATTTACATATTTAATATTAGGTTTACTCTATACATTCACATAATCTTTGTTTATTATTATATGATCCTGTTATA
The DNA here is from genome assembly GCA_917834065.1 of Ceutorhynchus assimilis. Classification (NCBI taxonomy): domain Eukaryota; kingdom Metazoa; phylum Arthropoda; class Insecta; order Coleoptera; family Curculionidae; genus Ceutorhynchus; species Ceutorhynchus assimilis. The sequence goes on along the minus strand of OU892283.1, from coordinate 36,251,346 downwards.
TTCTCAATGTTAATCCACAAAAAATCCTAGTCCGACTCTGTCCACGGCCCAGGATTTGTTGTTTCCGATCAATAATGCGCAAGCGCGAAATATAGGAGCATAGAATTTGGCTTCAAAAAAATCTATGGTTTGTCAACGGAGTCGAACAACTGTATCGGTACGGTATAAACTGTGGTAATGTGACTGAATAGTTGACATTTCTGGCGTAATCACGTGATAAAATGAGAGGGTTTTATTGGTAAAATATTCGCCATGCTGGATATTTTACCAATAAAACCAAACCATTTTAACACGTAGGTAATTACGCCAGAAATGTTAACTTACTCTCATGAGAACTCGCCCTTAGGTTGCCGTCTAGGCGATTTTCAGCCAGGAATGATTATTATTTGGTTTCAACCAATGCATTTCCGCTGTCGCGGTTTTTACAAAAAAAGGGGAAATTACGTGACGTCACAGATCAACTTATTTTCTTTTAGTATTTACCACTTATAACCGATTATAACCCAGCTTTGGACTTGGGTTAATCTTTTGGTTACAGCTTTATGATGCTATTGTTATTATTTTGGGGATTGGTAATTGGTATTGGTGTTTTGTGATTTTGCAGTTGTGTTGTGGCCAGGCACAATGGAAGAAGTACAATCATTGCAACTCACCATATTTACATCGAGGTTTGGATCATTCCCAAAGAAAATCTCTTCGGTAAACGAGGCTAACGAGAGATTCCGCACCGTTTTTTGTAGCGGGGTGTTTGTTTATAACTGGAACACTCAATAACTTTTTTAATATTGAGAATAATGGGCATGTTTAAATTGGAAAATTTCTTGGTAAATTGCAACGATCTTAATCGCTACAACGAGATTTTTTTTGTCGCCATAGGTATACAGGGAGCGCCAAAAAAGTCATTTTTTCAAATGGAAAGCCCTGTATATTTTTGCATTTTTGAAATTCTTAGAAAGTTAGCTTCACAAACATATTATATATTATTTGGATAACAAAAATATAGAGGGCATTCCATTTTAAAAAAATATCTTTTTGGCGCACCCTGTAAACCTATGACGACAAAAAAATATCATTGTAGCACTTAAGGTTGAAATTTACCAAGAAATTTTCCTTAATAATATAATAACTTAAATATGCCCTTTATTTTAAATAATATAAGAAAGTTACTGAGTGTTCCAGTTAAAAATAAACACCTAGTACCCAGTGATGTGCCTGTAGACAATGTCAACGTAAACAATTGATTGTCTACGCGTAGACAATTGTTTACGTGAGCATTTGTCTACACATTGTCTACATGCGGCGTAAACAATAACTTATTTTTTGTGCAACCATCCGCAAAATGAGCTTTCGCGGCCGCCACACAGTCCGCGCCCTTGGTGACGGCCGCGAAACCATAAATCAAAATTTGACATTTTGACAACAACAGGTAAATTTTATTTCCAAATTCTTCAGAACAACATAAATTATTTGGGATAAATATTAACACTTACATGACAATTTGCATTATTACTAATTTTTACTCGTTAAGCTGAAGCAACTAATGAACCAGTGTTTTTGAATTGAACTCTCAAAACTTCCCATTTCTGCATTAAATTAGCCAATATATTTTCAGACATTATTTTGACGTTTTTTTTGTCACACCAATTTTTTGAACTCGCAGTAACAATTTTCATATTGCCACTTAGTTTTCCAGGTATTAACTCAGAAATAGCTGATTGAACCATATTTTTTTAACTCTGGAAGAGTGCAAGAGAGTGAAACATATGTATCGTTGTCGGATATTTTCACGATTTTTTGAGAAATGTCAAAATTTTGTGTGTATTTGTTTACTTGCAAAATATGTCATCCATGACATCCATAGAAATACTGTGCCACTATAGCCACCAGGTTATACATCAAACTGATAATTAGTTCCACATGTTTGTTGAAAGGAGTACATTTTTTCTGTAATTCCACATAATTTTCATGGTTGCACAAAAAATAGTGTGTATACCAAGACCGCGAAACTTTTTAGCGTCCTCGAGATTATCTTGCCTCGGCCGCAAGCGGCCTCGGCGATAACTTTTCTCTACGTACGCTAAAAGGCACTTCGCGGCCTTGGTATACAAATAACTATTAAAAAATTCGGAAAAAAATATCAAAAGTTACTATACTATCACAATCACTTCGATATCAGCATTCACTGATTAGAAAATATCAGGAAAATCAATAATAAAATAAGAATAATTTTAAAAAAGGAAAGTGTGAGGTTAGAATTAAACGTCATTTATGTTATTTTACATTGTTGACACATTGTCAACATTGTCTACATTGTCTACACGTAAAGTAGATAATGAAAGTCTTCGTGTAGACGCATATCCCTGCTAGTACCTACCTAAATAAGAAAACGAGAAAAGAAATAGGAATAATGAACATATTCCTACACTGCTATAACCGAGACTATAACCAAATCATTTCAGCGGTCAATTTCTTGGGTCATGATTCTTAAGTGGGAGGGGGCTATGAAGTCACACTTGGCTGTCAAAGTTGTTAACTGTGATGTAATGCTTGAGTCTTTATGTAAAGAAAACATATATAATTTACTAAAGAAACATTTTATTGGTTTTTCTTTCTACCGTCACCTCATGTAATTATACTTGCGTTTCCTTCTTCAGATGAAATAAGACAACATGTAGTACCTCTACTTTCTGCTAGCTGATCACAATTTCAAAGCCTCAAAAAAACAAGACTTTTATTACCTACTACTATGCAACCCACAATACGTCACACCCTCGTTAGCTCCGCCTCTCTGTTGCATTATGGGTCTAAGTCGTTTCCTACTCACTTCTCTTCTTGTGCTAGCTGTTCGCGTCCATTTTTAAATTTGCGGAAAAAAATACGTTTGTTTTTGAGGAAAAAACTATGGGAAAGACAAGAAAACGTGCATTATCGTCATCCTCGATGTCCAGTGAGAATTCTGAGGTAGAATATTGGCGTAGAAAGTGTAGGAAAATGAAGAAAAGGTTGAGAAAACCTTTCCGGCGTTCTCCGACTCCATCATCGACGTCAGAAAATGGCGACTCGTAGAGCAAAAATTATGATGAATCGGATTATATCGGTTCTGAGGAAAATGAAATCCTAAATCTAGGCAAGGATTCTTCTAATAAAGAGAATCAATCCAAAAATTTGTTGGAAAAACAAAGTAAGTAGTTGGATACTTTCAATAAGATAATAGGCTTATTAGAAAAGAAGGTCAATGCACCTTATTTACAAAGCAGTCAATGTACTGTTAGTCCAAGATAATAGGCTTATTGGAAAAGAAGGTCAATGCACCTTATTTACAAAGCAGTCAATGTACTAGTTATCCCGAATTGATAGCCAATCCACTATAGTAAGATCGGTAAGTAGGTATACTTAGAGATATACATTATTCTAGGTGAAGAAAATGAAATTAAAGAAGGGTTAGACACCATTGTTGGTGGTCCTGCCTTGAGCCAGGAAATACTTGAGGTACTGGGCAAAAGCCAGCACCTCTTCATATGATGAAGAAATTCATAATGACATTGCTGTGTTATGGACTAACATAATGCAGGTTGGTCTCAAGACGGAATTGAGAGATCAACTTATGGCAAAATATTCCCCTCCGAAGAATTGTAGCCTCATGAGGGCTCCACAGTTAAATCCTGAAGCAAAAGTGGCTTCAACTGAAGCAGCAATTGAGAGAGACGAGAGACTTCAACTGTTTCAATCTCAACTTTGCTCAGGGCTGTCAGCAGTCAGCACTTGGGAAAACTTTAACAATTTTTTTAGCTGCTGGGAGTATGAAAAGGGGAGGCGGTAACCTAGCTCTCCTTAATTTGGTCAGTGACGCCAGCAAATTGTTGGCAGATCTTGTATATCACGAAACAGAGGTCAGGAGGAATCTGTTATTGCATAATTTTAATAAGGATCTTCGAGAAACCATGACAAATTTGAAACACGTTGAATTTATTTTTGGGTCAAATCTTGGAAAGCGTATAAAGGCAGCAAAAGCAATGGAGCGTTCAGGGCGAAACCTGAAGATCAAGAAATCATATTTAGGCCCTTCTACGAAGTCAAGGTCAATGCAGGTACCAGACAGAGCGGACACAAATCCAAGGCCTTCAAGAACAAGTTATCAGTTGAGCCCGTACAACAAACCGAACAAAAAATCAGATGCGAGATCGAAATGATTTTAATAAATCAGGTTAGTTTCGTTGCTGGAAATTTATCCAGAAATTATAAATCTTGGCAGAATATAACCAAAGACTCGGCTATTTTGTCGATAATTAAAGGTTATAAGTTATCCTTTATTAAAAGAGTAAAACAAAATAGGGTACCTTCCGAGCCCACTTGGTCGGAAGAAGAAAGGTGTAATATTAGAAGTGAGACAGACCATTTGTTGAAAATTAGGGCGATAAAGCCTTGTAGACCTTGCAAAAATCAATATATTTCAATTTTCTGGTCCCAAAACCCGGTGGGAAATTTAGATTAATTTTAAACTTAAAAGGACTCAATTCATTTATGTCTCTGAAGCATTTTTAACTGGAAGACTATTTGTAAACTAATTTCTAAAGATTGCTTTATGTCTACAATTGATCTAAAGGAAGCTTATTTTCTTATCAAGGTGCATAGATTTTCCCGAAAATATTTACGTTTTTATTTTAATGGTTGTTTATATGAATTTTGCGCCTTACCTTTTGGATTAAGGTATGCTGTACAGACCCCTTAATTTTTACTAAGATTATGGAACCAGTTTTGTCTTTGTGAATGCCAAAGGGATATCTTTCAGTAATATATTTAGATGACTGGTTACTTTTTGGTCGTACTGTTGTAGAATGTCTGAACTCCTTTGAAGAATCAGTACAGTTGCTTGATAAATTGGGTTTTATTATACCTAAGTAAATCAAAAGAAAAGTGTTATTACAGCACATGCATGTTGTACCTACTATATAAGAGATGTTAACCAAATTTGAAGGTTTGTCTAAATGTAAAATGAAATATTTTGCACATGTTATAGGGGTCTTAGTTGCTGCTTGTCCAGCAATTAAATATGGTTGGGTTTATATTAAAAAACTGTAACGTGCAAAATTTATAACTTTGACAAATAACCGGGGTAATTACAATAAAGTAATGCAGATTTCTGAGTATATTAAGGATGTTGTTCAAAGCACATAAATGAGCTAGAACTTAAGGCCGCTTTTTTCGGTTTAAAATATTTTGCGGCACGTAGGAGGGACTGTAGAGTATACTTTTAGGAATTGACAACACTACTGCAATAGCTTACATTATTAACAAGATGGGTAGTGTTCAATTTTCAAATTTAAATGAACTTAGATACTAGGGAAATTTGGCAGTGGTGCGAAACCCAAAATATTTTGATTTTTGCTTTTTACATTAGTTCCTCTAACAATGTCGAAGCAGATAGAGAGTCAATTAGGCCTAAATTTGAGACTGGTCATTAGATATTAAGGTTTTTGAGAAAATTGTTTGTAATTTTGGAATGGCTGAGATTGATATTTTGGCATCTCGGCTTAATGCTAAGTGCAAAAGATTTATTTCTTGGAAGAAAGATCCAGGAGGCATCAGATATTGATGCTTTTACGGTTCCATGGAGTAGAATGTTTTTTTTTTTATGCCTTTCCACCTTTCATCTTAAGTGTTCCAGTAATACAAAAGATTATTCAGGATAAAGGTAAGGGCATTGTTGTGGTTCCATTTTGGAACACACAACCATGGTTCCCTCTGTTTTCTAACTTGTGTTGAGAACTATTTTACTGTCATCCTAAGCTCATTTTGACCTACTTTTTTCTAATTGCACACCAACTATGGCAGAAACTTACCCTGGTGGCAGGGATTTTATCAGGAGAGCTTCAGCGTTTAGATTTATATTTGCCTCGATCTCATCTACTTTAATAAAACAGTATGAGGCAGGTTTAAAACTATGGTGGTCTTTTTGCATAGAACAAAATAATTTGAATCCTTTCCAGCATACAATCAGTCTTGTTCTTACATTTTTGAAGAAAGAATGTGACAGGGTTGTATCATATGGAACCCTAGATAGTTGTAGATCTGTATTAGCCGAGTTATTAGCGCTAGTATTGTGTCCAGACTTGGCTGCAGATTTTCGCATTAAACGTTTTTTTTTTTAAATTTCTTATTTTTTCTATATTCGTCTCCCAATAATTATTATAAAATTGACAAAATCGTGGGTTGGGGAGTGGCAAATAACACAAATTTATTCTTTGCGACGTTTCGTAACTATATATTGTTACTTTTTCAAGCACTAAAATAAATGGAAACAAAGAACATGTCATACATAAATAAATTAACCATTACAACATCATACCTGTTTTTTTTAAAGGTGTTGCTAACTTAACATCTTCGCCAAAGTATTCTCCAGTGTTGGATCCTGTAATAGTTTTAGGTTTTCTTGGTAGTTTATATCCGAATGAGACTCTATCTCTGGTACTTCTATCTTATAAATTAGTTACCTTGCTCTCTCTAATAACTGCCCACCGAGTTCAAACTTTGGCAGCTATTGAAGTTGAAAATATTGTAAGAAATAAGTTGGGTATGGAAATTAAGATTCCAACCAAGCTCAAAACTTCAGGTCGTGGTAGAGTACAACCGACCTTATTGGTGCCTATTTATAAAGATAACCCAGTAATTTGTCCAGTTAAAACACTCGAGTCATACATAAGCAAGACTGAGGCGATTAGACCAGTTGACAATAAAAGACTGGTGTAAACGTTTAAGAAACCATTTAGTGAAGCTTCAAGCCAAACAATAAGTCGTTGGCTAAAGACCACTCTTGGTTGAAGCGGGGTAGACACGAGTGTTTTTACTGCTCTCAGCACTAGACGTGCTGCAACCTCATTGGTAAAACGTAAGGGGGTTAGTATTGATGTTATAAGAAGTACGGCGGGTTGGTCGAGAGAGTCAAGTACTTTTGCGAGATTTTATGATAGACCCTTAAACGATAATTCTCTTTTTGCAAAGACTGTTTTAAAGTTACCTCTAACAAAGTAAGTTTTCAGTTGATAACATGAATATTATTATATTCCATTAACTGTAAGTTGTCAGTTACCAGACGGCTAAAGAGCTAATTACATTAGTTTGTGATTATATTATTTTTTGTCTAGTTATATATATGGTTAACAGTTATGTACCTATTTATTTGAATTTAATAAGGTAGTTGTTGATGCGACTCGCCTATACTTTATACATCTACATGTTGTCTTATTTCATCTGAAGAAGGAAACGCAAGTATAATTAAATAATCGAACGAACTTACCTAAGTGAAGTTCGATTATAATTATACGTAGCGTTTCCTTCGAAGATGATTCCCACCCTTTTACCCTATTATCGAGTCTGTTATATTATCATAATTATATCTTCTTCACCCTTAAATCATCTGGCTTCGTCGCAAGGGCTTTAAACTTAAGTGAGTAGGAAACGACTTAGACCCATAATGCAACAGAGAGGCGGAACTAACGAGGGTGTGACGTATTGTGGGTTGCATAGTAGTAGGTAATAAAAGCCTTGTTTTTTTGAGGCTTTGAAATTGTGATCAGCTAGCAGAAAGTAGAGGTACTACATGTTGTCTTATTTCATCTTCGAAGGAAACGCTACGTATAATTATAATCGAACTTCACTTAGGTAAGTTCGTTTGATTATTTAATTTTCAAATAATAACATAACCCCAATTTTCTCTTTCTCTTATCCGTCACCTATGAGGCATGTCATTCAATAAAGGTCGATTCACATAAATGAAAACAATTCATATTTCTAACAGAATAAACTGAATACTCAGGACATCTCCTTTTCCAAACAAAGAAAAATAATAATAATTTTTCATTCTAAGTACAAACATAGTCACTCAAAAAACTTGCAGTCTTTGACATGCGACCAAATATTGGAACGGGATTTGTCATAGGCCACAATCATAGGCTTTGCATTGTCCGGAATATTATTTTGATCAGACAAGTTGCAACTGTCAATTAAGCTATTAGTTTCTAAATTATTTTTATCTTGTTTGTGTGCCTCTTGGCGGACATTTTAATTTAAGTTTGACAGCATCTTGGATAGTCTAATATCTTTGTTGGACCAAACTCGACGTTACCCAAAAAAAAAGGTTACTCCCAAAATATTATTATGCTGTTAAGCTTACTGTTATGTTACGTTCGATTTATTTTATTGCCAATAAATCAAATAATCTTACTACGTAGGGGAGAGGGTGGAGGGTTTGGCTCCTGGGAGGATTCGGCCACCTGCGATTTATGTTCACCATTTCAAATTTTCCAGGAAACGTCAATGATTTTTAGAGCACAGAAGCCTCTTTTCAGTATTCAGTAGTACGGACAGCTTCTCCCACGTGTTTGTTTGGGTTGATATATTGTTGAATGTTTTTAGAGAAAATAAGGCGAGTTTTGAAATTTACAAATTTAAATTTTTTTTGTGAACAATCAATTTGTAAAAATATTTCACTTAGTGCTCGAATTTAGTGGCATATTGAGAGCTTTGTTTCATTAATAACCTAACGTTAAATGTAAATAGTAAGTGGCCCAGGGGCCATCTTTGTGATTTTGAACTAATGGTGATGCTTCGGCCTCTAAGAAGGGTGAGGTTTTGGCCACGGCCGAAATCATACCCATGTCTAGTAAAGGTACCTAATTATTTACCAGACCTTATTGCTAAGCAAAATGAACGAGAAAATAAAAAGAGGGTAAAGGCTAACAAGACAGTAAAGAGAAATGTATTTTCAAAAAAAAAAAAAATTGGATAAGGAATCGTCCAGTGAGTCGGACATTTCAATAGAGATAGCAGATTCTTTAAATGGTAGCGACGAGTCGTTTATGTCTTTAAAATATATGGATCCCAATGAACATATTTTTGTCAATGAATTTCTACTCAAGTTTTGAGAATCGAAGAATGAGGTTTATTTTTATATAGGACAAGAAGTGCTCGAAATCGATGATGGCTCCCATAAAGTGAAGTTTTTAAGGCGGAAGAGAAATTCAAACAGCTTCCAGTTTCCGATTATTGGATGACATAGCAATGGTATGCAAGTTAATGATATTGAGGCTAGGGTTGCACAACCACAAAAAGCTGGAACTGCACGAACACAATCACTGGTTTCGATTCAAGATTCAATTATAATTTCCAAGGAATGAATGTTCTTCACAATACATTTGTTTCAATGTATACTTATCCAGAAAAACTTTTCTTCTACTAAATTCAGGTTATATACCCTTTGTACTAAATAATAAGCTAATGAACATATCTTTTATAGTAATTTATGCATAAGCCGAATCCTCCCTCAATGTTGGCCGAATCTACCTCCAGTGGTGGAGGGTTCGGCCAAATTGTTGAGGTTTTTTTGATAATTGCGCAAAATCCTGGAAATATTTTTATGCCAGTTTTTTGGCTTTTAATAGTTTTAGAAATGTCTGAAGATGTAGCAATACAAGCTGTCACTATTTAACAAAAAACATGGGTTTTATGAGTTCATTTCTACAAACTGGCCGAATCATCCACCCTCTCCCCTACCCAATTTTTTTTAAATTAATTTGGAAAAATATATTGGAATAGACCTATCTCGCATGATTAGAAAAAGAGAGCTTGATTGTAATAAATACAAGTTAGAAAGAAATAAAAGATGACATGCGCGCGCAACTCGTAGGCTGCAGTGTAGCCAGATTGTATTGTTGCAGAATAAATGTAGACAATACAAATCGAATGTTATAACATAAAAGAAGTGATATAGTGTCAAGTGATTTACAATGCCTTATATCAGACAAAAGAAGAGTTTTAAAGTGGATGAACATCGTTTGCACTTTTATTTTGATAAATGTTTCCTCCGGCAACATCGCTCAATGAAATTGCAAAGGAATATGTCAAGTATAATCTTAAACGAAACTGCGGTGAGTTCAAGTAATATGTGAAGAATTAGTTTGCTCTTTGTCAGATTACACGTTACAAAGAAAAAAGGAACAATTCATTCTGAACTGGCCCCTGAATAAGAATATGATGCAAGCCTGTCACAAACTGCTTCTCATTGGACGCTACCTGCAGCCTACAAGCGACGCGCGCAGTCCAGGTAATAGGAGATAGGTCTATTGAATCTACCAAGATATGTTACACATTCTGGCAACTCGTTTCTGTTTTAAACCCTGAAATTTAAAAAATATTTGGTCTTCAAATGTCATTATTATACGAGGGTCAACCTGTCAAATTTCCAAGGATGATGCTACGCCAATAATATCTAAAAGGCATAATAAGCTGTGGACCACGGACCTTGAATATAAATTGATACACGCAGTACAATTTCATCTTATACTTTGGGATGTTTCACTGAAGGAATACAGACGAACGGATTCGAAAGACAGTCGATGGGGTGAAAATTACAAATTATTTGGAGCCCAATTTTTCAAGTAAGTGTTTTTCAACATTCTTTTAGGGCCGAATTTATAGTCGGTCCTTGACATTTCCTCAGACCTTAAGGAAACTTTGAACGTTTAGAATTAACATGACTAACTTGTCAAATAGTAGCAAGTGTCCATTCTAAACTCACGACCCCTAAGGAAGATTCAAGGAGCGACTATGAATTCGACCCTTAAATATTTGTGGTTTGCGTAATGCTATTATTAATACGTTAGGTGATATCGTGAAGAAACGATTCTTGATCATGAAGGATACTTTCATGGATAATCACCGTAAAATGAAAGAATCCAAACAACGTTGCAGTGGGAATTAAGAGCCCTGATGAAATGTATAAACCAGTAGGGTTTCTACGATTATTTAATATTTCTTTTGAAAGCGTTGGCACAAGGAGACAGTATTTCAAACTTAAATTTATTATAGGCGATTTCGCCCCAGATTTTCATCTGCTGTTTGGTAGGCGAGTGGTTAACCAATTGGTACGTGAGTGACGTAGCTCAACAATCTCATCCAAATTCTGGGATAGGGCGTTTGGTACATTTTGACTTTGACATATATGTTTATTTGGAAATGAGACAAAAAGAGACAGAAAGATACCAAACCTCCACTACCCAGTCAAATCGCGGTACGCGGTATAGCATATCTGACAGACCAAAATGCCTACCAAAATTGCTGTGACAGCATCATTCTCCCATCCGAAATTGACCTTTTGTTTGGACGCCATATTGCGGTGCGCGAACATAGTTGCCAAAAGAAGAAAACAAAAATTACTAGCGGGCTGTCAACATTGGAAACAAAAGTAACTAAATGATTGATCCTCGCTATCCTTTTTGTTTGTTTACTTTCTCTCTCTGAATAATGAAATAGGTAGATATTTCATTATTTCTATTCTGCCCAATACAAGCTAAAATTGATGGCTTTTCTTTTCAAAAACATTCATAACAGGCGGCAAATTTAAATTTTGAATGTAATTTATTCAGTTTATGTTTTTAATGTTGACAGTACGCTAGTAATATTTTTTTTTCTACTTTTGGCAACTATGTTCGCGCACCGCAATATGGCGTCCAAACAAAAGGTCAATTGATTGCAGGGTACCAAACTGAGGCGAAATCGCCTTTCCGGAAACTGAGGGATTTCTCCTTGCAATTAAAAATCAAGTAATAGCCACACTAAAAAACTACCAAAAGTACCTATAGAATAAAAGACTCTAACATACAAACCGATACTTGCACAAAATGTCACCAATTTAAAGAAACCATAGACCATATTACCAGTGGGTGCAAAATCTTAGCAGGTACAGACTACACCGAGAGACATAAAATGGTAGGAAGGACATACAAACAAACATGCAAACTAATTACAGAAGAAACAACAAACTATAAATATACCCCAAAACACGATCAGGGTCAGACACCATTTTTGACAGATCGTTGCACAGAACATCGTTGGAATGCCCTAAAGGGGTGCGTTCGAAGTCACCCTGGGCGTCACACCGAGTGCACACAAGCTTTGCATAATTCATAGCTGGCGTGCACTCGGTGTGACGCCCAGGGTGATTTCGAACGCACTCTAGAAGTTACCAAGACGATATACCAGACGACCAGACTATGTCAAAAAAACGTCACTTCTATACAAAAATTGTTCGTTCAAAGTTTAAAATGCGAATCGGTATGTGGAAATATGTATTATTGCTCGTTGCAGTTGCTTCATATGGCTCTGGAGATGATCATAGTGTTTCAGAAAAACGGCCGTCCGGAAATTATAACTTTTTGGTAGAAGTCGTAAGAAAAGACACAAAGGAAAGAGTAGCCGTGGGTACCCTGTTATCTCCTACCAAAGTTTTAGCTTCAGGGAAATTTTTGGTTTTCAGCATGTGGAGTTATGAAGCCAATCTGGTGGCTCGACAACGACGAAGAAAGCGATTTATTTTTTCGATTATAGGGTTGGTTCAAGCAGTGGTTAGTAATGCGGTTAGAGCTACGGTAGGCAGTATGGCTGGCCTTGGAGGATCAATGAACTCAAATCTGTTTAGTAATGACGATATTAGCATCATAACCATATATCCACCACGTCCTATGCTTCGCTCAGCTTTGACATTTGTCAAATTTTTGATACCTTCAGACATCAGATCACCAAAATCATCATGGGCTCCAGAGTGGCGCACTGCGCAGTTTAAATTAGCAGACACACCTTGCAAAAAAGCCACCGTTTTAGGCTGGAAACAAGGCGCTACGGTGGATATAATTGGAGCGAAGAAGTGTGCAGAACAATTCAACATTCAGTTAAATAACGGACAATTCTGCAGCTTGAACCAGGAAAATTTATTTTGCGATGCAAATCAACAAGGCGGTCCAGTCATGTGCGGCGATTTTCAAGTTGGTATCTTGATGCCGGGATTTTACTGCAACGGAGAGCCACTTCAGTTTGCTCCCATTGGATATTATATTGATAGCATTATCAAAGCTATGGAATCACGAGAAGATGCAAAACCACTCCCAGATGGTAATTCAACAGTACCAGTACCAACGACTGACAGCGAGGGAATTTGCTTGAAAACCAATGCAAATATTTTTGTTTTATTATTGATTGCTATATTATTGTAACTTTTTATTTAAAACAATGAATAATAGTACATTATATACCTAGGTAGAGAAGTTGGTCATTATATACCGAGCGCATTTATAAACCGAGGTGCGTAGCGCCGAGGTTTATAATGCGTAAGGTATATAATGACTTTCTCTACCGTGGAATATATAGAATTTTTTTTACTACTGCTATAGTAGAAAACAAAAAAAAAGTTTGAAATCTGTGCTCAAATTATTTTTCCTAGTTGGAAGTGCTGCCCTCTATTAACATCTATGGCAATTTCCTATGATACATACAGGAACCTGTTTTTTTGATTAAATTGACAGTTTGAAATTGAAATTAAACCAATAGAAACCTGTAACGTTATGACAATATCCTTGCGTCATGACGTCATTTTCATTATTGACCTAGGTTTTTTTTCATTATTTTCATTATTAACCTAGGGAGAGAAATTCAATTTTTTCCGTGAAAAATAGATTGAATAATGACTACTTCTCAGGTTAGTAGTAAAAAAACATTTTAAGTCGCTCCAGTGTCCAATCTCTAAATTATTCTACTAAATTCTCCATTTTGGTCCTTCCACTAATTAAATTAGTTCGAGCACCAGGGTAAAGTTCGAAGTTCGATTCTAAAAAGCTGACGTCAGGTAACGGGTGTACGTCATACCTGAACCAATGACGCCATTTACGTTGTCAGTTGTGCGTCGCGTACTATCCATAAAACGTGCGTTTTTATTCTCACTGATGTGCTCATTGATTAAGCGAAAATGTCAATTGGCTGTTTTTATTCTCATCAGTAAAACATCGATGGATTTCATCGGTCTGTTTTTATTCTCATCCTACACTCATCGGTGAAAGTACGATTAGCCATCGAATTCATCGAGGTTCATTTAGGATGAACTGATGAATTATAACGTAAAATGTAACCTCAAAATTATGTTGACGGTTGTTGATGGCCGACTGGCATCGTTTTGTTTTGCATTTATATTTATTATGTGAAGATTTGCGAAGACCTTAACAAAAAAAAAAGGAAAAAGGTCATGTTCAAGTGATCTGAAGGGTGTGAAAACCGAGACCATACCAAACCTAAGAGTTCTGAGCATAAGAGCGCCAAATTACCTAACTTTGTGACAAGTGAGAAATATATCTGAAATATCAAATCAAACTAATTTGTGAGGTCTTAAAGCTCAGCTAACTGTCTCAGAGATAATTTTATTTCTAATATCTCACTTCCACTACAGTCCTAGTAAGTCTAAAATGAGACTTAACATCTAAATCACTATGCAAAGAACTACAGAAGAAATATAATTTTCTATTTTTCCATATTTTCTACAATTCAAGTAAAATTATTTCATCTGGAGAACTTCTAGACTCATCACTTGATGATGATGAAGAGCTCACAATTATTCTCAACTAACACTAGACTTCCAATCATTGTATGGCTACGGTTTTTTAAACAAATAAAAAAATAATAAGTTTGCCACATCGAACAAACAACACAAATCAATGCCAAAAGTATCAATTCAAGTGTCAAAATCCATCGAAGTGTTTTTTAGTTTATTCATTTCATCAACAAAATTGCGATGAACTTTGATGACGTAGTGCTCATCGGCGCTCATCGGTGATAGAATTCATCAGGAAAACTCGATGAGAATAAAAACGCACGTAAACAATAAAAAATAAAAAGACCTTCAAAAGTAAAGCCGAAATAGGTTATACTATTACTGCGCATCCGGTTGCGCATAGCGCATTGCGGAATTTTTGGAAAGCTAGAGACTTACGAAAGATCAGTCCGATCATTCGATTCTGTTTCATCTTTCTCTGTCATACCAATTCACAAGACAAGGACACTGTATGAGCTGAGTTACAGAGCTTTCCTAGCTGTTTTGTAGAAACCTATCAAACATCCATAACTATAGAAACTGTGACCGAGATAACAAATAAGTAACCTTAAAATAACGACATTTCTGTGTTGAAATTTGTCATTTTTAACCGATTGGGTGGTTGTCTAGAAGACTCGAACTCACAAAATCTAAAGAACAAGAAGAAGAAATTGTCATTTTTATTAAGGCACTCGGTATCGCGTACCTATAACAGAGCTGGGCAAAGCCCTCAGTAAAAGGGCTTGAAGCACTAAGCCCTAAGCCCTCTATCAAAGTGCTTCAATTTCAAGCACAAATTCCTTTTTATTTTCAAAGTGCTTCACAAGCACAAAGCCCTCAAAGTGCTTTGGGCTTGACAAGCACAAAGCCCCCAAAGTGATTTGAAAAGTGCTTGAAGCACATCAAAAGTGCTTGGGGTGCCTTGAAAAGGGCTTCAAGCTCTTTAAATGTGCTTCAAGCTCTTTAAATGTGCTTGAAGCTCTTTAAATGTGCCTAAAGCACTTTGAATTTCTAATAAAATTCTCAAAGTGGCATAAGCTACCGCGTACAGTCATCACACAGAATTGGTATAGTAGAAACGAACTTTACATTTCACAGAGTAGCAGTAGTATGTTTTTTTTTGAGATGTAGTTCTGGGGTACTTGGGGTAGGTACTACATGGTAATTCAATTTTAAAGTTTTCTAAGTGTTCAATGGGAAAAAGTGGAAAAAATCCAGTGATAAAGTTAAATAGGTTATAGTTTTTCCAAAGTCAATTGGAACAAGGTGAGCATATATTATAACCGGTGACTGACTAGTGGCAGTGCATTTCTTATGGAAATTTTCAGTGACCAGTCAGCCACCAGTTGGCACCTTGTTCCAATTGAATTTGGAAAAACTATACCAATATAAATTAATTATTTATTTGAATAATAAGTTCATTCCCAAAACATGATTGAAAATTATCAAGTGGGGGATAGGTTGAGTGATGTTCAATTCAAATTCCTTTCAAAGTGCTTCAAGCCCTTGTAAAGTGCTTCAAGCCCTTTTAAAGTGCTTCAAGCCTTTCAAAGTGCTTCAAGCTCCCAAAAGTGCTTCAAGCCCTCTTAAAGTGCTTCAAGCCCTTTCAAAGGGCTTCAAGCTCCCAAAAGTGCTTCAAGCCCTCTAAAAGTAATTGAAGCTCATTGAAAGGGCTTGAATTACTTTTTTCAATTACAAATTACCAAGCACTTTTCTAAAGTAATTGACTTTGCAAGCCCTAATTACAAATTTATAAAAGGGCTTGAAGCACAGGGCTTTCAAGCCCTCAAAGTGCTTCAAGCACTTTCGCAAGCACAAAGCACTCAAGCCCTGCCCAGCTCTGACCTATAATATTATGTACAACTAGGATAAACTGAACCAGTAAGTATACATGTTAGTTTTGTGATATACGGCATATTTTTTTACTGTTTTAGGAGACCTCATAGTCAAAAGAGATAAAATGTAGATGTTAGGCCTTGGCCAGCTTAGCTTGTACAGGGTGTCCGAATTTGGATGGTTTTAATAGGAAACGTCAATTTCTGAGCGAGTTTCACAAAAATTAACCCCCCACTCCGAGGCTCAAATTTCTTAAAATTTTGATTGGTGCAAACTGCATTTTGATATCTTCAACCGTTTAGCCGCTAGAGGGCGATTCTCGATTTTGAGCAATAATGTGAAACCATCATAACTTTTCTGTTTATGGAAATTATTGATTTCCGTAAAAACTTTCTAGAAGCACTTTTTCAAGCGGAATTCAGTGACGTTCTCAGTTTTTTTTTTAGTTGGTCCCAACTCCAAGATATTGACCAAAGTCTGTTTTTTTCTCAATAGGACACTCTATATATTGATAGCTCATCAGAAAGCTCGGCTTTTTCTTATTTCAATGATATAAAGTTCGATAGGTTTATCTCTAATAGTTTTCGAGAAAAAAAATGATTTCGGTTTTTTCACTCTGGTTAAAAAAATATATTGATTTCAATACAAATTTGCGCAAAAAATCCAAAAATATGTTTCAGAGAGATCTTTTTAAACTACGGGTTAATGCAGTTTTTGGAAAAACAATGGAAAATGTAGAGAATAGAAAGGATATAAAATTGATAACCCAGTGGGAGAACTCCAGGGGAAAATTGGGGGCTAGAGCATTAATAGCTCGACCAAACTTTAAAAGTAGTTCCATTTTTACAGAAGAATTTGTGGCTTTTCATATGGGGAAAGTAAAAATAGTTTACAATAGACCAATATATATCGGATTTTCCATACTAGACATGTCGATTGTGATATATGATTTTTTTTACAATTTCATAAAGACTGAGTTTGGGGATGATGCTTCCTTGCTATACACCGATACGGATTCTCTAATATTGAAAAATTTTCAAAAATTCATAAAATTCACAAAAAAAAAAAAAAAAAAAAAAACACGAAAACGTAGTCGCGCATCTCATAGATATAACTACGGAGCCATTTAGACGCTAACTAAATATTCCATTTTTAAAAGAAACGCTGGTTGATTTATCCAAACAAAACGCAAGGGTTAGGGTGGGTACCTACTACCTACTATTATCTTTTAAGATAAAATAGGTAGGTAGGTTAAAAGAATATTAAATATCCCCTTTTTCAGGGAAAACAAAACAATTACTGTTACTCTAGGTACCTATGGATTTGGATGTATCCAAGTATATTTTAATTTTATCATAAGTAGAAAAAAATTTGAAATGAAATTATACTTTTAGTTATATTATGACAATATTCATCATTATTCAAACCAGAAAAATCGGAGTTTTTTTTCTTTCATCTGATTATTAAACAAAATAAAACTAAATAGGTTTTTAATATGGTTTTTATTTGTGATAAAAATAATGTAGTTGAATAAGTGGTACTAAAATTTGAAAAAATCTAATATCCAACCACTTATCTAAATCAAAAATGCTTTATTATCGCAATACTAAGTCAGAAACAGTAAATTCATCGAAATTCATACCAGAAAAATCGGAGTTTTTTATTCATTTATCTGATTATTAAACAAAATAAGGCTAAATAGGTTTTTAATATGGTTTTTATTTGTGATAGAAAATCATGTAGTTGAATAAGTGGTACTAAGATTTAAAAAAAACTAATATCCAACCACTTATCTGAATCAAAAAAATGCCTTATCGCAGTACTAAGCCAGAAACAGTAAATTCATTGAAAAACAGTACATGATTAAACTAAAACAATAAAATTATTGAAATAAAACCATTGAATAAAATATGGAATCACTTCAAAATCAAATATGAATATAAAAATATAATAATCTTAAAATATAACAACAAAATTGTAGAAATGTATAGTCCAAAATAGTGATGCTATTCCTCCGCTATCATATTATTCAATTCATAACTAAGTAAAAGTCGCAACCTATCGGCACCATCTAAAGCATCAAAAATCTTGATATTCCATTCATGGAAAGTTAGATTACCACTTAAATATAAATCACAATACACAACTCCCTGGTGGTATTCATTAATCAACACACCGCAGGTTTCGGTGTTGATCGCACATCGTGGATCGCGTATCCGCCGATGAACGATAATTCTCTCTTGCAATGCTAGCTTTACTTCATAAACAATACACATTATAAGAGTTTTAATTGTGTTTTTTATATAAAGAATATTCTGTAGATGGATAATCATAACTATTACTAAGTATCGAAAAAAGATATCGGATTTTAATGGTGAAGTAGGTATAGATTTTTTCATACACTATCGCTCTTTACATCAGACTCAAAGGTTACGAGTCTATCCAGGTGTTAAATTTTTTCACCAATTTTTACTTATGGTATAGAACCTTTTCGGTAATAAATTCAACCATAAAAGCTTTTTATAAAGTAAAACCAACTTTGTAAACCAACAGGTGTTTCTTGAGAACCATGGGCTTGGAAGAAATAAATCCGTTCTTTGTTCGTTTTCCCTATTCATTAGAAATGATGTGGAGTATCTATACAATATTTTTTCAGGGTCAATCAGTATTTCTAGATATCATTAAAAAAGTTGTGAGAGTAAAACATGCGATGTTAAAAAATAAATTTTACGTGAATAGAGTGATAGGTGAGTTGGTGGGGGTGTCTGTGAGCAAATCAAAATGAAAATTGAGGGGGTATTTTTTATGTGGGCGGTGGTGTAAAATATCATATAAAAAGTCAACACACCATCGAATTTTTATCAGTCTTCCGACATCAGAATATTTTATTCCAAATAGTCCTTCACCAGAATGTTTTCCGACGACCTTATTTTTTCAAGTGTAACCCTAGACGCCAACATGGGTACTCCTGAGGATACCCAACACCTCCTCGACGATTTCGAGGATTTGGTTGCAAATAATCCTGTTATATTTCCGGAAGAAGCTCCTTCACCAATACAAACAGTATTGGAGCCGCCAACAAACAATTTTACAGTCTTCGAGCCTCAACCTGAAATCGAACCTGAAGTCCAAGTGATGTCGCCTCTTCCACCACCAATGAAAATTGAGGGGGTATTTTTTATGTGGGCGGTGGTGTAAAATATCATATAAAAAGTCAACACACCATCGAATTTTTATCAGTCTTCCGACATCAGAATATTTTATTCCAAATAGTCCTTCACCAGAATGTTTTCTGACGACCTTATTTTTTCAAGTGTAACCCTAGACGCCAACATGGGTACTCCTGAGGATACCCAACACCTCCTCGACGATTTCGAGGATTTGGTTGCAAATAATCCTGTTATATTTCCGGAAGAAGCTCCTTCACCAATACAAACAGTATTGGAGCCGCCAACAAACAATTTTACAGTCTTCGAGCCTCAACCTGAAATCGAACCTGAAGTCCAAGTGATGTCGCCTCTTCCACCACCTCCATCAGCAAGAAGCCCAAAGATTGTTATAAGAAAAAACAGGAGAGTCTCCATACTGAGAAAAAGGTTACAGATGCCGGAGCATCAAAAACTCATTATGGAGACTCGAAAGTGTAAGGAGGTCTTTGAACAACAATTACACCACCTACAGTGCGATGTGGTGGAAGTGGAAAGACTGATGGAAGTCGCTAGACAGAAGGAAGAGCGAGCGGCGAAAGAAGTTTTAGAGGCCCGAGAGCAAACCGAACTTCTAAAAGTGGATCTGCAGGTGAAGCAGGGGAGATTGGAAGATCTAAATAGAAATAGTATAGAGTTTAAAAATAGTATTATGGATCTATGGAATTAAATTGTTATTAATAACCTAATAATAATTTAATTCTATAGATATTAGGAAATAGGAAATTTAATGTAATATATTTCTTCTACAAACGTGTTAAAAATGCAATTTTTAACACCCCCTCGAAGCATTAAAAATGTTACTTTATTGCACTAGTGTTAAAAGTCTTTAAGGCACTAGTGTTAAAAATGAAACATCAAAATTTGAAAGCAAACGTCAAAAAAAGTTTGTATTTTTAATTATTTACATTAATATTAATGGTAAAATTTGAACAACTGAGGAAGCTCCATCGGCCGCCTCCTCTATATTTTTCAAGGGATTGATGCAACCCTCTTTTTCTTGTGTATTTTGTTGCATTTTTAGCAAAAAGCTTACTGACCACGACAGACTTTTCATTTCATTACCTGTAAAACAAGGTGCTGGTTGTTTGAATTTTTTGACAAATATCAAATTCAATAATTTTACGTAGGAAAGATGCTTCCAATTTATTATTCATTTAAAAATCCAATTTGTCACTGTTTATTGCTTGTTATTGCCGTTTGTAGAAAAAATATTGTATGATATTTGTGTTAAAAGTATTTTTAAGGCACTATTGTGAATTGCAGAATTCGCTTCGCTCATTCTGCAAACTTTCACATGCGTGCCTTAAAAATGTACTTTTAACACTTATATCATAAATAACTATAATATGTATATAGAAATAAAATTCATTATAAGGTTAGTTTACGTATTATGTATTGAATGTATGTATATTTGAATAAAATATCAAATTTTAAAACAAAAACACTTGTCTTGAAAAGGAATGGAATGGAAATTTTTAAATCCCAATAGTCTCCAATAAAATAGAATAAAACTTTTAAGGTAAAAAATATTCGAACTGCAACAAGTTCTGAAAAGTTTGAGAAGATATCCATTTTTATTCGTATTTTCCGAGAAAATAGTTTTGAAGAGTTTGAGAAAATCTCCATTTTTTCACTTTTTCTCATTTTTCCCAACGTTCAAAATCACTTCAAATTTCATATACAAAATTATTCAAGAATTGAGCTATTGGGGGCAATTCAATAACTCAACAAATCCTTTGATTTCAGAAAATTTACCCATTTTTTCTTCATATTTTCCAAGAAAATAGTTTTTGAATAGTTCAAGAAAACCCCCATCTTTCACATTTTCCATTTTCCTCCAACATTCGAAGTTATTTCAAATTTCGTATGTGAGAATATTTAAGAATTGGGTCACTGGAGGATTCAATAATGAGAAATCTTCTGATTTTAGAAAAAAGTTATAGGTGATTGGGTGGGGGGTTATCATTGTTTGGAAACACATATAGATGCGAATTGGTGGGTGAAGATTCATTCCTTTAGATAGTTTCGAAAGGCTCAAAAATATTAAACACAACAATGTCTTCCAATGATAGTATCGAACCAGCTCAGCGTTGGGTTTTCGAAGATGATGACGATGTTTTTTCCGCTTCCACGGAACCAGCCCAACGTTGGGTTTTTGAAAATGAGGAAGATGATCCAGCAGAGCAAGAATATGAATGGGAGGAGGAGGAGGAGGAGGATGAGCAAACAGAACCAGACTCTTCCAGTTGGTAGATTATACCCCCACAACAACATCAAGAAGAAGAAGAGTATGATGGACCAGCTGACAGTACTTGGTGGTGCGTTCCAGATGTGCTACAAGAAATGGGAGAAGAAGAAGATGGTCCAGCTGATTCAACAACATAATAAATAAGACTATAATTTTTTGTAAATTTAAAAAATATAATATAATGATCATAATAAAAATTTAAACATATTATTTTAGTTCATATGACAAAATCTATTTAAAGAGCTTCCGGTTGGACTTATTCTTTAATGTAATAAGTACTAATGTACTTAGGTACATTAAAAAATAAGTCTTTCACAGGGCTGCCAGTCATGTACTGAGCTCTTAATTCGCGCCCCATTACACTTTTTTTTTGAATGGGTAAAGTCAAATTTCAAAGAAAAAAACCCATCATCCGTCAATTAGTTGGCATAATAATACGCGTGTTCTAGAAACTTTTTTACACGCTCACCTGTACCTCCGTAAGGTTCACTAAGTTTTTCTATCACTACTCTGACCACTATTGACCTGCACCTTCGCAAAACAATGGATTTTGGGGCAGCCGCAAAATTTTGTGTCTCAAACACATTTCTTGCAACTTCCACCAATCTCTTCACTACGGGATTTTCACACCTTTCACAAAAACCTGATTCATTTATTCCAATTGATCTTTCTCCACACAACATACAAATTCGCTTTTTATTAATTGAATAGGGTCTCACAATTGCTACTGGTTTTTGACCGGCGTTCATTATGCTATTCGTACAGCCTATATGTTCGAATGTCAGAGTACTAATAAAAATTTTATAAAGCGTTGCCAAATCCCAATCTCAATAATCTGTAAGAAAATATTTAAGACCCTCAAATTTTTTACAGTGTTGCCTTTTCGATGGCTACCTTGAATGGTTAAAATCTACACAAACGGAGGTTTTCTTTGTGAAAAAAATTCTAGTTTGATAGGTACCATTTCTTCACAACAAAAGTTTGTAAAGTGGGCACCTGTGCAATTTTGAAATTATGGGTTTCTTTGTTACAATAGGACAGAGTTTGAGCAATTTTGATATGATGGATTTTTTGTTACAATAGGACAAAGTTTGAGCTTTAAAATAGTATCGTTCCATAATAGAAATTTATACCTGTTACGATAAGGATAATCCTCTTTACAAAAGAATAATCCTCAGTCATTGAAATACTTTATTTTCATAGAAGGGCGGTGTTTTCTTTGTGAAAATCTATGACAGCTCTTTATTATTTCTAAACCACTTAGAAAAAAACATCCATTGGTTTGGAAAGGAATGAAATGTATTATTTTTCAAAGAATAATGCATTTCGTTGATGAACGATCTTTATCATTGAAATACTTTATTTCTTTATGTGGTGGTTGGAATAAGGTGAAAGAAAAAATAGATTTATTACATTTATAAATAATTTTTATTGGATAAATATAATTAAACAACCTATGCCTAATATAAAGATACATGAAGTTAAATTTTGCTGATTATCCTAAAACTATACTTTATTACCTACCTACTTATATTTTATTCTTATAAAATATGCGAACACAGAATTATTTCGAGCGATTGGAGTGTAAAAAACTAGATCGTTATAATACAATAAAAAATTAAATGGATGACTTGTTGATAACAGAGCCATTCAAAATATTATATGTACAGAATGAATCATGAATAATTAATGCATACACTTTAGTGTCTTTAGGAAAAGTTTTTCTTGAAGAAAATTCAATTTTTATATCCACAGTTGAGTTTTTTATTGCTTCTACTTGATGTGAACAATCTATTACAAAAACTGGGTTTTGCATGTATTCTTCAATATCCATCATAGGGTCACTACATTCTCTTCCATAATAAGCTTTTTGAAATCGATCATAGCTATTATAGGCTGGAGTAAATAGGGTTTTTGAAAAATCCAAATTCCATCTTTCATATGGAAAAACTGAAGAATTTAGGTATACCCTGATATCACTAATATTTGCTGGCGTAAACAGCGTTGCATCTTTCTCCCGATTGTCTGAATAACTTGCATATTGGAAGCCTAAAACTATATACCTAGGTCTTTCCAAACTAGTTGAAGTTCGTATGGCCCACACATCTGATTGTGTTTGTCGTAAAGATGGTAACTCGTACAAACCCCACGATCTAAACGCCATAGGAACTACGGCCATATTTCCACCTTTGTTAATGCGAGATAGGATTTTTAACTTCAACCTATCCTCTGGAATTAAATGTCTTATCTTCCACTCAATTTTATCTATTGTAATATTTGCATCTACTTGTCCTATGTAGGAATTATTGAATGTTAGTGCAATAATAAGTATGAGCTCTTGCTTAACATTAAATATTACTTTCTGGTAGTCTTCTGCAAAACCCATTAAATATTTCAATGGTAATTTTCCACAGAAAACCATGCTTACAGGGTCCCAAATTTGACGCTTCGTATCGCTAAGACCCCATCCGCATGAATATAGTGATTTTGTATTTTGTGTTCCATATGATACCATCGTTTTTAAGGCTGTAGTGATACCTGGTTTTCGAACTACAGCAAGTTGTTCGCCACCCATTTCGAGACGGATTTCATCAAATAAAAATGCTAGTGCATTATTTGATAAATGACACTTTTTAGTCCCATCGGAAGGAGTGAACTTCCCCTCGATGTAAATGAAGCTCTCAGACACATCTAATATCAAATCTTGAAAATGTATAGGAATGCGGATTTCGTCTGAATTTTTAAATGATGGAGCCCCATATGGTTTATAGGTATATTCCTGTGAGCTTGTTATAGAATTGTCCAAAATTGGAGCGTCGAATATTTCGATTTTTTCACTGGTAGTTAACATTTCACTTTAAGCCTTAAACCCAAGGATTTAAGAAACGATAAGTCTTTTTGATTAAGCTTAGATCTTCTGCGTTTGGCGTTTGAATGAAGAATGACATTCTTGGCACTATGAACTACATTTTTATTGAACTTTATATCTTCATTCTGTTTTTGAGGATTATTCACAGTGCGAATGAAACAAAACCCCATTTTTATTTATTTAATTTATTAGATTAGCTTCCTTAACTCTAGTTTAACAATAATTTTTTCACCGCGAAAGTTTATAAGACTACCAGTATCATCCACGATGCGAAGTGTAATGTTGTCTATAAACTGACGTGATTCAGGAATAATCGGTAAATATATAATATTAGTTGGTTCCTTGCTCAGCTTATAACCTGGTTCAACATCTATGTCGAACTCAAATATTGTATGTGAAGCTTCGGAGTTTATAAATGCACCAGACGTTATGTTGGAGTCTACCCGAATTATTCTAACCTTCATAATGTTGACTGGTAAGCTGGACACGTGCTTCAAATTTTTTTCATAAGTTTTCTTCTCAAATCCTAATATTTGGGCAATCGAATTTGGGTAATCCAGATTCAAGTTGAGTGTAGATATCAATTCGCATTTCAAAGTATTGCTATTGGCATTCAATGAGAAAATATTATTGTTTTTGATCTTTGATGCTGATTTCAGAGCATCTAACATAATATCATTGATGGTGGAAATCTCATAGGCTCCAGGAGGTATTCTTATTGTTTCGTAAGGTCCATTGACATTTTTGGAATATCCAAAACAGTTGTTACTCTCGTCGACATTGAAAATTGAATTATATGAATAAAATCCTAACAAGGCCAAACCATATTTAGCTCCAGAATCCAGATTGATTGGTGGGTAAAACTCACTACTAAGCTCACTAGAATGTCCTGATAGGGTGAATGTGTAAGACATGACTGATAGCAACCATACACAACTGATTGTTTTTATTGTAACTTACAAAACTTGTTTAAAAAGTTATCGTTGGATTCCTTTTCCCCAGCATTAATTTGTACATCTCTAATATTACAATAACAACAAAATAGCTTTCTTGGGGGTGGTCCAACTATAACATCCTCAGAACCTCTAGTCTCATCATGATCTGTACAGTATTGGTATTGTACAATATCGTTATCCTTCTTGAGATGCTCTGGTAACTTGTTCCATATCAATGCTATTTCTTCTGGAGCACACGCAAGTAAAAATTCTTTAGGTATTTGCTCCAATTGTTTTTTACTAAAGTTCATAAAGCTGCCGAGCTTATAGAAATCCATAAGAAATTGAGAGACTCATTTATCTGTTGACTTAAACATTTTAACCCTACTGCTGTTTTACGAGAAACTTTAAGCACAAATGTCCACACAAAACTGTACCAAATTTTTGTTGGCGCTCGTATGTATAATAGAGATACTTGACAGCATTACGCATCTTTTTCAGATAATTTATGAGTTCTCGTGGAGGGGGTAAATCACCAAAACTATCATAATAAATGGCGATAGAGCCTGTTTTTCGATATGCTACCCAATGAGTTCCCACACCACTAATACTATCCAAATTAACTATTGCTGCTTCATTTTTGTTTGGACCATTCATTGGCAAAGTATCTCGCATAAATATACCGCGAAAATATGGTATTTTTTCTCTTTTCGCATATATTTCTAGATAGATATTCGTCAACGCTCTATGCGGTAGGGATTTGATATCTAGTTTTTTGATTGTTGAAGGAATAGTCCATATCCTGCTCGATATGGTTTTAGAAACAATCCTTTCCCAATCACCATTTCATCTGATTTCTTGTTACTATTTTTCAGATTCGATACTTCCTTGATTGTTCGAACAATAGCAGCCGCACCTCCTGCTAGAGAGCCTAAAGCCGATAAACCCGCAAAGATCGGGAGTAGGGGGAGAACTCCCCCAACTTTTGGTATCGGAATTATTCTTGGCATGCGGACCTTCCTTTTTCCACCAATTGTCTTCAATGATTTACGAGCTGCAAGCAGTGCTACTCTAGCTGATTTTACAAGATTTTTCTTATCTATAAATTTACTATGAACTTCTTTTTTCAAAATATTTCTAATAGGTTTGGATAGAGCAGATCCAAAAGCTACTTTGCGAACTTTAATACTGGATTTTCTTCTAGCTGTTTTCTTCTTCTTTCGCTTATTTATTTTCAAATTAGGTTGGTGACCCATACCCAGTTTTCGCTTCGTTTTCATAGTGTTTGTAACTAACCAAGCCGCAGCTTTTTCTCCGAGATCAGCGTCTTTGGAATTGACACGTTCCCAAGCGCTTTGTTCCAACTGATAGTCGGCTCGATGTCGTTGACTTATATCACTGTTTTCAGAATAAGCAATATCGTGTTTTTTACATGAGTTATATCACGTCTATTTGCTGAGTCCTCATTTAAAATGCTTATTCTGCTTTTCAGCTTATTATAAATATATGTATTTTCTTAGGATAGTTAGTCAGTTGGAATTTATTATACTTATAACTTTTATTGTAACGTGCTTTCGCTAGTAATAATTTCGAATTGTTAATAAAGTCATTTTTTAAAAACCAACCCTCGGTTGCTGACTTGTTAACTGGCGCAGTCGACAGGACGTGTTTTTTCGGGACTGTTTATCGGTTCTTCGGTATTCGGACTAACCGAAAAAATCGGACTTACGTTAATTGTTTACTGTGAGGTGTCAGAGTGGCTTTCTAGATATCGAAACACCCAGTTCATCGTGAACCTGTTACCTCGAAGTAATCGGAGTTTGGAACCAAATTGTCCAAATCTCGCAAGGACCAAGAACCATTTGGAAGGACCATATCGCCAACCAAACCTCTGGGACTTATAGCAATGAAATTCTTCTTATTCAGTCTGTAAGTGCAATTTAACTTATGTCTGACGTAGATGAAATAATTGAAAAATTGAATAATTTATCATTACCGCCTTCAACTGACTGATTCGGAAGATTTAATTAGAATAATTAATCAAACATTTTCTGAAAGTAACGGTGCCGAAAGCACATCTTTTGATAATCAAAACATTTGCATTGTTCCGAATTTAAACTCTAACACTATGGCTCATTTCAAGCCAGAGTACCTTAGTTGTGTACCACAATTTGACGGAAATCCGAATGATTTGAACAGATATTTATCAGTATTGTAACGGGTTTTCCTAGGTTTTTCCTTAAGCTATAGTAGCTTAACGGTCGGTATTTATCTTTCGGTTAATCCAGCGGTAATCTCGGGCGCCACCCTCAGGATTAAAGTGGTTGAGGGCCCACTAGCACCAGGTAGCTTGTTACAGTGGAGAAAGAAAAACCAGGGGTCAATGCTCAGACAAAGGAATAAAACAATTATGGGTAGATAATCAACAAATAAACTATTTATTACTCATTGTGTAATAACAAAGGAAAAGAATAATGAAAACTCAAATATGTTGGATAATACCTTAACCAAATTGTCCCTAAATTATAACAGCTCCTCATAGAGCAAAGTGTACGGGTAAAAGAGAGAGAGAGAGAGAGAGAGAGAGAGAGTGGTCGTGTGTGCGGTCGATTACGGTACGGATATCAGCGTAAAAGCGGAAAGCGGTAAATATACAGTTACGGTAAAAAGCCGGCGGTTGTGCGGTGACGGTAAAAAACTGCGAAGCGGAAATAAGCTCTCTATGTTCAGAACCAGGCCCCGAAAGCTTCTCGCGACAAATTCGGAATCGCGTGTGTCAGTGGGGTAGAAAGTGTAACTGATCTATGTCCGTACGTTCAGCCAGGACATAAGGAATGCGAATCTCCTGCCGGACTTGTCTGTTCGTACAGCCGAGACTTGTCCTGATCAGTCTACCCACTATCCAACTCTTTTCAGTACGGTGCGCGGTGTTTCGGAGCCAGAACGGAACGGTGCAAATGTAAACAATAAACCCAGCATCGGCCTTTAATGCATTTAGTACATTTTCGGAAGAATGGTAGGATACACAGCTGGTCTATGTCAGTACATTCAGCCGAGACATAAGAATTACCTGATGAAAGTGGTAGTCCTGCTGGATTTGTCCGTTCGTGCAGCCAGGACTTATCCTGACCAGTGTATATACTAACCCACTCCTTTCGCGGGTTTTAGCAGGGTAGAAGATATAACTGATCTATGCCCGTGCGTTCAACCAGGACATAAGGAATGTGAATATCCTGCCGGACTTGTCTGTACGTACAGCCGTGACTTGTCCTGATCAGTCTACCTCCCACCCTACTCCTTTAGGAGCGGACGCGGGACATCACGGACCTAGGCTGGGATGCGTAGGGTGCTAGAATTACCTTTTATCCGGACGGCGGTCGGGCGGTGTGTGCGGCGGTCTAGCAGGCGGTCGGTCGGTGTACGGAGGAGATCTCAGAATGCTCTCCAGCAGGCGGTAGGTGTCGGTCGGAGGAGATCGCGGAATGATCTCCCTGACTGGAGGCCGCGCTGGGGAATTTATAGTCGGCAGATCGGCGCGCGTTTCGGTAGGCAATAGTGGGAGACGCGGTGGGGCGCGCGCTTAATGCCGGTTTACATTTTGCGGACTATTTCGGAGACGCGCACACATTTTATAAATATTATAATATCCAAATAATTAAATCAAACTAAATTAAATACTTACGTGGACCCTGTAATTATAAAATAATGAAAAACAATAGTAACATCGTTACACACCCCTCTCTCTTTACAAAAAAAATAATTATGTAAATATATATTTTTTCTTTCCTAAAACCTAAGTTGAACATATCCCTAGAGTGTAGTACTTGGAAGATGGTCGGCGTTTCCGTCGGGCAATCAACCGACGTAGATTCTTCAGTGTAGCCTTCGGTTGCCGTCTTGCTCGTAATGCTGTCGGCGGCCATACGGGCAACCACAATAGCGGCATGGTTGATATTGAACGTTATGACGGCAGCATTGTACTCCGACAGACACCAAACGCGGTCTGCGTGATGAAGTCCCTACTTCCTTGGCGGTGTTATGGGACCGTGACTCCCTGGCGGGCCTTGGCCGCTTGGTACCTCGGGAGCAGTCGCAATCGCGGGAAAGTAATCCTACCTTCCCGCACTGGGAACAAAACTGAACAGGTTTCCGGCTGCAATCATCCCGGTGGTGCCCAGGATAGCCGCATCGCCAGCAAAGGTCCAGGTGCACTGGCAGAAAAATAGGCGGATTGGAATGCGAACGGATCTCACTCGGTGGTAAGTTTGCCACGGAGGTGGAAGCGGTCGGCGTTGAAGCGGTCTGCTTTGTATCACTAGCTAGTTTAGGAGCATGGGATGGCTCCACTGGTTCGGTAGTACTGGACCCTGGGGCGAGTTCAGTGAGCTCGGCAATCTGGTCTGAATTGGCGGCCTCAACATTACTGGGTTGAGTAGCGAACGGTTCAGGCTCCTGGTCCTGAAAACATGCATCCATGTCTTCAAATAGCGTGAGCACTTCCGTAGGAGTATCCATGGTGTATACCTCGTGTCTCTGCAAAGAGATAACAAAATAATTGGCACGGTTTAATAAAACGGCAGTCAGAAGTTAACGGTTTAATAAAAAATTAAAGTTTTATTCTATCACAGAGAAAAATGAAATAATATCAGTCTTCTTAATAAAAATTAAATGGCAACTTGTAGCGGATTATTTCGGTACTGGCAAGTTTGCGTAGACAAATTTGCCAGTCGAGCTGGTGAACCCGCGGCGGAAACGTCTTCCCGGCGGTATATGTTTTGGCCTCAATGCCGCTAAGGCTGCTACCAAAGCAGCGGGTCGGTTTTCGGGGTTCGGGTACAAAAGTAACGCGTCGGCTATTGCAGCGTCGGTGTCGTAGCAAACGGTAGCGGGAGCCGGTGCAGGTAGTTGGCCTACTGAGTCAGTAGTGGAAGAGCTACTACTGCTACTGCTGCTGTAGCTACTGCTGGTTGAACTACTGCTGCTTGAGCTACTGCATGTGCTGCAACTACTGCTGCTGCTACTGCTTGACGAGCTATCGGAATCCGAATCGTCGGGCGGTACGGTGGTGATAGGGATGCCGTTCTTTTCCCCAATCTTTTTGACGGCAGTAGCGGATAGTGTGGGGGAAGCGGATGGCGTGAGGGTAGCGGTACGCGGAATAGTAGTGGGTTTTTTGAGGTCAGGTGTAAACGATCGATTTGGCGAGTTTGGAGTAGGGGAGGGAGTGGGATTCGGTAGTGGAACGTGACCGGAGACTGATTTGGACAACTTGCGTAGCGGTAGAGGTGCTGATGAATGTCGCACGGGGGCTGTAGCATCGCCCTTTCCCCTTGCCCGTTTCCGCTCGTGGACTGTTTCCTGCGATGAGGCCAGTTTATGTTTTTTGGCGGCGGAGGCGGTAACGACAGCGGGTACGGGCTTGGCAGACGGTTTGGAAATGACGGCGGTGGGGATAACAGGTGGGGTACTGGCGGACGGAGGCGAAATTACATGGATTGAGCTTCTTGAGTCGCTCATCCTCGGTAAGCCCGTAGATAGTTTTTTGTCGGGCCCTTTTCGAAATTGTCGGCGGTATTGCTGGGCGGCTCTTTTCACGGCATTAAGTCTAGTTGTTTTTTTAGTTTTAGCTTTTTCCGCGTCGTCCCTCAGAGAAATCACAGATGTTGGAGAAGGTTTTACTCCACGCGGTGGCATGTCCATTTTCTGGTGTTTCGGCATGCTGAAAGTTCAGAGAACACTAATTTTACAGAGCTCGTTTAAGATCTTTTATATGTACGCGTTGCAGCTTTTTACCGGTCGGACCGCGCAAATCGTAAACGACGGGGGATATGACTCTTGTTACCGTATACGGACCAGAATACTTCGGTGCTAATTTAGCGGCAAAACCTTTTACTGCGGATGAGAGCGGATTTTCTCGTTTCAGGACTAGGTCGCCCACGTGGCATCTCCAATCTCGGCGACGGAGATTGTATTGATGGCTTTGATTGGAGAAAGCCCTACCCAAATTCACTCGTACAAGTTCAAAAACTTCCTGTAATTTCTTCAACCGATCGGAATGGGCGTCAATTTGTGAAGGTTCCTCGGAGTCTTCTTCTGGTTCGGGATCTGCTTCTCGATATAATGCCTTTGGAGGTTCTAACTCTCTTCCGAAGTTCAGGAAAGCTGGAGAATACCCTGTAGAAGCCTCATTGATGCTTTCTATAATGCTGCTCAACCAGATAGTTTTCAGAACATTTACTTGCTGAACTCGATGTTTGCGTAAGAATAGAGTTTAAAAAATAATAAATTGAGATTAATTTTACTTCGATCAATTGAAAGTGGACTGTAATTTTATTTTATTTGACAAAGAATGTGAATGGACGCGAACCATACAAAATCATAAAAGGACACTCACCTCGATTGATTTTCTGTCATAGAAAAATCGTTCTTTCCTCTGGGATCCCAGGCCTTTCTAGTTCTGCTACAGCACCACGTCACGATTGGGGTTTGAACCCTTTTTTGAGATATCGCCACTGATTTTTGGTAAATTTTGCGGATTGAAAATATTTAAGTCACGCCAGTTAGGTGCCCAAAATGTAAGAGAGCGACTCCTTGCGCACATTCTTGCTTGCGCACCCTTGAGGTGTCATACAATAATGAATATGTATGGTTCATGCGCAACGTAATCATTATTTCGAATAATTAAGAATTTAAACATAATAAAACTTGCACAAACATTTTCCGCCCACCTAAAACGATTGTTTTAAATTGAACAGTTCCCACTTAGAAAAATTGAACAGTTCACCCTTAGAAAATACCCCAAAACAAAAAGAAAAAATTAAATAAAGTAAACGAAAATTCGGAAACGATACGAACATAAATTGAGCATGGCTCGAGTGCTTAGTTCAACGGTAAAGGACAAAGTTTTACAATAGGGCGCTTGAACAGCCCTTGTGGAGTCCTTACAGTTACTACTCTAACATGCCCATCAGGGCCAGGATGTAATTCGACAATCCTGCCAAGAGACCACTGCAAAGGTGGCTTATTTTCATTCTTAATGACAACCAAACTGTCCAAGTTCACCTTCGACGGTGTTTCTGTCCATTTGGACCTCTGCTGTAAAGTGTTTAGGTATTCTTCCTTCCAACGCTTCCAAAAGTCAGAATTTAGACGCTGAATAAGTTGCCATCGCGAAAGAGTGTTAAGCTTGAGATGTGATAAGTCTGGATCGGGGCACGAGTTAAGTGGTTCCATAGTGAGGAAATGCCCAGGTGTAAGTGGGGAAAGATCATTTGGGTCCGATGACTGACTAGAAATCGGGCGACTATTCAAGAGCGCTTCGATTTGGACCAGCAAAGTATTAAGCTCCTCGTAAGTTAATTTTTGGTCTCCGATTACTCGATAAAGGTGAGTTTTCACGGATTTAACTCCGGCTTCGGATAGACCATTGAAGTGAGGACTTGCACTAGGGAAAAAGTGCCATTTTATATGAAGATGTTCGGCGGCATACCTCGAAAGTTCTATGAGCTGATTATTTGCGCCGACAAAATTCGTACCATTGTCACTGTATAGGTAATTACAACGGCCTCGTCTAGCGACAAATCTCCGAAGGGCTGCTATAAAACAGTCAGCTGTGAGATCCGAGGCTAGTTCAATGTGAATAGCGCGCGTACTAGCGCAACAAAAAATACAAATATATGCCTTGAATTCTCGATTGCCACGGTACCAACGGCCTGGTAGTAATTTTAGTGGGCCTGCATAGTCTAGGGTAGCATGAGAAAAACATTTACCCTGGGAAATACGGAAAGATGGTAAATCTCCTTGATAAGGCGTATAGGCTTTTGGTCGAAGACGATAGCAGCTTATGCATTTAGACAGAACAGCCTGAATGGCTCTGCGTGAGGAAAGAATCCAGAACTGCTGACGTAATAGGTGTTGGACCGTATTTAGTCCAGGATGCAGATTTTCTGCATGAATATGTTCAATAATTAGCTGAGTTACTCTGTCGGATCTGGTTAGTAAAAGAGGATGCCTGGCTTCAAAGGGAATGGCGTCGGTGTGTCTTATACGTCCGCCCACCCTGATGAAACCGGTCTTGTCTAAGAAAGGGGCGAGTTTTCGGAATGGTTTTGGCAATAATTCATTGTTTTTAATTTGTGAAATTAGTTTGGAAAAATGTACTTCCTGACTACGCCTTTCCAGGACGAGTAGAGAATGTTGTAATTCGAATACAGATATTGGTCCAGTAAGTGGATTTTCCTTGTTTTTAAAATTATGAAAGATTCTGTGACTGCGACAGATAAGTTTTTTAATATAAGTCAGTGATGAATACCGATTAACAAGCTCGTCTACAAAATTCCACTCAATGGTCGTAGTCAGAGTAACGCGTTTTTCTTCTTGAGTTATTTCTTCCAAATCTGACTCTAAATTTCCCAAACAAGGGTTTTTTAGGTCCCATGAGGAACATGGTAAACTTAGCCAGGTTGGGCCTGTAAACCACAAGGGGTGGTTTATGAAGTTAGCAGGTGTACTACCACGACTAGCTACGTCCGCGGGGTTCTCTTGTGATTTAACATGATACCAATTGACATTAGGAATTTCTTCTTGTATATGGCTAACTCTATTAGCGATAAAAGTTCTCCATCTGTGTGGTGAACTCGAAATCCAATAAAGAACAACTTGAGAATCTGAGTATGCAAAGACTTCGTCGATTGTTATTAGAGGTGAATATATTTTCACGACAAAGTTGACTAGATCGCTAAGCAGAGCACTACCCAAAAGTTCTAGTCTAGGTAGACTAATAGTTTTCAAGGGACTGACTCGTGATTTGGCTATTATCAGGGAAGTTTTGATAACGTCGTCAGGTAATTCTAGCCTTAAATAGACACAAGCAGCATACCCAAGCTGTGAAGCATCTGAGAAGGCGTGCAATTGACATCGGAGGATTCCTTTAGAAAAAATATGTCGTGGAAATTTAATTTGGGATAAACACGGAAGTTTATTTTGAAATTGAGTCCAAAGGTCGAAAATAGATTTATCTACTGGATCGTCCCAGCCTATTTTGGCTATCCAGAGTTTTTGCATAAGACATTTAGCAAAAAATGAAATTGGTGAAAGCATTCCTAAGGGATCGAATATTGACGCAATATTACTTAGGATGTTTCGTTTGGTACTAAACCCTGTACCACTTGACGGTTGACATGAGAAAAACATAGCATCCGCCTTTGGGTCCCACTGTAGTCCTAAGACTTTGATAGCAATGGGATTTTCTTTATCGAAAGAAAAAGGAATTTGACATTCCTCAGGGGATAGGACTGATAGTAACTTTGGATGATTACTAGCCCATTTTTTTAATTCAAAACAACCAGATTTCAGGAGGGCGATTAAATCTCTTTGTAGAGTCAAAGCTGACTCTACAGAGTCTGCGCCTGAGCAAATATCGTCTACGAAAATGTCTTCTAATAAAACTCTAGAAGCCTCTGGATAGTTTTGTTTTTCAAGTTAGGCAAGTTCCTGAATTGTTCGTATTGCCAAATATGGACTTGAACTGACCCCAAACGTAACTGTATTCAGTCGATATTCTTGGATCGGTTCATTGGCATTGAAACGCCAGAGGAGTCTTTGGTAGTCTCTGTCTTCAGGAGCCAGTCTGATTTGCAAAAACATTTGCGTTATATCAGAAAGCACAACAATGAGATGAAATCTGAATTTGAGAAGAACAGTGTTGATATCTGTTTGTAGTTTGGGCCCTGCTAGAAGGGTAGAATTTAAACTGAGTCCTTTTGATCCTTTGGATGAGGCATTAAATACCACACGGACCTTGGTACTTGACTTATCTGGTCGTAGCACACAGTGATGTGGTAAATAGTTAAGAAACTCTGGTTTTGGTTCTGATGTAGAGATTAAGCTCATGTGATCGTTTTTCAGATAATTAGTCATAAATTCAGAATACTGGGAATAGAGTGTAGGATTTTTTGATAGTTTAGATTCTAGCGACAACAAACATCTGTAAGCTTGAGTATAGGTTTGACCTAGATCTGGCCTGGAATGACGAAAAGGTAAGGATACTTGGAAACGTCCTGTTTCGTCTCTGGTTACTGTTTTTTGAAAAAATGACTCGCATCTTTGTTCATCTGGAGATAGGAAAGTTTTTGTCGGAACTGATTCGACTTCCCAAAATTTACAGATCGTTTGATCCAGGGACGGCTCATTCAGGGCGGTAAGATTACAAGAGAGCGCTGGGGATTGATTTGTTACATATGAAGCTGTTGCCTTCGCAAGAAGTACCCATCCGAAGACAGTTTCTAGAGCAAGTGGCTGTCCTGGTGATCCTGGAATAATTCCTGGTCTTATGATTTCTGAATAGGCCTGAGCACCTAGAAGTATGTCGATTGGAGCAGGAATATGGAAGGTATCATCCCCCAATTTTAAATTAGCAATATGATGCCAATGTTTAGTATCCAATTGAAGTGATGGCATTTCTGCGCTGACTTTAGGTAAAACATATACCTCGAATTGAAAAATAGGATTACTCTGACCCACAGGCTTTATTGTACAACTTGTTACACCTTTTGTATTCGAGGTAGATTGATTTATTCCAAGAATCGGAACTACAAACTTCCTCCTGGATAACCCTAGGCGATTGAGACATTTCTCGGAAATTAAATTAGCTTGTGAGGCATTATCAAGAACTACTCATACCGTTTGGTAATTTCCAAGAGCATCTAAAATGTCTATTTTTGTGGTAGAGAGAAGTATGGTAGTTTGAGGTTTTTGCTTGGTGAGTGAGGTGCACCCACAGTTAATGTATTGCGTATTATTGTTTGGTGGTGGATTTTGAATAGATTGTGCATTATTGTTTTGTGTGTTGGGGTTTGAATTTGAATTAAACTGATTGCTTGGTGGTTGTAAATTTGCAAGATAAGTGTTTTGTTGTTTCGGTTCGCTCGTTTGGGATTTATTACATAGTGTTGTGTGGTGACGCAAACCACACAATCGGCAAGAATAAGTAGATTGACACAAATTTAGTGTAGGTATGTGAAAAGCGTAAGCAATTGTTGCATGCATTATTTTGCCTTACATAGGCAATGCGGTCGTTTATACTCTTTTGTAGGAATAATTGACATTGTGATAAAGTGTGTGATGATTGATTATTGCATAATCTGCATTTGTATTTATTTGGTGTATTGAACTTTGATTGAAAGTTTTGATTCGAATTATTGGAATTGGTTTGGATTGAATTTGAATGATTGGAGTTTGTTTGTGAATTTGGATCGAACTGAATCATTTGTATATCTTGTGCGCTTGGATTAGTATTAGCAATATAGCTTTGAGGTTGATAGGATTTTGAATATGAATTATTTGAGTTGAATTGATTTTTGTTGTAGTGATGATTTGAATTTGAATTGTTAGATTTTTGTGAGCTGTTTGTTTGCATGTTATACTGGGAAATGTTTGGCATAATTTGCACTGACTCCAGTGCGCGACAATGATTTTTTTAAAATTCTGTCAAGTTTTCGAAAGTTGGAAGTTCTATTTTGCTATGTTCTATTTCGAAAGAGGTTCTTATGGATGAATTAAGACGTGACAACAACATATTGAAGAGCGGAAAGTCCCACTGTTTGGTTGGGAAACCTAATAACTCCAAAGCTGCTATGTTTTCATTGAATGTATCTAGCAAGGTTCTTAGATCCTTAGAAGAGCAATTGTTTTTTAATAACATAGTATTGTGGATTGTGTTCCAATAATTCGTAGCTAAAAGTCTTTTGTTTTGATATCTATGAGTTAATGTTTGAAAGGCAACACTGTAGTTGTTATCAGTGACGGGCAGCGATTTTATTAAATTAAGCGGTTCTCCCCTTAGATAAGAAATTAAATGTCGAAATTTTCGCACTGGTGCAATATTAGAGTTATCATGCACTAAGGAGCAATACATATCGTAAAAAGTTACCCATCTTAACAAATTTCCGTCGAAAATTGGAACATCTAATTTTAGTAAATCTTTGAAATCATGGTTGCTATTTTGATTAGGATTTGAAACATAATTTTGAGGAGTATTTTGATTTGGGAAAAGTTGACTAAAAATATCTTTAGTTTGAAAATAAAAACTATCGGTATCTTTTCTGACTTGATCCTCAACTTTAAATTCATCATCTGTGTCGATAAGACCTATGACGTCATTATGCAATTTTTTGAAATCGTCGTAAAACTCTTCTAAGTTCTCATACCTGGTTTTGAAAATAGAATGAAGAGACAAATCGGTTTTTGCTTTGACAGCAGCTGTATACGTTTCAGATATGCGCGTTATGGAAACTAACCGTTTTTTCACGGCTTTTTTAAGTTGTGCTTCGGTCATTTTTATGTAGTGACTGTAACGATGCACGTATTAAATCCTAGAAATATTCCCTTTTTCACGTAATAACTAAGCACTCTGCACTCTGCACTCTGTTGCACTAAACACCGATTTGATTAGATTTTGAATTAGGTTTTGAGTATTGATTTGAGAAATTTTGAGTCGAAAACGACGAATGTTTTGTTTTGTTATTATAAACAACACACCGGCGCGATAAAAAAGATAACTAAAAATAGTTTTGCTATAAAACAGGTGTGAATTTTGTGAATATTTGATCGACAGCGCGCGCTCCTACTTTGGCGCTGCGTCACTTGCCGATTCGTTTATGGAAGGATTGAAGGAATTAAAATGGCGATTTATTTAAGAAATAAATTGACTTTTTTGAAAATACAATTTTTTAAATTTTCGTGAATAATTTGGCGCGAAGGTCCAAAAATGTTTGCGTAAGAATAGAGTTTAAAAAATAATAAATTGAGATTAATTTTACTTCGATCAATTGAAAGTGGACTGTAATTTTATTTTATTTGACAAAGAATGTGAATGGACGGGAACCATACAAAATCATAAAAGGACACTCACCTCGATTGATTTTCTGTCATAGAAAAATCGTTCTTTCCTCTGGGATCCCAGGCCTTTCTAGTTCTGCTACAGCACCACGTCACGATTGGGGTTTGAACCCTTTTTTGAGATATCGCCACTGATTTTTGGTAAATTTTGCGGATTGAAAATATTTAAGTCACGCCAGTTAGATGCCCAAAATGTAAGAGAGCGACTCCTTGCGCACATTCTTGCTTGCGCACCCTTGAGGTGTCATACAATAATGAATATGTATGGTTCATGCGCAACGTAATCATTATTTCGAATAATTAAGAATTTAAACATAATAAAACTTGCACAAACACTCGATAATCGGTAAATTAACCGGTAACGCAAAATTAGTTTTGGGAACCCAAAATGTAACAACTTGGGACCAACTTAAAACTATTTTGGGCAGGCATTTTGCTGACCAGCGCGATGAAGCTTGTTTAAATCGCGATTTAGTAATGCTTAGGCAACAAAATGGTGAAAAACCTAGCCAATATTACGATCGTATTTTACATATTTTAAATCTTTTATGTTCCTACGTGGATATTCATGAAACAAATGACGCTGCAAAATTGCTGAAACGTAATTTATACAATGACTTAGCTTTAAAAACATTCTTATCGGGCCTAAGGGAACCATTAGGCACGACAATTCGTTGCATGCGTCCACGAGACCTTCCGCAAGCTCTACAATTTGTTACTGATGAGTATAACACTCAATATTTTCAGAATTTTTCTAAACCTCATACACAAAAAACCATACAACACAATAAAACAAACACACAATTTAGAAACACACATTTTAACCCGGGATTTAATAGCCAAACGTCTAACAATTTATTTACGGCTAAGCCAACATTTCCATCTCAGCCTATTGCTGTGAAACCAAATTTTAACAAAATCCCACAAAGATTCCCTACCAATTCCCAAGTATTCAAAAATAAATCCAACACAAACTCAACAAATGTATTTAAACCCAATCAAAATAGAACTTTCCCAAAACCTACTCCTATGTCAACAACTTCGAGGCAAACCAATGCCAATGCTCAACAACCTTCTAGAAATTATTTCCAGTCCAACCAACCAAGTAATTTCATAGCTGAAGAACTATATAATACGAACGTAGTTGACGACGTTAACGAACCTCATGTTGACATTAATGAAAGTGACCCAGAATCCCTATACTACGATTCATCTAATTTTGACCAACTATATGATTCCGAGTCTAATTATAACACCCAATATGCTGAGTCTGCTGATGACAATAATGCAACTGGTTACTCTTATGATAACGCAAATTTTCTGAATCATGCCTCGGAAAATCCCCAAACTTAACACCCGAAATAATATCGTTGAATAATGCTTCTACAAGCGAGCTTCCATACATTATATTCCCAGAACACAATTTAAAAATTTTAATAGATAGCGGTTCCACTAGATCATTTATAAATCCTGAACTAGCTCAAAAATTGTACCCGGATAATATATTTGATGACTCATTTATTGTCTCCACCGTTTTTCAACAATCAGCACATAAGTACAGTGCTCAAATTCCCGCACCTAAAATCTTTAATTTACCACATAATAAACCTCTAAAATTCTACCTATTCAAATTTCACAACATATTCGATGGTTTATTAGGGCTTGATAATCTTAAAAACTTGCAAGCCAACATTAATTTTGATACAGCATTTCTAGTAACTCCACATGCAAGAATTAAGTTGCAGTTCCATAAAACTGACACATCAATATATAATGTTACTGTTTCTCCTCGAGTTGAACAACTTGTGAAAATTAAAACTGATATACAAGACGGCGAGGTTATTATACCCTACCAGAGGATACATAACTGCGAAATTCCCAACTCGCTGAGTATCGCAAAAAATGGTTACGCTATTACTGGCATTTTGAATAACACTTGCAAACCAATAACCCTTGATATTTCCCAACCATTTAAGGTAGAACCATTTAATCGAGAAGAATTGGAAAAAATAAATCTAAATAATTTCGAAGACTCACTTGATTACAAACCCAATTTTGACTGTTCTCAAATTCGCACCGATCATCTGAATGCAGAAGAAAAATCGAAAATCATCAAATTATGTGAAGAATACTCAGATATATTTTATCAAGAAAACATGCCCCTGACATTTACAAGTGAAATAAGACATTCAATTAAAACCACTGATGAACAACCGGTATATAGTAAAACCTATAGATACCCTTTTATACATAAAAAGGAAGTCGAATCACAGATGAAAAAAATGTTAGACCAAAAAATCATTCGCCCAAGCAACTCTCCCTGGTCATCGCCAATTTGGGTGGTCCCAAAGAAAGCGGACGCTTCTGGAAAGCAGAAATGGAGAGTAGTAGTAGATTTTCGTGGCGTTAATGCAAAAACTATAACAGACAGATACCCCCTACCGAATATAACCGACTTATTAGACAAATTACGAAAATGTCAATATTTTACTACATTGGACTTGGCCAGCGGATTTCATCAAATACAGATGAATAAGAACGACATACAGAAAACCGCATTCAATACGGAGAATGGTCATTACGAGTTTCTTCGTATGCCGTTTGGACTGAAGAACGCCCCCGCCACGTTCCAAAGGACCATGGACAGTATATTACGAGGAATCCAGAACGAAAAATGTCTTGTGTACCTCGACGATATTATTATATTTTCCACGTCACTACAAGAGCACTTAGAACGACTCAAATTGGTTTTCCAAAGACTACGTGAAACCAATTTCAAAATTCAATTGGATAAAAGTGAATTCCTCAGACGAGAAGTAGCATATTTAGGCCATATAGTGACACCAGAAGGAGTACGACCAAATCCAGACAAAATCAAAGCCATTAAAAATTACCCAATTCCAAAAACAACAAAACAAATCAAAGGCTTTCTCGGACTACTCGGATATTATAGACGTTTTATGGATAATTTTGCAAAAATCACAAAACCCCTCACGAAATGCTTGAAGAAAGGTGCAAAGATTGAACACAACCAAGAATTTATCGAATGTTTTGAAAATTGCAAAAAATTACTTGTAAATGAACCTATACTACAATACCCAGACTTTTCGAAGACATTTAATCTAACATGTGATGCTAGTAACGTAGCCCTAGGTGCTGTGTTATCACAAGGGCCCATTGGACAAGATTTGCCCATAGCCTACGCATCTCGCACCTTGAATGATTCAGAACAAAATTATTCCACTATTGAAAAGGAGTGCCTGTGTCTTATCTGGGCGACGAAGTACTTCCGACCTTACCTTTATGGACAAAAATTCAATATCATAACGGACCATAAGCCCTTGCAATGGCTTTTCAATTATAAAGACCCCACATCGAAAATGGTACGTTGGCGAATCAAACTACAAGAGTTTGATTACCAAATTATTTATAAAAAAGGTAAACTCAATACAAATGCAGACGCCCTAAGCCGTATTGAATTACACACTAAAGAAACCGACAATATATCGAATCTAGTATCATATATTGAAGAATTCAATAAAGAATTAGAGGAAGAAGCTAGAATGGAAAATAATCCAACGACCAGCAAAGAGATTGAGAACCTAGACCAAATATCAACTATGGCGCAACCTGACCTCGAAGCAACAGCTGAAGACGATAACGAAACTATCCATACTAATGCTGAACAAGACCCTATTGTTGGAATTCCAATTAAAGAATCTGCTGTTAACTATGGAGCAAATCAAATAATCGTCACAAAGGTCATGCACTCACCAGCCAAAACAAAAAGACTAATCTTATTTGAAAAGAAGAGAAGATTTTTAGTTCAAATATCAGAAAATGATTTTGAAAATGATACAATTAATTTTATAAAAGAAAACGTTGTGCCAGGTAAATTATACTATGCTTATTTCGAGAACCCAGATACAGATGAACCATTCTGCGAAGTGGTTAGGAAAAATTTTAAATGGCCCTCGATTAGAATTAAAAGATGTTTGAAAAAATTAATCGACATAGTAGACAAACAAAGTATACCGGAAATAATACAGAACTACCATGAGAGTAAGACGAACCATCGCGGAATCGAGGAAACCGAAATGCGTATTAAAGAAAAGTATTACTGGCCAAATCTTAAAGAGTCTATTCAATCGTACATAAATGAATGCGAAATATGCCAACGAAGTAAATACGAACGACACCCATTAAACATGGAAATGAATATTACACCCACGGCAACCAAACCTTTTGAAACTATTCACCTTGACACATATACATTAGATAAAGTTAAATTTCTCACAATCATTGACAGTTTTTCCAAGTACGCACAAGCTTACGCCCTAAATTCATTGTCAGCCTCCGAAATTAGCGATAATTTAATATCGTTCTTTTCACATCACGGTGTTCCATCCAAAATCATTTTAGACAACGGAAATGAATTTAAAAATACAGTGGTCACAGAACTATTACAACTTCATAAAATAAAAAATCATTTTTGCTCGCCCGAGCACCCCCAGTCTAACGGAGTTATCGAGAGGGTACACTCCACTTTATCCGAACACGTAAGAATTCTAAATAATCGTGGCTTCCTGAAGACACCTATCAGCCAAAAAATGAAATATGCAATCCTAGCATATAATCACACCATCCATTCGGTGACTAAACTCAAGCCAATAGATGTTATTTCAGGACACATTAGCCCAAACGATTCATTTGACCTAAAATTAGACCAACTTTTATTGACAGATTATGTCACAGAACATAAAAATAAGTCTAAACTCTTATATTCAACGATCAATGAAAAACTCATAAATCAGAAAGAAAAAATCATAGGAAAGATTAATGAAACTTCCGATAAACCAACATTATTCCACCCAGAACAAAAAATATACATTAAAAAGCATACACGTCAAAAACTAGCCGATAAGTTTACACCTCAGACACAAGTGGAAACCGTTGACCCAGTACGTAAAACAATTGCAACGACCTCCCACGGAAAAGTACACATGGGTAACATTAAACGTCCCTTGAGAAATAAATATAGTTTTGACACCTAGTTTTAAGAATAAAATATTATATTACAATTACTCTAATTAACTA
Organism: Ceutorhynchus assimilis; assembly: GCA_917834065.1. Classification (NCBI taxonomy): domain Eukaryota; kingdom Metazoa; phylum Arthropoda; class Insecta; order Coleoptera; family Curculionidae; genus Ceutorhynchus; species Ceutorhynchus assimilis. The sequence goes on along the minus strand of OU892283.1, from coordinate 36,207,848 downwards.
TTTTAAATGCATTTTATATCATACGCTTGCTTATTAGCTTTATAACAATAAATATTATATTTCAGTTTCTTTGCCTACGCGTTTGGGACTCAAGAACAAATAATCATCAGAAAACTGGATGACAATCCTGGCATAATTCCAGTCAAATTAGGGAACGCGAAAATCAAAGATTACACCTACACCCTGATACATTATTATGACTTGAACCCAATAATACGTGAAATAAATAAGCTTCACGTAAAATCTAATAATATTACAAACATTCTTAATGGACATCAAGACTATTCTGAAGACATTAGCAATTACATAAATTTGTTGAAAATAACACAGAATAGAATTGATACAAAAATATCAGAGATTATTCCTCAGCCACAAAGAATTAAAAGAGGACTAATTAATGGCTTAGGATCAATATTCAAATCTGTAACTGGAAACCTAGACGCATCTGACGGAGAACGTTACGAGCATATCATTAGGGAATTACAAAACAATCAAAATAGTTTACAAGAAAGTGTTCTGAAAGAATACTCGCTTTCTCTAACAGTAATCGGAAAATTTAACCAAACCATTAAACAAATAAATCACAACGAAAAACTTCTAGAATCAAAAATTAACCAAATTGCACACATGGTACAGAAGGCAGCATATAGAGAAAATTCCCTCTATATCAAAGACATAATAAATCAAATAGTCAATATCTATGAGATAATTGACTCTATTTTACAAGATATAGAAAATTCCTTAACTTTTTCAAAATTGAAAATTATGCATCCAAGCATAATAAAAACTGAAGACCTCTATCATGAATTAAACAAACTTCAACAGCGTTTAAGTTCTGAACAAATGCCCCTAGCGGTTACTTTGGAAAATACTTCACTTTTTGAAAAAATAATTGAACTGGAATCTTTTGTCATCAATAATAGAATAACATACCTAATACATATACCAATAATGTATTCGGAAATTTTTGATTACTTTCATTTATACTCGGTTCCAGTACTTTCTCAGAGTCAGTTTAAGGTTGTCTTACCGCGAAATAAATTCTTGCTGAAAAATAAATTGCACTACACATACTATGGCCAAGAATGTCAAGAAGTCACTCCGAAGTCCCATATTTGTGGAAAAGAAGACATTCACAAAATTCAAGAAGACAGCCCATGCGAAATTAAACTACTCCACTCTGACAAAAATACCTCCACCTGCGAACAAACCAAAGTTGAAGTCCCACAAATTATCAATCGATTGGATGATTCCAACCAATGGATATTGGTTGTTCCTGTCAAAGAAGCCATCCAACTCAAGTGCTTTCAACAAAAAGAAGTACAAAACATCATTGGAACATTTATGCTCCAAATACCGATTGGTTGCCAAGTGGCCACCGCTTCCAAAATAGTCATCAATGAAAATAGGACAATCAAGACCGATATTCAACCGATACTGTTTCCTGACATACCAAATACACTCGCCATGATGCCGACCCTCAATCTAAGTCGACATCTAAATTATCTGAAGTTGGACGACCTTCACCAATTGAGCAAAGAAGTATTGGACATACGCCCACAACTGAGCTTCACCGAAATCAATAGATTGCCCAGCCTTGGGACAATCCTTATATATGTCCTCATCGTTATTGCCTGTATCTTCTTGGTTTACATGAAATATGTAAAAGCTGTCATGAAGAAGAAGAGGTCCACCCCCGTTCCAGAAGAAGACCGGAGTATTCAACTCCCCCGCTAGCGTGAAAGTTGAAGCTAAGAAGGGAGGAGTTATATCACGTCTATTTGCTGAGTCCTCATTTAAAATGCTTATTCTGCTTTTCAGCTTATTATAAATATATGTACTTTCTTAGGATAGTTAGTCAGTTGGAATTTATTATACTTATAACTTTTATTGTAACGTGCTTTCGCTAGTAATAATTTCGAATTGTTAATAAAGTCATTTTTTAAAAACCAACCCTCGGTTGCTGACTTGTTAACTCATGCAATATCTAAAATATTAATTCCTGAATCTCCTCTCCTCAATCTTTTCTTTAATTTAGTTCCTGGACCGCAATACTGATACCCTCCTGGTAAATGTAATTCTAATGGTAGTTTATTAATTATAGAATTCACTAGTCCACCACCAGTTTCAAGACGTTTACTGAGTCGACCACTTCGTTTGATTGATAACATTGAACTGAATAGGAATTTTATTCTAATATACATATATAAATATATCGCATATGTGTGTATTCGTTTGTGTATAAATATGAAAATTATCCAACTGCCTTATGAAATTCGAGTAGACAACTTGGATGAAAAAATTGGTTATGGTATCGAGAAAGGGAATAAACAAAGACGTCATGGAGATACTTTTCCCACATCAATTCGGGGACTACTTATTGGACCATCAAACTGTGGCAAGACTAATGTTATGATTTCCTTATTAACTCATCCACTTGGGTTAAGATTTGAGAACATCTATATATATTCTAAATCGTTATACCAACCAAAGTATGAATATCTTAGAAAAGTTATGGCGAATGTTAAAGGACTTGGATTTTACACTTTTAGTGATACCACCAATATTGTTGAACCGTCAGAGGCAAAACCCAATTCCATATTCATTTTTGATGATGTTATGTGTGAAAAGCAGGATGTTATAAGGTCATACTTCAGTATGGGGCGTCATAAGAATGTGGACTCCTTCTACTTAGCGCAGACTTATTCCAGAGTTCCAAAACAACTTGTACGAGACAACGCTAATTTTATCGCTTTATTTAAACAAGATGAGATGAATTTGCGACATATTTTTTCTGATCATGTAGCTCCTGATATGACTTTCCAAAAATTCCTGGAAATGTGTGCTCTTTGCTGGAGCGATAAATATGGGTTTCTCGTAATTGATAAAGACAGTGATTGCAGTTCGGGACGATATCGTAAAGGTTTCACATCCTATATATCACTAAATTGATGTAACTTTTTATTAGTTCACCATAAAACCATACTACGACAACACCATGAGTGAGGATCTGAATTTGAAAAATGAGTTGATTGAAGCGACCGAAGCCGTGAGAAAGAAATTTAGAGAAATTAAAGCCATGCAAGCAGATGACAAGTTGATGTTAGAGAAGATGTATGAGCCGGTAACAAAACCCCTCAATTCTATGTCTCAATCCTTAGAGAAACAAAAACTACAAAATGTTTTACAGTCTGATAGACCCACTTCGAAAAAAAAGACGGAATTAGATATCTCAAGTAACTTTTTTACACCTATCCATCGAAAGTGGAAGGGTATTCTTGATGGTAGCGATTCAGATGAAGAGAATTCTGTTGCTTCATACGAAGAAAATTCACCAGAGATATACATTGAGGGACTATATAATAAACCATCCGAATACGACACAGTCTATGGAGTTAGAACAGAGAAAAAACACAAAAACAAATATTTCATTGGAGATGCTGAAGCAAAATTTAATTCTGGTAATATTGATTTATGGCGAAATAATGAAAAAATCGGATCTTTCAAAGGAAGTAATGAATTGTATGATTTACTTTTTTTAAAAAAACCAAAAGTTCTAGATAATTTGACTAAGTTATCGGATAACACTTTGGAAACATATAGAGAAATATTGAAGCCTACTCATGCTATGAACCATAACTATAATAAAGATAAAAAAATAAGAACATCAAGGTGGCCCAAATTTAGTGAATTGTTAGATCCATTATTTAAACCAACTCAAGGTAGTGGGCTGCACACCAAGGGTGGTAAAATACCATCAAATAAATTATTATCCAAGCGACGTATAGAGTATGTCTATTGGAATAAACCGAAAGAACTAGTAAATCGGTTGCGACTTCTGTGTGCATCAAAAACAGTTGGTCACACAGGTCATGATAATGAAATAATTTCAATCATCGAAGAATTAAGAGAAGAAGGTATAGTTTATTAAAGGTGTGGTGAATATTATAATTATCAGTAGTTACTGAACATTCATTGAATAGATATGGAACCCACACCTATAAAATGGGCGGTTGTAAATGAATTGCATAGATCATCACGAAAAAACTTTCGGAGAAGGCGCACAATAATAAAGGGTTATTGGGATTTATGGCAAATAGATTTAATAGAAATGCAACAATATGCCAATGAAAATGATGGTTATCGATATATTTTGATATGCATAAACTGTTTTTCGAAATATGTATATTCAAAATCTATAAAAACTAAAACTGCATTCGAAGTTACTAAAGCTATGGAAAGTATTATCAGGAATGCAAAATACTCACCCAACAACCTACAAAGTGACAATGGTACCGAATTTTACAACCAACAATTCAGGAGTTTAATGGATAGATTTCATATAAATCACTCTTCCACATATAGCACGAAAAAAGCAGCAATCGTGGAGCGAGTTATCAGAACAATAAAAAATCGTTTGTATAAGGAATTTTCTGCAAGAGGTACATATAGGTGGTTGAAACTTCTACCAAAAGTTACTAAGAGCTATAATCACACTATTCATCGCACCATAGGAATGAAACCAGTAGATGTAACAGAGCACACAAATTTAAGCATCTATGATAACCCAAAAATTGCTCCCAAATTTTTTAAATTTGATGTTGGTGATATTGTACGCATTAGTAAATATAAGAGTTTGTTCGAAAAAGGATATACTCCATCATGGTCTACAGAATTATTTAAAATTATCCAGGTCAAGATCACAACTCCACCAACATATGCTTTAGAATCTTTGGATGGACAGACAGGAATCCTCATGTATACTTAATTGAGAAAATAATTCGTCGTCGAAAGAAAAATTCAATGGATCAGTTGTTTGTTAAATGGTTGGGTTTTCCGGAATCCGATAACTCATGGATTAATTTAGCTGATATTGTTTAAATTTACCTGAAATAAAACTATCTAATTTAAGTGAGCAGTTTGTTTTATTTATTTATTTATTTATTTATTAACTAAAGCATCATAATATAACGACTACAACTATTTTGAACTTCTCATCACCAACACAATGTCTTCAAGAAAATTTAAATTCCAAATGACTAATCCTTTTTTCCATCACTTCAAGCCCTTGCATACACTTTTGTCTATCCAGAATTGCTAGCTTTAGTTGTTGAGTTTCCGTAGGAATGGCTTTATCTATTTCTTGATCGATAATCTTCACCATTAAATTATGTATTTCACCATTTAGCATATTCGCAATTGTTTGTCGTAGCTGTATTACTGTATTGTCAACGTATTTTTTGGTGGTTGCGTCACAATCATTTTTTGGCTCTAATACGTTAGTTAAGGACTTGCCCTCCATATCAAATTGGTCATTGACATCGAGCTTAAAACCTATTCCAGGTGACCCACGAACTGCTGGATCGTTCACTTTATTTCCTCGACGACCAAACTTATCAATTGTGTTGTTTATCGCACTCATATTTTCGAATAACTGTTCTACTAGATTTTAAGTCTGCATGTTTATATACGTAGTAACGATCTTTTGATTTTTTTTTCTAGCTCAATCAACTTTCCATTCAGTGTTATAAAGGTTTGTTTACATTTTTCCTTATCACGATCTGCTTGTTCAAGATCATAAGTTCTTTTACCAACTATGCTAAATACTTCTTCATGAATAATCTTCTTCATCACATCGATCATATCCACGTTTATTAAATTAGTTAATGATTGTTGCAACATATGGAATGCTGTATCTACATACAATTTTGTAGTAATATCACTATTGCTTTTTGGAACTGATAAATTAGTTAATGATTTTTCCCCTACGTCATATTGATTAGTGGAACTTAGCTTGAAACCAACACCACGTAAACCCCGAACGGGTTCACTACCCGATTTATGCCATCGACTACCAAACTTATCGATTGTGTTGTTCATCACTTACGTTTTTGTGAACAAATACCATATTATAATCTATGCATCCATCTTTATACATAGGATAAATTTTGTTGTGCACAGAAAAAAAAAAACTATAAATATAAATACAATCAAGAACATTTATTAGATTTTTTACAGAAATTGTTCACTTAAGGTAACATCTTATTATTAACATTGTTGGGATAATTCTTCACCAGCTGCGTCAATTCCAATGTCTTCATACAACCTATGCTTCTCAGCAAGAGCATATGGGATATGTGGAACTTGCACCACAAAATCCTTCAAGCCCTCGTCCAGCATTTCCTCGACAAATGATTCTAGGTTGATGTAGCTAAAGACATATTTCTCACATATAAGTGCCCCATTACAAAAATTGGTTGAATCGTCGAGAAATTTTTTGTAATTCAAAGCATCACCTTCGAATTGTTCGGCCAGCACTATAATGTCCTCAGACATTGTTTTCAGCTGCACTGCCAGATATCTGATGTAAGAAATCTGATTTTCGTTTGTACTATTGTGATACATCTATAAATAAAAAAAATTATGTGTGTTTTTTTGTGTGTAAATGATATTTCAAAAAATTTGAAAAAATCTCTAATTATGCTTTTTGTTTTTTATTAAACTCTGAATTTGAATTTACAGTTATTCCAAAACACCAAAGTTTAAAATTGCTCTTGTATTTCCCCCAGAAAATACTCGCAAGCTTTGACCCAAATAAGTTAAACTATATTTATCACATAACTTATTCATGCTCGCTATAGTATCCTCTGCAAGAGTTTCTGTGACACGTTTCGGTAGAAATGATTGAAAGGTTTCATCATGTGCTTTTTTAACTTACAGCTTATAAGAGCAAGGTCAAATGAAATACAAGGGCGAGTAAAAGATGACCTTCAATGGGGAGAGGTGGGATAATTTTTTAGTCAAATAGTGACAACTAACTTTCAAGGCCAAGGTCAGATGACGTTTCTCCGGGGAGAGAGGGGGGAGGGGAGGGGGGAATTTTTTATTTTTTAAATAGCTAACTTTCAAGGCCAAGGTCGAATGACGTCACTGGCGTCACTTTCAAGGTCAGAGTAAATGTCTACTGCGCATGCGGAGACCGCTTAGGGTATACTTATGCTACTGATGAATGTTCAAAATTATTTGCGTTGGTCGAAACTACAACCCTGTTTGGGTAAAACAGAATAATACTTCGAATTTCCACCAAAAAATAGTTATTTACCTAACAAATGCGGAAAGTGATACTTTACCGCACGAAGCGGAGTTCGGTCAAGCCGTTAAGGGCGGTAAAGGCACTTTCCGCATGTGTTAGGTACAAAATTTTACCTATGAGTTAATTAATTTATAAAATTAATTAAGGAATCAGATTAATTAATGAGATTAGAAATGATCAAAAATCCATTTTCTAAAAAAGAGAGAACTTTTGATTATAAATATCAAATTCTACTTTATTGCACACTATGCGGTAAAGTGCACTTTACCGCACACTCTGATTCTACTTTACCGCATACAATGCTGTAAAGTTAACTTTACCGCACACTATGCGGTAAAGTGCACTTTACCGCATAGTGTGCGATAAAGTGATACTTTCCATTTGCAAATACGTGCGGTAAAGTGAACTTTACCGCACGCTCGTAGGTAAAAGAAAAAACGTTCCATCACATAATTTAACCAAATGCAGATTTCTATTTTTTTTTTTGACAGTCAAGTTAGGGCACACTATAGGGGCGACAGCATTGACATCTCGCGTTGCTGTAATAAACTATAGGCCTGACTTTAAACCTTAAAAAGAAGTGCTTCCCGCGCTCTCAAGTTGCTGACTACACACGCGAGAGGGCGCTGTAATCAGGAACAAAATGTTGGTATTGAGTTGCCTATCTATATTATAGGTTCGAGAGAGTTTTGTATCCCTTATCTATGGTCAGTTGTGCGTCTCGAGTTAAATACTCAAACCAGTAGAATGCTTTTTAAAAAAGATTTATTTTACTAAGACTTAACTTACTGGTACAGTGTGTGACTTAAGACTAAACTTATTCTATATAAAAAGCTCCCATGAAATAATAAAATACAAAATATGCTTATTCTATCATTATGCTGAGTCGTCCAATATATTCCTGGTATTGGCAGTTTAAGTATCGGTTGATGTCTATAACTCGCGATGAACCTCGCATCTTTATTAGCATTAACTTGTTGGGCGTCGTATAGTTCGACGTGCGTTACAATATATTTTAAACGGCGCATTCAATACCCTTAACTAAAGGGTGTAATTTTTTAATAGAAATCCAGAGAGGTCAAAAATTCAGTTAAAAAGTTTTAATTAAAACATCTCAAGAATTTTGACACATTCTGGTTATGATGAATTTCAACCGTAGGTTTATCTAGTATCTGTGGTAGCTAACTTACTTCGAGAGGAAGATTTTGTATATTTGGGGGAGAATCAAGATTTCATCTCTTATTTTTCTTACTTACCTTATTTTTGCCCGTATTTTTGCCTGCCAAAGTCGTTATCAAGAAAGCAGCATTTTTGCACAATTATTACGAGCATTATAATCATTAAAATTAAATTTTGTTATTACCTTATTTTTTTTTTATTATCTTACCATTGATTTTAATTATTTAATTGTTTTTTTTTTTTTATAATAAAATATAGATTTTTTTTTTCTTGCAATAACTGTTCATACTTGATTCTGTTGGAAGGGAGTGTCTGTATAACAATAATTTTGTACTAAATTTCAATTTCAATTTCTTTTGCAAGACGCTCAGTTTTTCGACAGAATTCAGGGATTTAATATTCCAAATATTGGTGAACCTGATACTGCCTTATTCTTTTCTGGGTACCTATGCTACATAAAGATCACTGTTTGGAGTCTGGATCAGTTGGAGTGACGTCACCGCAGCAGTCTATCCTTTTCCTGGATACAGGAAACCACACGAAGAACTCCAGTTCACTGAAGTGAAACCCCAACACCCACTTTAGAGCCCCTGATTGAAAAGGTGTATGGTGTCAGATTCACCAGAATAACCAGGCTGTCAACTGTAAAATTTTTACATAGAACATACTAAATGAAATTATTGTTTGTTGGATTTTGAGTGGTTTCCAGTGGTTTCATTTGCACACAAAGGGGCTACACGTTATCTTAATTTTTCTTTGAATTCACGACCCTAGGTTATCGTATCTTAACGTATATAAATTTCTCATTTTATTTGTAACAAACGTCATAGGTTTAGTGATTTTGGCAAAGTTTTTCATGAATTTACGATAGTATCTAATCAATCCTAAGAATGATTTGATCTCTTTAGTGGTTTTGGGAATTGAGAATTTTTTGATAGCGTCAATTTTCTCCGGGTTTGGGGGGTTATTACGTGACCTAAAAATTCGTCTGTTTTCTTCAGAAATTCTGACTTGTCTAGTTGAATTTTCAGATTGAACTGCTCTAATCTTTGAAATATTCTTTTCAGATTTTTAATGTGTTCTTGGAGAGAAGTGGAGTAAACAATGATCATGCATGTAGGGACTAAACATATTTTGTTTCGTAGTCCGGATAAAACATTGTCCATCACTCTTTGAAAAGTGGCTGAGGTGTTTTTTGAGCCAAAGGGCATGCGTGTATATTCGTAATGTCCATTTTCTACGTTAAAAGCAGTTTTGGGAATTGAACTTGGGTGCATTTTTTTCCTTACCAAATTTGTAACAGCTAACTAGGTATCGCCAGACAAGTTAAAATGTAAACAAATCACTATTAAAAATGCCGAAAGTTTCAAGTTCTTGTTGGAATGAATTGGGCTTAGATGTATGATGCATTTCCTCTAAAAAGTATTCAACTAAACCTTATAACAGCGTACCCCTGACCAAGGAAGAAAATATTTTCAACTTAAGTAGAGCAAGACGTATTATTGAAAATGCATTCGGTATTTTGGTTAGCAGATTCAAGATTTTTGACAAGAAAAAAGAAAATATCATGTAGGTACTTTATTAACAGTAGACAAAATTATTAAAGCATATTGTGCTCTGCATAACTAGCTAAGGAAAACTGCCCCAAACACCTATTTTCCTCCAAGGTCCTTTGATTAAGAAAATATTGATACAGGTGAAATTATTCCAGGAAAATGGAGATCGGAGGTACAATTGTAAAACCTGTTACAGATTACAAATCATCCAGGCTAGCCAGAGAATTTAGAGACTATATGAAAAGGTACTATAACAATGAAGGTGCAGTACCATAGCAGAATTTATTAATTGAATTGTTTAGAACTAAACAAGTTCAGTAGTATGCAGATAGTAGATTTTACCAAGTGGGGAAAGGCTAGCAGGCTAGTAAATAGCCCCAGGAAACTATCTACTTTCCTAGCTAGCCCAATGGTACAAGTACTGGTACTAGAAACGTTTACTATACCAAGTAAACGCCGCTTAAATCCCGGGACACATCTATCATGCATTCTTCCGATCCGACTCCGATCATACAATCAGGGTCTTTATTCTTGGAACAGGGAGCAGCGTTTCCAGGAGAACGAGTGTTCCGCTGCTCTCCTGTTCCAAGAATAAGGACCTTGATTGTATGATCGGAATCGGATCGGAAGCATGCATGATAGATGTGTCCCGGCCTTTAATCCCGGGACACATCTATCATGCATTCTTCCGATCCGAGTCCGATCATATAATCAGGGTCCTTATTCTTGAAACAGGGAGCGGCGTTCCCTAGGAGAACGACAGCCGTATCCATAGTCAATCGCCAGCGAGTCGTCGTGTGCTGGGCCAAATAGGGCGACTCGCTGACGACTCGCTGGCAATTGACTATGAATACGGCTGCGAGTGTTCCGCTACTCCCCTGTTCCAAGAATAAGGACCTTGATTGTATGATCGGAGTCGGATCGGAAGAATGCATGATAGATGTGTCCCTGCGGCTTAATTCTGGTGGGAGTATAGTTGAAGGCGGCTTTGAGACCAAATCGCATATGTGTCACATTTCGTTAGATGTCATCCTATGATGTCATCACAAAACGATGTCATTTTCTTATCAAAAAAGTGCATGGTTAACAATTTTTTTGCTATAGGTATTCTGGAATTGCATGATTCACAGGACTAAGAATACTACGAGTAAGTTTCTATACCTACATAATAAATGATAATGGATCGCTCTGAACACTCATTTCTGTTCGCAGGAAAAACTACAATCAATTACTTTCATCCATGTGGACACATCAATTTCGAGCCGTCCTAACGAAGAACTTCCTTCTACGAAAAAATGCACCATTCATGTCAATTTTGGAATTCATCTTTCCACTTCTCGCGTTTGGATTTGTTGCTTTTCTGAATTCGAAGACCAGTAGCGCAGATAGTGTCAAAGTTGAGACAGTTACCCGGTATTCGCCAGTAAACATTTTAGCTGATAAATTTAAGAATAATTCTGAAATCTACTATAGTCCTGCTAATACCTATTTTGATAATTTGATAAATAGAGTGGGACAACCATTTCAGATGTCTAATGAGAGTAACGAAGCTTCACATCAATGTTGATGATTTTCATCCTTTAAAATTGTCCTATTTCTAGCAATTCACGGATTGAAGAACGAGCAAGAACTAGTGGAGCAGTCTGAGAACAGTAACAAAACTCATGTTTTTCTCATCATCTTTCATTCTGGCGCTGAGTCCACCAATTTGGATTACACCATCAGAGTGCGAGAAAAAATTTCGTCGCTGGGAGAGAATCACTCCGAAACCAAAAATCTTTACCACCAAGGCGACACCCGTACTGGATTAGGTGAGTGACTCCAGTCTAGTTATTTAGGTACCACGTGATTGTCTATATTTTGCACCCACACCTATCTCACCTGTTTGGAGAGATACCCAGAAATGTCAAGTGTGAAAGTTGTAGGTAATATCAGAAACTTTTCAATGATATTAGTAACGAGTATACTTGGTGTGTCACAAAAGTGTGGTGAAGCAAAGATATACTTTTTTAAATGGAAAACCCTGTATATTATTGTCCCATTGGATTAGCTTTTTAAACCTGATTCCAAATATCCTAGGTTTTTCAGGTATATTCCCAATAGTCCAGGAAAAAATTTGACAAAAAGGGGTGGAATAATTTTTATTGAGAAAGGTGAAGTATAGAGGCCACCAGCAAAATATAGAGGTACCTAATCATTCATGTGAAATAGTTATTTTCCTAACAAGTGCGCAAAGTGTTACTTTTCCGCACGCAAACACAGTTATACGAACGACGCGAAGCGGAGTTCGGATACGTGTTTACGTGCGGAAAAGACACTTTGCGCACGTGTTAGGAACAAAATTTTTCCTACGAGCTTCATATCAGGTAGGTAACAACAAAAATCAAAAAAAAAACGATAATTTGTTTAATTATTTTTAATTAACTTGAAGGGAACCTATGCATTTATCAAAAAATTACATAACAAAAAAAAAATATAACAGAAAATCATCGTCAGAGCTCTTCATCTTAAAGCGTTTAATGGCGATTTCCATTTGTCATCAGTGCCGCACTGAGTGCATCCGCATCTTTTTCTAAAAACATGTAAGGATAAGGATACATTTTTTTGCCCTGTTTCGACAAATGGAAAACGCTATAAATTTGATGAGAAAGTTTGTAGGTTCTTGCATATAAATAGAAAACAAATCTGACAATGTGTTGAAGTTAATTAAATTTGGTGTTTGTAGGTATAGATGTTAGCTGGTACAGAAACAGAGGAAAAATTTGTCATCATGTGTCAAAGTCGACAAGTGTACTTATTGTTGCTTGACAATTATTTTTACTTTTCGGCACTCAGTGCGGATAAGGCCTGTATCCGCACTGAGTGCGGAAAAGTGCAACTTTGAGAACCGAAATGCGTGCGGAAAAGTACTACTTTGCGCACGCTCGTAGGAAAAATACATATTATATCTTCAAAATGTGTAACATTTTAATTTTGCTCTTCCCATTAAATGAGTAATTCAGCGTTTTAACTGGTAACACACAAATATTATTTTAGAGCTGACTTAATTGATTGGATATTAATTACCTTACTCTGCATCTTTTTAGATAATTTCAGGCACAGCCAGACAAGATTTTGCTCCTTATCATTTGTCTAATGATTTAGTTGACCATTGCAGATGAATATTTATTGAACAATGCCTGGTTATCTTATTCTTGTTGTCCTTAAAAGGAATATACATAAATTATCAATTTCATTAGTCGATAGCCAACATTGTTTTGATTTTCAAATAAAAAGGGGTTATGTCCAGTTAATTGTCATTCAATTCTATTTTCGCGCCAGCTCATTTCGAAGGATTAATTCCTTTAGTTTTCACTCCCTCTCTGTCTCTCTCTTACTGGAGGATTTCATTTCTTTTATTTACCTGTTATCGAGTACCTATATCGATCAATTTGCTGGTACTTTGGTTTTGATCGCGTAGGGTTGGGTTTTTCTATAAATGTCGATATAATTGGTGTCGTGTTAGAGAAGGCATGGACAATATTAGAGGAGAAGGTGGTAATATGGAACCCCATTTTGTTTTTCCTACATAAAATTTTTATTTTTTGTGGTATCGGCAACAATTAATATCAACGAGTTTTCTGATTATATTTTTATTATGCTGAATGAAAAAATCGACATTCTGAAAGATGGTTCATGGATAATTAAAAAAAAATTGAAAATGTGCAATTTGCGCTTGGCCAAAAAAGTGCTGATAATATGGACCCCTCCATAATTGATCCATATTATAATCAAAAAATAAGAAATATTGCACTAGGCCAATGAAAAATAGAAGGTAATGTTCAAAACTCAATTGAAAACAAATAATGAATAAATTTATCGACAAAAATCGCAAATGTAGTTGTCTTTTTCGCAGTCTGCACATTCACAATGAGCCCACATTTCGCACATGATGCACTGCACCCATAGTTCACCTCTTGTGTCATCTGAAAACTTTCCTTCGCAGAAAATGCAGATTGCGTCATCTTTTGAGTTAGGTTCTTTTCCGAAAAATTCTTCTGGGCCACTAGATGAGTCAGAAACGACGCTGTCAATGTCATCCCCTTCTTCAGATGATTCTGATTCTTCACCCTTTTTTGATTTGCCCTTTTTCTGTCCCCTTTTGTTAAGGGCGAGGCTAAGAGGCTTTTTCGCTGACCCAACCAGCCCACGAGAAGTGCTAGGTGTAGGAAGCTGATCTTGGCTAATACGACACTTTAATGGTGTAACTTTTCTTTTCTTCACAAATTCCTCCAATTCATTTTTGTAAGGTGAACTGGTGATAACTGCAGCGGAAGATGCTTTTCGACCTCTATTGGACATTTTTCTTTTTGGTTGGGGAACCGGGCTAATATCAATAGGCAAAATTACGTTTTGTGTTGGAGACTTTGGGTCAAGAGTGGAACTGCAACCAGCAGGTGCACGATTCTCATTTTCATCCATAGCATGGTTCTCATTTTCATCAGTGGCATGATCCTCATTTTCATCTCTGGCATGATCCTTATTCTCATCTGTGGCAAGTAAAGGCTCCCCTTCCAATTCAGCTGCGACAAAATCAACATCTGTGAAAACCCTTCGATTGCAAGGATACATTCCGGTCTTAGAAAAACCATTGATTGCTATTGATCCAGTTTGACACTGAACATAGGCTTGGTTAAAAAGTTCAGCAATATCATAGGGCCCTAGGCGCCGCTGATTATGACGCATCCAAAGGCGAATAGCTTCACTGTAATGAGTTTTTAGTGCCCCCATGAATGTTTTGTCTAAAGGTTGGAGCTTGTGTGTTGTATGTGGTGGTAGACATACTATGGTGATATGATTTTGCCGGGCTAGTTCTATAATTTCAATGTTTCGTGTATGTGAATAGTGCCCATCCAGCAATAACAATACTGGGGACTTTTCAGATGGTTTAACATGTTCAATAAAATGTGAAAACCAGTCACGGAATAGGTTACTTTGAACCCAACCCGAGGGATGGCATTTCCCTACTGAACCAAGTGGTGCATTTCTCATGAGATTATCGGACATGTTTTTGCGGGGAAATATAAGCATCGGAGGTATGAATATGCCACTAGCACTCATGCAACATATCACCGTCATTGTTGATCCTCTTTCAGCTGCAGTCAGTGCTCCAATTTGTCTTTTACCTTTCATGCCAATTATTTGTGGAATTTTAGTTTGAACGATTGACAGGCCAGTTTCATCCACATTAAAAACTCGATCGGCCGCGAATTTATGCTTTTCATATTCACTCTCCAAAAGATCGAAAAAATCGTTAACGGATTTCCTGTTAAAACCATTAGCTCTTGAAATTGAAGTACCCGTAGGTTTGCGAATGGAAATCCTGTCCTGGTAACGACGCAAAAAGTGGTCTAGCCATGCACGTCCGGCTTCTTCTCTAGCACCGAATGGATGCTGTAGATTATTACGCTCAGCTAACTGAAAAGCCATCACTTTCACATCTCTACGAGTCAATCCGTGGTATTTGCTTTCCATTAGAAGTAAATACTGAACTAACTGCTCTTCAAGGTGACTTGGCAAGACAGGCTTTCTTCCCAACTTCTTTTCAACAACTTCCTCTGCAGAATATTCTGTCTGATGGACGAATCGTTGCAGCGTTGTTTTTGGCACTCCGAAAAGTTTGACGGCCCTTTTGAGTCCCATTCTTTTTTCACGTACGGCAACGATCGCATTAATCATAGCTTGTTTGTCCCAAGTTTTTCGACGAGACTTTCCTGGTGAATTTTTTTCTTTCGGTGATAACAATAATTCTCTCCGCGGCATAATGGCGAACCTACAACAATTAACACTTTTGATATCATGGATACAATATAGGTATATAGTATGGACCCCCTGTATTTTATATGGAACCCGCGGTTCCATAATACCAGCATTAAAAGGGGTCCATATTAACAACAATGCACGGTTCGAGAAAAAATTAGGTTATATTTTTTAATAAGTCGATACGGATATTCTATTGATGGAACAGTTAGAAAAAGCCTATGTTGAACTACCGAATCACTCAGAGCTCACTTACCACTAGATTAGACCGCTAAACAGGACCAAACACTTCGTGAATGAAACTTTCCAAAAATGACAGTTGATACGCTGACGCCATGCAGCGAAACTAGCTGAACAGCCCATGTTGCCAATAGTTTTCCGGCGTCTAGGCGTGTCTATCAAAGTAGTTTTGGGCATTACACAAAGATGTCACTAGCCGTTTCCTAATTACCGAGGGGTTCCATATAAAAAACAGGTTCCATATTACCACCTTCTCCTCTATTTAATAAGTGAAGTTATTTATAGATTTTAACGAGAATAGTGTTTTCCTGATTTGTGTGGATTGAGTCGGTTCCATTTGTTGAGTCCCTTTGGAGGTTTCGCTGACGACTATCGATATCTTTGTCGTTATCTTTCAATCCTTCCTAAAGTGTGGAATGTGGAATTCGATAGAAAAAAATGTAACATAAAAAAAAAGTTAGTGCGTAGTAATTTCTGGTTTAGGGTCCCAAAAATAGTACAACGGTCTTTTCCATTTCGTCCAGCGACAAGAACACTTTGGCTTTGGCCTGAAGGATAGTTTTTTTATCCGGTTGACCATAAAGAAAATTAAGTGATTTTCTCTATTTAATTAGGATCCGGTCATCCAGATAATTTCAATTTTGGTTTTGCCAGTCTAGTTTTGGTTTTTGTTACCTTTTGGCAGCCAAATCACCTTTCTAAGGGATTTATCTATTTCTTCTAGTCGAATATCATTCACGTCGCTTGGATTGAATTGCTTGAGCCTAGACTCTTAGAGCCTTGATTTTATTGTTGCTCGTTATTGTGAACTTCCAAATTGGATCAGCCAGCGTAGGTGAAATTAGAGTTCCATGACCTTCCTTTCACCTTCAACCTTTGAGCTGTGGCCCTCAAAAATCCACGAGGGTCTTATGGTACGGTTTTATGCTACCGTTTTCGATAACGCAACTCAGTGGATGTTTTGATGGTATGCAGTACCCACCACTGTATCTGAATAGCAAAGACTCGGCGAACTAGTTTTCATTGATGAGATAGATCATCTGGTACGAGTGTGAAATCCCAGACCCATTGTTAATTGTCGGCATAAAGCTAAGTAGTTTAGTGTAATTTTTTTTATTAATTATTTAAAAATATCGTATATGGCTTAGGTAACTTTAGTTACTCACATTTAAGTAAACATTTGACCCCATTTATTTGCGGAGTGATCACTGACGCTGGGTGTGTGTTAAATCGCACTTATTGGTTATTTTAGTTTTAAGTATAGCTCTCTGCTTACATAGGTATTCATACATATCAATACCGACAGACAGTTTTCTTAAATCTGACTATGAGGAAGCCTTTAGGTTCTTTATTCCTGCTAGTCGTCATACTAGCCTCTGAATACGTGTCATAATCATTATTTAATCACCATAACTTGTACTAAATCAATACTTAATATTCAATAAATACTGATTTTGTTGTATTGCCAATTACCTGCTTTCTTTGTCTTTTTGCTTATCCAATTATTTTCTTACATTTCAGGCATAATAATTTGGTTTGTACTTTAGTTCAACCTGCAGTCATCGCAGGACTTTTCCGATTTAGTTTCAAAAATTGGTGGCGCACGAATCCACGAACCGGGCACGTGGACACTTTAACAAACTCTGTTGAACTAAGGTCGCAATCCAAATAAGGCTACATTTTGGTAATTGATTTTTTCTTACGTAAAATAAAAGTGTTACAAATGGGATATTCAGAGGCTGGACTATGAGGAATAAGCCTAAAAAACCTAGTATATTTGGAATCAGGTTTGAAAGGCTAATCCAATGGGACAATAATATACAGGGTTTTCCATCTAAAAAAGTATAACTTTGAATCGCCACACTTCTGTGTCACACCCTGTATACTTTTAACTAACATCATTAGCTGCTTCCGGAAATCTAAATCCTGGATCGAGTAGGTTAATATCATCTGATCGCGGTTCAGCTCGTTTCAACGTTTCCGAACGATTTCGATCGACGATCGCCGGCACCCGCGTTTGTTTTTCTTCATAAAGTAGATTGTAGATTGTGGGGGAGTCGTTTCGACTTTTCAACCGCTCAGCACTGCTACCTTTGCAGATATTTTGTACGTGACTGTACATCTCAAGTTATCTCTAGGAAGCAGACTTCTACCGAAGGAAGCTATTTTCCTGGGTGTCAGTTGGCCCACTTCTTCTGGTGACAGTGTTGCTCCCTCGAAGAATTTGAGCCTCTTGCAGAATTGGGCTGGACATTCGCAGAGCAGATGCTCTGCGGTCTCTATTGCATCTTCTGCTCTGCCCATTAATCTTAAACGGTATTTTACCAGGCAGTGTCCTGTGAGCACTCCTACCACCAATCTGATGTCTGTTCTGCTTATGTTAAGGAGCTCTTCAGCTCTTTTTGCTGAAAAGGTAATAAACCTTTTTGACTGTCTCAGTCCTGGAGTGTGCCTCCAATATGATGACAGTTGGTCTTTTTCCCATTTGTTGAGTTCTTCTATGATGCTGCTTTTCATTAAGCCATAGTAGGGCTCTGGTCCGTGGTATAGTGTTGAGGCCCCTTCTTTCGCGAGGCCATCTGCTTCTTCGTTTCCTTCTATACGCTTCGACGACCAGGCAGCCACATCAGCGTTACCTGATTTTGTGTCGCTAGTGTTTTTAGGGTCTGTTAAAACTCCCAGATAAGTTTTGACGTGCATTTGAAAGCCCTTAAGGCTTTCAAGATAACTTGGCTATCCGATAGTATGAAGATGTGTTTTCTTTTGAGGCTTTGGTTAAGACACTCTTGTGCACATATATCTATGGCAAGCAGTTCGGCTTGAATTATTATAAGCTGTTTAACCAATACCTTGGAGAGCTTGAAGTTAGGGCCGGAAATGCCCAGTCCAGCTCCTTTCATTAGCTTGGATCCCCTGCTAACTTTCTCATTTGACGTTTTTGACAGAAGTGTCAAATACAATAGTTTTAAGAAACTGTCAAAAGTTTTCAACTAAGTCAGTTTTGGTCAAAAAAGTGAAACAGTGTGGAGTTAAATTTTTTGAAATGGAACATCCTATATTGTGAGCTTATTTGTTACTTCCCTTTAACCTGGTTTCAACGATATACGGTTTGATATGTTTATCTCTCGATTTATCTTCAATAGTTATAGGGAAAAACGCCAAAATTCCTTCCTAGGTCTCTCATGTTATTTTGAAAAAAATAACAATGTTACTTTTAGACAGCTGGATTTATCATAATATTTCACCTTGTATAATAATGAATAATGTAGCGCTACTTTGGTTTTCCAGGAGGAATGCGGTTGATTTCGGAATTTTCGGAAAACTCGGGCGCCACCCTTAGGATTAATGTGGTTAAGGGCCCACGTGCTCTAGGTAGCTTTTAAACAGTGGAGACGGAAAACCAGGTGTCCCTACGCATTTCCCAAAAATGAAACACACAATCCAACCAAGAAAGTAGTTTTTATTGACTACCCAATAATTTATAATACAAAAAGGAAATGCAAGAAAACTTAATTAAGATACAGGTTTTATAAAAGGAAATGCTAAGCGGAGAGTGAGGGGGAGCGAACGAAGTGCGTGTGCGTGACGGATTAGTCGCGTGAATTTAACGGTTCGAGATTACGGTACGGTAACGGTTAATCGGCAAAAGAAAGCTCCAGGAACCAGGATCGGTCCAGTATCCACACCGTCAGCTTGCAGGATTAGGCCTTTGGGCCTCGGGCGCGAATTTCTTACTCCGAGCAGAATGCAGGTCAGACAGAATGGGTGTGAAGAGTAAAGAGCACTACCCTGGTCGTATCACAGCCCGTAGCTCTATTTACTCTGTCACGGAACGAACGGAGCTGCCCTGTTTAGGTGTTCCAGCCGGCAGTTCCGGTCACTCCGTGCACAGAAGAGAGAAAGAAGAACTGTGGAGAATAAAGCGCGCCACCCTGATACCAGCCCGTAGCGCGCGTTATTCTGCCACGGAATGAACAGAGCTGCCCTGTTTATGTGTTCCAGCCCGCAGTTCCGGTCACTCCGTGCACAGAAAAGAGGAAGAAGGACTGTGTAGAATAAAGAGCGCCACCCTGTCACCAGCCCGTAGCGTCCTTTATTCTGTCACGGAAGGAGCAGAGCTGCCCTGTCCGTATTCCAGCCAGCAACTCCGGTCAACCCGTGTACAGAAGAGAGAAAGAAGAAATGTGTAGAATAAAGAGCGCTACCCTGTCACCAGCCCGTAGCGTCCTTTATTCTGTCACGGAAGGAGCAGAGCTGCCCTGTCCGTATTCCAGCCAGCAGCTCCGATCAACCCGTGTACAGAAGAGAGAAAGAAGAAATACCTGCATTCTTACCCGTACTTACATTAAACGGTCGGCTAACATCTGGCGTCGCGGCGCTGCTGTGGTTTTACCTTATCGGTCGGCTGCGTCAGGTCGGAGCGGTCTGGTAGGTCTGGTCGGTTTCGTAGCTCGGAGAGAAGTGACAAAACGCAGTGCGTGCTGCTATATTTATAAGCGGGAGGCACCGCATCATGTCGTCGTCGATCGGCAGCGCAGATATCAGCGGTGGGGAATTGAGTTTTTGAAGCGCGTCTCGCACGTCGGTTTGTACTGGAGAGTGCTTTGCAACCGAGGTCACGCGTAGCCACAAAATATCAGTAGCAAATTAATTTAATTAACGGAAACGCGGATAAATTAGTAAAAATCTAGTAACCTACGTTACAATAAAATTTGAACAATAAACTGTTCATAAAAAAAATCAATAAAGCTTAAATGGTACAATTTTTCTTTTTTCAATATGGAACCTTGAAAGGGGTTTTCATGTTTTTCTCTATAACCGTTGAATATAGACATATCAAATCGTATATCGTTGAAATCGGGTTAAAAGGGACTAACAAATAAGCGCACAATAAACAGGGTGTTCCATTAAAAAAATATAACTTCACGCTGCTGCACTTTTGACACACCCTGTATGCCTAAAATTAACTTAGTTGACACTTTTGTCAAAAATGCATAAGCGCAACTAGAGGGGTGGGGTGCTAAGCACCCCTAAAGCAAAAATTAGCACTCCCATTCGGTATCCCACCATAGTACTACCTACAGTGGCACTACCTAAAACTAATATAAAAATTCAGTGCAACCAAATTTCCAAATTATTTTTTTTTTTTTGTATTTACCATAGACTAGTCATCGATGACGTCATAATTTAGAAAAAAGTATTTTTCGTTGATTAATTCATAGAGCACATTCGCAATTATTATTGTTATGAAATAAAAAATTTCAATCGGGACCAGTATTACAATATTACCCTGAAAATCAAGACTTACCCTAAAATATACGGTTTTCATGCTATATTTAGGATGACGTCATCGAACAAGGTCAGACAATATTGTCAATATCTATGTTTATTCTTCAGGGTTGTCGTTATGTATGGAAATGGTCTGATAATTCAGAACCGGCTTAAAAAAAAAATACAATATTTCCTACCTGGGGATTTTTGGGACTGCGCGATTCAATAGCGGTATTTGCAATGTTGCCAAGTTTACCGTTTCTAAGATGTCGTATGTAACTTGATTTTTTTTTAATAGATGCTCCTCTTTATTTTTATTGTAATTAGTTCAGCGTCCCAACTTTACTAAAACCCCAAAATGCCAAAACTCCATTTTACTTGGTTTATGAAATATGGCAACACAGATTTTTTGTTGCAAAATGTACAATATTCCCTACCTGGGGGTTTTTAGAAATGCCCGATCCAATGGTGGTATTTGCAATGTTGCCAAATTTACCGTTTCTAAGATGCCGTATGTAACTGCCTGTAGGGGCATCCATTTAAAATCAAGTTACATACGGCATCTTATAAACGGTAAACTTGGCAACATTACAAATACCACCATTGGACCGTGCATTCTCGAAAACCCCCCAGGTAGGGAATATAATACAAATTTTCCAAGATAGAGAGGAAAGTGAAGAGCTCATTATAGGGAAATTTCGAAATTTTCCGGGAAGAAAGCACCCCAGGAAAAATTCTGGAAAATTGACTTTTTCAAGTAAAATTAGGGAAAATTCATCCTCTCATATTTCAATTTTTTTCTGGAGAACTGGCAAAAGAGGAAAAAATGGAAAGTCCAGGAGCTCATTATAAAAAAAATTCAAAATTTTGGAATGGAAAATCGCTCCAGGAAAAATTCTGAAAATAGTATATTAAAGTATAAGTGGATATAAGGGTCTTTAAAACACGCGCGATTTTTCGAGCACGACGGCGCAGCCGGAGTGCTCGAAATAGAGCAAGTGTTTTAAAGACCAGTTATCCACGAATACTTTACACTATTTTTTTTATTGGTATACGTTCAAATCATAAATTACTAATAATTGTAGAATGCTACATTCGTGCTTGACACTTGTTACATTTTATTTGACGTTATCTACAAGTACCTAACCTACTCCTGACAAATCAATAAAAAAAAAAAATGACTTTTTTTTATTGATAACCTATTTCACTTATTTATAGTACTACCAAAGAATATAATAGACTCCGTCTATAGAAGACCCGTCCGCCGGCGAAAATATAAACCCGCGTGATGGCGCTACTGTGCTACCAAAATCCTTCGTTTCTGTGATTAAATTAATTTGAGGCACCAAATACACGGGTTATTGCGGAGCTGCGTTGCCAAGTTGTGACTGGCTATGTTCAGCACCGTGCAATTCACTATTATGATAACAAATAATTGGAAGTTTTGCTATTGGGTAGGTATTTCATGTGACTGCACCAATTTAAGTACACAAATTGATAATTTTAGTATAGATTTTGTATAGGAAATTAATTGTCTGTGTTTTATAGGTAGGTATGTACTTATTATGTACAGTTGCGGCCATTGGAATTGGCACAAATTTTTGAATGCACCTTGTATTCCATCAAAAAAATGAACTATTTGACTTTTTGAAGTGAAAACTTCTTTAGAATCGTTGGGAGTGATTTGAGACTCGATGAAATGAAAAAGCGACCCGATGAAATGAAACGAAAAGCAACACTTTTTTAACACGCTTATAATTAACACACAATACACAACAAGAACCTGGAACAAGCCAAGTGAGCTGGAACAAGTCTGGAAAAGTCTGGAAATCTCTGAAAACGTCTAGAAAAAACCTGGAAATTTCTGGAAAGGGTCGGAAAAATTCTGCCAAAGGTCCCAAAAGACCTGGGGATCATTTTCCAGAATCCGGATCAGTATGTATGTCTGGATAAGATCTGGATAAAGTCTGTAAAACTCTGGAAAACCCTGGATAAGTCTGGGTATTGTCTGGAAAAGTCTGGAAATCTCTGGAAACGTCTGGAAAAAGCTTGGAAATTTCTGGAAAGGGTTGGAAAAATTCTGAAAAAGGTCCCAAAAGACCTGGGGATCATTTTCCAGAATCCGGATCAGTCTGTACAGGGTGCTGCAATTTGGAGTGTTTTTACAGAAAAAACACAATTCCAGACCAGATAGAGGAAAATTGACTTAGATATCATGGAATCGATTTTCGAGAAACGTCGATTGTCAAAAACCGTATCGCGATATCTTCAATGGTACCATTAATACATGGCGATTTTCGATTTTCCCCTATTATGAAAAATGGCCATAAGTTTTTTATTTATCAATTTTTTTCATTTCTGTAAAAACATTATGGAGACACTTTTTTGAGCACAATCCAATGGCGGACTCGGTTTTTTTCTATATCGCTCCGATTTCGAGATATCGACCAAATTCCGATATTTTCAAATGAAACATCCTCTATAATAATAGCTCATTGGATAGCTCTGTTTTTGCTCATTTCAATGATATAAAGTTCGATAGGTTTATCTCTAACAGTTTTCTAGAAAAAAATTTATATCTGTTTCAGTCATAAGAAACAATGTGTTAGAAAGAGACCTTCCTCACTTTCCTTACACATATAAAATCCTTTTCTAACACATTGGTTCTTACGACAAAAATAGATATGATTTTTTTTCTCGAAAACTGTTAGAGATAAACCTATCGAACTTTATATCATTGAAATCAGCAAAAAGAGAGCTATCCAATGAGCTATTAATATATAGGGAGTTTCATTTGAAAATATCGGAATTTGGACGATATCTCGAAATCGGAGCGATATAGAAAAAAACCGAGTCCGCCACTGAATTGTGGTCAAAAAAGTGTCGTCATAATGTTTTGACAGAAATAAGAAAAATTGATAAATAAAAAACTTATAGCCATTTTTAATAATAGGGGAAAATCGAAAATCGCCCTGTATCAATGGTACCATTGAAGATATCGTGATACGATTTTTGACAATTGACGTTTCTCAAAAATAGATCCCATGACATTTAAGTCAATTTTTCTCTATCTGGTCTGGAAGTATGTTTTTCCTGTTGAAACACTCCAAATTGCAGCACCCTGTACAAGTCTGGATAAGGTCTGGATAAATCTGGATAAAGTCTGTGAAACTCTGGATATTGTCTGGAAAAGTCTGGAAAAGACTTGGAAATTTCTGGAAAGGGTTGGACAAAATTCTGAAAAAGGTCCCAAAAGACCTGGGGATCATTTTCCAGAATCCGGATCAGTCAGTACAAGTCTGGATAAATCTTGATGAAATCTGGAAAACTCAGGAAAGCTCTGAATAAGTCTGGAGAATGTCTGAAAAAGTTTGGAAATCTCTGGGGCTGGCACGCTTTTATAATACATCGAACTAAAAAGTGAAAAATAAATATATTTTGAAAAAACTAAAAAACACGCTTTCATAGTAAATTGAACTAAAAAGTGGAAAATAATTTGTAATATAAAAAAAAAATATTAATGAACAAAAAATATTAGAATTATTGTGAAAAAAGCGTGGGGTGCTCAATGTATAAGAAATGTGGAACAAAGCACCCCAGCGTGTATTTTAGTTTTTTTAAACTATATTTATTTGCGTTCTTTCTCAAGTCTTTTGGTGGGGGGGGGGGGCGCCACTGTGTATGTTAGTTTGTGTGTAATGCATGCAGTTCGATGAAGGTTTCACTTCTACCGGGTGTGAACTCCACAGGATTTTTTTTTAACAAGCCGTTAATGCCAAAATTTTGTCAGTTTTGGCTTTATACAAAGCGCGTTCAAAAATTTGTGCCAATTCCAATGGCCGCGACTGTACCCTACCAGTACCATTGAATAATAATAGGTCTGTTTCTGCAGAAATCACAAACCAGTCAGAGTGAATTTCATTGGTTGAAACTAGTTTTCTGACTGTTTTCAACCAATGGAATCCGCTCTGACTGGTTTGTGATTTCTGCAGAAACAAACCTAATATTATTAGGATAAATAAAAACAAAATAATAAATAGTTTTATAAGTATGTATTTTTACAGTAATTTTCTGTCACTAATAAATTCATTATATAAAAGGAACTTAGACCGATCTACAAAAAAATAAATAAATAATTCATAATTCAAAATAAAAACATAAATTTCTAAGTGGCAAATTCGCCAAATATACTGAAAACCCCAAAGAAAATGATAGAACATAGCATCCATTGATATTCTTTGCTTAATTATAAAATAATATATGTTGAAAAATTAAAGAAGTTCAGGATTCTAAAATATCGCTACAAATAAATTACTAACGATAAAAAAAAATTGCATTTTCAATATTTACAAAAAAAACTATTTATACATATTAATATTGGGTTTTTCTGGAACCTACCAGGGTGTGCGAAATACCTGAGGTACTTAGGTACGGTACGTACCCACTGTCCTAAAAATAAAATAACAAAATCGTTGCGTTTGAGCGATTTTTGCTATTTTTTAGTGGGGGACAAATATTTGACGTGGAAAGTTTCCGTTGGCCCTCCCTGTTTAGTATAGATTTTAGATTTCTCAGCATAGGTAAAGATTATACAGCATGGGTAAAAAGAATGGAACACTTACAGGGGTTTGAAAAGAATCGCTCGGACCTGTCAATTTTATTTTTAAGCTGCGCATTTTTCGGAGATTGAGTTTAACCGGAATTTGCAATCATGAATTAAATACAAAGTTGGTGTCAAATGATGGGTTTATGGAAAATTGATAAGAATGTATGATCGGTTTTGCTCTTAAATTAACCGTCAAGGTTTTAGAGCCTGTCAAAGTTGCAAAAAAATCAACTGTCAATATTCCCGAAACAGTTGAAGATAGGTATAGGACATTATACATAGAATATTTCAATATTTTTTTGTAGAATCCAAAAATGCAATAACATACAGGGCTGCCGTTGGAAATAACAAAGTTGATGCAAGTAACACCATTTCTGGAACACCCTGTCTATTTTTTTTCTCCAAAAAAAGGGGAAGCTCAAAAATAAAATTGACAGGTTCGAGCGATTTTTCAAAAAAAAAAGATAGTTTCCAAACGCCTGTAGGTGTTTCATTAAAAAAAATAAGGCTTTGGATTTGGATTTCGTAACGAAGATTATTCTGAAATAAACCTGAAAGAATTGAAATATGTAGGTACCTTCTACTGGTTTTTCAAATTTTTCATCTTTTGTTTTAAATCTTTTTTTAAATTATGTCTTGACCATTTGCAATATTTGAAGAGATTGGTGCTTACCAGGTGAGATATTAAAAACGATCTATGCTCATAACAAGGATTATTGTTGTCACCTAACCATTGAACATTTTCTGTGATAATTTTGTTTTTAATCCGTGCACCAACAGACTCTTGATGTTTATAGATATCAAAATATTCATTAAATATCAACATAAATCGCTGAACCATTGCATGCATATTTACAGAAGGTACTAATAGATGTATGGTTTCATTGCAACCATAGTTTTTGTTTAACAAAAATATATTTTTTTTGTCAGAAAGTAAAGAATAATCACGTGCTTGAAATGAAGATCGGCAAACATCGCATTGAAATTTATCCAGCGTTTTTTTAATAAGATACCCTGCATAATAAGAAATTGCGCAATCTTCCAGATCAGTTTCTTCCGCGGAATTACTCGTAGATTTAGGATCGGTATTTGTATTAGATTCAGACACGGTATCGTCTAATAATTGATCCTCTAAAAATGCATCAGTAGAGCTAGTAGATGGTTGCTTATTCTCATTCTGATAATGCAGAGCTTTTGATGTTGATGCCAATAATATATTGGGGCAAGTTGGTTGTGTGAGTTGGATGTCTGAATCTTCCTCACAATTGGACAACTTTGACGGTTTTAAAAGATTAGTTATTGATTGGATTCTAAAAGCAAGTCTAAAAGATTTTGCTGAGGGATTCAGACTCCATCCACCACGTTGTCTAATAATGGAAAAAGAATTCTCCAGGAAGTCCTGATTGAGACGATTAGTTAAAATAAAATGATTTCCGTCTTGCTTTTCATTTTCAAATAGAGCCAGTATTGCATTAATTGTTTGCACCATACCGTCAAAACATGGTGGTCTACTATATCTAAGAATAGATTTTGTTTCTGATTTTTTAGGCTTTGAATTAGACACTTTTATTAAAGATGAAAACATATCTCTGCTAGTTCTTAGAACTTCCAAAACCGCAGGATTTTTTTCACTGAGGCCGCGATTAAAAGGATTTTTGTCATAAAGGCGTTTACTGTTTAAGGCGTCAAATAAATTATTTAAAGTGAGAACAAATTCTGCAGTATCTAATCCTTCTTTATTATTAATTAAATTTAATTCGACGCATGTTTTGATAGCAAAAGCAACTGTTTTGGAAAAAATTTGTAGGGCTAGACGACAGGACATTTTTTCGAACGGACTTGGATTTAAATGTTTGTCACTAATTTTTGTCAATGCTCTAGCTGTTTTGGATGCTCTATCAATTTCTACGGTTTTTCTTATCACATCAAAAGATATAATCTTATCCTCAAGTTTATAAGTTCCTGTGAGCAAATTATTCCTAAGACTCTTAAAAAGGTGGGGGACATCAAAAATGGCAAAAATTGTTTGATCTTTTGAAATAAAAAATGGGCTTTCTTTTGTTATTCCTAAAGATTTGAACGCTGATCGATTAGTAGAGCCCTGATCACACACAATAGCTTTTGGAATGAAACCGATTTTTTGTAATTCATTAGTAACATAAATAATTAATTGTTTTAATATAGTTGAAGGTGCCGAGTTATAGGAAAAAAAGTAGGCTATAGGCATTTTCCAATTGGAATATAAACCTCTCATTGAGAACGCTAATGCATGTGATGCTTCTTTAGATGTTCTACCGAGTGGACCAAAGTCTTCAAAACCTTCAATAATATCTAATTTTTTATTGTATTCTAGACAGCTCTTGATACTAACTTCATCAAACGCAATTACACATTTTTTTTCTTGTTTACTCATAGTAGCACATTTCATTTGAAGATGTTCCCTACAGTTTTCATCAAGTCCAGCTTTGAAGAGATTTGAAGAAATCCATCTTCGAATCGTACTTACTGCAGGTAGGATGATTCCCTTCCGCCTCAAGAAACAATATGCTGCTGGACTTTTATAGAAAAAAGATATGGCAAATTCTTGCTCTTTGCGGTTCCACACTTTCCTTCGTGAACCTCGAAATTGCATTAAAACAAACGTTTGGGCAATACTAGATAAAACAGTAATAGCAGGCATAAGATTAGATTTAAAATTTCTGGCGTTTTTAACTTTTTGAGACAATTCTTTTAGACGGCATTTATAATTCTTTAGTTTTGAAACGTTACATCTGAGTTTTTGTTTTAATGCAATTTTACGAGGAGTATATTGTGCATCTGGTAAATCTGAAAGTTCATTTGCAAAAGAGTTATCTAGATTTTCTTTAGGTCGTTTTTTTTTTTGAGAATTTGAATCTGACATTTCAGGACTACAAAGTGGAAGTATATGTCTATTTTGGTAAGTTCGTTTTGGCGTTAAAACCTTTAAAGCTTCATAGACTTTTGGAACTGCATCTTTTTTTAAGTAAAATTTTTTTTCAGTCCTATAATCTTCGTCTGTAAAATGATTCTCGCACAGGTATTTATTTCGAATATCTTCAGGAGCTAGTCCAGCGAGTGAAGGATTTCCTTAAAACAAAAAAAAATATATAACAATAGTTTTTCTTTTTCAAACTCTAAAAACCCTTATAGTAGAGCCTGTGTTTTTTTTTAATGGCATGTTTTATTATAAAATATTTGGCAACTTCATTCTTAAGAAGAGAATTGGAAAAACTCCATCTCATACCTATGAACCACAAGGGTTTAATTAAGCTTATTTTATCAGATGATAACTTGGAAAATATATTTATTGATTACTTAAAATTATGTAAAGTTCTTATTTGAAAGATAATTAGAGATTGTTTCGATTCCTATGTTTTTTTTCCTTATATGTTACATCCTTCCTAACCGGGTCCACCTGTGTTTTGTTAAAGTTTAAAAATGTCCTGCATAGACCCCAGGACGAGAAGCGTGTGTCCATGTGTTTATCCTTTTTGCTAGATTCCTTCCTTTTTTTTTTTATCTGTATATCGTTGGGTGAATGGTTAGCTAAAGTTTGAACTTTTGAATTATGTTTTCGTGGCTAAGTGAGCTATGCTCAAAGCCAAAAAAAAAAAAAAAAAAAAAAAAAAAAAAAAAATTATAAAATATTCATTCATGCATATTTTTAACGACCTCTTTATGGTCGTCTCCCATCAGGGAGATTTTTGGTTATAGAATCCCCTTTCAAATAAAGTCCTGCCAGGTAATTTTCTGACATCCTGTATAAACATCTGATTTTTTTCGTAAATCTAGGGTAATATTTAAAAGAGGCCCTTTAACCAACCACCGGTCAAATGATTGTTAATTCTTCCGCAAAAAAATGGGATATGAAAATTTCAATATACAAAAGAATACCTAACTTACCGCAATTAATAATCCACTGTTTACACAGATCTTCATTTTTAAATGGAAATCTAAATAATCGCCGTTGAGAATTACGTCGGCTAACACCGCAATTGTAATATTGGCAAACATTTCCAGACATTTTTAAAATAAGTGTTTTCAAATTTATACAGCTGCCACCGAATCGGATTGATCGCCTAGACGCTTAATTAAAAATAAACATATTGTGAACTTCCGAATTCCTCTTGGCACGCGTCTGGCGTCCATCTCCCCACGGACGCCGGCTTATCGCCGCTGAACCAAAAGCACCTAGCACCTACAACAGCGACAACTCGGCAACAGTGGGCAATAAACTCTAACCAGCGTCCACCCCGGCTAAAGCCGGCGTCCATCGAGGTCTCAAATTTTAGAATACGGACGAGACTTCTAGGTATGTAAATCGTCAGACGTCTAGTTCGTTGCAAAAAGGGGGTCAGACGTCCTCAAAGTTTTTATTTTATGGCATTTTCTTCAAATATATTTGTCAAATACCTGCAAAAATATATTTTGACAGGACACCGAAGAAAATGCCATAAAATAAAAACTTTGAGGACGTCTGACCCCCTTTTTGCAACGAACTAGACGTCTGACGATTTACATACGTTACCTGTGACCTTCAAACAGATAATGTGCAAAATTTCTATAAATTTTGAGCTTTGAGAAAACAGTTTAGATGCTTCTTAAAATTACAACTTTGCCCGCGTCCCAGAGCCAGCTGTCCCGGAATTGTGAGTGCTGACTGTACACTAGCATTCTAGCACTAAAGTACGACCTATTTTGAAAATATCCGCCTTGCGAAAACTCTTGCATGTTTTTGGCGCCACCTCCTGGACTAATAGGTACCAATAAAAAAAAATAGTGTAAAGTATTCGTGGATAACTGGTCTTTGCTCGAAAAATCGCGCGTGTTTTAAAGACCCTAATATCCACTTATACTTTAATATACTATTTCAAGTGAAATTGAGAAAAACTCATCCTCTCACATTTCATTTTATTTCTGGAAAACTAATAAAGCAAGACTTGTGAAATTTTTCCAGGATCAAGAAGAAAATAGGGAGCTCATTATAGGAAAATTTCAAAATTTTCTAGTTAAAAATCACTTCAAGGAAAGTCGAGAGGAGAGTTCTGAAAAATTGAGTTTTTTAAGCAAAATTCATCCTTTCACATTTCATTTTTTTTATGGAAAACTAATAAAGCAAAACTTGTGGAATTTTTCCAGGAGAAAGAAGAAAATGAGGAGCTCATTATATAAAAATTTCAAAATTTTCCAGTTTTCCAGAAAAAAGAGGAAAGTGAGGATCTCATTAAAGCAAAATTTCAAAAAACTACTTCGGGGTCAACAACGTGTCTGCCGAAGTACACCTTTCTGATCCTGGCAATAGCTGGACCTTCGGTAAGGAGATGGATGGAGGTTTCTTCATCTTTCAGACAGAATCTGCACTCAGGGTCATCTACGATACCCATCAAGTGCAAATGTCTGTTGAGCTGACAGTGTCCGGTGAGGAGTCCTGTCAGCAATACAAAAAGGTATGCGATCGCTTGATTCGTTGGCAGCAACGGACACTGTCCAACGATTATCATCTTCGCCTCGCTAGGAATTCCATAGTAATGATAATGAGTTTCAACTTTTTTGCTGGACAGGCACAGCGCAGTTGTAATCGACTTCCCGCGCCGATCTGAGGGGCCCCATCCGCCCCTGACCGTGACAAACTGTTCAATTTTACTTCTTCCAGACTTCGATCAGGAACGCTCATGATTGGCCTCCCATTTAAAAAGTGAGATGGGGTTAGGGGTTCAGAGGATTGAGGATATAAGGGACAAGAATTGAGAATTGCTTTTGTCTGAACAAGAACCGTAGAAAACTCCTCGTAAGTCAAAATGGTGTCTTGAATAACCCTCTTCAAATGATACTTTACCCTTTTAATATTGGAATCCTATAATCCACCGAACGTTGGCGAACGTGGTTGAATGAGATGCCATTCCGTACGATAATCACTCAGACTCACAAAAATATCTTTAGCTGATCTTGACAAAAATTCAAACAAACTTGATAATTCTCTGTTTGCTCCCACAAAATTTGACCCATTGTCTGAATACAAATGTGATGGTTTACCATATCAAAACACTTATTTCCAATCAAATCTGGTATCTTCAATTTACTGGAAAAAACCGTCTCTACGGGCCAACTATTCTCGTTTCTTAAAAAAGCTGAACCCTGCCACCACATTTTAGATGCAATCAAGTCCTCAGGAGAAACATCACGGGTGGCAATATCCGCAGGATTTTCTTTTGTATTTACATACTTCCAGGTATCCAGATTAGTTAACTTTCTTATCTCTGATATTCTGTTACGAACAAAAACTTGTTATTGATCAAGGGGCGTATGTAAAAAATTAAGCACAATCTGAGAATCGCACCATAAACACTCAATGACATTTGGCTGTAAAGCCTCGAAAACCATTTTGAATAAACGCGCCAATAAAAGAGCTCCACACAATTCAAGCTGCGGTATTGTAAGATTTTTTTTTTGGATTTTTTATTGGCGCAACCTCTGTTTTTGAACATAACAAATGAACAAGAGGTTCACCTCTATCATCGAAACTACGCACATAAATAACAGCACTATGGCTTTTGGGAAGAATCACTGAAACCATGGATCTCAGTAATTGAATTGTCTGACGGTCAAAAAATATAGGTACATATCTAGGAATTTTCAATGAATTAAACAAAACCAAGTTTCCAAATTCCAGGAAATTTCCAAATCTGCTGGAATCCTATCATCCAAGTCCAATTTAAGGGCCCATAACTCTTGCATCAAAATTTTGACTACGATTATGCACGGACCCAAGGGATCGAATATCTTGGTTTCGTTTTGTTTTGTGGCAGGAAGTGATGTACCTATCTAAATTATCTCTTGGGTAACGGCCAGTTACTCAACATCGGCATAGACGATGGGTCCTGCGAGACCATTAGGAAAATGGGGTACAACCTCTTCTATAGGTTCGGGAAAATCCCCGTACACGGCCTAAAGAAGAGAAAGGATAAAGAAGGAGCTAACGAGGAACCGAACGAGCCCACCTCCTCGGAATCCAAACCGAAGTCTCCTTCAGAAGAAGACGAAGGGAAAGAGGACGAAGGCCTTGAGGAGGGAGAGAAAACTCTCACTCCGGCAGAGGAAGTTCCCAGTGAGGAAGAAAAAATGCTTCTGGGCGATTAGGAGGTCATCACTCCACCACACCAGAAACAACAATAACAGGTAAGATGGCGAATTACACCACAATAGCCCAGGTGAACGCGCATCACGCTAAGGGAGCATCCGCTGCCATAGCGCGGTTGTTCACGTCGGCACATTTGGGAGCCGTACTAATCCAAGAACCTTGGATACACAAGGGGCAGATCAAAGGCCTGTCAAGTAAAGGGGCAAAAATAATCTGGGACAGTCGGTGTAACGACCCTAGAGCATGCATTCTCCTGAATGAAAATATTAATCATTTATGTCTTTCAGAATTTACGTCGCGAGACTTGGTTACGGTTCGGGTTAAACTTACCACCGACCCACCACACCGCGACCTAGTACTGGCATCAGGCTACTTCGCTGGAGATGGGCAAGCACCACCAGAAGAAGTACAGAGACTAGTCGAGTAATGCAACAGGAACAAACTACCGCTCCTAATTGGCTGTGACGCCAACGCCCACAACACTATTTGGGGAAGTACCGACACAAACCTAAGAGGTGAGCAACTGTTAGAATTTATCTTTCAAACAAACCTGAATGTACTAAATGTAGGGAATACACCAACATTTGTTACTAGGGTCAGACAGGAGGTGTTAGACATAACACTTTGTAGTCCAAATATCGACCAAATGATCAGGAATTGGAGAGTTTCAAATGAACCCTCTCTCTCTGATCATAGAATTATAATATTTGAAGTAAAAGGAGTGCAGGAACGAACTGCCTCGTATAGAAACCCCAAAAACACAAACTGGGAAGAATACACAAGCAAACTGCAACGCAACCTCAAACAAAATAAGGTTAGCTGCAGGAACACACGTGAAGCAGAAGAAACCCTTCAAATCCTTAACGGAGCAATCATGGAGGCATACGAATCCAGTTGTCCTGTAAAGGAACAAGTAAACAAAAAAGGTTGCCCATGGTGGAATAGTCACCTGTCACGACTTAGATCCGAGGTTCGCTGTCTCTTTAACAGAGCCAAACGCGACGGAGAATGGCAGGGCTACACCGAAAAGCTGACTGAGTAAAACAGAGAATTAAGGAAGGCCAAACGGAAAAACTTCCAGAACTTCTGTGAATCTATCACAGAAACACCATCAGCAGCCTGGCTATACAAAACCCTGGCAAAAGGCAGGGCGCAAGGACCATTGACACTTAAAAAACCAGACGGTAGTTACACAGAAAATGAAGAGCAACGAGCTGCTCTACTACTGGAAACCAATTTTCCAGGAAGCATACCCAATGGTAGTGAAGAAAACAAAGAACGGCACAGAAAAAGCAGGCAAGAAAACTGGGAGGTTGCCAAGAACCTTTGCACTCCGCAGCGGCTGGCTTGGGCGATCGACTCATTTCAATCGTTCAAATCACCTGGAGTAGACGGCATTTTTCCAGCCCTGTTGCAAAAAGGGCAAAATAAAATTATGCCGTATCTAATCAAACTCATTAGATACAGCCTTGCGACCGGATACATACCCAGTCAATGGAGAAGAGCTAAAGTAACTTTCATCCCAAAGGCAGGGAGAAGGGATGCCACTCTACCGAAGTCGTTCAGACCTATATGTCTCACGTCGTTCTTGCTGAAGACAGTTGAGAAAGTTGTAAATAACTATATCAGAACAAATGTTCTAGAAAAGACGCCACTACACCCTAGGCAACATGCTTACAGAGCGGGCAGATCAACAGAAACCGCTCTATTTGAACTCACTGACAGCATCGAAAACACACTGCTGAATAAAGAAGTAGCCATCTGCGCCTTCTTAGACATAGAGGGTGCTTTCGATAACACCTCTCATGAGTCAATAAAGAATGCGCTTGTCAGAAAAGGAGTGGACAAAACCACATCCACCTGGATGTGTGAAACGTTAGCCACCAGAACTGCAGAAACGGATGTGGGGGAACAAACCATACAAGTCACCACAACGAGAGGATGTCCACAGGGAGGGGTACTCTCACCCTTGATGTGGAGTCTAGTAGTCGATGATCTACTAAATACACTGACAGACCAGGGCTTCAACTGCCTTGGCTACGCCGATGATATTGTCATCATAGCCAGAGGCAAACACGAAGGAACACTCTGTGACCTTATAGAAAAAGCACTCCAAACCACGAAGGAATGGTGTCAGACTGTGGGACTTAGCCTTAACTCATCAAAAACCACACTGGTAACATTTACAAAAAGAAGGAAACTCCCATACCTGAGGAACATTCGCCTTGATGGAAGCAGGCTTCACTGGAAACAAGAAGTTAAATTCCTAGAAATAACCCTAGACTCTAAACTCCTTTGGAACCGACACATAGAGAACATAACAAACAAAGCAATTTCGGCACTCGTGGTATGTAAAACCATTGCGGGCAAAACGTGGGGTTGTAACCCATCGATCCTACGATGGATGTATACCATGATAGTGAGACCTATCATCACCTATGGAGCGGTAGCCTGGTACAGCCGAACCCAGCTAGTAACGGCTAGGAAAACCCTAGCAAAGGTACAAAGACTCGCATGTCTATGCATAACAGGAGCAATGAGAACATGCCCAACCGCGGCAATGGAAGTCATCCTAGACCTAACACCACTTCACACAACAGTGAAGCGGGTTGCCAGTGAATCATATCTAAGACTGGCGAAGATAAGTCTACAAGGGAAAACGCACTTTGGCAGAGCTTTCCCTCTCCCAAACTGTGCACACCTCATGGACTTACCAAAAGACGCGATTGTTGATAAATTCAGTTTCGAGAAAAACTTTTCCATCGAACAAAGTACAAAGAACAGATGGAACATAGAATGTATCCAGTCCCTTAAGGCAAACAACATCAAATGGTACACAGACGGCTCCAAAACTGCTGAGGGGACAGGAGCCGGAGTATTCGGGCCACGAACCAGATACTCGGAGCCAATGGGCAAATCACCAAGCATATTCCAAGCCGAACTTCATGCAATAGGAAAATGCGTGCAGTTCAACCTGAACAGAAGGTACCGAAAACGAGAAATTGTAATAATGTCTGACAGCCAAGCAGCTATCAAAGCATTGAGCTCGCCGATAATCAATTCTAAGATAGTATGGGAATGTCTACAGAAACTCAATGAGCTGTGGAAGGAAAACAAAGTAACCCTACTATGGGTTCCTGGACACATAGGAGTCGAGGGCAATGAATGCGCAGACGAACTTGCAAAAACGGGAGCGGTCACTCCCTTCACTGGGCCAGAACCATTCTGCGGCGTCGGAAATGCGCACCTCCAAGAAATCCTCAAAAAGGAAGAGAACCGGCTAAGGAACAAACAATGGCTAGACCAACCAGGACTACGACAGGCCAAAGATCTATTGGGCAGCTACAACCAAAAAAGATCGGAACTGCTGGTCAACCTTAGCAAGAAAAGTCTCAAAGCTCTAACCGGGTTTCTCTCGGGACATTGCAGACTGAATAAGCACCTACATAATTTGGGGTTGGAAGAAGGTAACACTTGCAGATTCTGTGAAGACGGTGAAGAAACACCTCACCATCTTCTACTGAACTGCGATGCCGTAAGCCGCTCAAGAATGAAGAACTTGGGAAGTCCCCTTATACAGCTGGAAGACATTCCAGCCCTGGAACCGCTAGACATCCTAAAATTCCTAAAGGACCTAGGACTAGAGGGGCTGCTTTAAGCAGGAAACCCGAACTTAGCAGCAGAAGGAGGGGTACAATAGATCAACCTTGGTCGCAGTGCAACTGACACCTCCAACACACACATACACACACATCTAAATTGTCGATATGAAAAGTTAAGACCATCTGATGAACTAGCCCATTGAATTCCTAAAGTTTTTAACTGCTGACCATATCCAAAAAACAATACACTCAAAGGTTCTGAGGGGTCTTTTAATGCGGCTAAGAACTCTGGTGAGTTCGAATCCCATTTACGTAAAGGAAAACAACCCCACAACAAGATAGAGATTTCATGACAGATCTTTAGGCCTCGGCAACACTCTTGAATCCTGAAATTAGATCATCGACGTAAAAATCGTTTAAAATAACCCTTGAAGCATCAGGAGACTTTTATTGATTCTCGAAGACTAGTTGTCTAATGTATCTTATAGCTAAATAGGGTGAACTGACCATACCATAAGTCACTGTATTTAAAACGAAAGTAGACAACGGTTTTTTTGGATCAACTGGAAGTTGGCGGTACATTTTTGTAATGTCCGCTGCAACTACAGCATATTCCTTATAGTTATTTTGAATGACAAAAGTGGCATTCTTTTAATTTCTGTTTGCAACCTATTCCACATTTCAACAGCCATAAGATAGGAGAATGACAGTTGAAAAGATGCGGTTCTGTGGTGCGGAATAATAAAATTTTGACAGTTTCTGTTTCTATGAGTCCTAGCCAGAGATGCAAGCTTTTCTCTGAGATAAGGTTTGCGAGTTTATATTATTCTATACGCAATTGTATAATATATGCCGTTTCCTTCCATATTAAGGATTTTATGTTGATTAAGGAAAGAAGTTATGTGGTGTCTGTATGGAATTTTGTATGACAATCTCATGCATGTTTGTATGGGTGCATGCTTATTTAAAATTTGAAGAAGGTAAGAGCAAAAAATACTAACCTTCACGTCAACACTTTTCATCACCACGTCCGTCTTAAATTGGAACTGCTGACGCGAAATCACTTATGTAACATAATGTATATAATGCAAAATAGTATATTATGCAATGATCATGTAATGATAGCCATTAATACACGAGCATGTTGTAGGATACGAAACGAGCCGCAGGCGAGTTTCGTATATAACATGCGAGTGTATTAATGGCTATTACATGAGAGTTGCATACACTATTTTTTCTACTGCCATTGATAAAACTTATGATATTTAGATATGTCAACATTATGCTTAACTTTGAATAGAGATTTTTTTATAATTGAGTAATCCATACGGTTGAAGGTTTCATTTTTTGTTGTAATTCTTCAAAATATACTATCAAAACATTTTCTGAGAAGGACGATGTGTTTTTGGTGTTTCCAATCCCTAAATTGTCCATATAATTTTTCGCAAATTTTCTTGGACTTGTCCGGTTGTATATTATTACCTGCATTTGTCGCCTTTTCTGTAATTTTTGGAGGTGTTAGTGAAAATTCTTCGTTATCACTCAATATTTCCATAATAATGCCTTATCCCAAATATTATGTAACTTTTAATAATAATTCGAAGTATTTTTTTCATGGAATTATTGTTTTTCGCTAAATTACCATGGAAAAGCTATAAACAGAGTGCTGTCATCATTCAAAAAAATAATAATTCAAAATTTCTTAATTGGTGGCGCCATCTATTGACAATGTATAATAATGAAAAAAGTAAAAATTCTTCCTTATCACTCATTATTTCCATAATAATTATTCTTTGTGCCAAACTTTAGGTAACTTTTAAACAATTCCAACTCTTTTTTATAGTTATCAAAATAATTGTTTTACGCAAAATTACCGTTAAAAATGTTCAATATCTTAACTAGTGCTGCCATCTATCAAGATTGTATAATATTAAAAATGAGTATTATAATGAAAATCTGTATCGTAATGAAGTTCATTATAATACAGATTTTAATCGTTTAATAGCGTATTATGAAATGTCAGTAGAAAAAATGCATAATAAAGCCTTACCGCCTCCACTTTCTACAGGAAGTGAAAAGATAAAAAATGAAAGAGTTACACAAGTGAGCATGATTCAAAAACACCCTCTCTCTGTAGGTACCTACTGCGTGTAGTGGAAAAAAATCTGAATTATAAACTGCTGGACACTCGAACTTTCACATATACAGATTTTTAGATCAAATTCAAAATTCCATATTTTCGACACGAATAAAGTTTTTTTTAACGCGGTTTGTGGATTTTAATAGCTTTTTTTTTGCGGATAAAGCTTGACGTAAATTTCTCATAGGACCATGGGGTTATGATCCGATATACGGGCGATAAAATTCAGTTTTGCTTTAAAATCTGTATGTGTAAGTTCAAGTGTCCAGCAGTTTAGTTTATGAGCAAAATGAACAATCAGGTTACGTTTATACGATTACCCAATTGTAATATCTATATACAGGGTGTCCCACGAGGTTTTTCCCAAATGATAACTTCGGAACACATCATCGTATGTTCCACACTGTAAATTTTTTTATCATTTTCTTGGACAAAGCCCTAACAAATATGGCATTCCGATTTTGTAATTTAATTTTCTAACGGAAAATGCCATAATATACCATGAGTTATATTTAAGATTCGAAAGTTGACATCACTTGACCGAAATTGAAGCGAAACTGGTGAAATTGGATGACAATGGTAGAAGCGGCACGAAAAATTACCCAGATCCTCAAAATTTCAATTATATTGGATGATGCGTTCCGAAGTTATTACCTGGGAGAAACGTCGTGGGACACCCTGTATATAAAACACAGTTGTTTTTTGTGGAAGCACTTATAACTCAAGAACGGCTGAACCGATCTTCTTGAAATTTAAACCACGTAGTTTCTATCTGAAGGAAAGTGACATAGGCTACTTTTTATCCCAGAAAAAAATATTTTTAATTAATTAATAATTATAAACAAACTCATTCACATGCATGACTCAACTTTTTTTGTTGAGAACATGAAACAACGTTGCCACATTTATTTGAGCTTGTGCATTCAACCGACGCGACGTAACTGTATTATTTTTTAGAACACAAGAACGACGGACCGATCTTCTTGGAATTTATACCACTTACGCCTGTATTCACCAAAATCAACTTAGCTATCTGCAGGGGCGGATGGGCTCAGGCGGGACACCGGGACGATTCCCGGTGGGCCGGAGAGCCAAGTGGGCCGGTTAAGGAAAAAAAAATACGATTACAAACAATACGCCGCAACTTGATAGCAAAAAAATCACTTAAGGCGTAATGCGACACCACTCTGCCAATTCAACAGAAAGCAGTCAATGTTTTTTGTCGTTTTCACAAGGCGTTGAGCTGCCATCTAATATTGGAAAATATTTTCATTAAAATTTAGACTTTTTCTGTAAATTTACCCTTTTTCTGTAAATTTATACTTTCTCTGTAAACTTACATTTTTTCTGTTCAATCAGACATTACCGAGGACACTACCAAACTTACCTATAATAACCCGCTAAGTTCGAAATTTTTGTCAGACATAATCAAAGTTACCAATAATATCTCGGTTAGTTTTTGTTAGTTTGCAATTGTAATCAGACATTACCGATAATAACCCGGTTTGTTTGCAATTTCAATAAGATGTTTTCAAACTTACTAATACTAACCCGGTTAGTTTGGGTAAGTTTGCAATTTCAATCGAACATAACCATTTTGTTTTCAAAATTTGTGTTAGTTTGAAATATATTGTTATCAAACATTACCAAACTCAAACCTACCGAGAATAACCCGGTTAGTTTGGGTTAGTTTTCAATTTTAATAAGACATTTTTAAACTTACCGATGTTCCTGGTTAGTTTGGGGTTTAGTTTGCTATTTCAATCAGACATTACCAATAATAACCCGGTTGCATCTAAACATTCTGGTATAGGATTCGGCACCTAGGCATATTTCATTGGTCCGTTTGAATTCGGATCAGCAATGGATGCGGAGTGCCGAAATCCGTACTTGAATGTTGAACGGTGCTGAGTCTCAGGTCAGAATGGTCCATTAGCAACAGCCATGTGGAGTGCCGAATCTAAGGTCAAAATGTTAAACAGTGCTGAGCATCAGGTCAGAATGTTGTAATGCGTTTGGCGTGATTTTTATATTAAATCAGCTGTCCACCCCCTTCGTGTTCCTCTTAGCTACAATTTTGCGGCGGATGCGGTCTATTTGGTCGTTGCTTCATGTGTTCTTGTGCGAGATGCGTTTGCCTAGATCATTTAAACACTTCCAATGTGGTGAACAAATTCACCAAGCCAACATTTTGAAGGAAAACGATATAAAGCAATGGATAGAAGAGTATAGTGATATAACATATACGAATGTGAAGTCAGCGAAGAATAATTATACCAGCAGTTTTAGAATAAAAAATTTAATTATGCAACGGCCAAAAAGGCAATGATTAGAAATAGTGCTTCTTACTTGGCTCCCTCTGTATATTTTGATTAGATATTTTTTCTACAATTGAGGAAAGGCCCCCCTGATATTAACACAAGATTTCATAAAAATCCGCTGAATTGAAAAAAATATATTCAGAGCCAAATTGGGTTCCAGATAAATTTGGTCCACAGTATATATTAATAGCTCATTGGATAGCTCTGTTTATGCTTATTCTAATGGTATAAGGTATAATACGTCTATTTCTAACAGTGTAAAAAAATTATACCTGTTTTAGTAATTAGTAGGTATTAGTATCTGACAAAAACAAAACAAAATAAAGTTTGTTTGTTGATTTTGTGCCGCGCTAACGGAGTAACATTCCAACCTGCAGCTGGGCACTGTTTAACATTTTGACCTTAGATTCGGCACTCTACATAGTACGTAGAGGTATATAATGTCTGCCCAGCGACTCTGTGTCTACGAGGCAACGGTAAGGGGAATGCAGTTGTAAAAAAAAAATGGCTGATTTCATTCATAAAATACCTAGCTGCGTGCGGAATTTTTTGGAAGTGTTATCGTATTGCAACTCCTACACGAAAATCGAAAATGACCAAAACCCCGCCACTGGGATATTTCAATATAAATCGATATTCCAAGATGGGAGGATACAATGACAGAAGCCCTGGCCAATAGCAAGACGTAAGGTGACGTTTAGCCCATTGACAACGACATGGTTCCTCGTGGCAACGGCCATCCTGCCAAAAACTCCACCAATCAGGTTCATCCAGGCCGGATGCTTGCCAAATTGTCAAAAACTGATGATATCTTTAGAAAATGTTTATTTTTTACAATGGACAAAATTGAAGAAATCAGTTATTAGAATAAGAATAGATCTAACAACCACGTTGAAATATTTAGCGTTTTATTGGTATCTATATTTTGTTATTAAAAAATGGATTTTCAAATGAACTATACCTCATGCCTAGTATTTTCGCTTTTTTATAATTAAACGTGACAACATGGCACATTTACGTCCGAATTCCTTCCGTAGACTCAGATCCGCTGGGCAAACAATACTATATACCATTCCGACCTGAAGTTCAGCACCGTTCAACATTCAAGTACGGATTTCGGCACTTTGCATTCATTGGCGGCCCGAATTCGAACGGACCGATGAAATATGCCTAGGTGCCGAATCCTATACCAGAATGTTTAGATGCAACCCGGTTAGTTTGGACATGCTTCAAAATTATTCATTTTCGAAAGAAGTTATTCAAAGTCAATATGTTCCAAATGGTTGATTTTTGAAATGAAAGCATTCGGAAAAAAAAATTGCAATTTTTTTTTCGAAAAATAAACATAGACCTGTAATGTCTGAATAAAATTGCGAACTAACCCAAATTGCGGTACTTAAATTTAGTAATGTCTGATTAAACAGAAAAAGTGTAAACTAGAATAACATGAAAATATTTTACAATACCTATCAGCATGGCTC
This sequence comes from Ceutorhynchus assimilis, assembly GCA_917834065.1. Lineage (NCBI taxonomy): Eukaryota > Metazoa > Arthropoda > Insecta > Coleoptera > Curculionidae > Ceutorhynchus > Ceutorhynchus assimilis. The sequence continues at coordinate 36,165,401 of OU892283.1, read as the reverse complement.
TACGCTTTCGTATTTTTGAGTAATATAAGGAGGTTTTTTTTTCTAAAAAAGGAGACTATTCAATACCCTATCCAGTGTTATTCACCTCCTGTGAGCGCGCGGGGCCGCTTGAGCAAAAACCGTCCCGGGCCGATTGAAAGTTGCCCATCCGCTCCTGGCTATCTGATAGCTATCACTCTGTTAACGTTTATCAGTCGGATAATAGCAAGTGCTATTCACCAATAAAAATGGTCCTTCTGACAAAAAACCGACTGATAAAAATAAAAATCCATATATTCTATGAGCAGTTTTTCTCTTCATTTCATTTAACAACCTCAAAATTTGTCTGTATTATATTTATTTATTAATAATAACTTTTTTTTACTACTAACCTGAGAAATTGTCATTATTCAATCTATTTTTCTAGGAAAAAATTGAATTTCTCTCCCTAGGTGAATAATGAAAATAATGAAAAAATACCTAGGTTAATAATGAAAATGACGTCATGACGCAAGGATATTGTCATGTTTCTATTGGTTCAATTTCATTTCCATACGTCAATTTGAAAAAACATACAGGTTCCTGTAGGTACATAGGAAGTTATCATAAGCTGTTGATAGAGGGCAGCACTTTCAAGAGGGCGTTCAAAAAAAAATAATTGGAGCACAGATTTTAAACAAATTTTTCATTTTCTACTAGCAGTAGTAAAAAAAATTCTATATATTCCTCGGTAGAGAAAGTCATTATATACCTCACTCATTATAAACCTCGGCGCGAGCGCCTCGGTTTATAAAAGCGCTCGGTATATAAGGACCAACTTCTCTACCTAGGTATATAATATACTATTATTGGGCTGTGAAACAAGTAAACAACTTCCAAATCCTAATAATTTGCGGACGAAAGAAATAAACCAATCTAAAAAAAATCAGATTTTAATTGCAACCAGTAGTACAGCAACAGGGGTTCTAGCATAAAAATCCGACCATAACCTCAATCTTTCATTCTTGACACGTGGTGGATGCATCGTCGGCGCCATCTTGTCAAACGTCATGGCGCCATCTAGCGTACATAGTGTGAAGTTCGTAATACAGGATGCTGTAGTTGGGGGCCCGCAGGGCTCCGCCCCCCAAAAAGGAGGCCCGCAGGGCTGCGCCCCCCAAAAAGGGGCCCCCGGATTTTAATATGGGTAACAGAAAAAGGGGTGGGGGGAAATGTTTTCCCGCCATTTTGTCAACCGTCACCTGTCAAACGTCACCTGTCAAACGTCACCTGTCAAACGTCATCTGTCAAACGTCATAGCGGGAGTTTTGAGTCGTTTCGAATTCTGTGATGACGTCATAGCGCCCTGGGTCACGTCCGTGGAGTCATTTAGAGTACATAGTGCAAAGTTTGATTCAGGGTTCGCGTTCTGTGATGACGTCATAGCGACCTGGGTCACGTCCGTGGAGTCATTTAGAGTACATAGTTCGATTCAGGGTTCGCGTTCTGTGTTGACGTCATAGCGACCTGGGTCACGTCTGTGGCGCCATTTAGAGTACATAGTGCAAAGTTCGATTCAGGGTTCGGGTTCTGTGATGACGTCATAGCGACCTGGGTCACGTCCGTGGCGCCATCTAGAGTACATAGTGCAAAGTTCGATTCATGGTTCGACCTGGGTCACGTGGGTTACGTCAGTTTGTGTCGGTGGCACCATCTAGCGCACATGTGACAAGTTCGATGTGTCTTATAACAGGATGCTGTGGTGGTGACGTAACTTTGAGGGTCCAGCAGCTAGCTTCATGTTGTACCTGGTAGAGGGTGTTCGAACTCAAGGATGAAACACACCTACAGGATTGCTTATTGACCTCGTGTGTTACCATTTACGACGCCATAAATAAGCCATCAGCTGTTTAAACAACCTACGTCAAGGCGAGAAATAACATGCTGCTTACGTCACAACTGGTGATTTAACGTTGGGGAGAGAGTGGATTTGTTCCACACAGGCCTTATGAGGATAGGCTATCCTGTAGTAGTAGTGTGTATTACCCTTGGTTGGAACCAACATTTGATGGGGAAGGGGCCTCGTTTTTTTTATTAAAAACATACATTTTTTAGGACAACGATTTCAAAAAGCGAATATTTTCCATCAATAAACTGCTTAATATGTTCCAATCATTTTGGTGGTACGTCTTGGGAGAAACACTGCGTTATCGTCAAATACAACGAGTATTTCAAATCCATAGCTAAAAATACGCCACAATTGTATCGATTACCTTACCTACTAGGTTAAAATAATAATTTCTGTACAATAGTTTTATGATCTACCTTAATTTGTATAGTTTATTGGTTCTAGTAAAGATTTGCAATTATTTTGAGGTCTCTATCGTAGAAAATATTGGGAACTTTCACTTTATACCAGGTCTTATAATTTTCTCAGTGTTTTTGATCCTTTGTTATAAAAAGACAGGCCTTGTTGATTGATTTCAAATCCATATCTAAAATATTCCATAATTGTATCGATATTAGTATATATAAGATATTCACTTACTTGGTTAAAATGATAATTGTTGTGCAAGAATTTTATAGTTCACCGAGTTTCAAACAAGACTAAAAGAGCTTAGTTATTATAAAATCCGATTTAAACTTCGAAGTAATCACATACAAAAAACGCTGTCAAAATATTGGGAATTTCACTCTCTATCAGGCTTCAGGTCTTGTAATTTTCTCAGTGTTTTTAATCCTTTGCTATAAAAAAACAGGTCTTGTTGTTGATTGATATTAGTATATAAGATATTTACTTACTTGGTTAAAATGATAATTGTTGTGCAATAATTTTATATTTTTCACTGGTGACGAGTTTGAGCAAACTGAAAGAAGCTTGTTATTATAAAATCCGATTTAAACTTCGAAAACTTTGATATCACATACAAAAGCACCGTCAAATGTAAACGCTTATTCGGCAGTTTTTTTATCTGAATTATATCAGGACCGTTCGCAGAAATCGCCCGAGAAAAACAACAACACATTTTAAAGATAATTTTTTAGTTTAAGGCGTAATTATTAAGTTAGATATTAATATGTCCATTTTTATTTTAAAAAAGGTGACAAATTCAATCGATTTATCAAAATTTAAAAGAATAGATTTAAATTAGCATCGTTGACATTTTATTAGCCAATAACCCTATGCAATACAAAATTTCAGTGGATACATTGTTACCCGTAAAAGATGAGGATTCAATTTTTATTCTTTGTACAAAAAACGCAGCATCCAGTACCAGTACTTTGAACCTGGATTTTCAAAGTTTAGTTTCTTGTGCGATAAGTGTCGGTTTCGAAAAACTGTAAGTACTATTTTTAAATATCTAAGTGATGTAGGATAAATCATGCCCTGAGACATATTTTAAATTAACACAAACCTCGATTATTGAATTATTTTTATTTTCCTTAACACATAAACATATTGTTTGTTTTTTAAAAATACAGACAACCCTGAGTACCTATTTCTTAATTTAATTCCAATAGTTTTTTTCGGAGCAACTTGAATTTACTTTTACACTTACATTTGCACAAAACTCAAATTTCTTTTTCTAAAATTTAGGTAGGTTCTTTAACCAATTTAAACTGGTTTTATTTTTTCATTTATTTTAAAACAAACCTCCATAAACAGCGAATTTTTAATTTTGTGCACAAAATCGTTCACCAGGAAGGAGATAACCTGAAACGTCATGGGATTGCTAATCATGTTCCAAGATCTGTAACCAATGTGGTGGGATTTTTAAAGCAGAGGGGGCTATCCAACACCACCCAAACACCCAGCTCCAAGAGAGCCTCCAAACGAAAGGCTGGAGATCCCGCCGCCCCCATGATGAAGCAAACTAGACTTTTGCTGGTAAGTTGACATTAAGCGAATTTTTTAAATCTAATTTAATTATTTTCAGGACCTTCAATATCAGCCACATGCCGGTGGTGTGAGGATTGCGACTTGGAGGCACCGATAAATCAATGGGGTGGTCATCTTCGGTGTCTCTAGCACCGAGCCAACACCTGGTGAAGCAGGAGGAAGACGTTAGTCTTGTCAAAACATCTTTCAAGAACCGAATTGAAACATAGCGGCTTTCATCAAAGCAGGACCCTATCAGCGTGAAGCACGTTTTGAAATTAGCTGTGGCATACCTATCCAGTATTAGGACGGACGGAGGACTGAATGATTTTATGACACAATTACCAGGATAGCAGAAAATGCGTATGCGAAAAAAATAATTTAGAGCAAACAGTTAAATAGCGCAAGGATATGAGAAAACTAACTTCGCACATTCTTGAGCAACCGACCCACCGAATTCGGCAAACATGCGTACACGTACACGAGAAGAAGGGGTTTTAGAACTGGTTTTTCCTTTAACAAATCACGGTAACTATGGAATAACATAATAGAGGACTAAAATATGACACAACCACTTTCAAGTTGAAACTGGAAGTAGCCTATAAGGGGCCCAAATAGCCTCAGTAAAGTGCTAGAAAGATACCGGTTGCCACTACCACCCCCTGCTCAGAAATAAATTTGGTCATTTGGGTTTTCAGGCATCCTGAACAAAAAGTTCACAGAATTCCAGGAAAAAGAAAGCGGTGTGTATCATTTCAATTGCAGTGTTATATACTAAACAATGTCTCTTACAGGCTGGACGCTCCAACAACTTTAAGCTCTAAATATAAGTATCAATAGGATCATAACCCTCTAAAAGCCTATTCATATCTGCCAGTACCAGGATAACCTGTAACGTCATGGGAGTTGCCGCACATCTGCAATCAATGTGGTGGAATTTTTAATTCATTTCATCCACAAATAACATGGGTTGAGGAAAAAAGTATGCGGAAATTTGGGATCTGTTTCTATTTAAATACTCAATATCTATTGAAAAAAAAAATATATTCAAGGGTGACGATAAAGACGTATTTCATTTTTATGATTATGAATATTGATACAATTTAGATGGTAGTCGCACTCACAGTCCTATTAACCATATTGGCAATGATTGTTGAGAATAAAAATAAGCTTTAGTATAAACTATGTTTTATTCTCCTGAGAATGACAGAGATGAAGCCACCATTGATCTCTGTATACCACCAACTCACAGTCAAATAGCGCCAGCACACACTTAACATAATATCATACAACTTTTATTTATGTTCCAAAATTGTATCAAGATTATTTTCATTTCAATAATTTTTGAAAAGAAACTTCTTAAACGGCTTTCTGCTATTTGGACGACAATGGAGAGTGATTTGAAAAACGCGTCACGGGCAAATTTCGTTACTCGAGAGAGAAGAAAGATGTAACGTAAAGGAACAGAGAAAGACAGCTATTGATTGACACACACCAAGGATTATAAGCGTCGAGAGGAGTGCCCATTATTGACAAGCGCCGATATTGACACAAACCAAGGATTATAAGCGTAAGGAGGATTGCCTATTATTGACAAGCGGTATTGGAAAAATAAAATCATTTCTGGCGAATTTCGAGGTTTTCCTGATATCTCTGGACAGCACTCGGAATTTTTGAAATATCAAAGCAGTATAATAATGAGCACAAAGTTGCACTATACTTTCTTCTGATTCAACCGACGTCGGGTCTCTTTCCGTAGGATTCCAATACAGGATTCGAATAGGATTCAAAATAGCTAGTATTCGAATGCTACCCAAGTCTCCCAAAGTACCAAGTGTTATCACAGGAGTCTATTCGAAACATGCCGCATTAGTAATAATTATCAAACTTCAAACTTGTATAACAGGAGACTTTCTCATTGAAATGAAGCATTACGTTGATAGACTTGATACTGTTTACAATCCCAATCCCCATTAAGTATACATGCCCCAGATGTAAGGGTGAAACTGATATACCCAATCGACTTTGTTTGCCTTACGAAATTTCACAATTTGTTGAACAAAAAAGGATACCATCCCATTATTTTGCAAAACCCGAACGTAGAACCTAAATTATGAAGTTCTAGTACTAGTAAATTTTCTGTTAAATAAAACTTTTGTTATTATATTTTTCTGCTTTTTATTTATGGCCTCTAGACTAGGTTAGGCTATAATAATTTAAACAAAATTCAACGAGAGCATTGTGCACAACATTAGGATAGGCCATCGAATACTATATTGTTAAGCTTTTTTAAGTCGACACTTTCCGTATGGGGAGCAAAAGAAGGAAGGATACGGTAAAAACAGGTGTGAGATCAGGTGACCATTGACGTACAATCGTAGGGAGTCACACCAACTCATATTGGAGTATCAGCTAGGGGATTCTTATCTTGTCACAAGTCGCTATGGCTCGCTAGCTGTCATTCGATACCTATTTCGATATCAGATGGAGAGTGATTCATATGTATTATTGTCGAATTTCGTATCGACATCAAATAGACGGTGGTATGAAAAACGAGAGAAAAATCGACCTTCAAATTTGAATGATAGATGATAGATTATGTTTATTATTTTATAATTTATTTTTCGCTTCAATTCAAACTATTTTTACTTCTAAAGATTCCTTTCGCGTTGAAAATAATTTCAATTTTTAATTATTATGTTGCAACGAAATCTTAAGGCAGCACCGTCAACAGCAAAACCTTCACTTTAGACGCACGACTCGTAGGGTAGGAGAAACTTAAATTTACATTTTTCTTCTCGTCTCTCAACTCCACACTCCCGTATTCCTTATGTGAGAATGACCGCGTTCACCAGCACTCAACATGTTGAGTGATTAGTCAGCGGCTTTGTTGAAAAAGATGAAATATAACGAAGGATTACATACACAAACGACAAACATAAAACATAAACACAACACATGACACCACAACTTGTCACTTCAAAATAAAAAAGGATAGCCAATCATTCGAACAAAGATCAGCAAATCGAAAAGCCGAAACGGGACCTCTTACTTACGTCAGAGAGTCGATCCGAACTAGCATAAGAATCAGCAATTCGACATCGAATTGGTCTTAAGAATTCCGCAGGATTATAAATGATGGACTGTATACGCATGCAATTTAATTCATTTTACCTACTCATCAATAACTGATAGACTGTGCCTGACTCATCCATATAATATTATAGGTCCTGCAAAATATTAATGAAACCGAACAAACACACTGCATACATAGAACATCCATTTTATGTCATATTCACGTTCATACGTCCATATGACTTATTCACTGATCTCGAAAATAAATGGATAAACAAAGAACGCTACTAATGCTGCTAATTCACGAGGTCAAAATCTAAACAAAAACAACTGACTGGGACAGCTGTGAGCATGCGCAGTAGATACATGTATTGTGCGCGTACACAAAATCTGGCCAATGAAAATGAAGGAATTTCGAAACTTAGAACAGTTGTTCGAAAGATAAGACACTGCGCAGGCGTAAGGCTGTTCCGTTGCACAACTGTTCGTAGAATATTGATCCCAAACTTTCGCACAAATTATGCAAATCAAGCCGTATGAATTGTTTATCCATTTATTTTTTAGATCAGTGGACCTATTCAGAACGTACACAAGACGTACATTTTAGTAAAAACATTCATATTACGTACATTTACATCCACCATTTTGGTTTTATGTTAAAGTGTAAAATACAAACAGATCACTGTTTATTTATTTAATTCCTCGTGTCTAAGTTCAACTTTGTTTGAATCTCTGTTAATCCTAGTAATTCAAATCATTGGCTTAGAAAATCGTGTGTTTATTTTAGTGGCAGGCAGACGTAATAATTAAAAATTGATAAAAAAATTCCTTGCCTCGACTGGAATTTAAACCCAGGACCCCTGAATTTCCAGTGCAACGCTCTAACCAACTAAGCTACCAGGAGCTGTTTCATTTCTACCTTTTCGAATGTCGATCAAATCTGGAACGCAAAATAAATGGAAAATAGTATAGAAGGACTAACCGCACAGCGTTTTTATGCCTAGGGAGTTTATCGATACCGTGGGAAAAATCTAGATCGACGATGCATTTGATCTGAAATTTCGGGGTTTGACCCGAACCAAACCCAAATTTTTGGGGAGTTTCCCGGAATTCGACCGCAGCTCCTTATCTCATGCTATCATCCTCAAAACACAGTTATCGTCCCGCCATCGAGCGTCATCTTCATCGTCGTCTCGTCATCGATCGATTGCAAAAATTCTAGCCGGGGAATCGAGTCCTCAGACCATCACACCAAAATCCAGCACTGTAGACAAGGCACTAGATCCTTGAGTAATTATTGATAAAAAATGTTTGTAAGTAAAGTCTATACCAAGTCACTTGGACTAGCATAAAAACTAACTAAATCCCGGCATCCATCAGCTTTTTCTTTGTCAAACATGGACGGCGTAATTTCAAAAAACAGTACTAAAATTAATAATCAATAGACAGTATGTCAATCAATCATGATCGGCAATGGCCAATCAGATCTATTGAGTCCACGTTTACTGGTATCGAACGTGTACATGGAGGATGAAGCCAATCAGATAATATACCTATCCATTCTTACTTGTCTGGCTTCCAACGGGTACGAGGATCAATCAGTATAAATTTTGCTATATTTTTCAATATGTGATGCAGTATATTGACCATACGTTTATTTTAGGCTTGGTCCAAGTAACTTCGTATAGACTATAAAACGTTCTAACTATACAGGTCCAGAGACAATTATAAGTGTGTAGACAGCTATACAGGTCCAGAGACAGGTCCGATACAGCTTTTCGAGACAGATCTGTCTACACAGACTGCTTTTCGAGAAAGCTTTTCGAGACAGGTCTGTCTACACAGACAGCTTTTCGAGACAGATCTGTCTACACAGACTGCTTTTCGAGACAGGTCTGTCTACATAGACTGCTTTTCGAGACAGGTCTGTCTATACAGACAGCTTTTCGAGACAGGTCTGTCTACACAGGCAGCTTTTCGAGACAGGTCTGTCTACACAGACAGCTTTTCGAGACAGGTCTGTCTACACAGGCAGCTTTTCGAGACTGGTCTGTCTACACAGATAGCTTTTCGAGACAGGTTAGTAGTAACGGGGGCACCTGAGCCTGAGAAATTTTTCGATACCGTGGAAAAATCTCTAAATCGGCGGCGCCTTTGATCCGAAACAGCTATACAGGTCTAGAGATAGGGTTGTATACACCTATACAGGGCTAGAGCTAGACAGGCCTGTATACAGCAATGGTAAGCAAGGGTTAGTTTGGGTTAGTTATAGGTTAGCATAGGACCCCCCACGTCGTTGGGTCAGTTAGGGAAGATTCGTAACTGACCCAAACTAACCCTTGCTTACCATTGCTGTATACAGGCCTGTCTAGCTCTAGCCCTGTATAGGTGTATACAACCCTATCTCTAGACCTGTATAGCTGTTTCAGATCAAAGGCGCCGCCGATTTAGAGATTTTTCCACGGTATCGAAAAATTTCTCAGGCTCAGGTGCCCCCGTTACTACTAACCTGTCTCGAAAAGCTATCTGTGTAGACAGACCAGTCTCGAAAAGCTGCCTGTGTAGACAGACCTGTCTCGAAAAGCTGTCTGTGTAGACAGACCTGTCTCGAAAAGCTGCCTGTGTAGACAGACCTGTCTCGAAAAGCTGTCTGTATAGACAGACCTGTCTCGAAAAGCAGTCTATGTAGACAGACCTGTCTCGAAAAGCTGTCTCGAAAAGCAGTCTGTGTAGACAGATCTGTCTCGAAAAGCTGTCTGTGTAGACAGACCTGTCTCGAAAAGCTTTCTCGAAAAGCAGTCTGTGTAGACAGATCTGTCTCGAAAAGCTGTATCGGACCTGTCTCTGGACCTGTATAGCTGTCTACACACTTATAATTGTCTCTGGACCTGTATAGTTAGAACGTTTTATAGTCTATACGAAGTTACTTGGACCAAGCCTAAAATAAACGTATGGTCAATATACTGCATCACATATTGAAAAATATAGCAAAATTTATACTGATTGATCCTCGTACCCGTTGGAAGCCAGACAAGTAAGAATGGATAGGTATATTATCTGATTGGCTTCATCCTCCATGTACACGTTCGATACCAGTAAACGTGGACTCAATAGATCTGATTGGCCATTGCCGATCATGATTGATTGACATACTGTCTATTGATTATTAATTTTAGTACTGTTTTTTGAAATTACGCCGTCCATGTTTGACAAAGAAAAAGCTGATGGATGCCGGGATTTAGTTAGTTTTTATGCTAGTCCAAGTGACTTGGTATAGACTTTACTTACAAACATTTTTTATCAATAATTACTCAAGGATCTAGTGCCTTGTCTACAGTGCTGGATTTTGGTGTGATGGTCTGAGGACTCGATTCCCCGGCTAGAATTTTTGCAATCGATCGATGACGAGACGACGATGAAGATGACGCTCGATGGCGGGACGATAACTGTGTTTTGAGGATGATAGCATGAGATAAGGAGCTGCGGTCGAATTCCGGGAAACTCCCCAAAAATTTGGGTTTGGTTCGGGTCAAACCCCGAAATTTCAGATCAAATGCATCGTCGATCTAGATTTTTCCCACGGTATCGATAAACTCCCTAGGCATAAAAACGCTGTGCGGTTAGTCCTTCTATACTATTTTCCATTTATTTTGCGTTCCAGATTTGATCGACATTCGAAAAGGTAGAAATGAAACAGCTCCTGGTAGCTTAGTTGGTTAGAGCGTTGCACTGGAAATTCAGGGGTCCTGGGTTTAAATTCCAGTCGAGGCAAGGAATTTTTTTATCAATTTTTAATTATTACGTCTGCCTGCCACTAAAATAAACACACGATTTTCTAAGCCAATGATTTGAATTACTAGGATTAACAGAGATTCAAACAAAGTTGAACTTAGACACGAGGAATTAAATAAATAAACAGTGATCTGTTTGTATTTTACACTTTAACATAAAACCAAAATGGTGGATGTAAATGTACGTAATATGAATGTTTTTACTAAAATGTACGTCTTGTGTACGTTCTGAATAGGTCCACTGATCTAAAAAATAAATGGATAAACAATTCATACGGCTTGATTTGCATAATTTGTGCGAAAGTTTGGGATCAATATTCTACGAACAGTTGTGCAACGGAACAGCCTTACGCCTGCGCAGTGTCTTATCTTTCGAACAACTGTTCTAAGTTTCGAAATTCCTTCATTTTCATTGGCCAGATTTTGTGTACGCGCACAATACATGTATCTACTGCGCATGCTCACAGCTGTCCCAGTCAGTTGTTTTTGTTTAGATTTTGACCTCGTGAATTAGCAGCATTAGTAGCGTTCTTTGTTTATCCATTTATTTTCGAGATCAGTGAATAAGTCATATGGACGTATGAACGTGAATATGACATAAAATGGATGTTCTATGTATGCAGTGTGTTTGTTCGGTTTCATTAATATTTTGCAGGACCTATAATATTATATGGATGAGTCAGGCACAGTCTATCAGTTATTGATGAGTAGGTAAAATGAATTAAATTGCATGCGTATACAGTCCATCATTTATAATCCTGCGGAATTCTTAAGACCAATTCGATGTCGAATTGCTGATTCTTATGCTAGTTCGGATCGACTCTCTGACGTAAGTAAGAGGTCCCGTTTCGGCTTTTCGATTTGCTGATCTTTGTTCGAATGATTGGCTATCCTTTTTTATTTTGAAGTGACAAGTTGTGGTGTCATGTGTTGTGTTTATGTTTTATGTTTGTCGTTTGTGTATGTAATCCTTCGTTATATTTCATCTTTTTCAACAAAGCCGCTGACTAATCACTCAACATGTTGAGTGCTGGTGAACGCGGTCATTCTCACATAAGGAATACGGGAGTGTGGAGTTGAGAGACGAGAAGAAAAATGTAAATTTAAGTTTCTCCTACCCTACGAGTCGTGCGTCTAAAGTGAAGGTTTTGCTGTTGACGGTGCTGCCTTAAGATTTCGTTGCAACATAATAATTAAAAATTGAAATTATTTTCAACGCGAAAGGAATCTTTAGAAGTAAAAATAGTTTGAATTGAAGCGAAAAATAAATTATAAAATAATAAACATAATCTATCATCTATCATTCAAATTTGAAGGTCGATTTTTCTCTCGTTTTTCATACCACCGTCTATTTGATGTCGATACGAAATTCGACAATAATACATATGAATCACTCTCCATCTGATATCGAAATAGGTATCGAATGACAGCTAGCGAGCCATAGCGACTTGTGACAAGATAAGAATCCCCTAGCTGATACTCCAATATGAGTTGGTGTGACTCCCTACGATTGTACGTCAATGGTCACCTGATCTCACACCTGTTTTTACCGTATCCTTCCTTCTTTTGCTCCCCATACGGAAAGTGTCGACTTAAAAAAGCTTAACAATATAGTATTCGATGGCCTATCCTAATGTTGTGCACAATGCTCTCGTTGAATTTTGTTTAAATTATTATAGCCTAACCTAGTCTAGAGGCCATAAATAAAAAGCAGAAAAATATAATAACAAAAGTTTTATTTAACAGAAAATTTACTAGTACTAGAACTTCATAATTTAGGTTCTACGTTCGGGTTTTGCAAAATAATGGGATGGTATCCTTTTTTGTTCAACAAATTGTGAAATTTCGTAAGGCAAACAAAGTCGATTGGGTATATCAGTTTCACCCTTACATCTGGGGCATGTATACTTAATGGGGATTGGGATTGTAAACAGTATCAAGTCTATCAACGTAATGCTTCATTTCAATGAGAAAGTCTCCTGTTATACAAGTTTGAAGTTTGATAATTATTACTAATGCGGCATGTTTCGAATAGACTCCTGTGATAACACTTGGTACTTTGGGAGACTTGGGTAGCATTCGAATACTAGCTATTTTGAATCCTATTCGAATCCTGTATTGGAATCCTACGGAAAGAGACCCGACGTCGGTTGAATCAGAAGAAAGTATAGTGCAACTTTGTGCTCATTATTATACTGCTTTGATATTTCAAAAATTCCGAGTGCTGTCCAGAGATATCAGGAAAACCTCGAAATTCGCCAGAAATGATTTTATTTTTCCAATACCGCTTGTCAATAATAGGCAATCCTCCTTACGCTTATAATCCTTGGTTTGTGTCAATATCGGCGCTTGTCAATAATGGGCACTCCTCTCGACGCTTATAATCCTTGGTGTGTGTCAATCAATAGCTGTCTTTCTCTGTTCCTTTACGTTACATCTTTCTTCTCTCTCGAGTAACGAAATTTGCCCGTGACGCGTTTTTCAAATCACTCTCCATTGTCGTCCAAATAGCAGAAAGCCGTTTAAGAAGTTTCTTTTCAAAAATTATTGAAATGAAAATAATCTTGATACAATTTTGGAACATAAATAAAAGTTGTATGATATTATGTTAAGTGTGTGCTGGCGCTATTTGACTGTGAGTTGGTGGTATACAGAGATCAATGGTGGCTTCATCTCTGTCATTCTCAGGAGAATAAAACATAGTTTATACTAAAGCTTATTTTTATTCTCAACAATCATTGCCAATATGGTTAATAGGACTGTGAGTGCGACTACCATCTAAATTGTATCAATATTCATAATCATAAAAATGAAATACGTCTTTATCGTCACCCTTGAATATTTTTTTTTTTCAATAGATATTGAGTATTTAAATAGAAACAGATCCCAAATTTCCGCATACTTTTTTCCTCAACCCATGTTATTTGTGGATGAAATGAATTAAAAATTCCACCACATTGATTGCAGATGTGCGGCAACTCCCATGACGTTACAGGTTATCCTGGTACTGGCAGATATGAATAGGCTTTTAGAGGGTTATGATCCTATTGATACTTATATTTAGAGCTTAAAGTTGTTGGAGCGTCCAGCCTGTAAGAGACATTGTTTAGTATATAACACTGCAATTGAAATGATACACACCGCTTTCTTTTTCCTGGAATTCTGTGAACTTTTTGTTCAGGATGCCTGAAAACCCAAATGACCAAATTTATTTCTGAGCAGGGGGTGGTAGTGGCAACCGGTATCTTTCTAGCACTTTACTGAGGCTATTTGGGCCCCTTATAGGCTACTTCCAGTTTCAACTTGAAAGTGGTTGTGTCATATTTTAGTCCTCTATTATGTTATTCTATAGTTACCGTGATTTGTTAAAGGAAAAACCAGTTCTAAAACCCCTTCTTCTCGTGTACGTGTACGCATGTTTGCCGAATTCGGTGGGTCGGTTGCTCAAGAATGTGCGAAGTTAGTTTTCTCATATCCTTGCGCTATTTAACTGTTTGCTCTAAATTATTTTTTTCGCATACGCATTTTCTGCTATCCTGGTAATTGTGTCATAAAATCATTCAGTCCTCCGTCCGTCCTAATACTGGATAGGTATGCCACAGCTAATTTCAAAACGTGCTTCACGCTGATAGGGTCCTGCTTTGATGAAAGCCGCTATGTTTCAATTCGGTTCTTGAAAGATGTTTTGACAAGACTAACGTCTTCCTCCTGCTTCACCAGGTGTTGGCTCGGTGCTAGAGACACCGAAGATGACCACCCCATTGATTTATCGGTGCCTCCAAGTCGCAATCCTCACACCACCGGCATGTGGCTGATATTGAAGGTCCTGAAAATAATTAAATTAGATTTAAAAAATTCGCTTAATGTCAACTTACCAGCAAAAGTCTAGCTTGCTTCATCATGGGGGCGGCGGGATCTCCAGCCTTTCGTTTGGAGGCTCTCTTGGAGCTGGGTGTTTGGGTGGTGTTGGATAGCCCCCTCTGCTTTAAAAATCCCACCACATTGGTTACAGATCTTGGAACATGATTAGCAATCCCATGACGTTTCAGGTTATCTCCTTCCTGGTGAACGATTTTGTGCACAAAATTAAAAATTCGCTGTTTATGGAGGTTTGTTTTAAAATAAATGAAAAAATAAAACCAGTTTAAATTGGTTAAAGAACCTACCTAAATTTTAGAAAAAGAAATTTGAGTTTTGTGCAAATGTAAGTGTAAAAGTAAATTCAAGTTGCTCCGAAAAAAACTATTGGAATTAAATTAAGAAATAGGTACTCAGGGTTGTCTGTATTTTTAAAAAACAAACAATATGTTTATGTGTTAAGGAAAATAAAAATAATTCAATAATCGAGGTTTGTGTTAATTTAAAATATGTCTCAGGGCATGATTTATCCTACATCACTTAGATATTTAAAAATAGTACTTACAGTTTTTCGAAACCGACACTTATCGCACAAGAAACTAAACTTTGAAAATCCAGGTTCAAAGTACTGGTACTGGATGCTGCGTTTTTTGTACAAAGAATAAAAATTGAATCCTCATCTTTTACAGGTAACAATGTATCCACTGAAATTTTGTATTGCATAGGGTTATTGGCTAATAAAATGTCAACGATGCTAATTTAAATCTATTCTTTTAAATTTTGATAAATCGATTGAATTTGTCACCTTTTTTAAAATAAAAATGGACATATTAATATCTAACTTAATAATTACGCCTTAAACTAAAAAATTATCTTTAAAATGTGTTGTTGTTTTTCTCGGGCGATTTCTGCGAACGGTCCTGATATAATTCAGATAAAAAAACTGCCGAATAAGCGTTTACATTTGACGGTGCTTTTGTATGTGATATCAAAGTTTTCGAAGTTTAAATCGGATTTTATAATAACAAGCTTCTTTCAGTTTGCTCAAACTCGTCACCAGTGAAAAATATAAAATTATTGCACAACAATTATCATTTTAACCAAGTAAGTAAATATCTTATATACTAATATCAATCAACAACAAGACCTGTTTTTTTATAGCAAAGGATTAAAAACACTGAGAAAATTACAAGACCTGAAGCCTGATAGAGAGTGAAATTCCCAATATTTTGACAGCGTTTTTTGTATGTGATTACTTCGAAGTTTAAATCGGATTTTATAATAAATAAGCTCTTTTAGTCTTGTTTGAAACTCGGTGAACTATAAAATTCTTGCACAACAATTATCATTTTAACCAAGTAAG
The DNA here is from genome assembly GCA_917834065.1 of Ceutorhynchus assimilis. Lineage (NCBI taxonomy): Eukaryota > Metazoa > Arthropoda > Insecta > Coleoptera > Curculionidae > Ceutorhynchus > Ceutorhynchus assimilis. The sequence goes on along the minus strand of OU892283.1, from coordinate 36,149,476 downwards.
TGAATATCTTATTATACTAATATCGATACAATTATGGAATATTTTAGATATGGATTTGAAATCAATCAACAAGGCCTGTCTTTTTATAACAAAGGATCAAAAACACTGGGAAAATTATAAGACCTGGTATAAAGTGAAAGTTCCCAATATTTTCTACGATAGAGACCTCAAAATAATTGCAAATCTTTACTAGAACCAATAAACTATACAAATTAAGGTAGATCATAAAACTATTGTACAGAAATTATTATTTTAACCTAGTAGGTAAGTAAATATCTTATATACTTAGGTAATCGATACAATTGTGGCGTATTTTTAGCTATGGATTTGAAATACTCGTTGTATTTGACGATAACGCAGTGTTTCTCCCAAGACGTACCACCAAAATGATTGGAACATATTAAGCAGTTTATTGATGGAAAATATTCGCTTTTTGAAATCGTTGTCCTAAAAAATGTATGTTTTTAATAAAAAAAACGAGGCCCCTTCCCCATCAAATGTTGGTTCCAACCAAGGGTAATACACACTACTACTACAGGATAGCCTATCCTCATAAGGCCTGTGTGGAACAAATCCACTCTCTCCCCAACGTTAAATCACCAGTTGTGACGTAAGCAGCATGTTATTTCTCGCCTTGACGTAGGTTGTTTAAACAGCTGATGGCTTAGTTATGGCGTCGTAAATGGTAACACACGAGGTCAATAAGCAATCCTGTAGGTGTGTTTCATCCTTGAGTTCGAACACCCTCTACCAGGTACAACATGAAGCTAGCTGCTGGACCCTCATAGTTACGTCACCACCACAGCATCCTGTTATAAGCCACATCGAACTTGTCACATGTGCGCTAGATGGTGCCACCGACACACACTGACGTAACCCACGTGACCCAGGTCGAACCATGAATCGAACTTTGCACTATGTACTCTAGATGGCGCCACGGACGTGACCCAGGTCGCTATGACGTCATTACAGAACCCGAACCCTGAATCGAACTTTGCACTATGTACTCTAAATGGCGCCACAGACGTGACCCAGGTCGCTATGACGTCAACACAGAACGCGAACCCTGAATCGAACTATGTACTCTAAATGACTCCACGGACGTGACCCAGGTCGCTATGACGTCATCACAGAACGCGAACCCTGAATCAAACTTTGCACTATGTACTCTAAATGACTCCACGGACGTGACCCAGGGCGCTATGACGTCATCACAGAATTCGAAACGACTCAAAACTCCCGCTATGACGTTTGACAGATGACGTTTGACAGGTGACGTTTGACAGGTGACGTTTGACAGGTGACGGTTGACAGGTGACGTTTGACAGGTGACGTTTGACAGGTGACGTTTGACAGGTGACGGTTGACAAAATGGCGGGAAAACATTTCCCCCCACCCCTTTTTCTGTTACCCATATTAAAATCCGGGGGCCCCTTTTTGGGGGGCGCAGCCCTGCGGGCCCCCTTTTTGGGGGGCGGAGCCCTGCGGGCCCCCAACTACAGCATCCTGTATTACGAACTTCACACTATGTACGCTAGATGGCGCCATGACGTTTGACAAGATGGCGCCGACGATGCATCCACCTTCGTGTCAACGACGGCGCATCCACCACGTGTCAAGAATGAAAGATTGAGGTTATGTTCGGATTTTTATGCTAGAACCCCTGTTGCTGTACTACTGCAACCGGGTCTTTTCAGCTTTGTATTGTGGTGACCATTTCAATGTTGCACAACAATCAACCAACTGTACTGTATTGGTTATGGTTTTCTTATTCCCGATTTAATATTTCTCAACCGAAGAAATTAGAATTTCCTTTTCGCGACCAGAAAGCTGCTGCGTTTCTTTTTCCATTTGGTATTCGTATACGATAATTATTTATTATTAGACAAATTATTAGGATTTGGAAGTTGTTTACTTGTTTCACAGCCCAATAAAAGTTATTAATAATAAATAAATATAATACAGACAAATTTTGAGGTTATTAAATGGAATGAAGAGAAAAACTGTTCATAGAATATATGGATTTTTATTTTTATCAGTCTGTTTGTTGTCAGAAGGACCATTTTTATTGGTGAATAGCACTTGCTATTATCTGACTGATAAATGTTAACAGACTGATAGCTATCAGATAGCTAAGTTGATTTTGTTGTCACTTCCCTTCAGATAGAAACTACGTGGTTTAAATTTCAAGGAGATCGGTTCAGCCGTTCTTGAGTTATAAGTGCTTCCACAAAACACAACTGTGTTTTATATACAGGGTGTCCCACAACGTTTCTCCCAGGTAATAACTTCGGAACGCATCATCCAATATAATTGAAATTTTTAGGATCTGGGTAACTTTTCGTGCCGCTTCTACCATTGTCATCCAATTTCACCAGTTTCACTTCAATTTCGGTCAAGTGATGTCAACTTTCGAATCTTAAATATAACTCATATGGTATATTATGGCATTTTCCGTTAGAAAATTAAATTACAAAATCGGCAGTGCCATATTTGTTAGGGCTTTGTTCAAGAAAATGATAAAAAAATTTACAGTGTGGAACATACGATGATGTGTTCCGAAGTTATCATTTGGGAAAAACCTCGTGGGACACCCTTTATATAGATAGTACAATTGGGTAATCGTATAAACGTAACCTGATTCTTCATTTTGCTCATAAACTAAACTGCTGAACACTTGAACTTACACATACAGATTTTAAAGCAAAACTGAATTTTATCGCCCCGTATATCGGATCATAACCCCATGGTCCTATGAGAAATTTACGTCAAGCTTTATCCGCAAAAAAAAAGCTATTGAAATCCACAAACCGCGTTAAAAAAAACTTTATTCGTGTCGAAAATATGGAATTTTGAATTTGGTCTAAAAATCTGTATATGTGAAAGTTCGAGTGTCCAGCAGTTTATAATTCAGATTTTTTTCTACTACGCAGTAGGTACCTACAGAGAGAGGGTGTTTTTGAATCATGCTCACTTGTGTAACTCTACCTACCTACCATAAATAAAAAATTAACGAACCATCCATTCTTTTCAATTTATGGATACATTCGACTTTTCTCTGAAAAAAAAAACAATAACAATAACACTTATCAGACAGATAACTTCCTTAACAGCCCAAATTTCGCCTGACAACTTTATCAGACTGATATCTACTACTCAAGGTTGGTGAATATCGAATTTTACGTTAACAGCCTGACAAGCAGTTTATCAGACTGATAAGCAGTTAGCGGTCGTTGGTGAATACAGCCGTTAGTCACTATATAAAGGGAGTAAGTATAGGCTACATTTTTTTCTCGGAAAACAAAATTAATTTTTAATTAATTATAAACAAACTTATTCACATACATGACCCAACTTTTTTTGACAATATGGAACAACGTTGCCACATTTATTTAAGTTTGCGCATTCAACCGACGTAACTGTATTATTTTTTTATGAAAAAATTTAAAAATTCAAATTTTCGCATTCAACTGACGTAACTGTATTATCTATCTATCTGTCGGGTTGGTTGCAGAACCTATAACTCGAGAACTGCTAGGCCGATTTTTATGATTTTTGTTATATTGGATTTGTCTGGCCCGAATTACATAACAACTATTGGAACATTGGAACATATAAAAAAACACAAGAAAAAGAAAAACATATTTATGAAGAAAATTCACTAAATATGTATACGGCGCCATGTCTTATAACCGATACCAAGTTTGCCGCGTCAGATTGCGTGGTTTGTTCTATTTTGATTTTTGTACATTTATTGAACCACATAATTTATTGTTAGTAATCATTTTATCTTATTAAAAAACTGAATTTAATTAAGCTAATGCGTTAACTTAACATTTATTGATTCTGAGGTGTGACGAAGTTCGCCGGGTCCGCTAGTTTTAAATAAAATTTAATTCACTTGTATATTTACTTTATAGGCAGCCATTACTTGAATAACGGATTCGTTGCAATTCAAAGAGCAGTGGATATATCTTTCATGGAAATGGAACAAGAAAAACGTGAGCGGTTTTCGAAAATCGTTGCTAACACAGCACAAGAATTTCCTTATCCGCCACATAAAACAGCAGCTGCAATGTCAATGTTTCCGTTTTATTTACCAAATGCTACATGCTTGGCCTTTTCGATCTTTTTAGTTCCGACGCTACTGAAAACCATTGCTGACGAAAGAGCTTCTGGAATGAAGGTGAGAATAACATAGTCTGGCTAGCCAAACGGCGTACTGCAATAGTTGCTGCTTTGCCAAACTGACGGAATCAATAATAAACAATAAGTTGGTGAAATATTTTTTTTTACAATATGGGCATGTGTACTGTGTAGTATTTTGAAATAGAAAAAAAATCCGGCAACATTGCGAAATGATGGATGTGGAGAGGCGTGTTATTCAGAAGCATGATTCTTTTGGTTAAAGCCGGAACGACAGCACCAGTGGCGTGGTTACTGGCGAAACTAAAGAATTATTTTGCATTTTCCGCACTATTTAACCTAGAATGCGTCATTGCTTGAACCCAACATATACTTTCTGGGATATTTTAAAATGTTCATTTATGGCCGGTTTCTCAATAGCAAGTCACCCACGGGTTCATAACTCCAGGGTGAGCATTGTTTACCCTGGAGGTGACTCGCTATTGAGAAACCTACCCTACTGTCAAAATTTTGTATTTATGTTACACCGGAAGCTCAAATTGGGGTCAATAATTTTTGAATACTTTTTCTTATCACAATAGTACATATTAGAATAGAATTATACCATGTTTTTTAAATTATAGAGCAACTTTGTTAGTTGGCATGATATGATAGTGTCATTGAATCATTTTTTTTTAGGAATTAATGAAAGTTGTAGGCCTAAGAAACTGGGTGATATGGGTTGGATGGTTCATACACTTTGTAGGGCCGATGCTGATCATCATAAGCCTTGTAGTAGTTATCCTGAAAGACGTTATTTTTGAGGTCTTTCCCATTTTTGAGTACACCCAAGGAACTATATTGTATGTATTTTTAATGCTCCACATCTGCGCTTGGGTTACACTGTGCTTTTTCATTAGCACCTGTACGAATACACGTGAGTATTTTATTGGATTATAAACTTTTACAAAAAAAGCTTAATACTTTTTGATGGTGATCCTTCTCGTTTACAGCCACCTTTGCAAGTTTGATGGGCGAATTAATCAGCTGCTCTTATTTCCTAACGCATCTACTAATCCAACAAAATTACTTCTCATTTCGCGCTGGAATGTCGATGATGTTATTGCCGGGGACAGCGATAAGTTATGGTTATCGAGCGATATCGTATTATGAATATGGACGTAAGATACTGAGTTTTGACAATGGTTTTGACAAATTGAGGCTGATAGCTTCCTTTTCAATACCCAATCGATTTGGGGACAAAACACATGCAATTTTAAAAAATGATGTGACCATTGGAATTTAATAATCCTCCTTAAATAAAAAGAATAGTATATTGTGTATTTAGGTTGAAAAGAGGCACATTCTCGGCCGACAGTGTAAGTTGACGGGCGACGCGTAGCCGAGGCCGGCAAACACCGAAGGCCGAGAATGTGCTTTTCCACCGAAATACACATACTATTTTTTCTGCGATCGGTTGAATACCTGTTAAATGTTTGTCTTTTAGTTCCAATTATTCAGCAGTACAAGAATCACTTTCCCGGCCTAGATCGGAAAAGTGTTCCCCGTATTGTTACTCATTGATTCCTTAGCAACTATTCAAACATAATTGAAATACCAGAATATTGAGTTTTGCGACCTGTCAACCGGTCAAAAATGCTGACATTTCTTGTCAATCGCAGAAACACCTTATCGTTCAAAAAGTTAAGAAAGCGTCGTGTCACGATGAGAAAACTCATACGCATGATTTTATCATTTTTTTTTTTTAAAAAAAAGGACTATCAATAATTTATTATTCGCTGTGTCTAGCCTCCCGGCACCGGTATTCATACGAGTCCCGGTTATGACGCGTTTTCGATGACTCCATCAACGACCGCCGGGATTTATCGTGGATCCCGGCTATTGGATTCAAAATTCAAAGTCGTGTTTCTCTTGCTGCTTGAAGCTGTGATTAATTCCGGAATAGCTGTATTATTGTTTCTTGTTGTGATTTTGGTATTAGAGTGGTAAGTATTTCGTTAACCCTTTCCGTACGGCTGACGCAGCTTATGCGACACCGAGGAAACGTGCCACAGAGCCGGCAGTCGCATATGGTCGACGGCATGTATTCTGTCTCCTGGACGACTGTCGGTTGGGATGCGACGCATTCAATTTTTAGATTTGTCATACAGACTGCTGTCGCAACATTTGTATCTACCGCATACTAAACGCTCAGGCGGTTGCCACATATAGTCGACACCGTCGATCATATGCGATATCCGCCAACCTTCCAAGTTCAGGTTGACTGCCACATATAAGCTTTGTTTTGGTTCGAAAAAAGGACGGTTCTAGAACGGTCCAAAACAATCACACAGTTTATTATTGAAATTTTTGATAGCTGAGCCGTTGTCATTTTGTTGATTGATAAATTGTGCGACTGTTTTGAACCGTTCTAGAACCGTCCTTTTTTCAAACCAAAACAAAGCTATAGTCGACACTGTCGATCATATGCGACATCCGTTTGTATTTTCGCGCCAGGTAAGGCTCAAGATGTCGTCAGATAATATAGCTGGTCCCTCGGGGATCGTTCCAAGAGTGAAATGAAAAAACAAAAAACAAGTTACCATAGCCATTGCGGATTATCTAATGCTGAAGTACTACGTAATATTTTAATGTCGCACATAGGCGACATTCGTCCGAGCGGCACGGTCAAACACTCCGTCTATATGGGGCACAAATTTTCGGAAAACCCGCCGTACGGAAAGGGTTCAATCCACTTTTCGTAGTAGTGGTTTGAAAAGGGAATTGTATATTTTCATTCATTATTCAGGACTATAGCTTTTCTAACAGCCTGTATATCTGACAGGGTACTCTTGGACCCGTTTGTAGGAGTTTTTGCTCTTAATTTGAGATGTAGAATTCGCAGTTGAAATATTAACCTCTAATTTTGGCTTGTTGCTTAACATTACCGGCGTTGCTGTACAAGATCAAATGCTGAACAAACTTTCAAAATGACCCTGTACAGGGTGTCCCAAATTCGAGGTTGACCATTGAGATATCGGAAACTATAAGAGATACGAGTTCGGTTAAATTATGGCAAAGTTGCGCAATTTTATGACCAATAAAATGCCGTTTTGAAATTTGAAAAATTCCGAATACTTCCGAAGATATTCGGAAAAAACCGAAATATTGCAAAATCATTTTAATTTTTTCCTGAGTCTATTTGAAGAGCAATTTTAAAATAAATGACACTTTATCATTTGCTACTTTTTCCCCTTTACAAGATGTTGCTACCAAATTTCAGATTCGACGTTTCGTCTTTGGGTTGCCATCATCAACTTTATTTTTTTAAATACGGATCCTCATTTTTTATTTCAGATTTTATGAGCCTCTGATATCCTAAAACCTATGACTTATCAGACTTATTCAAAAAATTTATATTATTGGCACTTTCCATAAGAACCTATTGTGATAGAGAGAGACAGAGAAGAAAATTTTGGTAGGAAATAGCGAAAAATTAAAAAAAATTAAAATTTCGAGTAAATTCGATACGTCATAGGTTTTGGGACATCAGAAGCTCATAAAATCGAAAATAAAAAATAGGGGTCCGTATTTAGAGAAAAAAAAGTTGATGATGGCCGCCCAAGGACGAAACGTTGAATCTGAAATTTGATAGGCAGCAACATCTTGTAAAGGGGAAAAAGTGACAACAATGAAGTGACATTTATTTTAAAATTGCCCTTCAAATAGGCTCAGGAAAAAATAAAAATGATTTCCCAAAATTTCGGTTTTTTCCAAATATCTTCGGAAGTATTCGGAATTTTTCAAATTTCAAAACTGCATTTTATTGGTCATAAAATTGCGCAATTTTGCCATAATTTGACCGACCTCGTATCCCTTATAGTTTCCGATATCTCAATAGACCTATCTATTTTTACCTGGTATGCGCGCGCAACACGAGGCAATGCCTTTCTATTGGCGTTTTACACGCTGGACATATGCTTGTCCTTGTTCATTGCCCGTGGTCTGACAAGAATAAAAGTACGGTTAATATTTAACTTGACATAACTTGAAAAGTGACATGCAAAAATTGTTTGACATTTTCATTGACAAATACGTTGCACAACATGCAGTCTTTCTCCTTCCCCTTTTATCCCGTGCAAATAAGAAGAAAGGATTGCTATACGTAAGTCTAACATAATTTGGTACGTTTTGCCTCGTCTTGCGCAATGAGCGTTCTGTGTCTTTTTTTATCTAATGAAGTTTTCGTATTATTGCCTCTTTGTCTGGTAAAATAGATAGGTCTATGGTCACCCTCGAATTTGGGACACCCTGTACCTACATGTAATAAAAAGTCATAATTTTATTTTCCATTAATAAAAGCTTATCCCGCCCGGCTTTGTTTACTTTTTTCACTCTTCATAATAAATCTCCCCGACCCCCAATACCAATAAACATAATAATTATTAACATCTTCTATAGCAATAGCCGGGATCCACGACAGTTACCGGTGGTTGTTGATGACGTCATTTAAAACGTGCTATAACCGGGATTCGTATGAACACCGGTGCCGGGAGTCTAGACACAGCGTTTATTATTTCACATTGGTATATGTTGTTATGTATTTTAGAGGTCGGATCAAAATGGTCTAACTGTCATATTGCCGCATCAGAAGGAGAAATATCACTGCTTAACGTTTTTATAATGCTAATAGTCGATTGCATAGTTTATACGTTGCTGGCCCTCTACATTGACGTTGTAAATCCCGGAAACTATGGCATTCCTAGATCTGTATTTTTTCCATTTGAAGAATTATGGAAGGTAAAAATTACTCAGATTCTCGTTAGTAATAGATTTATTTTAAGTAAACCGATATAAATATAATATATTAATACCCACCAATACCTGTTATCTCAAAAACTCTTGGTAAATCACTTTTTAGAAAAACACTAATTTATTTTAAAATACAAGTTACAATAAAAATAGGACATTAACTCAACTATACTAAATAATAACGAATAATGATGCTTAAACTAAAGAGACAGGATCTTTTATATTTTAAAACATGTTGATCTTGCTGTTTCTATGGGGGCGTTGCGACGATGGATCAGAGTTCTTGGCGTGACATGCTCTCACAGGATAACTTGCTGAAGTAGCGTCTAGACTTTGCGATACTTTGTACCACCGTGGTGATTAAACGCGTCTTGAGATCAATGTAGTTGTGAAATCCATATACAGCTCCCCTATTACATGAAAAGTGGGTGCTTTGCAACAATTTTTTCAAAGACCAACTGGGTTGTTGTGTAGGCTGGTCATCTCTTGTTCTGAGGGTAGATTTGGTTGAACAGTGTTTCTTCGTTTCGGTAAAAGCTTTCTAAGTTTGTTGCCTATTTGAAGATGTGAATGAGACTTCGGCGGTTGTGGTTCGTCTTTGTCGAGGTTTGAGAGGTGCCTTTCGTCGACACTTGTAATGATTACAAGAGCTGCTATTAGTACGATGATGAAGGAGGTAAACCATTGGCTATATCTTGATACGAATGGTTCTTGGATCAGTTTATCCAGTTCATCGGAAAATTGGTTTAGTCTATGCTGGGCCACGTTTAGATCATCGATGTTGATTCTAGATAGTTTGAGAAGTTTCAACTCAGGGGTGCGATTTTCGAAACCATTCGAGTACATTTCGTACACGAAATTTGACTGACAGCAATATAAATTAAATGGAGAGCATTCGAAATCATATCAAATTTCGTAGGCGAAAATATTCGAAAATACGACCCCTGGCACATGAAGATCCACCGGCAGGTTGGTTGGAGCTTGAGCACAGTGGTGGTGTTGATTGTTTCTGTCACACTGTTTTTGCCATCACATCTGATAGTGATTGGAAGGGGCGATGATAATGTTTTAAGCCCTTAGTTTGTGTCTAGCTCTTATTGCACATTGTAGTCACTAGTGAGTAAGATTGAGGTTTGGCAAGTCTTGAGAAGTGTCCCTGTTGACTTCAGGAGTTGGGCTTCGCAATTGGCATCACTGTCTATAGGGTATTATAGAAGGTCAGAACATATCTTTGTATTATTATCAAGTGGTTTGCAGTGATCCAGGCTTTGGAGTAATAAGTACCTACAATAAAAAATCGTCGTCTTTCGCGATATATTTTTGAGTTATTGGTAAAATATGATGAAAACCTGTTCGATTATCCAAAATTGGGTAGATGTGATAAAGAGTGTATATTTCAGGTTCGATCAGCGGTATTCTAAGAATAGAGACAATTTTACCTTCTGATTGATAAGCTTCTAAATCAATTATATCCAGATATCGTGCTACATATAGAAGATATGTAGGTAAAGGAAAGTTATTTTTGGATAAAGAGCACGATATTTCCTGTAAGGAGGCGACCAAGTCTCTAGGTGTTATAATTGAGGTGTGTAAGACCTGTGCAAACGTTATTTGCATCTACAAGGCCATTAAGGGAATTTTCTAGAAAGACGTAGCTTTCCATTAATGATTCACAGAGGTTTAGAGTTCTGCATCGGGATCACGAGGTTCGATTCGATTATATCGAGTCAAACGATGATCGTTTCGAGTGGATTGTTCACGAAACTCGATCAAGCTGGAAATCGAGTTTATTCGATTGTTGCTAACGTTACGCACTTCGAAAATTAAAAGCGATGTCGCTTTTTTGGTTATGTAAATATATGTTTTGTGTTTTGTAATTCAAATTTCAATTTTTATTGTTTCAAATTTCAACAATAAACTTGGGCTTCACCAAAATTATTCTCTTCACCAATGCATCTCTGATAAGAGCCAGTGGCATAAAATCTTAAAGTATACAGGGTGGTCCTTCGGGAATGACATCGATTGCTTATGGGAAAACTGTGAAAGGTAAAAATTTGAAAATTTGGCAACATAGCAATGTCGATGGGGGACATCTAGGTAAAATATTTTCAAGATGGCGGCATTTCCGGTCATACCGGAAGTTGATACCAACTCGGTTATTTTAAATAGAACACCCCGTATATAAATGTATTTTTGAATTCTACATAAAATTCTGAGCAGATTTCATGTAATATACCCTATACCTAAGTTCAACTGTTTTGGAAATATTGACAGTTGAAAATTGACTTTTTGCAACTTTGACAGGCTGTAAAACCTGAACAATTAATTTTAGAGGAAACCCGATTTGACATTCCTATCTTAGATTTTTATAAACTATCATTTGACATCAACTTTGAATTAAATCCATGATTAAAAATTTCAGTTAAATTTAATCTCCGTTTAAGTTCAAAGTTGGTGTCAAATGATAGTTTATCAAAATCTAAGATAGGAATGTGAAATCGGTTTTCCTCTAAAATTAACCAATTAGGTTTTACAGCTTGTCAAAGTTGCAAAAAGTCAATTTTCAACTGTCAATATTTCCAAAACAGTTGAACTTAGGTATAGGGTATATCACATGAAATCTGCTCAGAATTTTATGTAGAATCCAAAAATACATTAATATATGGGGTGTTCTATTTAAAATAACCGAGTTGGTATCAACTTCCGGTATGACCGGAAATGCCGCCATCTTGAAAATATTTTACCTGGATGTCCCCCATCGACATTGCTATGTTGCCAAATTTTCAAATTTTTACCTTTCACAGTTTTCCCATAAGCAATCGATGTCATTCCCGGAGGACCACCCGGTATAGCACCATGTTTTCTAGAGTAACTGCCCTAGCAAGTATTCTCTGTGTACATGTCGTCGTATTAACTGTATAAGTTCTGTAGTTGTCGTTTATTAAGACGAAATAACTCTACAAATCTTGCCTCTGGAAGAGAAAAGGGTTCCTGCTTATACCTACCTCAAAATTTGTCTTCGTCGAACAAGCTCAAGATTCTGGCGATGTCTATTTCTTTGTCTTTGCAAAATAGCATGGATAACGTAACATTTTTATTTTTATGAGAATTTCACGATATATTTGAAAACAGATGAAATTTAACCTAATTCGAGACCTCCGAACCTGTCGAGGCATTTCGATCGAAATAAATCGATCAGTCGAATGTCATGAACAAGTCCTTTCGATTTTCGATCAAAGACGACAAACTTTTAACGAATATCGAGTTTCGTGATCTCGCAGCTGGTTTGGGCTTCGTAAAACTTTAAATCGTTCGAAATGTCAAATATGAATTCTTTGATTTCTGCTATATCGATGTTGAATGTTTCTTCATCGATTTGGAGTTCTTGAATAGTAGAATTGAAATTTTTTATTACTGAGGTGGTTACAGAATAGCTATTTATGTACCAAGGGGATTATGTAGATTATAATGCCCGAAGGCGAAACTAGCCCGAGGGCCTATGGCCCGAGGGATATATTTCGCCTGAAGGGCATTATAATCTTGAAATCCCCGTGGTGCATACAATGCTTTATTTTCTACTCAACACAATGTTTTTTCATCAATTTGTTATTAACAAAATCAGTTAAACTTGTGTGACAGAATATTGTTTTGTATTTTGACATGTACCTGCACCTGTGACCTATACCTGTACCTGCGACCTGTACATAGAAACGAAATAAATTAATATATCTATAAACATCTCATAAGGTAAGGCAACGGTGGTGGTCCTGTGGGTTAACGCGCTGGACTACATGGGAAACATTGATGGTAGACCGGGTTCGAATCCTGGCTAGACCGAAAATTATTTTCAGTCAGACATTTAGTGGCTGCCTAGGGCAAAGTGCAAATTAATAGAACAACAACAACAAAAACACCTTATGGCCGGTATTATAAAACACTGAACCGATGGTTGAGTTTGAACCTTCGGTTGACTCCATGCAAATTGATAGGATTCAACCGGAGGTTGAAATTCAACCATCGGTTCAGTGTTTTATAATACCGGCCCTTAAGGTATTATAAGCGGGCGTTATAGATCATAACGCCCGCAAAAGCGGGCGTTATGGATCAGGTTGTTATAGGTGTGTTAACGTATTTCGTTTCCTAGGTATTATGGATCTATAATAGTAAAGTAGAAAATAAATTTGTTTTTTAAGTAAAATTTCAAGTTCTCGTTCGCCTGTATTAATTTTGTCAATACATTTGTTGAAGTATTCACCATCGGTAGAGTCTAAGTTTCCGGTGATTGATTTAAAGATACTTCCTATTCCGTTAATTAGTCCACGTTTATTTCTGTAGTTTGTGTCCCCAGTGATTTCATTAAGTTTCTGGTCGACTTAATCAGCAACTTGAGTTAAAAAGCTGAAATGAGTTTGGACCATAGAAAAGTGATTTATATTCTTGATATAGAACGCTCACTTCTGTTGTAGCCGCCAAGTGACATTTCCGACGGTGCTGCCATAGCGGTGTAGTCATTGAACTAATGTTTGGCGGGCCGTTTGAATCTTGGTTTTAAATGACTGGTTTGACATTTCAATTATTTCAAAATAAGGCAATGCTTCAAAACCTCATAAACTAAAATTTTATACATTTTATTTTCATATATTTATGTGAGAATCACTCAAAGAATAAAATAGTTTATAATCTATTCATTGATGATCTGGCGTATCTGACTCCTGAGCTGACTGGAGCACTTTCCAATCTGGTTTTTGAAAATGTCCATTTTTTTCCAGTTAAAAGGCTGTCATATTTGATCAAGTTATTTATAATAGACCTATCTCGTCTTACCTGGACTGCGCGCGTCGCTTGTAGGCTGCAGGTGAGCGTCCAATGAGAAGCAAGTTTGTGACAGGCTTGCGTCACATTCTCATTCAGGGGCCAGTTCAGAATGAATTGTTCCTTCTTTCTTTGTAACGTGTAATTTGACAAAGAGCAAACTAATTCTTTACATATTACTTGAACTCACCGCAGTTTCGTTTAAGATTATACTTGACATATTCCTTTGCAATTTCATTGAGCGATGTTGCCGGAGGAAACATTTATCAAAATAAAAGTGCAAACGATGTTCATCCACTTTAAAACTCTTCTTTTGTCTGATATAAGGCATTGTAAAACACTTGACACTATATCACTTCTTCAATGTTATAATATTCGATTTGTAGTCTACATTTATTCTGCAACAATACAATCTGGCTACACTGCAGCCTACGAGTTGCGCGCGCATGTCATCTTTTATTGCTTTCTAACTTGTATTTATGACAATTAAGCTCTCTTTTTCTTATCATGCGAGATAGGTCTATTCCCTCGGGCATGTATGGAGCATCATACAGTGATACGATTTCTAGGTTGTTAATTTCCAACAAAACAAAATTTCTGTTTCTGTGTTGTTTTTGATATAGATTTCCCTGGTCTGTGGTTGCAATTCGCTTTTGGCCTATTCATTTTTTGCCGCCTGGTCACACACTGTGGCAACAACTCTTAAACCGGCTGCTTATGATGATGCACTTATCATTTCCTTCACAGTCTTGGAATTAAAAACAATCATCGACAATGCACTCAACAAATTAATTCAGATGACAAGATGACATTTGCATTATGATGTTAAATGGATACCTGCGTTTTTATGACTGGTTTTTATATACACGACGATTCTATGTCGGTCATTGTCATTTTCTATTCACTTAACAAAGGTAGCTACCTCGTCGGTGAAGTCAGAGATTACAATAAGAACGAGGGGAACGTTAAGAAACGGCGATATGGGCGCACAGCGGTGTAGTCACGAACTAAAACAAAAAGTGGCGGGGATGAATCCAGTGAATGTTCTATTTAAGAATTTATAAATCACTTTTCTATGGTTTGGACTTCAACTTTGAACACAGAACATATCACCTATAGAAAAATATCTCAAATGAGAGAATCACGACGAAGGTTTTTAGTTAGGTTTTCAGTCAACGATGGCGACACTGTCGGGAGATAAGAGAAATTTACAGGTATCTGTGGTGTGGACAGTGATTTGTGTTGGTTGGTTTTGTCACTTATTTTGTCATTTCAAAAGTCAAAATTTGAATTTTTAAATTGTCTTGTTGTACCCCACGGTCCCCATGCGCGTTAAAGTGAAAATTCAAAAAGTTTTGGTTAAAAAAAACCCTAATTGTTGTTCGTATTTTGTTGTATTCGTTCGTTTGTTTCGTTTCGTTCGTATTTGTATTTATAATTCGTATTTACTTTGCGATCTACCTATAGCTGCGTGTCGCTTGCTAACTTACTAACTATCTTTGCACTATGTTCGATATTGGAAACTTCCTGCCAGTCATAGTTTTCAAGAAAATAAGGCGAAAAGAGCTAAAAACAGTCAGCAAGCCAAATGCAGTTGAACAATAAAAATTATTTAAAAATAATAAAAATATAGGGGAAAAATCAATTCACCTTTCTGTCAAGAATGCTCGATTAGTTGGGTTTTCATTCAACGATGGCGCTGTAATTCATAACCGGTACATAACATTGCAGATACTTTTCTAGAGGTTATATGTTCTGTGACTTTGAAGGCTGTCATTCGAGGAGAAGCGTCATCAATTATTTTGGTCAGGCTAGTGAGAGTATTTTTATTGTTCTGGATAGTTTCTCTGTATGATTCTATTTCTTTGTAAACTGAGAGGGTCCATTTCTCATTTGAGACTCAGATTACCTTCTTCGTGATAGAATATTCCAACTGGGTTGTTAATTGGAGTTACAAGAAATTGAGAGGTGACTGGAATCAGCCCGACGAGTCCGGAAAAGAATAGACTAGTCATAGAACGGCTTTTTTGTGGGAACGTCTTGTCGAATCTTACTTTCGACTTTTCTTTCTGGATATCGGTTCTGGCTCGAGCCATTCTATAATAATATTCCATTCTGTTGTTGAGGTCTCGTATGTATTTGGAGATTAGCTGCTTTTAATTATAAAGAGTCTCAGGGGGTCTATTCGACGTATGGCCAAAGATCAATTCGAAAGGTGTGAATCCGTGTGTCTTATTTTTGGTATTATTATAACAGATAACTGCGTACGGGAGAATATTGAATGGGTGTTCATCTGGATGTTCCGCTTCATGAACGCGGATCATCTCCATTAAAGTTGCATGGAATCTTTCCAGCGAACCGTTGGATTGTGGGTGGCTTACGCTTGAAAATGTCAATTTTATGTCGTAGAATCGACAGAGGTCTTTGAGTAAGGCGTTGTTGAATTCACCTCCACAATCAGAGTGCATTCTCAAAGGTGTACCGTAATGTTGGAAGAATACTAGTAGGGTTTTAACAATAAGGAACTTTACATTTTTTTTTTAATTTTTTTAAATCATTTATTTATGCCTTGAAAGAGTATTCCCCAAATATTATTCCCTAAAACTCAATAATAACTTGGTGAAAAATGTTTAAAGTTTCGCGCGAATTAAAAGAATTTCAAACGACCTTAAATCTGGATGACGTCACGTAGTATGATCACAAATTATAGATTGGCGGATTGCCCTTTGGAATTTCCTTCTTCGGTCATTATTAATAGGTATATCGTTTTATTTATATAATGCTAGGCTAATCATTGAATTTAAGCGAAGTAAACCAATTCTAATATTGATAAAATTTTGAAAAATCAGAAAAAAACGTAAATAAACACAGCTAACGGGTATTTATTATGTAGAGTTCGAGTAAACGCTCGGAGTTGCTGTTTTGTTCTTTTATCCCTGTTCTTCTCATCATAAGAAAAAAAGACGGAAAATGCTCCGAGTGCTCAGTGTTTCAAGACGAACTCACGGTATGATGGACGGTTGCTGACAGACACTGACAAATCATACTACATGACGTCACGACCAGTACCAGAGCGTTTTTTCCCGCTGGAAATAATTTGAATTTTTCTGCATTTTCAATTCCTTATTGTGGCCGTTTGCGACAAAAAAAAATTGTTTTTTTCGCTGATATAGGTTTTAATTAATGTATTCTTATGATTTATAGTAATATTTTCATGTTTAAATTTTTTGTCAAGTTCCCTTGAGATTGGGTAGGCTTAAGTGAATTTGGTAAGTTCATCCCTAATTGTTAGGGCATAGTTACGAACTGGGAATTCAAAAAGGTCAATGTTTATCCTTTCAAATGGAGTTTTGGGAGTTTCAGTGATAACGAGAGGAGAACTAAGATTTTTCCTACAGATTTTGACTTTTTGGCAGATTTCACAGGCTCTGATGAATTTCTCAACATCTTTGGTTAAACCTTGCCAGGAGTATTTTTCTTTTATTCTTCTAAGGGTTTCATTGATTCCACGATGTAAATTTGTTTTTCCAGTATGATATTGTTCCAGGATAATTGACGTGTCTCGCAGGAATAGAAAAAGAGAGCTTAATTGTAATAAATACAAGTTAGAAAGTAATAAAAAATGATATGCGCGCGCAATTGGTGGCTGCAGTGTAGCCAGATTGTATTGTTGCAGAACAAATGTAGACAATACAAATTGAACATTATAGCATTAAAGAAGTGATATATTGTCAAGTGTTTTACAACGCCTTACCTTGCGTTCGGTATTTTGCTCAAAGAGCAGAGCGTGCTGAGCAGAGCCATAATCACGTGACCAGTGAGCGAACAGAGCAGTTGAACGCTATATAAAAGTGCCAGAAATTTTAATAAACGAACGCGAATGAGGCTGCACCGAGTACACTTTTCAAATAAACGAACGGTAAAGTCAAGCTCGGAGAGCTCGGACCAAAATAACGAACGCACGGCTAAATCAGACAAAAAAGAGCTTTAAAGTGTATGTTAACATCGATGGCACTTTTATTTTGATAAATGTTTCATTCGGCAACATCGCACAATGAAATTGCAAAGAAATATGTCAAGTATAGTCTAACATAACCTTAAACGACACTGCGATAAGTTCAAGTAATACGTAAAGTATTAGTTTGCTCTTTGTCGAATTACACGTTACAAAAAAAGAAGGACCGATTAATTCTGAACTTGTCCCTGAATACGAATATGACGCAAGCCCGTAACAAACTCGATTTTCATTGGACGCTCACCTGCAACCCACGGGTTGCGCGCGCACACCAGAGGTATTACGAGACACGTCAATTGGAATTTGATCTTGATCTGGGGTTTTGACGTTATTTGGCATATCTTAAGCTTAATGTCTTTTTCGGCAAATATGAAGGAAAATATTTCAAGAATAGGTAATTCTAGATTGTTTTCTATGCAATAGTTATTTACCCAACAAGTGCGGAAAGTGGTACTTTTCCGCACGAGACGGCAGTTGCACGAACGACGCGGAGCGGAGTTCGGGCAAGCTGTCGAGGGTGGAAATAGTTATTTTCCTAACAAGTGCGGAAAGTGATACTTTCCCGCACGCGACTGCCGTTGACCCGAACGACGCGAAGCGGAGTTCGGGCAAGCAGTCGAGTGCGGGAAAGACACTTTCCGCATGAGTTAGGAACATTATTTTTTCTACGAGCGCGTTCAAATATAAAAACAAAAACTAAGTAAATTCAAAGCGATATATTATTAAAGAAATTTAATTACAAAATTACTTATTTTTATATTTTTACGTTTACTTTCAAGAATGATTGAAAAAAATTATGTATTAAATCGATTTGATGTTACAATAAACAAAATTTCTAAGGTAAAAAAACTGCCCCGCCTCAAAGGAACTAAAAAGTCAAACAATGTCAAAAAAAATTATAAAATTTTTGAAATATTCACAAATTAGATTAATATGGATTAAAATAGAAAATAGGAATATTTCAAATAGTTTATGAGCGCATAAATTAGTATATCTAGCATAAATGTATGCAGACAAAATAGATAAAATGTTTGATTAATTAACAAAACTGATACTTCTGAACGCCACTTTCCCGTGCGGGAAAAACAAAATCGCGCACTAGTGCGGGAAAGTGACATCATTTTCGGAACTAAGATGCGTGCGGGAAAGTGATAAAAAATGCACGCTCGTAGAAAATAGTTATTTTCCTAACAAGTGCGCAAAGTGTTACTTTTCCGCACGCAAACACAGTTATACGAACGACGCGAAGCGGAGTTCGGATACGTGTTTGCGTGCGGAAAAGACACTTTGCGCACGTGTTAGGAACAAAATTTTTCCTACGAGCTTCATATCAGGTAGGTAACAACAAAAATTTAAAAAAAAAACGATAATTTGTTTAATTATTTTTAATTAACTTGAAGGGAACCTATGCATTTATCAAAAAATTACATAACAAAAAAAAAATATAACAGAAAATCATCGTCAGAGCTCTTCATCTTAAAGCGTTTAATGGCGATTTCCATTTGTCATCAGTGCCGCACTGAGTGCATCCGCATCTTTTTCTAAAAGCATGTAACATGTAAGGATAAGGATACATTTTTTTGCCCTGTTTCGACAAATGGAAAATGCTATAAATTTGATGAGAAAGTTTGTAGATGCATATATATAGAAAACAAATCTGACAATGTGTTGAAGTTAATTAAATTTGGTGTTTGTAGGTATAGATGTTAGCTGGAACAGGAACAGAGGAAAAATTTGTCATCATGTGTCAAAGTCGACAGGTGTACTTATTGTTGCTTGACAATTATTTTTACTTTTCGGCACTCAGTGCGGATAAGGCCTGTATCCGCACTGAGTGCGGAAAAGTGCAACTTTGAGAACCGAAATGCGTGCGGAAAAGTACTACTTTGCGCACGCTCGTAGGAAATAGTTATTTTCCTAACAAGTGCGCAAAGTGTTACTTTTCCGCACGCAAACACAGTTATACGAACGACGCGAAGCGGAGTTCGGATACGTGTTTGCGTGCGGAAAAGACACTTTGCGCACGTGTTAGGAACAAAATTTTTCCTACGAGCTTCATATCAGGTAGGTAATAACAAAAATTTAAAAAAAAAAACGATAATTTGTTTAATTATTTTTAATTAACTTGAATGGAACCTATGCATTTATCAAAAAATTACATAACAAAAAAATAACAGAAAATCCTCGTCAAAGCTGTTCATCTTAAAGCGTTTAAATTTGATGAGAAAGTTTGTAGATTTTTGCATATAAATAGAGAACAAATCTGACAATGTGTCAAATTAATTTATATTTGGTGTTTGTATAGATGTTGGCTGATATAGAAACAGAGAAAAAATTTGTCATCATGTGTCAAAGTCGACAGGTACACTTATTGTTGCTTGACAATTATAATTACTTTTCGGCACTCAGTGCGGATAAGGCCTGTATCCGCACTGAGTGCGGAAAAGTGTAACTTTGAGCCCGGAAATGCGTGCGGAAAAGTACTACTTTGCGCACGCTCGTAGGAAAAGACATTTTCCGCAAGAGTTAGGTACAATATTTTTCCTACGAGTGCTTTTGTCCATCTTATTTATCACAAAAAATGTTCCAATACGCAAAGATTTTATAATGATGGTACAAAATAGCACATAATATAAAATAATATATAACAAATCATTTATTTGATCCTAAATATCTTCATTTTTAGAAATAAAAAAATCGTGCGGAAAAGTAACTTTTCAGCACGATTTTACTTTTCCGCACGATTTTACTTTTCCGCACGATTTTCTTATACACAAAAAAATAATGGAACCGGATTTTTTTATCATGATCCTTGGCCTATGACTAAATTGGCCAAAAAAATTGTTAGGATTTCCTACCTTCGCGGGGCTATGCCACCCGAAATAGGGGGCCCTGTGGGGCTGTGCCCCCAAATGAGGGGCTCCGCCCCCCACAAAGGAGCACCCAGGGCTTCGCCCCTTAAAACGGGGCCCCGCGGGACTGTGCCCCTCAAAAATGGGGCCTCCGCGGGACTATGCCCCCCAAATAGGGGGCCACCGCGGCGCTCCGCCCTCCAAATAGGGGGCCCCCGAACTTTAATATGGGTACACTTTTCAGAAAAAGTAAAAATCGTGCGGAAAAGTAAAAAAATAGTGCGGAAAAGTAAAATCGTGCGGAAAAGTAAAATCGTGCGGAAAAGTACAACTTTCAAAACGAAAAATCGTGCGGAAAAGTAACTTTTCCGCACGCTCGTAGGAAAAAGGTTTTTTCAGGATCAAATTCGTTTTGACATTTGAAAAGCGAGTGAAAGAGGGTAGGTAGGGACTATTGTCTCATTTTTGCAAGAAATGGGAATTATGGAATATTTGCGTGCCTTCACAGATTTGCTGGATAAAATGTTGACCTGATTAGGTTGAAAATCGAAATTTCCCTCGAATAGATCATCTATAATTTTGTAGTGTAATGGCAGCAAATATCCAGTTAAGTTCCCCAAAATTTTGTAGAGGGCGCGAGTGAACTTGGAGTGCTTTGAATTTTTGGCGGTAAATGTCAATAGTTTTAAACCGTTTTAATGAGTAGAAGGAAAGATGACTACATATGAACAATGAACAGTAAATAAGTAGAAATATCTTCCAAAACGTTCAGTAGCCATTAAAGAATATTTCCAAAAGTGTTAACGTAAGCTTGTCTTGAAACCACACATCAAACTTGACTTTTGAGGTTAAAATTACATTCGATTATTCACGCGCCAAAATTTAAACAGCTCCAAGTACAGAAGCGCCCTCTTCAACTCAATTGTCAATATTAAATGCCATTCTGTTAGTTTGGTTTGCCGAAAGAATCTTACAATATTTTTGTGAGACTTGTCCTCGTTTTGTAGAGATTTACGAAGGAGTTGTATTCTTCCTCAATTTGGGTTGTTTCATCATTGTTTTCAATTTCGACGATTGAAATTTCTCGTTGTTGCCGACTTGTAGAGGGGCTGTTCCTTATATCGTCAATGTCAGGTTCTTCTTTGTTAGAAGCGAGTATGTGAATTTTGGAACTTAAATCTGAACAATCTTTAAAGTAGTTTACTTTTATTCGAGATAGGGCATCAGCGTTCTTATTGATTTTCCCAGGTTTATACTCGATTCGATAGTCGTATTCTTCGAGTTTCAAGCGCCAGTGAGCTGAACGAATTCCAGAGTCTTTATTTGAGAAAAGCCAAGTTAAAGGGCGATGGTCTGTGAAAAGGATAAATTTTCGACCAAAGAGGTAAGGTCTAAAATGCTTAACTGCCCATACAATGGCCAGTAATTCTCTCTCTATGGTAGAGTAGGTATTTAGTTTCGGCATTGCACAGCGTTCGAGAGGCATAGGCTATGGGGAGATCTTTTCCTATAGGGCCTTGTGATAAAACTACACTGATGACAAAAGCGCTTGCGTCAGTATTGGTTTGGTTTTACACCGTCCTGAGTGCAGATAAGGTGTCCCAAGTAAGCTACTTCTTTTCGAAGAAACTCACATTTGTTTGGCTGGATCTTTAAGTTAGCTCTACGGAGGCGTTTAAATACTTTGGTAAGCCTTGAAATATGTTCGAGGATGGTAGGAGAGTAAACGATGATATCGTCCATGTAGACTAAGCATCTTTCCTTTTGAATGCTGAGGAGAATATTGTCCATGACTCATTGGAATGTAGACGGGGAATTTTTCAATCCAAAGGGCATGCGAACGAACTCGTAATGGTCATTTTCTATGGAAAAAGCGGTTTTCGAAACATCCTTCTATTTGGTGAAAACCTGAGGCTAAGTCAAGGGTGGTAAAATATTGACATTTTCCCAATTGATCTAGAAGATTGGAAATATTACGCAGCGGGTATTTGCCGTCTACAGTCAGTTCGTTGACTTAACGATAGTCGATTACGCCGCGCCATTTGGGTTTGCCACAAGCATCAAGTTTCTTAGGAACGACCCAGATCGGAGAAGACCGTGGAGATACAGAATGGCGAATTAAACCTTGGTTTAGCATTTTGGTAACTTGGCATTTGACTTCTTCTTTGTGGATTTGGGGGTACCTGTAAGATTTGGTATACACAGGATTTGCATTATTGGTGTCAATAGGGTGTTTATTCTCACTAGTAAATGTGAGCGTGTCACCTTCCAGGTAGAAAATGTCGGAAAAGTTCAGGCATAAGTTGGTAATTAGTTCTTTTCTTCGTCGTTTAAATGGTCTGTACGAAGTTCATTTTGTATGGACATTTGCCTGTCATAAGTATCGTCATAGTCGAGGTTAGAGTTGTTAAAACTTAGAATGGTTTTTTGAAATTCACTTTCTGTAGTGGTGCCGCGAGACGAGACTAGACGAGACTAAGGGTTGGTCTCGTCTCGTTTCGACATCTCGAGACGAGACCGTAATTTAGTCTCGGTATCGAGTACCAAAGTCTCGTCTCGTCTCGAGTGGTCTCGTCTGGGGGCGGATTATGAACTCTCGATTCGAACCGAAACCGCCATGGATTTCGAACGCATTCTGATGCATTCGCATGGAGTGCGTTCGAAATTCATGGCGGTTTCGGTTCGAATCGAGAGTTCGTAATCCGCCCCCGTGTCTCGAGTTATACAGGGTGTCCAAAAAATAGCGTAAAAACTCTTCTCTACGTGGTGGAGGACCCTACAAGGTATCCCAGAAAAAAACTTTAAAAAATCTAGTGGCATTCTCAAGAAAGTTTTTTGCATTTTAATATTTATTGAAATTGGCAACACTGAAAATATCCCGTTGACAATATGTCAGAGAATTAAATTAAATACCCATGTAACTACCTGAAGAATTCGAAGGTGAATTTTCACATCTACCTCTTCATATTACCAAGAATAATGCTGGGGAAGGAATTTTTAAATTTAATTATTTTTCTAGGGTTTCTCAAAGGGTCCTCTACTATGTGGAGAGTTTTTACGCTATTTTTCGGACACCCTGTATTTATGGTTTTTGTTATTATACTATAACGGAAGTCCAAACTGCCACCGTGAAAAAGCAAATGGTGAAAAAGCACAGTAGAGAGTAACCCTGATATTTAATTTACTGATTTCATATTCAAATAGCCCAGAATAGTCCAATAATAAAGCTATGAGAGAAAAATTTTAAGTGTAATCTCGAGACTCGAGACTACACGAGACATGCACGAGACTCTCGCCGAGTCTGGTCTCGTCTCGTCGAGACTTCACGAGACGAGACTAAAAGCCAGTCTCGTCTGGAAAAGTCGAGACGAGACGAGACGAGACGAGACCAGTCTCGAGTCTCGCGGCATCACTAACTTTCTGAGACAAATGGTTCGATAGACCTGTTCGAAAACTCTACGGTTTTGTCTATGGCGTTAGTATTAACCATTGAGGTTAAAAATTCACCTTGTTCATTAACTTTTACTAAAGCATTAGGTAATTTGACTTTTTCTTTTTCTTGAGAAAAGAGTAAAGCATCTGTGTTGGATAGATTACACTTGAGTTTAAAGATTTTTTCACTTCTAGCTTCTATAGATATTTTATTGAGAATTGTTTGAGTGTTGTTTGGTTTTGTATTATTAGGGTACCGTAAAGTCCCCTAACTTTGACTGGTCTCCTAACATTGACCAAAAGATCATTAACTGATATAATGCACCTTAAAAAACTGTGAATTTATATTGCTGGCGATTTCTACCTACAAACAGTTAGTCTAATGTCTAATAACTGGCACTGTGTTGCGGAATGCACGTTCAGTAAAAAATCAGATTGACCAGTCAGAAACAACGAAGTTCAATTTTGCTTGGACAGGGAGCTTCAGCCTATGTCCTTCTGATGAGTCCTAACAAGGACGAAACGCGTCAAGGATTGGCACGGGAAGTCTGGGTCCACTGCTCAGTGGGTCGATTCTCAAACAGGGACCGTTGTGTTCCTGTATTCACGTTGGTCATCACCTGAAAAAAATCTTTCTAACAATTTTCATTGCCAACGAAAGCTCAGACCAATCAGTGTAGTTCAACGCCGGTAGGGGTATTTGCCCTCGGAGTTGTTTCTGACTGGTCAACGAAGTTCGATTATCATTCTATCAACAACCTGTGAATTTTCCAGTTTTAATTTCGCACATTAATTTGTCACATCCAAAATTATATGAATATCCACCCTGATTGTCAAAAAAAAAACACTGGAGCTGAAAATAACTATGAGAATTTTGTATTAGGTATCCAATTGACACATTTTTTTAGCTCCGATTCAGGCGACAGGCTGTACCATTATTTGTTTGTTTTTTTTTTAGTGTTACAAAGGAAAAAATGAAAATGTGAGTGCTTCAGCCTCGACATCGTTTGTATTACAAGACGTCGAAAAAGCGAACTTACCCAAAGGCATCCAACTGATAAATTTGGGAAAAGTATACGGCAAGAAACCCGTAGTTAAAAATCTAAACATGGATATATATAAAAACCAAATTACGGTATTGTTGGGTCATAACGGTGCTGGAAAAAGTACCACGATGGGAATGATAACAGGTATGAGTATGGAAATAGTATATTGTGTATTTAGGTGGAAAAGTGACACATTCTCGGCCGGCAAACACCGAAGGCCGAGAATGTGCTTTTCCACCAAAATATACCTACATACTATTTTTTCTGCGATCGGTTAAATACTTGTTAAATGTTTGTCTTTTAGTTACAGTTAGTCCGCAGTACAAGAATCCCGTATTGTTATTCATTGATTCCTTAGCAACTATTGAAACATAATTGAAATACCAGAATATTGAGTTTTGCGACCTGTCAACCGGTCAAAAATGCTGACATTTCTTGTCAATCGCAGTTTGTGATTATTGGCAGTTTCACTAACCGTATCACCACAATCTTTGATCTGTTGTACCAGGTTCTCAATTTTTTCTATGTGCTTTGCCACTGAATCACCAGGATCCAACTTGTATTGATGATGTGCCATAAGTTTGTTTACCTCTGACCTTTGTCTATAAATAGAGTCTAATTTTTGCTTCATGTCTTTCGAGGTTTGGCAATTTTCTATCAAGGTAATCTGCTCGAAATCCATGGCTAATGTTATTATAAACATTGCTCATGCGTCTTTTTTGTACCATGTTGAAAGCTCTTCTACTTTAGTAGCAGCTGGTTTCGCAGTTGATCCATCAACCAATCCATACAGCCCTTGCAGCAACTGAGTTTTTGCCAACAAACTTGGTGATGTTTCTGAGATCGGCAGGCCTATTCCCTACGAACAGCACCTACATAGCAACCAGCAACCGGTTGCAAGTTTGCATTTTTTGAATAGAAAACTCGTTTGACAGTGACTGGACAGCGACAATTGCGCAATTCTCTCGGTCGCAAGTTACAGAATAAGGCTGCGGTTCTGTCTACAATTTTTCATGAAATTTTTGCAGTAGCTGATTCTTTTAATTACTTCTAGTTCTCCCAGGCACTATGGGCCCATAACCTGTTAGAGGTCTTGCTTGCAGTGGATTGGAAGGATAACACACTTGATCAAACTACAGTTTCTTGACTTTCCAATCTTGATCGTAAACTAGGTCCCTGTTCTTGACTACACGAAAAACAATATTTACAACATGAGACGAATACCTAATAACGAGTTTGGTTTTAGGAATGATTAATAAAACAAGTGGGAAAATTATAATCAATGGTGTGGAAGTAAGATCCAGATCCGACATTAACAAATCTGTCGGTCTGTGTCCGCAAGACAACATGTTTTTCGAAACTTTGACCGTGATGGAGCACTTGCTGATTTTCGCAACTGTAAATGTCGCTCTATTTTGATTAAATTTTATTCACTAATTTCCTTAAAAGTTAAAAGGACAAAGCCAAGAGGAGAGCAAGCGCGAAATACGAGAACTTCTAGTCAAATTAAATATGGAAGGCAAAGAGGATTCCAAGGTATCTGAACTATCTGGCGGCATGAAAAGAAAATTAAGCCTCGGCATGGCGCTTGTAGGTGGATCACAGGTATGGAACGATTTAAAAGGTATTGTGATAAATTTAAACTGGTGATCATTGTAGTCAATATTACGTCCTTTTTAGCGAATATGTACTTATCAGATTTTTGAACAGCTTAACTTTGACTTAACATGATCAAACATTAGTTTTACACATCTCTATAGTTCCATTTTTGGCATTGGTGTGCCTGGAATAAAATACTTACGCTTTTTAAGTTCAAATGAGATTTTAACACTTTGTCAATTGAATTTCACCTATGCAACTTTTTGAAAATTTTTTTTGTATCAAGAACGCAGAAATTTCATTCGTTTCTAGTTCCAGTTTCAGCTCCAGCATATCTTGCCTATGTTCCGATATCAACTGTCAGTAATGAATTTACTGGACGCCGTTCCGATATTACACTGGATTCAGTCGATTCAGTACTGAATGACCACAAGAGTACGCTGTTGAAATCGGAACGGCAAATGACACTAAAATCAGCACAGTAAATCTAGTACTGGCAGTTAATTATCGGAACATAGCCCTTAGCTCCGATAGAGTCCAAATTGAATTTATTAAATTTCGCTAATTGAAGATCTTATCATGTGAATCTCCTTTAAACCTGTTTTTCTCATCTATGCAGATAATTCCTCTCAGCTTGTAAAGTACCTATTGGCAATTGCCATGAGCAATCCAAGAAAACACAAAATCATAATTTTTTTATATTAAAAACCTTAGGGACTGAAGTGGATCTTCCAGTTCCGCAGCGTGTGTAGCCTGAACGAAATGAAGGCCGCAATTCGCTAAGGGATCAAAAGACACATTTAGTCCCACTTTATGCACTGAGGAAAAAAAATCAAATCGTTTACTCATTAGATTCTGATCCTGGATGAGCCATCGTCGGGAATGGATATAGAATCACGCAGAGATCTCTTCGATATGCTGCATAAGTGGAGAAATGAAAAAACTATTCTGATCACCACGCATTCGATGGAAGAAGCCGATGCGCTTGGTGACTGGATCGCCATAATGAACGAAGGAGAGCTGGTATGCTTTGGTACACCAATGTTTCTAAAAAAGAAATACGGTGAGTTTTGAGCAATTTCAACATATTGTGCCGTTTCTTTTCTAATCAGAACTTTTCAGAAACCGGCTCCACTTTAATTCTGCTAATTAAAAAAAACAGAAACGTGAAACAAGCGGTTCAAAAAATTGAAAATCTTTTAAGAAGTGATTTCAACTTTAAAACGGCGAAATGCAAAGGTATTAACGGCAATGAAACGCGATTTTTTCTACCGTCTGGTAGTTACATCAAGCTGTTCGAGTATCTTGAACCCAACAAGGGCCAATATGACATTGAGAATATTTCATTTACCAGCACCACGCTTGAAGATGTATTTTTAAAGTGAGACAACCCCTAATAATAATTATTATTGGATCGATTCAAATTTTCTTTGCTCAATGGTCTAATGTTTTGTTGTGAAATTTTTCAGTCCAAAAGTGACTCAGCAGGAAGAGAAAAGACAAGAAAGTCGAAGCCAATTCGAAACCATTGAACGGCTACATAGTGAGTGTTTCAATTTCGTATTAGCTTATCACTATCCCAGTCTTTATCACACATTCCCTCTTAACCATTGTGTCGTTTTCTAAATTTCATTCCATAATCCCTTGTTCCACTAGGTAACCAGTCGCGGATACAATGGAGGTGGAGAGGGGGGGGGGCAAGGGGGACCTCAAACAGTATATCATTAGTGGTTGAGTTGATGTATTGTTTTATAAATAATTATTCATACAAAATCAATAAGATTATGTATGTATGTATGTATGTATGTATGTATGTATGTATGTATGTATGTATGTATGTATGTATGTATGTATGTGTTGGAGGTGTCAGTTGCACTGCGACCAAGGTTGATCTATTGTACCCCTCCTTCTGCTGCTAAATTCGGGATTCCTGCTTAAAGCAGCCCCTCTAGTCCTAGGTCCTCTAGGAATTTTAGGATGTCTAGCGATTCCAGAGCTGGAATGTCTTCCAGCTGTATAAGAGGACTTCCCAAGTTCTTCATTCTTGAGCGGCTTACGGCATCGCAGTTCAGTAGAAGATGGTGAGGTGTTTCTTCACCCGTCTTCACAGAATCTGCAAGTGTTACCTTCTTCCAACCCCAGATTATTTAGGTGCTTATTCAGTCTGCAATGTCCCGAGAGAAACCCGGTTAGAGTTTTGAGACTTTTCTTGCTAAGGTTGACCAGCAGTTCAGATCTTTTTTGGTTGTAGCTACCCAGTTGATCTTTGGCCTGTCGTAGTCCTGGTTGGTCTAGCCATTGTTTGTTCCTTAGCCGGTTCTCTTCCTTTTTGAGGATTTCGTGGACGTGCGCATTTCCGAAGCAGAATGGTTCTGGCCCAGTGAAGGGAGTGGCCGCTCCAGTTTTTGCAAGTTCGTCTGCGCATTCATTGCCCTCGACTCCTATGTGTCCAGGAACCCAGAGTAGGGTTACTTTGTTTTCCTTCCCCAGCTCATTGAGTTTCTGTAGACATTCCCATACTATCTAAGAATTGATTACCGGCGAGCTCAATGCTTTGATAGCTGCTTGGATGTCAGACATTATTACAATTTCTCGTTTTCGGTACCTTCTGTTCAGGTTGAACTGCACGCATTTTCGGATCGCATGAAGTTCGGCTTGAAATATGCTTGGTGATTTGCCCATTGGCTCCGAGTATCTGGTTCGTGGCCCGAATACTCCGGCTCCTGTCCCCTCAGTAGTTTTGGAGCCGTCTGTGAACCATTTGATGGTGTTTGCTTTAAGGGACTGGATACATTGTATGTTCCATCTGTTCTTTGTACTCAGTTCGATGGGAAAGTTTTTCTCGAAACTGAATTTATCAACAATCGCGTCTTTTGGCAAGTCCATTAGGTGTGCACAGTTTGGGAGAGAGAAAGCTCTGCCAAAGTGCGTTTTCTCTTGTAGACTTATCTTCGCCAGTCTTAGACACGATTCACTGGCAACCCGCTTCACTATTGTGTGAAGTGGTGTTAGGTGTAGGATGACTTATTGCAGCGGTTGGGCATGTTCTCATTGCTCCTGGTTATGCATAGACATGCGAGTCTTTGTACCTTTCCTAAGGTTTTCCTAGCCGTTCGGCTGTACCAGGCTAACCCTCCGTAGGTGCTGATAAGTCTCACTATCATGGTATACATCTATCGTAGGATTGATGGGTTACAACCCCACGTTTTGCCCGCAATGATTTTACATACCATGAGTGCCGAAATTGCTTTGTTTGTGATGTTCTCTATGTGTCGGTTCCAAAGGAGTTTAAAGTCTAGGGTTATTCCTAGGAATCTAACTTCTTGTTTCCAGTGAAGCCTGCGTCCATCGAGGCGAATGCTCCTCAGGTATGGGAGTTTCGTTCTTTTGTAAATGTTACCAGTGTGGTTTTTGATGAGTTAAGATCCAGTCCTAGTATGACACCATTCCTTCGTGGTTCGGAGTGCTTTTTCTATAAGGTTACAGACTATTCCTTCGTGTTTGCCTCTGGCTATGATGACAATATCATCGGCGTAACCAAGGCAGTTGAAGCCCTGGTCTGTCAGTGTATTCAGTAGATCATCGACTACTAGACTCCACATCAAGGGTGAGAGTACCCCTTCCTGTGGACATCCTCTCGTTGTGGTGACTTGTATGGTTTGTTCCCCCACATCCATTTCTGCAGTTCTGGTGGCTAACATTTCACACCATCCAGGTGGATGTGGTTTTGTCCACTCCTTTTCTGACAATGCATTCTTTATTGACTCATGAGAGGTGTTATCGAAGGCCCCCTCTATGTCTAAGAAGGCGCAGATGGCTAGGTACTTCTTTATTCAGCAGTGTGTTTTGGATGCTGTGAGTGAGCTCAAATAGAGCGGTTTCTGTTGATCTGTCCGCTCTGTAAGCATGTTGCCTAAGATGTAGTGGCGTCTTTCCTATGGAAGATTTTTTCTGATATAGTTATTTACAACTTTCTCAACTCAGGGCCCGCTCTAGCCTTTCGGCCACCCTGGGCAAAAATAAGAAATGCCGCCCTAGAAATTTATTTGGAGGTGAAGGGAAAGTGGCCGCCCGTGACAAGGGAGACAGCCTAAAAAAAATAGCGTCGTGAGTAAATTTTTTCGTGGCGGGAGGGGGGGGGTAAAGCCTGCTGCAGGCGCCGACGGAGGAAGAATTTTTTTTTGAGTGCCACGCCCAAAAACGTTTATTTTAAGCCTTCAAAAAAACAACATCTGAAAATAAAGCTAGGAATTCTCGCGTATTCAGTGTAACAAAAACGGCGCCAAGCCGCAGACCGATCATAAAGCTTTTTATAAATTCATAATGGAGATTTTATTGTTCACAAAAAAAATGTTAAATGTCTACTATGCCAAAATGAAAAAAAAATTAATACTGGCTCCTAACAGCGGCGGCGGCCGGGCGGCATTAGGTCTGTTCGCACAGAAATCACAAACCAGTTAGAGTGAATTTCATTGGTTGAAACATTAGTTTCCTGAATGTTTCTGATTGTTTTCCATCAATGAAAGTCGCTCTAATTGGTTTGTGATTTCTGTGCGAATAGACCTTTTATTTATTTATTTACTTGTTTTGTTTCATCGACATAAACGCCGCCCCAAATTTTGCCGCTCCGGGCAAATGCCCTGGTTGCTCCCCCCTAGAGCGGGCCCTGTCTCAACTGTCTTCAGTAAGAACGACGTGAGACATATAGGTCTGAACATATGGTCTGAACCACTTCGGTAGAGTGGCATCCTCTCTCCCTGCCTTTGGGATGAAAGTTACTTTAGCTCTTCTCCATTGACTGGGTATGTATCCGGTCGCTAGGCTGTATCTAAGGAAAAATGCCGTCTAATCTAGGCGTTGACGCAACATTATTTACAAATTTGGTTTCTTTTCATTCTTATTAAAGAATTGCTTAAATGTCAATTTCCTGCGCCGACTGAAGCAGCCGTTGAAGATTAGGATTTACGGACACTAGCTAAATGGTTCTTGATATGCACGTTGCATTTTCTAGCGGTTCCGTGTTTTACTCTCAAAAAGTCTATGTTTTTTGCCGTTAAAAAGGGACCTTGAGTGCCTTAACGTTGGTGGTTGTGGAGAACCGTTTTCCAGGGGATCCCCGTATATATCAACAGCTTATAAGAAAACCCAGGTGAGTGGTAATAACTTTAACACCCTATGGAATCATTTTCATTTTCAATTCAATTTGTTTGCACATTTTCCAGTCAGTCCAGTTTACTAAATTTCTAATACTATTGCGTAAACACCAGGTGATTTGAACGATTGAAATGAGTCGATCGCCCAAGCCAGCCGCTGCGGAGTGCAAAGGTTCTTGGCAACCTCCCAGTTTTCTTGCCTGGTTTTCCTGTGCCGTTCTTTGTTTTCTTCAGTACTATTGGGTATGCTTCCTGGAAAATGGGTTTCCAGTAGTAGAGCAGCTCGTTGCTCTTCATTTTATGTATAACTGCCGTCTGGTTTCTTAAGTGTCAATGGTCCTTGCGCCCTGCCTTTTGCCAGGGTTTTGTATAGTCTGGCTACTGATGGTGTTTCTGTGATAGATTCACAGAAGTTCTGGAAGTTTTTCCGTTTGGCCTTCCTTAATTCTCTGTTATACTCAGTCAGCCTTTCGGTGTAGCCCTGCCATTCTCCGTCCCGTTTGGCTCTGTTAAAGAAACAGCAAACCTCGGATCTAAGTCGTGACAGGTGACTATTACACCATGGGCAACCTTTTTTGTTTACTTGTTCCTTCACAGGACAACTGGATTCGTATACTTCCATGATTGCTCCGTTAAGCATTTGAAGGGTTTCTTCTACTTCACGTGTGTTCCTGCAGCTAACCTTATTTTGTTTGAGGTTGCCGTTTGCTTGTGTATTCTTCCCAGTTTGTGTTTCCGGGGTTTCTATACGAGGCAGTTCGTTCCAGCACTCCTTTTACTTCAAATATTATGATTCTATGATCAGAGAGAGAGGGTTCATTCGAGACTCTCCAATTCCTGATCATTTGGTCAATATTTGGACTACATAGTGTTATGTCTAACACCTCCTGTCTGACCTTAGTAACAAATGTTGGTGTATTCCCTACATTTAGTATATTCAGGTTTGTTTGAAAGATATATTCTAACAGTTGCTCACCTGTTAGGTTTGTGTCGGTACTTCCCCAGATAGTGTTGTGGGCGTTGGCGTCACAGCTAATTAGGAGCGGTAGTTTGTTCCTGTTGCAGTACTCGACTAGTCTCTGTACTTCTTCTGGTGGTGCTTGCCCATCTCCAGCGAAGTAGCCTGATGCCAGTACTAGGTCGCGGTGTGGTGGGTCGGTGGTAAGTTTAACCCGAACCGTAACCAAGTCCCGCGACGTAAATTCTGAAAGACATAAATGATTAACAGGTTGGTTTTTTTGAAAAAAGGTTGGATTTAGGTCAAAAATAAACGGCGTTGAAGAAGATAGTGTGTATTTGCCGACGTTTCGGCCTAAATTAGGCCACCCTCAGGGCACTAAAAACAGTATATTCATGAGTCTAAAATCATGGATTATTACATAGTGAACAGTGTAAAGTAGTAAAACTGAGTTATCCTTATGCTTTGATAGTGAGCAATTTCCCACGAAATAAAAATGAAAAAATGATCGTTGGGTTACGTAAATAACATCAACAATTGAAAATCAAATAAATAAATAACATATAAATAACATAAAACAAAGTAAATTAGATTACAACAGGTATTACGTACATCCAAGTTACTTCTCCAGTGTTATTAAATAGAATGTTATATTCATAAGGAACATAATGTTGCTTGACTTCGTTCTTTGGTTTAGCTTTATCAACAAACAGGATATTAATGTTAGACAGTTACAAGCAAAAATAAAATTTGAAATCTTTGGTAGGTACTGGCTTTATCATTTCTAACGTTACACTAAACCATCAGTTTCTTATATGGGTCTTGGTTAGTATCGTATCAATAAGGAACAAAAAAAAAGGGTTTTGGTATTCAGCACAATCGCGAACACAACCATTAAAAGAAAAACACTGTATTATGATGGATTTTGGATGGACTTTAAAATGTTATTATATATTATGCTTAATTTTTCAACGTCCTGTCTTTTATTAATATTATTGGGATGCTTTTTAATCGCTATAATTTCTCCGACAAGTCTTTTTTTATAGTTGTTATGTTTTCCTAAAATAGCTACGTTATTAAAATCGAAGTTATGAAGTCTCTCTTCAAAATGCTCAGCTAATGCTGTTTTTTTTTTTGTCTTGATGAGGTTCGACGGTCTTACGCTCCGTTGGTGCTCTGATATTCGTGTTTTTAAATATCTTCCTGTTTGTCCTATGTACCGGGTGTCCCACTTAGGTCGGCCAGGTACGATATTATGGAGACCATAGACCTCACGTAACTTGAAAACGAATGCAGATATTGAATTGCGGTTTGCGCCAAAATGTAGATATTTTTTTGCTCTTTAAGCACAGCAATACAAAAATAATATTATGTCATTTGGATTTTTCATGAAAATTAGGAAAAACTGTATCTTGAATAAACAGCGCCCTCCCACATAACAGTGAAAGAATATTCATATTCTCAGAATATTCCCTCAAAGTGCTTTTTGGAATGTTCTTTTAAGAATGTTTAAAGAATATTCTAAGATTGTTTCGATTGAAATATTCATTTTTGGACGTTCTATTTATGTACTAGGAATGTTGGTTCTATGCACCTACCTGAAGGATTGTACTAAGAACCTACCTTATATAACATTATTTGAATATTGTCATACGAACATTATTATAATGTACCCTAAAAAATGTTCTTTCGGTTAATATCTCTATCAAGTATTAGGAATATACCTACCAAGTTGTGCTGAGAAGTTTATTTAGGTAGGTAACCATGATAGGAATATTTTCATCTTGTTCACCTAATTATCTAAATGCCTACTCAAAAATCTTAATTGAACAATTAAACAATAATGCTCTATCTAGAACCTACTAAAAATATTATAGGTATATTCTTTTTCTTTTGCTTTGTAAAACTTCCAAGAGGGGGGGCCACGCGCTATTAAAGATATACATCTTGCCTAGCGTTTTAATCACCTTGGAACCTGTTTCTCTCAGTTGGCTTGCTTACCGCAACGAGAACATAACAAGCTCAAAACCGGAGCTTTGGTTAAACACTTGTGTTTTCCAGAGAAGTTTTCCAACAACTCTTTCACTGCCTTTCATATAAAAGGATTGAAAGGGGCATTAATTTGGATGCGAAAATTAACATTTCAAGTATATTCTTAGAATCAAACAAGAATGTTACCCCTAGGATGCATATTGAGAATGATATAATAATATGTAGACATATTCTAAGAATATTTCAAGCATATTGGTATAATATTCTTTTGAGAACATAACATAACATAGAAACATTCTTTGAATGTGAGAATATACATTTCAAGAATATTTTTGGAATCAAACAGAAATATTCTTTTCATGATGTACTGAGAATCTCATAGGTATATTCTAGGAATATCTTAATGGATTTCCCAGGAATTTCTTGGGTATTGCAAACAGTATTTCTACAATCTTTTCTCAGAACATTCTCAGGACATTCGCAATGGTTTTGGCGAACATTCTATAGGATTTTCACGCTATATTTAGGATGACGTCACATTTAGTAAATTTCTGCTGCAAATCTAACAAAACTAAAAGTACTTCTTAACGCATTTAAAGTAGGGGAATATCAGATGTTTCTGGTTGGCAACGACGCGCGATGTTGCATGATTTAAATGAACATTATTTCAAATAAATAACGCGTGTCGATTCATTTCGTTATTTTTAGCTGTCAGTGGTCTTGATAATTCATTAGACATTCTGGTAAATTATAAGAAAACAAATAGGCATTGACAACATTGTCAGTCCTTGTTCTCTGACGTCATCCTAAATATAACGTAAAAAACCTATAGGCACATTTCTCCCTAAAAAAAGAACATTCCCAGTACATTCTAAGAATGCAACTTTGTTATGTGGGCTCTAGCAGACGCGGTTGGAACTAGCGACCTCGAACGAAGTGGTGTTTTTAATAACAATGAAATTCTCTTCCAAATAAACCCAAATTGAATGATTTTGAATGAGGGGTATGGAAGATACAGCAATTTCTAGAAAAAAAATTTCACCAGCTTCCCCCACCCTTATTACTGAAGATACGAAAAAAAGCCTAATAACCAAACTGGCGCAAAAATTAATGAACTTTTAATTTCTGTTGTTAAAACAGTATCTTAATATAGCGATTTCTAGAGAAAAGTTGAATTTTTAGCTATATCATCGTAATTGCGCCCCCTAGCGGTCATCCTAGAAACTTGAAAATAATTTCCATCAATTTCTCTTGGCCGATTTAGTGAAGGAAAAAAAATCCCGAAGCCGTAAGGTCTATGGTTTCCATAATATCGTACCTGGCCGGCCTTAGTGGGACACCTGATACACTCCATTGCACTCATTAATGGTATTTTATATATTATGTTGCTTTCCAAGTTTTTTGGAGTTTCTGTTTTTTGTTTGGAGAATAATTTTTTGTTTTATTCTTGAAGGCAACTTTAATATTTAAAAAACGACCAAACAAGATATTTAAAAATTCCTTATATATATATCTATCAGAAAAAATAGCTAGACAACTCAATAACGATACCATTAAAGTTGCCTTCAAGAATGATAATAAAATCAAAAAATTATTCTCCAAACAAAAAACAGAAACTCCAAAAAACTTGGAAAGAAATATAAAATATAAAATACCATGTAACGAGTGCAATGGAGTGTACATAGGACAAACAGGAAGATATTTAAAAACACGAATATCAGAGCACCAACGGAGCGTAAGACCGTCGAACCTCATCAAGACAAAAAACAAAACAGCATTAGCTGAGCATTTTGAAGAGAGACTTCATAACTTCGATTTTAATAACGTAGCTATTTTAGGAAAACATAACAACTATAAAAAAAGACTTGTCGGAGAAATAATACAGATTAAAAAGCATCCCAATAACATTTATAAGAGGCAGGACGTTGAAAAATTAACCATAATATATAATAACATTTTAAAGTTCATCCAAAATCCATCATAATACAGTGTTTTTCTTTTAATGGTTGTGTTTGCGATTGTACTGAATACCAAAACCCTTTTTTTTTGTTCCTTATTGATACGATACTAACCAAGACCCATATAAGAAACTGATGGTTTAGTGTAACGTTAGAAATGATAAAGCCAGTACCTACCAAAGATTTTAAATTTTATTTTTGTTTGTAATTGTCTAACATTAATGTCCTGTTTGTTAATAAAGCTAAACCAAAGAACGAAGTCAAGCAACATTATGTTCCTTATGTATGTAACATTCTATTTAATAACACTGGAGAACAGGGGCGGATGGGGCCCCCCAGACCGGCGCGGGAAGTCGATTGAAGCGGCGCCGCGCCTGCCCAGTAAAAAAATAATGAAAAGCACAAGCGATCGACTTCTGCGCATAGCCTTCTGTTGAGTTGAAAAAAGATGACGAAATTTCATGTGAAATTTCTCTATTTGCCGATAGTCGGTGCCGCACCGCTTGAAGGTCTGTTCTCACAGAAATAATAAGTCAGTCACAGCGTTTTTGATTGGTGCAAATCGCCAACAACCAGTTTTCTAACTATTTTCAACCAATGAAATTCGCTTTGATTGGTTTGTTCGAGGGTTTGTTATTTCTGTGAGAATAGAAGAGACGAGATTTTCTTGTCGCCCATCTTTTTCTACTCTATGGGCCGGGTTCTCAATAGCGAGTCACTCCCGGGTTAAGCATAACTCCAGGGTAAACATTGCAACTGCACATGCTTACCCAGGAGTTAGGTTAAAACCAACCGGAGGTGACTCGCTATTGAGAAACCGGCCCTATTATGCATGCAATCTGGAATAGTAAAAAGAGGCAGAAGAGGCGAACATACCTCAAAACGGAACATAGCAAGCAATGGAACGTGCCATGAAACATTAGGAATGGTATGGGCGCTTACTAGAAAAGACGACGAAATTACTCTATTCGCCGAAAATCTGCGTCGCGCCGCTCGAGTATAGAGACGAGACTCTCTTTTCGCCCGTCTTTTTCTACTCCATTATGCATGCAATCTCTAATAATTGAGGAATTAAACATGTTTTTTTGCATATACGTAAACGTAGGTTTTGAACCGTACACATGCGCAAAAACATCAAATTCGCATTCACGTACTTGTGAACTATGAGCTAACGTATCTTTGCGTACGGGCCAAACGTGAACCGTATCGGGCCGAAGTTGGCCGAACACGCCAATCCAGAGCTAGTTTGCAAACCCTAAATTTTTCTACGTATCCTTATCCGCATCCATAAACGCATGGACTTACGTCGACCGCCTGAAAGTACTTTTAAGCATGCCACATAATATAACAAACGATCGTATCCTTGGATGGAACGTTTTCTAGCCTCTAAAAGTGTTGTATTGATTTTGTAACTGAGCTTTTAGCTTTGTTTTAGGTTTATTCTTTTTATCTATAAGTACTGTGTTTATGTTGTTAAAGATATTTTAGTGATAACCGACAGGAAGATTTCTCAATAGTGTCAAATGACTGAGATACGTTTTCGGATACGGATGCGAAATGCAGCCCATAACGATACGGACAACGCAACGCAACGAAACCACCGTTCAAACTGTGGTGTTCAAACTGTGGTAGTTTACGCGTCTGGTACAAGAAACACCCTCTGTGCAGCCGCAAAGATACATTTCCTCTTATATTTTCTTGTTCAAACGGTGGTAGTTTACGCGTCTGGTACATACCATCGTCACCAAAACTAACTGGGACAGCATCATATTAGCTCTTGTCCTATTATATGAATTTTATTGACAAATATTTGTCAAACTATGATTTAAATCTTAGAGGAGGAAGCGCTGTCCTACGGACATGAGGAGTAGGAACCCGCCATTCTGCTTATGAAACTAAAGTGAAGCCAAATTTTTGGCAGGTGTTTGGCACCAAGATACAGGTAAAGCATTGAATTGCCATAAGCGCCATTTTTCTTGGTGCCAAAATACCTGGAAAAAAACGGCTTCATTTTCCAAATCCAGGTTACTACTCCTCTTTACCTTTACCTGCTCTAAGAATTAAATGCATTGAAATGAGTGACAGTAGATTAGTCCAGGAGATTATTATGCATTATTTGTGTCCCAGATACTTTTGCTGACGATGGTACATAAATCTATGTTTACGTCAACGCAGAATGCAGAACTTCTCGTAAAGTGGTACTTGTTTAATAAAAAGAGGCTGACGAACGTGAAAACAATGCAACTTGCCATGAAACATCAGTGGTCGTTTGCACCGACCATTTTAAGGGAGGCTTAAACTTTAAGGAATACCTACTTCTTTAAAGTAACATTTTTACAAGTAGAAATGTCATTTTAAGGTACCTACCTATCCTTGAGCCTCCCTTAATATGGTCGGTGCAAACGGCCATAGGAATGGTATGGGCGCCAACGGCATGGATACTTATGATTTATAGAGTTGCAGGAGTTGCAGAGTTGCCAACTGCCAAATCAATATAAAAATTAGCTATCTGACTTTTCTGCTATTTCAATCATTTTCGAACTTCCCCCGGCGGCGTCAATCGGCGCCTGAAGGACCGGCGCACCGGGAAATCTCCCGGTATCCCGGTGGTGGGCCCATCCGCCCCTGCTGGAGAATTAACTTGGATGTACGTAATACCTGTTGTAATCTAATTTACTTTGTTTTATTATATTTACATGTTATTTATTTATTTGATTTTCAATTGTTGATGTTATTTACGTAACCCAACGATCATTTTTTCGTTTTTATTTCGTGGGAAATTGCTCACTATCAAAGCATAAGGATAACTCAGTTTTACTACTTCATAATTACACTGTTCACAATGTTATAATCCATGATTTTAGACTCATGAATATCCTATTTTTAGTGCCCTGACGATGGCCTAATTTAGGCCTAAGCGTCGGCAAATACACACTATCTTCTTCAACGTGTTTATTTTTGACCTAAATCCAACCTTTTTTCAGAAAAACCAACCTGAATATCTACTGAGGTCATTAACTATAACAAAATAAATGATTGATATTTTCATTCAGGAGAATGCATGCTCTTGGGTCGTTACACCGACTGTCCCAGATTATTTTTGCCATTTACTTGACAGGCCTTTTATCTACTTCTTGTGTATCCAAGGTTCTTGGATTAGTACGGCTCCCAAGTGTGCCGACATGAACAACCGCGCTATGGCAGCAGATGCTCCCTTAGCGTGATGCGCGTTCACCTGGGCTATTGTGGTGTAATTCGCCATCTTACCTGTTATTGTTGTTTCTGGTGTAGTGGAGTGATGACCTCCTAATCGCCCAGAAGCATTTTTTCTTCCTCACTGGGAACTTCCTCTGCCGGAGTGAGAGTTTTCTCTCCCTCCTCAAGGCCTTCGTCTTCTTCTGAAGGAGACTCCGGTTTGGATTCCGAGGAGGCAGTGGCGGTTCCACCATAAGAGCACATGTGCACGTGCACTCGCAAATTAATATCAAACAACTTTAAATTTAATTTTATCATTCTTCAAATTTTAACAATCTACCTGTAAAGTATTAATTTAAAAAATTAGTGGCCAAATGCGCCAGCAAAACAAACGCAACCGGCATTTATTATGAATTACAAATTATGTGCACCCCCAATATGTTATACCACGAGCCGCCACTGCGAGGAGGTGGACTCCTTCGGTTCCTCGTTTGTTTCTTATTTACCCTTTCTCTTCTTTAGGCCGTGTACGGGGATTTACCGAACCTATAGAAGAGGTTGTACCCCATTTTCCTAATGGTTTCGCAGGACCCATCTTCTATGCCGTTGTTGAGTAGCTGGCCGTTACCCTCGTCCGTGCAGCCCATTACTTTCCACAGCTGAGTGCTAAGCCCTTCGTTTTGAGTGTTTACCAGGCTTAGGATTTTAAGGGGGTCTTGTCCTTTGCTTCTTGGGAAGAAGACTGTGATGGTGTGTGCCTTTGGGATGTCGTCTCCCAGGCACACCATCAGCTCTCCTCCCTGCCAGGTTTCTAACCTGGGAACGTGCTTTATCAGCCACTCAACTGTTTCCTTGGTGAGGCAATCAATCACCAGCATGCTTGGTCGGAAATGTATGCCTATACAAATTGGAGTTTATGCTCCGCCCCTTTCATCATTTCCTTCGCTATGGCGTCCTCTAGGGCAGAAAGTTCTTCTGCACTGAGGGTTTCCTTAGGAGAATGCCGCGGGGAGTGCTGCCACCTTTATGGTTTTTGCTGACTCGGCGTAGCTGCTGCTTGGCCCAGCGGCTCTGACAGCATGAGGAGGTACCGTCCTCTTCCTTTACACGTCCGCTTTATGCGGAGGGGTTATGTTTTTGGACCCCCTTTTCTGTGCCTTGTCTGGTGTCTGCACTTTCCTGGTCAGTGCGTTTTCTCTGGTGTCATGCCCCGTTGAAGAAACCTGAGGTACCATCGCACTCCAGCTCCACTGAGGCCTTTTCTCAGTGGGTCATCAAGCCCTCCCGGTCGACCAAGAGGTGGGTAGTATGGCTTTTTCCTAGGATCAGCCTTTCTTCTTTGGGGTTTCTCCACCTTCTTATCTTTTGCAGGGCCCTCTTGTCTCTGAAGTGATCTCGGAGGGTGTGAGGGTCCCGTCTGCTGACTGTCTTGGATGTCATGCTCCATTCGGTCAGCAGTTGGTTTAGAGGTGTCGTCCCGCTTTTCTTTATTTTTTCTGTTTTGCTTATCCATGTTTGTTCCCACGAATAGCTAGGGAAATAAAGGTGTTGCATGCTTTCAGCTTTTTTCAAATGGGAAGCCCTATATTTGGTTCTATATTCTTGAAGAGCACAATTTCCCGATTCCATAACTATATAGTTTCTTTATATTTGGTTGAGCCTTCTCTAACATATTTGATTCTAAAAATTTTAAAAATACTATCAGAGAAACCAAGTACCTCAAATTTTACCTGCAGCTTTCACCTATGCAGGTAGAATGGTTCACAAAATCAGTAGTAGGATTTTTGGATCCCAATATATAAGAGACTGTTCAATCAAATATAGACAAATTATATATTTTTGGAATCGGGGCATTGTGCTCTTCAAGAATATAGAGTGAAATATTGGGCATCCCATTCGAAAAAAGCTGGAAGCATGCAAAATTTCACATTTCTGACATTCAAATTTTGTGTTTGACCGTGGTTTCTAAAAATTCAGCCAAAACTGTACATTTTTGTATTTACCTTTCTTTTAGGTGGAGCGTCAATATAAAAAAAAACACCCTGGACCTATCTATTTAAAATCACCTTATTCTCATAAGTAGTTCCCCATTCCTTCGAAAAACTGTATCTTGCACAATGCGCGGCCAAAACTAACCCAAACTAACCCAATCTAGCTTACTTTAACTTAAACTGCCCCTCCCCCCTTTCAAACGGCCTGTATCCGCCCCTGAAGGTAACGTGAATGTATTTTCCTAAAGGAAAGAATGAAAAGTTTGATACCTACACTACAGGTTGCAAAAGCCCTTTTAGGTGCTCGGAGGTATTCAAATACACCTCGCATCTAAAAGTACGCTTTCGTAGCTCGGAATGTAAATAACTATTACTTGGTATGTGGCTTGTCTCAGACCAAGTCAATAAGTCCTAGACTATTAGTGTATGTGAGCTATAACAATATTTTTATTTGAAACGTTTCAGATGCTTCTTTATGTCTCACACTGAGAGCTTTACTTTTCAAGAGAAATAGATTTATCTTCAGGAACAGCATCGTATATATCGCTTCAGTGAGCACCCATGAAATTATATAAATAAGCAAAATTTAATAATGTTTATTCCTAGACTATTATCGCTTTATTATTGGTGCTAGCGAGCGTCTTTGTGGTGCCGCCAAATGTTAAAACATCAGATGTCGGGGGCTCTTCCTTGAAAATTGCTTTGAGTGCTTATGGTGACACAACAGTTTATGGACGGGTGATAGATCCGTCAGCAAAAACTGGTAAAATATATGGAAAATTGATCTCAGCTCAAAACAGCAAGTTTGAATTAGTTGATAATGTACCTGAGAGTACGTAACTCTACAAAACGATCGAAGTTTTATTTTCTGAA
Organism: Ceutorhynchus assimilis; assembly: GCA_917834065.1. Lineage (NCBI taxonomy): Eukaryota > Metazoa > Arthropoda > Insecta > Coleoptera > Curculionidae > Ceutorhynchus > Ceutorhynchus assimilis. The sequence goes on along the minus strand of OU892283.1, from coordinate 36,106,663 downwards.
AAAAAAAATAAAAATATTTTTTAGGTATTATTGAAAAAGCGCATGAAAAGGACATTCTTTATTTGCATGAAAAAATAATTGTAGCAGCTGAATTTAATATGTCGACGGTAACTTTGGATGCTGTAGCTATGTATAACAGCTACTCAGAGCATTCGGCTGCCATTTCCTTCAACCTGATATCCGATACTATAGCGCAGTATAGCTTGGGGGAGAACTACTCGATTTCTACTAGAAATCACCCGCTGATCATCCTGTCCAAGAGTGTGGACCGAATTGAAGAATTGAGTACACTCATAACGATGTGGTTTATGATATTGCCGTTAGCGCTCTTCTTCTTTACAGCCTCTTTAATTTTTCTTCCTTTTTCCGAAATGTCCACACGCTTTACACAAACTCAATTTATGTGCGGAGTGCGACCCTTCGTTTACTGGATACATAACTTTTTCTTCGATTATATCTTCTATTTGCTATTTGCATTCATAGCGACCCTAATTGTAACTTTATTCATGCCGATTTTAAGAGGAGCTGACTCGTTTGGTAAGTAAACATTTTTAAGTACCTATATAGGCACCTATTTTTCTATCATTCTTATTGCCACAGATTCCGGGTTCACTAAAACTCACTTCACACACAGTAATAACTTTCATCAAAGTAATAATTGACTTTATAACATTAGGTAAGCGTACCTACACGACAAACATCGTATTAAAACTGACCTAAACCTTGTATCACTCCACGCCATTTATAGTAGACAAGTGTACTAAGAATTTTTCTAGAAAAACCGAGAGAAAAACCTCTTCCGAATTATTCAAGCGATGCACAGAAAGTTGCATTTTTTGAAATCCGTACAGACTCCCGAGGCAATTTTGGAATATTATGATAGCCTATTAATAATAGGTCTGTTTCTGCAGAAATCCCAAACTAGTCAGACTGAATTCCATTGGTTGACTGTTTCTGACTGTTGAAATTCGCTTTGATTGGTTTGTGATTTCTGCAGAAACAGACCTTATATTAACTCAACGCAGGGATGAACAAATAAGTGTAACTCAACCTTAATATTGTGATATCTTCGAAAAAAGTAATTTCAATAATTATAACACATCATTAAAACGTCTTCAACAATTAGGCAATCCAGGACTGGGATCACGACAAGTAGAATTCTACTTTTATGACGTCACCCGCGACCTATTTATCACGTACAGTACGGACAATGATGATGCTTGCTAGGCAACCTGAAGTCATAAAAGTAGAATACTAGTAGAATTCTAATTGTCGTGATTCCATGTAAGTCAATATGGCCCTTCAGGTTAAATATTGTGGTGAGGTTTATGAAAAAACCATTTGTCTTCTTCTTCTTCTTAGTTTCTTATAGCCCCTTGTCATCTCACAACAGTCAGCCATAATTCCAACAATTGTATCCTCAAGACTGCAGGATTCCACTTTTTTGGCGGATACTTCAGTTCTCAAAATAGGATCAGATGGATAATTTTAGCTGTGGCATCTTCAGCTGGGCAATTGGCGCGCCAGGAAAATAGGACATTCGTTAAATAGGTACCTAGTAGAAAACCTTTTAATATTATATTTTCAATTTCAATTACACATTACACCTATCATGCAATTCAAAGCTCAATTCGCAAAAATTAGCAAAGACTAAAAGCGTGCACATCTCCAAAAGCGTCAAACATCCACCGCATCTGTTTAAATAAAAACTTATATGATGCTTCTTAAAAAAATCCATCAGCACAGCAGCCTCCCTTCTAGATGGATTCGCCATCTGAATCGGACCCTCCTTTAATCCAAGCAAACTTGTATACAGTCTCTCTGTCAGGTCTCTATTAAGCTCACAGTTCAATAGTACGTGATTCAGAACACTCACTTCTCCACATTCACAATTTTCACTGTCCTGCATACCAAGTTTATGAAGGTGTTTTGCAAATATTAGTTGAATCCTATTATCTATTGAAAATTTATTTGTGTTATTGAAAACTCTATTTCCGCACTGTGCTGTTATAGAGGGTCCGAAGATGCATCTGTGTATTTAGATATGTTGATAATCTATGTATTCCTCACAAAATCCGCACCCTTCATAATCGCCGGAGGGTCCTCTGGTTGTATAACGCATAGATGTTGATTATCCTCTTGTTAACCTCATCCCCTTTTAAAGCCATTTTTCTGAGCATCAATCTTGTACTAAGAAGATTTCTTCGTTTAGCCAGTGGTATTACAGCCGCTTTGGATAACAGTGCCATTATGGGTGTACTCTTCATACAACCAGTCACCCCTCTTGGTGGTAGTGGATGCGATCCAATCTGCTCATATTTATCTTACTCATGTGATACATGGCTTGACAGCCATAATCAAAACTAGTTCTTTATATATATTCAGCAAAATATTCGGATCTGCGCCCCACCATGTTCTTGTGATTGCTCTCATAATATTGATACTTTTCCTTATCATTAACATACTCCACGTGGTGATCATTTTATTTCAGCTTTCTATCCAATATTAGTCCCAAATACTTGTATTTCTCCACCAATTCAATTTCTCTATCTGACATCCTTATATTTGTTCTTAGATTATTTCTGTTCCCTTTGGAGAACAGCATCGCTTTAGTTTTTTCCTTATATTTCAGAAAATTGTCCAAAGTCATGCTCCTTAGGTAATTTCCCATAGCCTCTTGTCTTTCCTCTGTTAATTTGTTCCAGTCTCCATCCTAACAGTTTGGCTTCGGAGTATATTTATTTTTATCTACAAGCGTTTGGTTATGACGTTTTTACATAACCATTTTTCTAGTAATTGAGTTATGTTATGAGACTCATAACACAACTAGTGGTGTTATAGACTAGGTTATGAATTCATAACACAACTAGTGGTGTTATGGACGAGGTTATGAATGTATAACACAACTATTTTTGGTGATTTGACAAATGTCAAAGGTAAACCTGTAAAGGTAAAATAAAGGTAGACAACTACTAATAAACGAAATTAATTGAAAAAACATTCTTATTTTTCGCTTTGTAAATAAAACGTTGTACATCACACGTGCGTTTAAACATGACTATAAAACTCATGTGATTAGAACGACTCGGTCTACGACTTCGTCGTTTTAATCTTTCACACTCGTTATTGTAATCATGTTCATAAACGCACTTGTAATGTAAATAACTGATCCTAAAATTCTTGGGATAGCTTCCCCAGCAGAGTTATCTATTTTGTCTATGAATGCTTGATAATTCTCAATTTCTTCCCCACCCTTATAAAACGCCGTTTCATATTTTTCCCAGTCAGCTTTATCAGTTCTCCATTTCCTTAGTGGTTTCCTTCTGTGCTTTTGATCTAGCAGCTGTTTTCTGATTTCACATATGATAGGTGAATGATCTCTAAGTCCGCTCTGGTTGGAGACCAACCAGTTGCAGAATGTTCCAAGATCCTGGATTACCATTGTTATGTCTGGCTAACTTCTGTTTTGATTCGGTGGTGTTATTCTTGTGCTCTTGCCGTCATTTATTATTATCAGATTCTTATCCTCAATATATTCCAGTCTACCATTGTAGTTGTTAATCTGCGAATCCTATAGGCTATGTTGGGCATTTATGTCTTCCATAATAATAAATGGAACTTGTAACCCTCCAAAAGCGTTATGTATGTTGTTTATAGAAAGTGAGACGTCTGGTGGGCTATAAACTGTGACAATAGTCATGTCTTTGATTTTAATTCCCATTGCTTGAAACCTTTGATTGAAATTATTGTTCATATTACATTTAATATGCGGCATGCCTTCCTTTATTAGTATAGGTAGCAATGCCTCCTCTTCCATCATCTCTATCCAATCTATGCGTAACATAATATTTGACTCTCAAGACATAATCTGCCTTGAGCCATGTTTCAGTGATAAGTATTACATCTGGGTCTTCGCTATTTATCAAAACAATAAGGTCACTATAATTTGTTAGAATGCTTCTAATGTTCCATTGTACTATTTTCATATTGCGTTTCCTCAAACTGGAAATCTCTAATAGCGTGTACATCTTCCTTCAGGTATTGGCTGACTGCGTCCCCTAATATCTGGTTTGCATTGTGGATTTCCCCCACGATAAAGTCCTTCACCTTCTGAGACAAGGTTGTCGTTTCAATGACTTCTTGTATTACATCTAATATTGGTGTTAGCTGTATGGAATATGCACTTCCTGCCACCGAACCTTCCCTTTGTTTTTATTTGGGTTGGAGTTCTAGATGATGCAGGAATCAGAAATTTTTTGTGCTTTCGGAAGTTTGTTCCTAGCTTCAAAATAGAATATATTTTTTCTGTGATCATAGTGGTTTTGATTGCCTTCTGTCTCAGGTATTCCTTACATTGCCTGTCTGTAGCTTTGTGCTCCATGCTACAATATAAACAGTTTGGTGTGTTTTGTGTGCATTCTCTTTCTTCATGCTCCTCTGTTTAGCCGTGTGACCGTACCTTGAGCACTTGAAGCACATCAATACTGGACTTATGTCTACTGAAATTAATAGATCACAGAAATCTAGGTTAACTGCCCTTGGAATCACTTTCCCTTGGTACGTAAACACCACTGATTCAGTATTTACATATTTGATTTCACCGTTTTCGATTTTTCTCTTTTTTAGTCTTCTGGCTTCAACAACCTTTGCTACAGATTTTGTATTCTCAATTATTTCCTCTTCAGTTATACTTCTGTAGATCCCTCTGGCTATACCTTCACAGGTAACTAGACTCGCTGGAATATAGGCGTTTAGATTCTCATCCGTTAATATTTTATTATTTAGAAATTCATTTGTACTTATATAATCAGTAAATTCAATTCCCACTCTGTTTCTCCCTTTTCTAGAGGTTTTCTCAACTCCACCAACTTTACTGTTTTTCAATTTTCGATTCTCTACCTACACTCATGGGGTGCAAGTTTCCAATATGATCCATGATCCTCATTCTTGCTTTCGACTATGACCATGTAGGGTTTCGAATCTCTGAAAGTATAGGTAAAATTATGGCAATTTGTCTTTTTTGCTTCCATATTCCTAGGCGGGGGCCCCCGATGGCTCCCTGTGTCTTCTTTCATGTGATTCTCAAACTATTCTAGAAAAATTGTACCAGAGCGGGTTATCCGGCCACTCCGCCAGCGGACCGATTCTCGAGCCAGGGAGTAGCGCTCCTCGAGAGAAAAAAATTTTCGTCTTTATTATTCTCATCTACTTTTCGATTACGTTGACAAAGACAAAACATTCGTTCTATCGGGGAGCTCTTCTCCCTGGCCCGAAGATCGGGCTTCAGGGAGGACACACTGATTCCTTCAATGTAGCGCGCGTGCGGCCCAGAACATCTAAGAGCATCACAAACCTCTAATATTTATAATAGGTATTAAAATCAGTTGACAATGAACGGATTCATATAACTCCGGCCCTTGGAGCTCGTATAACTTCCACACTTCGGACTCGTAACGTAATTGAAACAACACCGGCCATTCAGGCTGGAGATTTGAAAAAAACATATAGCAATACTGTTTATGATACAGCAAACGTTAAAAAATTGACGTTTCAAAGTAGGCCTCGATACAAAATGGCGTTTCTTTGTTGCCCTGTGGACTCAAGATTGACAACATTCTCGCCCTTCGGGCTCATGATTAAAAAAAAAAACGCCATTTCAATCCTCTACCGTTACAGTGTTGCTAATAAAAGTTAAAAATTTCAATCAGCCTACAACATCATAACAATCTTCTTGATGTCAATTGCCACTTGTAACCTTTTACATTTACAAATACAAATGCTCCAAAATTACCGTTAAAATGTGGCAACGTTGCTTTTGTAGGCCTCAATCTGAATCACAAGGCTGTCAATTGACAAAAAAAAGTCATAACAATCGTAGGTGGTCCTGAAAATTAACTCGTCAATTATCAAAAGTCATAATATTGTATGTCGGCTTGTCAGTTGTCAAAAAAAAATTGAGTAATTATTCCCAGTGTTTGAACCGGGAACAATCGAAAATTTACTCTGATGATAGTTTGGCTCGACCAACTGATCATTTAAACTGTTTGCTACTTTATCTCGCTCTTGATCTTACTCATTTATAATCCTTTTGGTTTTTTACTAATGTATACTACCTTATCTTCTTCTTTGTTTTACTCACTAAAATCTGGAAAAACATTATGTTCGAGATTATAATTATGGCAACGTCGCTTTTGATCAAGTAGGTCTTGTAATGTAATGTCATTTGGCATTTTAGACAGTCGGCCATTTTCGAGTGTTTTTATCCAGTTTCTCCTCGAATTTTCCACTTTTCCAGGCCGGTTTCGATCGGAAAACTGTTAATTATATGCGAGCCCGAAGGGCCGGAGTTATAGGCGAGCCCGAAAAGCCGGAGTTATACGCGAGCCCGAAGGGCCGGAGTTATACGAGAGCCCGAAGGGCCGGAGTTATTTTAATCACGGGGCCCAGTTTATAATTCTATTGGTCAGCGAATAATTTGGAGCCAATCAAAAACCAGGAATATTCAAAATGCTATTTTTAGCGCCGAATCAAAGAGCCGGGAATATTCAAAAACTTTAGTTTTATCAAGTTGACTTTGAAATGTTGGTTTTTTTATTGGATTTTCTTAAGATTTTTATTTTTTCCAGAAACGGTGGTTTTTGCAAACATATACCTACTACTTTATCGTTGTCTTTGTCTTCCTCGAATTTTCGACTTTTCCGGGGCTTTTTAATGGAAAAAAGCGATTTAACATACGAGGCTTTGAGTTTTCTTCATTTTCTAGCAAAAATTTCCACTTTTAAATGCCATAATTAGCAAAATCCCATTTAAAGTGCTTTTGATGTGGCAACACCGCTTGTCGCTAACTTCAATCAAAGAGGCCTTGTAATAAATATCATTTGTCATTTTTGACAGTCGGCCATTTTCATTTGACGTGTTTACATTTTTATCCAGTTTTTCCTCAAATTTTCCACTTTTCCGGGCTGTTTTTGATCGAGAAAATCAATTTAAAGTACAATTAAAGTTGAGTTTCCTTCATTTTGTATCAAAAATTTCGAGTTTTTCAACGGAGTGGGTAACAAAAACTTAAGTTTTATCAAATAAGCTTTGGAATGTTTTCAATGGTTCTTCTTTGGATTTTCCGCTTTTCCGATCAAGAAAACCGATTTAAAGTACGAGGCTTTGAGTTTTCTTTATTTGCTGCCGAAAACCTAAACTAAACACAAACTACGTCAACAAAAAACCACAAAACGAGTGTTACATTGGTAACGCCATCTATTTATGAATCAAAAATTATTGTTATATCGAATTTGGTGGATACAGAAATACAAGTTAATTAGAACATCGACATTAGACTAAGTAGGCAGTAGACTAAGACTCTTTGAGAATTTGGAAAAAATAAAAAAAATGAAAATTGTGCCAAATGTGCCAACGTCGTACCAGCGTACTTTTTCAAAACGAATGGTACCAAACCTGGTACAATTGAACCACCTCTGGCAACACTGGCTATAGGTAGGTACTACTGAAAGCAAGGATTCAAATTTTTTGTCGGGGACCCCCAGGTATACCTACTTGATGGATTTTTAGGATTCTAAAACTTTTTGTTTTCTTTTAGTTTTGCACAAATTAATCAGAAAATCAGATACCGAGTTGTCACTCTCTGAGCGTCAATCGTCGATCTAAAAAAAAACAAAAAACCATTTGTGTTCTGGTTCTTGTTGTAGATGCCAAACATGAAAATGTCAATGTCAAACCTAAACGTCTAGAATGTGACAAAATAACGGTGTTTGACCTGACCGGCCATATTGAATTTCGTTTGACAGGTCAATGGATTGCCTCCTGCGCATAAATCGCTCCGCTCCATTTCGTTTCCGTTGTGACACCCTGTATGTGACGCCATTAACTGCAATAACCTTTCTTGACTTAACCCCCTATCTCATAACCCAATTACCGATTAAGCAGGACGCGCACTGAATCGACTCGGACCAGTCGACTCGGCGAAGAGCATTCGGCAGTTTTTGATACTCATGAAATTAAATGAGGCTCCGCGCACTGCATTGGACTCGTCGGTCGACTCGACACGGCAACAACGGAGATTGCTTCGAGGGGCAAAAACTGCCGAATGCTCCGACAGCCAAGGACCATTTTTGTGTGAAATTTAGTGTAGCGACTTTAGCGTTTGGGATGTTTCGGTTTTTACTGTGAGTTTGTATCCTGCTTCTGGAGCGGTAGTATCTTCAAAACCTCATATAACTTCTCTTTAAACTTTCTAAAATATTTGTGAAACTTTTCCTCATCTCCAAGCAAGTCGGGGAATAAATGGCAGAATTCTCCGTACACCTTCCTTTTCAAATTTATATAATGGACTCAGAATGTTGGTCTGCGCATTTTTCTTTAATTTCAAGACACGCTAGAGCTATCATCAAATCTTAGTCAGAATCTGAAGAATCCGTCATTTTTATTTTCTTCTGCTCCTCTATACTCGACAACTGGCAGACAACTGCCGGCAATGCGAATTCAATGCGCGGGTGATATTGATATTCTGATCGCTCTATTCCAAGTCGACCGGTCCGAGTCGATCCAGTGCGCGTCCTGCTTTACATGTCCTGCGTTTCATCATATCTAATAAAATATTTGAAACGTTGACTTTTTGGTATTTTTTTTTAACGCTCGTAAAAAAAGTATTGTTCCGAATTCTTGCGGAAAGTGTCTCTTCCCCACTTGTTAGGAAAGATACTATTTCCGAACTAAAATAAAGTATGTTTTACAATACAGTAATTATGAAATAAGTATCTATTGGTAGCCTAAGTCAACACAGGTAATGCATTCACCATCTGTTTGTGGAATTTTGAAGATTAGGTCGAGCCAAATGTAAAGTTGTTTATATCTTACTCAACTATTATAACCATATAATACCTTGGTTACGATAATCATAAACAGGGTCTTAACTCCCAAGGGAGTTAAGGATTTCATAACTCCCGCGCGGGAGTTAAGGATATCATAACTCCCAAGGGAGTTGAGGATTTCCATAACTCCCGCTTTTACCTTGAATAGGTAAAACTTTGACAAAAACTAGAAATTTTGGTTTATGGTTTATTCCTTTATAAAAAAAGACAGAATACAGTAAATTCAGTAGGATTTAAAATTATCTATGTATCACGGGAATTATCAGGTGTTAATACCCACGGGCAATTGGCCCGGGGTATTAACACCCTCGTAATTCCCTCGATACATAAGTAACTATTATAAATAAGAATACTCTTGACTTGTTTATTTAGGTGTGATGTATTTAATCCTAGCAACACACGGATTGTGTTCCATACCCTGTGCCTACTTGTATGGCAGACTAAAATCCTTTGGAAGTGCTTATGTCTATTTTATAATCTACAGTTGGACACTTTCCGCTTCCGGCATGATCGTTTTTGCATTGGAGACACTTTTCGACCCCGCAAAGTATCATAAAGTAGCCAAAGTCTTGCACATGATATTTCTTATTACTTGCCCTCAATACGGTCTTCCCTATTTTGGGATTAAATTTGGGCTTAAAGCAATTAAAAATTATAATTACGCTGAAAAAATTGTATGCGTTGGCGAAAATGTGCATCCGTGTTGCTTTGGAGAAAGTCCCGCTTGTGACAAATGGAAGAGCTATATCGAAGTTTATCATCCTGATATATGGTGGACGCTCTTATGTGCGGCTATTTACTTTTTGATAGTTGTCACACTAGACTGCTATTGTCTGAAAAGAGTTTTAAATTGGGTTAAAAGTCGGATATGTTTGCGTCATGGTCGTGAAATCGAAGTAGAAAGTGACACTGAAGCAGAAAAAGCCGACCACAACACTTTACGGGTGAAAAACCTGAGGAAATACTATTGGCGTAAACGAGTAGTCGACGACGTCAGCTTCAGCGTAACGAAAGGTCAATGCTTGGGTCTTTTGGGCGTCAATGGAGCCGGCAAAACGACAACGTTCCGAATGTTAACTAGAGAAACGGTGATGGATGAAGGTGCTATTAGAATTAACGCTCACAGTGTTGGAAATATTCAGGTAAAGCGGCCAGACACTACGTGTATTCGGCGAATAGGCGAATATTCGTTATTCGCAAGAATGTTTGCCTAGTCTCCCACACGGCGTTGTGGTATGGCGAAGCTTTGGCTTGACAAATGTTCGGCGAAGTTTCCAAGCAGATGACCGTCAATTTTCAGTGGCGTTTCATGTATGACGTTCATTTAGTTCAAATGAACATTGATGAAGAACAGATTGTTGCTGCCGCTACTTCTGTCATTTCGGCAGATCTGAGCTGTTTTCCCGCGTTCACTTTTTTGAAACTAGTTCAAAACAGGTTTGGAATAGTATATCTCGCGATGAACCCATGATTTCACACAAAATTGGTTCAAACCTTCGAAATATAATCTAATGTACGTTTTCAAATCATTTTCTCGCGCAAGAGAAGTTATGACGTCATTGTGAAACTGTCATAAATCAGTTTTAAAAAATGTTTCAAAACTTTGAGACGCCAGAAAACACCTCTGGTATCTTTGGGTTCCAAATGACAGGTTCATTTTCAAATAATTGTAAAAATTCTAACGTTAATTCATTGGTCCACTCCATTTCTTATTTCAATTAAAAATAACTAGAAATGCAAAAATCAACCTTGCGGCACTGCACACCGCTATAAACTGACAAAACACTATGCATATACCCCCGAAGCGTCTGGGAGCAGTGCGAAGTCACACGTAGTGGACTTCGCGTCACTTCCTTCCTTTGCTTCTTGCCAGTTCACCGACAATCGGCGGGAAAATGACGAAGGACGAATATTCGCCAAAGTTACCCTCCCACACGCTACGCGAATAAACCCGGATACCGAATATTCGCCGAATACAAGTAGTGTCTGGGACCGGCTTAAGATATACAATGTTATGGTTGAGCATATAAAATTTAGTAACTCTTTCTCAGTATTTGAAGAGATTAGGATATTGCCCACAAGAAAACGCATTGAATCTTTCTCTAACTGGAAGAGACATATTAAAAACTATTGCTATGTTACGAGGAATCAAAGACAACAAGACAGTTGAACAGTTTTTGGATTTGTTCGGTAACTGAACAACTTTTAAGTCAAACTTAACATAAATAAAACTCCATTTTAGGCCTAAAGAAAGTAGCAGACATCAAATGTGTACATTACAGTGGCGGAAACAAGCGGAGATTGACTTTTGCGGCAGCCGTGATGGGTTTACCTGATTTTATTTTACTGGACGAACCGACTACCGGCGTCGATCCCTTATCACAGCATAAATGTTGGGCTCTCATCAAACAAATCAGAGACACAAATGAAAATTCATTTATTTTAACTTCCCACAGTTTGAACGAATGCGAAGCCGTATGTGATGAGTAAAGAATCAGTTTTGATAATTTCTTTTAATTGTATTAATAATTGGTAATGGTCTTTAATATAGCTTGAAAATATTGAAAGCAGGCGTTATAGAAAGGGAAGGGCCGATAGCTCTACTGAAAACCGAAGTGTGCGGCTTCAACGTTATGCTGAAACTGGACAAAGATAAAGTGGCGACAGGGCAAGGAAACTTTCTAAGAACTGTTCCAGAGCTAAAGAATTATCTTAAGCAGAAATTTCCAACAGGGACTATTAGAGACGAACATTCAGTAAGTTAGCATTTACATCAAGGTAGGTATTTGGTCAAGCATATTATAGGTAATTAATATTACCGATGTTGCTGAGATTATAGCACCACAGTGCCACTATAGGCAGATTTGGTTGTGTGAGTTTAAAGAGTTAAAGTCTAAAATTTAGCCGTTTTTCTTCATGTGCTGTGTCTGGAAAAGGCCAAAGTATTTTGGTAAGTTTTCATTTCCTGCTATTCTTCTTTTGGATAAGTGTAACAGAATTAATGTTAATTTTCAAATCTCGGTTCAAGTTTTAAGAAATAGATAAAAATTTATCTTAATGGGTTTTACAAACATATGGCGATTCTGGGAACGATATAACTAATCTGGTCGAGAATTGAGGAAAAACACTTAAAGCCAAATGTATCAAGTTTTATTAGTTTTCAAGTCGAAAATAAGCCAAATTGACAAATTTATTAGGCAAAATTATGTGTTCTCCTAGATTAACGCCAAATGTGATTCTAATCTGCAGCTGCACTAGATTACGACATATGGTTGTAATAAAGTACCCAAGAACGATATAATTCCCGTTTTATGGTCAGATAACTTATATTCGAAGCATGTATGTGTTTGGGCTAAAACAATGATCACGGAGACCCGATTTTCCAAGATATAATAACACGAAATTGTATAGAATAGGAAAATCAAAGGAGATAGTTAACTATCCAATTATTTTAGGCATAAATTAGTATTTAAGTATAGAATAATTTAATTCATTTAACACCTCAACTAGCAATTATATTTTATAATTTTTAACTCTCCGCTGCTATTTTATTCTATAATTAGTTTATTACTGCTCGTCGAATGCCATTTGTTTTATTAAAATTGCAAGCGAGATAATTAAGCTTCCAAGAAAGTATTCTGCTCTATAAGGTAGTCGTAAGAACGTTCTTGGAGCAAAAATACAAAACAGTTCGGTAACAAGTTTTAATATTGTTTTATGAACGTTTGCACAATGATTTTATATGACATTTTAGCTCACCGAACAAATCTGTTTTATATTAGATTTATATTGATGTTATCTGATACTAGTTCATTAGTTGACGTACATCTATAAAATTGTTTTATTAGCGCTATGTGAAACATTTATAAAATTAGTTTACTAATATTTTCTTGGGATATTATTGCTGTCTAAAGCATTTTACATTCAGATGGAATCTTGAGAAGAATATTATATAATTATCATGAGCTCTGTCATATTAAAGGCTGTATATAATAATTATAAAACAAAGAAACTGTTTGACTAGGTTAAAAGAAAGCATATAGAATGTAGGATTTTCCAATTAAGGGGAAAACAGTTATTGCAGTTATCGAAATTATATTTCCCATATGACTAGCGAACTCTGTTGGAGGGCTTTCAAACTATATCACTAAGGGTGCAAATAGAATGAACAATATGAGAACCAATGGGAACACGGCAAGAAACCAAAGGGTACTCTCAGCGAATCGCTGAAAGCTAAGAGGGTTGGAGATCCTCGATTCTAGCAAGCCGGGTACGGAGGGGAGCCAATGGGCTTCTAAAGTGGTACCCAGAGGGTAATTCCTTTCGCCTATTTAAGCACATGTAGAGGCCACATAACTTCAGTTATCGCTAATTCGCAACTAGTTTTTACTACGAGTGATCGCTGGAAATTTAAGTCGCAAAGTTTCAACGAGTTCTCGATCCGTTTCTCATCATCTAGTTCTGCCGCCCTGTGTTTTAGTAGAAGTTCTCCAAAGAGGTGATAGTTGTTATTTTTTTTAATTTCAATTCCAATAAAGAATCAGATTTGGGAACTAAACCTTTTAATTGGGAAATTACTCTTTGCTTTCAATTGTCTTTAATTTTCTTCAGTTAAAAATTAATTATGGTCTTAAATAAGGTAATTTTTTTTTTGTTTTTTTTTTATATTTTACTTAACCTTTTTTTTTATTATCACTAAATAATTAACACTGACTTTTCTTTTCGCTTATAAATAAATTAGTTTAATCTTTCAAAATTACTCTTTTCTTTTCTGGTTTTAAAATTCCCTCTAAAACACTGGTGGACGCGTAAAAAGTTCTTTCGTGCCGGTTTGTGCATTTGAGAAGAGAAGCAACATTGGCAATAAAAAGGTAAGTCTTCTTGAATTTATAACCCTTTGCACTAACCAAAACCGAAGAAGAAGAGAAATAAGGTTTTGTTTGGATTGCCTCCGGTTCAGAAAATTTGGTATCCCTTTTCAGAATAAATTTAATTACAGCATAATTATGGTACCCACGCAAACTAAGATGTGACAGAATTATTCACGCTACCAAAATGTTTATTCTTCGTAACATCTCAAATTTTGTCACATAAATAATTGGTGTGCAGCTTAAGGGATTTGAGATTTTCTTTTCCTTCAAAAACTCTTCATATTTCCATCAAATTTTCAATTTATTTTCCATATTACCGATATTGATTTTGACGAAATTAATTTATTTTTAAATACCTAATTTCACGGAAATAGATAAGCATTATTATTTTTATTTTAAAGAAATCTTGAACAATTTAGGATCTTAGAGAGTTTATCTTGTCGAGATGACCATGAGATCAAAGAAGTCATTTGATAGATCGAATTATGCGAAAAGGGTTTTTCTAATTATGATAAGGGTTGAATCGGTACGTTTTAAAAAGAAAGTAAAAAAAAAATAATAAAGAAAATAAGATAAAAGAAAGAATCGGAGGCACCCAGGAAGATGAAGAATTCAAGAACGACGTTGCATATTTGTTTAGTTACTAACATGGTTTTATTTTTGTTGTGAATTTTATGTTATTGTTATTGTTTATAAAGAAAAAAATTATTAGGTAAAGGTAATTGGTGATCACAACAGGAATGAATCAGTTGTGGTGAAACTAACATTTTATTGGTGATAACTCCCTTGACGTGATTTGTGCATTTTCGCGTCATTGTATAATGTACAGAATGTAACTAGGTATATTGCGATATTTGCTTAGTATAGGATGGTAATAATAATTATTATTTTCTTTCAGGAAAATTTATCGGTAGGTGAAGTTATTAGTTATATGTTTACTTATTTATATTATTATGATTTACTTTATTTTTCTTTTGGGGTGTAAATATTATCAATTTATGAGTTAATTTCTGAGTTGACTTAAATTTGGTGATTTATAGCGTTATCAAGAAAATTAGCTGATTCAATGTTCTCTTTCAAAATTTTGAAGATGATTCCAAATTGTTTCCATTGGTTTGCTGACCGTCGTTTAGTTTTGTCTTTTTGCGTATGTAAGAAGCACAATGGTTATTAATTGCAGTTTTGCGATTATTTGAAGTTTGTTAAATTTTTGGAATTAAAAATATGGTCAATCTTCTGGCACGTTTTATTATTGAGCATATTTTGGAAACAAATTTTACAGTCTGTGTCTATGTCTATGTTGACAATGTGAAATTTTACAACTGTGTCATCTAACAGTTTTAATATTGATTTTGATGTTTCAGTTGATACTAATATTCACATTCTTTGTTTTAATAACTCATAATCGTAGGTATAGTTGGGATTTTATTTTAGTTTCGAAGAATTAGGTCGTTTAATCATTAAAAAAAAAAATATAATATTATCTATAAGGTAGGTACAGTAGTAAAAAAAGCAATATCACAATGGGTTATATAAATGCACAATAAATTTAGGAAGGAATCACTGTAACTATTATTTTGGGTAGTATTGTTGCGTCAAGTTCGGTTAGTTAACCCTTAGAGAGGTGTATTTATAGGTATTTAACCAGATTTACCTTTTATTTTATAGTACGGTTATTGCTTGAACTTGACTAACTAAAACAACGCTAAAAGTAAAGGGATTTCTGATCGTTATTCATTTTGAATAAGTCAAGATAAGTTTTAATTTTAGGAAAGTGGTGATCGCGGATCTCACTACATGAAAAGCAGATAAGTTGTGAAAAGAAGCAACAAGGAGTTACTTATTGGGTACCTATAAATAATAATTTTCTGAGGAAAATTCTAGGAAAAATAAAATTAATATTTTATTTTTGGAAAAAAAAAGGTAAAACCTAAGCTATTTACCGTTATTCTAATTACTAGGCACTAGAAAATTAGGAATAGAAATTGAGTACGTTCGAGTGGGTCTAGCGATATATAGAGTTCAAATAAAACGAGCGGCCGAGTTTCGCCGAATTGGGCGTATAGGGTTTTCTAATCCACGTAGAAAAAGAGTACTAAAGTAAGTTGTTAAGGACGTATTATCGGAGGTATTTATTGAGTTAAGAGGTTGAATATTAGTTAGTTTTGTGTGTGTGCCCGCGTGTGAGTAAATCCCGAACCAATCCTTTCGCATTATTGTCGAGAAACTTAACCAAAATATTTTAAATCGCTTAATTTTTTTTTTATATATTTATTGACTCAAGAAATAACTTAATTTTACTTTATAAAAAAAAAAACATGCCGAACGAGCACGAAAACTGTAATTCACCAAAAGAAAATTCGGAAAGCATCACAGAGGCCTTACGAGACCAGCTCGAAAATATGAGATTGCAACTTGAGGAACAAACAAAATTAAACATACTCCATTCAATTCAACAATTTAAAGATTCAGACGGAAAATCCCATGAGGCTAGCGCTGGACATATAAATCTAAATGATTTACAAGCAATTCGAGAGATTTTACGCAAAGATGAAGATATTTTGGAATCGATTGATCCTTATGTGGGAGCTAATGATTATGAAGCTTTTATAGAAGCCATTGAGAATGCCGCTACGATTAAAGGATGGACCGAAGAAGAAACATTTCGTACCATGGTGAAAAAATTGAAAGGAAAAGCAAAAGAAGAGTTTTACGCATTGAGGAAAAGTGAACGTCCGGAAAACGTATACGAAATAAGTACGTGGCTACGCAGACTATTTGGAGGAAAAACTGAACAAATTCAAGCTAAACGAAAACTCTTGACCAGTGTCAGGTTACCTGATGAATCGTTGGGTGCATTCGTCCAGAGACTTAGGAGAGTTTCTACAGAAGCTTTTCCAGACGAAGGAACTAGTCAATCACAACGGATATACAGAGAAAAGGTTTTAGTTGAACAATTCATACAGGGAATAGATTTGCGTCTGGCAAACAAAATAATAGAGAAGGGAGATTTTTACACAGTAGAAGAGGTACTGGCCGTAGCCGAAAAGTACGAGAACTCTATTTCAAAACAATTACCAGGAAACCTTTACGAAGATCGATATGCAGCCGCAATACGGGTTATAAATGAAGAGGCAACTAAAGGAGCTGTACCCAAAGACTGCAGCGAAAGAAAACAGGAAACTAGAACCCCGTATAACTCCTATAATAAGCAACAAACTCAAAATGGTAATAACTTTCGGAGTAGGAACTTTTACCCTCAGAGAAATAATAATTTCAACCAGAAACCAAACCGGTATCAAAACCCACAAGGCAATCAAAGGAATGCAGGATGTTATAAATGCGGTGATAGCAACCATTTGGCTGTTGGATGCCTAAAAGACAAGTTTCCGAGTCGTGAAAACGTTAGAAAGTGCTATAACTGCGGAAAGCCTGGTCATTTACGTGCACAGTGTTATTTAAACTATCAGGGAGCCTCGGACCAATCGAACAAATAATAGTTCCTCAGCGACAGACACAAATCATACTTGCTATTAACACCGAAAATGCAAAATTTCTTTTATTAAATGTTGAAGATGGACCAAAAATGTCTTTTCTGCTCGATAGTGGAGCGTCTGTTTCACTTATAAAAAAAAATTCTGCTCAAAAATTAGGATTATTGAATGTAAATAGGAAACCTATAAATATAAGAGACATTTCGGGACAAGTTTTAGAAAATTTTGGAAGCACTGAAATTAAGTTTATTTTAAGCAGTTTAGGGAGTAAGCAAACAATAATTGGCCACAATTTTATTATTTGTGGAAATGAGTTAAGTTTTTCGACAGATGGATTATTGGGTATGGATTTTTTAGAGAATTATCAACCAGTGATCGATTTTAATGCGAATGAAATGAATATGTGTGGTTATAGATTGGCCTTGTTAAATGAACTTTTAGAACGACGTCACAGTGCGGCTGTACAGAGCTGTAATGCAGTTGACGCTCCGTGTATCACAAAAGAAGTGGTAACTATTTTTCCTGTAAAAACGAATCGGGGTACAGAGGTCGTTTATAGAGGTCGCCGGAGTATTGAAAATGATTATGTTATTGAAAATGACTTTGTTAATGTAAATGGTTTTAGAGAGACTAAATCCACTGGCAGTGAGGCCGTGGTGGATTTATTTAAAGGGAAAGGGGTACCAACCTCTAGAAACGGGAAAAATAAGTGTGAGTTGACTGATCCACCAATAGTTTTGAGTAGTAAGGAAGATAGGGAAGATACAGGGTATCTTAACGAAAATCCTGAAACTCACCAGATTGATAATAGACTGAAACAGTTTACGAACTACACTGAGATAGAAAATAGTAATGAATTTCGCCAGTTTGCTACAGGAGGAAATGCGCAATTCTCCAATTGTGGTCATTTATCTAAAGGACCACATGTAGTAAAATTGCGTGAAAACTTGGAAATACCTGCTTTCCACGGTTGCGATTTTAATGTACCTGTAAACACCCGGGTCCCTGCAGGCATTAAAGTCTGTGAACCATTAAATCATACAGATGTCGGTATTCTTACCGCGTGTAGTGTAATAGAAATTCCTGAAAATTCAACAAAAGAAAATAGAAATATAGTAGTTCGTATTCTGAATACTTCTCCAATACCGCAGACCATTTATAAAAACACGCCCATTTTAAATTTGGTGGATGTGACTAGGCTGAAAGAATGTTCCACCGCGGATGCTCTCTGTGGAGCGGATGGAACGGATTATGTTAGTGAAAAGTTTAGTGAAATTCATACAAGTTGTTATGAAGGCCATATTGTGGAGAATATGGTTTCTCATTTAAAAGGAGGGGATAAGAGTAAGATGATGCAATTTTTACAGAGTTACTCTGATATTTTTGCAAAGGATAATACGTCATTGAAAGCTACACAAATGGTTACTCATAAGATCAATACAGGGGATCATTTGCCAATTAGACAAGCTCCATACAGAATCAGTAAACTAACAGGTGTAAATGCAGAAATTACAGAAGTTCATGGAAAACATAGGAAAAAGGTACATGTCAACCGTTTAAAATTATGTTTAGCGACGGAAGAAACTGGTAATCAATTGGCAAATATTCCTCTAAAATATCGAATTAAGGAAAATTGTTTTCCTTTAGACTGTGAAAGTGAAAGTGAAGAAGAAATTGTGACGGATGAAAGTGAGGAGAATGTAGACAGAACTGATAGAATGTCGTCAGTCTTGGAAAATGAAAATACCGAAAGTAATAGAAATATAGCAGAAACGGATCCCTTGAATAGATCTTCGAATATTTCAAGAGATGGTGTTGATGATGATAACCAAATAATTGATGATCATGAAAATGATTCTATGAGGTCCTTGGATGCAGATCGAGAGGAAAATGATGATGTAGCTCAAGTTTCTATAAACATACGAAACCCGGAGCCTTTAGAACAGCAAATTCGACCTCAACGAATAAGACAGTTACCAAAAAGGTTTGAAGATTATGTTTTAGACTCCTTGGATTAGATTTAAATAGGGATAGGGTAGAAATGTTATAATAATGTTGTATTTATTGTTTTGTGGTTGTCAGTTTTTGATATTTGTATAGAGGAATATCGCTAGACGCACAAGAAATCAGCATAGATTAGGAGAACTGGATACCGAATTGTAGTCGTTGACTGACAGTATTGATATGTATTCAAATCTTAGTTTCAAATTCAAACGGTTAGGTTAAGCATATATAATTATTTTTTTTTGAATGTTTTAGATTTGAAAGAAGAGAAACATGAAAATCATAAAATTTGTTTTGATTTTTCTCTACTATTTGAGGACAGCACGCCCAGAGATTATTGCTTATGATTGCGCCGACCGAGCGACCGAATTGACAAAAGTGTCTTTGCTGGCAGTAAAACCATGCCAAGACCCTCGTAACTTTTCCGAGTCCAACTTCAGACAAATCCAGCTGGTACAAAAACGACAATATGTACCAATTCATATACTCACCTGTCAAGTTACTGTCCAACAACTCATTGATCATTGCGGCATGTATAGTCATCGCAGTACCGTAGCCGGAGGTTTTGGAAAATATATTCAGCACATAGACCCAGAACAATGTCTGAAGGCTCACCGATTCCGTCAGTTAGACCTCCAAGGAATGGGAGCTGGTGTTATTTCCAAACTTAATCTAAATGGGACCACAGAAGTTTCGGCAACTCTTCAAGGTTTTGCCGACGCCAATGGTCGATGCGAAGGTGTAAGATTCGCCGTGGGTTCCATCCAATATACTAATGTCGTAGTTACCGCAGCAATATCCATTAAACTCCAAGATTATGTTGTGATTGCCGATGTCGAACGAAATCTAGTTACCCTACGGTCTGGTGGTGTCTGTCCGTACAATGATGGTTATTGTTTTGATGATGTTGAAGGCGAAGTTACATGGCAACAACATCTATCTAGTTTATGCTCTACAAGTGGTGTCGACGTACTATACGAAGGAAACGCTACTCTCCTTGTATTAAGTCGAAACCCACCTAATAGATACGTCGTTGTGGAAACCGAAGATACAGTTTTTGCTTTAAAACTGACAAAACCAGAAGAAATTTGTGCTCAAAAGGCTTGGCTAACTGAACAAAACCGCTTACTTGTAATTTTTGAGGATTCAGTCGGATTCTATTACCATCGTACTATTCGAATTCCTCAAAATACAGACATGATGGCTCAAGTACTAAGTAAACTGTTGTATTTGGAGATTGCAGTAAAAAGACAAATGGCTGATGTTATCTACGACTCGATTATGAAGAGATGTCATTTGAGAGAAAAGATATTACAGAACAGATTAGCAATGGCAAAACAATCGCCCGACGCAGTGGGTAATCTTGTAAAAGAAACCTCAGGATATGTTAGTAGAGTGATGGGAGAAGTACTCTATATTGCTAAATGTAGAGCTGTTGTCGTAGATTATCGGAAGACTTCAGAATGTTATCAAGAACTTCCCGTTACCTATCTGAATAGATCACTATACAGAACTGCTATTACTCACATCCTAGTTGAACATGGAACCAAAGTAGAATGTCAACCACTACTTCCGGTTAATTTCAAGTTGGAAAATAACTGGTTAGAAGTAACACCTGACCTAAAGCGCACCACCGACGCTTTAGAATTAGATGCCAATGATGAAGAAGACAAACTATCAATGCCAAGTATTTCCATCTCCCCTATCAGTTCTAATGGAATTTATTCCAAGGAAGACATGGAAAGCTTCCAGCAAACTCTCCTATATCCAAATACCAGAAAAGCAGTGACTAATCAAGTTGCCAGGAGGATCATAGCGCTCGATAGCTCAGACCCTTATTACATGCCAAATCTGTTCAGCAAAACCGAATTTACCAATTTAGCACATTCCGCTGCTGAGGAAGTGTGGGGATTTTTATCCAAAATGGGAAATTTATTTTCCATTTGTGGGTTCCTATACACCATAGTTTGCGCCGTTAGTTATTTGGCCGGCGTCGTATCAAACTATTTCACCATCAAAGAAGCAACAGTTAACCATCCACGACGCCGACGATACCTTTTAGCCAGTCTGTGGAATACTTTAGCTCATACATATTTGTATCAGTTAGCCAGCCAAAGAAGAAATCGGGACGAAGAAGACCAGAAGAATGAATTGAATCCAGTGTCAGTTAATGCTACCGCCCCCCAGGAACAATCAAGCAGTTCGTTTTATCCAATACTGCCGAAGTCTACCGCGCCGTGTAGTGATCCTAACTGTAAATTGAACAACGAAAAAATTAATCCGCGTGATCCATAGTTCGCGAGTGTGTGCGCTCGTTTATTACGTATTTATAATTGTCGGGATAAGGTGTTATATCTTGGAGGTTTGGTTGGGAGTGATTATTGTTTTGAAGTGTACAAACATGCTTCGAACTTAAGGGGAGGGTAATTTGTAACAGAATTAATGTTAATTTTCAAATCTCGGTTCAAGTTTTAAGAAATAGATAAAAATTTATCTTAATGGGTTTTACAAACATATGGCGATTCTGGGAACGATATAACTAATCTGGTCGAGAATTGAGGAAAAACACTTAAAGCCAAATGTATCAAGTTTTATTAGTTTTCAAGTCGAAAATAAGCCAAATTGACAAATTTATTAGGCAAAATTATGTGTTCTCCTAGATTAACGCCAAATGTGATTCTAATCTGCAGCTGCACTAGATTACGACATATGGTTGTAATAAAGTACCCAAGAACGATATAATTCCCGTTTTATGGTCAGATAACTTATATTCGAAGCATGTATGTGTTTGGGCTAAAACAATGATCACGGAGACCCGATTTTCCAAGATATAATAACACGAAATTGTATAGAATAGGAAAATCAAAGGAGATAGTTAACTATCCAATTATTTTAGGCATAAATTAGTATTTAAGTATAGAATAATTTAATTCATTTAACACCTCAACTAGCAATTATATTTTATAATTTTTAACTCTCCGCTGCTATTTTATTCTATAATTAGTTTATTACTGCTCGTCGAATGCCATTTGTTTTATTAAAATTGCAAGCGAGATAATTAAGCTTCCAAGAAAGTATTCTGCTCTATAAGGTAGTCGTAAGAACGTTCTTGGAGCAAAAATACAAAACAGTTCGGTAACAAGTTTTAATATTGTTTTATGAACGTTTGCACAATGATTTTATATGACATTTTAGCTCACCGAACAAATCTGTTTTATATTAGATTTATATTGATGTTATCTGATACTAGTTCATTAGTTGACGTACATCTATAAAATTGTTTTATTAGCGCTATGTGAAACATTTATAAAATTAGTTTACTAATATTTTCTTGGGATATTATTGCTGTCTAAAGCATTTTACATTCAGATGGAATCTTGAGAAGAATATTATATAATTATCATGAGCTCTGTCATATTAAAGGCTGTATATAATAATTATAAAACAAAGAAACTGTTTGACTAGGTTAAAAGAAAGCATATAGAATGTAGGATTTTCCAATTAAGGGGAAAACAGTTATTGCAGTTATCGAAATTATATTTCCCATATGACTAGCGAACTCTGTTGGAGGGCTTTCAAACTATATCACTAAGGGTGCAAATAGAATGAACAATATGAGAACCAATGGGAACACGGCAAGAAACCAAAGGGTACTCTCAGCGAATCGCTGAAAGCTAAGAGGGTTGGAGATCCTCGATTCTAGCAAGCCGGGTACGGAGGGGAGCCAATGGGCTTCTAAAGTGGTACCCAGAGGGTAATTCCTTTCGCCTATTTAAGCACATGTAGAGGCCACATAACTTCAGTTATCGCTAATTCGCAACTAGTTTTTACTACGAGTGATCGCTGGAAATTTAAGTCGCAAAGTTTCAACGAGTTCTCGATCCGTTTCTCATCATCTAGTTCTGCCGCCCTGTGTTTTAGTAGAAGTTCTCCAAAGAGGTGATAGTTGTTATTTTTTTTAATTTCAATTCCAATAAAGAATCAGATTTGGGAACTAAACCTTTTAATTGGGAAATTACTCTTTGCTTTCAATTGTCTTTAATTTTCTTCAGTTAAAAATTAATTATGGTCTTAAATAAGGTAATTTTTTTTTTGTTTTTTTTTTATATTTTACTTAACCTTTTTTTTTATTATCACTAAATAATTAACACTGACTTTTCTTTTCGCTTATAAATAAATTAGTTTAATCTTTCAAAATTACTCTTTTCTTTTCTGGTTTTAAAATTCCCTCTAAAACACTGGTGGACGCGTAAAAAGTTCTTTCGTGCCGGTTTGTGCATTTGAGAAGAGAAGCAACATTGGCAATAAAAAGGTAAGTCTTCTTGAATTTATAACCCTTTGCACTAACCAAAACCGAAGAAGAAGAGAAATAAGGTTTTGTTTGGATTGCCTCCGGTTCAGAAAATTTGGTATCCCTTTTCAGAATAAATTTAATTACAGCATAATTATGGTACCCACGCAAACTAAGATGTGACAGAATTATTCACGCTACCAAAATGTTTATTCTTCGTAACATCTCAAATTTTGTCACATAAGTTCTACAAGGTTAAAGTTCTTTAAGAATACTTCTTTACTATATTTGCTGTTTCCTTATCATGTGCGAAAATCTTGTTTTTTTTTATGCCTTTTTCTTTTAGTCTCTCTTCACTTTTATTCTTCCCCGTATTGGAGGCTTTGTTTCTCCTCCAATACCCGAGTGCCGGTTGCCCATCAACCCCTAGTACTCCAGAGGTACCTTCTGAACCACTCCAGTCGGCCCTATTACCCCTCCCCCCTAGTTTCTAGAACATCACTAAACAATCAAGGAACACCCTGTCAGTTAGTTGGGTCGCATGTGTGTGTTGTCATGGGTCCTGGAATCAGATGGTTACACTCCAGGTGATTGGTAGTGAAGCTCTGGGGTCAAAAGAAATACTCACCCCGTAATTATTACCATCATAAGTATCGTTCAGCATACCAAGGGTTTTTAACAATCAGAACAATGTATAGCCAGGTAGAGGCCTAAATTACTAATAAAAACTTTGGTGTTTTGTTTTTAATTATAGGAGTCATTACCTTATTATTTATTCCTGTATGTTCTTATTATAAGTTTTAGGCTTAACCTAAAAATAGAAAAGGAATACTGTAAACCGGGAAAATAGGCCTATTTCGAGGGTAAGCCACGTTTTTGATTGTATATTGAATTTATTTTAATAAATCTAAGGTTATCTTTAATACTGAACATATTTGGGGTATGGATAATTATGTCAAAATACCTTTTTTTGCGAATCAAGCAAGCAAGATAAATATAACCATATAATTTAATACATATTCAGTGATTTTCTTTTATTTTCCTTTTACAGGTGATTTTTGACATTCAGAATTTTCAGTTCTTTTCAGATCACAGTGCGATCACGAGTTCTCCAATCTAAGTCTCCAATCCTAGGAGATTTTAGTTAAAGATGATCGCCTTTAAACCTTCCTTTCTTTGGTGTTGATTTGATTCTTTGTATGCTATAGGCTGTTTCCTGTTTTGAAATATCTTCCGTTCAGAAACCTACTTACAGCAGAGTTGAAACAGGTGGCGCCTTTAGTTGACCCACCCCACTCATCGAAATTTTGTGGGCTAGTCGGAGCTTCCCTGTAAGTCGGATTTCTTCTTTAGGCCACCTGCAAGAGTCATATACCACCCTTGACTCTTTTCCTTCTTAACTACGTAACCATTTATGTAGGAGCTGGGTGCACGCCTTCTTCGCTGATTTCATGGCTCAAGTACTCAATGGTCTGTCTGAAAAAATGGCACTTCGATAGCCGTAGGGTTAACCCCACACATAGTTTCAAAATGGTTTCAAGGGACTTTAACCTGATGAAAAGTCAGTAGGAGAAATCAAAATGTCATTCAAGTATCCAAGAGCGATAGTAAATCTTAATTTGGTTTACTGTTTTTTGAACATTTGCTGGAGCATTTGCTAATCTGAATGGCATCCTAGAGTACTCGTAGCGCCCATTTGGGGTTATAAAAGCATTTTTTGCCATGGAATCTTTTGCTATCGGTATTTGGTGATAACCAATGGCGATGTAAAATATTCGCAATTCTTCAATCGGTCAAGATGATCATCAGTTCGAGGGAGAGGGTAGCAATCTTTTATCGTATTCTGATTTAAAGCTCTATAATCAACGCACATTCTATTCGTTCCATATTTTTTCTTGAGTAATAAAATGGGACTCGCGTAAGGAGAGTTGGACACTCCTATTATACTTACTTCCAGCAGATCTTGCACAATTTTTCGTACTTAATCTGTCTCGCTCGTTGAAAGACGCTAAGGTCGATACGTTACAGGCTTGGAGTCGCTCAGCTGAATACTCATCTCAGTCCCTTTCATACGACCCAATTCTTCTAATTTTCCAGCAAAACAATATCGATATCTATTAGGTGAAAATACTTTTTTATCGTATCACTCAGAGAAAAGTCACAAATATCTTCTAAGGTAAATGGTCGTACGCATTTATTATCTATTCACAATCCTATGTCCAAAGGTACCTAAAGGTAAAATTTATCAACTTGCTGCGTGCTATTTGATAGGGAAAGGTGATAAATTTACCTTTTCCTTTGGACTATGGATTGTGAAATAGGATATATATGGAATACTCTTACCTTGTGACAAAATTGAGATGTTATGTATTGATATTTTGGTAGCGTGAATAATTCTGTCACATCTTAAAATTTCGGGGTAAATTATACTGAAAAGTAAATTTGATCTAAAACAGTTTTCGGAACTGGCGGCAATCTGAACGAAGTCTTCTTTCTTCTCTTCTTGGAGGTTATTGAAAGGTGTTAATGGAGACTAAAAATTAGTAGGTACCACTCATCACTTTTCTGCTGAAGCTGGAAATACTAAGTATCACCCCTTTGGAGAGCTTTCACTAAAACACCGCGGGCGGCAGATTAACTAGCGGATGAGGAGGATGATCGAGAACTCGTTGAGACTTTACGACTTTATGGGTTAATTCTGTGCACATCTGTAAGCAAAGCTATAAATTTCTATAAGCCTATAGCTGCCTATGGACAATTTGCAATTCTGCACTTCCTGTAGATTAGAGAATATCTTGAAGGATCGTACATATTTCCGATCCGATGTTTGGCAATCGCTGTGTTGTGGAGTGTCTATAGGTTTAGAGAAATTTATAGATTTACTTACAAATGAGCACAGAATTGACTCGTTAATTTTCCGGCGATTACTCGTGGTAAAATCTAGTGGCGAATTAGCGATAACTGAAGTTATGTGGCCTCTACATCTGCTTGAATAAACGAAAGGAACCACCCTCTGGGTACCACTTTAGAAGCCCATTGGCTCCTCTCAGTACCGGGATTGCGAGATTCGAGGATCTCCACCCTATTAGATTTCAGTGATTCGCTGAAACTACCCTTTGGTTTCTTGCCGTGTTTCTACTGGCTCTTAAGTTTATCCAACCTTCCCCATCCAAAGTGCTCAATCCTGTGATCCAGTTTGATGGCTCTCCAACAGAGTTCGCTACTTACATGTTGTCAAATTATCAATTGAACATTTACTGTTTTCCCTTTTAATTGAAAATATTTCCTTTTTCTAATCACCTAATTGAATGTATAAAATAATGGTCCCCCAATTTCTATCCTAATTTAATGTATAAGATAAAGGTTTCCTAATTTCTATCCTAATTAAATGTACGAAATAAAAGTTCCCTACATTCTAACCTAATTATCAAGGGTGTGAAATGATCTAAACTCTCTAATGAACTAAAATCTCTACTAATATAATAATAAAATAATTGAGTAATCACTAGGGACATAAAGCTACTTGAAATAATTCGCCGGTATCGGTATCGGTATCCGTAACGCAACTAGATACGTTGACAAGCGAAAAGGCTGTTAAAGCGCTCCCTGTTCCGGTAAACGTAATAGCATCTCATAACCTAAAAATTTTTGCCTCAAAACTCCGGCATTTTTATGTCTAACCTTAAAATTGTTAATTTTTTTTTTTTGCGCTAGAGAAGCACTAAACACACAAGAAACTCAAGAAAGTATAAGCTAAACAAATTGAATCAACCCGGAAGAAAAGTGAGGTTATATTCATTTAAAATTTGACACATTCGTCAGGAATGTCAAGATACGTTACCGATACGGATACCGCGAGAGGGCCGTAACGTTACGTTGTACGTACGGTATCTCGGCCTCCGTATCGCTTCTGCACATGCGCAGTACGATACCGATACGGATACCGAGCAAAAAATACGGAAGCTTTATGTCCCTATTCTTATCTTAATCTACCTATATCTTAATTATTTGACTATAATAACCCTTGATAATTATATTAATATTATACAATTGGTTATTGCATCCTAAAATCCAGCTCATGTAATTATTGTTGCTCTACACACATATATGCTTCGAATATAATATATCATTCTGACATCTGGGTTCGTTATAAAACGTGGGTAAGAAATTATTCTTGACTTTGAATACATTATTATAACCACATGGGTCTGGTTTAGTCGAATTTAGTTTAAAGTTTAGTGTTTATCTCGGAAAACATAAATTGTGCCTATATATTTGTCAATTTTGGATTACAGCAATAATAATCTTAAAGCTATAAAATTCAATACTTTTCTCTGGCTTTTAAGTGCTTCGCACCCTCGAACAGATTAGACCTTTTGCAGAACTCCATGTGTTTGTAAATTTCATCATAGGGTCACATTTAAGCTATCTATAAAAAAATAAAAATTTTCCCACGAATAATGAATTTGAACCGAGAATATAAATTTGTTATTGATTTTGTTACAACCTTATTTTTCATCGAAAACCTCATTTGGTAAGCATACCCTCTAGCTATTAATTGCGAGTCCTTGAATGTCAGGTCAGAATCAGACATGTTGAAGATAGGTACCTACATAATATTCTACTCTTGAAAATCGAATATTCCGCCAACCTAAGTATGTATGTTGAGTCTCCAACACGTATTGTTCCAAGTTTTTCAAAAATTCTTGATTATGTATGTAGCTATGTTGAAGATTGCCGGTTAGACTGCAGAGTTGTTAACGCTGGTCTGTCTGATCATAAAGCTATTATCTGTAGTTTTTTATTTTTTAAATCAGGTCACGTTAAGCGTTAAGGCTGTGATAAATACTAGTAGGTACCATCCTTGAAATTTTATTCAATATGATTTTCGTTTTCGCCACATTAATTCCTATTGCCTATTTAGCCAATTGAAATATTTTTCTATTTTTAGGGCTTGATTCATTACTACATAAAAACCAAAGAGATAAAATGGGCTCAACTGTTTAGGACGTTCGATGATTTGAAACAAAGATGCGATCTGATCGATGACTATGATATTAGCGAGGCTTCGTTGGAAGATGTATTCGTAACCGTAGCCAGGACTAATGATAGTGAGGATGCAAAGGTAGAAGATAACAGTAGGTAGAGTAGTAAAAACTAAATTTGATGTTTCTGAGGAAAATATTTTCAAGACTGACGGTTCTACTACGAGGGAAGAAAGTTCAGAAACAGAAAGTGCATCCACCTCATAATTATACTCGTCAAATCAAAATTTCGCAGTAGTTAAGATGTATTACATACATTAATATACCTATTTTGAATATTGGTTTCTTGTTTTTATTATAGCTTTTCAGGTTTGCTCACCCGTTAAATTCTAGAGCAGTCAAGTTGGCCAGTATCTTATAGGTAGAAGTACATGAGCCGAACCGGGCTATTCATTATTAGTTATTTATACACCAAGTGAGTTAAATGAATGTTTATTCATGAGAAGAAAGTTTAACCCACGAGCCCTAGCCAGTGGGTTAATTTTCTTCGAATGAATAAAAAAATTTTTAACTCACATGATGTATACAAAATTTTATCCCATTTTCATAGAAATTTGAAAAATAAGGTACTTAAAAGGAATCAAATTATGAAAAGAATTCATTTAGTGGTTATGAAAGCGCTAATTATTGAAATTGGAGGTTGCTAGGGTATAACTAGTTGTTTGTTTGTATTTGTAGCAGATTTTTATACTGGCAGAGTGACTTAAAAGACCGAGAGTGAGTTAAAAATATTTTAAGTCACTCAGGTGATAAACGTCTACTTACCTTTGTTATTATGCGTTCAATAATGTCATTTTTAAACGTCAAAATGTTTTAAAATATATTATCTATTCACAATCCGATGTCCAAAAGTGAAGGTAAAATTTATCACCTTTCAGTGCTATTTGATAGGGAAAGGTGATAAATTTACCGGGTGGGAAACGAAAAACTTCCCACCCAGAGTTTCACAGTAGGTGTTAGGTGTTTAATCAAAAATCGCTCAGACATGTCAATTCTTGTTTTTTGGGGGACACATTTTATTGGTATATTCACCCCCTACGTGTCAACCCCTAAGTGGGGGTAACAGGTACCCCAAAAATTTCAAATAAAAGAGGGGTCGAGTGATATGTCATTTGGTAGCTATTTTCATTGGGATTATATCCCCGAAGTATTAAGTTGCTAGTGTTTACCCTGTCGAAATGGCGGCATGTCAAAGTTAGGATAGATGCTTTTTTTCGATAATCTAAACTGTATGTTTTTACCTGTCACACCTCTATGCCTATGCATAGGTAACAAGTAAAAACCACCCTTTCGACAGGGTATATATAGTAACAACTTAAAACTTCGGGGATATACCTAATCTTAATGAAAATAGCTATCAAATGACGTATCACTCGACCCCCCTTTTTAATTTGAAATTTTGGAGGTACCTGTCACCCTGACTTAGGGGTTGATAGGTAGGGGGTGAAAATACCAATAAAATGTGTCCCCCCAAGAAACAAAAATTGACGGGTTCGAGCGATTTTTAATTCATCACCTAACACCTGAGAAAACCTGGGTGGGAAGTTTTTCGTGCCCCACCCTGTATATATTTTGACCCCCACCTGCAGCCTTCACCTTTAGGTACAGGTAGATGATAGGTGTAAATATAAAAGTTGTGCAGTTTAAGCTAAATTTCTAGAATCAATCGTCAGAAACAAACATTTATTGTCAGGAATGCTAAATTTTCAGTAGCAGGATTGAACAAAACGCTATACTTACAGCACTCGTGGAAAAACTAAATCTCTTACTTGGGTCACAGAAAATATAGTTCTGTAGCAGGGAGGTAAACAATGGTATGTCCATAAATTAAAAAGTTCAGTAAAGAAGAAAACAAGTTGTAATGCTAACTCACTTTGAAATTTGACTAATTTTTATACACGGTACCAAGCTGTTATTATGGTATTCTACTTAACTTAATTAGCAGTTTTGATAACCAATATCATTATTTCAGCCATACTTACCTGTATCTTGATTTTGGATTTACGACTTTTTACCTCAATTTGAAAAAACAGGTAAATCATTAAAATAGAAGTCTTATCTCGAGTCTTATATTGCAAAACCAGTTTTATTGCTTATCGCTAACATGATTAATGAGCACAAAATACTTAAAAAAATGTAATTCTCTTGAAGAAGATGTCCTAGACAAAAAAGATTATGATTTGTACAAGGCAAAATTTATTCGCTGTCTTCTTCATCGGAACTATCTTAATCTTATGTTTTACAACAATATTTTTCAACATTCAACATATTATGTCTTTTATCACCTTCCATCATTTCTAAACACTAAAAATACTTTAAGAAAATCATCAGCACGCCGTTCCGTGGAGTTACTACCAAAACTACTGTTTACCACTAAGAATTTTGATGGCAGGTAAACATTAACAGAATAGTATGTAAAGGACATACTATTCTTTACCCCACTAATACATGGAGTAACTGTCTTTTCAAAACTAAAAATACAGGCAACCAACAAAGCGGGACTCACGATTTTTTGCCACAATAACAAATTGAAAGCCGGCACTTTGAAAATGATATTAGCTCAATATTGATCAGAAGTGGAGTTTTTACTCTTGAAATTTACCTCTCTGCTACAGAGTTACACTCCAGGGGTCGTATTTTCGAATTCATTCGAGTACATTTCGTACACGAAATTTGACTGACAGCAATGTAAATTAAATGGGGAGCATTCGAAATCGTATCAAATTTCGTATGCGAGAATATTCGAAAATACGACCCCAGAAGCCTGACGGGAATGAAACTATGAATATGGCTTAAAAATGTATTAAGAGGTGTCGCCCGTGCGCATAAATCATATAGTTTTTGGGAAATTTGCACGAGTGCCTTTTTCAGTTAAAAACGCATGAGTGCAAATTTGTCGAAAACTATAAATATATTTAGGAACATATATAGGAACAAGAAACAAAGCAGCCCGCAATGATTGTTGAAACCATCCCGCAATTCCTGCGCGTAGTGTCTTGGAACGGCAACTGCGCTTACAACAAGAAGCCAGGGCTGGAACTCTGTAACGGATAGAGATCGTTATCCCTATCGCTATGGCGCTTGCTGTCTTCTTCTCTCTTATCGAAATCAATAGAGAGGGGACGCCATTAGAGATAGAGATATTGATCGCTATCCGTTACAGAGTTCCAGCCCAGAACTCCTACATTTCCTTGAGGATCACGACATTGACATTGTACTGCTCCAGCAAACCTTCCTGAAGCACCGACACCCGTTCAATGTCCCCAACTACTTCACTCACAGAACGGACCGTACAAATGCCCCAGGTGGAGGCACAGCCATTCTAGTGAAGTGAAATATCCAACATCATCAGATCCAGTCGGCTTAATCCGTTAAAATTGACTCGACCGCAATGCAGATCAAAATGCACCCACAGAAGAAAGTCAACATCTTCTCGGTGTACATCAAACCAAAAGAGATCCTCGACGAAGCGAACGTAGGAGTCCTATTTCCAGATGACACAGCAGTCATCGCAGGAGGTGACTTCAACGCGAAGCACTTCCTATGGGGCAACCTGACAACCAACTTCAAAGGCAGAACCATTGACAACGCCGCGGCAAGATACCTGTACAATATCTTGCCGCCAGACGGCCCTACCTTCGTAGGGGATCGTGTTATCCAGCTTCCTGGACATATTCCTGACCAAGCTGAATTGGCTTGACCAACCAAGCAACTACAGGCCAATCAGCTTGCTACCTCACCTCAGCAAGATAGCAGAGCGCATAATCCTCAAAAGGCTCATCAACCGCCTCGAGGACAGAAACGTACTTCCTGAACAACAGTACGGTTTCAGAGCCAGTCGATCAGCAATACATCAAACAACCCGCCTAGCCTGGTTCATTGGAGACGGGTTCAACAAGAGGAAGGCAACAGGAGTACTCTTCTTTGATATATCCAAGGCCTTCGACAAGGTGTCGCACCTTGGACTCATTTACAAGCTGCTACAGATACAAACGCCAGACTACCTCACCCGCATCATCCACTCGTTCATCACCAACCGAACGTTGCAGGTGAGGGTAAACGACAGCCACTCCAGAACAGTACCGATGACCGCAGGAGTTCCACAAGGCTCCGTGCTTGCTCCGACGCTGTTCAACATATACACACACGACATTCCACTCCCGGCCGGACCAGAAATATAGCTAGCCCAGTTTGCTGACGACACCGCCATCGTCGTGAAGAGCAGACAATCCAGACTGATCACCCTCAAACTCCAGAGGTACACCAACACTCTAGAAACCTGGATGCAGAAGTGGAAAATGAAACTGAACCCGAACAAGACGCAAGCTGTTCTGTTCAGACGCACACGTGCCAGACCTCATAGACACGTGAGATTATCAGGACACGACATCCCCTGGAAAAGTAACGCCAAATACCTTGGCCTTCACTTCGACCAGTGCCTCACCTGAAGACAACACATCATGATCACCAGAGCCAAGACAGAATCAACACTTCGAAAGCTCTCCCCTCTCATATCCGGGAGGAGGAGCAAGCTATCCATCCACAACAAACTCCCGACATACAAATCCATGCTCAGGCCAATCCTCACCTATGGATCCCCGACATGGTCAACCACGGCACCCACTTACCTGAAAAGACTGACTGCCTGTCAAAACAAATCTCTCCGTATCATCGCGGACGCCCCATGGTACATGAGAAACACGACGCTTCATCGAGACTACGAACTAGAGACGCTACCTGAACACATCAAGAAGTTGAACACCAACTACTTCTTGACTGCCAGAGCTCACTCCAGCCAGACCATCCGGGACTCCCACCAAGCCCCCTCTCAACACGAGAGAGGCCACTACAGAGTTCCGAATGATGATTACCCACCATAACAGGCCTACTGCTGCGTGCATCATCAGCTCTGAACTAACTAGGGGTTGAGGATCATACGCAGCGGAAAGCCACCCACGACTTCTCAAACCTGAGAGGTCAAACAGGACGCCTACTGCCAAAGAGACAGCCTCCCAGCCTGGGAAGCTTATCGGAGGCAGGAAGTCAGCCTTATAAGCCTACTGCTGCTTGCCCCTCCCAGGAGGGACGCAAGCGGCAGGAAGCTAGCCAAACATAGGACGCTAAATGCCGGAGACAGCCTCCCCCACCTGGGGAGGTAGTCCGACGCAGGAAGCCAGCCCCTTAAGCCTACTGCAGCGTGCCCCTCGGACTGAGGGACGCACGCAGCAGGAAGCCAGCCAAACAAGGACACTGAATGCCGGAGACAGCTTCCCCCACCTGGGGAGGTAGTCCGACACAGGAAGTCTTCCTTCAAAGCCTACTGCAGCGTGCCCCTCCGACTGAGGGACGCACGCAGCCGGAAGCTAGTCAGACACAGGACGCCACATGCCGGAGACAGCTTCCCCCGCCAGGGGAGGTAGTCCGACGCAGGAAGCCCTCACCTAACTCTGTCGAAGCAGAAGCCATCCAGGACCAGGAACCCCCGACGAGGACCAGGACCACGACCATTTAATTTTAAGTATAGGTTTGAGAAAGTCTCTTCAAGACAACTTGTCCGTTTTATTTTACTTATTTTAAGTTGAAATATCTTAAGGACCACCATGTTAGTTTAGCTTTTAAGTTTATCTTTAAGTTATTTATTGTTATGACATTATACATAAAAATTATTGTAATTATTGTAATAAACTGAGTTCCAAAACAAACAAAAAAAAACCGAAAGTAATGTAGCTCAAAGCAAATTCAAATCAGTTCAAAAGGCTAATAAACTTAGCGGCAGATGAAGTCGGACACCCGAAAAATTGCCTAATTTTGACTTGCTATAACTTCGACATTTCTTTACCGATCTTGGATTATCAGGCAGGGTTACGAAGCGCCATCTTTGGTCTATGCGTCAGTGTCGTCGTACAGTTTTTTTTCAAATTCCTTCTCGTTATACAGGGTGTGAATGTAAGGCGGCGAAAAATTTCCATTTTTTAGCGAAGAATATGGGAAAGATGGAGGGTCCAATAAAGTTCTTTCTAGTGGTGACTCGATCACTAGGTCAACACCTCGAGACGTCTTTGCCATTTTTTCGATACATTGCGTTGCTATGGAAATATGGCCATTTGTGTATTTCGTTTTACTCTTGAAATTAGCGATTCTTTAATTAAACAATAACAGAATCCGTTTAAATTGCATCACGGAATGACTTGTATAGAAAATGGTCAACACCAGTGGCGTGCAAAAGGTAATTTATGAAATTAAAATAAAAATAATCGATTTATTTGAAAATGTCAACGGTTTTGTTGCGCGTTACAGTTAAGAAGGTGTTATAAATAACTGTGATGAGTTTGATTTCGATATTCAGAAGCGTTTAGTGAAGAAAAAAAAAACAGTTTTTTTTATGTTATTTAATGTTAACGTGTGAACAGACCTGTCAACGGTACTGCTGCTCACCGACACGGTGGAGGATCTCAAAAAAAAACAAATCCTCGTCAGTATCGACTAGTAGTACGTACCTACTGCAATTGAAAATAGAGTTTGGACTGTCAAGAGAATCCTAACGCATCTGCAGTTGAATGTTTCAGCAGACACCATTAGAAGACGCCTACATGACCAGGGATTAAATTCTCCCGTCGGGCAAAGTGCCCAATTTTTACAAACAGTCACCGGGGGAACTGCAAAAAATGGGCCCAGGAACACCTGAATTGGTATTTTAGGTGGAGAGACTGTCTTTTCGTTGATGTATGCTGTTTTAACTTCTTCAATTCTGACGGTCGATTGCTAACCTGGCGGAGATGGGGAGAACGTTTTTTAGAAGAAAACATGCGTCCCCAAGTTGCATTTGGCGGTGGAGGATTGACAGTTTGAGTCGGTATCTAACACATCGGAAGAACAGAACTCGTCGTATCGTGATATTTCGGGACAATGTTAACGGCCCAATGTCCCTGGATAAATGTCAGATTCCGCAAGTTCTCCGGCATGCTCGAAATTATGGCGGGAATTTTGTTCTTGTAAACGATAATGCTCAGCCTCATCGAGCATTATCAGTGAACCAGTGCAAGGGCAAAAGTTCAATCGTACCGAATTGCCTCCTAAGATCCCTAGACATGAATCCAATTGAGGACGTCTGGAGCTGAATAAAGTAAGAGCTTTCCCGCGAAGAACGTCAGCCAGAAGCTCTAGACTATCTCGAGGAGATGATTCAGGAGCTCTGGGAGTCAGTTACTATAGAGCTAATTATCCGAATAATTTCGAGCGTGCCAAGGCGTTGTCCCGCAGTTATTCCGGCTAGAGGAGAACCAAAATGACATCATATCAGAGTTATTTATAACACCTTTTATACCCATATGCACCGTATGGACTTGGGAGTTTATTCTCGATTAGTTCGAAAATTTGCATACCTATAACAGAGAAGTCCTAACCTGGTTTCAGCAACTTATCTGAATTGAGTCCTTAATCCTTATGGTGCATTTGGGCGTTAAATTTTAAAGCTTAATAAAACTCAAAAAATTCAGATAAAATCGATTTTTTTTTATTTTAATTTCATAAACCCCCTTTTGCACGCCACTGGTGTTGACTATTTTCTATACAAGTCATTTCATGATGCAATTTAAACGGAATCTGTTATTGTTCAATTAAAGAATCACTAATTTCAAGAGAAAAACGAAATACCATAAAATGGCCATATTTCCATAGCAACGAAATGTATCGAGAAAATGGCAAAGACATCTCAAGGTGTTGACCTAGTGATCGAGTCACCACTAGAAAGAACTTTATTGGACCCTCCATCTTTCCCATATTCTGCACCAAAAAATGGAAATTTTTCGCCGCCTTACATTCACACCCTTACATACTGAATCCCAGCAAGGAAGCCAAGCCATTTTGAATATGACTCTAACTTTATATGATATGATGTTATGATGATGAAATTATCTGGACAGTGCGGATGGTTTTTAGTCAGCACTGTCTTGACTGTGCAGATAGATTTTAGTCGGCACTGTCTGGTTAGTGCAGATAGTTTTCAGTCACCACTGTCTGGACAGTGCAGTAGTCACTCCCTTTTTCAACCACATCAGTCATCAAAACAGAAACTATTATGTTTCCTTTGATTCAACTGAACCATTTGCCAACAGCCAACTTACGTTAAAGAATAAAGAGGTCAATAAAATAAATAAGAAACAGCACAATTTTATAATTTATTGTTTTTGCTTTTTAAGAGCGGTAGGGGCGCCATACTTGTAGGGGCGGGGGGGCCGTCGCCCCCCCTGCCCCCCTACTGGCTACGCCACTGCGTAAACTGGGGAAACATTGGCCCACTTTTCATTAAATTTTTCCAATATTTACAGTTTTTCGAACACTATTCATCCGAAAGTAGCTCATATTATTTTTTTCATAATACAGCGTGCATAGGGTAGATTCGCCTATAGTCGGCCCCCACCCGGTAGTCGGCCGTTGTTGCAATTTTATATAAATATTAGTTGATTCCGTCCATAAAATCAAAAACCTACACATTTAAAAATTCGTTTAATGTGTATTCTACCTAATCCATAGAATTTTATCACAGTCCGGCAACACCGTTTTTTTACAATGACAGGTGAAAATTGTGGTGCACGTCGTGTTCATAGAGGTAAGCAAATTTAAACGATTTTGCTTGTTAGGGAGGTTGTAGAAAATAGCAATTTCCGGCTTATTAAACTTTTTTACATCCAAGTTTGCGATTGCATGGAATTTAAGAGTAAATTTACTAACCATTTCAGCCTAAAAACATAAAAAAATAATATGAAAATCCTTTATTTTCAAGTGGCCGACCATAGGGTACGCAAAAAGTCGGCCACCTATATAGTCGGCCGCCCGGTCGACTATAGGATTATTTTTGATTTCGCGAAATTAGACCATATTAGCTATTTTATTAAAGACTACTTTTGGTAATTTATTAAAATCTAAATATATACAATTTTTTCACCAAAATCCGATAGTCGGCCGCCTTTAACTAAAACGATTTTATTACAGGCCGACTTTGGGATTACTACAACCAGAGTTCGGCCATATTATTTTCTCATTGATATTGGTACCTTAACAGGAAGTGTTGATCTTTTGTCTAAAATAGAGACGAAGCCAAAGCAATCAAAGACGCAATAAAAGATAAAAGAAACAAAACTGAAGAAAAAGACGAAACCAAGAAAAATAGAAACGGAGCCAATAAAATCAAAGATGCAATAAAAGGTAATAAAAACGTGCCCGGAGGAGAGAATGAAACCAAGAAAAATAAAGACGAAGCCAAAGTTTCCTTTGGCTTCGACGCAACGAAAGATAATGGAAACGAAACCGGAAAAAAGACGAAATCAAGAAACATAGAAACAAAGTAAAGGGAATCGAAGACGCATCAACGAAAGATAATAAAAACGAAATTGGAGAAAAAGACGAAACCAAAGAAAATAGAAACGAAGTCAAAGCAATCAAAGACGCAACGAAAGTTAGTGAAAACAAAACCGGAAAAAAAGACGAAAACAAGGAAAATAAGAAAAAAGCCAAAGGAACGCAAAGACGCAACAAAAGCTACAAAAATAGAAGAAAAAAAAAGACAAACAATTTAGCTGACTTAACATCAAAAAGTCACTTAGTCCTGAGATGTAAAGACTATTTTATGTACTTTAGAGGGATTAAAAGTACCCTTTCATTCCCTGTTTCATTCAATCCCCGGGAAATAAAGTGAAAATTTAATCCCTTTGGGAAATAAGGTGAAATTTAATCCCGGGGATTAAGGACCCACTTTATTCCCTTAAAACAAGGATTACTTTTACATTACTACAGGGGGTACTTTTATGGCCGTTTGCACTGACCATTTTAAGGAAGCCTTGGCGATAAGTATTCCTTAATAGTAGATTATACCACGAGTCAATAATGATAGCTATTATTCCCGAGGAATATTTACGAACTGAGCCGCGTTAGCGGCGAGGGAGTAACATTCCGAGGGAATAATAGCCGTTATTGCGAGTGGTATACTCTACTTTATTCACGCCAAATTAATTTATTTGAAATTTTCTTTCCAAAAACGCTCTTTGTTCATCCATTTCAATACAAATACATGCAAATACACAAGCACTACGCGTTTGACACTGACACTTTTGAGTTTGTTCAGTTATATTATTTCCATGGTACTAATTATTTAATTTGAGAAATTCTATGATTGGTGTGCAAGCGGGAATAATGACCATTAATACCTGCGGGAATAATATATGGCATTATACTGCCAAAGTCACAAATATTTATACTTACATTATATGTCAGTCGTAAATAAAATGACATTTTTACATGAAGAAATGTGACTTTAAGGAATACTTATCGCTAAGGCTTCCTCAAAATGGTCGGTGCAAACGGCCATTAATCCCTTAGGTGCATAAATAATTTTGTAATAAATAAATTCTGTGTTTAATTTTCCCAATTTCCTGAATTTCTGGTGAAATTTATCATTAAAACATAAAAAAGTTTGGCGTTGCAATAAAATATATCGGCCGACTACTGGTTGGCGATTGGCCGACATTGGATTTTTGACGGCCGAGTACTGGGCAAATTGTAAATTTTCATTATTTATTTTTTTCTAATTTTTATGTACATACTTATAGACCCTGAGATAGGGCCTGTTTAGTGGAGTATTTTTTTTTTGTCTGGCATTTTGAGGGATGAATGTGGCTAGTTAGCTGATGAGAATATAGGTGGTTTTAATACCTGCCACCTGTTCGAAATGTCCACAGAATGTTTCGCCGGAAAACTCGACTTCGAACTGGGATTACCGTCTGGCGATTTTTCAGCGATATTTTCACAACAAAACCTTCCATTCTCTCGATTACCAGACAAAAAGTAAACGCGGAAGGTTCTTTTCTTTTCTCTTGGAAGTTGACACTCATCCCCACTTTTTCAGCTATTGAAAAGCATGTGATATTTTTTATGGGTGAATTATTTATCAATGTCAATCTTTTATTTAGAAGCCAAAAAATTTGAGATCATTAAAAAAAAAATCCTCATGTAAATCAATTTTTTTCTTCTGCAAATTTTCGAACGGGAGGCAGGCATTAAATTCACTCATATTCTCATCAGCTTAGTAGCCACATTCAGCCCTCAAAATGCCAGACAAAAAAAATGACTCCACTAAACAGCACCTATCTCACAGTCTATTATGCTGTTTTTGAGTTTTGGAAACTATAAGGACATAACCTAACAATACCTATGGCACAATAACGTTAGGTTAAATTCTTGAATAATATTTTTTCAATTTATCATTAGTAGAAGATGGTGTTAAGTGGCCGACTACTGGCTTATTTACCCTATTAATTGTTTTTTTTTTGTGCTGCAATATGCTGTTTGATATTAGAAGTGATCAAAAAAAAATTGTAAGTGGGCCAAAGTTACCCTCAAATGGGGAAACTTAAGCCCATGCCTTAAAAGTAGCGCAATTATATGTGTTTTCGGGTTTGGGTCGATGTTAAACCAAATTATAGTGGGTCAAAAATACTTTCGGGAAAAATCTGGCTTGCAGTGGTCCTGTGCTGTGAGTTATGTGACTATTATATAGAAAAAAAGACGAAATAAGTTCAAAAACGTTTATTTGAAGAAGATTGATAATGGTAAAATATTAAATTAATTATAATTCAACATTTGATGCCTAGTTAAACACAATCATCAAGATCAGCAACTTTATATTGGTTTCTCTTAGAAACCATTTTGGGCTCATCAATTTTCTTAATAATCTCTTCCCAGTTGTAATGAATTGCGTATTTCTTCTCTGGCCACCTCCAAAACTTTATTCCCTTCTCCATACAATCTACAGTCGGTCCTTGTTCAGAAATTCTGATAATTTTTCCAGGATATTTATTGCCATTGAATGACACTAGCACGAAGTCGCCAATGTTCACATCTTTAGCATTTACCTCCAATTCTTGATTGAAGTTTTGGGCAACAGGTTGGTCAACTTCCTCTAGGTCAGAAAACGTGTCGCTTATTCCATCTGATTCTAAATGAACTGTATCAGACAAATTATCAGAAGAGCTAGAAGAAGAAGAACTTTTCCGTTGTTTTCTTATTGTGAGCTTAGCAGGAGTTGCTTTTGATGGGCCGGATAATGTCCGAAGTTGATGCTTCAAGATCAGTGGCAGTTATACTCCTTCCAGCCGGAACCTTTAACTTTTTCCTTCTTTGTTTAGGTTTGTGAATTCCAAGATATTCCAAACGTTTTGCATCGAGCTGCTCCAAAAATGCTGCACCCATCATGGCTGCATCTACATGAGTCAAATTCTCTGGCAGGCGATCAAGTAATCCAGAGATTAGGTTTTGTGTCTTGTTTTCCTCCAATTTTTTCATTAATTCGTTCAGTTATGTTGGGAACAAATCTTTTGGTATGGCTGAGAACTTAGAACCAGATTTAGATTCTTTCCATCCTGTTAAAATGTTTCGCCAAATTTTTTTCATCGGAGCAAAAAATGCCACATCTAAGGGCTGCGTTATATGAGTGGTATTCGGCGGAAGACACACGAATCGTATGTTATTCTCCTCACAGAGTCGAAGAACTGTGATGTTTATATGCGAAGATAAGTTATCACCTATCAGAATAACGGGACCATCTTCTTGTCTGACTTCTGGTAAAAAATAAAACTGGAACCAGTTTTCAAACGTAGCTCCGTCGAACCACCCACTTTTGGAACGGTTGTAGCGAGTTTGCATTGGGCTATTCTCAGCCCACGTTGTCCAAAGATGTTCTGCCTTATAAACAACATATGGAGCGAGGCATTTTCCATCTGCATTGCCACAAAACATTACAGAAGTTGCGCTTTTGCTGAAATTGCAAATTTTCTCTACATATTTCGCTCCTCTTTTGCAAATCACCTTTTTGTTTCCCGGGTCGTCACTGAGATTTGTCCCGTCGTAATTCCATATTCGAGATGGCGGAATGTCCTTTAGGACGACACTCAAATTGTCCATATAATCATTGATTTCTTTTGCACCAACTTGCGCTCGCAACTATAGACCAATTGCTCTACTTCCGGTGATATCAAAAGTAATGGAAAGAGTTGTGAACAATCACCTAACCAAGTACTTGGAAAAGTACAAAATTATCAACGATAAGCAATACGGATTTCGAAAATATAGGTCAACTGGCGATTTACTTACATACGTCACTCACTTATGGCAAAAAGCGATTGAGTTGCGCGGTGAAACAAGAACAATTGCCTTAGATATATCTAAAGCATTCGACAAAGTTTGGCATGAAAATCTGCTCAACAAGCTCAAAGCAATGGGATTATCGCCGAAACTTTGCACTTGGTTTGAAAGTTACCTAAAGGACAGATCCATTTATGTTGCACTGGATGGCCAGAACTCCAACTCTTACCAAATAAATGCTGGTGTGCCACAGGGAGCAATCCTTTCGGCAACTCTTTTCCTGATTTACATAAATGACCTCATAGATAAAACAGTAAATCCACTTTATTGCTTTGCAGACGATGGCAATGTAGTCTCCTCACTCATACCACCCACAGGTCTTTCCGCACGTGAATTCCATCATCTTAGACTAACTCAAATATCGCAGATAAATAACGACCTGGAGATAATAGAGGACTGGGGTAACAAAAACCTTGTACAGTTCAACGCGCAGAAAACCCAAGCAGCTCTGTTTTCAAAAAAGACCAGCACCGGTGAGCCAAACATCATGCTATCTGGAAGTGCTGTCACATTACAGAGTCAGTTGAACATCTTGGGGGTTACTGCAGAGACCAACATGTCTTGGCACAGTCACGTGGCAGATATTGCTAAAAGGGCCTCCCAAAAGCTGGGGGTGCTATTTCGTACAAGACATCTGTACACACCAAGCCAATTGCTGACACTCTACAAAGCCCAGATTCGACCAACTATGGAGTACTGCTCACATATATGGAGTGCAGCACCCAAACATACCTTAATGCTTTTGAATACCGTGCAAAAACGAGCTATCAAGCTGATCAATAACCCCGCACTTACTCGTAACTTGGATGGTCTCGAACATCGCAGATCTGTGGGCGATTTATCTCTCTTCTACAGGTACTGTCACGGAAAATGCTCTGAAGAGTTGGCACGTATGATTCCACCGAGAGTAGCACCTACCAGGCGAACCCGTCAAACAGACGGTAACCATGAATTTACTGTCAAACTAGAGGCACCAAGAACCTCATAATATCAGAATTCATATCTCTGGAGAACAGCATCGCTGTGGAATAAACTCCCTGCGACGGTTTTCCCTGCAGGTTACAACCTGAACCGTTTCAAGACCAACATACACCGACATTTCCGCGCACTTGCCGCTTCTCGAGCGTGATAGGACATTTCCTTGCGAGTGCGCATATCCGTAAAAAAAAAAAAAAAACCCTTTTGATATTGGAACTTATTCGTACAGATAGGTTTTCATGGCGTTTAAAGAAGGATGCAGTCCACTCGTAACCGGGAAGATTGTCTTTAAATAAAGGGATACGCGCACCTTTTTTGTCCAGATAGGCTTTAACAGCCATACGAAAGTCCATTGGAATTACAGGAAATCCGTAGTCGGCTAATTTTCAACTGCGCAATTCTAACAAAAGTTGACACGTGTAAAAAAACGCCGAACTTTACAGGTTACAATATCATGGCCACTGTGGTGAGAGGCGGGAACGTCACAGCCGCAAATTAGGTTGCATTTGCCACTAATGTTGCCACCTACCGGCCGGACACTCATTCACAAAATTATGATTTTTCTTGCGGCATATATTTTAGAACCAATATTTTATGCGTATTTGGGCCAAAGTTCACCGCGAAGACCAATGTTACCCTGTTTGACGGTATTCATATTTAAAAGTAACATGAGGTTGAGAACAAGATGGCGGCTTTGTCAATGTAAATATATGGGATTTTAGAACCAATCAAAAATAAGACAGCAATTGTCGCCACTGTGGTAATAGAGTCACTGTAACTGGAAGCGGTTTAAAGCTCCATCTATGACTGACCCGGCCAACAGGAAGCCGCTTCTCGTAACGGGCTTCCTTTTGAAGCTCGTTTTATATACACGGGACCAGGCTTCTGTCAGTATGAACTTTATTTTCTGTGCCCCAAGTAACCAGAATTTTCAGTAACCATCTGTCAACCGATTCAGTTACTTTGGTTAGCGTTTGGTTATATTCGGACCATAGCCTTAATGATAAAATATCAAACGTCAAATTTAACTTGAAGTTAGAAGTGACTGTAAATCAAAGACAATGTAAATGCTCCTTAATATTTTGCGCTCAAATTTTTTTGGATCGGTATATCGATCGTTTTTTAGAAACAAAATCTCTCGATTTCACAGTTTCCAAGACAACATACCTGACAACGACTACTAACATGTCATAAAAATATCGCTTTTATACAAAAATTGTTATATCGTTCGTTCAAAGAAAGGTTAAAATGCGCATCGGTATGTGGAAATATGTATTTTTACTTGTTGCAGTTGCTGCATATTCCTTTGGAGGTGATCTTAGTGTTTCAGAACAAGGACAGAATTACAACTTTTTGGTAAAGATGGTGAGAAAAGACACAAAAGAAAAAGTAGCCGTCGGTACCCTGTTATCTCCTACCCATGTTTTGACTTCAGCGAAGTTATTGGTTTTAAGCCCATCAAGGTATGAAGCCAATCTGATGGCTCGTCAAC
Organism: Ceutorhynchus assimilis; assembly: GCA_917834065.1. NCBI lineage: Eukaryota > Metazoa > Arthropoda > Insecta > Coleoptera > Curculionidae > Ceutorhynchus > Ceutorhynchus assimilis. The sequence continues at coordinate 36,062,409 of OU892283.1, read as the reverse complement.
GACGAAGAAAGCGGTTTATGATGGGTATTTGGTTTTTAGAAAGCCTACTAGGTAACGTAATTAGTGGCGCAATAGAATCAGCCATGTCGCGCAGAGGCGATAGCATAAACCATGATCTGTTGAATAATGGCGATGTTCAAATCCTAACCATAACAGTACCACATAAATCTCGCTCAGCTTTAACATTTGTTAAACTATTGATACCTTCAGACATCAGATCATCAAAATCATCATGGCCTTCAGAGTGGCACACTGGGCGGTTCAAATTCGCAGACATGCCTTGTGAAAATGCCACCGTTTTAGGATTAAAACAAGGCGCTACAGTGGATCTAATTGGAGCGAAAAACTGTGCAGAACAATTCAACATCCAGTTAAATGAAGGACAATTCTGTAGTTTGAACAAGGAAAATGTATTTTGCGATGCTTATCAACAAGGCGGTCCAGTCATGTGCGGCGATTTTCAAGTTGGTATCTTGATTCCTGGACTTTACTGCAACGGAGAGCCACTTCAGTTTGCTTCCATTGGATATTATATTAATGGCATCGCCAAAGCTATGAAATCACGAGAAGATGAAAAACCACTACCAAATGATAATTCAACAGTACCAACACCAACAACAACTGACAGCGAGGGAATTTGCTTGGAACCCAATGCAAATATTTTTGTTATGTTTTTGATTGTCATATTATTGTAAATTTTTATTCAAAAACAATAAATAGCCATTTACATCTTAGGCCCTGTACTCAGTCAGGCTGAAGGCTGTAGGTACATACAGTCGCTCCCAGTCTCTAAACCATTAGTATAAACTCAAAATGTTTCTATTAGATTCTCCATTTTGGTCCTTTCACTAATTAGCGCGAACACAACCATCCCATGTCCACTGGGTCGAGACTCACCCCAGGGTTTAAGTAGTTTCTGAGAGAGGTGAGTTGCAACCCCTCTCAGAATCTGCTGCATCAAGGGCGTACCCAGGATCAAAATTAGGGAGAGGGGGGGCAGACCAATAAGAAAAGCAAACTAATTTTTCATTCATTTTTATAAATTGTTAATAACCACATTTTCTACCTATGTAGCTAGATTTGAAAGTGAGAGGCGACGTTTCGTCTTTGGCCGACCATCATCAACTTTATTTTTATTTTTTGGAGCACATTTTTTTCAATTTTCTATACTTTTTCTTCCTGATTCTTAACAACAAAACCTTCAGGTTGCTTCATATAAACCGAATCATCAAGTAAACCATCAATGGCGCAATTAGGGGGGGGGGGCTGGGGAGGCTTAGCCCCCCCAAGCTCAAGATTAGCCCCCCCAAACCCGATGGTTACAAACATGATGGTAATGACACAAATCAGCCATCCGCCCTCCCAAACCCAGGCGAGCAGATCTGAGTCGCTTTCCAGTGACGCACTTTAAACACTCCTGAGCTACTCTAGAGCGCTCTGGACTGTTTATAGGTGTTCCAGTGCATAAGAGTTTCGCACAACTGAACTGTTCGTTTTTCCTCTCCCCTGCCTTTTCAAGCACCTGCTGTTTTATGGGGGCATCAAAAACACGAAGCTTAAAGTAGGCTGCGTTCCAGTAACACAACAGTTTTTTAACCCTTTCGTTTGCTGGTCCGTGTCTGTTTGTGCACTTAGGGGCCGGTTTCTCAATAGCGAGTCACCTCCGGGTTAATTTTAACTCCAGGGTAAGCGTGTCCAGTTGCTATAACATGGCCCTTTCCACCAAACTATATCTAAGCTTTGATTAACTATGAAGCCCTTAAAAGTTGAGGGACACTCAAATATAATTTCGTTTCACCAGAGTTTTCGGATGCAAGCTTAGCTGTCGTAAAGCATTGGCAACATTGCATTTGTAGTGAAATATTTGGGTACTTTTCCTTTTCGTTTTTACGTCGTGTCAATTTTATCTATCATTCGACACACTCCCGCTAATTTTTATAACATTATAAGATTATAATAATAAATATTAATAATAGTTGTTGCTGTTGTCCGGGTTAGATTTATTTCATAGAGGAAAGGTTTAGATATCCGTAGTTTATCCTGCATTCTGCATTGTGTGTAGGGTTGCCAGACCTCCTATTTTCAATTTGAGACTCATATATTTTAACTGTTTCTCATATCTCATATAAGCATGCTTAATATGAGACTATTTCTCATATATTTTTATCAAAAAAAGAAAAAGAAAAGAAACCATGTATATCATCACTACCATACACTTGATAGGCCTGAGTCTCATGCATCCGTTATCCAACCGTCCGATGGTACAAGGGAGCTCCTATTAGGGAATCCAAAGCGTGCCAACCAGCCGGCATTTTGAAATTTTTATGAGGTTAGAATACGGGTTGTTACATGTCAACGATGTCAGAACAGTGTCAGATTTGAGAACTCGCCCCGTGTAAAGTCCGTCGATTTTAATCTGATACTCGAAAAGAATGTTAGCTAGTGGAACCCTACATTAAAATGCCAATGGTCACCTGACGTCACACCTATTTTTTCCATATACTTCACCCCCTCCCCAGTGAGCATTTTATTCCTAAAACGGAAATGTGTTGTTGGCGACGTCGCTGTTACGTCAAAATGACTTTATTTTGCGTCAAATAGTACACAAAATGTCGAGTGACGTCACAGCTTGTTTGCTGTTTGCCACTAAAAAGGAATTGTGCGTAATTGCACACGATGTAGGAATTGTTACCACACCCAGGGCATTGTGACTTAAAGGAAACTGTTGGGTAACATAAAATGGGAATTGAGTCAAAACTATGCCGGGATTGTGTCTGTGTCGATCAAAGACACAAAATACTTATTTGTGGAACGTGTGGGGTAACACATTGTAGGAACTTTGTTTTTTACAAAACATAGTGAGCTTTTTTTCGACACAAAGTAGAAATTTTTCCTAAGATTTATTCAAAAAGGCACATGTAGGCTCTGTGTAACTTTATTACGGATTATTCACCACTTTCTTCCCTTATTTACACATGATCATTATGTTGTAACGCATAGTGGAAATTGTTTCAGGTCGGGTGTGATGACTTTATTATTATTTCGTGGTATATTATTTTGCTATTAGGGTGAAAAAATCATCTTGAATAATTAATAAATATGCCGACATCTAGCTACTGACTTCAGGAACTATATCTAAGAGCCGAATTTATATAGTTGCTCGTTGAGGTTTTCTCAGACCTCAAGAAACGACTATAAATTCGGTTCTAAGGTACGTACCCTAAATGTTCAGCTTAAACTAAAATTTTCAGGAATTGGTTCAATTTTAAACTGTTTTGGAAGATTGGGAGAAACGTTTTTCAAAATGGATTTGCAATTCTTCGCATTTTTTTTTTCAAACGCTAGCCCTACAATGTTTGACATTGGAACATGAACCTCTACCATCTACCGCCTCTGCTGATATTTTTTCACAAATGGGGTTGACACGTTATTAGGACGTGTCACGGCGAGTCACCAAATAGAAACAGTTTCGGAACTGTGTTGTCAATTGTTACTGAGATTTATACTAAACACACAAATGCGTAGTAGTGTAACAAAATTCCGTATTTGTGTCATTATTTGAAAAAAGTAGGAACTGTGTAACACCAGAAGGTTGGCGTGTAACACAAGACCCAAAATGTGACTATTAACGCATATAAGGCAATAATAGGTAACTTTGTGTATAGCTGCCATATTTTTCTTCATTTCCTTGTTGGTTAAATTTCTTAGCAACACTAAAACGCCCATTGTCGCCAAAATTAGGCAATAATTTAATTTAAACTTACTGCATCAACAAAAAATATTACTTAATAAATAAATTTATTGACCAAAATTATTATTATATATTTTTTTTTTTTTTGAAAAATTACATTTTAAAAAAATATTTTTATTATACGTCTTTTATTTGAAGGCCCCTTTGTTCTATAATAGTGTATGGAAAAACTATACAGAAAAGCTATCGTCGCAAAGAAAATCGACTTTTGTTAGCTTGAGAAAAGTCAATAATAATGGATTATATTTATGATTTATCGCAATGACAATTCTGACATGTTAGTTTTTATAAGACAGACTATGATAACCGCTGAGGCGCATACAGCGCGCGGTGCGGCTTGCAAGATCTATTCTAAAAAGAAACATTAAATATAAAAAAATACAAATAATTCCTAACTTGTGTAAGCAGAGTCACATTGGCGATTTCTAAAATAATTTTGTGGGATTTGTGGGAAATAATTACGGATTTGCGGCAGACATAGTTTTGCAAATGTGTCGGAAATGTGTCATCAAAGAATTAACAGAAAACGCACAAGTACCAAAACCATTCCCACTTTTGTCCTTAAATGTGTTGTGCCACGGTGCTCCACTTCCCACACATAAAAGACACATAGAGGTTGCGGTTTCGACACATGTGTGTGCTGTTAGGCACAAAGATCTGATACAATTACGTATTTATTCCCTAAATGTAGAAAAATTTTGCTCACTGGGTCGCTTCTCATACAGAAAGTGTCAGATAAAAATCGACTAACAATATTGATAAACCCGCCAAAAAAAAAATATATATATGTTTTTTGTTTATTGTTTGCCAACCAGGCGCCATTTGGAAAGGTCGTTGGATTGCCTAATTGGCTGAAAAAGTTCCCGCCACTTTTTATCCGAATATTTTCAACTTTTTTCCGACTTTTTCGCTTTTGTAGATAATAAATAAAAATGGAAGTAACAACAGAAAAAAAAACATAACAATTTTGGGTCAGGGATTTGTTTAAACATCAAAAAATTCAAGTTTTCGTCCACAACTTGTTACAAGAAATGAGGCGACGGATCAGGAAGAATATTCAACTACGTAAAAAAATGTCCAGGAAAACATTCCAAAATCTATAAAAATCATAGCTACTTAATTGACAATTGTCAAGATGTGAGCTTTTTCGGATTTGGGTATTTTGCAGCACATAAAATATTCTCATATATTATTATCCAATCTCATATAATTTTATACAGCCTCTTCTATTTTCAAAACTCAACTATCTGGCAACCCTAATTGTGTGTGAATGAACACGAAGGTGCCTAAAGCAGTGTGGAGTCGGGGAATAGAAACAAACATTGAGAGTTTATCCAAAAAAAGCCGGACACAAAACTACAGAAGGAAAAAGAGCTGCTAATATCACTAGCATAAAAAAAAAAAACATAATCGAAAATAAAAAAACAGATGTACCTATGTGTGGCCGAAAAAAGTGGAGTTTGGGAGAAAATCAGCTTAAAATTTAATTCTGTGGCTCCTTATTTATGTTATGGCACAATCTGAACGTTGTTAGCGCATGCGCACATCTCTACTTAAAGATAAGTGGCCCTTAAGCTGAGAATTTTAACGGTTTAGTTAAGTGATCCTTAATACAATAAAATAAGCGTGGAGGAAAGCAAAATCTAACCTAAGGATCATTTAACGTTAAGTACACTTAACTTTTGCTTGGTGGAAATGGTCACTACTATTGAGAAACTGGCCCTAGGAGGAATTTAATTTAACAGAACTTGTTCAGTTTTTAAGTTGTTTTTAGTACCGATTTAAGTAGTTTAAGAAGTTTTAAACTCAATACCTATATTTTTACTTACATATCATGTATGTATAATATGTACAGGGTGCTGCAATTTGGAGTGTTTCAACAGGAAAAACACACTTCCAGACCAGATAGACGAAAATTGACTTAGATGTCATGGGATTGATTTTCGAGAAACGTCGAATGTCAAAAACCGCATCGCGATATCTTCAATGGTACCATTAATACAGGGCGATTTTCGATTTTCCCCTATTATGAAAAATGGCTATAAGTTTTTTATTTGTCATTTTTTTTATTTCTGTAAAAACATTATGGAGACACTTTTTTGAGCACAATCCAGTGGCGGACTCAGTTTTTTTCTATATTGTTCTGATTTCGAAATATCGACCAAACTCCGATATTTTCAAATGAAACACCCTATATATTAATAGCTCATTGGCTCATTAGCTCTCTTTTTACTGATTTCAATGATATAAACTTCGATAGATTTATCTCTAACTTTTTTCGAGAAAAAAAAAATATATGTTTCAGTCATAAGAAACAATGTGTTAGAAAGAGACCTTCCTCTTTTTCCTTACACATATAAAATCCTTTTCTAACACATTGGTCCATATGACAAAAACAGATATAATCTTTTTTCTCGAAAACTGTTAGAGATAAACCTATCGAACTTTATATCATTGAAATCAGCAAAAACAGAGCTATCCAATGAGCTATTAATATTTAGGGTGTTTCATTTGAAAATATCGGAATTTGGTCGGTATCTCGAAATTGGAACGATATAGAAAAAAACTTAGTCCGCCACTGGACTGTGCTCAAAAAAGTGTCTCCATAATGTTTCTACAGAAATAAAAAAAATTGATAAATAAAAAACTTATAGCCATTTTTCATAATAGGGAAAAATCGAAAATCACCGTGTTTCAATGGTACCATTGAAGATATCGTGATACGGTTTTTGACAATTGACGTTTCACAAAAATCGATCCCATGACGTTTAAGTCAATTTACCTCTATCTGGTCTGGAAGTGTGTTTTTCCTATTGAAACGCTCCAAATTGCAGCGCCCAGGAAGCCTATTCTGTAAAGAACGAACCGTTCGATTCGGTAGAATTTCTTCGATTGTGACGTCATTTTCGGTTTGGGAGCGCGGAAGCTATTCCGTAGCATCAAACCGGTCGGTAACTCAATCGAAGCCTCGATTCGCTGACCGATAGCACTGTGGGTTTCGATTTGAATTTCGGTGAAGGTTTTTGACGTTATGGTGACGCTTGTTAATGTTTAATCAGTTTTTTTCAATTTACATTTTATATTTTTAGGCACAGAAGGAAACAGGTAAGACGAGTAATAACAGGATTAATATGAGGCTCCTCGGGGATTCCTCAATCCTCTTCCAGTGAAAGTCCTCGAGTAGAAGTAGGACTGTTTTCAGTGTTTTCATTCAGGAATTTTGTCATCCTCGTCGCAGCAATGTCAATATTTACGATTTAGTTTTTTGGCTAATTATGGCCGTTCTTCCCTCTGCGTGATTTGAAGTGTCAGTATCTTGCAGAGTCGGAGTTCGAATGTTCCATGCTGCCACGTTTAACGATTTTTTTTTTTTTTGAGCCGATGAGCAGAAACCCTCGGGAGATCGGACTGGGGGAGTATTGTACCGTACCTCCGAACGTTTTTGATCTACTAAAATAATTCATCTTCTGTAGCAGCAGATGCGTGTGTATATAGCCAAGAGTAGCACGCTCTTCTCTCAGATTTGGCTGTAGCCGTGATTCTTGGTGTATTCGCATTACTGGCGAAACCGGCAAAAAGCAGAACAAAATTGAAAACTAAATGTAAACAACACAAACTTTCATTTAACTGTCAACCAAAATCAAAAAATAGCCTGACAACTATCATTTTGTCAACTTTCAAACACGAATACACGCACTCTGATTGGTTGAGAGCATAGCAATCCGACAACATTGCATGGCGTTCGGGTTCCCGAATAGCCATACTGAATTGCAAAGTACGCTATCGAACCGAATCTTCGATAACTGCACCGTTCGATAGTGTACCGAACCGAGAAATTCGGTCTACAAAAAATAAATACGGCGTACTTTGCAATTGACGTTTTCAATTAAAAGAGATGGACGATAAAGTATGAAAACATTCAGATTCCCGCCAACATTTGCTTGCTCGTCAATGTCAAGTCTATAGGGTGTTTAGCAATCCCCTGGTTTTTATTCTAATCGGTGACTCCACCGATGAGTTAGGTATCTTTGTTCAGTGAATGGAAAATGACAATGACCGTGTTGTGATCCTTCAGTGTTTTGCCTTGGTTAAAACTACTTTTGTTTTTGGTTTGAAACTTGTAGCTTTATTAGGTAATGGAATATAGAATGAAATTGAACTACAGCAAAAGTAAGACTTATTTTAGAGAGAGTTTTAACAAAATGTGTTACTACGACTGAAGCTGTCTTAAGACTGTCTTCTTGCTTCACTAGATCTCTTACAAATCGACCTTTACATCCCTTCTAAAACGTTTCTAAAACCTACATAATTACAACTGGAAAACCCTAAATAAATATTGGCAATAAATGACAGTCTGTTCGCCCAAAGAATGACCATTAAGGATATTTGGGAATTTTGGGGTTTATGGTGGACAAATGTTTAATTTATTTACATACAATATCTTTGGGTTCTTTAACAGAAAGTCTGGGTCATATAATAATATTTCTTTCGGCGACGGCGAGACATTATTTGGGAATTTTGGGGTTTATGGTGGACAAATGTTTAATTTATTTACATACAATATCTTTGGGTTCTTTAACAGAAAGTCTGGGTCATATATTAGTATTGCTTTCGGCGACGGCGAGACATTATTTGGGAAAGTATTCGAGGGTCGTAAAAGGTACAATGTCATGATATTATGGAGGAATATGACAACCGACATAGAATGGTGAAATTTGAAATTGGAAAGAAAATGTGGGAAGCAAACAGCTTCCGCAAACTAAACTTGAACGTGGATATCTTTGTATACTTGATGGGTCGTGGATTTCCCTTACTTTTGCGAGTATCAGTTCTGATTTTGTGTATCCAAATTTTGACAAATGTAGGATTTGATGAAAACTTATGGAAAGACACGTCCGCCGGTGAATAGGAATTATTTTCACGAAAAGGCACACTACACACAATCACCATTGTTAGGAAAAAACCTTGAAAAAACCGAGGAAATAATTGTGCAAAACCACATAATGGAAGATAAATAACTTGATAATTAGTGGACTGTATAATTAGGTGGACTGGATGATCGACTGGATAGGGAACTAAAACACACGCGCTTTTCACTGACACTATATTTACAACAATTTACACAATATTTACACTATTTACAATTACTACTACAAGATGACAAGAAGCCAGAGCTTGCTTAGATGCCCAACAGGGCAGAGCTAGATTATAAAATTTATTAAAATGTGAAAAGGTTTCTTGATGCTTGTTAACGTGGACAAGCTCCAAGCTACACTGCTGCAATGACAAAAATGGCGCGCAATATATTGACAGACATGACAAAATAGACATGACGACAACGCTGCAGTGTTGCAAACTTTATATGTATAAAAATATTTTGCCATCAAAAAGAGATAGCATGATTGTTGGAACATGTTTCCAACATGCTGGGGGGCCTAGAGTTTCACATGAAACCAAGGTAAAATTTTCCAGCAAAAAAAAATAAGAAAATTAAAGAGAAAGTAAGCAACCCTTTTTTTAAAAAAAGGTATGATTTCAATGATGATCCAGTAAACGAAAACTTAACTAACAATTAAAGCTAAAAACATTTCTGGAACACATAGTATGACATTATGTATGTATATAAGAGTATAGCTAATTGAATATAAATATAAATCTAAATGTTTTACAAATATATGTACAGAATTTTGTGAATAATTTTCAAAAATATTATTAACAATTATTGTCATCAATCGGTAACACTGCAATCTTGGTAACCGATCTGAGATAAATACCTTTTTTGGTTTTCACTTCGACAACCCTTACTTTGCCGTCCTTTCCAGGTATTGCTTTAACTATTCTTGCCATTGGCCACTTATAAGAAGGTACATTATCCTCTTTTAAAATGACTAACAAGCCCTCCCTAAGGTTAGGCATCTCATCACGCCATTTTGGCCTATTTTGGAGTTGCGTTAGATAGTCGTGATACCACTTTTTCCAAAAATGCTGCTGCATCTGGACACACAATTTCCAAAACTTAAGTCGACCTTGGGGAATTTCCGTCAAATCAGGGTCAGGAAAGCTTGTGATAGGCGCACCTATCAAAAAATGACCAGGGGTCAAATAGTCCAAATCTGAAGGATCTTGTGACAAGGCTACAAGTGGTCGGGAATTTAAAATTCCTTCTACTTGGACAATAAGAGTATTAAATTGTTCATAGGTAAGCTCATTGCTACCTATGACTCGCTTGATGTGAAATTTTGCCGATTTTACTCCAGCTTCCCATAAACCACCAAAAACTGGAGAATAGCTCGGTATAAAATTAAATGTAATTTTTTCCTGAAGGGAATAATTTTCAATTTTTTCTGTTTCGTTATAAAACTCTTTGATTTTATTCTCGGCTCCTTTAAACGTGGAACCATTGTCGCAGAAAATATTTGCGGGCTTCCCCCTCCGCGAAATAAAACGCTTCAGAGCAGCGAGAAAATTTTCGGTTGTCAGGTCTGAAAGCAGTTCCATATGAATTGCTTTGACTGAAAAGCACACAAAAAGTGCTATGTATGCCTTGGAACTTACGGATTTTCTAATTCGAGATTGCTTAACGAGGAAGGGACCGCAAAAATCTACCCCGACATTTTGAAACACTCTGGCTGAACAGACACTTTTTTCCGGCAAGGAACCCATTAATTGAGTGGAACATTTTGCTTTGAATTTAAAGCAAATCACACATTTGTGTAGCTCTTTTTTAATTAATCTTATTCCATTTATGAGCCAATAATTGAGGTTTAGGGAACCTAAAACTTGTCTTGGTCCAGCGTGCAACAAAGTTGAATGTTCTTGTATTATAATTAATTTGGTGATGTGACTTTCCTTGGGCAAGATCACAGGATGTTTCTGATTATATGGAATGTTTGAATTATGTAACCTTCCACCCACTCGCAATAATCCATTGCCATCTAGGAACGGCGACAAAGAGATTAATGAGGATTTTAAAGGGGTATTGGAAAGTAATGATTTAATGTCATTAGAAAAGTAAAAGTCTTGCTCACATTTTATGATTACTCTAAGACTGTGTTCCAGTTCTGAAAGCTTCAAACTTCCCTCAAGTTTTTCACCAGAATTTTTTCCAGAATTGTGAACAAATCTAAGTATATAGGCAAAAACTCTTTGAAGTCTTCTAAGGGATGAAAAATCTTCAAAAAATGAATTTGGCTTTGTTTTTATGACTTGTGTTAAAATTTTTTCTTCTGGCAAGGAAGCAGGAATTTCTATAGGAATCTCATTATGGCAAAAATTAATATCAGAAAGAACGTTTGGACCGTGGAACCACAGATTATTTGACTCAATTTCCTGAGGCTCGAGACCCCTGGATAGACAATCGGCAGGATTTTCTTTCGTGTTAATATATAACCATTTAAAAGTTGAAGTTAAGTTTTGAATTTTTATAATTCTGTTTGCCACATAAGGGTTTAATTTCAGAGGATCTGATTTTAACCAAGCAAGTACAATGGTCGAATCAGAATAAATAAATACTTTATCAATTTTTGATTGCAATAAGATAGACACCTTTTTTGCCAGATTTGCTAAAAGCAAAGCTCCATTAAGTTCCAATCTAGGAATGGTAAGTTTTTTATTTATAGGTACTATTCTAGACTTTGAACAAACTAAATTTACATGTACTCTGTCAGGAAAAAATGTTCTTACATAAATGACTGCTCCATATGCTATCATGGACGAATCGCAAAACCCTACAAGCTCAATGCTATTTGCGTTTGTGAAATATAAATTCCGAGGAATCTCCAAAGTTTGCATGTTAATAAAACCCTTTATAAAACTTTTCCAAATGTCCAACAAATCATCGGGCAATACTTCATCCCAACTAAGTTTGCATGTCCAAATTTTTTGCATGATTACTTTGGCTGCCACCAAAATCGGGCCTGCCAACCCCAAAGGGTCATAAAATTTGGAGATCAAACTGAGTACTTGTCTCTTTGTTAAATATTCATTGATGTCCATAACTTTAGGAGTTGACAATTTAAAATGATCAGAAATGGTATCATAAGTTAGGCCTAGTGTTTTTACGGTAAAATTATTCTTACTCATATCAACCTCATCGAAATTTTGTTTATCTTTAGGGATGCCACTCAAAATGTTTGGTTCATTGGTACACCATTTATGCAGAAAAAATGATCGTGAACCCAATAAAGAAATTAATTCGTCTCTAAGCTTTATGGTCTCTTCAATTGTGTCAGAACCCGATAAGATATCATCTACGTATGTATTATTTAAAAGAGCTTTTGCTGCGAGAGGGAATTCTTTACCTTCTGAGTGAGCCAGCTCAGCCAAACACCTCGTTGCTAAAAAAGACGAGCTTTTCAAGCCATAGGTGACTGTCTGTAATTGAATATACTGTAAGGAACCGAGATGATCTCTCCACAGAATGTTTTGCAATGGCCGGTGTTCCGGGTGAATTAAAACCATGCGGTACATTTGTTTTAGGTCAGTTAAAATTACGAATTTATAAGTTCTGAAGCAAACAAGAATATCGAATAAGTCTTTCTGGACTACTGCCCCATTGTACAAGAAGTCATTTATACATTTCTTTTGTTTCGATTTCATGCTGCCATCAAAGACAACTCTGAGTTTGGTGGTTTTTTTGTCTTCCCTTATAACGGGGTGATGCGCCATGAAATAAATCGAACCATTAGTTAACTCCTCTACAGGGTAATTGACAATTTTGGCATGATTTAAATTCAAATAATCATCCATGAAACTCTTATATTGTGAGAAAAGATCAGGATTAACTCTAAATCTTTTTTCCAGGTTTTCAAAGCGCTTTATAGCCACTGAAAATGAATCCCCCAAATTTATGTCAGTTTGTTTTAGTGGCAATTTCACCTGATATTGGTTATTTATTATTTCAAGAGAATTTTGAAAACAAGACTCGCAAGCTTCTTGCTCGCTGGGATATTCTGGAAATATCTCAGGGACTTTCTCAGTTTCCCAAAATTGAGACATGGTTTTTTCAAGATCTGAATAGGTCGCGTGAAACGCAAAAAAATTGCATGTGACATTTTCACAAGCAGAAATTGCACCGCTTACAATATAACCGAATAGGGTGTTTTGAAAATATATATTGTTGCATTTAAGCTTCTCCGAGAGAAAAATTTCAAACGCCACATTTGCACCCAATAAAAAATCAATCGGTCCCGAGCGGTAAAAACTGTCATCAGACAAATGAATATTCCGAGGCGTTTCAAACTCTGAAATATCAAAACTTACATTAGGCAAATTGCTTGTAATAGTGTCAACAAGCGCACACTTTATGTTTTTTGAATAATCAAAAACCAAAGATTCAATATTTAAATTTATTGATTTATTAATTTTAGTTTTAGTCTCCGATATGCCAGTGATATTCAAAGAACTATTAAAGGCTTTTAATCCTAGCTTTTCAACTAAACTGTTTGTTACTAAACAAATCTGAGAGCCGGTGTCAACCAGACCTCGGGCGTAAATATATTTGCCTTTATTAGATTTAATTTTTACTTTTAAGGTAGGTAAAAGTACAGATTCTTGCTGTGAGGCATTGGAATACATGACTCTGCGTTCAGTAGGAAAATTATTATTTTCACATTGCTTGTCCAAATGCAGCAGGGTATTGTGTTCCTTTTGACACATACCACACCGAAACAACATTTTACACTTTCCAGAATGAATATTCAAACATAATTTACAAAAATTCTGTCTGTCGACAAAAGATATACGATCCTTTACTAGTACGGATTTGAACTTTTTACAATTATACAGTTTATGTCCAGATATTGAACAAAAGGGACATTTTACATTGGTTTGTTTTGTTAATAAACCGTAAACCTTTTCTTTAGTTTTATGCTCTGGGGTACTACTAGTTGCCTCTAAGGCTGTAGCTCTATTTTCTAAATAGGCCAAGAATTCATCCAAAGTCGGCAATTTGGAACTATCACGATCTATTTGATAGGCTCTGTTGGTAAATTGGTCAACTTTTCTACTTAAAATACAAATCATCACCATGTCCCAGTTGTCAACAGGCTGGGCTAGGTTTTTGAGAGCTCCAATTTGCTGCTTGATGCGACTTACAAAATCTCTAAGTGCATGAGCTGTACCTTTTTGTATGGCGGGAATATCCAAAATAGAAAAAATATGTGAATTTATGATCATAGTTTCATTATTAAATCTGTTATTTAAAATATCTATGGCACCTTGATATGAAGAATTTATTAGTGGCAGATTATCAATTAAGCTTAAAGCCTCACCCTTCAAATAATTTCTCAAATAAAAGAGCTTTTCAACATCTTTTAACTGTTGATTTTTATCGATGACAGCATTAAATATATCGATAAAAGATTTGAAATTGGTTAAATTTTTTCCATCAAAGGTAGGTATCTCGATTGGGGGCAATTTAGCAGCAGAAATAAAATTATTACTTTGAGTAGGTGGAATTGAAACCGATTGAGCAATATTAGTTGCTAAATTACTAGTATTAGCTGGTCCTGGTAAATTAGATTTAGGTAAACAATTTTTAATACTTACAATGACATCATAAAAAAGAGTTTCTACATCATCAATTGAATCATCATAGTTACCATCAAGGCACAGAATTTCAACTTGAATGTCTTTAAGCTTTTGAAAACTGTCCTGCAATATTTCCTTCCGAACTAAAAATTGGTCGGTTTTATACTCACTGTCAGGATCAGATTTGTGATCGGAAATATAACGACTTATTCTATCCATGGAGTCGATTGCTTGCTTTTTCTTTGACAATAATTTATCAATTTGCTTTTTGGTAGCCATATTTACAAAGTTTACAATCAAAAAAATAAGAAAATATCAAAAGAAATCTATAAACAAAATTTAAAATTACCTAATAAATTAGATTTTTTTTTTTTAAAACTACTTAACAAAACGAAAAACGGATAATTGTTCATCCTTTAAATAAATAATGAAAAAAATAGCAATAATTAATGCGAAAAATTCAGTTTTTCAAAAATAATGCAAATTCACTCAAATTCACTGCAAAAATCCAAAATACACAAACAACAAACAACAAAACGTAAACAAATGTTTGACATTTAATTTGAGGTTAAGCTGTCGGGGTGGTGAACTCTCACTTTCATGTTCGTTGCTCCGGGGCTGTACTTCATTGCACCAAGCAAGGATACTGCACCCGGGGTGACTTGGGTTGAACCAGACGAGAAAAAGAAGCACCCTTTTGAATTTGACAAGTGAAGTTTGTTTGCTCCGCCCCACTCTACTTACGCACTTCCGGTTCCGGCGGAAACCTTCGCTGGTGGCACGTGGAACCCAACGTGGTTTGAGACACGTGCAGACTGCACAGTGGATGATTGATTTTTTGCATCACATGGCGCCAAAAATCACGATGGAACAATCAATAACCACTAAAAAGGCACTTTTTGAGGGTTTTTAAAGCACTTTTAGGTTCCGAACTATCCAGTATCCGGCTCGAACTGGCCAAAATTATGTGCAAAACCACATAATGGAAGATAAATAACTTGATAATTAGTGGACTGTATAATTAGGTGGACTGGATGATCGACTGGATAGGGAACTAAAACACACGCGCTTTTCACTGACACTATATTTACAACAATTTACACAATATTTACACTATTTACAATTACTACTACAAGATGACAAGAAGCCAGAGCTTGCTTAGATGCCCAACAGGGCAGAGCTAGATTATAAAATTTATTAAAATGTGAAAAGGTTTCTGGATGCTTGTTAACGTGGACAAGCTCCAAGCTACACTGCTGCAATGACAAAAATGGCGCGCAATATATTGACAGACATGACAAAATAGACATGACGACAACGCTGCAGTGTTGCAAACTTTATATGTATAAAAATATTTTGCCATCAAAAAGAGATAGCATGATTGTTGGAACATGTTTCCAACAATAATAGTTTCCAGTCTCACACGTATAAAACTCTTGTCAACAAACCACTGTCGATAGTTGTCAATCATTGTTTTCATACTTTTCATACTCTTTTGGCATCTGACAGTCTGACGCCAGAGAGAGAGGCTTCTAAATTGAAAAGGTCAAGTGGAAATAATTCCTATTCATCGGCGGACGTGTCTTTCCATAAGTTTCCATCAAATCATACATTTGTCAAATTTTGGATACATAAAATCAGAAAGAATACTCGCAAAAAAAAGAGGAATCCACGGCCCATCAAGTATACAAAGTAATCCACGTTCAAGTTTAGTTTGCGGGAGCTGTTTGCTTCCAAAATGATCCACCGCTTTCTCCATAGCGAAGTTCTGCAAATAAAGTTTAGTGACTTTTCCCACATTTTCTTTCAAAACACCCAAGACACACTGGCATTGACAAGCAAGCAAATATTGGCGGGAAAATGATTGTTTTCATACTTTATTGTCCATCTCTTTTAATTGAAAACGTCAATTAAACCTTTGGTAGGTAGTATTTAAGGTGGAAAAGCAATTTAAATTTAAATATAGGTATACAAATGCAAATTCTAAATAGTACACACTTACCTCTACTTTACTTACATACTATATTACTTTATACAATATTACAATATACCACCTGCACCTATAGTTGCTATACTCACTGTGTCCGTAAAGTAACGGATATAGTATATTAAACTATAAGTGGATATTAAGGTCTTTAAAACACGCGCGATTTTTCGAGCACGACGCTACTACTGACTGTAATGACATAGAGAATGACACCCCCAAAAGAACTGGTAACTTGGGCAGAAAAAGAGCAAGACATGAAAATACTCTCGATAACCTTGATCTAATAACACTGGAGAATGCCAGCAAACCAAGTGACCACATGATGGTCAGATTGGACTTAGAGATCCCCTTCGCAGTGGTGATAAACGACCGCCAATCATGGGAGAATAAAGAACTACCACAAGCAGACAATGCATCTCTGTGGTACACAGATGGATCCAAGCTAATGGTAGGAGCTGGACTGGGCATTTCCGGCCCTAACTTCAAGCTCTCCAAGGCATTGGGTAAACGTCTTACAATATTTCAAGCCGAACTGCTTGCCATAGATATATGTGCACAAGAGTGTCTTAACCAAAGCCTCAAAAGAAAACACATCTTCATACTATCGGACAGCCAAGCTGCCTTAAAAGCCTTGAGGGCTTTCAAATGCACGTCAAAACTAGTCTGGGAGTGTAAACAGACCCTAAAAACACTAGCGACACATAACCAGGTAACGCTGATGTGGCTGCCAGGTCATCGAGGCATAGAAGGAAACGAAGAGGCAGATGGCCTCGCAAAGGAAGGGACCTCAACACCATACCATGGACCAGCAGTGGAATTCCGTTTCTCGATCTCTATCGAATCCGCCATATTTTTCCGATTATCGCGTTTCCATTTCACGAGCACCGATTCGATATTCGATTTTTATATTCGACTCACAAAGAGGAGTCGAATGTCGAAATAACTAATGACAGTCGTTAAAAAAAACTTCATTTGAGGTGTCAATTAATTTTATTAATTTTTTGATTCAAACCGGAGTTTTTTTATTGTGTGATCTTAAAACTGCTCAAAGTTCTACAAAAATAAAAAAAAGGCATTTAGAATGCGTGAACCGCATTAAGCCGGTCCCAGACACTACGTGTATTCAGCGAATATTCGGTATTCGGGTTTATTCGCGTAGCGCGTGTGAGGGTAACTTTGGCGAATATTCGTCCTTCGTCATTTTCCCGCCGATTGTCGGTAAACTGGCACGAAGCAAGAGAAGGCGAAGTGACGCGAAGTCCACTAAGGTTTGTCGATTTTAAACTGATACTCGGACGGAATGTGAGCTGGTGGCTCCCTACACTAGAATGTCAATGGTTACCTGACGTCACACCTGTTTTTGCCATATGAAACACCCCCTCGCTCCTCATACCGCAAGTGTCAGCTAAAAATCGACGAACAATACGTGTGACTTCGCGCTGCTCCCAGACGGTCTAAGGTATATGCCATAGTGTTTTGTCAGTTTATAGCGGTGTACAGTGCCGCAAGGTTGATTTTTGCATTTCTAGTTATTTTTAATTAAAAAAAGAAATGGAGAGGACCATTGAATTGACGATAAAATTTTTACAATTCTTTTAAAATGAACCTGTCATTTGGAACCCAAAGATACCAGAGGTGTTTTCTCGCGTCTCAAAGTTTTGAAACATTTTTCAAAACTAGTTTAAAACAGTTTCACAATGACGTCATAACTTCTCTTGCGCGAGAAAATAGTTTAAAAACATAGATTGGATTATATTTCGAAGCGGTTTGAACCAATTTTGTGTGAAATCATAGGTTCATCGCGAGATGATTTTTATTTTTTTTTGAACCAGTTTCAAAGTAAACGCGAGAAAACAGCTCAGAGGGCCGGTATTCTCGTTCTCGAAAACGCTCACCGCTTTTCAGTCGCTCGGCAGTTTCAATGTAAATTTGCATTTAAAGTGCCGAGCGACTAGAAAGCGGTGAGCGTTTTTGAGAACCAGAATACCGGCCCACAGATCTGCCGAAAATGACAGAAGTAGCGGCGGCAACAATCTGCTCTTCGTCACTGTCCATTTTGAACTAAAAAAGCGTCATGCATGAAACGCCACTGAAAAACGACGGCCCTCTGCTTGTAAACTTCGCCGAACAATTGTCAAGCCAAAGCTTCGCCATACCACAACGCCGTGTGGGAGACTAGGCCAATATTCGTGCGAATAACGAATATTCGCCTATTCGCCGAATACACGTAGTGTCTGGCACCGGCTTTGGGAAATGCTGGTTACTTTCCTTGAGGCCAACCAACGCATCTCTGGTAAGAGCCTACTGCATAGTACCTTAGAGCACAAAATATTTTTGACTCAAAATCAACACCTTTCATGCTCTTACGGTCTTCTAACAATGGCCTTAACTCTTTCATTAAATTTCGCACCAATCTGAAAACATTAAATTTTATTAAAAAACTCATAAGCATCATCTTGAACACTGTTGGATACCTCTTGTCCAGACGAAAAAGTTCTCTAAATCTTTGGTCAGGAAAATCAAATGGGTTTGACCTGGATCTAAGAGATATACGCCTTCGTATTAGTTCTCGTCTTTGTCTTGCAATAAAATCCAATCACGTACAACGGGTAACATTTTTCACAAAAAAATTAATCCTTTTATTTTGATTTTATGATTGTTTATGATTTTTCACTCAAATTGTGCTGAATGAGGTTATGTTCTCATATTTTCTTCTATTTATTTTCTCAGTAGTTCAAAAATTCATTTGAATTTGACCTAAACCCCGACGATTACCGAATACATTTTCGATCGAAAAATGGAATAGCTTTGAACAATACGATCGACTAACCAATCGTGACGATATCGGATAGCTCGACGAAAAATGGAATTCCACTGCAGAGCTCTACTGTGGCTTAATGAAAAGCCACATCATGGAAGAACTCAACAAATGGGAGAAAGACCAACTGTCATCATATTGGAGGCACACACCGGGACTCAGACAGTCAGAAAGGTTTATTACCCTTTCAGCAAAAAGAGCTGAACAGCTCCTAAGCATGAGCAGACCAGACATCAGATTGGTGGTGGGACTGCTCACAGGACACTGCCCAGTAAAATACCATTTAAGGTTAATGGGCAGAGCGGAAGACGATCTCTGCAGATTTTGCTCAGACGCAATAGAAACCGCAGAGCACCTGCTCTGCGAATGTCCAGCCCAATTCTGCAAGAGGCTCAAATTCCTCGAGGGGGCAACACTGTCACCAGAAGAAGTGGGCCAACTGACACCCAGGAAAATAGCTTCCTTCGGCAGAAGTCTACGCTTCCTGGAGACAAATTAAGATGTAGAGTCACGCACAAAATATCTGCAAAGGTAGCAGTGCTGAGCGGCTGAAAAGCCGAAACGACTCCCCCGAAATCTACAATCTACAATCTACTCCCGATAAGCGCCATAAGGACAAAATGCAACGCCAAGATCGATTTCTTGATTTGTTCGAAGATTTGGTGAATACCATGAAAAATAAGTGATTTACTGTACAAGAGTACAAGGGCTGTGAGTGATCCAGTGATCTCCTTCATTTATACCAAATTTTCTATGCTAGAAGTTGAATTATTATTTTCTTCCTCAGTGTATGAGTGTGAGAGTATTAATTAAAAAATAGAAAGTTGTAGAGTTGTAAGAGTTCTGTTACCATAAATAAATTTGTTAAGCAATTGAAAAATGTTCTTATTACTTTTTCGAGACTAGGGCAAACACAAAAGATATTCTCGCTTGATGTTAATGGAATTTACTGGAAAAAAAAAACAAAATTCAGTTTTTAAACTTTATAACAATAAATTATTCATTAAATTATTTCTCTTCTGAACTGCTTCTCTCTTTATTGCAGGGGCATTTTCAACATTCATATGTGCTGCCTCTTGTATAACCCTTTCTTGTTCTATTTCTTGAGCTAAATGTATTATCTCTTCTGCATTATCATTATTCCATACATTATGTAATATGCATGCTGCGATTATAAATAAACAAATTAGGTCCAATCTAACAGTTTCCAAGTATTTCAGGCGTCGAAATCGGCCTTCCAAAAGAGCAAAGGCTTGCTCAATAATAACTCTTATCTCGGATAATTTCTTGTTGAAATTTTTTTGTGGATCAGTTAAATTACCCAAGTCCTTGAACCCAACCATGAGTGTCTTTGTAAGTGTATAGGCTAAGTCTCCTATGATATGTGTATCATTAGGAAATTGGACAATCTCTGTCCTTATTCGCTCAGATAAATCTGACATTTGGAATAGTCTCACATCATGGCAGGATCCTGGTACTCCTGTAAATACGTCTGTGAACATTTTCCTATTATCACAGACTGCCTGGAGAAAGACAGAATGAAATTTTTTTCTATTTATGTATGAAACAGGATTTTCCTTCGGGGCCAAAATTTGTATGTGTGACCCGTCGATGCAGCCTATTACTCCTATAAATAAAATAATAGTTATTTACCTAACAAATGCGGAAAGTGATACTTTACCGCACGCAACGGCAGTTGACCGAACGACGCGAAGCGGAGTTCGGTCAAGCCGTTAAGGGCGGTAAAGGCACTTTCCGCATGTGTTAGGTACAAAATTTTACCTATGAGCATCTACACCTCCAAAAAAAGCATTGATAAAATTAATTAATGAATCAAATTAATTAATGGAATAAGATTGAATTTAGAAAAGATCAAAAATCCATTTTCTGAAAAAGAAAGCAAATTTGATTAAAAATATCAAATTCTACTTTACCGCACACTATGCGGTAAAGTGGACTACAAAGTGTTCGGTAAAGTGCACTTTACCGCATACTATGCTGTAAAGTTAACTTTACCGCACACTATGCTGTAAAGTTAACTTTACCGCATAGTGTGCGGTAAAGTGATACTTTCCATTTTCAAAAACATGCGGTAAAGTGCACTTTACCGCACGCTCGTAGGTAAAAAATATTTTTTAGTTCAATATTAATAATTGTTCCAGCGTACATCTGAATTCTGTTTGCCACCATACTTCTTGACAATTCTTTTGAACAAAGTTTACCTAGCAACGTACCTGGAAATCCATTAATATTTTGGAAACTGTTGGATATTTCAATCGCTCTTTCTCTGGAGGGCCAAGAAATTATTTTAAAGTGTGTGTTCACCAACAAAATCAATTTACCCATCCTCATTAACACTGCCCATGCTGTTGATTTTGTTACACCGAATCTTTGAGCTACTGAGCTACAAGTAAAAAAGCACAACTTGAAATTTTTACAAATAGGTAATTATAGATACCTACATTAACTAATACTATTGATATGATAAGACTTACCGAAAACTTTCTATATTTGCTAAGTACCATATTGTTAGCAAAAGCTGCTTTTCTAATGGCAGCTTAGGGTGTCCCCTAACAACAGGAGCCTCTGGTACAATGGTTCCAAGTTTTCCATCGTTGATGGATTCATCCGGAAATGTCTTCTGAATTGTTGGTCGTTGAAGAAATGAACAACATGTTCCACAAAATTTACAACTTTCGGTTCCTCCATGCGTTCTTCTTCATCATCAAAGAATATTTCATCAGCAAAATTAATAACCACTGGAAAAATTCGACTAATTTCCATATTGTTGCCGTTTGCGAGTACCAAACTATCAACTATTAGGCAATCTACTGACCTGTCAAAAACGAAATTCAATATGGAAGTTCGGGTCAAGCACTGTGTTGTTTATTCTGTATGTCATTGATTCTGTCACATTTTGGACAAACGTCCAGATTTGAATTATCGGATTTTGTATTTTTTTATGTGTTTAGGTATTGTGTTAATTAAAATGCCAGCGATTTGCATCATAATTGGGTGTGGAAGTCGAGGTAACAGGAAAAATGTGAAATTTTATTCATTTCCTGCTATGTTAAATCATTGGCAACACAGGGTTTTATGGATTGATGCAATTAAAAGATAGGATCTAACAGAGGCTCGATTTTCCCTTAATAATAATACCTTAAAATATTCACTCTCCATCTCAGAATTTATTAATAAATTAAAAAATACATAGAAACACTATAAACACTATAAATATCACTTTGAAAACAACAAGGGCCAGAACACTAAAAAATACTTAGAAATACTAAAGACTATAAAATTCACTATGAAAACAACAATGGCCAAAACCAATAAAAAATACGTAGAAACACCAAAGACTATAAAATTTACTTCGAAAGCAACAAGAGCCTGAACACAAATGTGCACAAATGCTCTCCTTATGAACGTCACCGGCTTGTCACCCTTGTCACGGCAATATTTGACCCGAACGGCCATTATAAAATCACGTGATTGAGATTGCCTAATTGACAAAGTATGTCATTAATGACCATAGTTAATGACTCTGACGGACAACTCTAACAAATCTCTACCGTTCGGAAATTGGCAAGCATCTAGATGACTCCAGGGTCAAGTGATCAAAAAATCTGTCTAGTCTCATCCGCTCCGCGATGGCTAAAACGAACTCACCGTGCGGTAAATGTCAAAAATAATCATAATGAAAATAACCTTGAAATCACGTCAAACCCGGTAAAAACAGCGGGGCGTGTTTCAACCCAGTCCGAGGTGGGTAATTTGGGTGCACTTTGGGCACGTCAACTCTCAATTTCTGAACGATTTAGCGTAACGCTCCGAGTAAGCCAGGCCTGTAGCCAGGTTTTGATTCCAGAGGGGGCAACCGAAAATTTAGAGGGGGCAAACATATTTTTGTTTTTTTTAGCATTACTTAAAATCACGGACAAGGTGCAAAAACTTCACTTTCCAAAATAACTGATTATGAAATATAAAAGCTTAACAAAACACAAAGAAATAATAAAAATACATAAGAGCGCTCTTGAAGGGGCGCTAATGACATTGAAATCTGTCAGTTCTATGAGGATTTTTTAAAATTCGTCTGCAAAGGGAAAGAAAAACTCACATCAGAATTGGCTCAAAAGTGGCATAAACATTCTTTGATGGATTATGTACAATCCGAATATTTTAGTTTTTCGATAATTTGCGTTTTTCTCGAAATGGAAAGTGTATATCTGAACTAGGACTCTCTAACGAATAGAGATTTTTTCTTTATTGATGTACCCTCTCTATTGATTTCCAAGAGAGAGAAGAAGATAGCAAGTACCATAGCGATAGGGATAACGATCTCTATCCATTACAGAGTCCCAGCCCTGGTTGCCTATAGTCGTTATGGATTATTTCTAAAATCTCGCAAAATATCGAAAAACCGAAATATTCGGATTGTAGATCAAAGAATGTTTATGTCAATTTTGAGCCAATTCTGATGTGAGTTTTTTTTCTCTTTGCAGACGAATTTTAAAAAATCAACCAATAAGAGCACAGAAGTAACGGATTTCAAATGTCATTAATGCCACCCATCTTAATTAAGGTAAAATATGAACTAAAATGTGATTTTATAAACGGTCGCAGTGGTCGCAGTAAACTAAGCTGTGGTAAATAGGCGTAAACTTTTTCAAAATAATTGGAGTTTATAAAAACATTGATAATATTATACGGGAAAACAGAAACTAACGGGTCAATTCTGTGTCGAATGCTTTAGATATATCTAAGGCAATTGTTCTTGTTTCACCCCGCAACTCAATCGCTTTTTGCCATAAGTCAGTGACGTATATAAGTAAATCGCCAGTTGACCTATATTTTCGATATCCGTATTGCTTATCGTTGATAATTTTGTACTTTTCCACGTACTTGGTTAGGTGATTGTTCACAACTCTTTCCATTACTTTTGATATCACCGGAAGTAGAGCAATTGGTCTATAGTTTAACGGATCTGTCTTTTTTCCTTTCTTTGGAATGGGTTGTACTGCGGCAGACTTCCATGATGATGGATATACTCCTTGCCTGTAAGACAAATTGAATAATTTTGCGAAAGTTGGGGTGAGTTCGTTGGCGCAATTTTTGAGTACTATTGCGGGAATGCCATCCGGACCCATTGCTTTGTTTGTATCTAGCTTTTTAAGGGATTTTCGTATTTCTCTGTGACAAAAGGGTACCTCTGGCATACTATGGGAAACCCTTTCAATGAACGGTGGAGTTTTTCCGTTTGGCACTGTTAGGTTGGAGTTGGAGGAAAACATTTGGGCCAGCATATTGGCTTTTTCCTCTGATGTTGTGGCTAAGTGATTATTTTTATCTGTAAGTGGTGGTATGGATGACTTGGTGAAGTTAGATCCAACAGCTTTTGCAAGAGACCAAAAGGACCTAGAACTACTTGGACAATTCAGCAACCTGTTTTTTATTCTTTGATTGTATGTTTCTTTAGCGGAGTCAATAGTAATTTTGCAACTATTTCTGGCTTCTATAAATTCTGTGTGGTTTTGAGCGGTTTGTTGTCGTTTCCAAAGGTTATATGCTCTGTGTTTTTTCTGTACAGCCGTTTGACACTGGCTGTTGAACCAAGGTTTTGCATTAGCTCTACGTTTAGTTGTATGTGGGATATTTGCATCCATTTCAGATAAGATTACTTGTGTTATTTCATTACAGCAAATAGTGGGATCAGCTGTTTTAAAGCAAACCTCTTGCCATGGAAAATCCAGGTAAAACTGTTTTAGGTCATTCCATTTTGCCGATTTATAGTGCCAGATTTTACGAGGAAGTGGTTGTTGGCTTGGTGGGATGAGCATTTCGCACTTTGTTATTATAAGTTTAGGATCGGACGAACCAAGTGGAGCATCTACTTGAATTGTGTACGAGTCAGGATTTGTGGTTAGGAACAAGTCTAAAAGCGCTGCAAATTCGCCCCTTTCTGAGATACGGGTAGGTTCATCGACAAGCTGCGTTAGACCACAACTTATGGCAAAAGCTTCTGCTTCTCTGCCTTCGTTATCTGTTTTGTTGTGGTGTTTCAGCCAGGGTATATTGTGGACGTTGAAATCGCCTAAAAAGACAATTTCCGCCTGTGGATAGTTTGACTGTATACTATCACAGCTTTCGGATAATGTCGCGAAAAAGTTTTGGTACTCGGTGTTAGATGGCGGTCGGTAGAGGCAGCAGATAGACTTGTTCGATGACTTTGAGGTGAATTTTAGCCATATTATATCAAGGTTCGCTGGTTCTAGCTTCTCCTCTCGATGACATGAAAGGTCATTTTTAATGTACACACAGATCCCAAAATTATGTCGAAATCGGTGGTGTAGGTCATAGCCGGGATAAAGATAGTTCACAATAGGTGTGGCAGAACTGATTTTAGTTATCGATAGCGCCATCGATAGTTCTCCGCCTCTAAGTTCGGGTTCTAGTTACGACGAGAGTTTCAGGTTCAGTTTGTTGTTTTTATTAATTTATTTTCAACTGAAATTGAAACTGAATTGTTTTTGTACTACAGCACAGTTTATTTCACATTAAAAATGAACAATTATCTACCTAGAAGTGTCATGAAGCGTGCAATGGCAATAATGGATAATAAATTTCATTAAACTAAACTTATTTTCAAAATTCCTGTTCCAACGACCAACTTTTAACAAAATAAAAATAAAGAAACAACCTCAATTTAGAAATTATTAAACGTCAAAATTCAAAAAATGCGTACTTCGCGCCAACTTAGGTCAGCTAAGTTATCTCAGTTAAAAATCCGGGTGTCTTAGCAGGGGAAAGGGTAGAAGGCAGATTCAAACTTAGTTGTGATAGATCGTACGCGCAGCTAAGTTAGATTCTTTAAGTTAGGTAAGAAAAGTGCTTGATCGTAAGCAGCTAATGTCTAGGACATTCAAACTTTCACAGGACTTTGCTGGAACATTCTCTGAATATTTTGTGCTATTAGGGTCCGTTGTCACGCTGATCATTGCGGCCATTGCCTTTAGGTCTGGAACCTCGCGGACTACAGTGAGAACAAGGTGGTCTTCGTGAAGCGCTCTTTACCATAGCCAAAGCAGCGAAAATCGTGTTTCCTCTTGGAACAGTCTTTTACAACATGCCCCGATAAGTGACATCTCCAACAAATTGGCTCTATACAACTTCATCAAGTCTTGGGCGATGTGACGCACCTGATGTACCTGCATATGCCAAATCAGGCTCAAGTGATAAACTGGAAACATTTGGCGGCTTAAACTTATTGATTGATTCTCGAATTCCCTCAATTCTACGACACAACTCAATCAAATCAAACGGAGTTTCAACCTCTGTTAAAGCAAGACGTTCCTGGAAGAAAGTATTTCCACGCAGAACTCTCCCAACCCGTCTCAATCAGACACATGGCGCCTAAGCCAGTTATATATACATTTGCAAAGTATCACCCGTGAAAAGATCTCGAGCTGAAGCAAACAGTTGTACATTATCGACATGGCAATGCTCCTCCAAGTCTTCAAGAAAAGCGTTAAATGTCTCTGTTGACGACCCTGGAAACCTGCCATTTGTACTCAGGTACACTCTTGTAGTTAACATTGGCCGATCTTAGACTTTGCTGAATTGTTCTTGTGGGCTTGTAGTTAGGCTTAACGTTGTGTCTTTCTAGCGTTCGTCCTATGCGATCTGTGTCATTTTTGATATAGGGAAGCAAGGCTCTCCCTGCCACCTATGCTGGTTCCTTGTTATTTTTGCGCTGTTGCTTCGGTCTTATGGCTCTATTTATCTCCTGCTTGGAGTACCCATTTCCTTCAAGTGTTGATTTTAGGTGTTGCATCTCGTCCTGAAGGTACCTGGGTTCACAAATCCGGATTGCCCTGTCAGATAGAGTTTTAGTGACTCCTCTCTTTTGCCTAGGATGGTGATTGGATTCCTTGTTAAGATATCTGTCCGTATGCGTCCGCTTCCTATATACTCTGTGTCTCAGTTTACCTGAGGTAATCTTTCTAAGAGGACGTCGAGGAATGTAATTTTGTTGTACTTCTCAACTTCTATCGTAAACTGTATCCTGGGTTCCATTGAGTTTAGATGATTAAGGAAGTTTTCGAGCTCTGCCCCTCCATGGTTCCAAACAACAAATGTGTCATCTACATAGCGAAACCAACAAGTAGGTTATTCTTTATGGCCGTTCGCAGTGCCATTTGTTCGAAGTGTTTCATGTAGAAGTTGACGATAACCGGGCTGAGTGGACTCCCCATTGCGACTCCATCTGTCTGCTCAAATAATTTATTTTGCCATTGAAAGTACATAGTCGTCAGTCATCACTGATCTTTTCGATGAAATGAGTTGGAGTCTTTAACATAAGAGCTGGATTGGCCAATGGCTTCAATTTTATTTCAATGTAAATGGATATGTGCTACCGCCATATGACAAGCACAGAAATAAAAGCACGTCAATTTCAAAACAAATTGGACTTCGAAGTGAATGTAAATGCAACATAACTCAGGTATGCACCGTAAGCTAATTTCGAGGATTAGTTATGAAAACCTGGATTAGACATACTTTTCTTATGAACCGTGAGAAAAATTCGGTTTAAGTTTCAAATTAATTAATCGGTCAATGTGTCTGACCTGAAGGTATTTTTTGGCACCGATTATAAAGTTTCTTTTACAGTTTTTTCATTATTCTGGTGTAAAATGAATTTAGAGGACGAAATATTTATAGATGATGATCTCGCAGAGTCTAAAGTCTACGAAAAAAGTGATCACCTATTTCGACAATATGGACAATTATCACTCGTTTTTTCGAAGATTTCGACTTACGAAACCCACAGATCCCAACTTCCTGGAGAACATAGAAGGAATTTAATTCCAAAATGATTTGTTACTTGATAGATAAAAGAAACTATGACTTTCTGTTAATAAGTTGGCTAGCTAGATTACCCCACCTCATGCACCTTCTTCAAATCCAACTTATTCTACAGGGA
This sequence comes from Ceutorhynchus assimilis, assembly GCA_917834065.1. Lineage (NCBI taxonomy): Eukaryota > Metazoa > Arthropoda > Insecta > Coleoptera > Curculionidae > Ceutorhynchus > Ceutorhynchus assimilis. Next base: position 36,034,343 of record OU892283.1, on the reverse strand, counting down.
ATGCCCTGCTACATAAGCAATTTTTTGGCGATATGAGGTGTAGTGAGTAGTGGTATAACAACTACAGGTAATAGCTAGTATCTAGCCTTTCTAACTGCTCGACGGTCCTATGCAGGCCCGTAGCTAGAGGGGGGCCCACTCTGAAAGAAAAAGTTGCCCACTCTAGAGTAGACTAGAAAAAAATATATTATTATTAAAATATTAAAATTCGTCTGCAAAGAGAAAAAAAACTCACATCAGAATTGGCTCAAAATTGACATAAACATTCTTTGATCTACAATCCGAATATTTCGGTTTTTCGATATTTTGCGAGATTTTAGAAATAATCCATAAGGACTATAGGCAACCAGGGCTGGGACTCTGTAATGGATAGAGATCGTTATCCCTATCGCTATGGTACTTGCTATCTTCTTCTCTCTCTTGGAAATCAATAGAGAGGGTTCATCAATAAAGAAAAAATCTCTATTCGTTAGAGTCCTAGTTCAGATATACACTTTCCATTTCGAGAAAAACGCAAATTTTCGAAAAACTAAAATATTCGGATTGTACATAATCCATCAAAGAATGTTTATGCCACTTTTGAGCCAATTCTGATGTGAGTTTTTCTTTCCCTTTGCAGACGAATTTAAAAAAATCCACATAGAACTGACAGATTTCAATGTCATTAGCGCCCCTTCAAGAGCGCTCTTATGTATTTTTATTATTTCTTTGTGTTTTGTTAAGCTTTTATATTTCATAATCAGTTATTATGTACTTTGGAAAGTGAAGTTTTTGCACCTTGTCCGTGATTTTAAGTAATGCTAAAAAAAACAAAAATATGTTTGCCCCCTCTAAATTTTCGGTTGCCCCCTCTGGAATCAAAACCTGGCTACAGGCCTGGTCCTATGGCAGAGTATAGGTGCAGTGCTGTTGAATTCTCCTGTAAATCGGCTCTAAGCTTGGGACTCTCCGACATTGGAAACTTTGTTTTTTTCTCTTCGATTATATTAGCGAATTTTGAAAATATCCTCATGCTCTCTGCCTTTCTATCGGGGAAAAATTGGGGATTCCTTTAGTGTTTTCATCAGTCATTTTAATATTTTGAATATTTTCAGAAAATAAGAATAAGAATCAAGTAAAAATTGAAATTCGAAAATGACAATGGACCTCTTGCACTCAATTAAAATTAGGTATATAATTTATCTGTAACGAGAGTGTATTTGATGTACTACATAAAAGTATGGTTGGTTAATTTTTTAAAAAATCTTGGAGTCAGAAATTGAAAGAAAAAAAATCAGATTATTTGAATTTTGCGGTATAATTTTGCACCAATCAAAAATCACTGTTTGTCTAAGGTTTGCCAAATTTCCATGTTCCAAACGAATATTTTTTTTGGTAGATAGGTATCAGTAAAATGCAGGTGGAGTAGAGCAACCTTCTACAAATAATGATTCCCTTATATGCTTATTAGGTAGAAACCTCTAAAATTTAGAAGCACACACTAGTAAATGAGTACCTAAGTGTAATGTACGCGCTTAATGCAATATTGTAAACCCAGCATTAGCGCCTCTTCAGCCATCAGCTGAGGAGTGACAGGTCGAGTTGATAGATAACGGTGTCTGACCGAGGGAACCGGATTATTGTTGTTTGGTTGTCATGTATAATAATTGAGTTAATTAAAAGCCATTGTTCAAGTTGATAGTCTTTTAATGCTGTGTACCAAAATACACAATAGTTTGGCGACGAGGCAGGAGTCTGCCATAAGCACAGTTTCGTCAGGTGAATGGTGAAGGGAAAAGGTCGAAAAGGAAATTCGTCCCAAGTCATGGTGGATTTTTGCAGACAAATAACATAAGATAAGAATAAGATAAAAATAACATAAAAGATGAATGTACACATTTGCCATAGGACATTTATAGGGTAAATAACAAGAATAAAAATAAGGAATAAGATAAAAGATGACTATCTTTCATCTTCTTATTTTATTTTTATTTGAAAATACAAGTGCGCATGTGTAGGACATTTGACGTGACAGTCGGGTTGACGGTTGGATTCGAATTGAGTTGACGGTTGACTCATCTGTTTTGTTTTCTGTGCGGTGCGTGCTCTTTGGTTATCGTTCTGTGTGTTTGTTGCATTTGTTGTCGAAGTCGAATTAAACAAAATGGATGATGAACATTTAATCAATCAAGTTAAAGAGTTTCCTGCTCTATACAATAAAAAAGATTCTAGATACAAAAGCAAATTAGCAAAAGAAAATGCGTGGAAGACCATTGCGGCTATTTTGGAAAGCGATGGTTTGTTCTATTGTTCTTCAACCATTATGTTCTCTATATTATCTTTATATTTCCAGTTGTTAGCTGTGAACAAAGATGGACGAGTTTGAGGGCCAAATATACTACCATTCGAAAGAAACTTAGGGAGATGCCATCCGGGTCTGGGAGTGCCGATATTCCATGTTTTTGGCCATATTATCACATGCTTAGTTTTTTGGATCCCTTCCTGCTAACGAGGAGGTAAGTACATAATAATTGATTAGGTCAATAGGCTTAAGGTAATATGACTTATGTTTTAGAACGGTGTCAAACGTCAAGCCCTCAATGCAGCCAGTTTCCTCTGCTTGGGACACTTTAACTCAAGTTTTAGAGGGAACAAGAGAGGAGCCTGAACATAGTGAATCCGACGATTTTTTGACACCTCTTCCATCCCCAAGGGAGGAATCCCTAGCGGCCCCAACTCCCCAGCAGGCGAGGATCCAAAAAACTGCCAGCGCCAGTCCTCACGTCGAACTTGAGGCGAAAAAAAGGAAAACTGAAACTGTTCAAGATGAATTGTGTAACAAAATGTCTTCCTGCATTGACACACTAAATGCAAATTTGGGGCAAAAATCCTCGGACAGGGAGTTTGCTCTAAGTCTTGCCCAAGACATGAGTGTCTTGACAAGCGAAGAAAAAAATTTTTTTAAGAGGAATGCTTATATGTTACTAACAGAAATCCTAGAAAAAAGACATTAAAAAGATTTGTTTAGTACCTACCTATATTTTTTTTTTGTGCTGGATACTTTTTCAATTTAAAATAAAAAATGTCAAACTACAAGTACCATCAATGGTACCTCAATAAAAATAAATAAAATAACAAATTTAGTTTCATTCATGTATTTTTGTCAAAATAATTAGTTAACATTGAAGTTATCAGGTACAGATCCGGCATATAATCTGTTCCATTGATTTTTTATTTCTCCTAATGGGGATATTAAATATTGAGCTAAGGTATTTCGGAGCATCTGGACCCTCTTTGCAGCATTGTTTGGTCCTGTTCGTCCAATTGAACGAAGTTTATTTTTCAGTTTTCTCCATTCGCCTTCTTTTTGCTCTCCATTAATATCATCAGAGTCTGCAAATCCTGTAGGACAGTACCTTCTTTGGGATTCGGGTATGTCTTCTTCACCCTTTTGAATGAAATTATGAAGCACTACTATAGCTTGTACAATAAGCAGCTCACATGTTTCCACATTTGCTATAATAGTACTACGTAACCTCCTCCATCTCTGGGCCATTATGCCAAATGCATTTTCAATGCAACGTCTTGCTCTTGAAAGCCTCAAATTAAAAATGTTTTCGTGATCTTCAAGGTAGCTTCCTGCATAAGGCCGCATTATATTTTCATGCAGAGGAAATGCAGCATCAGCTACAAAGTAATGGGGAAACTGGATGTCAGTTCCTGGCAAAATTTTTGCTTCTGGTAACTGTAATGTCCCTTCAATTAAAGATTTTCCATAGCTGGACTCCTTGAATACAGCACAATCATGATTTGCCCCTGCACTTCCAATGTCCACATATGTGAACTTGTAATAGGCGTCACATGTAGCCATCAAAACTATGCTAAAGATATAATTTTCAACATTAATTATTAAGCATACTATACTATAATGATTCTTATTTTACCTAAATGACTTCTTGTAGGAAAAATATGTTGATCCTGAATATTTTGGACACTGAATTTCCACATGTTTGCCATCTAGTGCTCCGATGCAGTTTGGCATATTCCATTTCTTATAAAATTCATTTGAAATAGTTTTTAGCTTTTCTTTAGATGGTGTTTCGAGTACTAGAGGTTGCAACGTCTCCCAGAGAACTTTACATGTTTCTTTTATGATACAATGAGCTGTGGTTAAGCCAATGTAATTGTTCCATGCAATTTCTTGCATTGAGCACCCTTCAGATAAATAACTGCAAAAAGAAAAATATTGTTAGGGATTTAGTAGATGCAGTTTATTATTTAAAACATATATAAACATTAGTGAATCGTCTATACTCACTGTAATGTTACAGCTAATCTTTGTTCCGCTGAAATCGGGCACTTGGAAGGATCTTTTGTTATATATGGTCTGATAAGGTCAAGAAGCTTATCGAACAGTTCTGGGGACATCCTGGTATACTTAAAGAATTGTTCTCTGTCATTTCGCTTAGCAAATTTCAAGAGTTTGTCATATACAGAAACATTGGTCCTATTTCTGTTCATTGGCCTAACCTTAAACCTCCTGTTTCGTTTTTTCCGCAGCAAATTCAACTGGATTGCAATCGTCATGAAAGTCATGAGTAAAACCGCAGCCTCAATGTCGTCCAACATTTTCCAAAATCCAAAATTTAAACCACAAAACTCAAAACTTGAACACCATAGACATAAACAAATCTTTTATTTTTTAGAAAAATTATAAAACATATGGTTGACACACTTGACAGTTCCAAAAACTTGGAGGTGCGCAGGCGTCTCCCGAAAGTTATTATTGGACGATTTCCAATCTTATTCTTATTTTATTTCTCGTATAAATGCATTCTTATTCTTATTTCTTATTTAATGTTATTCTTATTTTTATCTTATTCTTATGTTATGTTATTTGCTGTATAAATCCACCTTCAGAGGGGCAAAACCCACCTACAGTCATAAAAATGCAGTCATTTGTGGGTTCCATAGAGCATTTTAATGTGAGTGAAGGCGATTTCGAGTCCTACAGGGAGCGTATGGAGCAATTATTTAAGGTAAATAATACCAAGGAGGACGACAAAGGTCCCCTATTTATTACTTTGCTTGGCCCAGACGCTTACAAATTATTGAAAAGTCTTTTGCGGCCTGAGAGCCCTACGTCAAAATCCTTTAAGGATATGGTCGAAGTTTTAGAAAAACATTTCACACCACAAGTATCAGTAATTGCTGAAAGGTACAAGTTCAATTGTAGAAATCAAAAACCAGATGAGTCAATTGCTAATTATATTGTACAATTAAAGACCTTATCAGCTTCTTGTGAATATGGGAACTTTCTTGACCAGGCTCTGAGAGATCGATTTGTTTGTGGTATTCGATGTGAGTCAGTCGTACAGAAATTATTGACAAAAGACAATTCATTAAAATTTGAGCAAGCTTGTAAAGAGGCTCTAAATTATGAAATGTCAACTCTACAGTCTAAGTTAGTTTTTCCACAAAGTAATGTACATCAAGTTAAGTCACAAGGCATGTCAGCGTCAACAGTGGAAAAACAGAAACCAAAGTTCAGGCAATTTTCAAACCAGTCAAACAGTCAAAACCGTTCACAAAATAAGGTAAACTGGAACCAAAACAATCAAGCTCAGGTCGCAGGTAGCAGTGGTTGTTTTCGATGTGGAAGACAGCACAATCCAGGTACATGTCCGGCAAAAAACTGGGAATGTTTTGTATGTAAACGCAAAGGTCACACATCCAGATGTTGCAGCCAGAGGAGAGGAGTCAAATATGCTGAAGGTGAAGAAAATTCAGAGTCTGAAGAGGAATATGATGATCAATGTTCTAACTTGAAGCAAGAAGAATATGTTACATTAAATAAAATTTCCAGCGAATGTGAACTAATTCAGGTTAGCGTCGAAAATAAAAACATTGAGATGGAAATTGACACAGGAGCTAGTGTAAGTGTAATTTCCGAACAAGATTATAAACACTATTTTGGTCATTTGTCATTAAGTGCTAGCAATTTATCAATTAATACTGTGTCTGGCGATAAATTGTTAGTCAGAGGACAAATTATTGTCAAAGTCAAGTCAAATAATAATAATTTCAATTTTTTACCACTAATTGTAGTTAAAACTAGTAAACATTTTTAGCCATTATTGGGTAGAAATTGGTTAGACAAGCTGAAACCAGCTTGGAGGTCAATGTTTAATTTCAGTCAAAATGTCGAAAATGTTAGCTTAGTATCTAATTCAGAGAAAAATAATTTTAAATGTTTTAGCTCAAGTCGAAACGTCACCAATATTAGTCAGGGTCCATCAATTTCAATAAGTCAAGGTCCTGGTGGTGGAACAGAGTCAACTTGTCAGAGCCAATCAAAAATAAACAATAGTCAGGGGTCAAATATTAAGTCAAGAAGTCAAAGGGTAAGTTCGAACAAAGCAAAAGAGGGAAATGTCCTTGATGGTCGAAATGAGTCAGTAAATATGCCTATAGCATGTCAGGTGATGTCAGAAACTAAACCATTATCAGTCAATAATCCCCTTAATAGTTTAAATTTGTCAAGGAATGAGTCAAATTCTATTCTAAGTCCTATTGAAATTCAGACTACATTAAAAAAGTTTAAAAAGTCATATCCAAATGTTTTTAATAATGATAGAAAAAGTCATATTAAGGGTTTTGAAGCTAATTTGGTAGTTAAAGAAAATTCAGACAAGATTTTTCATAAGGCTTATTCGGTGCCCTATTCTTTAAGAGAAAAAGTAAAACAGGAACTTGAAAGTTTAGTGTCAGAAGGTATTTTAGTTCCTGTTAGTCATGCTGATATAGCTAGCCCTATAGTGGTGGTACCAAAGAAAAACAATAGCATCAGAATTTGTGGGGATTTTAAGAAAACGGTTAACCCAATTTTAAAAATGGATCACTACCCCCTTCCAACTCTTGATGACTTGTTTTTCTCAGTGTCGGGTGGATGTATTTTCAGTGTGTTGGATCTCTCCAATGCTTATCTGCAGTTGTCAGTTGGTAAGCAGAGTCAAGAGTTATTAACAATTAACACTCATATCGGATTATTCAAATACACTAGATTACCCTACGGAATATCAAGTAGCCCAGCTATATTTCAGTCAACTATGGAACAAATCTTAAAAGGTCTAGAGTTTGTGGGGGTTTACCTAGATGATTGTGTTATTTCAGGAAAAAGTAAATCAGAATGCATTAAGAATGTAGATATAGTTTTGCAACGATTTGAAAAGCACAACATCAAGTTAAACTTGGACAAAAGTAAATTTTTTCAGTCAGAGATAGAGTTTTTGGGTCACACCTTGAGTAAACAAGGTATAAAGCCATTAAAGTCAAAAGTAAAAGAAATCATTGATGCCCCTGTCCCTACAAATTTAACTCAACTTAAAAGTTTTCTTGGTCTTTTAAATTTTTATTCTAAATTTTTACCTCACTGTTCGGATACTTTAAGTCCACTTAATGATTTATTAAGAAAAAGTCAACCATATAAATGGGGAAAGTCTCAACAGGCAGCATTTGAAAAGTGCAAAGAGATGATTAATAACTGTGTCACTTTAACGCATTATGACCCTAATAAAGAGCTGATAGTTGCTGCAGATGCTAGTCCTTATGGATTGGGAGCGATCTTGAGCTTAGTAGTAGATGGAGTTTGTAAACCAATTCAGTTTGCATCTTGTACATTGTCTCCATCGGAAAGAAATTATGCTCAAGTGCAAAGAGAGGCTTATGCAGTCGTATTTGCAGTGCGCAAATTTCACAAGTTTTTGTATGGGAGGAAATTTATAATTCTCTCAGATCACCAGCCATTGAAAACCATTTTTGGGGAAAAACATGGGTTGCCTACGTTAGCTCATGCTAGGATACAAAGATGGGCTGTAACGTTATCGGCATATAACTACGAGATTAAATACAAGAAGGCAAGTGAGATGTCCAATGTTGATTGTCTATCAAGATTACCACTGTCCGAGATGTTTGAAGAGTGCAAGCTGGAGGAGCAAGTTTTCGCTTTCACGTATGAAGATAACTTACCCATCACAGCTGAGTTGATTTATAGAGAGACGAAGAAAGATAAATGTTTAAATAAAGTTATTGACAATATTAAACATGGATGGTCCTACTGCAATGACGATAACTTAAAACCATATTTTCAACGAAGAAATGAGTTAAGTGTAGAATGTGAATGTCTAACTTGGGGAAATCGAGTTGTAGTACCCGAATCCTTGAGAGACAAATTGTTGGATATGTTACATGAGAGTCATCCTGGAATGGTAAGAATGAAGCTGAGAGCTAGAAGTGATTTTTGGTGGCCAAATATCAATGATAATATAGAGCGCTTGGTCAATCAATGTCAAGCATGCCAAATTCTAAGCGATCGTGAAAGGAATGTCACCATATCAACTTGGACCAAGAGTGAAAAAAACTTTTCAAGAATTCACGTTGACTTTTATGACTTGGAAGGCTTTAAGTTCTTCTTAGTGGTAGATAGTACTTCAAAATGGTTAGAGATTTTTCGAATGAAAGGAACGAACGCTCAGCAAACAATTACGAGACTTCGCAAAGTTTTTAGTATGTTTGGTCTTCCTGAAGTCTTAGTGGCGGACAATGGACCCCCTTTCAATAGCGAAGAATTTCATAAGTTTTGTAGATCCAATGGAATACACGTGGTCAACACCCCACCTTATCACCCGGAATCGAACGGAAGTGCGGAAAAATCGGTTTCAACAGTTAAAAAGTCATTAAAGAAAGAGTTTTTACAGGATGAATTATATAGGTCGGTTCTAAAAATTAAGCATGATATGCAGAACGACATTTTCGACAAAGATTTATACCAGAAATGTGATTCAATTGATCATAAGTTGGATAACTTTTTGTTCAATTACAGAAATACTCCAAGTACGGTGACTATGAAATCACCAGCAGAGCTGTTATTAAAACAGATCCCAAGAACAAAACTTAATATGTTTCATCCAAAGAATTTAAAAGGAAAGCTAGAAAGGAAGAGAGAAGACGATGTTATCCAAAGAGAAAACTTAAAAAGACGAGAAAATAAAATGTATTTAATTAATCAGACTGTCATGTTATACTTAACACAGCTTAGAAAGTGGATTTCAGCAAAAGTTTTAAAGACAGTTGGAATCAACTCATATTTAGTGATGACTTCTGAAGGAAGAGTGCGATATGTTCATGCTGATCACTTAAAACCATCAGTTTTACAACCTCCAGATATAAATGGACGGGATAATCCTAGTGCTAGTGAGGCAGCTGTAGAAGTTATGGAAAACCCGGAAGTCTCTGAAACCATAACGGAATATCCTGTTGACCGGAAATCTATGGAAAATCGTGGTTTAAAAAATAATGTCCCATCCTCGATAGAAATATTAGAACCAAAAAGTGCTACTCCTACTTTTCATACACCTAAATCTCCTAATAAAAAAGATAAGGTTACAGTTTCTGATTATTCAAGGACATCTCCACTCTTGTTGCGTAGGTCTCAAAGACCTAATAGGGCACCTGACAGGTTGAACCTTTGATCATTAACAGGATCTTGAATAAAGCTAAGTGGAAATGAATGTAATGTACGCGCTTAATGCAATATTGTAAACCCAGCATTAGCGCCTCTTCAGCCATCAGCTGAGGAGTGACAGGTCGAGTTGATAGATAACGGTGTCTGACCGAGGGAACCGGATTATTGTTGTTTGGTTGTCATGTATAATAATTGAGTTAATTAAAAGCCATTGTTCAAGTTGATAGTCTTTTAATGCTGTGTACCAAAATACACAATACTAAGGTATTCAATTATGAACGGCATAATGGCCTTATGCTCGGGCTTATTGTTTGTTTCTTGATGGTTTGTGTGCTTCTCTTCTGTCTGTTTTGGAGAAGCTAATAATAAATAAATAAAAATAAATAATGAATAATCAATTGAAAAGTTGGGTTAAGTTTTCCATAGGGATGAGAATCGATTCCATATCCGATACTTACAAATCTGTGAATTCGATATATCCATTTAGTTGTCGCCCCCAGGAAAAGTTTACATGAAATTCTTGACATCTGGGCAACACTGAATAAACTTGACCAATCAAAAATTTGGTGCCGTGACGTCACGGCACCAAGAAATTTGAACTTCAAATCGAAATTTAAAGCCTTTGCAAGTCCGAAAAAAATCTTAAAAAAATACAGTTGAGCTTTATTTTGACTCCTCTTTCCAATAAGCAAATAAACAAAATGCATGCAAGAGGTCCATTGACAATATTCTAACGTTAATTGACTTAAAAAGTGTCAAATACTCTTGGGATGCCAAAGTTGTCAAACTTCCACTCCGGATTAGCTAATCCGCTGACGGTGCATAGCTATAGGCCAAAATTTACAAAAACGGGACTGGGGAACTAGGATTAGAATTGTGACAAAATTGAGATCTTACGAAGAATAAACATTTGGTAGCGTGAATAATTCTGTCACATCTTAGTTTACGTGGGTACCATAATTATGCTGAAAATTAAATTTAATCTGAAAAGGATCCTAAATACCAAATTTTCCGAACCGGAGGCAATCCAAACAAAAACCTCACTTCTTCTCTTCTTCGGTTGTGGTTAGTGCAAAGGGTTATAGATTCAAGATGACTTACCTTTTTATTGCCAAAGTTGCTAACTCCCCTCCTCAATTGCACAAACCGGCACGAAAGATCTTTTTCGGCCACTACCAGTGATTAGAGCAATATGACACCAAAAATGAAAACTCCTTTCTTTTAAAAAGAATAAAATTAATTTATTAAAAAAAAAAAAAAGAATAATAAAAATAAAAATAATAATAAAATTAATGGAGACAATGTTTGATTTCCAATTAAAGATTTAGACTAAACAAAAAAACAGATTTTAAAAGAAATTGAAATCACCTTCTCTAGAGAGCTTTTCCACTAATCACTGAGTGGTAGATGAACTTAGGAGAAGAACGAAGAACGGATCGAGCGACGACTGTGACGAACATTAACTCGTTGAGTTTTTGTTTTATTCTAACAATTTCCGACGATAACTGCCGATAGCTTCATCAACTCTCGCTTAAATAAGCGAGAGAGAATTAACCCCTATTTCTTGAGGTTACTATTCTCAGCAGCTCATTGGCTAGCTGTTAGTACCTAGCCATCTCCCATATTCCTTATTGCTCTTTCCTTATTGGTTCTCGTATCGTTCATTCTATTTACACCCTTAGTGACATAGTTTGAATTTGAAAGCCCTCCAATAGAGTTCGCTAGTCATATGAAGCATATAATTTTAATAACTGAAAATTACCGTTTTTCCTTTAATTGGAAAATCCTACTTTCTATATGCCTTCTGTTAACCTAGTTAAATGAAACAAACAGTTTCTTAATTACTAATGTAACTGAGTAATAAACCTAATTACTTAGCCTAATCAACGGTGTGAAATGAATTAAATTATTCTATACTTAAATACTAATTTTGCCTAAAATAATTGGATAGTTAACTATCTCCTTTGATTTTCCTATTACTATATCTAACTGAGTAATAAACCTGATTACTTAGCCTAAACAACGGTGTGAAATGAATTAAATTATTCTATACTTAAATACTAATTGGATATTATAGTTAACTATCTCCTTTGATTTTCCTATTACTATATAATTTTGTGTTATTGTATCTTGGAAAATCTGGTTCCCGTAATCATTGTTTTAGCCCAAACACATATGCTTCGAATATAAGTTCAGTAACAGTTCTCCGACATCTGGGTTCGCCATAAAACGTTGGGAATTATCGTTCTTGAATACTTTATTACAAACATATGTCGTAATCTGGTGCAGCTACAGATTAGAATCACATTTGGTGTTTATCTAGGAGAACACATAATTTTGCCTAATAAATTTGTCAATTTGGCTTATATTTGACTTGAAACTAATAAAATTTGATACATTTTGCTTTAAGCGTTTTCCCTTAATTCTCGACCAGATTAGTTATCGTTCCCAGAATCGCCATATGTTTGTAAAACCCATTAGGATAACATTTTATCTATTTCTAAAAACCGTCTCTGGTAACTCCCATGAAATACGTACTTGAACCGAGATTTGAAATTTACTATAAATTCTGTTACAGAATCAACAAACGGTGCATTCGGGCGTAAGCCTGTGATGAAAGCTCAACCAACTTGTGGATACAGCGGCGTTTGTGGAAACGCATAGTTTATTGGCGCCGGTGCACGTGCCAGTTTCCTGCGTAATAATAGTGGCGCCAGTATCTGTTTCCACTTGATATCAGAAACTTTCAACTGGCACAGTAGAAAAATGGCGTGAACTAAAGAGGCTCAAGCAGGTTTTGATGTTGTTGTAGAAAATTAGTTACTAGGATTGTAGAAGATTGTCAAACTTGCGCACATGGTAAACTGGCGCCAAAGAGTAGACCTCTATTCTACTTTACTGGCGCATAGATAAGTGGCGCCAGTTAACTGACGCCAGTTTAATTTTCCGAGTTCCCACACGCCAGAAAAGTTGCGCCAGTCGACTGGCGCCAATAAACTATGCATGTGGAAACGCCGCTTATTTACTCATACCTCCGTTACAATAAAAGTTACCTAGACGACATACTAACATGGTCATCACATCACAAAACATCCCCCCTTAGAAATGACTCTTATGAGAGACGTCAGTCTAGTCGTTTCAGCTTTCCCCTCCAATCACTAGAGGCGCTTCAATCAACCTATTAAAGTTTTCTTTTTCCTGCCGGACCGTGCGCCAAGATTTGAAGTTTATTTTGTCATTTCCAGTCGTCAAAATTTAGAATTATCAATTACCTATCAATTATCAATAATTATTATCTCAAAATGTCTTCTCCCAGTTTGTTAATTGAAAAGCATCAGAAATGCTGTGTTCCGGGGTGCGGCGACAAATACAGCAGCTATTTCCGGTTTCCAAAAGATGCCGAAAAAATGAAAAAATGGCTAGAAAAAGTTCGCAATCCTTTACTGAATAGCCTCAGTGTCGAGAAGGCTTATAATAATTATAGACTATGAACAAGACATTTTCCTCGAGAATTTATTGTTGGCGATCCAAAAGACAGACGAGGACTCACATGGAATGTTGCGCTTTTGCTGTATCTTCCTGAAGGTAAGTTAATACTAGATATATGTGAGAAAGACGTACTTACATTTTCACTTACTCCTCCCCATAGTTCTGATTAACGACAACGTGTTAGAATTCAGGTTTAAAGGAGCATAGGTCAGAAACATTAAAATTAATTTCAATTTTAGCCCCAATTATCAAAAACAGTGAGGAGTCGTAAATTGATAAACCACAATCACCAAAATGGCAAAAAGTGGAGATCGACACAGTTGAAACTCGTCGAAGAGTCCTAAGACGCCTTCAGAAATTATTTTCGCAACTATGATTGACATAGGTAGGTAAACATAATAACTCTGTTCCAACACGTCAAAAAATCGTCCCATGAACGGTTTCGAAACCACTCAGTAATACTCAGTATAACAATTTTAGTTTCTGCGCAGAATCGTGACGGTACATTGTACGGTTTTCTGCTGTGTTGGAACAAAGCTAATATTGTTAGAAATATTTTTTCAGGTAATGACCAACGTGAATACAGGAACACTACGGCCCTGTTTGGGAATCGGCCCACTGAGCAGTGGACTCAGGCTTCCCGTGCCAATCCTTGACGCGTTTCGTCCTTGTTAGGACTCATCAGAAGGACATAGGCTGAAGCTCCCTGTCCAAGCAAAATTGAACTTCGTTGACCAGTCAGAAACAACTACTCCGAGGGCAAATACCCCTACCGGCGTTGAACTACACTGATTGGTCTGAGCTTTCGTTGGCAATGGAAATTGTTAGAAATATTTTTTCAGGTAATGACCAACGTGAATACAGGAACACTACGGCCCTGTTTGGGAATCGGATTCCCAAACAGGGCCGTAGTGTTCCTGTATTCACGTTGGTCATTACCTGAAAAAATATTTCTAACAATTTCCATTGCCAACGAAAGCTCAGACCAATCAGTGTAGTTCAACGCCGGTAGGGGTATTTGCCCTCGGAGTAGTTGTTTCTGACTGGTCAACGAAGTTCAAAGCTAATATTATTCATTTCTTTTTTTTAAATGTTTATTCCTTTATCAGGAGACACAATAATTAAAATATTCCTGGTTACATACAGGTACACCATATTCTACAATGCGTGTATCCAAACTTTTTTGGTAGAATCATTGATAACGAAATTTCTGTTTTAGATCAACCAGGCCCTTCATGTCGTCAATTTTTATCTACTGAAACTTCTGCAATTCGGGCAGACATTGCTACACCAAGTGGAACCATCACATCTGCAAACATGAAAAAGTCAGCAACCAACTTTGTCTCTTAAAACTTTTATTGGTAGGTACCTAAGTGTTATTGCTTAATGAATAACCACCCAGTTGGGAGTAGGTGAATTTTAAAACATCCTAACTCAAGTAGGACTACTACTATAAAAGACTACTAATTACTAAAACTTGCAGTCGAATGCTAGAAAAATTAGAAGCTAAATGTGCGAAAAGCTCGTCTCCAATCTTGATCTATTTTTTTTTGCAGGTCATGAGAGACGATGCCAAATTTTAAAGAACATTAACGTCACTAGGCAAAAAATTCCTATCCCCAAGGGAAAAATATCTTTATTCCAAAGTTATAGAATCCAGCAATAAGTTAAGAAGAATCAGTAGAAGGTTGTCGTCATTTAAATCCAAAGTTTCTGCTGCTGAATAACTTGCATCATAAACCAAATTTCAAAGGCTCGTAGACCACGTCAATCCATTGATATACAGCTTTATTTTAAGCCAAGTCCGTACTCAAAACCAAAAGCCTAAAGCTAGACGATTTACATTGAACGAGAAGTTGTTGGCGTTGTCTTTGCTTAAAGCTAGTGGTAAAGGGTATAGACTATTATCAAAAATATTTATTCTATCATCCAGGCGAAATCATTTTCTTGAATGAGCTTTATATTATGTATAACTACATAAACTTTCTACCTAACACATGCGGAAAGTGTATTTTCTGGACTTAAAGGCTTGTCCGAACTCTGCTTTTTGTTGTCATTCGTGCAACTTCCATCACGTGCAGAAACACTTTCCTCACTTGTTAGGTTAACAACGATTTTGGATTGTGAGAAAAGGACCTCTTTTGTCATTTTATTTACGATTTAAGTTTTTCATCAAGCTATTGTTAAATGTACGTCATTACTTCTTGTAACTGTCCTTATTATCTTTAACTTAACTAGCATTACCTACCTATGTATGTATTTACATGAAAAAAAACTGTTTCGCAATAATTGTAATTAATTCCATATTCTTTAATATTTTCTGTTTCAAACTTTAATAAATATCTAAATTTGTCATCTTAATTGTTAGTCAATTTTACCTTGAAGGCGCTTCAACACTACCGATTTTATGAGTTTCTTCTTTTTGGCACAATTATTTTATGCCAAAAAATGGTAGAAACTTTAAAGTGGTGGTGTTGAATCGCTAGAATCAAACAATGGTGCAAACGATCCACCGGAACGAATAAGATACCGAACGAACCCTAATTGCGTTTTGCATTCGCCAATAAATCCAGAATTACAAAAGCTTACCCCCCCCCCCAGTCACTAGAGGCGCTGAAAACTTATAGACAGGTTCTCAACACGGCACTTACCTTTCTAAGGGGGGATGTTTTGTGCATCACATGTCATCAAAAAACGTCGCTATAATACAAAAATTGTCATATCGTTTCTTCAAAGAAAGTTTAAAATGCGCAGCGGTTTTTGGAAATATGTATTATTACTCGTCGCAGTTGCTGCATATTGCTCTGGAGGTAATCCTAGTGTTCCAGAACAAGGGCAGTCCCAAAATTTCAACTTTTTGGTAGAAGTGGTAAGACAAGACACAAAGGAAAGAGTAGCTGTGGGTACCCTGTTATCTCCTACCCGAGTTTTAACTTCACCGAAGGCATTGGATTTTAACACATCAGGTTATGAAGTCCACGTAACGACACGACATAAAGAACGATTTATTATTTCTTCTGTATTGTCCGCTATGGGACAAGGGGCACTGTATCTTGGAGCTTCGGCTGCAGCATCGACACTGGGCAATATCATTGTTAATCATTTTAAAAATCCACCCTACGATGACTACCTAGTGCACCTGAGAATGAAACAAAATCGGTTTAAGAAATGCGATATTGCTATCCTAACCATAAAACCAACACAACCGGTCTCTCGCGCAGATTTAACATTTGTGGAACTGTCATCAAAATCGTCACGGGCTTTAGACAAAGAAGCAGACACACCTTGTAAAAAAGCCAGTGTTTTAGGTTGGAAAGAAAGAGCTACAGTGGATCTTATTGGGACGAAGAAGTGTGCAGAAAAAATCAACATTCAGTCAAAGGGCGAACATTTCTGCAGCTTAAACGAGGAAAATTTATTTTGCGATTCAAATCAACAAGGCAGTCCAGTCATGTGCGGCGATTTGCAAGTTGGTATGTTGATTCCTGGGCGTTACTGCTACGGAACTGAAAACAATCTACCTGGAGAGCCACTTCAGTTTGTTCGCATTGAAGATTATATTGATGGCATCGCCAAAGCAATGGAACCACGAGAAGATGAAAAACCACTACCAAATGATAATTCAACAGTACCAACACCAACAACTGTCAGCGAGGGAATTTGCTTCAAACCCTATACAAATATTTTTGTTTTATTATGGATTGCTATATTATTGTACATTTTTATTTGAAACAATAAATAGCCATTGTATTTCTGTTCTTTGTCACAAAAGATGCATATGAATGCTGGTTAAAATGACATTTCTCCATGTAAAAATGTCATTTTAAGGAATATTTATCGCTAAGTGCGCGTTCACATTGACACCGCTCGAGCGGAGGGTTGTTGGTTGAGCTTTCATCACAGGCTTAATGTTGCATTTACATTCACTTCGAAGTCCAATGGGTCTTTCCCACTCAACTGAATTTAAGTATTTCATTCATATACTTTGGAAGCTTATCCGATAAAATACTTAAAGGGCTATGTATGGTAATATTTGAAATAGTCCGCCAGATTTTGCACCAATCAGAAAACGCTTAGTTGCCCGATTTACCGGCCAAAGCGGTTCCCTATCGACATGTTTTCTTTCTAGTTGAATGAACAAGATAGAAAAGGAAAAAAAAATCGACATAAATGCGCTTTATCGATTTCTATTCTAAGGCGATTTTCAGCCTGGAATGATTATTATTTGGTTTATAACCAATGCATTTCCGCCGTCGCGGTTTTAACCAAAGTAGGGGAAGTTGTGATGTCACATATCAGCTGATTTGCTTTTGGTATTTACCACTTATAACCCAGCTCTGGACTTGGGTTAATTTTTTGGTTACAGCTTTTTGATGTTATTGTTATTATTTTGGGAATTGATATTGGTATTTTTGTGATTTTGCAGTTGTGTTGTGGCCTAGCACAATGGAAGAAGTATACACTCACTCACTCACTGCAACTCGCCATGTTTAGATCGAGGTTTAGATCATCCCCAAAGAAAATCTGTTCGATAAACGAGACTAACGAGAGATTCCGCTCCATTTTTTGTACCTAAACAACAAACCATTGTTGAAACGAAAAAACAAATAGGAATGATAAACATAATCCTACACTGCTATAACCAAATCATTTCAGCGGTCAGTTCCTTGGGTTATGATTCTTGAGTGGTGGGGGGCTGTGACGTCACACCTGGCTGTCAAAGTTGTCAACCAAAAGAATAACCACGGTATTTACCGATAAATAATTCATTCCAGGCTGAAAATCGCCCCTAGTCTATTTATTTGACAATCGAATTCTAACCTAAAAGGGTACCTTTTGCTTTTGTAAATAAAACATTTTCAAAGAGTGAAGATTGTGTTAAAATCAAAGTCAAAGTTAAAATTGAAAGTTGTGGAACAGAGATTCGAAATTAAAAAGGTGAGATTTATTTTGTGTTATTTTTTACCAACAGAACTATATTGTCCAAAGTAGGTTACTACCTACTTGTACTAAGGTTTATTTTGGTTTTTAGATTAGCAAAAGCAAAAACAGAATATAGTCAATACTGTTTAGTTATGTACCACTGAAGACTAAAAAGAGAAAGCCAACATTGTACCTACTGTTCAGTGTAGAACTGTAGAAGAAACCCATAACACAAAAGTACATAAGAGCAAATAGGAGTCATGGCTGGTGAAGCAAATAATAGCATTGTCAGCTGAGAATATAGGTAAAGATTGTGTTGACAGAGAACTCCATTGGGCCCGAAAAACGAAAATCTCACTTGTATGTATGTGTAGGTACTTACATACAATGAATATGATCTAGATTCATTTGAATGTTGTCAGTTTAAAAAACATATTTCTAGAATTATGTAACTAGAATAGGGATATTTTATGTGATAATTTTGTTACCAGACATATTTTATTATTGTTGTTGAAACTTTGAAAATGAAGTTTCTGTAAATAAATAAATTGAAACTTAATTGTATCATAATATTATCATTGAAGTAAGTAGGATTAGGTGATTTCTGTACATATTATTATATAAATTGATACCTAGCTATATGTATATTTCATTTGTAATGTATATTGTACCTATAAACCTGGAATCATTATCAATTTCAATAAACTCTTTAAACAAAATTGAATGGTATATACAGTGTGTCCCAGGGAAAACAGTCCACCCCGATTTATTGGGTTTGGGATGAGAATCCGGGAAAACGCTCGGATACGTCGATGTTTGATTTGAGGGGGAACTATTTTTCAGTTTTTTTCATCCCCGTATCTTCAACCCCCTAGCTAGGGGGAGAACAACCCCCTAAATTTGAATAGGGAATAGGGGTCGTGTCATACCTCTTTTTAAAGGTCTCATCGAGTTCTTTATGGCCCTAGAATTTCATCTTATTATTTTCATCCGTAACGAAATGACAGCTTGTCAAAATCTTGGAAATGGACTATGTTTTAGTAGGAGTAAAAGCGGTACTTACCTCCCTTAATAAAAATATGATTAAAAATACCTACAATTTACAATTCTCGTGTACACTGAGAAAAGTCCCAGGAGAAAATTCTTTGCTGGTTTTTTTTTAGCTGTTACAGTGGGAAATGTTTTAGAGGTAGCAATGTTATTTTGCTTCTACAGAAAAGACCATTTTGCTGAAACTACTTTATTGAAACTTCAAAGATATTTCTTATTCCAAAACCAAACTTTGCTGTTATAGCAAAATTAAAATTTAATGAAAATATTTCTGCTTCTCCGAAATAGAACTTTTCTAAGATAGATAGATACTTTACTGTTCCAGCAAAAAAAAATTCCTGTAATTTTTGTTATTGTTACAGTAATGTTTTTTGCTACCCTAGCCAAATAACTTAACTAAAAATACCGTTCGGACATTTCCGTGATTTCTTCGGGTCCAAAAATAACCGATAAAATATGTTTCGTGTTCATTTTCTTCCATTTTAGTTTAGTAGCTAACGCCGTACGGTGTGGATCGTGGATGCTGTCGAGTCAAGTCGAGTGTCGGTCGCTGGGAATCTTTTTGGAAATGGTGCCAGCGCATCCATCAAAACTAGCAGAAACAACTCTAGCGCCAAACTTTTCATTAATTGACATTATTTCAGATCAGGTAATGAAAGTTTAGAGGTTTAAATAGAGTTTGTTTATCTCCTGGTTTTGTTATGATGGACGCGCTACTACATATTTCCAAAGATTTCCAGCAAAATATTTTTGCTATTGGTGAGACAAATAACTTCCCATGGCTAATAAAACACTTGGCTGATTCTGGCAAGAAATTTTTTGTTCTGAGACAAACGCTTTCCTATTTCAGGAAGCATTTCTAATAACAACAACAAATATCTTTTCTGTCTTAGCAATCTACTTTTCAATAGCAAAAAAGGATGTTTTTGAGGGTATATAACCTCTTTTCTAGGACAGCATAGTTACTTTCCTACGACAGCAAAGTAGCTTTTCTATGCCAGCAAGGTGACCTTGTAGAAACTGTGAGTAAATTCTTTATAAAGTCACTTTGCTACCGCAAATAAACGGTGCAAGTAAAGTTATCTTTTCGGCAGTAGTAAAGATCTTGGCTGTCCCCTATGTAGCCAAAATTATTGGCTACGGCAGCAGAAAAATTAGCTATGACAATGAAAAAAATTTCTCAGTGTACACCTCATTATTAATAATAAGAAAAAACTTCATTTCAAGTATTTTCATTAGGGGAGGTAATGTCTGCCCAGCGAGTCTGTGTCTACGGGGCAACGGTAAGGGGAATGCAGTTGTAAAAAGAAAGGCTGTTTTCATTCATAAAATACCCAGCTGCGTGGGGAACTTTTTGGTGGTGTTATCGTATTGCAACTCGTACACGAAAATCAGCAATGATCAAATCTCCGCCACTGGATATGTCAATATAAATCGATATTCCAAGATGGGAGGATAAAATGACGTGAGCCCTGGCCAATAGCGAGACGTAAGGTGACGTTAGCTCTTTGACAACCGTATGGTTCCCCATGACAACGGCGATCCTGCCAAAAACTCCACCAATCAGGTTCATCCAGGACGGATGCTTGCCAAATTGTCAAAAGCTGATGGTATCTTTAGAAAATGTTTATTTTTTACCATAGACCAAACTGAAGAAATCAGGATTAAAATAAGGATAGGTCTCACAACCACGTTAAAATATTTAGCGTTTTATTATTGTTATCAATATTTTTTTATAAAAAAATGGATTGCCTAGTATTTTCGCTTTTTTATAATTAAACGTGGCAACATGGCACATTTACGTCCGAATTCCTTCCGTAGACTCAGATCCGCTGGGCAAACAATAAGTATCGCTTTTGCTTCCAATTAAACTAATAGTCTATTTCCAAGATTTTGACAAGCTGTCATTTCGTTACGGATGAAAATAATGAGACGAAATTCTAGGGGCATAAAGAACTCAATGAGACCTTTAAAAAGAGATATGACATGACCCCAATCCCCTATTAAAATTTGGGGGGTTGTTCTCCCCCTAGCTAGGGGGTTGAAGCTACAGGGATGAAAAAAGTTGAAAAATAGTTCCCCCTCAAATCAAAAATCGACGTGTCCGAGCGTTTTTCCAGATTCTCGTCCCAAATCCAATAAATCGGGGTGGACTGTTTTCCCTGGGACACCCTGTATGTTATTTTCTTAGGGCCAAGCAAATTCGAAATTGCTACATTTTGTGTTTAGCACAAAATTATAGGAGACGCCCCAATAAAAACCGAAAATTCAGGTAAATGGGTTCTAGGAAATGGCACATAATTTTAGTTAATTAGGTAAATTCCAGCTATATATTTTTAAATAAATTAAATAAAATTACACTTTGTTTACATTTCAAAAATAAGGTTAAATTCATAAAGAATCGAGCGAGATCGATGGGTTATCGATATCGAATTCTTGAGAGTTGAGAACGCAATTCGTAGAGAAATTTCGTGAAATCAGCAACCACATGGCAACACTTGAAGAAAGCAGCCAATAGAAAATCTAGGCGCGTGACGTCACCATCCTAAGAATTTTGAATTTCAATTAAAAATTTAAGGCCTTTCCCGGTACCAAAAAAATCCTAAAAAAATATTTCTGGGCTTAATTTCGATTACCCTTTCAGATAAGCAAATAAAAAAAAAACGTGGGAAAGACCCATTTGTTTTGAAATTGACGTGCTTTTATTTCTGTGCTTGTCATATGGTGGTAGCACATATCCATTTACATTGAAATAAAATTGAAGCCATTGGCCAATCCAGCTCTTATGTTAAAGACTGCAGGGGCGTAGCCAACAGGGAGGGGGGGACGGGGAAGCCTCCCCCCCTGGGCGCAGCTGGCACAGGGGCGCCAAAATATATAAGTGCCAAAAAAAAAACTTGACAAAGGGCAAGTTTCCGAGTAGGTAATTAAATACTATTTTACAACAATTATAATTCACAAAGGATAGTATTTTTCTGCTAATTCAACATGCAACCAGTGATGTGCCTGTAGACAATGTCAACGTAAACAATTGATTGTCTACGCGTAGACATTTCGAATTGTTTACGTGAGCATTTGTCTACACATTGTCTACATGCGGCGTAAACAATAACTTATGTTAAAAAATTCGAAAAAAAATATCAAAAGTTACTATACTATCACTATCACTTCGATATCAGCATTCACTTATTATAAAATATCAGGAAAACCAATAATAAGATAAAAATAATTCAAAAAAAGGAAAGTGTGAGGTTAGAATTAAACGTCATTTATATTATTTTACATTGTTGACACTTTGTCTACATTGTCTACATTGTCTACATTATCCACACGTAAAGTAGACAATGAAAGTCTACGTGTAGACGCACATCCCTGCATGCAACCGGAGGCTGCAGTGCGCCCGGAACACGCCCCGGCGATATTGTGAGCTGCTTTCCAGTATGCACAATGGCACGCTCCGGCGCGCTCTAGAGCACCGCGGGGGCGTCACGCACTAGATTTGTACCGTTCCAGTAACATGGCATGAGACGCCTGTCTTAGTGTCAAATATGTCAAATTTTAAAAATAATCATCTGTTTGTTTGTGCAGTTTGTTTTTTTATTTATCAGAAATGAAAGAGAATCAAAACTATCACCGGCGTATACAAGGGGGGGGGGCAATGGCGGTAATTACCCCCCCCCAAGATCGTTGCGATGGACGAAAAATATGTACGCTACACCTTAAAAATAAATCTATTTTTCATATTTTTATATTTTATACACTCTTCCTAGTCTTCCCATGAAGGGATATGTTTGAAAATCACGGACGGCGGCCGGTAATTATATTTTAATACCTTTTCGATTTCAATTTCACTCATGCTATAGGGCCTTTCTCAATAGCAAGTCATCTCTGGGTTAAGCATAACTCCAGGGTAAACATTGAAACTGGACACGTTTAACCTTGTTAAAACCAACCCGGAGGTGACTCGTTATTGTCAAACAGTATAAAGAAAATACTATTATAGAACAGTTAGACTTCTCCCACGTTGCCAAGTACTGCTGCGACGTGGACTGCGATCTAGAATTCTATTGAAAGGAATAGTGCGCAGTGAGTGTATTCGTGTCTTTTTCTACTAGCTTGCATAAGAAAGAGATAAAAATACATTTTTTGCACTGTTCTACATATAGAATTCGCTATAATTTAAAAGT
Source organism: Ceutorhynchus assimilis (assembly GCA_917834065.1). NCBI lineage: Eukaryota > Metazoa > Arthropoda > Insecta > Coleoptera > Curculionidae > Ceutorhynchus > Ceutorhynchus assimilis. Next base: position 36,011,192 of record OU892283.1, on the reverse strand, counting down.
TTTTGGGGAATCCCAGAGTTCGGTTTCTTTATTTGTTGGTAGTACAGAAAAATTGTCTTGAAGGCTCAAAATACAGGGAGTGAATTCTGCGCCTACCGGTAGGTCCCATTTATTTCATTGATTGGGTGCCTACCGTATGTATAACGCTCAAACATTATAGTAGGTCCCCAATTCCCACATGATATAACGCCTATCGGTAGGTACTGTTTGTAAAAAGAATCCTGAGCCTACCGTACCGGTAGGTTCATATTAATTCAAGAATCCGTCGCCTACCTATTGTGCATATATGTGCACTTACGTTTTTTTTTTTTTTTTTACGGATATGCGCACTCGCAAGGAAATGTCCTATCACGCTCGAGAAGCTAAATTTTCTGGTTCGAGACAAGAGTCTATCATTTTCCTAATTTTTGTGCTGCTGCAATTTTTTGGATATTTGAATTGGGTTCTTTCAAAATTTCCCCATGACGATGGAACATAATCAATGCTGTTTTCTTGAGTCCAGACAATAATGTCCCAAGATTTATCCATCAGGATACTCGATCAAGTATAGTCAGTTTCACAATCTTCAGGCAGATGCTTTGAAGCTTGAGCCTTTGCAATGTATGAAACAGTGGACAAAAATATTACATAATAGCACTTTATATTAAAAAGAAGCAGTTTATATAATCGAGAAATACCATTTTTAGGAAGGGTACCTACTATTTATTTATAAATATTTGGATTTACCAAAACAACTGATTTTACCAAAAAGTCCATATTCTATTAGGGAACTTGTTATTGCAAACTATAGGAAATGGAAAAAAAATCGATACGTATTTTTTTATTTTGTCCAAATGTGATTATTCCAAAAGTTATACAAATATTAAGTTTTGTATGTATGTATAGATATACTCTGCATGTGCGACGTCATGAAGTATTATACCATATGACGTCATGAGCACGTTTCAAAGCGTTGTATCTCCATCAATTTTTGACTAGGGAAAAAAAGAAAAACACGTGTTGACACATTTTTCATCGACTAACGAAATCAGCGATAAAAAAAATTGATGCAAGTTCCCCATTATCTCTGGTAAAAAAAAACCAAAACATGTAGGTCTTTTGACAAAGTCGTATTGAGCAATTAAAAATTTACATTATAAAATACTTATGGAAAAAAATAATAAAAAAATACACATTTTATTTGAATAGTTTTATGTTTTATACAAATCAAGTTTTGTCCAGCCCTGAATTTTAATTTAAATGTAATAATTTAAATGCAAAATATGTGGTTTTACAATTTAAAACAAATGCTTTCGATAAAACATTTTCAAGTTTCACTCGTGTTTTGTTTTCGACAAAATTTTGAAATTTATAAACTCCAACATCACTTGAACTAATTGGGAAAGAATAAAAAATTTTAAGTTTGCTAGACGTATAGCCTACTAAATATTCATTTTCACACTCAGTTACTCTAAATACCAGATCATTACATAAAAAAACGAAACAGTCACATTTACTAACTCCAAATTTGATTTTGGAAGTTGGCATTTGGATAAACTTACAGGAGTGATTTATGAAAAAATTTGTTTTAAATTTCTCATATTTAACAAATCTCTCTGAATTTTCAGAAAGACGTTTGCAAATTTGTTCTAAAGGTTGGTTTGGCTTACGAACCATATTTTTCAATGTGCCCAAGAAATTTTCAAAAGGGAAACAGCTTAGTTCATTTAAAGTAACATTAAAATATTCTACATCATTAGCTAAATGCAACAAGCAATGCACATTATATATACAAGTCTCTGAGCCGTATAAAATTGAAAAGTTATTGACAAAACTTGAAAGCATTTGTTTTGCTGTATCAATCCATCCTGTTCCTACAAGTTTTGAGTCAAGTAAAATCCTCATAGCAGCATGAAAAAGCAGAAAATGATCATATAAAGGTTTAGGTAGGATATTCTGAAAAACCACAGGCCCTAAATACAACAATATGAGCCTGAATTCAGTTGCCTTAAATATTAGTAGCTCATCTAATGACCTAGGTTTACGACTAAACTCAAGAGGAACCATGTTAGCACAATATTTCAACCTTTTTGACAATTTAAGTCTGCAATTTACAGAAAGCTTTACTGGTTTTGATAATTTTTGAGGTTTAGTCCAGTATAGAAGTAATTTCCTCATAACTCCCAAACAACACAAGTGCATGTAATCAAGTGCAAAGTCTTTAATAATATCACATTTATTTAAGTTTAACAATGGTGTTGTAGAGGTGTGATGCTTGGCACATATTTTATTTTTAAAATCATCATGGGTTCTTTCGTTGAATGCGGTTTGTGAATAAACCATCCTGCTTTTAAAATATGTACCTTTTTGGTGACATCGGTCAGAACCATACGTTCCATTGTGCCCTATTGTACATTTAACGAAAGATCTTGCGGGTGCGTCGCATGTAAAACAAAGCAGATCTACTTTAACTATATTGTTATCAAAAATAATACCGCTCAAAGATAGCTCATTTAATTCTACAACAAACTCTTGAAAATACCTATCTACAGAGCTTGGTTTTGATAAACCACAGAATATTGCAACAGGAAAAGGTGATAATCTATATTTATTGTCATTTACTCTACATAATATTGGCCACAGTTGCTTATTATTGCTCTTAAATATTGGTACACCATCTATATTGAATATTAATTTAAACCCTGATTTTAAAAAGTGAGCTCTCAACTCTGGTATTTTCAAATAAGAGTTTAATGTGTTCCTTATGCCAAAGTAAATAAACTGACCACTTCTGAGTGTACTGGCCTCAGTACTGGCATCAGAGGAAAAAACTTTAATATTATTATTAGAAGTTCGATCGGTACCCAATAAAGTTCTAGCATCTAGAGGTAAGTTCAATTTAGGCATCAGTGTGCTGAAACCTTTAAGTAGACTGTTTACTTGAGCAAGGTTTACATTTTGTTTGATAGTCCAATCTTTTAAAAACGTGTTTAATCTTTTTGTTAATTTTTTTCCAGAACTTTATGATTCTGTTTCAGCATTTTTTGTGTCATCCGAATCAGAAAAATTATCAACTACATTTAAATGCTGTATCATGTGCTCGGGAGAATGCTCAATTGAGACATGCATTTCTTTATCAACGCCCATACTATCTAGGTTATTAGACAAGCTACAACCAGCAATACTATTTTCTTCAGGCAAATCTAAATTACATGGTATTTCTGATAAATCTGCAGTCTCAATGCGAAGTTTTTTTCTAAACCTGTATTTAGCACAGTACTCCGCATTTTTGCTAGATTTCTTGTTCTTACTACTCATGTTGAAAAAATATAGAACTCGATATAGAATTTATAGATAGAAATGTAGTTCCCTACCTCCTTATGAAACACAAAATAACTCTCCCTACACCACCAACCACAAAAACACTCCGTTTGCTAACTAAACAAAAACAAAAGACCAACAACCACGAAACCAGGAAACCGTAAAATATTAATTAATAACTCTAGGCTAGGTACAAAATGCAAAATGCCAAAATGCAAAATGCCTACAAAATGGAGTCGTTCGTCGTTCTCGTTCTGTCCACACCGGCGCCCAACCACACAGACGACAGCGCGCGATGCCGTGCAACGTTGCCATTGCCTAGTATCTATATTCCTGCCTTTACAGTTGTTAACTTGGTCTGTAGGTATAGACAACTGGAGCGAATAAGTAAAATATTAATTTGTAATTTATGTTTTCATAAATTATCAGGATTTTTTAACGAAAATCACTAATCAGAGTCAATTTGATTTTAATCGCTTCGTCAATGACGTCAATCGCAGAAAAAATATCTTATTCAACCTGAAGTTTAGCCTAGAATGGCAACACGGTGAAAGATCATCCTTTGTGTAGATGTTTGCCGATTGGCGATTGGCTCGCGAAGTTCCCGTGACTTGAAAATGAAGCGAGAAATGCAAAAAAAATGACGGTTTGGAAAAAAATTCCCCGCGGCCGCGTTTATGGCAAAAATTTTTTTCGGGGTTCTAATGTTTTTTTTTTTTTTTCATTTTGTAGTTGAAATCAAAACGAGGCCACCACAGCATATTAAAATCAATAAACAATAATTATTATTATTGAGCAACAGGAACTTTATTCCCAGAAATGCCAAAAATAAGACACTTATTTGTAACATTTTTATTAAAAAAAAAAAACTCATTAGGTATGTACTAATAATTATTATGAGTACCTCCTTCATTACACATACACAAGTAGGTACATACCTACCTATACTACATGTTTAAGCATGTAGAATAATTCAGAGAATCTAATACCTAATAATTTAATAAAATAAAAAAATAATATTTGAAATATATTTCCTTTTTATTGAATATTTAATATGTTCATCAAATTATTTATTTTATCCCAATTAAATATTAAGAAAATAATATGTTTTTTGTAATATTTTATATATATTTGTTTTTGTGAAAAAATAATTATAAAATATATAAATATATTATAAATATTCGTTTATTATTTTGTAATAAATATTTTTTTAATAATATTATATACATATTATCTTTTGCTTTCCAAATATTTAGGAGACATATGAATATATAATAAATATTTAAGTAATATTTTGTGCTATTGGGGAATAGAAGTCTAATAGGATATAGATGAATATCCCCTCGGATCCAAGCTTTTTTCAGGTCACAAAAAACTACCGCGGCCACTTCTTCGTCATTTATCTTCTAATACAGCTCATCCAGGAGATGAAATATGGTATCATCAGTGTTTTTTGACTGCTGAAACAGAGACAGATAAAGCAATTTATGTCTATCAAGGAAGCTCACCATCCACCTTAATTAGCCACTCTACAATTTTAGTCTAAGTTGCCAGTAAGGATATTGGCCGGTAATAAGATGGTAAATTCTTATCACCCCCCTATTAAACAAAGGTACTACCCAAGATTGCTTCAAAAATGAGGGAAAACTTCCGGTGAGAAAAGAATTAATAATAGAATCCGCCAACACATGAACAGCCTAACTGAGATATCGTCCCATCCAGAAGATTTTCTATTTTTGATACTCAGTTTCTGAGCAATCGTACAGTAGTATGAATTAATATTATCTGCTTTCAAATTGGAAGTACAATATGTATATTTCTTATTTTTTTTTTTTTTGGCGTAGGTCGTTCTTTTTTTTGTATTTGTGCACTGGCCTCTCTGGCTTGATGCATCTTATCTTCGACATTCACACACACACTTGGTTGTAACAAGTTTATTGACACTGGAACCTTACTCTTCATTCTTCTACTATTTAACAGTTGAGATGGGGAGTACCCCATATTTTGAGTGGTGAATTTCTATAATTGAGTGAAGCACTTTGAAAATTCAAACTTCCATCAGCTTCTAGTGTTTTTCTGATTAAGCTTCTGGATATTGCCACTGCTTTTTCAGCTAGTCCGTTTGATTGAGGATAATTTGGGCTCCTGAGAGTGAGAGTAAAGTTCCAGGTTTTACTAAACGTCTTAAATGTATCACTATTATATGGTATATTATCAGCCACCAGAAAATCAGGTGATCCAAATCTAGAAAAAACTGTCATTAGTTGGTTGATTACAGCCTGTGCACTTTTGTCTTTAATTGGAAGCAACTCGAGCCAATTTGAGTATGCGTCAAACAAAACAACATAACTTTGGCCTGCAAAAGTAAATATGTCTGAGGCCACCCTTTCCCATGGTCGAGTTGGTAGAGAATAGGATAATAGATTCTGTTTGGGATTTTTTCTAGCAAATTTCTCACAGATTTTGCATGATTGAATAAATGACTCAATCTCCATTGATAAACCAGGCCAGTAAAAAATTCTACGCGCTTGTGCTTTAGTTTTTTCTATTCCTAAGTGTCCCTCATGTAATAAGGATAACATTTCTTTCCTTAGTGATTTGGGAACTACAAGTTTGTGTTCTAAAAATATCAAATCATTGCAACTAACTAATTGTTCTTTGAGTTTAGCAAAAACGCGAACTGACTCTGGAATTTTATTTTTATTAGTTGGCCAACCATTGGCGATAAAATCGGAGAGTATTTTCAATTGTGAGTCATTTTTGGTTTCTTCTCTAAATTGTTTTTTTCTTTCCTCAGACATAGGTAACATATTAACGATAGAATGAACGGCATATTCAATTTCTGAATCGGTCTGACATTTTTATTTTTTAAATAGGCCGTTGAAAGTGCATCGGATATATACATATGTTTGCCTGGCTTATAGGAAATTGTCAAATTATAACTTAAAAGTTTTAGCCTCATTCTCAGAATTCTCGGCGAAATGTTCTGTAATTTTCGCAATGAACTTCAACAGGAAGGCCATAAATAAAATAATGAAATTTTTTAGCACCAAATAAGATACCTAGAGTTTCTTTTTCTATTTGAGCATACTGTTGTTCTGTTTTGTTTAAACTCCTTGATGCAAATGCAATAGGCTTGCCCTCTTGCAAAAGGCATGCTCCCAAGCCATCTTTTGATGCGTCTATCTCTAATACAATACTCTTTTTAATATTGAAGAATGCTAAAACTGGAGAATGAGTCAATACATCTTTCAAATTGTCAAACGAAGTTTGACAATCTGCAGTCCATTCCCAGCCAACATTGATCCTTGTTAGGTTTCTAAGTGGAGCAGACAGTTTCGAAAGATTTGGTACAAATTTTCCAACAAATTTAACCATCCCTAAAAATCTTAGCACATCTGGTTCGGATTGTGGTGTTGGCATATCTAGGATAGCTTGAATGTATTTGAAATTAGTTTTTACACCATCCTTCGAAAATATCTGTCCCATATATTTTACACTATTTTGCTTAAATTGAATTTTGCATTTGTTGAATTTTAAATTATATTTCAAAGCCCTATCCAAAACATTTTTAAGGTTTTTGTCATGCTCAGCCTCAGAAGACCCAGTAACTATCAGATCATCAAAATAGATCCCTACTCCTTCAAGGTCACCAAATACCTCAAAATTCTTTTTCTGGAACACTTCTGGTGCCGAACATATGCCAAAAGCCAACCTTGTAAACTGATACCTGCCAAACGGAGTACCAAAAGTCATTAGATCAGAACTCTCATCATCTAATTCAATCTGCGAATACCCATCTTTCATATCAAGTACTGTGAAATACTGCTTGTTGCTCAATTTTGCCGCGATTTCATCAGCAGATGGAATTAGAAAATGCTCACGCTTCATCACACTATTCAATTCCTTTGGATCTAGGCACAGCCGCAGGTCACCATTGGGCTTTTCCACAATAACCAACGGATGCACCCACTCCGTGGGTTTGTCTACTTTCTTGATGATTCCTCCTAGCTCAAGATCACACAACTTATCTTTTAATTTATCATGCAATACTTTTGGCACTCGTCTGATAGCACTGATGTGTGGTTTTGCACCTTCTTGCAATGTTATGTGATGCTGACTAGGGAATTTTCCTAATCCTTCAAAAACTTTTGAATATTTGACAACCATGTCCTCAAGGCTGTTAAACTTAACTTGTTCTTTTTCTACAAAATCTACTCGTTTAATTAATTTTAATTTTAAGCATTCCTTAAGTCCCAGTAATGGTATTTGATTAACCGCTTCAACTACTACAAATGAGAGAACTTTAAACTTGTTTTTTGTAGAACAATTAAGTTCAACTTTTCCTAAGCTTTTGATTTTAGCATTAGAGTTACCATAAGGTATCAACGAAATATTAGATTTAATAATTTGAGCTTCTGGGGCTACCTTTTTCAAAATGTTGATTGGTAAAACACTGACTTCTGCGCCTGTGTCTATTTTAAAAGTGACTAAGCTATTGTCAATGAATACTTTTTCAGTCCACATGGTTGTTTTAGTTTTATTTTTTATAGCATTCTTACCTGGCTGGTTTTCTTTGCATTTTTCATGAACTGAACTGACAAAAAACTCGTATTCTCCACTTTCATTGTCACTATCATCATCACTACACTCTGGTGTTACATATTCAGCGACTTCATACACTCGTTTCTTGGTTCCATTTTCTTTCTTCTTTATATTTTCCTTTCTTTTTTCACTTTGAGTACTTCTATCTTGAGATCTTTCTTCTATTTTTTTCTTGACATTTTTTTGTTTGCACACACTGGCAAAGTGGTTTCGACCTTGGCATCTAGCACATGTTTTTTTCCAAGCAGGGCATCTTCCACTGGCATGGTCGTACCCGCAAAACTTACATGAAACTAGTTGATAATTAGCTGAATGTCTTGATGATCGCAATTCATGAATACTGGACTCATTCTGTAGAGCTTTAGATTGAGTTTTACTTGCTTCAATTGCTCTGCAGAACTCAATTGCTTCAGTTAGCGTTAATGTTGACTCGCGCAACAGTCTCTCTTGGGTGGTTTTATCGAATATTCCCATCACTATCCTGTCACGAATCATCTGCTCTGGTTCTGAATATTCTGTTGTTCTTACTGCCTTTCGAAGCTCGGTAAGGAAATTGTCAAAGGTCTGTCCTTCTTGCTGAACCACACTATTGAACTTAAAACGTTCGAAGATAACATTTTTTTTTGGAGAACAATAGTCTGAGAATGCTTTCAACAGATTTGCCAAGGTTCTCTGGGCTCCTTGAATATTAAACGTGTTTTACAAGTCCAGAGCCTCATCACCAATCAAATTGAGAAACACAGCAATTTTTTTCTCTTCTTGCTTACCGGCCAAGTCTGTGGCAGTCAAAAACACTTTGAATTTTTGTTCAAATTTGCGCCAATTTTCGGCTATGTTGCCATCCAACACAAGGGGCTCAGGGGGCCTAAAATAGTTTTCCATTTTTCAGTGAGGCTTAACTATTCACTTACTGGGTTAGGTATTCCAGAACCACCACTACTAGTCACTAGCCAGTCAGAACCAACCTGACACCATGTTTGATTTGTTTATAACTATTAACATCAGATAAATAAACGTTCAAAATCAGGATGCGTTTATTAGTAATGAATTATTATTACTTCCAGCCACGTTAAATAATTACACATGACATAAACTAAACTGTCATTACTGACCTAACTTGTCATGTCAATATCCACAGATGGTGGATATAGTGTTGGTTGTTACCCTATATCATACAGGAGTTGCAACAATTAAATATTTTCACATTTTGAGGATAGGTCCTGCGTGTCCAAGTGAAATGTAGGTAGAGCAATCTTGCCCAAACAATAGGGTTTCCGTAATTGGGTGGAACAGCGGTCACGAGTGAACTAAAAAAGCTGGCTCAAAGCGGTAATATGAGTGCCCAGACCATGAAGACGACATACCAGACCTGCTACTGATATGTCATAAAAACGTCGCTTTTATACAAAAATTGTCACATCCACATCGTTCGTTCATCGATATGTGGAAATATGTATTATTGTTCGTTGCAGTTGTTGCATATGGCTCTGGAGATGATCCTAGTGTTTCAGAAAAACTGCGGTCCCAAAATTTCAACTTTTTGGTAGAGGTCGTGAGAAAAGATACAAAGGAAAGAGTAGCCGTGGGTACCCTGTTATCTCCTACCCGAGTTTTAGCCTCAGCGAAGGGTTTGGTTTTAAGCCCGTTCAGTTATGAAGCCAATCTGGTGGTTCGACAACGACGTGGAAAGGGATTTTTTGACCAGATTGTAACGATAATAGCACAAGTGATTGGTAGTGCGGTTGAAGGTGCGGTTGGTAATGTGGTTAATAATGCAATAGGAAAAGGAAAAAGCGGGAGCAGCGGCGAGGAAATGAACTCAAATCTGTTAAATAATGGCGATATTACAATATTAACCATAAAACTACCACATCCTGTCTCTCGCTCAGCTTTAACATTTGTCAAACTATTGATACCTTCAGACATCAGATCACCAAAATCATCATGGCCTTCAGAGTGGCACACTGCGCAGTTTAAATTAGCAGACACACCTTGTAAAAAAGCCACCGTTTTAGGATGGAAACAAAGCGCTACGGTGGATATAATTGGAGCGAAGAAGTGTGCAGAACAATTGAACCTTCAGTTAAATGACGGACAATTCTGCAGCTTGAACGAGAGAAAGTTATTTTGTGATGCAAATCAACAAGGCGGTCCAATCATGTGCGGCGATTTCCAAGTTGGTATCTTGATCCCTGGGCTTTACTGCAACGAAGAGCCATTTCAGTTTGCTCCTATTGGATTTTATATTGATAGCATTGCCAATGCTATGGACCCACGAGAAGATGCAAAACCACTACCAAATGATAATTCATCAGTACCAACACCAACAATAACTGAAAGCGAGGGAATTTGCTTGAAACCCTATACAAATATTTTTGTCTTATTATTGATTGCTAAATTATTGTAAATTTTTATTTAAAACAGTGAATAAATAGCCATTCACATTTTAAGTTCCTGTTTTCAATTACGTTGAAGGTTATAAATTCTATTATTACCCAATGGTTACCTGACGTCGCACCTGTTTTTGCCATATGAAATACCCCCTCGCTCCTCATACGGAAAGTGTCAGTTAAAAATCGACGAACAATACGTGATTTCGACCTGACTGAAGACGATATTATGACCAAATTTTTGCAGTTATATCACCTAAGGGTTGCCAACCCTCCTGATTTAGGGAGTCTCCCGCTTTTTTACTAAACTCCCGCGCACTTAAACAAAACTCCCGCTTTTCCCAAAAATAGAAATTACATAAAATATAATGCTGAATTAGGTGCCCTTATTTATTTTTACCATCATTTTTAATACTTCAATATAAATCTGACAACCCTACGCAACTGGGGAGCTTTACACTGAAAAAACTTAGCTATAAATATGACTGCAACTTCTTTATTATGAAGTAGTTGGAACTTCGGATATGAGGTAAGTTATGAGTCTTTAATATGAAGACGTGTTGCAGTTGAAGTTCTCAAAGTACCTTGAGCTTATCTTAATTACATTGAGAGCTTAAGATAACATCATCCTGCATTAATAGACAAGTCATCCCGACTTTCTTAAAAATATACCTGCATTTTCTATTGATACTAAAGATTTAGCATGTATTACTGGAAACTTTATGATATAAATCAGCGTTACATAAACTTCAACTCATAATTAAAGTTGTGACTTTGGATGTTGAATGATACACAAAGAATATTTTTTTCATAGTTTTATTACAAAGAATGTAGGTACTTATGCAAATCATCTAGAACAGATGTCTTTGGTGTTGAAGCAACACTGATAGATGATGCCAGAAGTTCTTCAATGAGACTTACGCTATGCAAATTCAATCTACAAATTATAAAAATTAATTAATCATAAATGAATAAACATATGAATACTTAAACTTACACTGGGTTATGAGTGTCATAATTATTATTATCATACTCCCCTTGGAAACACTCGCGGAAATTATTGTCATTATTTGTTGTGTTTTCGGTGATCGTTAAAATAGGGTAGGTTTTGCCCTCGATGTCTACCCGTTTTTTCTAGAACATTGCAGTATAAGATGAAGTCATTGACGTACATACTTTTATTCATAATTTAAATACTCACCAATGCTGCTTCAGCTTGTTCTGATGCTAAGGTGGAAATATTAAGTCTCGCATCAATAATGGGAAGATTAGTAGAAAGATTTTTTCCTCTAGATGTTTTTCTGTTCTTCTCTAGACGTTGTTTTTCTTTGATTCTCGCCAATTTTCTCACCATTACGAATCTCCCCTAATTTTGGTAAAAGTTTCGCAATGGCGTCGGAGTAGAGAAACAGCAAAACTTCTGAGGTAATGGCTTCTTCTAAAATACCAAAGAAATAATAAAATAAAGTATTCATAATTAAGGTAAGGATTCTATTTATAATGCTACAAACTGCAATTCAATATCACAGTTTGAAGCTTACATTATGGCAATATCTTCATTATTAAGTAACAAAAAATGAATATCGTGTATGGGTAAATGATGCTTATTGCATGGGATGCCTTCAAAATGGTTTTTCAGGTTACTGTTAACTGTTATCTTCTGTTAATGATTATACTAATGGCATAATGCACATATACCTACTAAAATAATAAAATGAAAATTATTATTATATATAAGGACTTACCTTCAAAATTTCCTAAGTGATGCCCCATACTTCAAGAAATTCTTTGCGTGCCATTTTTATATTTTTTCTTTGAAAAAAAATCTCGAATCGACGATTTTGGAATAATTAGGACACAAACTGTATACGCTCGCGAAGGGCAAAAAATATAGACTAATGAAGGTGGTTTTTGTTGGAAGACGTTGTGTGGTACCTTACCGCGTGACCTTTGTGCCAGCATCGACACAACGAAACGTCTGGGCCAATGTTAAGGCTATTCACATGGAACTTAATTTCCTATCTATTATCTTTTACCTTTTCAATGGCTGTTGAAGTAACAACTCGAGGATTTAATATAATCGATAATAAGCATAATATTAAAGAAAGCATGTGCTTAAATGTATCCCAGTTTTTAAAAATGTATTCATAAGAAAAAGTTTCTTAACAACAAAGACATGTGTCTTGATATTTATCTGGAATGATCAACCATTCGGTTGGCACGATCAAAGTATATTTGGAGTCTTGGAAGCTGCGCACGTCTCACTTGAACGACACTTTTATCGTATTAACTGTTTATCCAAGTCCAGGATAGGTCCTAACATCCAATATCCAAGTAAGTAGGCTGGCTGCCAACTTACTTGGTCCAAGTATAAGTCGTGTAGTCCAGTGCAGGGCCGTAGCCAGGGGGGGGCATCGAGGGGCAATGCCCTATCTTTCAAATGATGATGCCCTACCTTTAAAACATAATATGCGTTAAGGTTTTTCTAGGAAATTTGAAAAAGTAGACAATGAAATAAATTGAAATCGAGTAAGTGCGAGGATAAGTGTTTCCGGAAACGTCTAAATGAACTAAATGTATGCAACCAACAATGTTTGACGTTTGACATTTGCACAGAGAAAGTTTTTTCTTTCGAAAGAGTGCCAATGGCCCAAGGCAGCGCGAGAATCAGCGTCATTTTGTTAACTTGCCAGAGATGTTATTTATTGACAAAGTTCCTAAAGTTATTAATAGGTTGCCTGGTAATGGGTAACTTAATGACGCTTCTAGGGTGCCTTGGAGATTTTCATTATATTGAGGCTCCCCAGATGACGTCATAAAGTTATTAGGCAACCTACCTCTCTCAAACAGCATTGATTTATTGAAAAATTTGCCTTCGGGGCCTTTACCCTTCTTTTGTTAACCTATAAAAAATTTGGGGGGATGTATGCCCTATGTCAAATTTGTTATGCCCTATCACAAATTTGACTCTAGCTACGGCCCTGGTCCAGTGTCGACAAAACTTTTCCTCTTGTAATACCTAACTATTATTGGTAAGTCTGGCAACAACGTCCATACAATTTTTGAATTCGTCTTTTGAATATAGCAATTTGTTTAAATTGCACCACGCACCACTGGTTTCAGAGATAATTGACCCTAAATTGCCTTTTTCAAACAGTGGCGACAATAGAGGTCCCGCCGCCATATTCTTGCAAATTCTAAATATTAATAAATAGGATTTGAAGAATGGGACGGTATATGTCGCCACCGCTGAAAGGTTTATTGAGTTACTGCAATCCAAACCATCCATCAAAAAAAAAAAAAAAAATAGGCAATCCAAACCACGTGACATTTAAGATGGCGTGGCGGCCACACATGGGATAAAAAACACAAAAAAAATATCTAGTTTCTGCCCCATTTAATAATTTAGGTACCTAGTCAACAAATATTTTATTAAATAATGAAAATCTAAGTTGTAAGCAAAACTCTAAGCAAAATAATTTAAAATGTGCATAAAAACATATTCAAAACAAACTTAGTTGGCCGTCACGCCATATTGAATTTTCCTCTTTGACAGATTGGTTTCTATGGGTTTACCTAATGTGGCGTGGCGGCCAAGTAAGTTTGATTTTGTGTAAGTGTTTTTTTTTATGTTAGTTCAGTTTGCGAATTTTAGTTATTTTGCTTGCAACCTATTAAGGGCCGGTTTCTCAATAGCAAGTAACTCCCGGGTTATGCATAATTCCAGGAAACATTGCAATTAGGGAATTCAAACCACGTGACTTTTGCCAACAAGCCGGCATTTTGAAATTTTTATGAGGTTAGAATACGGGTTGTTACATGTCAACGATGTCAGAAAAGTGTCAGATTTGAGTACACGCCACGTGTATTGATAAAGCGTAGTACTCATAACCGCGAAATTCGCTCTTTTTTGATATTGGCTTCGACAATTTAACGTTTGATTCACGCATAAACCTTCAAACTGTCGAAGCAATGTCAAAAAAGAGCGAATTTCGCTGTTATGAGTACTAGGCTTAATCTTGCCAAAAAAAAAAAAAGAACATAGGTTTTCTTGTTTATTGTTTGCCAACCAGACGCCATTTGGACAGGTCGTTGGATTGCCTAATTAGGCACTAGCTGACGTCACAAGCATAACCTCACTTTCGTTGAGGGGACAAACAAAGCGTTTTGAATGACTATTTATACACACAGGCGCTAGCTTGTCACCAATGACATAACGTGACTTTCGATAGGGGGACAAACATGTCACTGAGGTTATGTGTGAGACGTTAGCTAGCACCTAATTGGACACGTTTACTCTGGAGTCAAAACCAACCCGGAGGTGACCCGCTATTGAGAAAACGACCCTAAGCAGAAAAATATTGAGCGTGGCGAGAAGGGACCGGGCACAAATTGAAATTTGAGACCCCTAGTGGCGGTTTTCATAAGAATTTGTATAATAAACAATTAGGCTCACCAACCACGTGATTTTTCAATATGGCGACCGTGGAAAATTTGACGTTTGTTTGTTTATCTTGAGTTTATTTGGAATATTTTCAAGCTAATTACAGTTTACTTTGTTATACCTAATATACTTTTTAAGATGCAGAGTGAATATTTAATGAGTTGAATGCAGGAAAATCGGGATCTGGGCGAACGGTTAGTTTAAAAAAATGTCCAGATGACATTTTGATCCACAGTTCACATTAATGAGCAAATTAAGGCCTACAAAAGCTTAGATTCTTACGAATATTACGAAAATGGCTTTATTTCAGATGCAGGAACAGTGGTAGTGAGAAATTTTCACGTTTTAATTGGAAAATTTTAAAACAAAGGACAATGAAAAAAGCCTGACACCATCCTTGTTACCTTGTTGAAACTATTTCCAAAATCAACTTCAAGACCCGTTTGTGGCATTTTCAATTGAAAGAAATACTAATGAAGTCAATAAAATAAAAAAATAAACAGAGTTCATTCACAAAACAACCACAAAATGCACTTTAAAAAGCTTAAAATTACATACAGTGAGGGGCAAGCTACTAGGTATATAGGATGTAACCTGACGAATTAGCAGGCGTCCGCATGTCAGAAAATGACAAATCGATTTAGCGCTAACCTGGCGACAACCAAGTAAAAAGTTTCTAGGGTTGTTAATAATTTTCAAAAATACGGTTGTGTTTCTTCCTGAAACCAAACGAAATGACGTCCCGGAAAATAATGAGGATCAAGAAGCCAAATAAATTATGTTGTTGGTTGTTGGCAATAGTTAACAAAACTTCAACTTTTTCGACTCGTGCTCTTGCGCAGGATATTGACTCGAGTACAAGGACGGTTAGGAGCCACAGAAAAAAAAAAGTATCGTTCGTAGAAAGTAAGAAACTCCCAAAAAATTGATCCTGAGGACAACATCAGGCGAATGGATTTTTGTGAAACTGTCATTAATAAGGCAAATGAAAATCAAGATTTTCTTAGAAAAATTGTCTTTACAGATGAGTCGATATTTCAACTTCATGGTCGACATAATCCTAGTCACACCCGTTATTGGTCTAAGGAGAATTTACACAGGTATTTTGAGCTTAGAGCCCAGCGTCGTCAAAAGGTAACTGTCTGGAGCGGTTTGTGTGGATAACATATTATTGGGCCGTACTTCATGGACGCTAACTTAACTGGTCCAAAATATTTGGATCTTTTGCAACGGGCCAACGGCAGATAACCAGAAATTGAAAGATTATCTGGTCCTATAGATTTAATGAAATATGGTATCAATAAGATGGATGTCCAGCCCATAATACGGGTTTCATTCTGGACCATTTGAATAATACTTTTCCGAACCGTCTCATTGCTGGGTCGAGAGCTACAATACTGTGACGCTCTCCCGATCTTGCACCCAACGATTATTTTCTCTTGGGTTATTGCAAATCAAAAATGTATGGTTTTCAGGAGAATCGCGCCGTGAACCTTGAGCAGCTGCGTTTCAAAATTCGAGAAATATATCTAACTGTCACCCCTGTGATGCTAAATAATATTCGTAGAGCCTTCTATGATCGTTTAGGTCATTGTTTAGTTCAAGAAGGTGGACTGGGACTGTTTGAACATTTGCTACATTGTAGTGCAAATGGTAATCGAGCCAGGTTTTTGGGGTCAAAACTAGAATTTTTGTTTTTATTTTACTTAATTTTTTTTCGATTTTTTATGTTAAATATATTTTTAGTTTTTCCTGGATGGCTTTTTTAAAATACATGTTTTTTTTTCCATAGATTATTGTTTCGGTTCCAAAAAAAATCTATCTATACACGCCGTTTAATAATTATAAGTAAGTGAAGCTCGACGATACATCTAAAAGCACGGTCTAGATGCTACGTTTTGCATCAAGTTTTGTCTGCACAGTTCAACACGTGATCGATCAGGTATCAGTAACGTAACGTCTGGACCGGGCTTAAGTCTGTAAAATCATAAAACGTACTGATGTGAACCATGGTTTATGAACATCAAAGTCATCGAAAAAACGACAGCGGACCGACAGCGACAGGTGTTCAGACGGCTGCGGACGATCGTAAATTCGTCAAGTTGGATCCTATATACCTAGTAGCCTGCCCCTTACTGTATACTCTCATATACGGTATAATGAACTTCTGCCACAACGCACTTTTTGACAGGTCGTTGGAATGCCTAATTAGGCATTCCAACGACCTGTCAAAACTATTCCAAAATGGCGTTCGTGGCCGAAGTTCCTTATTTCCTATATGACAGTACACAATTTAAAGCTTTTTAAAGTGGATTGTGTGGTTGTTTTGTGACTAAACCCTATTTGTTTTTTCATTTTATTGACTTCATTAGGCTTTTTTCTAATTAAAAATACCACAAAAGTGTCTTGTTGTTGATTTTAGAAGGCGTTTCAACAAGGATGATGTCAGGTTGTTTTCAGTGCCCAACCTTTCAAATTTTTCCAATTAAAACGTAAAATTATTCAGTACCACTGTTCCTGCATCTAAAATAAAGCCATACTCGAAATAATTATAAGAATCTAAGCTTTTATAGGCCTTCATTTGGTCATTGCTGTGAAAACTAGGTCAAAATGTGAACAAATGTCAACCAGACATTTTTTCAAACTTATCGTTCGCCCACATCCCGATTTTCCTGCACTAAAGTCTTCGAATATTCACTCTGCATCTCAAAAAGTATATTATAGCAAAATAAACTGTAATTAGCTCGAAAATATTTCAAATAAACTCAAGATAAACAAACAAACGTCAAATTTTCCACGCTCACCATATTGAAAAAACACGTGGTTTGGAGAGCCTAATTGGGATTTTGACAAACTTTCAATATACTCTAACCTATGGACGAGACTATAAACCTTTTTCACTTATTATTGGCGTAGTGGCGTGCCATGGAAATTTGGCAGGTTGACCCTCGTATAATAATGACAGTATATGTGAAATTCCAGACAGTTTTAAGTGTGGTTTACATAATTTCGTAAGTGCCGCGATATTAAAATTTTCTGGCCTTTCTGGCAAATCAAATTTGACACATTTTTCAATGCATTTTTCAATAATGCTATATTATAAACGGTACCTAACTATTTTGCGTACCTGCAAAATCTAATGACATTTTTTAAAATTCGGCATTGTCAAATTTCTTTCGTATTAGGCAATTCAAACCACGTGACATTCAAGATGGCGTGGCGGCCACACATGGGCCAAAAAACACAAAAAAATATCTAGTTTTTGCCGGAATTGATAGTTCAGGTACCTAGTCAACAAATATTTTATTAAATAATGAAAATCAAAGTTGTAAGCAAAACTGTATGCAGAATAATTTAAAATACGCATAAAAACATATTCAAAACAAACTTGCTTGGCCGCCACGTCACATTGAATTTTCCGTTTTGACAGATGGATTGAATTGCCTAATTGAAGATGCCGAAAATAATTTCAGAAGAAAAAAAAAGGGAAATATTTAAGGAAATATTAAAATCTCATGGTTATTTTAAAAAAAATAAACCAGAGGCTCTTCAGGGAACAATTGAAGCCCAACTTGCAGATACATGGGCGCCCGGAGGGGGGGGGGCAGGGGGGGCATCTGCCCCCCCCTGGCTTTCAATATAAATACTTAAAGGAAAAGTAATTTGTGCACCTATCAAAAGATACAGAGAATTAACTTTTTTTCCCGTCCGAAATAAAAGTATTTCCAAATTGTTTTATTTTTTAATGTTTATTATATTAATTACAATTAGCAAAATTTGGGTGTGGTCCATAAAAAATTTCCGCCTGCGGTGCGCTTTCCACGATTCCCCCGAGAGCAGTTTATTTCCCCCCCCCCCCCCCCCCCTGTGACAAATTCTGCGGGCGCCGATGTGCAGATATATTTGAGGTAGGTATAACTTAAATGTAGATGTGATGCCATTTCTTACCCAACCAACATTTTCCTGAAATTTTAGGCGGGAACCAGGACTATTCAAAGAATTTTGACAGGACAATAAACAAACAAAAAACCTTTAGGCCGACCGAAAAAGACAGACACTATTATGGACCGAATGTTTAAAGAATATTTACAACGACAAATTTGGAAATACAATTCTAAAAATGAATATTTTACATTACAAACATTACTGACAAAATAAATTTGGAATTTAAGGGAGGGCAAACAAGTTTATATAAGATTTTAAAATCTATGGGTATAAATTTAATTTAGTAAATGGACGCAAAATTTTATGTGAGCAGAAACATGTTATTGCTGCCAAAATTACATTTTTGCGGAAATACCTGCAATATTCAAACGAACATATATATTTAGATGAAACTTGGATCTACCAACACGGATCTCAAGTTCGTCGATGGATACACGAATCTGATATGAAAAGCAACCCAACCAAAATTAAGTCAGAGGGGAAACGTTTTAATATTTTGCATGCGGGGAGTATTTCTGGGTTTTTAGATGGGTGCGATTTTTTTCTAGATTCAAAAAACAATGACAGAGACTACCACAATACCATGAACGCGGACATTTTCCAAAAATGGGTCGTTGATCAACTAATTCCTGCATTGAATTTATTTGAAGAGAAATGTGTAATAATCATGGACAACGCTCCATATCATTCAGAGCAGAAGGATAAACCATCTTCATTCTCTTCAAAGAAAGACAAAATGCAGGAATGGTTGGTTACACACTTCGACACAAAAATGACCAAAAAACAACTATGGGATCTAACTCAACCATTTCGGAATAGACTAAAACAATACAAAATTGACGACATTTTGAAAAGCCACGGACACGAAGTTCTTAGATTACCTCCTTATCATTGCCAATATAATCCTATTGAAATGGCATGGGGGTTTTGTAAGAACTTCTATAATAAAACTATAACTTCGCAGCCACCATCCACGGATAGGGTTGCGAGGGTATGGCGTGAGTCTCTTTCAAAATGTACCTCAGACATGTGGACGAATTTTTGTAGACAATGTGACAGACTTATTCCAGAAGACTGGACAAAATACATGGGAGACTTTCAAAAATATTTTTCAAAAATATTCCTCCTTTCATTATTTCTCTTGGAGAATCCGATTCCGAATCGGATTCAGAAATGTTGTCTGAATCTGAGGAGGTATCTATCTAATTATTCAAGTGAAATGGTGGAACCTGAATAAGACGGACTAAAAATGGATCTGAATTTGAACTATTACTTTGAAAAAAACTATAAGGGGAGGGTGGATAGTAATACGCTAATATTTCCCGCCTCTTGCGGCTTTCTGATCTATCACGCCAAGGTGCCAACAGTATCTCCAGAATGGTCAAAACTCAACCGGCACAGATCAGATTGTTTTTGTGAGATATTTTTTTTTTTTGAAAAAGCTTTTCATAGGAATTTTGTATTTTTGGCATTGTTGATCTAATATTTCAAAGAAGCGAGGTAAGTATTTTATTGTTTATTTTAATGTTATTTGTTTAACTTTTTGTGTCAGAGTAGAAAGCAAGGTTAAGCGATAAAGTTATGTTCTCACAGAACGAAAATACCAATGGGAGGTTTTGATATTTTTGAGCTAATCCGATAAAGTGCACAAGGGGAGAGGCTGCACAGGATCTCCCTTTGTTGTCCATAGCTTTCCTCCAAAAAGAAAAACAGCAACAAAAACTTGTGGCAACATGGTGGTTGAAACATATTATTATATTCCATTTCAGTTCAGCAAGAACATAACAATAAGAACATAGAAAAAGACTGACAGGGAGTTTTGATTCCATGAAACAAGCTAGTTGATGTGATTGACAATAACATATCCTATCCAGATAGGAAAAAATGGAATAAAGAAATCCAGTGTTGGTAACCGGGTTGAACTATGTCAGACAAGTCCAAGAAAAAGGTCTCGAAAATGTTATGTTGTACCAAATTTTATAACGTCATAAGTATTTTCTATGCAGATGAAAAACGCTTAAGAGAAATATCCACTGAAGTGTTCCTCTATGTTTTACGGTCTGAAGCCAAACGCAACAAGGGGATTAGTTTATGAATATGCTCAAACGAATTCTAGAACTCATGCAAATTTATAATTTGGATGAGGTAAAATTTAATCTTTTTTGAACCACTCATGTTATTTCAAATTCTTTTTTGTAGACTGGTGTAACGACGGTACAACGAGTTCCTGAAATGTTTGGAAAGAAGCCACTTCTCGTGAAAGAGGTGAATTGATTACGCAAGTAGGAATAATCTCTTCCAGCGGAACAGCGTTGTCGCCAATTTGAGCATTTCCGTTTCCCAGCATACGCTATGACGCCAAGAGAATGATGCGAGGTGTTTCGGGATGTGGTGCTCTGGGATTTGCTTGTGATATGTTAACAAGCTTGGGTTAGAACCGCTGCACCAACAAACAAAAAAATCAGGTTCCAGATGCACTGAAATAATGCCATTTTATCGAAACATCTTCAAAGAAGAAGACTTTTCCTCCTCTCACGTAATGGATCAACCGGCTCCCACCATCTATAATAATTATTCATATCCAGAGCCGCAACTAACTATCCACATCAAAAAGGCAACCTAGAGCTAAAACCATCAACATCAAAAAACTATCCTGCGCCATAGATGGTAGATGCATATGATTGCCACTGACACTCCCGAAGACAGCGATTAGGGATATGGAGGAGGATCGAATTGAATGTAAAGATAATTTATCAGATGATTAATTATTTTTTATCAACGACGAGAAAAATTTTGATTACAAAGAAGTTCCAGAACAAAGTTTACGGTAAAAGTAGTGTCAGAAATTAGGCAGCGAAAATTATAAGAAGAGTTGATTGATATGAAGTGAACTTCTTAGAACGTCACGTTGTATCAAATAGATTCACAGTGATTAAGCTTTGGTTCCTTTCTACGACATTACTTCTTCACTTCCATCTCCCATTAATGATAGAAGAAAGAGATTTAGAGACATGATTTATTTCAATTTAGATTTGACGTAATTTGGTTTGCAGTGATGATTTTTTTATTTGTGTTTTTATTTTTTTCTATTCTTTAAATTTTCAAGAATTCCATTCAATTTAATTAGAATGTAGGAATTTATATCTTTTATCTGTTCTAGTTATTTTTCAAAATAATCACTTGGCGAAATATAATATTTTACCTTCACCTTGAAATAAACTATTTTTATTAAATGCACCATGTTTTTGCTCATGTCCAAAAACTCCCCTATTTTGCTTCAATGTCTCCCTTCTGATGGAGAGGTATTGGACTCAAGCAAGGCAACATACAAGAATATTTTTAAAGAAAACGCTTTACAGAATTGGTTTTCTAATACATCATTTTAGTAACCT
Source organism: Ceutorhynchus assimilis (assembly GCA_917834065.1). Taxonomy (NCBI): domain Eukaryota; kingdom Metazoa; phylum Arthropoda; class Insecta; order Coleoptera; family Curculionidae; genus Ceutorhynchus; species Ceutorhynchus assimilis. The sequence goes on along the minus strand of OU892283.1, from coordinate 35,989,116 downwards.
ATAGTTGAGGTTATCTAACTGAAAATGTAGGTTTAAGTATATTAACACTTTCTCAAAAAATGGCCTTATGTAAGTTTTGTTACAATACGATCCTGCAAGGGAAGATATTTGGATAGAGAGGACCAGGAAAAAGAAGAATATCATGACGGAAAAATCTCAGAATATTGTTTGATAAAAGCTCGCCACAACCAATGACTTGAAATAGCTATTTACCTAACAAGTGCGGAATAGTATATTACATACACAAAACGCCCCGCAGACAGCGAGTCTGGGCCCATAACCTGTAAAGATTTGGGCGTTTTTCTAATATTGAGCAATTAAACAAAATCACTTTTTACATTAATTTATTCAAAAGTTACCCGGATTACAACAACAACAGATAATTCACACGTGCCGTTATTTTTCAGTGTGTGACAAGTGACTTTTTAACTTGACATTTTTTCAGACTTGTTACAATAAAAGACATACGTTTTACATTTACATATTCCTGACTAATCAAGGACATGACACACAGAATCATGACGTCATACTAAATACATTCATTGTTTTTAACAGTAACCCGCTTCTTATGTGGACGTTTTTTCTTTGGTGAATTTAACGCTAAATTATCCCTAACTTTTTGAGAGATTTCACATTGGATTTTACTCACAGTGGTTATAGGTACCAATATTCAGTGCAGCTTCAACAAGCTAGAAAAATATTCCCAATTAAAGCCCCAGAAAATTTATATTTGATAGTATCAATATACTTCACCTCTCTAACGCTATTTAATGGCAAAATGGGGCCCCCATTATCTCGTTCCTGTTCAAAGAAACTAATTAGAGACACAACGAGTTTCTGACTCTGACTATTCAATGGCTTTGGCATTTTATAGATACACAAATAGAAATAATTTCAAATTATTAAAATCAGTAACCGCAGATTTGCAGCAATATTTGGCAACATAACCCATGAGTGCCAATCTAAATGTCATTTTATCGGCCGATTCGGTTAAATGCCAACAGTGTTTTGTCTTTTTTTAACTAAGGTTAAATAAAAAGGAGAATGAGCTCTCAGCTTGAAAAGAATTTTAATTTCTTAAAAACTGCAATTGGCAATAATTTCGACGTCATTGATCACGTGGATACACTGTTTAAATAATTTCACTATAGTTATTTATCTAGGAAGCGATATGCAAGCAAAAATTTGACATCTGGGGGCGGATTACGAACTCTCGATTCGAACCGAAACCGCCATGGATTTCGAACGCATTCTGATGCATTTGCATGGAGTGCGTTCAAAATCCATGGCGGTTTCGGTTCGAATCGAGAATTCGTAATCCGCCCCCTGGTTTTTTCTCGGTAAAATGATTAATTTAGTCTAATGATGAAGAATACGAAAGAGGCGAAAGGGCCAAATTCATATAGAGGTGCAAACAGGAAAACTTCAAGGTAAAATTTATTTTCGCATGGTGTGGCAGATTATTGAACTAATTAGGGTGGATCCGTTTGTCCGACGAAAGATGTCCGAAAAACATTCTATTCTGACATAATCGTATAAAAATATGTCAAAATAGAAGATTTTTCGGACATATTTCGTCGGAAAACGGATGCATGAAAATCCGGCCTTACTTCGATCGTTTCTGACAACTCGGTTTAATTTGTCTTTGTCAGCAACTTGCCCGAAAATGTTCTATCTTTTTTTAACACATGCAAAATACAAAATTTGACAAATGATTGAATCCAAAGACCATCAATCAAAAACTGAATGCTCACAATCATAACGTAAAATTTCTTCTATTATTTATATTAGAGAAATGAGAAAACAATGCGATCATAAATATCAATTAATTAGACAAAACCGACACCAATAATGGTGTGTTTTCGAATTTGTGATGATGCGAGATACAGTAAAAAGGTAAACACAAAGAGCTTAATACAAACATTTTTAGTTACTGTATATTTATAAAATAGGAAACTTTACAATTTTTTTTTGATTTTGTCAAATCATTTATTTATGCCTTGAAAGAGTATTCCCCAAATATTATTCCCTAGAACTCAATAATAACTTGGTGAAAAATGTTTAAAGTTTCGCGCGAATTAAGAGCATTTCAAACGACCCTAAATGCGCGCGAATCTGGATGACGTCACGTAGTATGATTTTGCGTTAAGCCGGCGGCACACTATGTGTCCAACCATTGGCCCCAACGTTGGATTGATCCAACGTTGGGTACAGTGTTTTTTACTCTAGCATTCGGCAAATGTATCATCATGTATCCGATGAGCGCACGGCTACACGATGCCACAAATCGCTATCTGTCCAACGTTAAAAGGCATTCGACACATCGTGTGGCGCCGGCTTCACCTTGTCGTCAAACGTCATACTTTATTGTATTTAATTTGGTTGATTTCCACATTTTCCACAGTTATTTGGTTTGTTGTTGTTTTGTGCTGCGGCAAGTTGTAAATTTTGAAGTATAATGGAAAAAAAGATTCGCACATACTTACTTTTGCTACCATATCACAAATTACAGATTGTCGGATTGGCCTTTGGAATTTTCTTCTTCGGTCATAATTAATAGGTATATCGTTTTATCCATATAATGCTGAGCTGATCATTAAATTTAAGTTAAGTAAACCAATTCTAATAAATGTAAAATTTTAAAAAATCAGAGAAAAACGTAAATAAACACAGCTAACGGGTATTTATTATGTAGAGTTCGAGTAAACGCTCGGAGTTGATGTTTTGTTCTTTTATCCCTGTTCTTCTCATCATAAAGAAAAAAGACGGAAAATGCTCCGAGCACTCAGTGTTTCAAGACGAACTCACGGTATGATGGACGGTTGCTGACAGACACTGACAATTCATACTACATGACGTCACGACCAGTACCAGAGCGTTTTTTCCCGCTGGAAATAATTTGAATTTTTTCGCATTTTTAATTCCCTATTGTGGCCGTTTGCGACAAAAAAAAATTGTTTTTTTCGCTGATATAGTTTTTAATTAATGTATTCTTATGATTTATAGTAATATTTTCATGTTTAAATTTTTTGTCAAGTTCCCTATTGGAATAAAAAAATAAGTTTGTTTGAAGATATCTCAATTTTGTATTGTTCAATTCCCTCCTTGACCCCCTTAAGGAATCTCATTGCATCTAATTTGGATTTTTTAAAAATAAGTTCTGTTATCGTTCTAAACAGTTGCTCGGTAAATTTTAGCAAGTTTTTTCAACAAATGTTTTGCTTTGCAATTAACTGTTTTGAGCGTTTACAGTACTTTTTTTTTAATGAATCTTGAATAAAATCAAAGTTAATAATTTAATTATTCAAAAAAGCCGCCTTTTCACTGTCGGTAAAGAAGAAACCTGCATTCAAACAATGATCACTCTTCTATTGCTGTCCGTAGCCACCAGGGGCGCTAACGTCGACATTGTGCCAGTTAAGTACAGGGGAATGACTTCTCTCGTAGTTTACTACTATTATATTTCTCTATGGGACAAACCTTCTCGTTTGTCCATGATGGATTTCCCTTAGATAAAAAAAACAAAAAAACAAAAAACAACTTCACCTTAAACTAAATTAATCATTTTACCGAGAAGAAAATATAACCATATAGTTATTAATTGCACGTACTCACGTAGAGAGTGCAATGTACGCTCAATGAGAGTACTTCTCGCGCCGTGCGCGGATCGCGCGTACAACGCGCGCGGTCAACTTATGGCGTTTTCGATTGGTAGATCTAGTGCGAAACTAGTGCAATTTTTTCTATTTCTATCTTTTTCTCCTACATGTCAATTAAAAAGATGCAAATACACTCAGTGCGCACTGAATCTACCAATCGGAAACGCCATTGGTCGTTGGATTGACCGCAAACTATTCACAGTAGATGAGTGTTTGAGCACTCATTTTGTAGGCAATTTCAAATACTTCGAAATGGTATCGAAGCAGTGTGCGAAAAAACCTACCGGTCTCACGGTATTCACGAAAAACCAAAAACTACCCCCCACTTTTGACCTTTTACCGGCCATTGTGATTCACCTAATCGTCCTATGACCTTGATTTTATCATCATTAGATAGATAATTTCATTTTCCACAAATTTGATCTCTTGGACTTGACGGTACGGGCAATAGCACCGAAGATAAGGAATTAAAACGAACTCAACCCTACATAAAGAGGGGGTAGTATTTTCCCCCACCCCCTCGAATACGGAAACTCAGTTTTAGGCCCAGTTGTACAATCTCGGTTCAAAACAAAGTTCAACTGAACTCGATTGGTACTTGAGCTTTCCCATTTAAAATACATTGCTGTCAGCTATAAATCAAATTCTATCTTTTTTGACAGCAATATGCATTTCAAATGGGGAAGTTCAAGTACCAGTCGAGCTCAACTGAACTTTGTTTTGAACCAAGATTGTACAATTGGGCCTTGATTCAGATCATGCCCCCGAACACACCCTCAAAATTTCAGCCATTAGTATTTTTTAGTAAATGCGATTTATTTGTCCCTATTTACTGTACTACAATATTTTTGCGCACTTTAAGAGGGGCGTCAGATAAGAGCCAGCGCGCCATCTTTTGGGCTTTATAACATACATTAAATATTTTTTAATCAAATTCTCTGTAAGTAATTGACTAATTTACAAGTAGATGGCGACATCTTCAATATCAATTCGTTTACACAGTAATTTACAGTGGACTACATAATTTTATTCAGATACAAATGAAATAATAGTATTTCACATTTTTAGCTAGGTGAAACAGTTTTTACTGGCATTTAAAAGAAGTGACTATCCTTCCCGAACTCAGCGACATCTTTTAGAGAAGCGCTGAACAAAAATTTGATTTGAGTCTTTGCTGAAAATGACAGCAATCACCTCGTTGTTTGGCAGATTTTGACTATGATTCAAAAATTATAATTTTCGAAAATTCTGTTCTATTCATTTTTTCCAGAATTTTACTATCCGAAATTTTGGACAGTTATTGTTGGTGTGCTACTCTATATGTTTATCCCCCCTTTTTCATTTAAATCCGTGACCAAAATTTGCATATTGTTGTCAACAAAATGGTAATAATTTTACTATTTAGAATGCGTATTTTGCAACCAAAAATGCTTCGAGTTCTACTCCAATTATTGTTATGAACATAACTTCATTTTACAAAAGTGCTCTAAATTTGGAATTGAACAGTATTTTGTGAAGGTCTGTAAATGACATTTTATTTAAAGGCCCCTCTCCTCTTAACATTTGCCTGCCCTGGCCAATCGCCATTTTTGACAGATCGTTGGAATGCCCGTTCTGTTTGTGGGAATGGCCTAAAGAAGTTACCAAGACGATATACCAGACGACTAGTAACATGTCATAAAAACGTCATTTCTATACAAAAATTTTCATATTATTCGTTCAAGCAAAGTTTATAATGCGCATCGGTATGTGGAAATATGTATTATTTCTCGTTGCAGTTGCTTCATATGGCTCTGGAGATGATCCTAGTGTTTCGGAAAAACGGCCGTCCGGAAATTATAACTTTTTGGTAGAAGTCGTAAGAAAAGACACAAAGGAAAGAGTAGCCGTGGGTACTCTGTTATCTCCTACCAAAGTTTTAGCTTCAGGAAAATTATTGGTTTTAAGTCCGTGGAGATATGAAGCCAATCTGGTGGCTCGACAACGACGAAGAAAGCGATTTATTTTTTCGATTATAGGGTTGGTTCAAGCAGTGGTTAGTAATGCGGTTAGTGCTACGATAGGCAGTATGGCTGGCCTCGGAGGATCAGTGAACTCAAATCTGTTTAGTAATGGCGATATTACAATCATAACCATATCACCACCACAATTACCACCACAATCACCACAATTACCACAATTTCCACCACAATTACCACCACACTTACCACACTTACCACGCCCTATGCTTCGCTCAACTTTTACATTTGTCAAATTTTTGATACCTTCAGACATCAAATCACCAAAATCATCATGGGCTCCAGAGTATCGCACTGCGCAGTTTAAATTAGCAGACACACCTTGTAAAAAAGCCACCGTTTTAGGCTGGAAACAAGGCGCTACGGTGGATATAATTGCAGCGAAGAAGTGTGCAGAACAATTCAAAATTCAGTTAAATGACGGACAATTCTGCAGCTTGAACGAAGAAAATTTATTTTGCGATGCAAATCAACAAGGCGGTCCAGTCATGTGCGGCGATTTTCAAGTTGGTATTTTGATTCCTGGACTTTACTGCAACGGAGAGCCATTTCAGTTTGCTCCCATTGGATATTATATTGATAGCATTGTCAAAGTTATGGAACCACGAGAAGATGCAAAACCACTCCCAGATGATAATTCAACAGTACCAGTACCAACGACTGACAACAAGGGAATTTGCTTGAAAACTAATGCAAATATTTTTGTTTTATTATTGATTGTTATATTATTGTGAATTTTTATTTAAAACAATGAATAAACAAGTCGCTCCAGTGTCCAAACTCTAAATTTTTCTACGAATTTCTCCACTTTGGTCCTTCCACTAATTAAATATTAGCTCGAACACCAGGGTAAAGTTCGATTCTAAAGAGCAGGTTAAGCGCTGTCCTATGGACATAAGGAGTAGGAACGCGCTATTCTGCTATGAATCTAAGTGGAACCAGTTTTTGGCAGCAGGTAAAGCATTGAATAGACCCCTTGCATCAAATTTTTTTATTGCTGATTTCGATAGTCCATGAAAAATAAGTCAATGCGTGTTTTTTCTTTTTCTGGTAAGTCAAAAATTGGAGGAGATAGGAGATAGAGTAAAAATCAAACGAGAAGAAGCCACTGTCATCAGCGCTGACAAAGAAAGCAGATTTGTTTTTCTCTGGGTCCCTCCCATTTAAAGTGAGACAAACGATAACGCGCGTGGCTTCTTCTCGTTTGATTTCTACTCTACAACGCTTTGAAATGTCCTTCCGACGTCATAACTTAAGTATAATACATTATGAGTTGTGACGTTGCACATGCTCAGTATATGTATATACCGGGTGGGGCACGAAAAACTTTCCACCCAGGTTTTCTCAGGTGTTAGGTGTTTAATCAAAAATCGCTCAGACACGTCAATTTTTGTTTTTGGGGGGACACATTTTATTGGTATTTTCATCCCCTACCTGTGAACCCCTAAGTGGGGGTGACAGGTACCCACAAAATTTCAAATGCAAAGGGGTCGAGTGATACATCATTTGATAGCTATTTTCATTAAGATTATATCCTCGAAGTTTCAAGTTGCTACTATATACAGCAAGGCTTAAAGTCAGGCCTATAGTTTATTACAGCAACGCGAGATGTCAATGCTGTCGCCCCTATAGTGTGCCCTAACTTGACTGTCAAAAAAAAATAGAAATCTTCATTTGGTTAAATAACGTTTTTTCTTTTTTTGGCGGAAATTCGAAGTATTATTCTGTTTTACATAAACAGGGTTGTAGTTTCGACCAACGCAAATAATTTTGAACGTTCATCCGTCGGCTTTTTTTCTAAACAGTGTAGCTACGGGCGTATTTCCAACTATTTTTGCAGTAGCGAGAAAACTACAAGTTCAAAAAATTTGAAAAAAATATATGTCGCGTAGAATTGCAATAGTAGTTTGTAAGAAAAATAATGGGAAACTTCATCTATTCGTTTTGAAATAAATGGTGAAAAACTACTTTTTTTCAGTTTTTTTTAAAAAATTTTGGATTAAATTATATCGATAACCATAAAACATATATTTTTTTTGGAATTTTTGAACACAAGGTTCAGAAAATAGGAGTTGACTTTAAACCTTAACGAAAAAAAGCATTTATCCTAACTTTGACATGCCGCCATTTCGGCAGGGTTAATAGTAACAACTCAAAACTTCGGGGATATAATCTCAATAAAAATAGCTACCAAATGACATATCACTCGACCCCTTTTTCCATTTGAAATTTTGGGGGTACCTGTTACCCCCACTTAGCGATTCACGAGTAGGGGGTGAAAATACCAATAGAATGTGTCCCCCAAAAAACAAAAATTGACGTGTCTGAGCGATTTTTGATTAAACACCTGAAAAGTTTTTCGTGCCCCACCCGGTATACAAAACTCAATATTTGTATAACTTTCGGAATAATCATATTTGGACAAAATAAGAAAACACGCATCGATTTTTTTTCGATTTGCTACAGTTTGCAATAAAGAATAATCGTAGGTAATACCATAAGAGCTCAGATTTAGCCGGATATTTTTTGGCTTGGTCTCGAATACTTTTTTTCAGGAAATTTAACGAGAGCGCAGCTCGAGTGATTTTGTGGAACAGATCAAGATAAATTGCATGAAAGTAAGTATGAGAGAGCAAGCAAAAAAATATCCTGCACAAAATCTGTGCTCGAATGATATTTAGTACGGCAATTCCACGAATGCAAAATCAAAATAAAATATTTTTCCACGAGGGTGCGCAAAGTAGTACTTTTGCGTACGCAAAGAAACCCTTTCCTAAACGTGTGCGGGAAATTTTTTTTCCCGCGCACTTTTTTTCTGCTACCCATAATAAAATCCGGGGGCCCCCTATTTGGGGGCGGAGCCCCGATGAAGCCCCCTTTTTGCGGGGGCCAGCCCCGCGGGGCCCCTTTTAGGGGGCGAAGCTCCGCGGGAGCCCTATATTTGGAGGGCCCAGCCCCCTGTGGCCCCCTTTATTAGGTGGCAAAACCCCGCGCTGAGGGGGCCGAAAAATTTTTCATGCAATTGTTACTATACAGGGTGTCCCACGGTGGATGGCGTATTAGACGTTTATGGAGAACTAAAAAGCGGATCTTTTTGAAAATTTGGCAACCGGGATAAACGACCATGATCTACACTTTAAAAATATTTTTGTTTATGCGGTGTTGTTGCTTCTACTCTTAACCAGTGGCAACATCGCTATTTTAAATAGAACACCCTGTATGTGATTGCATATTTGGATTCTACGTTAAATTCTGAGCTGATTTCATCTGATATACCCTATACCTAGGTTCAACTGTTTTGGAAATATTGACATTTGAAAATTGACTTTTTGCAACTTTGACAGGCTGTAAAACCTGAACGGTTAATTTTAGAGAAAAACCGATTCTACATTCCTATCTTAGATTTTCATGAACTATCATTTGACACCAACTTTGAATTTAACTGGAGATTAAATTTAATTGGAATTTTTAATCATGGAATAAATTCAAAGTTGGTGTCAAATAATAGTTCATGAAAATCTAAGATATGAATGTAAAATAGTTTTTTCTCTAAAATTCACCTTTCAGGTTTTACAACCTGTCAAAGTTGCAAAAAGTCAATTTTCAACTGTCAATATTTCCAAAACAGTTGAACCTAGGTATAGGGTATATCACATGAAATCTGCTCAGAATTTAACGTAGAATCCAAATATGCAATCACATACAGGGTGTTCTATTTAAAATAGCGATGTTGCCACTGGTTTAGAGTAAAAGCGACAACACCGCATAAACAAAAATATTTTTAAAATGTAGATCATGGTCGTTTATCCCGGTTGCCAAATTTTCAAAAAGATCCGCTTTTTAGTTCTCCATAAACGTCTAATACGCCATCCACCGTGGGACACCCTGTAGAGTAACGATTGCATCAACAGAAAATTTATCCGATTTTTTTATCCAGTTATATTTTCTCTTCCTTCCTATTTATCCGCTAGCAAACTACGATTTTTGACATTTCAAATGGGATTATTTATACATGAGTGGAATTGTCAATTTAATTTTCCATGCAAGTACCATAGAGAAATATAATAGTAGTAAACTACGAGAGAAGTCATTCCCCTGTACTTAACTGGCACAATGTCGACAATAGCGCCTCTGGTGGCTACGGACAGCAATAAAAGAGTGAACATTATTTGAATGCAGGTTTCTTCTTTTTTGAATAATCAAATTATTAACTTTGATTTTATTTAAGATTCATTAAAAATAAAGTACTGTAAATGGTCAAAACAGTTAATTGCAAAGCAAAACATTTGTTGAAAAAACTTGCTAAAATTTACCGAGCAACTGTTTAGAACGATAACAGGGCCGGTATTATCGTTCTCGAAAACGCTTACCGCTTTTTAGTCGCTCGGCACTCTCAATGTAAATTTACATTAGAAGTGCCGAGCGACTAAAAAGCGGTGAGCGTTTTCGAGAACGAGAATACCGGCCCAGAACTTATTTTTAAAAAATCCAAATTAGATGCAATGAGATTCCTTTAGGGGGTCAAGGAGGTAATTGAACAATACAAAAATTGAGATATCTTCAAACAAACTTATTTTTTTATTCCAATTTTATAAATATATAGTAACTAAAAATGTTTGTATTATAATAAGCTTTGTGTTTACCTTTTTACTGCATCTCGCATCATCGCAAATTCGAAAACACACTATTATTGGTGTCGGTTTTGTCTAATTAATTAATATTTATGATCACAGAATGTTTTCTCATTTCTCTAATATAAATAATAGAGAGTTATTGGACGTGCAATAAGGACAAGCAGTATTTAAATTAGCCTTATTTTGACATATACGCATACGCATTTGGGTTCGGAAATAAGGATTCCCTTAATAAGGTTACTGCTTGTCTTTATTTGTGTATGGTTAATGCAAGGCAGTAAACTTCCCTTATTTCAAATTTCTGACATTTTGGACGACTTTGACGTTTCGCTTTTTGACGATGACGTAATTTTACTTAGAAAATTTATTTTTTACAATAGTTTTCCATTTTACTGTGGGTAACATCCAAAAATGGGTATCAGCAGAAAATCACAAACAAAAATAAACACTTTTTGAGGCTGAAATTTATAAACATAGCTATCAGCTGTCAAAATTATGAATACAAAATAAGGTAATACCCTAGTACCTACTACAGTCTTCCAATAACTGTTTTTTTCTTGGAAAGATAGTGCTGATGCGCTAATCAAATAACGTAGATCTTTAATACTGCGAGGCAGTATTTAATAGTTCCAATAACTCTCTAATAGAAGAAATTTTAAGTTATGATGATGAGCATTCAGCTTTTGATTGATGGTCTTCGGATTTAATCATAGACGATTCAATAATTTGTCAAATTATGACAATTTTGTATTTTGTATGTGTTAAAAAAAGATAGAACATTTTCGGGCAAGTTGCTGACAAAGACAAATTGAACCGAGTTGTCAGAAACGATCGAAGTAATTAGTTCAATAATCTGCCACACCATGCGAAATACGCTACGGGTATGTGCACAAACACACTTCCAGATTGTTACATTAAACAAACGTCTCTCGTAGTTTACTATATTTCTCTATGGCAAGTACCCTATTGACCTGTCTCCCACAAATAGAAAAAGGGAGCTTAATAGTTGGCTGCAGTGTAGCCAGATTGTAGTCTTGCAGAACAAATGTAGACAATACAAATCGAACATTCCGTGCGTTCGGTATTTTGATCCGAGTTCTCCGAGCTTGAATTTACCGTTCGTTTATTTAAAAAGTGTACTCAGTGCAGGCACATTCGCGTTCGCTTGTTAAAATTTCTGGCACTTTGATACAGTGTTTAACTGCTCTGTTCGCTCGCTGGTCACGTGATTACGGCTCCGTTCAGCACGCTCTGCTCTTTGAGCAAAATACCGAACGCAAGTATTATAACATTAAAAGGCGCGTTTGTTTATTCCCTCGAAGTGCGGAGCGTGTGGAGCTTGAGCTACCTTGGACAGAGGTCAGCTGATCATCGAGCAAACCGAGCTTGAAAATCTTGAAATAAAAAACGAACGGGTTTGTGTATCTCGAACCATACAACAGCTGCGCTCTGTGCGCACCGTACGCTCGAAATTTTGAATGACGTTCGTTTATTTTCTTTCGAGCGTGTCGAGAAAAACTTTTCGCGTTCGTAAATACGTCGAGAGAGTGTATCGAGCTCGCTCGATTCGCTCGGAATTTTTTGATGGTGTGGAGTGTGCAGCGAGCGCCAATTTAAAAAAATTCTAAACCTACTAAGCTAGTAAAAGTAAAATTGATTTCCTTCGTGCGTGCAGAAAACGCGTTTTCACGCACCGATTTGCGTGGAAGTACCACTTTTCCGCACAGCGTGCATGAGAATAAATTTACCGCACGAAAAGTTTTTCACGCACTGTTTTTTTTTTCAATTTTTCTCTCACCATAAATAATTAATCCTACTCATAGGTAATAAAAATAATTGTTAATATGCTGTTATTATAAACTTATTGCTTAAACTTAATTAAAAAATCACATTTTTGACCATTTCCTTTATCAGTAGAGAAAAAAACAAACAATTTCCGTACGCTCGTAGAAAAAATGTTGTACCTAACACGAGCGTGAGGTATTTTCCGCACCTACGGTTTGCACGAACTCCGCTGGCGCGTTCCGTTGCGTGTGGAAAAATATAACTACCCACTTATCCACACTTGATAGGTGAATAACTATTTCGTTTTTGTTAGTTCAAAGTTTTTTAGTTTTTGTGAGTGTATGACGCAATCGAATTTTCGTGACGAATGTAGTTCATTAGTTTAAATTTTGTATTACAAGATTCACCAGAGATCTGGGTTTTGTGCATGGGCGAAGTTAGGGCATCAGATCTGGGGGGGCTACAGCCCCAGGCCCATACTGCCGCCCTCAATTAAAACGCGGTATCTGCAGCAAACATGAAAATGAGAAAACGGCGCCTAAAGTTTTTTCTCTGGATTTTGGGTTTGAATTGATTTCTTATCACGAAAAATGTACAGTGGTAGTTGGAAATATAGTTAAATTAAATGTTAAATTTTGAGGTGAAAATCGCCGTAACTGCATTAATAATTGAGATAATGAATATACAATGAACTTCAACATAAAAAAAACAAATTGGTCAGTTTATTGTACAAATTCAACATAATATAAGTACATAATTTTATAAAACACTTGATTAGATCATATCTTTCTCTTTCCCACTGTCAAATGCAGCTTGCTCAGTCAAAACGCGGTAAATACATGACGCGCACGTGCACATACCGCGATTTAGCTAAGGATGTTACAGATACCGCGTTTTAACTGAGAAATCATGTCATTTTTGCAGATACGGCAAAATATTTATATTGTGTTTTGCTAGTAAATGAGTAGTTACCGCATTTAGCAATTGTAGGTAGATAACAAAACCTGTAGCTATCTCAAATAGGAAAAAATCTCAATTTCTCAGATTTTTGTAGATGCCGCTTTTTAATTGAGGACGGCAGCATAGGGGGAAGCCCGCCGCAAGCGCTGCCGGAGTCAAGAAAAATGTTGGGGTGCCACGCCCAAAAACGTTCATTTCGACCCACAAAATGAACGATTATGGGCGTTCTGAGCCTTCAAAAAATAAACAAATTATTGTTTATTTCTGAAAGTACAGGGTGTCCGAATTTGGATGGTTTTAATAGGAAACATCAATTTCTGAGCAAGATACAAAAAAAAGAACCCCCCACTCCGAGGCTCAAATTTCTTGAAATTTTGATTGGTGCAAACCGCATTTTGAAATCTTCAACCGTTTAGCCGCTAGAGGGCGATTCTCGATTTTGAGCAATAATGTGAAACCATCATAACTTTTCTGTTTATGAAAATTATTGATTTCCGTAAAAACTTTCTAGAAGCCCTTTTTAAAGCAGAATTCAGTGACGTTGTCAGTTTTTTTCTAGTTGGTCCCAACTCCGAGATATTGACCAAAGTCTGGTTTTTTTCAATAGGACACTCTATATATTAATAGCTCATTAGAAAGCTCGGCTTTTTTCTGATTTCAATGATAGACTAAGATACTAGATACATAGACCTAAACTAAATGGGACCAGTTGGCAGATACCAATTTCACTGCAGGATCGATACGCTAGATCATTGATTGTCCCTGCAGGTCCCTGTATATGATTAAAATTCGCGCATCTTCGACAGCTCGGCTATATTCGGCTTTAGCAGCACCATTGGCGTAGCCAGGATTTTGCCTTGGGGCGAGGCGAAATTTACAGGAAGTGATCCTTGCTTGCAGCACCGCCGTATGCGCTGCTAGAGAGAAAGCGCCGCAGGCGCGAAATTTTTGGGTCTTTTCGCGGTATTAATGGGACTTCTAATGGCGGGGATGCGGCCATTTAAACAAATTATGATAAGAATAATTTATAGTAGAACGTGAAACCGAACGGAAAGGAAATAATAAACACAACAAAATATTCAAAATGTTTGTTGAAGTATAGGTATAGCAAAAACAACAAAAACATTAAACACACAAGTTTGATATAAAAATGAATAGTTAGGAACAGGAACAATATATTTCTGTGCCTACCCATTACACCCACTACATACAATACCAAAATCACTCATTGCCCCCATGTTTCCGGCGCATATGTCGGACACCCTGTACAAATAATATTGAACTAAATAAAAAATTTAAAAATGGGCCATATAGATCTCTGCAAAACAACATCAGAATTGGCTCAAATTAGGCATCAACATTGAGACTGAACCGTAAATGTTTAAATGCACATACCTAGATTTTTAAAGTATGATAATTGAAAAAAAAAATTGAAAATAGGTGTTAGTAGTTTGGTTTTTCGTAATTTCTATTTTCTAATATGTGTGTGTGTGATGAAGTGCGAACTATTTTTAGGAGGGCTAAATCAGTTTTTGGGGAGGCTTAGACCCCCCAAGCCCCCTTCTAACTTCACCCATGGTTTTGTGGCAGGAGGATTAACTTGTTAGATCATAAAAAATTTCAAGGGTGATGGCAGTATTACTAAACTATTACTTAAATTGCCTAAAACATGTACCTACATTCTTGAGAAGTATAAAGCTGGATTTATACAGGAAATAAAATAAAATAAAATAAGAAATAACATAACAAATAAGCAAAATAAGAAATAAGGCGTTTATACAGAAAAATATAAAATAAAATTAAAATTATTTTGAACCAATCACCACGCGCCTGAACTGTCATCGGTCTAATCTAATCGACGTCGTGACATGCGCAAATAGCATTTTCACATAAAATAAAATAAGAAGTTAAAAGTTAACCAACTTTTTATTTTTGCTTATTTGTTATCTTATTTTATTTTTGTGTATAAACGCCACCATGAGTTCTCATAAGGCCATCTTTTAATTTTATTTTATTTCTTATTTTATGTTATTTTATTTCCTGTATAAACCCAGCTTAACCTTGAATTTTGTGAAATAAGTAACTTGCCCCAATCTGTAAAATCAGATCTTCTCCTATGTACCTACGGTAACGGTTCTGAAAACTTTTGGTTTATTTATTTTTTATGACATGGAAAACGCTGCAAATGATCGATGTTGTTCGTTTCTTTGTTTCAATGTAATGAACTGAACTAATGAATTTGCCACAAAGCAGCGCTTTTGCTGAGAGGATATTCTCAAGCCTACTTAAACAATATAAAAACCAAAAATAGAAAAGGATAATTCTTATAACCTCAACAACAAATTCTCAATAATTGTTAGGTAAAGAGGTTCCATCGTCACCAAAAGTAACTAAGACAGCATCATATCAGCTCTCGTACTATTATATGATTTTTTGTGCTACCCATTCTGTAAGTTGACTTTTTTGACCTACGTCCATGAACTGTAAGTGTCACTTACAGTCCGGGTCAAAAAAGTAAACTTTTTTGACCGGGCCAAAAAAGTTACTTTTTTGACCGGGCCAAAAAAGTGTTGATATGAAAGGTGAAAATTGCTTGGTTCATATCTCTGTCAAAATAATGTCTCAAAAAAACTCGACTTCCCAAATAAAAAACCCAAAACAAATTAAGGATCAGAGCTGGGCAGGGCTTGAGTGCTTTGTGCTTGCGAAAGTGCTTGAAGCACTTTGAGGGCTTGAAAGCCCTGTGCTTCAAGCCCTTTTATAGATTTGTAATTGGGGCTTGCAAAGTCAATTACTTTAGAAAAGTGCTTGGTAATTTGTAATTGAAAAAAGTAATTCAAGCCCTTTCAATGAGCTTCAATTACTTTTAGAGGGCTTGAAGCACTTTTGGGAGCTTGAAGCCCTTTGAAAGGGCTTGAAGCCCTTTAAGAGGGCTTGAAGCACTTTTGGGAGCTTGAAGCACTTTGAAAGGGCTTGAAGCACTTTAAAAAGGCTTGAAGCACTTTAAAAGGGCTTGAAGCACTTTGAAAGGAATTTGAATTGACCATCATTCAACCTCCCACTTAAAAATTTTCGATCGTGTTTTGTCCCTTAATTTTTTTTTCTTTTATTTGAACTTGAACCGTCTTATGTCTTTTCTCTCTTAACAATGGAGGTTTTGGGTTCGAGCTTAGAATGGAATTTAAAAAAAAAATGAATGAACTTATTATTAAAATAAATAATTAATTTATATTGGTACCCTATTTAACTTTATCACTGGATTTTTTCCACTTTTCCCCATTGAACATTTTGGAAACCTTAAAATTGAAGTACCATGTAGTACCCCAAGTACCTACCCCAGAACTACATCTCAAAAAAAAACATACTACTGCTACTCTGTGAAATGTAAAGTTCGTCTCTACTATACCAATTCTGTGTGATGAGTTTACGCGGTAGTTTATGCCACTTTGAGAATTTTATTACAAATTCAAAGTGCTTTAGGCACATTTAAAGAGCTTCAAGTACATTTAAAGAGCTTGAAGCACATTTAAAGAGCTTGAAGCCCTTTTCAAGGCACCTCAAGCACTTTTGATGTGCTTCAAGCACTTTTCAAATCACTTTGAGGGCTTTGTGCTTGTCAAGCCCAAAGCATTTTGAGGGCTTTGTGCTTGTGAAGCACTTTTAAAAATAAAAAGGAATTTGTGCTTGAAATTGAAGCACTTTGATAGAGGGCTTAGGGCTTAGTGCTTCAAGCCCTTTTACTGAGGGCTTTGCCCAGCTCTGTTAAGGATACAATTTAATTGAAACAAATAGAAAATACCTAGACGTCGAAAAGTTGAAATTAGCATAAACAGATAGGTAATAATATTAATAGTTATATTTGCGAAGACGATCCCAAACCAACCCTGAACGCTAAAGTAAGAATCACACCATAAAAAGCCATTAATATTGTTTCATATCAATGGCTTTTCATGATGTGATTCTTTCCTTAGCGTTCAGGATCAGGTTGGGAACTTCTTCGCGAACAAAGCAAATAGGTGAACCATCAAATTCATAATATTTATTATCTTGAATGTACGGTAGCACAAAAAATATCATATGCACCTCGACTTGTAGCGTGTAGTTTTTTGGCCTCAAATGCTTGCAAACCTCGGCCCTACGGGCCTCGGCTTGCAAACTGCATCCTCGGCCAAAAAAGTAACACTTACAAGCCTTGGTACATAAATAACTATTTACGGTCAAATATTCGTCAAACTATTTCTTAATCTTCAGCAAAAAAAAAAACGAAAAATAGTTTTTAAGCGACTGTCACAAAAAGATTAGTTTTACGGATTCAATATCATCCCTAAAGTATATCTTTTTTGGCCGCATTCACTTTACGGCCGCATTTACTTCACGGCCGCATTTGCTTTATCACTTTACGGCCGCTTTTACTTCACGGCCGCTTTTACTTTACGGCCGCTACAAATTTCCACATAAAATATGCTAAAAAAAAACGCCATGATTAAAAATTTGGGAGAAGTATTTTCTTGCCAAAATTAAATAATCCTCAACATGGTCTTCAGGTCCACCTATGTTATACTCTATGTTAAAATTTACAATTATAGTCGGAAATACCTAACATATCAGCAAGTTTTCAAAATTGATTGCTTTTTTAAAGAAGCTCAATGTAAGATACCAGGCGAAATAGTCGGCAAATTTCTATAATAACTTTATCGTAGTTTTTGTTATTAATAATTGTGTATCTATCTTTTGCTGGATTATTTATTTGATCAATAAAGTTTAAAGCTACTGTTGAATTTTCTTCTTTTTTCAAGAACAAACACTCGCCTAAAAAAATTTGTGTGCACCTCGGCCGAATGATCTTTTTTGGCCTCACCTGAAATTTGCTTGGCCTCAGATCAACTTTACGGCCTTGGTACACAAATAACTATTGTTTTTTTTTTTGGCAGATTTATTTACAAATAAATGATGGAGGTTATAAAGTACGGAGCGAAATGAGCAAGCTCGATACGCTCTCTCGACGTATTTACGAACGCGTAAATTTTGCTCGAAACGCTCGAAATAGAATAAACGAACGGAATTTAGCAATTTCGAGCGCACGGTGCGCACAGATCGAATAAACCAACGCGCCTAAAGAAGTGATATAGTGTCAAGTCTTTTACAACGCCTTGAGTCAGACAAAAGAAGCGCTTTAAAAGTTTATGTTAACATCGATGGCACTTTTATTTCGATAGATTTATCAGGCAACATCGCACTTTAGTTGTATTCCTTTCACACCTATGAGGAGCTCCGGAACAGCTCCGGGGCTTCACGCACTTATTCCTTTCGGAAATTATTCCTTTCGAAAAGTGTCTGTTGCATCACGCATCTCCGCATCTGTTCCCTGTAAATCGGGGGCGACTGAACACCGGAGCGAGTAGCTAGAGTGTTTCAAACTCTTGAAAGGAATAGAACTAATGAAATAGACCTATCTATTTTTACCTGCATGCGCGCGCAACACGAGGCAATGCATTTTTATTGACTAACTAGTACACGTGTGAAGTATTTATTTGCACGCTGGCCATCTCCTTGTCCTTGTTCATTACCCGTGGTCTGACAAGGATAAAATTATGCTTGATATTCAACTTGACGTAGCTTGACAAGTGATCGATTTTCAATTGTTTGTGTTTTTGATTGACAAATACGTTGCACGTCACGCGGTTTTCCTCCCTCCTTTTTTATCCCGTGTAAATAATAAGAACGGATTGCTATACGTAAGTCTAACATAATTTGGTACGTTTGGCCTCGTCTTGCGCAATAAGCGTTCTGCGTCTTTGTCTATCTAATAAAGTTTTCGTATTATTACCTCTCCGTCTGGTAAAATAGATAGGTCTATTGAAATGGCAGCAAATATCCAGTTAAGTTCCCTGAAATTTTGTAGAGGGCGCGAGTGAACTTGGAGTGCTTTGAATTTTGGCGGTAAATGTCAATAGTTTCAAACCGTTTTAATGAGTAGGAGGAAAGATGACTACCTAGGAACAATGAACAGTGAATAAGTTAAAATAATGTTGTTTTTCCTTCGATACTAGCGGACTGTATTTTCTTGTTTGGGGGTTTCTTGCAAGTAAAAAACACAGTAACTCAATTTACTTTAACTTTTAATGAACATTGATAATAGTAATTGGGTAATTTACTCGCGATCTCTACAAAAAATAGGTAAAACAGAAAAAATGCGAAGAATAATAATAATGGCGGCGCTCGAAGCTTGTCTTGCCGTTCGTTGTTCTCCTGTAATAATCGGCCGCTCCGATCGTCTTGTCCTTGGCTACCGGTGCGACGTCTCTCGGCAATAATCGTTAGCGAATACTGCTGCCTTTTTGATTGGCTGCAAGAAAGAAGGTCGCGTTCCGCGCGTAATATTGTCTATTTGAATTTGAAACGGCGCACAAGCTTTTGTAATTGAAATTGAACAAAATGTCCTTTTGAGTCTTAGTTTACACAACATGCTCCCCGCCTTGAAGCACTGCACTTATTTAGCTTCAACAAAGAAACAGTAATAATTAGTCAATCGGAAGAGGGCAAATTTTTGAAAACCCGCGCTTGATTACACCATTTGCCGTTCTGATGTTAGCTACGCGATTAACATGTCTTTCCCTGGAAACACTGACACAGTTCTACCCATTCTCCAGTTCATAGGCGGTGTATTGTCCTCCTTGATCAGCACCAAACTACCCATTTTAATGTCAGATTGTGTCTGCTTCCATTTGACACGTTGCTGAAGTTCACTAATATACTCTTTATTCCAACGTTCCCAGAAATTTTGTTTGACCTTTTGTATACGTTGATAAGTAGGTACACAGTCTGTTTTCGGGTATTTGCGTCACATTGGGATCTGGAAGTCCAATCAGGCTTTTACCAATCAGAAAGTGGGCAGGAGTTAAGGGAGTGTAGTCATTGGGATCGGTTGAAAGTGGTGTTATTGGGCGGGAATTTAAAATAGATTCGATTTGCGTCATTAGAGTAGTTAACTCTTCAAATGTAAAATGCGCGTTACCAGAAACTCTCTTTAAGTGATGTTTTGCTGATTTCACGCCTGCTTCCCACAGACCTCCGAAATGAGGTGAACTTACCGGAATAAAATGCCATTGTATTTGCTCTTTGAGGTACAAATCCTCAAGGCACCTTTGTTCATTTAATAAATATTGACCTAGTTCCTTCAGTTCCCTGTTTGCCCTGACAAAATTGGAACCATTATCACTATAAATGTGGCTAGGTTTACCACGCCTAGACACGAATCTCCTTAACGCTAAGCTAAAGGCTTCACCACTCAGATCTGTCACTACCTCGAGATGCAACGCCTTTGAGGCAAAACAAACAAAAACACTTACATAACATTTCAACAACCTTGAGTTACGCCCTTTTTTGTCCCTATAGAAAAGTGGCCCCATGTAATCAACTCCTACAATTTCAAAAGTTTGACCAGCTACCAATCGATTTTGTGGTAAATCTCCCATTATAGGCCTTATCTCTTGTGGGTTGAAGCGGAAGCATCTTAAGCATTTTCTAACGACAGCCTTAGCCAAATTTCTGCCTGATACTGGCCAGTATTTTTCTCTTACAGAAGCCAATAATAATTGAGGCCCTGCATGCATTAAGCGTTTGTGTTCCTCTTCAAAAATTAATAAAGCCAAAGGATGTTTCGATGGTAATATCATGGGATGCCTTTTATCAAAATTATAATTGGAGTGTCTTAACCTACCACCAACTCTCATTATCCCATGTTCATCCATAAAGGGATTCAAACTTAAAAGATTACTCTTGAGGCTCAGAGGCTGGCCATTGGACAAAGATGAATACTCACGAGGAAAACTCAACTGCTGAGATATTTTAACCAACATAGCTATGGATTCATCAAGCTCATAAAGGGTGATGTGGCCCTTTTTTATCTTATCTACTTGTCTATGAGCCTTAAATTTTAAATTACGAACATATCTCACCACCAGCGCATAAATTCGTATTAACTTAAAAAAGTCGGAATACCTACTAAAAATTGAATCATGAAAGTGTACAGAAATCAATCCAAAAAGTTTTTTATTTCCACGCATTTCTGGCAGTTCTTCATCTTTCAAAACGAGTTTAGGCCAATCAGATTCAGGTTGACTTAAAAATGAAGGACCATTCCACCACATATCTAAATTTAATATACGCTCAGGAAAAACTCCTCTCGACACAATGTCAGCGGGATTATACTTAGTAGGAACATATCTCCATTCGTGATTTTCAGTCAAACTTTGAATCTCAGATATTCTACAACTCACGAAAGTCCTCAGCAAGTTAGGAGGCGTTTTTATCCACCCCAGAGCTGTAGTAGAATCTGACCAAAGAACACATCTACTAATATTCAAAGTTAGGGATTTTATTACCTTATCCGCTAAGCGAGCTAATATCAAAGCACCACAAACTTCTGACCGGGGTGTCGTGAGGGGGGTTTTAAAGGACTGACCTTTGATTTTGCACACAATAACCTTACTGTGACTTGACCTGAAGCATCTGAGAATCCATGCATTTCAATAGTCACTGGCTCTTCGCATGTCACATGACGAGGAATTCTAAGTTCATTCACACAAGGTAACTCCTCTCGAAATTTCAGCCAAACATTATGTAATTCTAAAGATAAAGTTTCGTCCCAAGTAATCTTTTCTAACCACAACCGTTGAAGCAAAATTTTAGCAATAATAATACACGGCGAAAGTAAACCTAATGGATCGAATACTGAAGCTATTTCACTCAAGACCTTTCGCTTGGTAATTCCTTTCAAATCCTGATATGGTCCAATTTTGTATGTCAAATGGTCCGAATGACACGACCATATTAACCCTAAAGTTTTAGTATTTTCATTTTGTCCAAATTGCAATACATTAAATTTGTCAGTGTTCGAACAAATCGGACTCAAAATTCTAGGTTCGTTTGACAACCATTTTCGTAGCTGAAAACTACCACTGCCTAAAACTTCGGAGACTCTTTGACAAATATATTGGCCCCTTTCGACAGAATCCACAGAGCATAAAAAATCATCCACATAAAAAGAAGCCTCCATGATTTTAGAAATGTCAGGATAATCATTCTCACACTCGTGCGCTAACTGCATCAAACATCTACATGCTAGAAAACTAGCTGCCGACTGACCGTAAGTGACCGTGTTCAAATTAAAAATTTTGATTTTATCTGTAGGTGCTTCACGCCAGAAAATTCTCTGCAAAGGTCGTTCATTAGGCTCAATGAGTACGGCCCTGTACATTTTTGCAATGTCAGATGAAATTACGTAACGATATTCACGAAATCTAAATAAAATACTAAGCAAATCTGGTTGCAAAACTGGCCCTACCATTTGCAGATCGTTTAAAGATTTCCCAGATGTTGTGGGCATACTACAATCGAACACGACCCTCAATTTGGTGGTGATGCTATCCTCTTTCATCACACCATGGTGTGGCATATAGTACTCGAGGTCACCGTCACTTACTTCAGTTGCTTCAGTCATATGACCAAGCTCCTCATACTCTCGCATGAATTCTAAATATTTTTCTTTGAACTTAAAATTAGACTCAAACTTCCTTTCCAAATTCAGAAATCTTCTCCATGCCTGCTTCTTTGAATCTCCCAAGTTTTCTGGCGACTCCTTGAAAGGCATAGATACTATAAATCTACCCTCTTCGTCTCTACGAAATGTTTTCTGAAAATAGGCTTCACACTCATTCTCCTCACTAGACCACACCTTTTTCTCACTTGAAAATTCTTGCTCTACTTCCCAGAACTTCTTCAGATCAAATTCACTATCCTTTCGCACATGATCATTCATACTCAAATAACAAATTGTCGAACCAGGGTTTTGAAACTCTATGGCTCCACACACCACCCATCCAAACTTGGTCCTTTGCAATATAGGGTTATGAGGGCCCAGATGTATCTGGCCTATGCAAAGAAGTTGGTAGAATAAGTCATTTCCAAGCAATAAATCGATTTGTCCAGGTTTACTGAATGATGGATCAGCCAAAACTAAATTTTTAGGAATATCAAGCCTACTGACATCAATTGGTATGCTAGGAATAGAGCTAGTAATTTGTGGCAATACCAAACATTTCAATTCGGTTTTATAGGCATTTTGAACTGCCTGCAATTTCACAGAACATCTAAATTTCACCTCAGAGGCATTTTGACCTAATCCACTCACCAAGATACTATATCTTTCTCTTTCTAACCCAAGCATATCACATAAACGAGTTGTAATGTATGATGACTGACTTCCAGAATCAAGCAGAGCGCGCGCTGTGTGCCATACGCCTTTATAGTCTTGCACCTCTACCATCACTGTTGATAAAAATACATGATCATTTGAATTAGAAGATAAATGGGATAACGCAGTCTTCCCACTATCCTGGCTTGATTGTGGCTGGTTGTCATTTCCTCCCTGAGTGTTCTGCTCATTTATTTTACTGCTCCCCATGTGCAAAGTCACGTGATGCTTAGCTCTACATTTTGTGCACCTACTAGCTCTACAAAACCTACTGAAATGCCCTGGCCTCAAACAACATAAACAAAGCCGTAATTTTTTAGCCCTTTCAAACCTGTCATTAACCGAAAGCTTCAAAAAAATTTCACAATTAATAATACTATGCTCTGATGAACAAAGTGGATACTTTACCTGATTACCAACCAAAGTTTTGAAGTTATTTTTATTATCTTTAAACCTATCTTGGCGCGATTGATACTGAGATTTCATTTCTTTTGGCTGCGTGTTCTTACGCTCGATGGTTTCCAAAAAATCAGCCCTTGTCTTTAAGAAATCCTTAAGATCCCTCCACTCCAAAACAGTTGACTTATTGCCCTTGAATTGTTCCCATTCGCGCTCAGTGGCCCTATCCAGTTTAGTACTAACTAAATACATGATTAGAACGCCCCAGTGATCAGTCTCTTGATTCAAGGATTTCAGTGCATTTAAACTTTTCGAAACCATATCAATCAGACTTCTAATCTTGTCGGCAGACTCTCGGTCTATAGGTTCTAGCTGAAATAGAGCTTTCAAGTGCATGTGTACTAAAATTCGCGTGTTATTGAAGCGATCGCACAAGGTTGTCCAAGCGTTATCATAATTTGCAGCACAAAAATCCAAAGATTTTATTACCTCAGCCGCAGAGTCTTGTAAACAACCTCGCAAGTAGTGAAATTTCTGAATCGAATCTAAGCTGTCATTATTTTGCACCAAACTCGAAAAAATATCTCTAAACTCTAGCCACGATTTATAGTCTCCCGAAAAGCTAGGTAAAGGAATGAGAGGCAATCTAACTCCGCTTAATTCACCTCCATGTTGACTCGAACTACTAGAAGAGCTGTTGGGCTGCCGAGCACTCTTGAAACTGCCCTCTGGACTATGCTTTTTTATCAAAACTTGAGCCCTAGCTTTTAATTGCAAAACCGATTCCTCAAATTCAATTCTGTATGCTAACTCAGGGTCTAAATTTTCCTCAACAAACTCAATTTCCTCTTGAATACCCTGAAATTTAGAGAAAATCTCTTCTAACCTCACAACCCTGTCAGAAAGCTCACACAACTCAACATCACTTAAAGATTTTTTCGATTCTAATTCAGTTAATTTTGTTTCAAAATTAGTTTTCTGAGCCTTACTGACACTGCGAGATTTACGCAATTTTTTAAGGGCTTCCTCAGTCATTTTCAAATAAAGTTATTATTTTTTTTCAATGATAAAAAAAAGAAAACACAAATTGAAAATTGCTATTGCTTGGACGCTGCCCAATCGAATCTACTTAAAAACAAGGGATGCAGGAAAACAGGACTTACCCACTTGCTTTTATCTCAAACCTGGTATCAGGACATTGAATAACAATCACTTCACTCAAAAATTGCACGTCTGCAATCAGTTTTAATGTACTACAAGTCCAAAGTCTACGAAAAAATTGTCCAATTTCACGCTGGTTCACAGTCTATCTGGCGAGCTGGACCAAAAAATGTTTTTCCTTCGATACTAGCGGACTGTATTTTCTTGTTTGGGGGTTTCTTGTTTCTTGCAAGTAAAAAACACACTAACTCAATTTACTTTAACTTTTAATGAACATTGATAATAGTAATTGGGTAATTTACTCGCGATCTCTACAAAAAATAGGTAAAACAGAAAAAATGCGAAGAATAATAATAATGGCGGCGCTCGAAGCTTGTCTTGCCGTTCGTTGTTCTCCTGTAATAATCGGCCGCTCCGATCGTCTTGTCCTTGGCCAAGAATCGTAAACTCTACAGGATTGCTCAATCCCATAAGACAAACGTTCATAAAAACATCGAAGATGGCGTTATGCGAATGACGTCACGCAGTCCTTGATCGGTTTGTGTTTTTTATGACAGTGCACTATCCTTGCATTTTCAAACGTGAAAAATTGTTATTTTGAGGTTATTTCCTTTGAAAACTGTATTTTGTAATTAATTTATTGATTTTAAAATTAGCAGACTTCAAAAGCTTGTGTCCTTGAGGCTTGAGTGGTTGGCTAATTGCTAATTAGAAAGACGAGTTTGTTTGCTTTTGTTTATCAATTAGCCAAACATATTGCCAAAAAGTCAAAAAAACGAAGGGCTGGAGTCAAGCTGGCCCCCGGATTCGTTTCAATGTTTTTTTTGTGTATGAAAATGAGCACAATTCGCATAAATACTGGCACAATTGAGCACAAAACGGGCACAATTGACTACAGTTGAGAAACAGTAGAAAACCAAATGTGGAGTGCCGAGCCGGTTTAATTTTTGCATTTCAATATCAAAATATAAGCGAAACGGGGTTGCAATAGTGTGCTTTATTTTTTACTGACCCTACCTAGGTACTTCTCAATTATTATTCATTCATTTAATAGGTACTAGAACGATTTAATATGCACATTCAAAGTGAGCTTATTTCACAAAGCCAAATAGTGATACCTAATTTAGATTCTCATAATCATATTCCAGAAAAACATTGCAAGTTTCCCATATTTTCCATGCGTTTTCATGGTAAACGCGCCAGTAAAGGAATTTATTTACATATTTATTTATTCACTCTTCACAAACCCTAATTTTTATTAGTAATTACATGCAAAGGAAACTTACAACTAAGTTGATATTTGATTTATAAAAAAAAAGCAAAACAAATGCTTGACTAGGAAATACTAACTAGCAATACACACAAATAAAAGAGCGATGTCCTGATACAACAAATCCAGTATTATAAAACCAGAAAATGCTTGGGGTTTTCGCGAGTATTTTCAGCCACGAGTCTTTTATGCTTACACACATTAAATGAAACTTTAAATTTACACTTATAACACTAGATAAATCCGAATTTACGATAAAATAGTTGTCAGCACAAACTAAACATCATTCGTATCAGCGGCCATCTTGAAAATCCGGCATGCGCGTGACGTCACAGCAATTGTGAACAAATTTAGCCGATTGAGCAATCCTGTAGAGTTTACGATTCTTGGTCCTTGGCTACCGGTGCGACGTCTCTCGGCAATAATCGTTAGCGAATACTGCTGCCTTTTTGATTGGCTGCAAGAAAGAAGGTCGCGTTCCGCGCGTAATATTGTCTATTTGAATTTGAAACGGCGCACAAGCTGTTGTAATTGAAATTATGTCCTTTTGAGTCTTAGTTTACACAACAAATGTCTTCCAAAACGTTCAGTGGCCCCTAAAGATTATTTTCAAAGGTGTCAGCGTCAGCTTGTCTTGAAACCACACTTCAAACTTGACTTTTGAGGTTAAAATTAAATTCGATTATTCACGCGCCAAAATTTGAAGAGCTCCAAGTACAGAAGCGCCCCCTTCTACTCAACTGTCAATATTACATGCCATTGCGAAGGAATATGTCAATGTCAAGTATATTCTAACATAACCTTAAACGACACTGCGGTGAGTTCAAGTAATACGTAAAGTTAGTTTGCTCTTTCAATTCAATCTTAAATTCTGTTTTTTTTTTTAAAGATAATTCCCCATCAAAAATTTAGTAACAATGTTGGCAACACAAGCATTTTCTACATAAAAAATTTGAAAGCATTGACAATTTTACATTGTATTGCCAACATAGTCAATAATCATGCATACAGTTTTGTATATTTTTCGTATGGTTCTCCATTCGTAGGTCGATCGAGTGAACGCCACTGGTATTTTTCTGTTTCTGACTATTCCCTCAACCTTTTCATGTTAGTATAAATTCAATCCCATGTACAGGGTGTCCGAATTTGGATGGTTTTAATGGGAAACGTCAATTTCTGAGCGAGATACAAAAAAATGAACCCCCCACTCCGAGGCTCAAATTTCTTGAAATTTTGATTGGTGCAAACCGCATTTTGATATCTTCAACCGTTTAGCCGCTAGAGGGCGATTCTCGATTTTGAGCAATACTGTGAAATCTTCATAACTTTTTTGTTTATAAAAATAACTGATTTCTGTAAAAACTTCCTAGAAGCACTTTTTCAAGCAGAATTCAGTGACGTTTTTGAGAAAAAAAAATATTTCGGCTTTTGTCATAAGAAACAATGAGTTAGAAAGAGACCTTTCTCAGTTTCCTTACAGATATAAAGTCCTTTTCTTACACATTACTTCTTATGACAAAAACCGAAATATTTTTTTTCACGAAAACTATTAGAGATAAACCTATCGAACTTTATATCATTGAAATCAGAAAAAGCCGAGCTTTCTAATGAGCTATTAATATATAGAGTGTCCTATTGAAAAAAACCAGACTTTGGTCAATATCTCGGAGTTGGGAACAACTAGAAAAAAACTGAGAACGTCACTGAATTCTGCTTGAAAAAGTGCTTTAAGAAAGTTTTTACGGAAATCAATAATTTTCATAAACAAAAAAGTTATGATCGGTTATGATGGTTTCACATTATTGCTCAAAATCGAAAATCGCCCTCTAGCGGCTAAACGGTTGAAGATATCAAAATGCGGTTTGCACCAATCAAAAATTCATGAAATTTGAGCCTCGGAGTGGGGGGTTCATTTTTTTGTATCTTGTTCAGAAATTGATGTTTCCTATTAAAACCATCCAAATTCGGACACCCTGTACAGTTTTTGAATAATCATACAGTTAATTTTTCGATCGACATCTCTAGAGTAGACGCTCGGAGATGCTGAATTGTTTTTTTCTATTTTGGTGTCATATCGAAGTCTTTTCAACACTAAAAGTAGTTTCGAAAAGAAGCTCTTTGTGACACTCCTTTTTTACTTATCGGAGGTTGGTAACACTGGCTGACTGATGGCCATCGAACTGTCATTCGCGATTTTAAAATAGAAGATTTCTATATTTGGCATGTAGTGTTACCAACCTAAACATATGAAATCAGGAAATATGAGAATAAAATTTCCAAGAAAAATTTGTTTTCTTTAATTAAACAATACCAAAATAGAAAAAATAGTATAAAATATTTGTTTCATAAGACATTTTATCGCACTCGCCCTTTAGAAAACTCGCCTCCGGCTCGTTTTCTAATATAGGGCTCGTGCGATAAAATGACGTCTTATGAAACTTGTATTTTAATGTACTATTTTATCACTGTTTTCTCATTAAAAGGAAGAAAGATGAAAGGTGCTCCGAGCGTTCAGTGTTTCAAGTCGAACTCATGACGGGTCGAGATTATAAACAGTACTCACCCCGGGGTGTAAGTACATACCATCGTCACCAAAAGTATCTGGGACACAAATAATGCATAATAATCGTATATTTTTTGATTTTATTCCCTTGAGTTAAAAAAATGTCTCATGAAAATCTGTACCTATTTTTGATATTTTTCTCTTTCTCCCATTTCAAATATTCTCGTCCAAAAATTCCCATGAAAGAGGAAATTTCCAACGAGTTGGCATCACTGATCCCAATGAAGTAGTAAGAAGTTTGGAACGGGCTCAAATCATTACTGAGTTAGTGAGATAGCGCTATTCAGGGAAGAAAATCTCACGGATCTCTAGGAATCTATCATCTATCACTCTAACCTTGGCTGGAAAAAAACGTATTGAGTAGATAGGCAAGGGGCCAATCTGAACCTCACTACTTCATTGAGCCATCCACGATCGCGAGATCTCGTTTCTTTTGCAACTCTACGACGCTCGGTAGACTAGACGTGAACTTCTTACGTGTTAAGACTTTAAGTACGTTTGGCAACATCTCTACCGTTCTTTAGCGTCAAGCTTCTTTCAGCTCTGGAAAAGTACAAAGTACAGTGACTCTATTTGGAAAAAGGGAAGCACGATGCCAGCGCCACGCGACACACGAAAAACTAGAAGAAAAGTGACAATTATTGTTGAAAAGTTTACTCTCTCTTTGTAAATCAGCATGTCGGCATGAGTTTTTAAGATGGATTGTTCAAAAATCTACTAATTTTGATATGTTCTTTCACTTGTGAAAAGGATTTGTTTTTACTCAAAAACCGAAGTATGAAACCCTCAAGTCACTAGGCTATTTATTGTTTTAAATAAAAATTTACAATACTTAATATAGTAAACAATAATAAAACAAAAATATTTGTATAGGGTTCCATGCAAATTTCTTCGCTGTAATTTGTTACTGTTGGTTCATCATTTGATGGTGGCATTTCAAATTTTCGTGTTTCCATAGCTCTGACGATGCCATCAATATAATATCCGATGGGAGAAAACTGAAGAGGCTCTCCAGGTAGGCCCTTTTCAGTTCCGTTGCAGTAACGCTCAGGAATCAAGATACCAACTTGGAAATCGCCGCACATGATTGGACCGCCTTGTTGATTTGCATCACAAAATAACTTTCTCTCGTTCAAGCTGCAGAATTGTCCGTCATTTAACTGAAGGTTCAATTGTTCTGCACACTTCTTCGCTCCAATTATATCCACCGTAGCGCTTTGTTTCCATCCTAAAACGGTGGCTTTTTTACAAGGTGTGTCTGCTAATTTAAACTGCGCAGTGTGCCACTCTGAAGGCCATGATGATTTTGGTGATCTGATGTCTGAAGGTATCAATAGTTTGACAAATGTTAAAGCTGAGCGAGAGTCAGGATATGGTAATTGTATGGATAAGATTGTGATATCGCCATTATTTAACAGCCTTGAGGTTATTTTTTTGCCGCCAAGCATGCTTGCACTAACTGCACCACCAATCGAGGCGGCTGCTATTGCTGCTATAATCGCAGTAATATTGAATCGCTTACTTTGTCGAGCTCGAACCTCCAGATGGGCTTCATATCTCCACGGGCTTAAAACCAATGACTTCGCTGAAGTTAAAACTCGGGTAGGAGATAACAGGGTACCCACAGCTACTCTTTCCTTTGTGTCTTTTCTTACTACTTCTACCAAAAAGTTGACATTTTGGAGCGGCCGTTTTTCTGAAACACTAGGATCATCTCTGGAGCAATATGCAGCAACTGCAATGAGCAATAATACACATTTCCACATACCGATGCGCGTTTTAAACTTCCTTTGAACGAACGATGTGAAGATATCATGACATGTTGATTAACCAGTCTGTCCTGAGTCTGTCAACTTTCACAATATCAATAAGTAAAGTGTGTTTTTTTTTTTAAAGATAAAAGTCAAAATGACAATATGTTGGCAATACAATGTAAAATTGTCAATGCTTTCAAATTTTTTATGTGGAAAAGGCTTGTGTTGCCAACATAGTTACTAAATTTTTGACTTGGGGAATTATCTTTAAAAAAAAACAGACTTTATATCTATGATTGTACCTATACCAAGCGATTTTCTCTCTACCTGAACCCCACCTACGCCCCCAGGTCACACTCCTGTTGTGACGTCCCAGGATGAAACATATAGGGGTTGTGACAATATACTGTTTTGATTTGAAAATTGCTCGAATGTTTTATAGTCGGGCTGTTAGTGTATCCAACCTTTTTTTTTTTTTTTTTTTTTTTCTGCTTTCTTGTCAGAAACCACCACTGTGGTTTGTCGACAAAGCCTCGAACATCACACACAAACCAAATCAAACAAACAAACATCCATGCACCTAGCCGGGATTCGAACCCGAGACCCACTGCATGCAAAGCGAAGACACAACCGCTGAGCTGCTTGGGTCTTTAATTTCAACCTGACGGGTTGCGCTTTTGCACACGTTTAGTACATGTCCTAACGTAACTTTCAAGAAGTGTTGCCACGGTGGCACCACTGCCTGGCGCCTGGGAGGGGCGGTTGCCTACCTCCCAGGCGCAAACTCCAGAATCCATCGTAAATCGGCCCATTGCGTGAGAACCAAGTGTCGGACGATGACGGGAGTGGTCTCGTTGGATTCAGCACATTGGAAAAAATGGAGAGTCGTCATTGATGCACCGCCCACTCCCCCCGCTTGCGACCTGGGATACGAAATACGCGCGAAGTAGGGGCGGGCGTTGCATTGCCGTTCAATTGTCCTAGGACCTTTGTGTTACTTCTCTGAGCGGCCTTCTCCTTCAATTTTTCAGTGGAAGTACATAAGTGTAGCTTCTTTGTCTTAGTAACCTTCTCGCCACATTCAAAGCACACAGGGTCAGTTCCAACTCTTTGAAACGGCGAAGAAATCCGGCGTGTTGGGATGGGTGGCGGGGTTGAAGGAGGAATGTTCTCGTCTCCAACGGACTCCATCAAACCTTTAAGTTTGCTGTTCGAGCACTTAAGATAGCAGCTTGGGTGCCAAACAGCTTGGTTTGATGACAAGTTTGTCTCAATGCCATGATTGCCATAAAGTTGCTCCACATCTATACTGCAAGGCAACTTTCCTAATCGCTGAAATTCGGGTAAATTCCTTCCAGGTAATGCATACCCTCCATCTTTCCTCGCTCGTTTGTTTTCAGAGGGAACGCGAGGATCTTCGTCAATTTGGTCATTTTGACACAGAATGCATAAAGAGCAGTCTATGGTTTCACCACGTTTCCTACTTCTTTGCTCCTTTGCTATCACAACACAAAAATAGCAAACTCGCAATACTATGCAAGGGGGGGGGAAGTGAGGGGTGAACCAATGACGACTCTCCATGTTTTCGAGTTTGCTGAATCTAACGAGACCATCTCCGTCATCGTCCGATACTTGGTTCTCACGCAATGGGCCGATTTACGATGGATTCTGGAGTTTGCGCCTGGGAGGTAGGCAACCGCTCCTCCCAGGCGCCAGGCAGTGTGCAACCGTGGCAACACTTCTTAAAAGTTACCTGAGGACATGTACTAAACGTGTGCAAAGGCACAACCCGTCAGGTTGAAATTAAAGGTTTGCCTAGATATCGTGCACTAACAGCCCCACTATTATTAGTTTTACCTATGTCAAGATTTGGTTGAGTGGTATGCCTTTTTTTTGCATTCCAAAATTATCAATTATCGTTTGCTAGTTATTTTTTTTAGGTGTATATTCAGTGGCGCCCTTGCCATTCTGTACTTAATAAACTCTTGATCCGCCCCTAATAAATATTCGCTGAGCAAACTGAGCATATTATGGGCCTCTTGTTAATTTGTTAACAAAAGGGGTTACACACTCTACTATATACAGAGTGGACAAATTTTATTTTTTTTTATTTTTATTTTTATTTATTCCATTCAACAACATATAATACACAGCAAGAAGATGATGATGAAACAATATGCATATAATGGACGTGAGCGTCTGTGTGAATGCATATTGGGCTCATCAATAAATTTTACAATTAAATTAACCTATAACATAAAAAAAAAAATACATTGACACATAATACCAATAAAGGCCGAGAAGAAAAAAAAGAGAAAAAATTGAAAAAAAACAAATATGTTTTACTGTAATTTAATGAAGCGTTTAATGGTATTTGTGTTATCCCTAATCCATACGTGTAACTGTTTCTTAATCCTACTATATTTTCTGTTTTTATATTGTTCTGGTAACATATTCAATAATTTGGGTGCTATATAAGTAATACATCTTTGTGTCGCACTATAATGCGTAATGGGCAATATAATATTATGATTTGCATTTGCTCTTGTTTGAATGCCATGACTGATAAAATTCTGAAAGTTTTTGCTGGAAATTGAAAATCTTAGGACATTTTTGATATATAGTTGAGCAACAGTGAAAACGCCAGACTCCATGAACAATAGGTCAGATGGGAATTGCTTATGTTTAAACAAAATAACTTTCAATATATATTTTTGTACAATGGTAATGTTCTTCAAAACATCATTGTAAGCGGAACCCCAGCATATTATGCCATAGCTCAAGCAGGATTCAGCTAATGCTTTGTACACTCTTATGATTGTTTTTTTATCTAGTATATTACGTAATTCATAAAATTTGTATATGAGTTTTTTTAGTTTGTTTTTAGCGTAATCAGTATGATGCTGCCATTTCAAGTGATTATCAAAGTAAACACCCAAATATTTAATTTTATTTGCTGATTTGATGTTATCAGAACATTTACAGTCGTTTTTCATATTACAATCAGTGGTGTGCACCCTAAGTACATGCCTGTTTGGTAACCCCCTCGCGCTCATTGAAAAACACATGAAGTTAGTTTTTTTAACATTCACTGTGAGGGAATTCATGTTCATCCATGCCCGAACACTGCACATTGCACTTTCAGCTCTCGAAAAGGTTTCGTCCCAACAAACCCCTTTACATAAAAGAACCGTGTCATCCGCGAAACATACTACTTTTACTTCAGGGATTACATGTGAAAGACTATTAATATATATTAAGAATAGTATGGGTCCAAGCACTGTACCCTGTGGAACACCGCACTTTAGATCTATAATTGAACTTGAAACCGCATCAAGATTAACTCTTTGAGTCCTATTTGTTAGATACGACTCGAATAGCTCAAGCACTCTGCCTCTTATACCACTGTTATATAATTTGTTCAATAAAGTGCGATGATCCACAGTATCGAACGCTTTGGTAAGGTCCAGAAAAACAGCGAGAGGCTTCCAACCATTATCGAAACAATCTACAATGAAAGTGGTGACTTCATTCAAGGCATCATCTGTACCAACCCCCCCCCGTGAAACCATACTGTGACTCTGACAAAACTTTATTTACATACAAAAAATTGCATAATCGCTTTTTAATGCATTTCTCAATAATTTTACAGATGGGGCTAGTGAGTGCAATGGGTCTAAAATTTCATTTTCTGTTAATGGAACACACTTTATTTTAAATAACTTTTATATAGCCCTTTGAAAAAAAAATCCAACGATATAACTACTGGACATGTGTTTGTCTCTTACACCCATGCAAGAATTGCCAACATTAGTGATTAAATTGATTTTATTTAGTAAATTGGAATGTCAACATTTATTGAAAATGAAACCATTCGTGTAATTCTTTCAATGATGATCAGAAAAATATAAATATGATATTAGAAATCTCCTTTATTAGAAAATCAAAAATATAATCCTTGCCACAATCAAAAATACATTGGAATATGGAAGTATACCGAATCCAGTAACAGATTCAGTATTTGTTGTGACTGCGTTTTTATTTTCCATGAAATCCACAACAAAATCGAACATCGATTCCATTGGAACATAATCAACTGATTTGTGATCTCCGCTTGCCCTTGACCTATTCTGACAAGTATTTTTGCCAGTCAGAATTCCCACTTGAAGGTCGCCGCATAAGATCGGCCCATCCCATGGCGTACCGCAATTGGAAAAGTCGCCTCCATTTCCTTTCTGATCGACGAAACATTTCAATTCCAATGGTGTTCCTTTGCTATCTGTAAAAATAACATCAGTTTGGTTAGTTGCTGCTCCAAAATCGAAAGTAGTGAAGCCTTTGCAATGCGGTTTTCTTCCTCGCTTGTTCTGTGACCAAGGCCAATCCGATGGCCATGATGACACACGTGCTCGGTATCTAGGTACAGGCAGTTTTACCAATTTAATGTTTGGCATTATAGAAAAGATGCTTTCTTCTAGCCTAAACACAAATACAAGTTTGGCTTTATTTGGTGGTCCGTTTTTTGATCTCGCTAATAATTTCCCATTGATTACTTCCTCGACACCGGCAATACGGATACTTCGTCTGTTTTTTTGTGTGAATATTTCATGTTTTTCATCATGGTGATTGGTATCTTTCACCACGATGTTTATCACGTCATCGTAGACATTGATTTCATTAACGCTAACATCATATGTTTCTTTATTAATGAAATAATTGGAAATATGATATTCATTGATAACTGTTGATGGTGGCGGTTTTGCGGGAACCGGTTGTTGGGGATACACAATAATTACTGAAGGGTTTTCTACACATTCCTCTACGTGTTCATTAAGTTTATCGATTAATTCCTTGAGCTTGAGCCTAGGACCCATTCCTGTACCATAAAACTCAGAAAATAAAGTACCTGTTCCAAAAATTGTTGGTTTCATTCTATCTCTGGGACTTTCCGCCACTACCACTACATACTCGTCAGAACAAGGCTTTGCTTCTTTTGACTGGCCTTTTGAGCCAAATACAGATATAATTAGTAAAAAAAAAAATTGCCAAAGAACGACGCGCATTTTAAAATACTGACTGTCTTGCCAAAAAATGACATAACATGATATAGAAAATATAAAATAGCAGTGCCATTTTTACGTACAGGCTTGCTGGTACCAAAAATCTAGAAAGTAATCAAATGAGAAAAAATGCATCCATTTCCACGATGGAGAACAATAATAGCAGAGCACCACAACCACATTGGTTCGTACATGAACAATGCTGTATTTAGACCTAAAACTATGTATTAGGAGAATTATTCTTCTCCAAATTGACAGTGGAGAATCGTGTGGTCCTGACGGCATTCCACCAATTCTCCCCATACCTTGCGCATAAGAATAATTGGCCTCAGTTCTTTGCAAACTGCTCTCCTTCACTTACAAGTCGAAACGTTTTCCCGTCTATATGCAAAATGATGGAAACACAATAAAGAGAAGTTAATTGGAAATAGTCTATGGATACCAAGCTGCAGTGGCGGATCCATAGCACCATTCTGGGGGAGGGGGAAGGTAGAGCTTCTCAATCAGTGGCGGCTCGTGGTCTATACTTGAAGGCAGGGATGGGCATCTACGCGTAAATAAAGATTGTCTACGTTTGGTGTAAACAATGCGTAGACAATGTAAACTATGTAATCTATGTAGACAACGTGTAAAATATGTAGACAACGCGTTAAGTATACAATTTTTGACAGTTGACAGCCTTTGCGGTTATATTTCTGTTTTTGCTTTGTTTTGTTTTTTGCTTTGTAAAGTTAATTAAACAGCGATTAATGACGAATTTAATACAATATAAATTTAATGCAATGCAAAATTTCACTCAAATTTCAAATTTTCCGTTGTCTACACTATAGTTTACATTGTCTACATAGTTTACATAGTCTACATGGAGAAAAGTGGATGTAAACAATACGTAGATAACGAGTAGACAAACCGCGTAAAGTAGAATTCATAGTCTACGGCACATCCCTGCCTGAAGGGTTCACACCCAAAGTAGGACCCAGTAGTTGAAGCCCACATGAAGCGAACATGTTGCTGTGGCGTCATGTTGGGGGCGTGGGACCCCCCAATGCTACGAGATTTTTGTCCGACAAATGTGATATCGGTAATATAACATAAAAAACAGTCGATTGGAATCAAAACTACATGTACCATCGTCACCAAAGGTATCTGGGACACAAATAATGCATAATAATCTCCTGGACTAATTCTACTGTCATTCATTTCAATGCATTTAATTCATAGTTTGACAAATATTTGACAATAAAATTTATATAATAGGACAAGAGCTAATGTGATGCTGTCCCAGTTACTTTTGGTGACGATGGTACCATTGTCCAGGAAATTATTATGCATTATTTGTGTCCCAGATACTTTTGGTGACGATGGTACATTGTTCTCAGGGACGTCAGAATGACAACTTCACGAAGAGCTAGCGCGACAATATCCCATCGCTTCTGTTGAAGATATGAACAAAATTGTCCGACTTGGTGTTATGAAGCCGCTTAAGGCTCGCTTTCCTCGGATGCGGGACGGAGACGGAACGCAAGCGTGACGGAGTCATAGCGCTTCCCGGCGTATCGCGCTAGGAAGCTAGTGCTTTCCTCGAAGGCGACGCGACGTGGGCTGTTCGGCAAACCGTGTATGGAAATGGATTCCCAAGATTAGCTATTTTTTATTTTAATAGACATAAAAATAGATAAATTATACAACACAGGATACTGCCTCACTAAATCAATCAATAACTCACTTTGGTCTTCTGTAAAATTCGACATTTTTCAATATAATATTATTCCGTCCATGTTGCGCTCCGTCGAAGTTGCCTGTCGACCGACCGGTGGCGGGATTCCTCTAGCGTCAAAAAAACTGCACTCCGCCGCCGTCGCGCCACCGCTGCTTAAGGCTCGCTTTCCTCGGACGCGGGACGGAGACGGAACGCAAGCGTGACGGAGTCAAAGCGCTTCCCCGGCGTATCGCGCTAGGGAGGTAGTGCTTTCCTCGAAGGCGTAGCGACGTCGGCGATTCTGCAATCCGTGTGTGAAAATGGATTCCGAAGATTTATTATTTTTTATTCTAATAGACGAAATTGATGAAGAGCTTTTCCTCGCTTGTTTTCTGTAGGAATCTCTGATGGTTTTCCATCTGGTTTTGCATTCACCAACTTTAACAAAAAAAATTTGAGGTGTTACAAGCAACAACACACACGTACCATTAGTAATGCAAATAAAATAATTCAAGCGAAAGATCCGAAACAAAAAATCCAAAAAAATAATAGCGTCTATCTGCAACTGGCCATAAATTATCTTCTACTTACCAGGTTTTTGAAGGGCATCACTAATTGCTTTCCAAGCATTTTCTTTAATTGTGTAGTTGAAATAATTTTTGTGCTTTAAATTGTACAGTACAGGATACTGCCTCACTAGGTCGATCAATAATTCACTTTTCTCTTCTGTGAAATTCGACATTTTTACACAGATTTTTATTTATAAA
The DNA here is from genome assembly GCA_917834065.1 of Ceutorhynchus assimilis. Lineage (NCBI taxonomy): Eukaryota > Metazoa > Arthropoda > Insecta > Coleoptera > Curculionidae > Ceutorhynchus > Ceutorhynchus assimilis. Next base: position 35,951,132 of record OU892283.1, on the reverse strand, counting down.
TATTATTCCGTCGGTGTTGCGCCCCGTCGAAGTTGCCTCTCGACCGACCAGTGGCGTGATTCCGCTAGCGTCAAAAAAACTGCGCTCCGCCGCCGTCGCGCCTCCGCTGCTTAGGAAAGCACATCTTTATATTTTAATGAGGGCAACGTCTGCGGCACCCGTTCCGTCTCCGTCCCGCTTCCGAGGAAAGCAAGCCTTTAGGAAAGCGCATCTTTGTATTTTTAATGCCGGCAACGTCTGCGGCACCCGTTCCGTCTCCGTCCCGCATCCGAGGAAAGCGAGCCTTTAGGAAGTTTGGCGTGTAGGTACCTACCCTCATGAGTTACAAAATTTTAAGGTCGATGTACTGAGAACTATATGAGATGGGTTTGGTTATTCAGCGCGGAGTTGGAGGTTGGAGTAGAGTGAATAGGAGTTCACCCCTAATACGGTAAAAAGCAATACCCAAACCTAAACTCGAACGGCTGGAGTGCGAATGGAGTCACTCGGAGTGCACGGAGTGAGCAAGCCGAACCCACCTTTGGTAAATCATTAAATTAAGGTTTAAAGTCAACCCCCTATTTTCTGAACCTTGTGTTCAAAAATTCCAAAAAAAATATATGTTTTATGGTTATCGATATACTTTAATCCATAATTTTTTTAAGCAAATTTGACTCGCCATTTTTGAGTTTTATCGCAAAAACTGAAAAAAAAAAGTAGTTTTTCACCATTTATTTCAAAACGAATAGATCTAGTTTCCCATTATTTTTATTACGAACTACTATTGCAATTCTACGCGACATATATTTTTTTCAAATTTTTTGAACTTGTAGTTTTCTCGCTACTGCAAAAATAGTTGGAAATACGCCCGTAGCTACACTGTTTAGAAAAAAATGTTTTTTTTTTTTAAGATAAAAGTCAAAATGACATTATGTTGGCAATACAATGTAAAATTGTCAATGCTTTCAAATTTTTTATGTAGAAAAGGCTTGTGTTGCCAACATAGTTACTAAATTTTTAACTTGGGGAATTATCTTAAAAAAAAAACAGATTTTATGTGACACAGAAAATGTGATTAAAATCAAATTTTTGTTTGTATTTACGACACCAGACACCAGAATTTTTCCACTACGTTTTCCTTTACTATATGACGGAAATAATGGATGTTGTTTTGTATGCAAACTTACAGTTTGGCCGTTTCAAATACCTGACTGCAGATCAGGGTTGGATGAACCCACCGGGATACCGTGAAATCTCCAATAGGCTGATCGGAGTGTGGGCCGAACTTTAGAACAACATCAAGATACCTTCAAACCAAAGTCTAATATCAAACGGACAGCCTCAACATTATGAAAACGCAAAGAACATAATGGTCAATTCAACTTATGACGCACTTGTTGTGTTTGTGTCTTCAAGATGAAGGGATAATAATAATTATAGGTTTAGTTAAACAGGACTTGCTTTATTAAATTGAAGAACTGAAAATGTGTTAAAACGTTTCTATAACTATGACAATGTGTCTGGCTACTTTCACTATTATGAAACTCCTGACAGACATGTAACATTTTATAGTCAAGGCAATGTTCTGCTAATACTAGTTGGTACAGTATAGTCCGACAAATACCATTTTAAAGTCACGTGATACTGGTGGCAAAAAACGTATGTCCATTGATTATGTCGTTGATATCCCCTACAAAAAGCTACTGGTGGTTAATTACTATTGAATTTTAATATATGTTTCTACTAGCATTTTACAAACGCGTTTCTGAAGTAGTATTGACCAATGACATATTGACTAATCGGAGGGCAATTTTAATACTTTCAATTGTTGCGAGACTCACTTTTGTCTCATCTGCTGTCTGTTGTAATACATTCTGAACTTAAACTGGGTACCCGTTTTCTATTTGCTTCTTTTCGAGTTGGAAAAAGGTTAATATAGTCAAAATTATTAGCTGTGTTTGTTCGTTGTATTATTTTCGAAAATAACTTTGACAAACTAATTGTTGACAGTGACGGATTCTATTTCAGGTAAGAATATTATGAACAATAATTAGACACCAATTTTTTTGTCAATTTTACTATCACCGCTGTTTGAGATGTATTTAACAAGGATAGAGAAAAATCACGTGACTTTAGAATGGTATTTGTTGGACTATACCATATGGAGTTATACAACATATTCCTTTTTTTATAAGAGAACAAATAATTTTATAAATGAATTAATGACAAATTTTAACTATCGTCAGTAACAAACCTACGCGGTTTTTTCACTAGCCTGCCACTTCGAGTAAATACTCTAGTCGTCTGTGCTTTTTGAGATGGCGTGTCAGCAATAGAGCAATTTAAATTCGGCGAGTGTAATAAAGTACTTGTACTGGATCTAGGCTGATCTTCAATTGTCGTAGATGGAGCGGATGTATTGGGTTAAATTTTTTTTATTAATAAATGATGCCTATTTCTTCGGTAATCTACACCATCCGGGGTGCGAACTACAAAAGACCTTGGCATTGGACCTTTTTCAGTGACCAAAGCAGGTTCCCAAGATGAGTTGGCAGTCTTTTTATACATGACATTGTCTCCTACATTTATATCTGACAAATTTCTGACATGTTGATCATGATAATTTTTCATCTTATTCACCTTCTCTCTAACAAAATTATTGTAATGAACATAATCAATAACTGTTGGCTTAAGAACGCTTTCTGTTAATGTTAACTTCATTCTCAAATAACGCGACATCAAAAGCTGAGCAGGAGAATATATGCTAGCTTGCGCGGTGTTTCTGTACTGGAGTATAGCAATATATGGATCAGACATCACGACATTTGTTTAACAAACTCTTCACAGTAGCAACAGTTCTTTCCACTAAACCATTACTTTTGGGATAATTAGGACTAGACGTATGGTAACAAAGTTCTTGAATTCTTGCGAGTTGAATGGAGGACCATTATCAGATACTATTATGGATGGGATGCCATGACGAGCAAATATTGACTTCAGACTTGTAATTACTTGACTGGCATTGATAGAACTAACCGATGTTACTTCAAAATAGTTAGAAAAATAATCAACAACTAAGAGATACGTGACTTTATTATAAAGGAAGAAATCTATTCCGACCTTTTGCCATGGCAAAGTTGCAGGCTGATGTGGTAGCAAAGGCTCTGATGAATTCTTAATATCAACTGTGATATTAGGCCAAAACACAACTACACGTGCCTGTTTTAAACACCTATCTATTCCTAAATGTCCCTCATGGATTATGTCTAAAATTTGGCTAGGCATTTCTGTAGGAATGACAAGAAGATTTTTTTTTAAAACTAAACCATCAATTGTATGTAACTCATGCCTATAGTTAAAACCGAAGATTCAACATTGCTCTTGGAAATTGGCCAGGAATCCTGGCAATACTGTATAATGGTTTGCAATTCTGAATCTGCACAAGTTGCGACTTTTATTTGTTGTAATTTCCCGGGAGAAACAGCCAAATTACTGACTAAAGCCTAGTTCTCATGGTGTGGGATTCCGCATTGCGGGTCCGGAAATCGCCGTTTTTTGAAAATCGTAATTTTTGATGGTTCACATGAAACGGAATTCCGGATGCGGTGATCTTAACGTAACATATTTTTTGTTTTTGTTTTCCTGTGTGCCTGGATGGATAATTATATTGCACAATTAAATTATTATCAATGGAAAAGACAGAGGGAGGTATGAAAAAAAAACAAAGTATCTGCTACTACGACAAGTAGTAGTATATTCTTCGTAGTGCTTGCTTACTTTAAAATGAAGTAGATACTACATTTCGAAACTACCGGGAATTAGTAAATCCTTGTTGTGAAGTAAATACTTCGTAGAATATACTACTACCTTGTAGTAGTAGCAAGTACTTCGTTTTTAGACTACCACCCAATATACGTTATAGTATTGGGGTTTGCTATTAGTCCATAATATGCATGAAACTTCATCAAAGAAGCGGAATAGCAGAGGAATATTAAAAAAAGGAAGATGTTGTTCAGAAATATTCTTCTGAAAAGGCATGAACAAGGGGTTTGCCGTAATAATATGTATTTGAAAATAAAACAAGCACACAAGCAAGCAGATCAATTTATTTTTGTTAGGTATTAATAATTGTTTTATTGTTTTTTGTTTGAGGTTAGTTTATTTGTTTATGCAGAAATCAAACAAAGATGAGAAATGTTTAGACAAAGACAGAAAAAAAAATCGCAAGAAAGTTGAAAATGGTTCAACTTTATTGCGGATCCGCAAAAAAGTTGACGTTTTCCCGCCAACGGAAATATTTCAAAAATTCCGCACCCGTAATCCGGAATTCCGCATCATGAGAACTAGGCTTAATAAGTTGTTGGCCGCCTGTGTGCCTGGACAATTTTCGCCGCCCCACTCTCTCTAAAATACAAATTAAGGGCGTTGGAATGGAATACAGTTTTTAGACTTTAAAATACTAGCGTGTGAGTCGTGTCAAAGATTCGTGGTAAAGATAAAGGAAGGACCACATAAAAAGGAGACGCGCATCTGTAGTGATATCACAAGGGTATCGGCGCTTGACAATAATCGGCAATCCTCTTTGTGTCAATGGTTCGTCGGCTGTCATTGTCATTGGTTGTTTTCCTCTTTCTCTCTACGTTACATTTTTCTTTTCTCTGGTGTAACGAAATTTGCCAAAACGTGACGCGTCTTTCATATCACTTTCATATCAGACCACCCGCCGCCTCAAGAAGTTTCACTCCAAAAACCTTATTAGTTTGTTCCGCTGTAATGTCCGAGTGCGTCTGTGGCCGACATTTGCATTTTATATCCCAATAAAGAATAAAATTTTAAAACTCAAGTGTTTATTTGCTTGTATTATGATATTAGGTAGGGATGTACCTACCTAATACAAATTCGTGAAGAAGTACTTTCGGTTTATTTTCGTTATTAAAGCTTGATGGTTTTTATTTGTTTGAGAGATTTATTTTCGATAAAAGTCGATTTTTTAGGCGGCGTTATATTTTGTCGAAAATGGAGAGTGATTTGAAGGACGCGTCACTTAACGTCACGTTAGAGGGAAATTTCGTTACACGAGAACGAAGAAAGATATAACGTAGAGAGACGGAAAAAAAACAGTTAATCAGGCCTATGATGTATCATTTTCTGTTATTTTAACAGCAACGTTAAGTTATCTGTCACTGTTTATTCTATACGTCAAAATAGAGACGCAAATAGATGTTGAGCCTTAACAGAGCCGTTGAAATAACAGGACAGGATACATCATAGGCCTGAATGACAATGAAGACCGACAAACGATTAACACAAACCAAGGATTTATAAACAAGGAGGATTGCCTATTATTGTCAAGCGTCGATACTCTTGTGACGTCACTACAGATACGCGTCTTCCTTTTGCGTGGTCCTTCGTTTTGACATCGACTCATACGCTAAGTCTAAAAGTTGTACGAGGGGGGATAGTTTCTAATAAGTTTCACTTCTACCACGTGTGCACATGATATTTTTTTTGCATCAGGATCGTCGGCGGCAACCCTTTTTTTTAATCGGCCGCCTCTTACAATCAGCCGCCTGTGTGTTTTGAACACACTGCACACATGGTAGCGGCGGCCCTGGTATCGGCAATCTATAGAAGTTTTCCTGGAACATAAGATACATTGAGATCATACTGCTGTAAGTTCAGCATCATTCTTTGAAGACGAGTGGGTACTTCTGAAAGAGGTTTTTTGAATAATGTGACTAATGGTTTATGATCTGTTTCAACATTAACTGAGCGTCCATAAATATACTGGCGAAATTTTGTACAACCAAACTGAATTGCATATAACTCCTTTTCTATTTGAGCATATCTGGATTGGCATTCTGTTAAAGACTTTGACGAATAAGCAATGGGCCTTTTATTATGTAAAATGACAGCTCCTACTAGTCCTACTGCAAATTTCGAACTATCGACAGATAAAGTTAATTGAATACTTGGATTAAAATAAGTTAAGACAGGTTTTTGACTAATAATTCTCTTGAGAAAATCAAATTCAGTCTGATGCACAGTATCCCAGTAAAATGAAGTGTTTTTCTTAAGAAGAAGTCGCAAATTAGTAGTTTTATTTGCTAAATTTTGAATATATGAACCAAGATAATTCACCATACCTAAAAACAGTTTCAACACTGACACATTTTCAGGACTTTCTAAATGACAAATAGAACTGATTTTTTTAGGATCAGGACACATACCTGAAGAACTAAAAATATGGCCCAAATACTGAACTTCCTCTAATAAGAAATGACATTTTTCCACATTGAATTTTAAATTGACTTCTAGCCTTTTCGAAGATTTTTTTTAAAATATCATTATGATCACTAATAGTGTCACTATAGACTAAAATATCATCCATATAAATCAGAACTCCTGGGAATACCACAAAAAAAATTATACATTATTTTATGAAAAATTTCCGGGGCGCAAGAAACTCCATAAGGAAGGCGTAAAAATTTGAATCTGCCAAAGGGTGATCCAAACACACAAAGGTTACTACTAGATTCATTAAGTTTTATTTGCCAAAAACCAGATTGAGCATCAAGTGTAAAAAATATTTAGCACCGGCTAACTTTGAACGAACATTTTCTATTGTTGGCAACGGGTAATGACATCTTTTTATGGCTCTATTCAAATTTCTTGGATCAAGACAGACTCTTAAAGACTTATTTTTCTTCTCCACTATAACTAGTGAATTCACCCATTCACTAGGCTCATCGACTTCACTGATTACATTCAGGGAAATCATTCTGTCTAACTCACTTTTCAATCTATTATTCAAAGAAAAAGGAATTTTTCGTGGTGCATCTACTACAGGACTAATAGATCGACAGTTATGTGACATTCAATAGGCAAACAACCTAATCCATTGAAGACATCTGAATAATCATCAAGTATATTGTTATGATTTATACAAAAAACTCTTTTGACAAGATCTAATTCCTGACATGTGGGAAGGCCTATTATTGTCTGACACTCCATCTCTGCTATGACAAACTCGACTTTGACATGCTTACCATTAATAATACAATTAATATTGCATTTACCCAAAATTGGTATTGCATTGGCTGAAAATGACGTTAGCTTTACATTGGTAGGAACAATATCTTCATTAATATTTAATTTTTCAAAAGACATTACATTGGCTTCTGCACCTGTATCTAAATAACATTTTAAAAGTGAATTATTAATTTTTAAATCTAACATCCATGCTTTCTTAGAATTTTGACATTGACTTTCTTTATTTATTAGGTACTCTTACCACAAACATATCATTATCATGGTTTTGATTGTTAACATTTTCTACATCAATATATCTTATATTATCTCGAGCTCAGTTCGGTTTCAGATACGATAGTTTTCGGACCTGTGCTCTTACCGACCTTGGTTTTTAGTGCGTTTGCAGCATTCCTTAAATATTTGGTATTTATTGAAGGATATTTTCTGTGAGTTGTATCTTTTCCTATTACTATATTTTATTTGATAATTTAATTGCTCTCCGTTCATGTCTTAATCATGGCGGGGGGCAATAATCATAAAGAGGGTAAACCACCCCCTGATAAAAATAATATTAAAGTAGTCGATCTCACATACAATGATATGATGATAAATGAAGATGAGTCCATAGAAAATAATATTAATTCTCAAACTCAACATGATAAACAGATTTCAGATAGATTAAATAGAATTGATTTGAAAAATAGATATAAAACAAATAGTAACGGTCCATTTTCAGTTTTTGTGGAGCATAAATATTTAAATTTTGGTAGATTGCATCCTCTCAAAATTGGTGAAAAATTATTCAATCTGAATGGCGATGAAAATGATATTGATTTCTTGCACACAGTTGGTCGAAATAGGGTCCAGATTATGTGTAAATCCGCTATAGGTGCCAACAAAATAGTTGAAAATCAGGTATTTGAAAGTAACAATCTTATTGCATATATTCCCTCTCATCTTACTCAAAAAAAAGGCCTTATCCGTAATGTTGATACATCTTTCTCAGAGGAAGAAATTTTGAAAATTTTGAAGTCGTCAGTTCCAATTAAGGCAGTGCAGAGGAGATTTAAATTTGTTCTCGATAAGGATGGCAATAAAGTAAAAGTTCCTAGACAGCAGATTATTGTAACTTTCGATAATTTAGTCCTGCCACAATTTGTTTATATGTACCGATTGAGATACGAAGTTGATACTTGGTACTCCCCGGTCACTCAATGTTATAATTGTTTAAATTTTGGTCACACTGCTTCCCAGTGTAAAAGCAAAAAACGATGCAAAACCTGTTCTAAAATATTAAATGACGAGGGACTGTGTACTGATTGTGAGACTTTTTGTGTTCATTGTAAAGATAAATCTCATATTTCTACTAGTAAAAAATGTCCTAAATATAACAATCAGGTTAAAATTAAGCAGGCGATGGCAAATCTTAATGTATCCTTTAAAGAAGCCGAAAAAATTGTAGATAACCCATCTTATGCAAGCCTCGTTTCGAAAAATAAATTTGCTCCATTGTCTTCAAAAACCGATTTTCCTGAATTACCACCGAACTATAGAAATCAATCTAATCCCCCAAATTCAAAAACGACATTTGTAGCTCATCCACATTCCAGCAAGTCTACTCCCTCTTCCAGTGTAAATGAAAATTATAAAAAACGGAAAGTCAGTGATAGAAGTCCTTCTTTTGAACCCGTTAGCAGAGAATTTGATTGGTCCTATACAGGTGCACCTTGGATTGAGTCTCATCAGATAAACACTAAAAATACTTTTGAAGGTCTAAAGGATAAAATAATTGAAGATTTAACTTGTCAAATAAATAATTCAATCAGGGGTGTGAAATCTCCTGATGTATCAAATATAATAGAAAATATAGGCTATATAATCAATAATACCCTCAAAAATATCTTTCAACAATGGCAGCCTTCACACAACAACTAACTGTAATTCACTGGAATGCTAGATCTGCGTATTCAAACCATAATTTGTTAAAAAACTTATTACAAGATACTAATTTTGATATTGCCCTTTTAAGTGAAACTTGGTATAAACCAGAGTACAAAATTAGTCTTAAAGGTTTTAATATTATAAGAAAAGATAGAATTAATGGTAAAGGCGGTGTAGCTATACTAATTAAAAAATCAATTTCCTTTTCTAATATCAAATTTCCAAAGTTCGATAATATCAATATTGAACTATGTGGTGTAGACATATCTATCCATAATACGTTAATATCTGTTGTGTCTATTTATAGACCACCAAATGTGGCAATAAGTGTTTCGGACTACTGTAAAATTTTTTCTTCTGTAAAGTCCTTTTCTATAATTGGGGGTGATTTCAACGCCCACAATACTTTATGGGGTTGTAATATTAATGATGCACCGGGGAACACAATAATAAATGCATTAGACAATTTTCCCAATTTACTAATAAGGAATGAAGGGGAGCATACCAGAATAGGAGCCACAAGTAGTTCCGCTTTAGACATAACTATTATTTCATCAAACATCAGTAATATCTCGTCTTGGGAAGTTTTACAAGATTCCTATGGCTCAGATCATTTCCCTGTTAAATTGACATTGAATAATAAAAGTAATCTTGCGCCGTCACATAATATAGTTGGGTGGAAACTCAAAAATGCCAACTGGGTTTCCTTTGGTCAATGCATAGAGGACAAAATTAGTAACCTTAGGGAAGTACCGGACAAGGCAAATGAAATTATTTCAATATTAATCAATGTTATTGGTGAAACTGCCGACCAACTTTTTCCTAAAAGAGTTTTTCAAAATGAAAAACCCTTTGTACCATGGTGGGACGAGGAATGCCAAATTTTATCCAACAGTCGGAAAGAAATGTTTAAAAAATTTCGTAATAATTCCAATCTCCAAAACTACATTCAGTGTAATAATTTAACAGATAAGTGTAAGCTTACCTATAAAAGAAAATCCAAACAAAGTTGGGCTAATTTTTGTAGTAGTTTGAACGCCCAGAGCCCTCCTTCCAAAATTTGGAATAGAGTTAATTTGATAAAGGGTGGTTTAAATACACATATAAACAACACAATTTCCCAGGAATCAGTCAATATTTTGTTGAATAAAATAGCACCTGATTTTGTGTCACGCGATATTCCACCAATGAATGCGTCAAGCGATCATTTTTTATCACGACCTATTTCTATATCAGAATTCATCAATAATGTCAGAAAACATAAAGACACTAGCCCAGGTACGGACGGAATCACTTATAGTATGTTAGAGCATTTACCCCTCCCTGCTATGCAGTTGTTAATAGACGCATTCAATAAAATTATGTGTAGAGGTGATGATATTTCGAAAATCAAAAATGCACTGGTGGTACCAATATGCAAACCAGGTAAAACTGACGAGTTTAGGCCAATTTCGCTCACATCATGTATGTTAAAAACTCTGGAAAGAATAATCAAATATCGTTTAGAGTGGTGGTGCGAATCTAAAAAACTACTTCCTTCCCATCAGTTCGGATTTAGGCGAGGTAGCGGCGTAAATGATTGTCTGGCACATTTAGTTACTGATGTACAGAACACATTTTCTGATAATGATTATTTGGCGGCTATATTTTTGGATATATCCAGTGCATATGAAAATGTCAATCTTGAAATCCTTATAGATAAACTAGTACAATTTGATGTGCCTAGAGCAAATGCTAATAATATAGTGAGATTATATATCAATCGAGGCGTATCCATTAGAATAGGTAATGATACTAGCGAAACCTGAATTGTCTCATCTGGCATCCCCCAAGGTTCAGTATTAAGCCCATTACTTTTTAATATGTACACAACGGATTTTCATTCAATGGGGTTAAATGCTTCTCAGTTACAATACGCTGATGATTTTTGTATCTATACCAAGCAAAAAAGCATGCATGCATGCTTAACCAACCTAAAACATATTATGTATGTTTGCAATCAATATTTTCTCAGCAATGGCTTCAATATTTCAAATAAAAAATCAGCAATGATGGTTTTTACTAGGCATCGTTTACAGAAAACATCAACAATTACACTTAACAACTGTGTTATCCCATGGGTTGAAACATTTAAGTATTTGGGAGTTTTGTTGGATCAAAAATTGGCTTGGAAAGAACATATTACCTATATAACTGAGAAGGCCGAAAAAAGTCTTAATATTATGAGAGCAGTAATATCTAGGTCATGGGGATCCGATCCCCAAGTTTGCTTAATGTTATATAAAGCGTTTACAAGATCAATTTTGGATATTGGCGCTATGTTTTATGGTTCTGCTTGCAAATCCCGACTTGTTAAAGTCGATAGGCTGCAATACAAAGCTCTAAGACTTGTAACAGGTGCTTTTAGCTCTACCCCAATCCAGGCTCTACTTTCTGAATGTAATGAAGTTCCATTAGAAATAAGACGAAAAATTCTAGCAGAAAAATTTATTCTTAAAAATGTTCAATACGTACATAACTCGTTGCTTAATAAAATTTCTATCTTGAATATTTCTAATCTAACTCAGTCATACTGGAGAAATAAGAAAAGTCCTGTTTTAGCGGATGCATTTGTAAATACATCAGAATTTCATAACATTATAACAAAACAAGACAAATATATACTATTTCATTTTCCATCTGATTTGATATATCTCACACCTGAAATTCTATTTCCGAATTTTTCGGAGTTGCCCTCAGTAAATTCTATCCATTTAAGGGAAGTCTTAAGCAAGAATGAAAATTATCTTCAAATATATACCGATGGGGCTAAAAATAGTTCAGGAGTAGGATGTGCAATTGCTATACCTGAATTGAATTATGTTAAAAAATACAAATGTGAAAATAATGCATCTATCTTCACTGCCGAAGCACTAGCAATATTGAAAGCATTAGATCATATATTGTCAAAGGGAAATATTTTCAAAGCTATTGTTCTCTCTGATTCTCAGTCAGTTTTGAAGTCTCTCAAAAATGCGATGAATTGTAAGAATCTTATTATAGCCAAAGTATTGGAGGTATTCTCTGTTTTGTGCTCTAAAAATATTTCTGTCAAGTTTGTATGGGTTAAGGGACATACAGGTCTCAAAGGCAACGAATTGGTTGACAATGCAGCAAGAGAGGCGATCGTATCAGAAGAGATCCTGGAAATTACTCCATATTCGGACTTTTTCGAAATAATCAAAAAAAGATCTTGGGAAGTTTGGCGCAGTAATTATATTGCAATGGCAGTTAACTCCCCTAATTTGTATAACTCCTTTTATCCTAGATTGAATAAAAAGCCACTAATGGAACGTTTTAAATTCTCCAGAAATGTGTTTGTTTCCTATTTCAGATTTTTAGTTGGGCATGGAAATTTTAATAAACACATGTATAAGCTTAAGTTATGCGAGAACACGCGATGCTTTTGTGATAACCAATCTGAAGATGATTTGAATCATAGATTATTTAGTTGTAGACACAATGAATTGGCAACTTCATTCTTAAGAAGAGAATTGGAAAAACTCCATCTCATACCTATGAACCACAAGGGTTTAATTAAGCTTATTTTATCAGATGATAACTTGGAAAATATATTTATTAATTACTTAAAATTATGTAAAGTCCTTATTTGAAAGATAATTAGAGATTGTTTCGATTCCTATGTTTTTTTTCCATATGTTACATCCTTCCTAACCGGGTCCACCTGTGTTTTGTTAAAGTTTAAAAATGTCCTGCATAGACCCCAGGACGAGAAGCGTGTGTCCATGTGTTTATCCTTTTTGCTAGATTCCTTCCTTTTTTTTTTTTATCTGTATATCGTTGGGTGAATGGTTAGCTAAAGTTTGAACTTTTGAATTATGTTTTCGTGGCTAAGTGAGCTATGCTCAAAGCCAAAAAAAAAAAAAAAAAAAAAAAAAAAAAAAAAAAAAAAAAAAAAAAAAAAAAATATATCTTATATTTTTCTTGAAACAATACTTGGCAAAATGTTCTTTACGCTGACAATTATTGCATATAGCATCTTGTGCTAGACATTTATGTCTGTGAATTTGACCACACTTTTTACATGAACTTTGACTCACCTGTTGTGATGACTGTGATGAGTAATTGTTACCTCTGACCCATTGGTTTTGGTACGACTCTTCATTATGATTTTGAACATATCCATGTCCTGGACTTTGATGTAATCCATAGACGTATTTCTTTGCTGACTCGTTGAAGACTGGCCAGGGCCGGTATTTTCGTTCTCGAAAACGCTCACCGCTTTTTAGTCGCTTGGCACTTTTGATGTGAATTTACATTAGAAGTGCCGAACGACTTGAAAGCGGTGAGCGTTTTCGATAACGAGAATACCGGCCCAGGACCTTTCTGTTTGTGAATTTTGTAGACAATGACTTCTGAATCCTTTTCTAATTGTTGGGCTTGAATATGAGTGATTTCAATGCTTTTGGCAATTTTAATGGCCCTGTCTAAATCTAGATTATCTTCTTGTAAAAGTCTTTCCTTAACTATTCGATTATTGGCACCTAAACCAACAACAAACATATCCCTGACAAGGCTTTCTCGCAGTTTATCTAGTTCACATTTGAAGCTCAGGTTTTTGATTGCTGTCACAAATTCGTCGATTGACTCATCAGGCTTCTGACGTCTTGTTAAAAAATTGTGTCTTTCAACTGTTAGGTTTGTTTTTGGTTTGCAATGTGCTTCAAACCGATCAACTAAATCCTTATATGCACATGTGTCCATATTTAGATTGAAAGAATTGAAAATAGAGGGAGCCTCAGGTCAAATGTAGTGCAAAAATATAGCAACCTTTCTGCTATCATCTTCGTTTTCTAGACCACTTGCTCTTATATAAATCTTAGAATGTTGCAGCCAACTTACCCAGTTACTGGATAAATTACCCTCTAGTGATAATGATGACAAACTATTTCCATTAAATTTTGACCTAGACGTAGGGTTTCTGTTGGGTCTAGAAGCTCGAGACATACTGGGTATGAATGTTTTAACTCTTCAGCGATACTGCGAATACTCTCCACTGTCTATGTTATTCCTTCCTATTCTTGGACACTTTCAGCACTTAGACAACTGACACCATGTTGTGTTTGTGTCTTCAAGATGAAGGGATAATAATAATAATATAGGTTTAGTGAACAGGACTTGCTTTATTAAATTGAAGAACTTAAAACGTTTCTATAACCATGACAATGTGTCTGACTACTGTCACTTTTTATTAAACTCGAGGTGGAAGTAAGGTCCGTTTCACCAGGGTTCATACTTGACCTTGAAACTTGAAAAAAAAAGGGTTGTCGTAGATTAATTCCTATGACACATTCAATTTTTTTGACAAACTAAAATGAATGACTTTTAGTTCAAGAACCGACGAACATTTTTGACGTCATTGATTTGTTTCAGTCAATTTTTATTTGTTAAACAAGGAAGGCAAATGCTGGTGGTAAGTACAAACCCTGGCAAAACAAACTTTACACGATGTAACCATGAATAACAAAAATAGAGACATCTTATTCTAAGCATAGAGATATTTGTGCTGATTTTTCATGTTTGGATCCAAACAATTTTTCTGAACTAGTTCTAGACTATGCTTTGAATAAATCAGGTAAATGATGACGGGGCTATTTTGCGGAAAAAATTAAAGGATTTTGCAAGAGAATGGCCTGACTCGAAAAGGACGGAATTGTATGATCTTTCTGAATCCAACGATGGAGATCAAGATGATGTAAATGACACAGGGTAATTGGATACAGATGAGCGCAGTGGCGGCTCGTCAGAGGAGGCAGGGGAGGCTAAGCCTCTATCAAAAAATTGAAAATTCTAATTTCAGTTTTTTCCCAATTAAAATAATAATTCACAAATTACACTTTCCAAATTTCGATATTTCAATGTAATTTAGAAAAATCTGACAACATTATTTCAATGAATCCCGCGCCTCCACGACAAAAATCTGTGAATCTGGGATACTCAGTAATACGAGCCCGAATGGAGCTCCGGCCCGAAGGGCCGGAGTTATACGCGAGCCCGAAGGGCCGGAGTTATACGCGAGCCCGAAGGCCCGGAGTTATAGGCGAGCCCGAAGGGCCGGAGTTATACGCGAGCCCGAAGGGCCGGAATTATACGCGAGCCCGAAGGGCCGGAGTTATACACGACCCCGAAGGGCTAAAGTTATTTCTATCACGGGGCCCAGTCTATAATTCTATTGGTCAGCGGATAATTTGGAGCCAATCAAAAATCGGGAATATTCAAAATGTGATTTTTAGTCGATATTCCGAGTTTCAGTTCTCTCCGATGTACCGGAAAAAAGTTAGCCTTCCCATCTTTCTTGATTTTGATTTTTTTTCGAATTTCCAAAAAACAAAAATACCATTGGATAGAAGAGCAAAAAAAAACGTTGAAAACCTTATGGGACCCGGCTTGCTTTAAGGCCGGGAAAAAATGAAAAAAGGGTATTTCGATTTTGGCCAGATAAAAATTTCGGCGATCTGACACGACGTTACTTTTTCGTTTGGAAAAAATCAAATTTTGAATTTCAAAAAAAAAAAAATCTATCGGATAGAGGAGCAAAAAATACGTCGAAAAGTTATTTTGATCCTTCTTGCTACGGCACATCTTAAGGCCGAAAAAAAATGAAAAAGGAAATGTCGATTTTGACCAGAAAAAAAAAAATTGTTCCCGCTCTACGTTGCTATGATCGATACTCTTGTAGAGGAATCTGCGATGAACCTGAGATTCCACTCCTTCTCCTGATCAAATCATGTCATTTGGGCTCACAAATGCCCCCGCAACTTTTCAAAGAGGAATGCCGTGTCTGTAATTCTGACTAAAACCGTTTGTCTCTGGAGAGTCTACTCCATTTTCGCCTGATCAAATAATGCCATTTGGGCTCACAAATGCCTCCGCAACCTTTCAAAGAGGAATGACTTGTCTGTAATTCTGACTAAAACCGCTTGTCTCTGGAAATTCTACTCCTAGTAGGGAAAACAATAAATATTATTTTGTTGATGTTGGTGCTATGTTCCAGAGATGATCTGATTTCCTTACTTTTGACTGATTTTGGATGGTTGGTAAATGGTATGGGCTTTCTGTCAGTAAACAAATTATTTTGTGAATCAATCTTTTTTGTGTGGAACTACCAGAGTTGAGCTTATTTTCGTCAGCTGTCAAAGTTGAATTTTATAGTTGGATATTTAATATGAGTCTCTAAAATAATTGACATCTCTCAAATTCTACTGATTTGACACTTGAAATACCTATATTATTGGTACTTAAACATTCCTATTTGGAATACATTACTGTCAGAAATCTGCTAAAAGGTACGTTTTTGACAGGTACGCATTGATCAAGTACCAGTAAAGTTCAACTCGACCATTTGCCATTTTGAAAAAAAGACGTCACTTTTAAATTAGGCAATTTTTGACAGCTGTCAAACTTGAATTTGATAATGTAATGTCTAATGAGCCTGAAAAATAATTGTTATTTGTCAAATGTGACACTAATGTTCAATCAAAATTTATTAGTCGCTTTTAAGGTGAGCTATTTCCAACAGCTGTCAATCTTGAATTTCATCATTGGACTTCCATTGAATATGCAAAACAATAGGAATTTTAATTTGGGTTAAATTGAATTTTTCATAGGGAATCGCCTCTACATACCCTCAAATGGAAAAAAGTATTGACATCGATACTGTTTTTACCGTTGTAAAACATAGCTCTTTATCAAACTTTTTTCTGGTTTCCAGTAGAGTGTCTTCCATTTGATTAGTTGATTTATCAATAATAATTATCATTTACCCCAAACAGAGCTTTCATTTCAAAACACAGTTTAGTGAACTTTGGAATAGTGTAAAGACATAATATGTTATATTCAGCCTTATAGGAAAAAATGTCAATTTTTAGACATTTTGTTATTTTTGGTTCAATCGACTTGAATTTTCGGTATGTTGTGCCTCAAAAATATTTCCTCAAAATCTCATGTTTGCGCCTTGAATAGATTTTTTTTTTTGAAAAAATAAGACCGGAAAAAAATTAAAAAGGAAATTTCACTTGTGCAAATTACACTGGAAATTTTGCATACAAATTGTCAAAATTAATAAGTGAAAATTTTTGGAAATATCCCGGGAAAAATTTCCAGAATTGTGATTTTTGACATTGATGCCCGCTTTTCCATTCAAAATGCATTGATGTCAGAAATCTGTCAAACTGTATATTTTTATCAAACGCAATTTAAATGGGAAAGATCAATAGCAATCAGCATCAATAAAAAAATTTGACACAACGTAGTAAATAAACTTCAAACTCGGGATATTTCCTATCAAAATATAACACGTGCATAAAATATTTCCTAAGGGAAATTTTAAAAAATTTCGTCTCCAGCCAATTTTTTTGAACAAAACCATTCGTGCATAGGCGCTATGCACTCATGATTTTGTTAAAAAATTGGCTTCAGACAAAATTTTCAAAAATTTCCGGAAATATTTCATGCACTAGTTATATTACTACTGGAAATTTCTATTCTGACCAGAAAAAAATTGTGGGTACTCGACATGAGGCCACTTTGTCAGAATCCCTGTCCTGCAATTATTCTGACATTAGAGGTCCACTGGATGTTAGACATGCTTCACTGAAATTTAGCATTCAAATGGACCGCGGATCTGAGCGTCCAATAGAAATGTTGAAAACATGTCGAACTACTACTGGCGTTCAGCGACCATAATTTCGGAAAGCGGCTAACCCAATGACCAAGCACCCCAAAACAAGTTTTTCCTGCTGCACAGTGTTTACCTTACCGTAATTCATTATTTTTTAGCCTCCTCACTTGAAATAGTCGCGAGCCGCCACTGGATGAGCGCATACGCGTACCGAAGAGGATGCAATGAGGTACTCATATACCATTAGAACCCGAAAAATGAGAACGAATCGATATTAGCTAGCGACCAGTAGATACGGTTAATTTGCGCAAGAAAGAAAATAAGTACCCAAAATTCACTTTTATCGCAAATTCCTTCCTCAGCTTTCGATCGTGACTTCACGGTACTTCTTTGTGCTTACTGTAACCAACTGGATTCTGGAGGGCCCTCCTACGTACAGAACATCATCCATCAAGATAGGTGTCCAACCAACATTTAATTGGAATTTATACGATATCGCAAAATAGTATATTGTGTATTTAGGTGATTGCCGGCCTCGGCTACTTACACCGTTGGCCGAGAATGTGTCACTTTTCTACCACACGATTTTCCAGTGTCAAGTTGCAGAAGAATAATTCTCCTAATACATAGTTTTAGGTTTTAGGTCTTAATACTGCGTTGTTAATGTAAGAACCAATGTGGTTGTGGTGCTCTGCTATTATTGTTCTCCATCGTGGAAATGGATGCATTTTTTCTCATTTGCTTACCTTCTAGATTTTTGGTACCAGCAAGCCGATACGTAAATTTTCCATATCAGTTTGTTTTGTCATTGTTTGGCAAGACAGTCAGTATTTAAAAATGCGTGTCGTTTTCTGGCAATTTTTTTTTCTACTAATTATATCTGTATTTAGCTCGAAAGGCCAGTCAAAAGAAGCAAAGCCTTGTTCTGATGAGTATGTAGTGATAGTGGCGGAAAGTCCCAGAGATAGAATGAAACCAACAATTTTTGGAAGAGGTACTTTATTTTCTGAGTTTTATGGTACAGGAATGGGTCCTAGGCTCAAGCTCAAGGAATTAATCGATAAACTTAATGAACACGTAGAGGAATGTGTAGAAAACCCTTCAATAATTATTGTGTATCCCCAACAACCGGCTCCCGCACAACCGCCATCATCATCAGTTATCAATCAATATCATGTTTCCATTATTAAAGAATCACATGATGTTGTTAGTGTTAATGAACATGTTGAGGATACCAATGTCTACAATGACGTGAAAGACACCGTGGTGAAAGATACCAATTATCATGATGAAAAACATGAAATATTTTCACAAAAAAACAGACGAAGTATCCGTATTGCCGGTGTCGAGGAAGTAATCAATGGGAAATTATTAGCGAGATCAAAAAACGGACCACCAAATAAAGCCAAACTTGTATTTGTGTTTAGGCTAGAAGAAAGCATCTTTTCTGTAATGCCAAACATTAAATTGGTGAAGCTGCCTGTGCCTAGACACCGAGCACGTGTCTCATCATGGCCATCGGATTGGCCTTGGTCACAGAACAAGCGAGGAAGAAAACCGCATTGCAAAGGCTTCACTACTTTCGATTTTGGGGCAGCAACTAACCAAACTGATGTTATTTTTACAGATAGCAAAGGAACACCATTGGAATTGAAATGTTTCGTCGATCAGAAAGGAAATGGAGGCGACTTTTCCAATTGCGGTGCGCCATGGGACGGGCCGATCTTATGCGGCGACCTTCAAGTGGGAATCCTGACTGGCAAAAATACTTGTCAGAATAGGTCAAGGGCAAGCGGAAGTCAAAAATCAGTTGATTATGTTCCAATGGAATCGATGTTCGATTTTGTCGTGGATTTCATGGAAAATAAAAACGCAATCACATCAAATACTGAACCTGCTACTGGATTCGGTATACTTCCATATTCCAATGTATTTTTGATTGTGGCAAGGATTATATTTTTGATTTTCTAATAAAGGAGATTTCTAATATCATATTTATATTTTTCTGATCATCATTGAAAGAATTACACGAATGGTTTCATTTTTGAATAAATGTTGACATTCCAATTTACTAAATAAAATCAATTTAATCACTAATGTTGCAATTCTTGCATGGGTGTAAGAGACAAACACGTCATGTCCAGTAGGTAAATTGTTGGATTTTTCTTTCAAAGGGCTATATAAAAGTTAATTAAAATAAAGGGTGTTCCATTAACAGAAAATTAAATTTGATTTGTCCACTCTGTATATGGTAGAGTGTGTAACCCCTTTTGTTAACAAATTAACAGGAGACCCATACTATGCTCAGCGAATATTTATTAGGGGTGGATCAAGAGTTTATTGAGTACAGAATGGCAAGAGCGCCACTGAATAAACACCTAACAAAATTAACTAGCAAACGATAATTGATAATTTTGGAATGCCAAAAAAAATAAGGCATACCACTCAACCAAATCTTGACATAGGTAAAAACAATAATAGTGGGGCTGTTAGTGCACAATATCTAGGCAAACACATTATTCTTTCTGCGATCGGTTAAATACGTTAAATGTTTGGCCTTTAGTTCCAATTATTCGGCAATACGAGAATCAATTTCCCGGCCTAGGCCGGAAAAGTGTTTCCCGTATTGTTATTTATTGATGCCTTAGCAACTATTGAACATAATTGAAATACCAGAATATTGAGTTTTGCGACCTATCAACCGGTCAAAAATGCTGACATTTCTTGTCAATCGCAGAAAAATATTCTTCAATCAACCGGTGTGAAATTAGCTTCTCAAGATAGCCTCCAAAACTTCCGGAAACTGCCGAAGGGCTAGTGGCGTCGGAAATATTAGGAAATATCATATCCTAAAATCTGCTCGTACTGATAGATTCATATTTTCAGGACAAATTGTGACAAGTATTTGCTATTTTTTCACCCTTACACCAGATTCCGATAGGCCGTCAGAGGGTGTCAAAATAGTGGTGAAGATATCAAAAAAATCATGTCTCAAAATTTTCTCGTGCTGACAGATTCATATTTTCAGGACAAATTACGACAAGCATTTGCTATTTTTTTACCCTAACAACGGATCCCGATAGACCGTCAGAGGGTATCAATAAAGGGGAGAACATATCAAAAAAAAAATCATATCTCAAAATCGGCTCGTGCTGACAGATTTATATTTTCAGGACAAGTTATGACAAGCATTTGCTGTTTTTTCAGTCTTACACCACAGGGGCGTAGTCACCGGTGTTCCGCGTGTTCCCCGGAACACGGGCCCGGTAGCTCAAGGGGCCCGGTTTCACATGTCAATATTATTTTTTCTCCTATCAAGTAAAAAAAAAAATACATTTGAAGCTAATTTATATAAAAATGAAAATCATGTGTAGCATCGTACACGTGTTAAGAAGTGAAACTTCTTAAAAATTATACCTTCCTCCTTCCTCATACAACGTTTAGAATTAAGAGTATGAGTCAGGGTAAACCACTGATCGGGTAAAGACGAAGGGCCGCACAAAAGGGAGACGCGCATCTTCCAGTGATGTCTCAGAGGTATCGGTGCTTGACAATAATAGGCAATCCTCTTTGCTTATGATCCTTGGTTTGTGTCAATCGTTCGTCGGCTATCATTGTCATTGGCGGTCATTGGCTATCTTTCTCTGTCTCTCTACATTATATCATATCTTTCTTCTCTCTTGTCTATCGTGTAACAAAATTTGCCAAAACGTTAAGTTACGTGACGCGTCTTTCAAACCAATCTCTATTCTTGTCAAAGTATCATACCGCCGCCAAAGGGCCCCCAATAAACATGTTTCGCAACTTATAGTAACGTCAAGTTATGTAATGGGTATATAGTAGTAACAAAGGTATATAAGAAGGTTTCCAAGTTTTATAATCTGCAACCTATGGTAACATAGTTTTATAAAGCATTTATAAGCTTACTATAACTTACAGGTATATAATGTGATATTACTATTTCCATCACCATTTTATAAAACTTTTAGTAAACGTTACTAAAGTATTTATAAGAAATTTTTATAAAGGTTACCGTAACCTCATTTATATAACTAGAATACCCCTAGTTATACCTATAGAAGTGTTGTCAATCACCTTTATAAAACCTGGAAACTAGTAGTGTTTGCAGTATATGTTATAAAACTTTTGGTAACGATAATTTCTTTTATAAAACCTTTAGTAAAACGAAACTACCTAATTTGACATATGAGAATAATGAGGTGTCTGTTGCTGTTTATTATTGTTATAAGAAATCTGTGCATAATGCTTTTAAAAAAAATGAAGTTCAGCACATCATTTCGCCAAAAAATTTCAAAAAACTTAAATAAAATCTCAAATTCAGTGCCCTCAGTATCTTCCACGTGGACACTTATACACAAGTTCCTAAACAAGAAAATAAATTACTTGAGGGAACTGATAAACATGGATGATTATAGCAATAACACTATTTTGAAACCAAAATTGCCAATACCGGCGCTGACGGCATCTGGTTAAAAGTTAAGTACCTATATAATGTTACTAATAGTTATAAAATATAACCTTAGGTGATATTATAGTTTCCAGAGTTTATATTGTTACTAAAGTGATCCGCCATATTTTTCTACCCAAAATCATAATAATAAAAAAGATGCGTAGCAAAAACACTAGGTTTAGCTGATTTTGATGCAAAATATACAATATGCATATGCAAAACGGAAATGACATTAATTTCTTCTTAAATCTCATTTCAATTAATATTTATATGTGTATATTCTGTGAGAAAACTGATTTGAAATTAATAAAAAGTGAATATTTCAAGGGCCCCTGCGTTTTTTCGAGGAACCGGATCTACTTTTGCAGTAGAAAAAGTTTCCCAACTATATTTTGAGTCTACCAATACTGTAAAATTATAACAAAGTACCATCGTTTTCTAATACCTAGGTATTAATATTTGGACTCCAAATTTGTTTTTATTTAGTAACAGACATCTTGAAATAGAATTGTGGGAATAGAATAGTAGGAGACCATTTAAAGCAATGTATTTGAGAGAGAAAAAATATGTATTTATAATGATGACAGAATTGACAAAAGTTATATAGTGGTTACCACAATATTCCCATTACCAATGGTTACATAAATTAAAGTTATGTACCGTTACTAAACACAGGTTTTCGAAACCTTTATAAACGCTCAATTTAAGCTCTTTAAAGGGTTTATAGGAGTAACAGAAATATTTCGGTAAATGGATATAAAACCTTAAGTTACATAAAGAAGGTGATATAACATTTACGGTAAATATTATAAAAACAAAAATGTTTATTGGGGGCCTGTTTCTCAATAGCAAACATTGCAACTGGACACGTTTACCCAGGAGTTAAAACCACTCCAGAAGTGGAATCACTCCATAATGTGCCAGGATTGCCAAGTATGCCAACTCAAGATCCTGCAATCCCTGCATTGCGCTTTGTTTTGCTCAAGGTTATTCGAGAGAAGTTAGAGGGGCCCGGTAAAATTTTTGAACACGGGCGGAGCATCGTCACTACGCCACTGACCCCAACATCTATTGAAGAGCTCCGGATTGGAAAGGTACATGTATCAGATTTACAACAACCAAGCTGTCAACTGTCGAATTTTCAAGAAAGTAACATCGTTACTATATTGTAAACAAATCAAATAAAATTATTGTTTGTTGGATTTTGAGTGGTTTCATTTGCACATAAAGGGGCTATACGTTATCTTATTTTTTTGAATTCCACGACCCTATAGTTTCTTTTGTCCTAAAGTGAGTAAAGTGCAAATAAACAATATTATTTGTAACAGGACTCACTAAGGCCTGGGATAAATCATTCAAATTGAGCGCTATTCGACCAAGTCGATTCCCTTATTTTGACCACTCAGCGTCCACTCAGATCACGCACTCGAAAAAGTTTATAGACTTCATGAACAGACTAAAAAGATTCTGACATGCCAATAACATACTTTAGAAACCTTTAGGGCCGGTTTCTCAATAGCGGGTCACCTTCGGGCAATGAAGTTTTTAACTCCAGGGTAAGCGTGTCCATTTGCTATGTTTACCCTAAAGTTATGCTTAAACCGGGGGTGACCTGCTTTTGAGAAACCGTTCGAAGAAGAGCATACAACTTTGAATTATAATTTTGAAACGGATTTACAAATATTGAGATACAAGACCAATTTTACAAACGAATATTTCACTTAACAAACACTGAGATACGGAAAAAAACATTTGAAATTTAAGGCAGGGCGAACAAGTTTGAACAGATTTTCAAAATTTTTGGGATACATGTTTAGTAACAAAACGGCAGCGCTAAAAATATTCAAATATGCTACTGAAAATTTAGCAGATACTTTATTAATAGGTGCATGCGCATGGTAATAGAGTCTTATAGAAACCACTAAAGAAGTCTATAAATAATCTTGAAGTCTACACTTTTTTTCTACTTGTAAAAGTAACGCTATATTATGGCGAAATAATCTGTACATGTACTTCTACCTATATGATACTTGACTGTTCTAGAATTTAATGCCTGGGCAAACCTAAAAAGGTAAACGCTATAATTCAAAACATAATTAAACGTAGTAATATGTATCACACCTTACTGCGAAATTTTAATTTGAAGAGTATTTACTTTCTGTAGGTACTTTCTTCCTCCATAGTAGAATCGTCAATCTTAAAAATATTCTCCTCAAACACATATTTTATCATAGATGAAGTAATCAAATTTAGATCCACTCCACTACCTACCGTTTTCTTCTTCCTCTGTATCCACATTATCATCAGCCCTGGCTACTGTCAAAAATACATCTTCCAACGAAGCCTCGCTAATATTATAGTCATCGATCAGTTCACATCTTTGTTTCAAATCATCGAATGTTGTAAACAGTTGAGCCCATTTTATTTGTTTGGTTTTTATGTAGTAATGAATCAAGCCCTATAATAATAGATAAATATTTTAATGTGCTTGTCCAAATACCTTGATGTAAATACTACTTACTGAATGTTCGTCTCTAATAACCGCTGTTGGAAATTTTTGCTTAAGATAATTTTTGAGCTCTGGAACAGTTTTAAGAAAGTTTCCTTGCTTTTTGGCCACCTTATCTTTGTCCAGTTTCAGCATAACGTTGAAACCGCACACTTCGGTTTTTAGTAGAGCTATCGGCCCTTCCTTCTTTATAACGCCTTCTTTCAATATTTTTAAGCTATATTAAAAACAATTAATAAGATAATTATTATTGGAACTGATTCTTTACTCATCGCATACGGCTTCGCATTCGTTCAAACTGTGGGAAGTCAAAATAAACGAGTTTTGATTTGTGTCTCTAATTTGTTTGATAAGAGACCAAGATTTATGCTGAGATAAGGGATCGACGCCGGTGGTCGGTTCGTCCAGTAAAATAAAATCCGGAAAACCCATCACGCCCATCGCAAAAGTCAGTCTTCGCTTGTTTCCACCACTATAATGAGCACACTTAATGTTTGCTATACTTTTTAGGCCTAAAATAGAGTTTTTATTTCATGTTAGGTTTGGCTTGAAATTTGCTCAGTTACCGAACATATCCAAAAATTGGTCAACTATCTTGTCGTCCTTGATTCCTCGTAACATGGCCATAGTTTTTAATAAGTCTCTTCCAGTTAGCGCAAGATTCAGTGCGTTTTCTTGTGGGCAATATCCTAATCTCTTTATATACTGGAAAAGAGTTACTAAATTCTATATGCTCAACCATTTTAAGTTATTGTCAACTCAAAATGTCAAGCCTACAGACTATGAAAATAAAATTTTGGCGCTTGTACTACAGAAAATTAACTGACTCTCTGAGCGATAATTCTTGTATTAATTACGCGCACTGCAATGCAGTCAGGCAAGTAAGTCTCCACAGCCTTAAGCTTGTCGAGGGTACAGGCCTAAAGACTTTCTCTCCAAGTTGGGTGTGACTTGCTACAGTATGACTGAGATCCTAAGGTGAATGTCATGCTGTAGAAGCCCTACTCAACGCCCCAAATCTAGACCTATGGAAATAAGTAACTACTCAAAATATGTAAGTGAAGAACACTGAGGATAATCTAGAAGAAATTGTGGTAGAAGCAAACCAGGTTGCCCCGAAAAACAAAGACGAAGACGCAAGTTCGCCCAACAAAAAATCACCAGACAGAGAAACACCAAACCGGAAAATACAAGCAGCCATGGCGAATATTACAATCCAAGACGCAACCGCCACTGGTAGAAAGGCGACGATCCCTTAATTTATAAGCCCTATAACTTTTCACCCATGCAGAGTTAACGCTAATGACTTTATGAGAGAACAGCAATTGCAAATGGATGGGATGCAACGCTGGAAATAGCATATTTCGAAACATTTGTAAATGGAGCATTAAACTCATGGTTCCAAGAGTACAAAGATGCACACAAAAACAACGTCTGAGAGGACATCACCAGAGACTTCAAAATAGAATTTGAAGACATCGACTATCAAGGAAAACTGAGGAAAAAATTTGAAGATAGAAAACAAAAGGAAGAAGAAAGTGTGGTCAACTATCTATATGAATTAAGAGTACTCTACGCAGAATACAATAAAGTGATGAATATGGAGGAATTTTTAGATACCTTCAGCAAAGGCATGACAGAGAATAATTACTATAATTATTACTGGCTCACGAATACACCAAATAAACCTCCCGCAACAATAGACGAGTTGAAGAAAATCGCGGCTCAAAAATCCAGCTCTTCCGTTTAAAACACCTACAACGATTCAAGGAAGAGAAATAAGTTTAACCCAAGAGGACCCTTCAACCCGGGGTATAGATAAGATAATTGGTCTAGGAGTACGAATTACTCTTCAGCTCAGTACAATAACGGATATGGAACAAGGCAGTAGTTAAACAAAGCGGGTTCTGCCACATAACGTTATCGAAATGGTATAGTCCGACAAATACCATTTTAAAGTCACGTGATACTGGTGGCAAAAAACGTATGTCCATTGATTATGTCGTTGATATCACCTACAAAAAGCTACTGGTGGTTAATTACTATTGAATTTTAATATATGTTCCCACTAGCATTTTACAAACGCGTTTCTGAAGTAGTATTGACCAATCAGAGGACAATTTTATTACTTGCAATTGTTGCGAGCCTCATGGCCATTTCCACCAAACTATAACAAAGCTTTGCTTAACTATGAAGCCCTTAAAAGTTAAGGGACACTCAAATATAATTTCGTTCCACCATAGTTTTTAAGTGCAAGCTTAGCTAAGTGTCGTACAGCTTTGACAACATTGCATTTCAGGTGAAAAATTTGCGTAGTTTTCGTTTTTACACTAGTCGTGTCAATGTTATCTGTCATTCGACGCTTCTCGCCATTTTTTTGTAAGATTATAATAATATAATTACTAATAATATTATTGATAGTTGTTGTTGTTGTCCGGGTTCGGTTTATTCATAGTTTAGATATTGGTAGTTTATCCTGCATTGTGTGTGAACGAAAACGAAGGTGCCTAGAGCAGCGTGGAGTCGGGGAATAGAAACAAACAGGGAGAGTTTATTCAAAAAAAGCCGGACACCAAACTATACAATAAAGGAAAAAGTGCTGCTAATATCGCTAACATCAAAAAATAAGAAAAATCGAATCGAAAATAAAAAAACACGGAGTATCTCTAGCCGAAAAAAATAGGCTTTGGGAGAAAAAAAAAGAAAAACGCAGAAATTAGAAAATTGAGAAAATTCTAATTTTATCTCAATTCAATTTCAACGTTTGTTATGTCAACAAAAACATATTATACAAATGGCTTGCCCTTATCATCGCCACTTTGTTAAGGGAGGAATAAGCCTAGAAATTTCTGGGCTTAGTTAAGCTTATCTTAATGAGACTAGGTTAGACTGGTGGAAAAAAAATTACAATTTAAGCGGCACTTAACGTTAAGTAAACTTAAATTTGCGATGGTGGAAACGGCCATCACTTTTGTCGCATCTGCTGTCTGTTGTAATACATTCTGAACTTAAACTGGGTACCCGTTTTCTATTTGCTTCTTTTCGAGTTGGAAAAAGGTTAATATAGTCAAAATTATTAGCTGTGTTTGTTCGTTGTATTATTTTCGAAAATAACTTTGACAAACTAATTGATGACAGTGACGGATTCTATTTCAGGTAAGAATATTATGAACAATAATTAGACAGCAATTTTTTTGTCAATTTTACTATCACCGCTGTTTGAGATGTATTCAACAAGGATAGAGAAAAATCCCGTGACTTTAAAATGGTATTTGTTGGACTTTAATAGCGTTAGCATTAGCGTAAGCGTACGTTAAGTGTGCCATCTGAGTGTGGGCTTGGGTGGTAGGTAGTACAGGTGTCAATGGCGGCTTCATGTGTCACTATCTGACAGCTAGTAGCCAAAGCTGATAGTCCGTCTGTCAGTAGTAACGGGGCACCTAAAATACCTACCACCCAAGCCCACACTCAGATGGCACACTTAACGTACGCTAACGCTAACGCTATTACCACTACGATAACGTTATGTTGCAGAGCCCGCTTTGTTTAACTACTCAATGCAACAAAATAATAGGTACGGCAATCAAAATACGAACAACTCAAGAAGCTGGCAGAATAGAGGGGAAACGCAAAACAATTTTTCACGAAGTAATAAGCCAAATAACCTGGCAAATAGCAACTCCTACCAAAGAAACCAAGATAACACAGGTCAATTAAGACAAAACAGTCAACCTCCGAGAAATTCCAAAAACAGCCAGAAATGTTACAACTGCGGGAAATACGGCCATTTTACGGCCACTTGTAGACAAAGACACTCAAATACACAAGGATGGCGCAATTAACAGAAGGGCGAACGAATACGGGCATTTCATTCCGCAACATAAAGATAAACAACTCCAGTCAGATGGCAATAATAGACACCGGTTCTCAAAATAATATAATAAATGCGGACTTGATAAGAAAAGAAAGCTCCAATGTAATACTAGTTACAGCAGGGGGACATAAAATACCCGTTCTAGGAGAAGTAATGGCATCAATACAGATCAGGAATAATTTACACATGCAAAATGAATGCAATCAATGGAGTGCCGTACCCGATTATTCTAGGAATGGATTTTCTGAAAGCAAACCAAGCTACTCTATGCAGATCTGAACTGAAACACTATAAAGTTAAAGGGACAAAGGAGATTAAGACTAAGTCAAACAAAAGTAATCAAGAACGAAACACCATATATTCAGGCAAAGTTTATCTACAATAACCCAACAAGAAATCGACAATAGGATACAGGAAGTAACGGGAAAAAATTAAAATTCGCTACAGCTCTTGGGGGGTGAACAGGCATATGAAAACCAGAGGATCATGGGCGCCGGAATTTTGAAAATTACTATGGGTGCTCTGGCTCCGAAAATTAACGTAAGTAGAATTAATTAGACAGACAGGGTTATGCTGCCCGAAATTTTTGGGTCTTTCTACGGTATTTTTGGGACTTCTAATGGTAGGGGCAAGTGGTAGAACGTTACTTATATTATAATATATGTTACTGAAGAAGCCAGTGTATTGATACGTACATCATGATATATTCATGTAGTGTAAACATACCATGAAAATAAACGGAAAGGAAATAATAATGTTTTTTTCCAAACGTCAAAAAAACGTCACTTTGTCAGCACCTGTCAAGATGTTAGAAATTTAATTTCTATGCTGGTAGGCAAATCCAGCTGGTTAACGCCTGTCGAGGTGGTAGAAATTTAATTTCTATGCTACTAGGCAACCGCAGCGGCAGTAGAAGTACTTTTAGTGCCGCTGGAGCGGCAGCAAAAGTACTTTTAGTGCCGCTCGTACTTTTACTGCCGCTCAACTATTCACTTGCCCCCGAGCTTACCCCATTCGTTTGGAGAAAAAATAGCGTGTTGCATACGGAGTAGAAGCACTTTTTTGTGCTTCAGCAGTATTGCAAGCCTCACTACTTTCGGCTCGCAAACCTACTGCTTCAGCACAAAAAAGTAAAGCTTCTACTCCTAATACAACAATATACTATTGTATTGTAAGTTTAAATAGTACACAACAAAATATTCAAACTGTTTGTTAGAGTAAAGGTTGGCAACTGTGGAAAGAGCGTTTCGGTCTGAAGTGAAGGGGAGGAAAAAACGATATGGAAATACATAGTTGCAATGGAATAGAGCGAGATAAAACTATTAGCAAATGTAACGTCCTCCCATTCGGATTATGTAATGCTCCGTCTGTGTTTAAAGAACTCTCGGATATGGTCTTTTGGGATTTAAAATGGAAGGAAGTATTAGTGTATATGGATGACATTATCATTTTCTCAAAAACGGAAGAGCAATACATACTAAAATTAAGAAAAGTATTCCAGAGACTAAACGAAGCAAACCTTACCCTAAAACCCAATAAGTGTACATATATCTCCAAGAAGAAATAAAAATGTTGGGATTCACAGTAAATAGAAGCGGAATAAAACCAAATGAAGAAAAGCTAAAGAGATTTCTTCTCGATCGCCTTCGCATGAAGTTACAAGAAAAAATAATTTCAAATGGGGGCCAGATCAAGAAGAGACATTTAACATCTTGAAAGAAAAACTAACGTCAGCACCTCTATTACAACATTACAACTCCGACATAGGATGCACCCTACAAATACCGACGCTTCAATAAAGGGAATAGGGGCAGTCCTTCTGCAAAAAGGAGAAGACAATAATTTACACCCAGTTGCATATATAAGCAGAAGTCTGTCAAAAGCAGAACAAAATTAAGCAATCACAGAGTTAGAGGTTTCAGCAGCAGTCTGGAGTCTAGGATACTTAAGATACCTAGTATATGGACATCCTGTAGAGATAGTACCGACCACCATGCACTATGGTGGTTGGACTCAATAAAAGAAAATAATAGGAGACTAGCAAGAATTGAACTATCAGACAGAGTACGATTACAGAGTGATTTTAGTCCAGGAGGCAGTGAAATTTTTTAGCACTTATTTTCCCAAGTTGATGTATATTGAATAGTTTATTCTCTTGGTGATACAAAACAAGAATATTTGAGTTTCGCAAAAATTTTCGGATGGGTTCACAAGATCAGTGAAAAATACAAGTATACTTATTTACCCAGTCATAAATATTTCACATTTACTACAATAGAACATAAAGTATATAAACCTAGCAATTTGGCTTATCACAGATAGTGAAAGTAAGTCTGGCTGAAAATTTTAGGATCTTCAATTTTCCACTTGTTAGACATATTATCCATACTCACAGATTAGCCGGACTATTTTTTTACGTAACTTCAGTATACTTCTCATTATTAGAGCTATTTTTATCACTGGAAAAAAAAGGGCCGTGCATTCGTGAGCTCTAACGCATTTTGGGCCTCAAACCATCGGGGCCCCCTAAATATATATGAATTTTGCTTAGAATTACTAACCCTACAATTCTATCCATGTTTCGTGACTGGGAAAATAAGTACCGAAAATCGTCACTGCCTCCTAGACTATTTACAAAAAGGGTAGCGCACACAACGATGCGGACTGTTTATCAAGGAACCCATTACTTAACGTATTATCACCAACTGAGGAAAAGGAAATGCCCACCTTCACCACAAGCAGCAAAGCAAAAAAAAAAAACATTTGCACTAGAAAGTACCAAAATTAGTAACTTACACAGGACAAA
The DNA here is from genome assembly GCA_917834065.1 of Ceutorhynchus assimilis. Lineage (NCBI taxonomy): Eukaryota > Metazoa > Arthropoda > Insecta > Coleoptera > Curculionidae > Ceutorhynchus > Ceutorhynchus assimilis. The sequence goes on along the minus strand of OU892283.1, from coordinate 35,919,840 downwards.
GGTGTGGAAGAAATTATGAGAGCGGTAGAAAACCCAGACGACACGAATATCCTCATAGCAACAAGGAAAAGAGCAAAAAATTTTAAGATAATCTATGATACCTTATATACAAATCTAGTGGTACATACAAACAAAGGATTAGAAAACTTACTAGTGATCCCAAAAAGTCTAATAGGGGAGATAATGTGGGAAATGCACGCGGCACCAACCGCAGGACATCTAGGACTAACCAAAACAATTGATAAATGTAGAAATGGATATTACTGGCCACTGGGTAGGGATGTTGAAAGATATCGAAAAGTACATAAAAGGATGCATAGACTGCCAAGCACGGAAAGGACAACCCTACAGAAAAGTTCCAGGTCCTCTGCAACCAATAAAAGTGGGATGCGTTATGGACAAAGTGGGGATTGACATTCTCGGTCCGCAATAATGGCAAAACAATGATAATAGTTGCTACTGATTATGCATCACGATATGCAATCACGGGGGCATTACCAAATGGAAAAGCAGGCCTGGTAGCAAAGTCGAGAGGCAAATTAGCAAGAAGTGATCCTTGTAGCAGTGGCTGCTGCAGAAAGAAAAGCGTTGCAGCCGCGAAATTTTTGGGTCTTTTACGGTATTTTTGGGATTTCTAATGATGGGGGCAAGCGGAAATGCGGCTATTTCAACAAATTTTGATGAGAATTTATAGTAGAACGTTTCTTATATTATAATGTATGTATTTGATTATTTTCCATTTTGAATTAATAATAAAATTTAAAGGCCTTTGCTTAATCGGCTACAAGCCAATTCGACTTATTACTCCCTATGTGTCTAGTAGGTTTGTCCGGTCTGTACTATGTACATTTTCCATGATAAACTAGGTAGAAAAGGCCAGTGTATTAGTATATCATGCAAACGGCAAAAAAATAATCCAACGACTTAATGAAAAAACGTATGCCTATAAATGTCTCTTGGTGTAACACTTAATCACGCTTATTCAACGGTTGAATAGAGAACGGAAGATAACGATTTCCCCTGTCCCACCTCCAGCATTCCCAGCGCTCTTTGGCCAACTTATTGTTGTCTCCCTCCGCTTCGCGAAGGGAGGCAAACCACATCTCGCTCTAAAATCTAATACGTTTTTCCCTTGTGTGTAATGAATAACTATCATTCATGGGATGTTATATCATTCGGTGTTAAAGTTGCTCAATATATTGGGATATAGAATATCATCCATAACTCTTCGGAATGTAGCCGGCGCGTTCTTCAAACCAAAGGGCATGCGCAAGAATTCATAATGCCCGTTTTCTGTGTTGAATGCGGTTTTTTCGATGTCGTTTTCATACATCTGGATCTGGTGGAAGCTGCTAGCTAAATCTCAGGTGATGAAATACTGGCAGCGTCCCAGCTTGTTCAAGAGATCCGTTATATTAGGTAATGGCTATCTGTCGACTAAGCTTTTTGTATTAAGGCTCCTAACATTTATTATACTATACTAAACAAAAAAATGTTCAAACTGTTTGTCAAAGTGGGTATAGCAACAACAAAAACATAAACCACACAAGTTTGATATAAAAATAAATAGTTATGAATGTTATAGGATCAGGAACTCAATATTTTTGTACCTACTCACTACACCTACTATATACAATGCCAAAATAACTTTTGGGGCTCCGCCCCCATAACAAATTCACTACAGGGGCTCAAGCCCCCATTGCCCCCATGATTCCGGCGCCTATGACAGCATACCATCCACAGTGTAATGGCTTAACTGAGAGACTAAACAAGTGGAAAAGTGGGCCGAAGTGAAAAGTTATTATTGAAATGGTTTGGACCATACAATATATCAAGAAAATTAGGAGAGGTAGATTATCAAATACAAAAAGTTGGACGGAAAAAGAACACAGTCCACGTTATTAGGATATTACCCTATTACGACCCGTGGACAGAGTCCCCAATTTGAGAAGACTTACTAAAGGATCCAGAGGAGGATCAAATAAGTGATATTGATGACAATGAAGAAATCAAGGAAGATTAACGCAAGGTCCTAAGTTGTATAGAATAAACGCGTAAACGAGCAAAGTCCGGAAACTCCTAATTGTAACATATTCGATACCAGCACTTCGAAATGCAGCCACTAAATGGAACAAAATATTATGAACAAAGAAATAGTATATTACAATCCGAGACGGAAAATACTTCATTGCTGGTCGAGAGGTTATTATAGTTTATCGAGACGCGAAGCGTCGAGATAAACTCAACCTCGAGACAGAAATGAAGTTTTCCGTCGAGGTTTGTATACTTTTTTATTTTCAACCCTTAATTTTCTGATGCAAAAACTAAAGATTCTGTTATACGAAATTTTCATATAGTGTAAAACTGGCCTTAGAAAAAAATATTTCACTTTTTTTGTCAATGTCATCAATTTTGACGATCTCAAAGGCCCTGTAAAGGCCAAAACAAAAGACGAAACCACAGGAAACCGCAAAATCAACAACCATAGATAAGATCAACAACGCCTTAACGACGGTAGTTTTCGCTCAGTATTTTTGCGGAAATAATAGATTTTCACTAGATTTCTCCCCGTTCTCCCCAAAGAAATGATTTCGGAAAGTGAAGATGAAGCGATGGATTGTACCCCACCTGAATTAAAAGAAGCAGCAGACAGGATTGGAGAGAGTTTGCTTCCAGCAAAAAGCAAATTTCGGTACGAAAAGGCTTTTCAAATATTCGAAGCATGGTGTAGCCAGAAAGGAACGAGAAATACTGCCTCGGAGACCGTTTTGTTGGCGTATTTTGGCGAATTATCTAAGGAAAAGAAGCCTTCGACTTTATGGTCGACTTACAGTATGTTGAAAACCATGATTAAATTGAAAGAGAAAGTTGATATCTCCAATTACGCAAAACTTATAGCTTTTTTGAAGCGGCAAAATCTGGGCTTTCAGCCGAAAAAGTCGAGCGTTTTTTCCAGAGAAAACATTAACGAGTTCCTCACGAAGGCAGCTGAAGAATTCATTAGCATCAAGGTAGGTTTTCAAAAAATATACAAAGAAGATAAAAATGCGAAAATCAAAATGATTTTCTGTATGCTATAGCTAGGTTACCCATTTTATTTTTATCTGGTTTCAGGTAGCGCTAATTGTTGGTGTGTCGGGTGCATGTAGGAGCGATGAACTAGTCAAGATGAAAATGGAGCACGTCAACGTTTTGGAAGGAAAGATCGCTATAGAAATTCCACACACAAAAACTTACACAAGTCGATCGTTTATCATAAGCGATCCAGATTGGGTTGCTATTTTCCACAAATACCTCACTTTGCGGAAAAATTTGAAAAATGACAGGTTATTTGTTCAATGGCGAAATGGGAAATTACATAACCAAGCAATTGGCTATCATTCAATCTCAAAATTTCCACATAAAATAGCTGCTTTTTTGAAGCTTCCAAAAATTGAAACTTTTACAGGGCATGCTTTTCGTCGTACTTCCGCAACCTTATTGGTTGACAACGGGGCCGATCTATTGCAACTCAAAAGACTGGGAGGGTGGAAATCGAGCACGGTTGCTGAAGGCTACATAGAGGCATCTTTGGAGAACAAAAGTAAGACTGCTCTGATGCTATCCTCTACTTCCAAAGGTATTCAGTTGTCCAGTGCATCCACAAGTACATCACATGCGGAAACTCATCCGCAAGCGCAAGAGATAATAGTTCCAAACGAAACACAATTCCAACAGGATGGTCTCAAGATTTCCATTATAAACAACAATGCTAATTTAACAATTAATGTAAATAAGTGAATAGATTTAATTAGTTCCATGTAATACATGTGGTTTTATTATTATATGTGAGAGCTGTATGAAAATTATCAATTTGGAACGAGCAGGGAAATGGGGACGGAAAAGCATTTGCCGTCCCGGACGGAAAATGCTTTTCCGTCCTAGGCAGGCATATGCATTACCGTCCCGATAAATGTCAAAGTCTAGAAATGTGACACTTTCAAGATTTTGAAAAACCTGCAATGTCAACATTACATATGTGGTTGAAAATAATAGTAAGTTACCTTGGATTCAGGATTCCGACGATGTAGCTGCCGAAAAACTCGCTTTTTAAGGAATCGGTGTTGGTCTATAGGAAAAATTGGAAAGATGATGAAATAAACGACGAAACCACAAAACCTTCACTTACTACTCATGGTCAGAACGAAAAACTAATAATCGATAACCTACTTCCGCATAATCGAACAAATTTATTGCAATGTTTTGTGTTTTATTTTTTTTGCTTATGAGGCTTATATTTTATAGCGAAACAGTTGACCCAGTGGCAGTAGCAAATTAACACATTTAACCAGGGGCGCAACAAAGTACCTACTAGAAGTAAAATAGCCCACACAACTTCTGAAGACAGTCAGCCATAACGAAGGTCCACAAGTCAGTCGCACAGCAGAACAAACCACTATGACAGTTCACAAACCAGTTGGACGCTAGACAGGTCACGACGATTGTCCACAAGCCAGTGGGACAATTGAACAAATCATGGGAATGTTCAACAACCAGCGAGTCTGCCTATAAAACCACAAGAACAGTCTACAAGTCACCACAACTACCCACAGTGGGACAGCCATTAAAGTACTACCACTTCCAACAAGTTACTCTGCCCATAAGCAAGTTGGCAGGCACAGAATCCAGTAATCTACATACCACAACAGACCAAACCAGTCGACGAAGCCGAACGAAGAAGCTGTAATTTTTCTAAGCTCTTCGAGGGTAAATTTTCATAGGGCTATTTGGGTACTATTCACAGCGTAGGGCTTTCTTAATAATAGGCATTCCAAGGCCCACCAGGGAAGAACATTTACTACGATCTATTTTTGGTAAACCCTAATTAATTATCTCCTAGATAAATTAAGGTGTAACAATAGATTTATTAACTACTAGTGGTGAACTCTTTCCTTTTCCCTCCATAATCTTATTTCAGGATAAACCCTTAGCCGACGCAGCCCAGTATAGATAAAGCGCTGACCACAAACAACCTAAGCGTGACAATATCATTGTATATCTTACCTTAATATTTCCAACACTGTGAGCGTTTATTCTAATAGCTCCTTCATCCATTATCGTTTCTCTGGTTAACATTCGAAACGTTGTCGTTTTGCCGGCACCATTGACGCCCAAAATACCCATGCATTGACCTTTCGTCACGCTGAAACTGACGTTGTCGACTACTCGTTTACGACAATAGTATTTCCTCAAGTTTTTCGCCCGTAAAGTGTTGTGGTCGGCTCTTTCTGCTCTAGTGTCTTTTTTTACTTCGATTTGACGACCATGACACAAACATATTAGACTTTTTACCCAATTCAAAACTATTTTTACACAATACAATTCCAGTAAGATAACTAACAAAAAGTAAATAGCCGCACATAAGAGCATCCACCATATGTTAGGATGATAAACGTCTTTGTAGCTCTTCCATTTATCACAAGCGGGACTGTTTCCCAAGCAACACGGATTCATGTTTCCGCCAAAGCATCTGGTTTTTTCGTCCGAAACAGCGAAATTATAATTTTCAATTGCTTTAAGCCCAAATCGAAACCCGAAATGGGGGAGACCGTATTGAGGGCAGATGATAAGAAATATTATGTCGAAGACTTTGAATATTTTTTGGGCTTTTTGCTCGAGCAAAGCAGTACGCAATAAAAAAATGACAACCACCAAAGTCGCAGCCAACCAGCTGTATATTATGAAATTGATATAAGCACTTCCAAAGAGTTTCAGTCTGCCATACAAGTAAGCACATGGTATGTTACACAATCCGTATAGTGCTAGGATTAAATACACCACACCTAAATAAATAATAAAATAATTATTTACATTTACAAACAATTTTACATTTGGCACGACATAATATGCATAATTCCACAAAACAGGTTACCTAAGAGGTGAGCAACTGTTAGAATTTATCTTTCAAACAAACCTAAATATACTTAATGTAGGGAATACACCAACATTTGTTACTAGGGTCAGACAGGAGGTGTTAGACATAACACTTTGTAGTCCAAATATTGACCAAATGATTAGGAATTAGAGAATCTCGAATGAACCCTCTCTCTCTGATCATAGAATCATATTATTTGAATTAAAAGGAGTGCAGGAGCGAACTGCCTCGTATAGAAACCCCAGAAACACAAACTGGGAAGAATACACGAGCAAACTGCAACGCAACGTCAAACAAAATGAGGTTAGCTGCAGGAACACACGTAAAGTACAAGAAACCCTTCAAATCCTTAACGGAGCAATCATGGAGGCATACGAATCCAGTTGTCCTGTGAAGGAACAAGTAAACAAAAAAGGTTGTCCATGGTGGAATAGTCACCTGTCACGACTTAGATCCGAGGTTCGCTGTCTCTTTAACAGAGCCAAACGGGACGGAGAATGGCAGGGTTACACCGAAAGGCTGACTGAGTACAACAGAGAATTAAGGAACGCCAAACAAAAAAACTTCCAGAACATCAGCCAGACTATACAGAACCCTGGCAGGGCGCAAGAACCATTGACACTTAAGAAACCAGACGGCAGTTATCCAGAAAATGGAGAGCAACGAGCTGCTCTTCTACTGGAAACCCATTTTCCAGAAAGTATACCCAATGGTACTGAAGAAAACAAAGAACGGCCCAGAAAAACCAGTCAAGAAAACTGGGAGGTTGCCAAGAACCTTTGCACTCCGTCGCGGCTTGCTTGGGCGATCGACTCATTTCAGTCGTTCAAGTCATCTGGAGTAAACGGCATTTTTCCAGCCCTGTTGCAAAAAGGGCACAATGAAATTATGCCGTATCTAATCAAACTTATTAGATACAGCCTAGCGACCGGATACATACCCAGTCAATGGAGAAGAGCTAAAGTAACTTTCATCCCAAAAGCAGGGAGAAAGGATGCCACTCTACCGAAGTCGTTCAGACCTATATGTCTCACGTCGTTCTTACTGAAGACAGTTGAGAAAGTTGTAAATAACTATTACAGAACAAATGTTCTAGAAAAGACGCCACTACATCCTAGGCAACATGCTTACAGAGCGGGCAGATCAACAGAAACCGCTCTATTCAAACTTACTGTCAGCATCCAAAACAAAACACACTGCTGAATAAAGAAGTAGCCATCTGCGCCTTCTTATACATAGAGGGGGCTTTCGATAACACCTCTCATGAGTCAATAAAAAATGCGCTTGTCAGAAAAGGAGTGGACAAAACCACATCCACCTCGATGTGTGAAACGTTAGCCGCCAGAACTGGAGAAACGGATGTGGGGCAACAAACCATACAAGTCACCACAACGAGAGGATGTCTACAGGGAGGGGTACTCTCACCCTTGATATGGAGTCTAGTAGTCGATGATCTACTAAATACACTGACAGACCAGGGCTTCAACTGCCTTGGTAACGCCGATGATATTGTCATCATAGCCAGAGGCAAATACGAAGGAATACTCTGTGACCTTATAGAAAAAGCACTCCGAACCACGAAGGAATGGTGTCAGACACATTCGATCGAGAGATCTGAAGCTTCCCGCCTTTCGGCATAAGCTGAAATGTCCAAATCGGTGCTCGTACCCACTAAGTAGGAAAACCACTGTCGAGTTAACACCTGTTCTAAGATCCAGAACCCCTACACCCAACTCCGACCATGGATTGTTAGCGGGGTTGTTTTGGCTCGCAGGCCGTTGTCCTATTTTATCCTTATTGCCTAACATTGTGTCTTATCCTATTTTGTCCTTATGCCTAACATTGTTTCTTATTTTACTGTCCTTTATCCTACATTTTCCTTATATCTACATATGAGTTTCTTATGCTAATTTGTTCTCATACCTAAAATTGTGACCTATTCTATTTAACTCTATCCTATATTGTTCTTACATCTAACATTTTGTCTTGATCTGCTTTCTCTTTTTTTTTTGCGAGAACAGACATTTCTATGATAAGTAACAAGTATGTGAGTCCATTCGGTAAGTAATAAGGCTACATTATGTCTTCGTTACTGTTCTTGACTGCCCTCTCTGCCCATTTGTTCAGCTTTTCTATTTGCTGCCTTTTTCCTTTATTATTTTCGCGGAGCCTGATAAGTAGATCCCCGTACTCCCCCAGTATTTCGTCCCTGACGGCCCTCCTCTCTGGATCTTTACACTCCTCGCGCACGTGCCGTGCGTCTTCTAGTGCGTTTAAACCACAAGTGCACGTGCCGTCCACTTCTTCCAACTTAAATCTGTTCAGATATTATAAAAAGTTCCCATATCCGGTTAGTAGTTGTGTGGCTTTGAAGCTTAATTCCTGTCCCCACTTCGGCGCAATGTTTGTAGGCTTCCCTGCCCTTGGTTTCTTCGTGCCATGCTTTTTGCCATTCTAGCATTATCCTCTTTTCCCTGTCCGTCTTTCGTGTTGTTCTGTCCTTGTATTGGTATTGTCGTAGTTCTTGTATTTGGGCGAGGTTCTGTGCTTGTTTAGCTAGATTGTCTGCCTCTCTATAGCCATAGTTCGTCCCGTTGTGTCCCTTCCTCCATCCGAATTTTATTGTTCGTCCTTCGTCCATCAGACTTTCAGCAATTCTTAATGTATGCGCCACAATTTTGTCATAAGTCCTTCTAGCAGTTAGCCTGCCTAATAATTCCCGTCTGTCCGTTATTATTTTTATGTGGGTTATTTGGTGATGTTGCTCAGCTAACTGCAGTCCCTTCAGGATTGCCGCCAACTCTGCTCTATCTGTCCTCATTTCATCAGGGGCTCTGACTTATGATGTCGGATTGGTTGTCCCTCTTCTACCCAGAAAATGCCGATGCCAGTTTTGCCTTCTGGGCTGACACTTGCATCCACGTGAATTTCTGTGTTTTCCTGCTCTGTTTCATCAGTCCCTCTACCTCTTGTCGTCGGGTGCGGTCTGTTTATTGTTCTGATTTTTGCTGTCTGAATGTTTCCGTAATGTGTTAGCCAGTCTGCTCTCCTCTCCGCTGCTTCTATCCACAGGAGTGGTGTGCCTGCCATGACCTGTAGCACGCAATTTGCTGTTGTGACGTAGGCTCTACAGGTCATTAGGAGTAAAGGTCTAGCGGCAGCGTCAAGATGTCTCCTGCCAAATCTGAGTTGGCCTTTCCGCCCCAGATTTCTCTGGCGTAAAGCATCGCTGGCTTCAGTACCTTGTCTGGTATTTCTTTCAGCACCTGTTTGTTATGTCCCCATTTCCTGTTAATTGTTCCCATCAGGGTCATGGCCATTTTTGACACCTTTGTTCGCGTAGCTCGCAGGTGCTGAATGTAGTTTCTCTGTCTGTCAATTGACAGTCCAAGGTACTTTATGTGCTCTCCGGTGTTCACTGTCCGTCCGTCTGTTTTGATCCTGGGCTCCCTTGTTTTCTTTCTTTTGGGCATGTACAGTGTTTCCGTCTTGTCATCGTTGTATCTGACGTCGTTGATGCCTTCCCACTCTTTGCAGGCTGTCCATACGGCTTCCCATTTCTTTTCTATTTCTGTGATGGAGCCTGCGATTACTATAAGCTGGTCATCAGCGTTCGCCTGCACATCCGCCAGTCTGCTTTTATGTGTCCTGTCCCATGTCTCGTCAGCTTTGTCCATACATCTAAACCACCCCTGCATGACTAGTAGCCATAAGGTCGGGTCCAGACTTGATCCCTGTAGGCATCCTCTAGTCATGTCTTTTGTCACGTTGTCCGTCGTTATTTGTCTGTCTAGCATAAAGCTCTCGCAGATCTTCCTCAAGTTGCTAGGTGTTCTCGCTATCTCTAGTTCCTCGCTCACATTCGGCCCCCATGCTGTGGTAAAGGCATTCTTTAGGTCTAGGCCTACCGGCAATTGATGAGAGCCCTGTTCGATGTCCTTTCCAGGTGGAGTTGTAGGTGTTTGTTGATGATCTTGTCCAGAACCTTACCCAGCGTAGGGAGCAGGCTTGTTCCGTCTTTTTTGGGGATCCAGATGATGTTGGCTTTTTTCCAGACTTTGGGGAAATATCCCTTTTTTAGGCAATCTTTATAGATGTCAAGTAGTATATTGGGGGTTACTCTATATATGTGAACCATGGCTTCATTCGGTATTTTATCGATACTGGTGGCTTTCCTTTTCTTCAGACCTTCTATTGTGTCCTCCAGTTCGGCTCGATTAATTTCTCTCTCATTAGGTATGTTGTATGTTCTTTGTCTATTCCTTCTCTGCTTCATGTTGTCGCTGTCAAGTTCCGGGTTGTCATCTAGAAAGTATTTGTTAATTAAGTACTTGTTTGTTTCCTCCTCGCCGTTTGTGTTAGGTTCCGTCGTCCTTTAGTATGTTTCATGGAGTCTTCCACTTTCGTTTGTATGGCTTCCACTTTTGCGTCTTGTATGGCCTTTTTGTATTTTTGTTTGAGTTCCCTGTGTTTCTGTGCCATTGTGTGTCTTCTGTTCGGGTCCTGTTCTCGTTGTTGTTCTCTTCTATGTCTTCTTGTCTTTTGTCTCAGGTCTTGTAGGTCGGCGTTCCACCATTCTTGGTTACCTTCTTCCTCTATTTTTGTCCTTATCTGTGCTTTGCAGGCTTTTGTGCATATATCCTGTAATGTTCTGGCTTTCTCTTCCAACTCAATTGAGGTTTGTTCCCATGACAATTTGGCTGTTTCGTTTTGTATGTATCTTTCGAAACTCTGCCAGTCCGTGTTATCGAAGTCGTAGGTTTTTCTGGCTGCCTTCTTCCTTATGTCGGCTTTGACTTAATATGTGATCTATTTGTGGCCGCTTAGTGTTTCATCCTCCAGTATTTGCCAATCGTGTATCGATGTGTTTTTTGCGATCGTCATGTCTATGAAACTGCTTCCCATTACTGTCATGAAGGTAGGGCCTTGTCTGTCGTCATTTTTTATCTCATATCCGTGAGCTATCCCCCAGTCGAGCAGTTGGGTTCCCCTTTGGTCTGTTATTGATCCACCCCACGCCTCATTGTGAGCGTTGAAGTCTTTAGCCAGTATGTGTTTGTCCTTGATGTTTCTGTATTTGTCCTCGTTCTGTATAAGTCTTGTGTTGTTGTTGCCTCCAGGCTCGTCATATATCGACGTGATGTATATGCTAGTTCTTGCTTTCGTACCTGATGGTGGTGGTGTTTTCGTTGCATAGCTGTAGACATGCTGTTGTGTTTGGCAAGCTCTTATGAACCCATATTTTCATTTTAGACCCTTCTGTGTTTCCGTGTATATGGTAATTTCTGCTGCTGCCTTTTCTATAAGGCTCCTGCACAATAATCACGTCCGCTTCAAGTTCTTCCGCCATTCTTTCCATTAGGCTAGTCGCCTCCTTTCCTCGGTCTGTATTTATCTGTAGGATCTGGATGTCCCTTGTTGTGTCTTGTTTTGTTGTGTTCGGGTGTTAAATCTTGTATTGAATTTGTCCTCTCTTCCTCTCTAATTTCATTTTGTACGCCGGGCACTCCTTGTCCCAGGCCATGTGTCGTCTCTCGTCCTTTCGTATGGTAAGTCTGGCACAGTTTGGGCAGTCCATGTCTGGTTTGTCGCACTGTTTTCTATCGTGGTTTCCTCCACACCTCATACATGTCGGAATTTCTCTGCAGTGTCTCGCTAAGTGCCCGAACCTGCAGCAGTTAAAGCACATTGCCAACTCAAGGAATTCATCGACGAATAGACTCATTAGGTCCAGCCTGACTTTGCCAGCCTTCATTGCCGTCCTGAATATTTCAGTGCTCACTTCACAAACAATGTTCTCCTTATACGAGTTCCTACACGTTTTTCGGTGCACTACTCGTATGTGCTTGTCCGTTGCATTACCGAACTCGGGATTTTCCAGGAAAAGAAAGTTGGGAACCTCTTCGTCCTTTAGGCCTCTGTCTACTCCCGAAAGTTTCAACATTGGTCTTTGTTGAGTTTCACCCCCTCTCTGAGCTCCCCTACTTGTCCTTGTTGTAGTACCTGCTTTATCTTTTTTTGTTGATCCTGGTCATTTCAATCGTTCAAGTCACCTGGAGTAAACGGCATTTTTCCAGCCCTGTTGCAAAAAGGTCAAAATGAAATTATGCCGTATCTAATCAAACTCATTAGATACAGCCTAGCGACCGGATACATACCCAGTCAATGGAGAAGAGCTGAGGTAACTTTCATCCCAAAGGCAGGGAGAAAGGATGCCACTCTACCGAAGTCGTTCAGACCTATATGTCTCAAGTCGTTCTTACTGGAGACAGTTGAGAAACTTGTAAATAACTATATCAGAACAAATGTTCTAGAAAAGACTCCACTACATCCTAGGCAACATGCTTACAGAGCGGGCAGATTAACAGAAACCGCTCTATTTGAACTTACTGACAGCATCCAAAACACACTACTGAATAAAGAAGTAGCCATCTGCGCCTTCTTAGACATAGAGGGGGCTTTCGATAACACCTCTCATGAGTCAATAAAAAAATGCGCTTGTCAGAAAAGGAGTGCGGACAAAACCACATCCACATGGATGTGTGAAACGTTAACCGCCAGAACTGCAGAAACAGATGTGGGGGAACAAACCATACAAGTCACCACATCGAGAGGATGTCCACAGGGAGGGGTACTCTCACCCTTGATGTGGAGCCTAGTAATCGATGATCTATTAAATACACTGACAGACTAGGGCTTCATCTGCCTTGGTTACGCCGATGATATTGTCATCATAGCCAGAGGCAAACACGAAGGAATACTCTGTGACCTTATAGAAAAAGCACTCCGAACAACGAAGGAATGTTGTCAGACAGTGGGACTGAATCTCCCTGAATCCCCAGACTCTAAACTCCTTTGGGACCGACACATAGAGAACATAACAAACAAAGCAATTTCGGCACTCATCGTATGTAAATACATTGCGGGCAATACATGGGGTTGTAACCCATCGATCCTACGATGGATGTATACCGTGATAGTGAGACCTATCATCACCTACGGAGCGGTAGCCTGGTACAACCGAACCCAGCTAGTAACGGCTAGGAAAACCGTAGGAAAGGTACAAAGACTCGCATGTCTATGCATAACAGGAGCAATGAGAATATGCCCAACCGCGGCAATGGAAGTCATGCTAGACCTAACACCACTTCACACAATAGTGAAGCGGGTTGCCAGTGAATCATGTCTAAGACTGGCGAAGATAAGTCTACAAGGGAAAACGCACTTTCACCAAAAGACGCGATTGTTGATAAATTCAGTTTCGAGAAAAACTTTTCCATCGAACTAAGTACAAAGAACAGATGGAACATAGAATGTATCCAGTCCCTTAAAGCAAAAACCATCAAATGGTTCACAGACGGCTCCAAAACTACTGAGGGGACAGGAGCCGGAGTATTCGGGCCACGAACCAGATACTCGGAGCCAATGGGCAAATCACCAAGCATATTTCAAGCCGAACTTCATGCGATCGGAAAATGCGTGCAGTTCAACCTGAACAGAAGGTACCGAAAATGAGAAATTGTAATAATGTCTGACAGCCAAGCAGCTATCAAAGCATTGAGCTCGCCGATAATCAATTCTAAGATAGTATGGGAATGTCTACAGAAACTCAATGAGCTGGGAAAGAAAAACAAAGTAACCCTACTCTGGGTTCCTGGACACATAGGAGTCGAGCGGCCACTCCCTTCACTGGACCAGAACCATTCTGCGACGTCGGAAATCCGCACCTCCAAAAAATCCTCAAAAAGGAAGAGAACCGGCTAAGGAACAAACAATGGCTAGACCAACCAGGACTACGACAGGCCAAAGATCTACTGGATAGCTACAAGCAAAAAGATCTGAACTGCTGGTCAACCTTAGCAAGAAAAGTCTCAAAACTCTAACCAGGTTTCTCTCGGGACATTGCAGACTGAATAAGCACCTACATAATCTGGCGTTGGAAGAAGGTAACACTTGCAGATTCTGTGAAGAGGGTGAAGAAACACCTCACCATCTTCTACTGAACTGCGATGCCGTAAGCCGCTCAAGAATGAAGAACTTGGGAAGTCCCCTTATACAGATGGAAGACATTCCAGCCCTGGAACCGCTAGACATCCTAAAATTCCTAAAGGACTTAGGACTAGAGGGGCTGCTTTAAGCAGGAAACCCGAACTTAACAGCAGGAGAAGGGGTACAATAGATCAACCTTGGTCGCAGCGCAACTGACACCTCCTGTACATACCTGTATATTGACTTTTAAGGCTCCCAATAGATATTATGCGTTATAGTCCGGAAAATAAACTTTTACAGTATGAGTGGAAACATTGTGAGTACTAACGTTAAGTTTGAATTTGACATTTCAGTCCTGTAATGGTTATTTTCGGGAAAAGTTTGGAAAGTACCTACATACTTTCCGGACGCGTTTGAGTTAAGAAATTATGTCTTTTCCAGCCTAAGATGAAAAGTATTTTTTCGCACGGTTGTCTTAAAGATAGTGTACGTAATACGCCCGGAAAGTGTTTTCTCGCAGACTTCCATCTTGTTTACTTGCCAAAAAAAAAAAAAAATTGTTAATTGGAAATATTTACTCACCAAACGCGTCCGCTCCTCTGAACTGGGGGATCAATTGGGTTACAATTACGGTCACTAATAATGCGAATAGCAAATAGGAGATATAGTCGAAGAAAAAGTTATGTATCCAGTAAACGAGAGGTCGTACTCCAGACGTAAATTGACTTTGTGTAAAGTGTGTGGACAATTCGGAAAAAGGGAGAAAAATTAACGGGGCTATAAAAAAAAAGACCGCTAATGGTAATGTCACAGCCCATATCGACATAATTGTCTCAAAGTCTTGCATTTGGTACACGCCCTTGGATATGAAAACTAGCGGGTGATTTCTAGTAGAAATCGAATATCTTTCCCCCAAGCTATACTTTGCTATGGCGTTGGATATCAGGTTGAAGGAAATGGCAGCTGAGTGCAATGAATAGCAGTTATACATGGCTACAGCATCCAAAGTTTCCTGCTTCTGGTCCCCCGTAACTGTGAATTCAGCTGCTACAATTGATTTATAATGCAAATAAACCAAGTCTTTTTTTTGAGCTTCTTCGATAATACCTGAAAAATATATATTTTTTCAAATTCTTTTCAATTTTTTTGTCCGTGGGTACGTACGTCTAGATACATCATAAGCTAATTCAAACTTGCTTTTTTGGTCTGAAATCAATTTACCATATATTCTACCAATATTTGCTGACCGACCTTTCGCCCGTCCAAAAACTGTTGTGTTACCATAAGCACTTAAAGCAATTTTCCAGGAAGGGTCTCCAATATCAGACGGTTTTTTATTTAAAATTAAGATGCTCACTAGGACTATTAGTAAAGCGATAATAGTCTGAAAATAAACACTATTGAATTATGATTATTTATAATTTCATTTGTATACTCACTGAAATGATATATATGAGGCTGTTCCTGAAGATAAATCTATTCCTCTTGAAAAGTAGAGCTCTCAGTGTGAGACATAAAGAAGCATCTGAAATGTTTCGGATAAAAAATATTGTTATAGCTTAAATCTAGTAATAGTCTAGTAGGACTTATTGACTTGGCCTGATGTAAATAACATACCGGATAAAATTGTTTGAGAGTTGATATACAGCGGTGTCCCACCGGGAACCAAATCGATCTATATTATACTAGCTAACCAGGGCACACGTTGCTGTGGCTCAGTCAGGACCTTTGCTAAATTTGAAGTATCCGATACTTTACTTTCAAATGCTTGGATACTTTCTTTCTCACGCTCCACTATCCTCAGAGTGAATCCACAAGAATAAGGTCTAGCGAGTAGCGGTAGAGAGAAAATTATAAAAATTTTCAAAATTTACAGAAATCTGTAGGCAAGCAGCGTGCAGATTTGTAATTCGTACGAAATCCGTGCGCTATGTTACAGTTACATAGACTTTGTGACTGTTGTCTGTGGGACTCCCCGCTAGTTATGCGTCATTCCTAACTATGTATTATAACGAATATCAAACTGATGATTACAACTTTGACAATCAAATTGATTCACACAGAGATCAATACTTCGATTCTTCGATCAATATTATAGTGATATTATTGACTCCCAAAATTACCAGGATTTTCTAACACTCACCAGCCAACCTCCAGAGAACACAACTCAAGACCCAATTCCTGAAATCCAGTCCCAAATTCAAACATTGAACTTGGACAACATGAATCCAAACTTGAACTTCCCGAAACAAAACTTTATCTCTCATAGTAACTCCAAAACCTATATTATATCAACGACGCTTCAAATAAATACACGTTATTAATCGACTCAGGAGCAGACCCTGCAGACATTCCCAAAACCACTTTTACAGTGGAAAATGGTCATTGCGAATTTGTCCGTATGCCATTTGGCCGCAAAAACGCCCCCTCAACGTTTCAGCGAGTCATGGATAACATTCTTCTTGGCACCCAGAATGAACGTTGTTTGGTCTACATTCTACATGGACGACATTATCGTGTATTTAACTATCCATGAGCACATTTCAACATTATCCGAAGTCTTCAAACGTTTTCGAAAAGAAAATTTGAAAATACAGCCTCAGAAGTGCGAATTTCTAAAAAAAGAAGTGGCATATCTTGGCCACCTTATTACTCAAGAAGGAGTAGAACCTAACCCAGCAAAGATCGAATGCAGCTTTCCCGTTCGGACAACACCAAAAGAGATCAAATCCTTTCTAGGACTTGCCGGCTATTACCGACGTTTCATTCCCAATTTTACCAAAATTTCAAAACCACTAACAAAAGGACGTTCCATTTAACTTTCACTCAGAATGCTCTTCCTCCTTTGACGATCTCAGAGAGGCACATTATTTCTGACCCCCATTTTAATTTATCCAAATTTCGGGGAAACCTTTTATTTGTCTCAAGCGCATTTGCTATTTGAGCCAGGGATGCTATTTCTAGTACAATTGTACTAGATCTAGCACAATCACGTTTCACCTAGTTAGCTTGTACCTCTCTCATAAATCTAGTACAATTTGGAATACAAGTCGAGTGACGCACTTCACTCTATACCGTACCCGGGTTCTGCACTCCACTCTCAACTTGTGGGTTGGGTTTCACGTTCCGGTCCCATTACGGTGCGGATAAAGCCAAACAAGAAACTGGCGTTTCGAATATGAGGCAATTTTTGGCGAGAATACTCAAGCATAATCTGATTATGCTGGGTTATGTGATATGTTAATTGTGTCATACTTCCCTAACTTCCTTTCCATCAAATGCTGGGCCTGCGAAAGACATCACTATCAGCAGAAATTAGCAATGACGTCACCCGCAGACCTCGATCGAATGCTTGCGATTCAGGCTATGCTAGTGAGTTTATTTTTTCATCGATTTTAATTATAGAAAAGGTGATTTTCGGTCTGTTCTCACAGAACAAATTAGTGTTTTTGATCCTCGAGTATCCCAGAATTTGGGGAGTTTTTTATTCTGTGACTTGACGTGTGTCATGAATCGGTGGTTATTCGATTATTCAGCGGATCATGGTAATCGGTAGTCGATTTATAACTAAATATGTAGAAATTTATTTATTTCCATCATTCAGGGCCGGTTTCCAAATAGCGAGTCACCCCCAGGGTTAAGGATAACTCTAGGTAAACATTGCAACTAGACACGTTTACCATGGAGCTAAAACCAACCCGCAGGTGACTCGCTATTGAGGTGAGTTGCGATTATACGAACTGTGACTTTGTCATTGCTACTCGTCTGTCACAATCACGGCCTGCTCGGGTCCCACTCAAGTAGCAGTGACATTTTGTCACGGCCACTTCGATCTCTAACCGATACAGTGCGGACTAAACTCAACTTAAAGTGATGCAAATAATGAAATATTATTATGAATCACATTGCGGTGACGCAAAACAGAAACTGCCACTGCAGAGGGCAGACTGGAACATTGTTCTCGGCCGTGACTGTGAACTGAGCGAATTGCGATTATGTAATGTACCATGTATTACCAGCACGGCCAGTCAAGTCACTGTTATTTGTTACCGTAACACGACTAGAGCAGTCACGTCTTGTCACAGTTCCAGTAAAATCGCAGGTTGGCCCACTTCTAGTTAAAACCAACCCGGAGGTGACTCGATATTGAAAAATCGGTCTACAGGGACGAAAAAATGTAGCAACCCTGGCACAAAAGTTGCAACAACCCTGACGCAAACGTCAAAAAATTTGACATGTCAAAGTCAAAGTAGGCCTTGTAATTTTTGACAAATAATTCAAAATGGCGACAATGGCGTTTGTCTGTTTTTTGTTATGAGAGCCCCCTTTTTTTGATTCAGAGCCTCATTTTTTCAGCTAAATTTAGTGTTTTTTAAATGCAAAGTAGCTCTAAAACCCTCTGAGTAGGACAAGGAAAGAGATAAAGTAGGATGTAATTCAAGTGCTCACTTTTTTTAAAAGAGGCAGAAAAACCTTATTTACCCCTAATTTTAGTATTTGAAACTAGAAATTTATGGATGAAAATGAAGAAAACTCAAAGCTTCGTACTTAAAATAGGTTTTTCCGATCGAAAAAGCACTGGAAAAGCGGAAAATCCAAAGAAAATCTCGTAAAAATTACAATTCAGGGGCCTGTTTCATAAAAAATATTTGTCTAATAATATTACTCTTTAGTCAATATTATAAGTCAAAATTATGATATAGATAATATAATTTTGACTTATAATACCTGCTAAAGAGTAATATTATTAGACTAATATTTTTTTATGAAACAGGCCCCAGAGTCTACTTAATAAAACTTGAGTTTTTGTCACTTACCCCATTGCAAGACGGGACATTTTTGGCAAAAAATGAAGGAAATTCAAAGCATCGTCTTCTCAATCGGTTTTTCCAATTGAAAACGGCCTGGAAAAGCGGAAAATTCGAGGAAAAACTGGATAAAAACATTCAAAAATGACCAACTGTCGAAACTGGGAAATGACATTGTGCGACGTTGCCACATCTCAATTATATTTTAGAGTTTTATGTTTAAATAATTAATTTATAATGTTTATAAAATGATAAATTCCGAAAATAATGCATTGGAATCTTATTTTTAATAAATTTTAATAAAAATGATATTTCAAGGCCTGCTTAGTAAGGAAGACAAAGAGGGAGATGAAGTAGGAAAAAATTAAATCTAAAAATGGAAGTTTTTGGTAGAAAAATGAAGCAAATTCAAAGCCCTGCCTTTAAAATCATCTTTTTCTAATTGAAAAATGGAAAAGTAGAAAATTCAATGGAAAACCAACATTCCAAAGCCTACTCGAAAAATCAAAGTTTTGGTCACTTACTCCATTGGGAAACTGGAAATTTTTGGTGGAAAATAGAGAAAACTCAAAGCCTCGAATTTTAAAAAGATTTTCCCTATTGAAAACGGCCTGGAAAAGCGGAAAATTTGAGGAAAAACTGGACAAAAATGTAAACTCGTCAATTGAAAATGGCTGACTGTCAAAAATGGCAAATGAGATTTATTACAAGGTCTACTTGAAGTTGGCTACAAACGATGTTGCCACGTCACAAAACTTCCAAAAAAAATCATTCAAAATGGGATTCTACTTGTAATCTAATAATTAAAAACCCGTTAAATAATTAATCAATAACGATTTTAAAATTAGAAATTCCTTAAATAAGTCCTCAGAAACTTGCTTTTCAATAATTTTTTTTCACTTACCCTTCGACCGTAAATAAATGGATCTAAAACTGAAAATTTCTAGCAGAAAATAGAAAAAACTCGAAGCCTCGTACTTTTAACTAGTTTTTTTTCGACTGATAAAACCCTGACAAAGTGGAAAATTCGAGGAAAACGTGGATAAAAATGTAAACACGACACTTCAAAATGGCCGACTAATAATTTGATAATGAGTATGACAAAGAGAGAGATAAATTAGGATACTATTTCAGTCTAAAAATGGAAGTTTATGGTGAAAAATTGAAGCAAATTTAAAGCCCTGCACCCAAAACAGTATTTTTCCGATTGAAGAAGCCTTAGAAAAGTGGAAAATTCAATGGAAAACTGAAGCCTACTTGATCAAACCAAGGTTCTGGACACTATAACCTCGTTGGAAAACTGGAAATTTTTGTCAAAAAATTAAGTAAACTCAAAGCCTCCTACTTTAAACAAGTTTTTTTGATTGAAAAACCGGAAAATTCAAGGAAAAGCGGGATAAAAACACTCGGCTGTCAAAAGTGGCGAATGACATCACATTACAAGGCCTACTTGATCGAAAACAACGTTGCCACAATTACAATCTCAAAAAAAATGTTTTTCCTCATTTTCCAACAAATAAAAAAAAATCATTTTTAATGTTAATTTGATTGTATTTGCAGCAAAAATAGTAAGACAAAGAAGTAGATAAGGTAGGATACATTTGCAAAAACACAAATACTGTTATAAATGAGTGAAACAAAGAAGAAGATAAAGTAGGATGCACTTCAAGTACACAATTTTAGAGGTGGGTTGCGATTTCACGAACTATGACTTTGTCACTGCTTCACCGATGCAGATGCAGCGCGGACTAAACTCAAGTCAAAGCGATGCAAATAATGAAATATTATTGTAAATCGCATCGTGGTGACGCCAAACAGAAACTGCTACTGCAGAGGAGGGCAAACTGGAACACCTCTCTCGGCTATGACTGCAAACTGGGTGGACTGCGATTATATTATAATGTAGCATTTATATGTATTACCAGCATGGCCAATCAAGGTGAAACTGTTCCAAAAAATTACTGCTATTTATCACTGTGATACGACTGGAGCAGTCACGTCTTGTCACAGCTCAAGTAAAATCGCAGGTTGGCCCACCTCTATAAGAAACCGACCCTATAATAAATGATATTTACCCCCATTTAGCAGAGCTTACTTCAAATTTCAAATTTGATAGGCTTTCAGCTAGTACACAATATCGCCAATCTAGTACAATTATTCCCTACTTTCTGGTACAATTTTTATAGTGCTGATAGCATCCCTGATTTGAGATGGGCCGGTATTCTCGTCCTCGAAAACGCTCACCGCTTTTTGGTCGCTCGGCACTTTCAATGTGAATTTATATTAAAAGTGCCGAGCGACTGGAAGGCGGTGAGCGTTTTTGAGAACAAGAATACCGGAGCTGTTCTATATCCCAGGGAGCCATAGGAAAATATCTCCCCGCCGCTCACGCCTCTAGGACTCTCTGCAGTGCCGAAACAAAATATTCAACCATAGAAAGAGAACTATTATCAATAGTTTGGTCTTTTCCCACTTACACCTCAAATGTTGCTAAGTATCTTGATATCATAGAGCTAGAAGCTTATCAGTCAGATAACAAAATTGTTTTCGTTTTGAGAATCCCGTTACATGAACCTAAAACTTATACCCTATACCGAATCTTCCCAATTTTGGATAATCGAACAGGTCTCCTTCACACTATACCAACAACTCATAGGTATATTGCGCGAGATGACGATTCTTTGCTGTATGTATCTCCTCAAAACCTAAGAAGCTGCAAATAAAATAACTTTACATTTGTTCCGACCTGCTTCAGTATCCTATTGACAGCGATGCAATATGTGAGGCCCAGTTACTAAGACAATCCAAGTCTTTTGCCGAAGACCTGCCAAACATCCATTCCGATACGTTCAGACTACCATGTCCAAGAACTAGAACAAAATTGCTGTCTTATCACCGTTTCAGATCCACTTCCAGTAACAGTCAAATGTGGAAAAAAAGAAACTACAAAGAACAATATTCGAACTAATTCACACTTGAAGCTACAACCAGAATGTAGTGCATTCATTGGAAGCACCCAGAATCCACTCCAATTATATTATAGAAAAATATACTAACGTCACCTACAAGAGTCATCCTGTTATAATTCCGTATGATTGTTGTGAACACATTCCAGAACAAGTACAGGGTTTCCAAGATTCGATAGTTTTGGGGGGTTTCAGGTATTTCTAGAGAAGTTGGAAAAAATCTGACCCCCACTTGCGAGCCTGGATTTTCAAGAGAAATTGACTGATGAAAACCGCATCTCGATATGTCGAGTCGTTTTTATGATGCTACGAGGTGTTTTTGAAAAGTTTGGAGTTTGGCAGAGAGGCTATAACTTTTTTATTTATGAAAGTTTGGTCAACTTTTCCTCTTGTAGCTTAAAACCGAATCGAAATATCCAGGTGCGGGTGCCACCGGTCAAATATTCTTGAAAGTTGAGGCTCGCAAGTGGTACCCGAAACCCGCTAAAACCATCGAATCTTGGACACCCTGTACATCTTCCAGAACTCAAACCTCTAAAATTGAGCGACATCGTCACAGAAGGCCTAAATATTGCCCAACGCAGACTCAACCAATACTCTGTAGAAATAGAGAAACTGATCCATGCGAGCCCTTATATCAAGGCATATCCACTGGCCAATCAAGGATAATCAAAGTTTCATGTCGAAGTGTAAAACATTAGATGCTTCAAAATTTCAATTATTTCCGGCTCTTGATTGGTTTCAAATGTAGCCATTTTGTTTCTCATACATATGGGAAGGCTTTAAAATGGCGTTTTTTACTGAGTATTAGAAAGAAAATCAAGAGCCGAGAATAGGAATTAATTGTTTACATAATAGAGTTAAGTTTATAATGCATAATGATCACTTGAGTTCCAGGAAAAAAATATGGGAATGTACTCCAATAGAAAGAAGAGAATTGTTGAGCTTTCATGTTAAAGTATAAAGCATTTTATTTATTAGCTGAGATGCTTCATAATTTCAATCATTTCCGGCTCTTGATTGGCTATAAATGTCGCCATTTTGTTTCCTATACATGGGAAGGCTACAAAATGACTTCTCCATTGTGAATTGTGTTCTTTATATGCCAATCAAGATTCGAGAATAATAATTATTTATTTGCGATAGATTTTAGTTTATAAAGCATCGGAAAAACTATTTGTGATAATGAGTTCGTCCATTTACCATGTTTATGCTTCCCGTTAAACCGTTTTAATAGAAAACGTTTTACTATAAAACGCTTGTATAAATACCCCATGAGCCGTTTAATCTCGTTAAACCGTTTTGGTATAAAAAGTTTTGGAAACGTGTTTTAACCGATTTGAAAACGGTTTGTTCGATAACATTTAAGCGGTTAAAACAGTTTAACGGAAGCATAAACTTGGTAATTTTTCATTATTCTGGGCTCTTGATTAGCTGAAAATGTCACCATTTTGTTTGTCACATCCTACAAAATAGCGTTTTCATGGAGTATTGGAAAGAAAATTGCGTACCTAAGTACTTTATCCTAACCAAGAGCCGGGAATAATCAGAATTTTATATTCAGGTTTGAGGCGTCATAGCATAAAAACTATTTGGGATAGAGAGTTCGTTCAAGAGCCATTGTAACTCGAACATGATTAATTCCCTCCTGTCAATTTTGACATTGTAGAAAATCACGTGGTTTCTAATTACCTTAATATGTTCCATCGTGACATTTCACCAAGGAGAATACACATCAGGATTGCTTATCGATCTCGTTTTTGGTATTCGCCGCCATATTGGCGTAACACCGTTTCCGACGTCATAACCATTGTCCATCGTTTTTTATCTTACCCTTTCCGTATGAGGAGCGAGGGGGTGAAGCATATGGCAAAAACAGGTATTTGACGTCAGGTGACCATTGGCGTTCTAACAGAATTTAAATTTCTGATGAGAAATATTATTTAATTTTGATTAACATCATAGGCAACGAGGAAGATGAAAACGGAATTTAAGAAAAAATTGTTTTAGAAAGTTAATTAATGTAGTAAAACCCAGTAGGCATAACCTTAGGTGCAAACAGCCTACGCCAAAGCGAGGCATGTTGTTACGTCACAATTGGTGATTTGGCGTGGTGGGGGCCAGTAGCGGATCCTGAGGCGCTTTTCGTGGGGGGGGGGGGGCACTTAACCTGAGAACGTGGTCATTTAGTAGCCGCCAGAGCCTAATCGCCGACGGCGAAAAATTTTAGGATGCCGCGCACCTTTTTAGTGCCCTTCAACGTTATTTAATATCAATATTTGGTTGTACAGGGTCATTTTTTTATTAACTTTTTGGAGCCACTGTGTATAGAAAAAATGTGTATAGGTTGAAAAATAGTTTCCAGAAACATAGTTTTCTTCATACAGGGTGTATGTTTTTTTATGGGTATTGAATATTCGGATTCTACGTAAAACTCTGAGCAGATTTCATATGATATACACTATAATCAACCATCCAAGGACCTTTTTTTTCAGTTACACATGTAAACCCCATACTTTGTGAGTGGATTGCTTACATCAAGTCCTACAACTTTTTCCTCTACGACTTTTCTCGGAAATGGAACGTATGCGCGCAGGCGACTCGCAAACATTTTAGGGGTATCGGACTCCCCCAATTTGCCATTATTTTTGTCGGCCAAGTTGATTTCCGTGATTTAGAAATAAACATCAAACATTATTCGTAAAATTAGATTTACATGTATCAAGAGACATAACCACGTCAGATCGACATTTTGGGGGTATCGGACTCCACCAAATTGCCATTATTTTTGTCGGCCAAGTTGATTTCCGTGATTTAGACATAAAAATCAAACAGTATTCGTAAAATTAGATTTACCTACATGTATCAGAAAACATAGCTACGTCAGATCGACATGTTCGCGAGTCGCCTGCGCGCATACGTGCCATTTCCGAGAAAAATCGTAGAGGAAAAGTTGTAGGACTTGATGTAAGCAAGCCACTCACAAAGTATGGGGTTTACATGTATAACTGAAAAAAAAGGTCCTTGGATGGTTGACTACTATACTTACCTAAGTTCAACTGTTTTGGAAATATTGACAGTTGAAATTTGACTTTTTTGCAACTTTGACAGGCTGAAAAACCTAAACGGGTAATTTTACAGAAAAACCGATTGTACATTCACATCTTAGATTTTCATAAACTATCATTTGACACCAACTTTGAGTTTAATCCATGATTAAAAATTTAATCTCCGGTTAAAGTCAACGTTGGTGTCAAAAGATAGCTTACGAAACGCTGAAAATGAGAATGTGAAATTTTGCTGTAAAATTAACCGTTTAAGTTTTACAGCCTGTGAAAGTTACGAAAAAGTCAAATTTCAACTGTCCATATTTCTGAAACAGATGAACTTAGGTGTGATCAGAATTTCACGTAGAATTTAAATATTCAATAATACCTATACAGGGTGTCTCATTTGAAAAAAAATTAAATTGTTTCTTAAACGTTCTGCAACACCCTGTATGAATAAAACTATGTTTTCTGAGAACTATTTTTCAAGCTATACACTTCTCCTATTTGCACTTTTTCTATATACAGTGGCACAAAAAAGTTAAGGGGGATGGGAAAATATAAAAAATGACCCTGTGCCTAGGCAGTGTTGCCAGATGAAATAAAAAAAAATCGTGAGAATCGATAAAGAAAAATCGTGAGAAATCGTGAGACCTAAAACTGCTTGTAAGAAAATAATAAGCAATGCTCTTCTATGGATTTTTGATAGAGTAGACATGATTTCACATCCATAAGAAATTTTATTATTACTTAAATCTTGAATCCTTGTTTTTTCCGTTTTTAGTAGGTGTTTCTGAGAACTGAACCTGTTTTCATTATCCGCAGGATTGCTTATCCTGAAAAGGCGTACGTTCGCCAATTTTCGAGTCGGCAGCTGGTCTGCGAGTGACGTCACTACTATCAGCAACTGATAGTAGTAAAGTAGCAGACGTCGATGGAATGCTTGCGATCCAGGCTGTGCTTGTGAGTTAATTTTTTTGGGAATTTTAAATTAAGAAAAGGCGATTTCAACGTTTATGAATTCGTTTTTTTGGACTCGGATAATGCATTTTCTGCCAAGAGTTGAGGTCTGCAGCGGAAGTCACAAATAGTAGGGTCTCGTGGACTTCGCAGACACTTTTAGCTCAATAGGCAGTCCTATTAGCAGAGGATATACAAAAACAAACAGCAGGTTAACTCTCACGCACATCTCTTCTGCGCACGCCGCCATTTGAGGATAGAGCCTATCTTTGAATGGCAAAACAATGAGATTTAACGCCCATCTCATCTGCGCACGCCGCCATTTTGGGATACAAAGCTCCTAACTACTGATTGTTTTTGTATATGCCGTGCTATTAGGTTAAGTTCTTAGGCGCGCATGTACCAGGAGCGGCATATAACTAAATATTGTATAGCAGATTTTTTTTGTTATATTTCGAATATTTTCGATTACATTATATTTGATTAGATACTGATTTGCATTACTACAGAGAGAATTCGTGAGATTTGCTACCTCATTCGTGAGATCGTGAAATTCTGACCAAAATCGTGTAATCTTACGAATAATCGTGAGATCTGGCAACACTGTGCCTAGGTATAAAATATGTACCTACCTAGGTACCTGCTTATTGCGAAGGAATATAGTATCACAGACTTTTTTAAATAAAGAAACTCAATACATAGGTGAACCTAGATATCAAAATATCAAAATTCAGAATTCTATAATGCATCAATTACAAAAATCAATAGCCACCATCAGATTACAACCGAAAGGCAGTCAGAATCACCCAATCAGTTGAAATAATCTTAAAAGCCTGGGAGAAAAAGTTACTATTCAAAAAAATACATTTTCTAGAGATTTTCTCATGACATGGAAAATTCTCAGTGCCCCCCCCCCCCCTGGATCCGCCACTGGTGGGGGCTTTACATTTGTTTCACACAGGACTTATACGCTATTCTGTAGTGGTAGTGTGTATTATCCTTGACATTTCACAGATATTCAATGGCATTTCCGGTTGGTAGAATGAGTGCAGGGAAAATGTATTTCTATCTGTTTCTTGAACAGGCTGAAAGAAAGAGATACAAATACACTCAGTGCGAATTAAATCTACCCACCAATCGAAAATGCGATTGCCTATTAAGCAAATAAGTAGGTACTCCAAAATGATCCAGTTCTAACAGAAATTTGCCTGCTTGCTTTGCTGGGAT
The DNA here is from genome assembly GCA_917834065.1 of Ceutorhynchus assimilis. NCBI lineage: Eukaryota > Metazoa > Arthropoda > Insecta > Coleoptera > Curculionidae > Ceutorhynchus > Ceutorhynchus assimilis. Next base: position 35,892,929 of record OU892283.1, on the reverse strand, counting down.
TTTAATGGCCATTTGTGCGGCTGGGATATTTAATAAGTGGAGCTTTAAATGTAATTTTTGTTTCCACAAGAGTCACATTCAAAACTCCACTTGGATTGAATATTCCATAGGTAAGTTATAGCGGTGCAAATGGCCGTAATTGCTTTCTATAATATATCATAACATACAGGGTGCTCTATTTAAAAATGTGCACTCTTCATCTTTTTTGTACCTGGCAACACAATTACTAATTTCGACCAACCCTGTATAATGTAGAACAAATTTAAAGGCTGTAAAACCTAAACGGTAAGTTTTAGAGGAAAACCGATTTTACATTTTCATCTTAGATTTTCATAAACTATCATTTGAAACCAACTTTGAATTTAATCCATGATTAAGAATTCCAATTAAATTTAATCTCCGGTTAAATTCAAAGTTGATGTCAAATGATAAATTATGAAAATAAGATAGGAAGCTAAGATCGGGTTTCCTCTAAAATTAACCGTTTAGGTTTTACAGCATGATGTCAAAGTAACAAAAAGTATTTTCAACTGTCAATATTTCCAAAACAGTTAAACGTGGAATCCAAATATGCAATCACATAAAGATACAGGGAATCTCATAACCGGAAGAACCACCATCTTGAAAATATTTAGGTCGAGTTGCCCCCAATGACATTAGTATGCTGTCAAATTTTCAAAAATTTTCTGCATACAGTTTTTCATAATATACAGGGTGTATATTTTGAGTGATACCACTATTGCTATATCTGAAACGGTAAGAGCTAAAGTCTGTTTTTTTTTTAAGATAATTCCCCAAGTCAAAAATTTAGTAACTATGTTGGCAACACAAGCCTTTTCTACATAAAAAATTTGAAAGATTGACAATTTTACATTGTATTGCCAACATATTGTCAGTTTGACTTTTATCTTTAAAAAAAAAAACAGATTTTACAAGGTCGGTTAAATTAGAAAAAAGTTGCCTTTTTTGATGCCCATTCAAGACTTGTTTACAGTGTTGCCAAATTCCTTTTAGTTTACGAAATACAGGCTGATTTCTAAAAAGCGTCTGAAATTATTTCATCAATTATTTCGAAAACTATTGATATTCGAGACACAATTTGAATTCGAAAGTTTTATAATTTTTTTTGCTCTACAACATTTCAAATCCGACGTTTCGTGATCGAGCAACCATCATCAACTTCATTTTTTTAAATACGGACCTGGATTTTTTATGTCATTTCTAGAAAGGGAAAGAAGGGCGCTTTTTGAAAATGACAAAAAATCCAGGTCCGTATTTAAAAAAAATAAGTTGATGATGGTAGCTCGATCACGAACGACAGATTTAAAATTTGAAGAGGCAATATTGTAGATCGAAAAAAATTATAAAACTTTCAAATTTAAATTGTGTCTCGAAAATCAATAGTTTTCGAAATAATTGATGAAATATTTTTGGGCGTTTCTTAGGAATCACCCTGTATTTCAAAAACTAAAAGGAATTTGACAACACTGTAAGCGAGTCGTAAATGGGCATCAAAAAAGGCAATTTTTTTCTAGCTTAACCGCCCTTGTAGCTCTTACTGTTTTGGATATAGCAATAGTGGTATCACTTAAAATATACACCCTGTATAGATATAGATTGATTTGGTTCCCGGTGGGACACTCTGTATAATTGATTTATCTAGGAAAAACTTAATCAATAATTTCGCTTGCGGAGGTTTGCTGTATTGAATTAGACGGTAAATTTAGGCAATATTATAGGTAGTTGATTATTATAGGAAAGATGCAATATTTATGTTTGAATAATGCAACTCGTCAGGTTTTTTTATATGAGTAGGTACCTAGGTATAGTTTACCCATTATTAATTGAAACTTCATAAAAAAGGCGGCTCAGTTGATCTCTTTGAAGTCACGTGGGAATCCATAGGCGTCTAAATATTATTATCATGACAAATGAAAACAAATTGGTTAATAAAGAATAAACAAACTCCAGATATTTCTATAAAAACTGAAATGACGAACGCCATTGCCCCGAAATTCTAGCTGATTTACTTCTAGAATACAGTGGAGTTAATACATTAAATAAATGGGCAAAATTCATATTCAAAAATTCAGGTAATCCTTAAAATTCCGTTTTAAACTATTGAAATAAATCAAATATAAATATTTGAATGGGAATATTATTCCTTTATTAAAAATTCAAATTTGAAATTGATTTTTATTCAATTATCTGTGTAATTTTATACTTTTGTCCACTTCTAAAGAGAATATCTCACACTGTCAACAAGAGCGGCTCGCTTTGTCGGCAAGCGATAAAGCCCAGCGGCATTGCCGACAATTTTTCAAGCTTTTTTGCCGGTGTGCGGTGTCTTTGTTATAGTGTACCAGGACTAGGCATAAAAATATAAAAATAATTTTATATTACTATAAGGGGTATTTTTCGAATTTTGAGTAATCAGCATAGAGATGCGATTTTCAATTGATAATGGTAATACTTTAAATACTTATTCTTCAACAAATGATCAGTAAACTTATTTGACTCCATAGGGAAGTAGGTATAGTGAAGAGCCTAGTGTAAAATAGATTTACCTTATCAATCGGAAAAATTATGAGATAAAGAATGCAAACACTCACCCTGTCGCCGTTCAATGGTTTCAAATTGGATGCGACTTTCTTCTTTTTCCTCTTCCTGCTGAGTCACCTTGGGACTGAAAAATTTCACAATAAAACATTGGACCATTACCCAAAGAAAATTTGAATCAATCCAATAATTATTATTAGGTTTTCTCTCACCTTAAAAATACATCTTCAAGCGTGGTGCTAGTAAATGAAATATTCTCAATGTCATATTGGCTCTTGTTGGGTTCAAGATACTCGAACAGCCTGATGTAACTACCGGACGGTAGAAAAAATCGTACTTCATTGCCGTTGATACCTTTGCATTTCGCTGTTTTGAAGTTGAAATCATTTCTTAAAAGATATTCGATTTTTTGAACCGCTTGTTTCACGTTCCTATTCCTTTTAATTAGCACAACTAAAGTGGATCCGGTTTCTGCAAAGCTATAATTAGGCACGATATGTTGAAACTGCTCAATACTCACCGTATCTCTTTTTCAGAAACATTGGTGTACCAAAGCATACCAGCTCTCCTTCGTTCATTATGGCGATCCAGTCGCCAAGCGCATCGGCTTCTTCCATCGAATGCGTGGTGATCAGGATAGTTTTTTGACTTCTCCACTTATGCAGCATATCGAACAGATCTCTGCGTGATTCTAGATCCATTCCTGACGATGGCTCATCCAGGATCAGAATCTAACGAATTAACCATTTAATCTTTTTCCTCAGTGCGTAAAGTAGGACTAAAGTGTCATCTGCGGTATTGAAAGATCTACTTTAGTCCCTAGGTTTATAATTATCTACTATTGAAAATTGAAGATCTTGTTTTCTTGGAAAGCTCATATGAATGGCGAATTCTTTACAGCTTAGAGCAATAATTATCTAAGTAGGTATATAGATTTCAGATTTTCAAAATAAGTGTCTGAATTGGTTCAACAACTTCAAGAGAGGAACGAAGATCTATGTGGATGAGCTATCAAATAGAACTTACACCATTTCTATGAATTATTGCTTTCTATTTCTATTAATTCACTGATCATTCCATACCTGGGATCCACCTACAAGCGCCATCCCGAGACATAATTTTCTTTGCATGCCGCCAGAAAGTTTAGACACCAAAAAGTTCTCTTTGCCTTCCATATTTAATCTGCGTAATAGTTCTCGTATTTCGCGCTTGCTCTTATCCCTTTTTTGTCCTTTTAACTTAAAAAAAAAAGAAAACTATTGAATAAAGTTCACTCGAAAGAGAATAATATTTACAGTTGCGAAAGTCATCAAGTGGTCTTGCACGGTCAAATGGGAAAAAAATAGGTTTTCTTGAGCACAGAGACCGACAGATTTGGTAATGTCGGATCTCGATTTTACTTCCACACCATTGATTATAATTTTCCCACTGGTTTTATTGATCATTCCTAGAATCAAACTTGTTATTAGATCGTTATTATTTTGTCCCTACGTCGAGGATATTCTCCTCTAGGATTTAGTTGGAAATACTCTAAATCCATATTTTCTTTCGGAAGGTTGACAAAAATCAACATTTTCCACTACTAAACAATTATGTTCTTTCAAATATCAATAGGTACCCAGGGAAAAATATTTGAGACCAATAATTTCTATGCATATAATTCATATACAGCATCAGACAAGTTTTTGAACACAAATTTGATCTATTGAACGTTGGGGAACAATGAATACCTATATTGATGGATCAATGAACAAAACTACCAAGTTTTAATCATTCCAACTGTTACAAAAACAGGTGCCTCCTTAGTCCCATATACTATGAATTTATACAAATGGCATAATTTTGCTATGAAAGGAAAAACGAAAAATTCGGCAATTTGCTGGAATCTTTTGGAATATCGAGAGGTTGTGGCAAAGTGATTCATATTTTTCCATACTCATACCTGATATCATTCCCATCGTGGTAGTTTTTCCAGCACCGTTATGACCCAACAATACCGTAATTTGATTTTGATATATTTTCATGCTCAGGTTTTTAACTACGGGTTTCTTGCCGTACATTTTTTTCAAATTTATCAGTTCTATGCCTTTAGGTAAGTTCGCTGATTCGACGTCTTGTATTACCATCGATCGCGAAGCTGCGGCCGAAAAATTCCCAGTTGCTTTTTTTCGTTTGAAGCGCTGAAAAAAAAGACAAATCATGGAATCTGAGCTACTTTTATCAAGTATTGTGGTGTAGGTTTTATATGATTTATATCTAAACCAGCTATTTGATTATCTTTGGCTATAAAACTCCAAAAATACTAATTATCCCTGCTTTTGAAAGGAAAAATATGTCAAATGGAGACCCCCATATCCATTTCCTAAAAGCTTTCACCAAAATGGTATTGTTACGACTCTTGCGTGCGTGACAGAAATCTTGGGTCCGTTTATCCAAAAATCAAATTCCAATGAACATAATAATAATTTATTCAACGTTACTATAACACTCTGACACTTATTACTTGAATCAGCTGGACTCTTTACAACTCTTACAATATAACAGCCAATCTTAAAATTAAAACTACTAGGTACTACTGGCCTTCATATATCCGTAATCCATTCCTGTAAAATCTAGAACGCAATACTCTCTTTTACCGAACAACGCAATACGTTCTAGAATTCAGGTACCTATGCGATTCTGGGCGCCCTGGCGAAAGCGCCCTCACATATTCGTTAATCTGCTCTCCTCTTAAGCCGGTCCCAGACGCTACGTGTATTTGGCGAACATTCGGTATTCGGGTTTATTCGCGTAGCGTGTGGGAAGGTAACTTTGGCGAATATTCGCCCTTCGTCATTTTCCCGCCAATTGTCGGTAAACTGGCACGAATAAGCAAAGGAAGCGAAGTGACGTGAATTGAAGTGTAATTTCGCACTGCTCCCAGATGCTTCGGGGGTATATGCATAGTGTTTTGTCTGTTTATTGCAGTGTGCAGTGCCGCAATTAAGGTTGATTTTTGTATTTTTAGTTATTTTCAATTAAAGAAATGAAGTTCAGCGACCTCCAAAACACTTGTCATACCCAGCACGTCATATTATAGCAACTTTTTAAAGTTTGATATTTGGCCCCCAACCGGTCGCCATCTTGGATTACGGTACTTCTGGTTACCTTATCGATTTCTGGTGCTAATTTTTGATCTAGTCGACGTCAAAAACATAGGTATGTGCCGATACGCCGCACTTGGCAATATGCCAACTTCTGAAAGTTCTGTATTTAGGCCCACGACTGCCGCCATTTTGAATTATGGTACTTCCGGTATCCGAATCGACTTCTGGTACTTATATTCATGTTCAGCGACCCCAAAAACATATGAAACAACATCTTGCAGGTCAATAACCATACACTTTAAGAAAAATGTCATTTAGGCCCTTAGTTTGGCCGCCATCTTGAATTTGAGGCCTTTGGAGGCAAAATTCGGCTTGGCAACATCCGGATTCGGATTCAGCGGGGTTGAAATACCCTAGAAACGTAAAGTTTCCGAATGTCGCACGAAATGTCGCTCGGAGTAAAATGGAGTAAGATTTCTGGTAATATCCAACAGTCTATGTTGAACCGTTACCCATTTTAACTAACTTGTTAGAGCTAGTGTCTAAACATATATTACAAAGAAAGATGGACACATCTATGACAAATGGTCACTTGCTTCACTGTCCAGATACCACTCTCTGTTTGTACATTGAACATTTCCTACAAAAGAAACAGCCTTAATATCTCTGTTCACCTTGGTCATATTTATGCATTGAGAGGGTATGTGAAGTGTTCCCATCTGCCTTCTTCTTTTCAAGTCAACACTGTTCAACTTTATGACCCTGCTTTTTACAAAATGAACGCCATTTTCTGATTTGCTTTGTCAATTATTGACAGTTCTTCTTGATATGACCAGTTTTGCCACTACATAACATTTGAACTCTTTTCGACTTTGACTTGCTAATGCCACTGTCTCCTTTTCAATCTGTTTTAGTCTTTCCTCTTCTATAAGCAACTTGGATGTTAACTCTTTCAAGGTCTGTTGAATAGTGGGTGTTGATTCGCAAACACTTACAAAATGTTTCAGGTTCTCTGGTAATGACATAAGAATTTTAGTAATTACCATTTTAATAGAAAAGTTTTTTCCAGGCTATAATGCCGTGGTCGGGTAGTATTTCGTATTTCTACCTAGCGTTTCGTCTACTGCTGCGGTAGACATCTTCAGAGGCGGTGTGGTAGAGGACGAAGTGTTCTCTTCCGTGTTCCTCCAATGACTGGATTCAACGTTGTTGGACCTGCGTTATTTATATCTAGAGTTGTGGGCGTGGCTTGTATTACGCTATTTTCCTTGTCTGGTTCTCGGAAAGAAAGGGTCTTTGTTTTTTGGAGAACTGGCAACCAGCTTTTGTTAAGGTTCATGCCCTCTTCTTTTCTGTTGAAGTTGTTGTGGTGTTTCTGTATCTCTATGGATTCTCTGTGGAGTCTGGTGTAAAAATGTTTGGTTTTATCCAATGTTTGAGTCTGGTCGAAACGAATGACATGGTTTGTTGGTGTTAGCACTCTATTTGTCCCTGCTAACAGTTTCTTATGTGCTCTTTGACCCTGGTGTTGATAGAGCGTTTGGTTGTTCCCACATAGACAGATCCACAAGAGCAGGGAATTCTATAGACACCAGCCACTCCAAGAGGTGCCCTAGGATCCTTGGCCGATCTTAGACTTTGCTGAATTGTTCTTGTGGGCTTGTAGATAGGTTTAACATTGTATCTTTCTAGCGTTCGTCCTATGTGATCTGTGACATTTTTGATATAGGGAAGAAAGGCTCTCCCTGCCACCTGTGCTGGTTCCTTGTTGTTTGTGCGCTGTTGCTTCGGTCTGGTGGCTCTATTCATCTCCTGCTGAGTACCCATTTCCTTCAAGTGCTGATTTTAGGTATTGTCCTGTCAGATGGTGTTTTAATGACTCCTCTCTTTTGCCTAGGATAGTGATTGGATTCCTTGTTGAGGTATCGTCCGTATGCGTCGGCTTCCTATATAATCTGTGTCCCAGTTTACCTAAGGGTAATCTTTCTAAGAGGACGTTGAGGAATGCAATTTTGTTGTCCTTCTCAACTTCCATCGTAAACTGTATCCTGGGTTCCATTGAGTTTAGATGTTTGAGAAAGTTTTCGAGCTCTGCCTCTCCATGGTTCGGAACAACAAATGTGTCATCTACATAGCGAAACCAACAAGTAGGTTTCTTTGTGGCCATTTGTTCGAAATGTTCCATGTAGAAGTTTGCGATAACCGGGCTATCTGCTCAAATAATTCATTTCGCCATTGAAAGTACGTAGTCGTCATACAGTGGTGAAATAAGTTTTTGATTGCCTCCGCAAAAACATCTTTCAGATACCTACTCTAAGGCCTGATTCACTGGTACCTTAGTAAATAATGAGACGACATCAAAACTAATCAGAATGTCGTTTGGTAGTAGAGTGATGTCACTGATCTTTTTGATAAAATGAGTTGAGTCTTTAACATAAGAGCTAGATTGGCCAATTCGTGGCTGAAGGAGGGGGGGTTAGGTATTTGGCTATGCTGTATGTTGGCGAATCTATTGCACTTACAATGGGCCTGAGTGGGTTGCCTGTTTTGTGAATTTTAGGAAGCCCATATATTTTAGGTGATAAGGCCTCAGATTTGATGAGTTTCCTTATGTTTTCCGGGTCCAACGGTAGTGCTCGGACCGAGTTGATTGGTTTTTCGCAATATAAAAGTAGTGGGATTGCGCTTCAGCTTTCTGTAGGTGGAGGGATCCAGCAGTTCGGAAATTTTTGATTCATAGTCAGTCACGTTCATGATCACTGTTGCGTTTCCTTTATCCGCAGGCAGGACTTGTATGTTCTTGTTTGTATTCAGGCTGCGAATAGCTTTCCTTTCCTCGTATGTCAGGTTGCACTTTGGAGGTTTCGCAAGTCGTAGAATCTTAGAGGTTTCATTGCGGATTTCCTCTGCAGTGGTTTGAGGTAAGGTGCGTATGCTGGCTTCCACATTTGCTATGATGTGGCAGTTCTTTCGGTGTTATTGCAAAATTGCCTCCTCACTGGTTTCCGAATCAGTCAGAACGGTTGACAACTGTGTGATCATTGCCTGTGGGTTTCGTAGTGTTCACTGGTTTCAAGTACTCAAATTTGTTTACCAGTTTCTTGGTTGTTTTCGCTAGTGTGGCTTCCATCACATCATACGTCATTTAATCAATTTTGTCCCTCCACTGGATGCGTTGGATAACCTATCCAACAGTACCACCATATTCTGAATTTGATCTGCAGAACTTAGAAACAACACAATACCCTGGAACATAGAGCGATTCGTTGGGCTTCAACCAATGCTCCGTTAAGAAAATCATAGTATATTTCAGTCAAATGGAGGACTGGCATTAAGGGGTTTTAAAAGTAATTTTGGGATGTTGAATCAATTATAATAAAAATAAGGAGCAATTTTCATCAAAAAAATATAAATTACATACGGCATCTTAGAAACGGTAAGCTTGGCAACATTGCAAATATCACTATTGAATCGGGCATTCCCAAAAACCAGGTAGGAAATACAGTACCTACATTTTGCTGGAGCGCGTTCTCAAATATTAGGCCAGTTCCATACATAACGACAACCCTTGACTTTTAGATGTAGTATCTGTCATTAAAAAAAAATGGGCATAAAATATAGTAACATAGAGAGATAATATGATTTTGAATGTGATATCTGTCACATATTCCATTGAATTTAGGCAAATTGACGCCCATGCTTGCAACACTACAAAATTGTATATGGTTATACAGTGGCAAGCCAAAAGTCTGATTAAAATCGTTGATTGAGCTATTAATATGAATAAATCTCGTTTTATTTGTCTCTTCTGGAGCTATTTGATAGTTTAAATATCCAATATTTCGGAGGGCTTAAAGTAAATTCACGACTAACGAGGATCTGAATAATCTTACCTTCCATAAATCTTCAAATGGAAAAATTAAGGATCTAGGAACGCCATATTTTCCGGGATTTACAACGTCTAAGTAGAAGGTCAGCAACATATAAATTAGGCAATCAACTACTAGCATAATAAAAACGTGAAGCAGCGATATGCCTCCATAATCTCCGGCAACATGAAAGTTAGACCATTTCGATCCAATAACTGAAATAAGTAGATTACCAAAAAATACCTACCAATAAGTTATTGATAAAATAAGCTGATTTTTACATGATTACTGATTGAAACATGTTTATGGGTATCTTTATTGTCGGTACCCTCGCACAGTAGATACTAAAATGAATATCTACTTGACGCTTCCTGGTTTAGCCAATATTTGTTGAAGAAATTCCAATGGTCATACCATTGTTCAAAATTGCATGTATTTTTGTCATTAAATCGATTGTCAAAAAGGAAGCTATCAGCCTTAATTTGTCAAAACTTAGTTTCTTACGTCCGGATTCATAAAACGCCATCGCTCGATAACCATAAATTATCGCTGCCTGCGGCAACAACATTAACGCCATGCCAGCCGAAAATGAAAAGTAATTTGCCTGAATTAGTTGCAGCGGTACGAAGAAAGACACAATGGAAACTAGTTGTCCTATCAAAGATGCCATGTTAGCTGTAAACGAAAAGTTAAATAATAGCTTTGTGTTTTTTTGTAAAAGCTTAAAATAAAACACTCACGTTTATCCGTCCATGTGCTGATAAAAAAGCACTGCGTTGTAGTGGCGCAGATGTAGAGCATTAAAAATACATACACTATAGTTCCTTGGGTGTATTCAAAAATAGGAAAGCCTCTACCAAAAATATTGACTTTCAGGAATATTACCATAATGCTCACGACGATCAGCATCGGAAATATATTGTGTAACAACCATCCAATCCATATAACCCAGTTGCTTAGGCCTACAACTTTCATCAATTCCTAAAAAAAATACTGATTGAATGACGCTACTATCCCATATGCTATTCTTTAAAACTGGCCAGCTGTGAGTCTTTAGAGGCTCATGTATTTTGTGACGCAAGTGAATAAGTATTTGCTGCTGTAGTTCACCTTCAAATAATTTCTGCAGTAGAGATTCAAGTAGCCTTTGTAACATCAGAATCACCTTTAAAACCAGTATCGATTCCAAAACTAGAATTGCAGGCGGCAGTTATGGGTAGCAGACGTTTGACGACAGTAACACAAGAAATTAAATTAAAAATAGAGAAATCCTATATTTACGGTCGGATTCAAATACGGTATTACATTAGATTCGTGGAGTCTTCAGCCAATTTTTGAACATCTTGATTAGTAAAACCGGATCACTTTTCCCGCTAAGCTCCTCACAGTCTCGTAGCTACAAAGCTTCTTGCGCAGCCGATGATATCGCCATGTACTCTGCTTCAGTAATAGAGAGCGCGACCGTTGGTTGTTTCTTGCTATTCCACGAGATTGGTGGATTGTTCTCAAAAAACATGTAAGTGGTAACTGATCGACGATCATCTTGATCACTTATTGCCCAATCGGCATCGCAGTAGCTAACTATGTCTGGACCATTTAATTTCTGACCATTAAACTGAAGTTTCCAGTCCATCGTGCCGTTCAAATACTCGAGTATGCGCTTTAATGCAACCCAATGTGGTTGTCCTGGATTTTGGTTGAATCTGCTCACGCAGCTGACCGCATAACTTATATCTGACCTGGAAATTTGTGCAGCAAAAAGTAAACTGCCCAAAGTTTCTTGATATGGAACTACCTTCAGTTTTCTCATTTCCTCTTCAGTAGTTGGGGACTGATCCTTTGATAACTTCTCACCAGAGATCCACGTAAATCGCTAAAATTAACATTGGCATTTGTAGTGATTTTAAAATATATACAGGAGTCAGTCCAATTTTCTTTAGAAAAGCATCCAATTTTTGATTCCAGACGGGACTGGCCTGTTTCAGTCCATATAAGGATTTCTTTAAACGACAAACTTTGTTGGTTTGGTGAGAATATTCGGGGTGAACCTTATAAATTTCTTCTGAGAAGTCACCTTGTAGGAACGCTGTTACTGCATCTAGCTGATCTATGTCTAGATTATGTTCTGCAGCAAGTGCAAGTAAATACCTAATGGAACTGTAACGAACAACGGGTGAATAGGTCTCCTCAACGTCTACTCCTTTTCGTTACGCACAGCCCTTGATTACTAGACGAGCTTTATGCTGTTTGTAAAGTTTTAAACACTCATTTACAATCCAAAGGCTTTTTGTTAGGAAATCTACAAGGTCCCAAGTTCCATTTTCGATCAAGGCTCTATACTCATTTTTCATAGCACTGAGCCAATTTTCCTTATCTGATCGACTGAGGGCTTTCTGTACTGCTGTAGGATCGTTTTCTTGTTCAATTATTGTAGCATATGTTACAAAATCTCCTAATGATTAAATGATTCGGGAGGCTTTTTATTTCGCTGTGTTCTCTGAACTGAAGCTTACTGTTCCTGTATAACTTCTTCAGGAACATACATGGGATCATCTTGAAAATACTAATCACTATCTTCTCCAGAAGTGTCTGAAGAAAAATCAGCATACTCATCAGAAGAGGTGCTAATAGGTCTGTTTCTGCAGAAATCACAAATCAGTCCGAGCGAATTTCATTGGTTGAAAACAGTCAGAAACAGACAAGAAGACTAGTTTCAACCAATGACATTCACTCTGACTGGTTTGTGATTTCTGCAGAAACAGACCTTATATCGCTCCCTTGCTGATTTTCTTCTTCGACTTGAGGTTTCAAGGCCTCAACAGTTGTTTCAGGAAAATAGAAAAAATCGTGCTGATTTTGTCGGTCATTTTCGTGCGACAATAAAGATCCTCTTTCAGACTATTGAGTCCAGATGTCCAGTTTATTGGAACTGGACATCTATTGAGATAAAAAAACAATTCCTTTTTCAACATCATTAAGTCTATAGGCTTTAGATTCCAAGCTGTAACCTACGAAGATGCATGAAATTTTTTAATTAAAATGCCAGCGATTTGGATCGTAATTGGGTGTAGAAGTCGAGGTAACAGGAAAAATGTGAAATTTTATTCAGTTTCTGCTATTTTAAATCATTGGCAACGCAGGGCTTTATGGATTGCTGCAATTAAAAGAAAGGATCTAACAGAAGCTCGATTTTCCCCTAATAATAAATACCTTAAAATATTCACTCTCCATCTCAGAATTTATTAATAAATTAAAAAATACGTAGAAACACTATAAACAATATAAATATCACTTTGAAAACAACAAGGGCCAGAACACTAAAAAATACGTTGAAATACTAAAGACTATAAAATTCACTATGAAAACAACCAATGGCCAAAACCAATAAAAAATACGTAGAAACACCAAAGACTATAAAATTCACTTCGAAAGCAACAAGGGCCAGAACACAAATGTGCACAAATGCAAGCAAATGCTCTTCTTATGAACGTCACCGGCTTGTCACGGCAATATTTGACCCGAACGGCCATTATAAAATCACGTGATTGAGATTGCCTAAATAACTTTTAGTTCGGTACCTATCCAAATTAGAGGTGGGTTGCGATTTCACGTACTGTGACTTTGTCACTACTCGTCACAGTCACGGCCTGCTCCAGTCCCAGTGCTGGAAACTAGAACATCTCTTTCTCGTGACTGCGGACTGCCATTATGCCATGTTGCCATGTAGCATTAACATAATATTAGCAGTACGGCCATCAGCAACTAAGGTAAAACTGCTCCAAACTGCTATTTGTCACAGTGACACGACTGGAGTAGTCACGTCTTGTCCCAGCTCCATTAAAATCGCAAGTTGACCCACCTCTAATCCAAATTCGATAAAGCAATAATTTTTGATTCGTAAAATAGATGGCGTCACCAATGTAAAACTCGTTTTGTGGTTTTTGGTCAAAGTAGTTTGTGTTTAATTCAGGTTTTCGGCAGAAAATAAAGAAAACTCAAAGCCTCGTACTTTAAATAGGTTTTCCTGATCGGAAAAGTGGAAAATCCAAAGAAAAACCATTGAAAAATGATATTCCAAAGCCTACTTGATGAAACTTAAGTTTTTGTTACTTACCCCATTGAAAAACTCAAAATTTTTGATACAAAATGAAGCAAATTCAAAGCCTTGTACTTTAAATCGATTTACCCGATCGAAAACAGCCCGGAAAAGTGGGAAATTCGAGGAAAACTGGATAAAAATGTAAACACGTCAAATGAAAATGGTCGACTCAAAAATGACAAATGATATTTATTACAAGGCCTCCTTAATTGAAGTTAGCCACAAGCGCTGTTGTTACATCAGAGGGATTTTAAATGGAATTTTGCTAATTATGGCAATTAAAAGTGGAAATTTTTGCTAGAAAATGGAGAAAACTCAAAGCCTCGTATGTTAAATCGCTTTTTTCCATTGAAAATTCCCAGAAAAGTCGAAAATTCGAGGAAAAACTGGCAAAAAATCACAAACCGTCACTTCAAAATGGCCGACTAAAAGCAACATCGCCACATTACATCTCGGAAAACAAAAATAACATTTAAAATGAGTTTTTTGTTTAAAATTCAAATAAAAAATGGTTAAATAATTATTAAATAATGATTATAATAATTAAAATTCCCTACATAAAGCATCGGAAACTTGCTTTCAATGAAAATGACATTACAACAAGGTTTACTTGTTGATTATAGTGAGTAAGACAAAGACAACGATAAAGTAGTATATGTTTGCAAAAACCACCGTTTTCTGAAAAAAGTTAAGAAAACCCAATAGAAAACCAACATTCCAAAGTCAACTTGATCAAACTAAAGTTTTTGAATATTCCCGGCTCTTTGATTGAGTGCTAAAAATCGCATTTTGAATATTCCCGATTTTTGATTGGCTCCAAATTACCCGCTGACCAATAGAATTATAGACCCCGTGATTAAAATAACTCCGGCCCTTCGGGCTCGCGTATAACTCCGGCTTTTCGGGCTCGCATATAATAAACAGTTTTCCCGATCGAAACCGGCCTGGAAAAGTGGAAAATTCGAGGAGAAACTGGATAAAAACACTCGAAAATGGCCGACTGTCTAAAATACCAAATGAATTACATTACAAGACCTACTTGATCAAAAGCGACGTTGCCATAATTAAAATCTCAAAAATAATGTTTTTCCATATTTTAGTGAGTGAAACAAAGAAGAAGATAAGGTAGGATACATTATAAATGAGTAAGACAAAGAGCGAGATAAAGTAGGAAATAATTTAAATGATGAGTTGGTCGAGCCAAACTATCATCAGAGTAAATTTTCGATTGTTCCCGGTTCAAACACTTCGAATAAATTACTCAATTTTTTTTGACAACTGACAAACCTACATACAATATTATGACTTTTGACAATTGACGAGTTAATTTTCAGGACCATGACTTTATGACTTTTTTTGTCAATTGACAGCATTGTGATTCAGTTTGAGGCCTACAACAGCAACGTTGCCACATGTTAACAGTAATTTTGGAGCATTCGTAATTGTAAATGTAAAACGTTGACAAGTGGCAATTGACATCAAGAAACGATTGTTATGATGTTGTAGGCTGATTGAAATTTTTAACTTTTGGGAACACTGTTACGCTAAAGGATTGAAATGGCGTCTTTTTTTTAATCATGAGCCCGAAGGGCGAGAGTGTTTCCAGTCTTGAGCACACAGGGCAACAAAGGAACGCCATTTTGTATTGAGTCTTAAAGAAAATAAGGCCTACTTTGAAGCGTCAATTTTTCAACGTTTGTTGTATCATAAGCAGTATTGCCATATGTTTTTTTCAAATCTCCAGCCTGAATGGCCGGTGTTGGTTTAATTACGTTACGAGCCCGAAGGGCCGAGGTTATACGAGCCCCAAGGGCCGGAGTTATATGAGTCCGTTCATTGTCAACTGAGTTTAATACCTATTATGAATATTACAAGTCTGTGATGGCCTTAGACGTTCTGGGTTGCACGCGCGCTACACTGAAGGAATCAGCGTGTTTTCCCTGGCCGAGTGGCCCGGGTAACCCGCTCTGGTACAATTTTTCTTCAATTTTGATACAAAAAATTTTTGCTCTCTGGCAACACTGGCAAGGACAGGGCATTTTGCGACCAATCAGAGCCACGCGGTATTGTTTATGTTTCAAACTTGACAATGTCAAAATCTATCTTGGGAAAAAATAGACTGTAGTTGTATGAGCCTCATGCAATGAGATTTCGCCCCGGCCAAGGTTTCTAAAGTTAATAGATTGTCTGGTAATGGGTAATTTAATGACGCATCTGGGGTGCCTTATGGAGATTTTTTTTTTTTTTTTTTTTTTTTTTTTTTTTTTTTTTTTTTTTTTTTTTTTACGGATATGCGCACTCGCAAGGAAATGTCCTATCACGCTCGAGAAGCGGCAAGTGCATCATGTTGAGGCACCCCAGATGACGTCATGAAGTTATCAGGCCACCTACCTTTCTAGGTACTACTAGTGGTGTTATAGACTAGGATATGGATCTATAATAACACAATTATAGTTTTTGTGATTTGACAAATGTCATAGTTAAACCTGTAAAGGTAAAATAAAGGTAGACCGAAGTAGAATAAAAACTACTAATAAACGAAAATTGAAATAGTTATTTTCCTAACAAGTGCGGAAAGTGATACTTTCCCGCACGCGACTGCCGTTGACCCGAACGACGCGAAGCGGAGTTCGGGCAAGCAGTCGAGTGCGGGAAAGACACTTTCCGCATGAGTAAGGAACATTATTTTTCCTGCGAGCGCGTTCAAATATAAAAATAAAAATTAAGTAAATTCAAAGCGATATATTAGGAAATCGTTCAATTACAATAGTTATTTATGTATCAAGGGTACTAAGTAGATGATTATGCCCTGAGGGCGACAGTCTTACAAGGCCGAGTAACTCTGGCCCGAGGGTTTATATATCTATTAGTACCCGTGGTGCATACAAACTTTTATGTCATACGAGTTGGTTGTGTATAATAAATATATATAGGAAGCCTTCCAAAGAAAAATACATATATATACAAAGTATATATACGAGTATATATACAAGTATATATACAAGTATATATACAAGTTTATATACAAGTATATATACAAGTATATATACAAGTATATATACAAGTTTATATACAAGTATATATACAAGTTTATATACAAGTTTATATACAAGTTTACATACAAGTATATATACATGTATATATACAAGTATATATACAAGTAGCATATATATAAAGTAGCATTTCGCGCGCGGCGTCATGAGAACGTTAAAAAAACCATACCTGTATACAATGTCAAAAAAAATTATAAAATTTTTGAAAGATCCACAAATTAGATTAATATGGATTAAAATAGCAAAAATGTATGCAGACAAAATGTTTGATTAATTATCAAAACTGACACTTCTGAACGCCACTTTCCCGCACTAGTGCGGGAAAGTGACATTTTCGGAACTAAAATGCGTGCGGGAAAGTGATAAAAAATGCACGCTCGTAGAAAAAAACATTTTCTTATTTTTCGCTTTGTAGATAAAACGTTGTACATGACACGTGCGTTTAAACGCACTTGTATTGTAAATAACTAATCAATGGAAGGGGCGGGTATATTTTTTCATAGGAATAAACAAATTTTTATTACATAGGTATTTCACCTACATTTTCTAGTTCTTATCACACATTAGTGCACTAGGTAGTTGAATGGGAGACTATTTTGCTGCAAGATCATTGCCGAAACAGTAGATGATTTCTTGATGTTACAAGTTCGGAAAGTAGTAGGTTATACTTATTATTCTCACCTTAATTCCAGTATATTTTTCTTCGGTAATGCTTTTTAGTGTTACCATAGTGATAAGGCAAAAGCTAAACCATGTAAAAATTGGTAGAGTCGTCGAAATAGTTTCCACTGTCTCTGATGTTTTATGTGGCGGATAAGGAAATTCCTGCGCTCTTCCTGCAACGATTTTGGAAAACAGTTTTCGTTTTTCTTGTTCCATTTCCATAAAAGATATATCCACTGCTTTTTGAATTGCAACGAATCCGTTATCTAGGTAATGGCTGCCTATAAGGTAAATATACAAGTAAGTTAAGATTACTTTAGAAATAACTTATGTACAATTTAGGTATCATGAGCGTGATCATGGTTTATGGTTTGTTTGTTTTGCTCATAAATTATCATTCGGATTTCTATCCACAACATAGTACCTACAGGTGTTTTTAAATCGTGTTCATCTGAATATTTTTGAATCATAACGAATTACTAAAATTGAAATCCGGACATAAACTGACGGAAAAATTGAAAAATGAAGCCTATGCAGAAAAAGAGTCTATTTTTTCTCACTCACCCACTCCAGTATGATTTCCGCTTTTGAGGTAAAGACTTTTGGTTTCAGAGTATTTTTGCTCTAGCGACGAAATATTTTCTCGCACTCTGATGGTGTAATCCAAATTTCTGGACTCAGCGGCAGAATGAAAGATGATGAGAAAAACATGATCTTTTTTACTTTTAGCAGACTGCTCCACTATCTGTTTCAGGTCCTTCACTTTGTGAATGGCTAGAAAACGGTCAATTTTAAAAGGGACATTGATATGTAAAGCTATTTTACCCGTATAGGACATCTCGAATTGTTTTCCTACTCGATTTAGCAAATTATCGAAATATGTATTAGAAGGATTGTAGTAGATTTCAGATTTGTCGTTTTTAAATTTATCACCTAGAATATCTTTTGGCGAATGGTGGGTAACAGTCTTAACTTTGGCACTAGCTTCGGCACTATTTCTCGAATGTATAAATGCCAACAATAGAAACGATAATATTGGTAAGGCGAAAACAACCACAATTGTCGTTATCAGTGAATTTTTTCGTAAAAGGAGGTTTTTCCAAAAAATGGCTCGTAGTTGATATGTTCTCATTATTGATTGTAGTTTTTTCTGCGGAAAAAAAGGCGCTGAGTGCTTAGACTGATTCATTATTACATAGAAACTTACGTGTAGTCCTGTGAATCAAAATAACTACAGTAAAAAAAAAAAAGTTAAACATGCACTTTTTTGATAAAAAAAAATGACATCTAACGAAATTTGACAATATGATTTGTTATCAAAGCCGCCTTCTACTATACCTACTCTTAGCAGATTTTTATTTGAATAATATGTTGTAGCCGTCTCGTAGCCATGTCGTAGCCGTCGTACCTATACCAGCATTTTATTATTTAAAAATCAGTGATTCATTGATTAAGCTGCGTTTAAACCTTACGCTGATTATCTCTTGGTCCTTATCCATTGCGCGTGGTTTGAAAATGATAAAAGTGCTCAGTAAAATGTTATTTTTTTACTGTTAAAGAGCTTCTACAATGATCAACGAGAAAGCAACACAATATCTTACAAATTCCTCCAACCTTCTTCTAAACAGAACTTGCCTATCAATATTTCTTTTGATCACTGCTATCACGTAGTTTCTGCTAAGGTTTTCTTTGTATTGAGCAGCACCGAGTGCACTCCGTGCATCTAGGGTGTTGCTTTGGTAGCTGATAACTGGGATGGGTTTTATAGTAGGTACTTTCCGTACTATATGGGCAGTACTCAGGACCACTGCTTTCATGCATTTGCTGGAGATTGTGTTTTCCTGAAACTTCTTTAATGGTGGCATTGGAGATAAGTCCTGTGGCTCCAATGATGATAGGGATTACCTTGGCCTTCTGTTCCACATTCGCTGTACTTCAATCTGCAGGTCTTTATATTTAAGCATCTTTTCAGCTTGGCTTCTCTATTAGGCAGTGTTTTTTTTCTTATCTTTGACTATTAGGTCTGGCCTGTTTGCAATTATTTTCGTGTCAGTGTGCACTTGTGTGTCCCATATGATTGTTACATTTTCTGTTTCTACTACAGGGTCCGGGGTGTGCTGGTACCACTTCTCGTTTACCTCTATCTTATAGTGTTTGCAAATGTTCCAGTGGCTACTGTGTTGTGTCGCTCCAGATACGCATGTTTTGCTAGAATGGGGCAGCCCGCAATTATATGGTGGATGGTTTCACTGAAGGACCGGCACAGTCTGCATTTTGGGTCTGTTTTCATGATTTTTGCTTTGATGTTATTTGTTGCAATGGCTTGGTCTTGGCAGGCAGTTATCAGCGCTTCCGTCTCAGTCTTCAGGTTTACATGGAAGAGCCATGCCCACGAGTTATTCTAGATGATGGTTTCTTTGATGGCCTCTTTTGCTATTTGTCCATGCAGTGGCTAAACTTCCCATTTCATTATTCGTTCTGCCTTCATCTGTTGCTTTAAATTCTTTTACTTTTGTTGTTTCAGGTTTGCCGCGGTTGTTGTGCTGTGGTTCTCTTTCTTCTTCATCTGTGGTGTTGTTTTCTTTAGGGGCACCTTGTTGTTGTCTGTACACCATTTCCAGATATTTCTCCAGGTAGCTGTTGATTTCCTCCTTGTCTCCTTAGCAATGTTGTAGGTTCCTTCAATACTAATAATGCCTCTGCCTCCTTCTTTTCTAGGTATGTACAATCGGTCAATGGCGGCTCGTGGATGGAGAGCGCCGTACATTGTGAGGAGCTTGCGTGTTTGGGAATCCAGCTTCCGTATTTCTGCCTGAGTCAACTTGATAATCTCTAGACTGTATTAAACGACAGGGAGAGCTTATCCCTAGGTATTTATACACATCAGTTTGTTCTAGTGCTCTTATGGTCGTCAATTTTGATATTCTTCTGCTTGCAGTCGTCCCTTCAGGAGTGCTGCCTTTGCGCATTTTTCTAACCATCTAACCCGAACTCCATGCTGATGTCATCGCTAAATTCTTTGACGATTACAAGTTGATTTGCAAGTTCTTCGTCTGACTTTGATATAAGCTTCAAATCATCTACATACAACAGGTGACTGATTTTCTCACTTCCATTTTTGCATTGATATGCTATCTCAGAGTTGTTGAGGATGGAACTTAGCTTAGGGGAAAGAGTGCGACTCAAAATAGTAGAGGTGATAAGGAGTCACCTTGGTATATTCCGCTCCTTATCTTTATGTTCCCAATGGTGACCTCATTTGTGTCGTTGTTGTCGCTCTCTGCTTCCGATGTCATGTGCAGCTCGGTGTTCTATGCGTTCATTGTCTTGCTGATGAAGGATAGGAGGATTGAGGGTGCTCTGTAAATGTTGAGGGCTTCGATTATCCAGGTATGCGGGACCTTATCGAACGCCTTCTTGTAATCTATCCAGGCTATTGACATATTTTTCTTCCTTTCTTCACAATCTTTCTGTAGCATTTTGCTTGTGAGTACTGATCTTTGCAGCCATACGTGTTTTTGGCGCATCCTTTCTGTTCTGCAGGAAATATATTATTTTCTGCTAAGTGGTGGTACAGTAGCTCAGCTATCAGTTTCGTCAGCAGCTTGTAGATGTTATTTAAGCAGGTAATCGGTCTGAAGTTCTTCGCTTGTTCAGTGTGCTCATTCTTGGGTATTAGGAATTTTCTTCCTTTTGTCGGCCATGCTGGTATGTCTTGCTTATCATGTCATTGAATGTAGATGTTAGCTTCACAGGGGATGATGTCAGTTTCTTTAGCCAGAAGTTGGTAATGTCATCTGCTGTATTGCTGATTGCTACTCTGAGTTCATCTTCTGTTATGTTCTCCCATTTCATTCTGTCGACTTTAGCAGTCTTGTCATATTCCTGTTGAATCCATGGGGCTGTTGCATTATGGGTGGTACCTTGTTCCCATATTTCCCTCCAGAATGCTGCGACTTCTTGCTTGGGTGGCGCGGTCTTGGCAGTGTAATTTTTTTTCATGATGCTATTATAGAATCGGCTGATGTTTTCTGCGAACATTTTGTTTTGTTGTATCGCAATTGTGTTTTTAGTAATAATTGTGTCCCTTGTGTGTGTTATTATTATTATTATTATTATTATTATTATTATTATTATTATTATTATTATTATTATTATTATCATCATCATTCAAATGTTTTCTCGGATTTAACCGATTTGTCCCTATAGGCAGACGGGTGGGTAGGTCAAATCTACCTAGTGAACTTTAGGAAAGTTCGGGTTTTATTGCATTTTTTAAGGATTATGATTTTCTGTATGTACTCATGTATGATTGTATCTAGCTGCAGATGTTTTAGATGTTGAGTGAATGGTTTATGTGATGTATTATGTCTATGTCGTAGTATAGTTTGAAGCTTTTGTTCTCAAGTATACTATACTGTCTGGCGTGTAGTGCTAATATGGTGTTTCTGTGGTGATAAGGACATATTTATGGGCCAATGCTTGGTGTATTACTTTAACTGTAATGTTGTGTCTTTTTGTGTATGACGTGCCTGCCTATATTTTACATCCTCCTACTACATGATCAATAGTTTCCTGGTGTTGGTGGCATTTTCTGCATAAGTCGCTTATCTCTGTATTTTTCATTATACAGGGTGTCCCACGACGGTTTTCCCAAGTAATAACTTCGGAAAGCGTTATCCAATATAATTGAACTTTTGAGGATCTGGGTAACTTTTTGTGCCGCTTTTACCAATGTCATCCAATTTCACCACTTCCGCTTCAATTTTGATCAAATCTAACTCATGGTATATTATGGCATTTTTCGTTAGAAAATTAAATTAAAAAATCAGCAATGCCATATTTGTTAAGGCTTTGTTAACGAAAATGATAAAAAATTATACAGTGGAACATACGAGGATGCGTTCTGGAGTTATCATTTGGGAAAAACCTCGTGTAGATTTCTGGTCGGTATCAACTGATGAATAAAGCCTTCTGTTTCTGGGTAGAGTTGTCCTTTCTGTAGCCATCTAATATGATTCTTGTTTTTGAATCTGTTCGTTGTTCAAGTTGTAAAAGTGTTTTCCGTGTAGCTTCTTTTGTGACCATTCCTCCATTCTCTGTTCTTGTGTTTGTATTTGTTGTGATTGTGTTTCAGACTGAGAGAGGTTAAGTGGTGTATTCTTTATCTGCTTGCGCGACTGCTGAGTGTAATGAATTTTGCTTGCTGTGCAAGTGAGGGTTTGTATCTGCTTTGCATGGAGTAAGTGAATGTCTACTAGCCCTCTTCCGCCTTCCATCCTAATTATTGTGATCCTCTCTTTCAGGAGTTTGGGTGTAGTTTCCTATTCTTCTTCAATTCAGATCTTGTGAGGATGTTTATGTTTTCCAGGTCTGTTTTTGTCCATTTAATTATTTCGAAGGAATACGTAAGTAGCAGCGGATGGCAAACGTGTTGATAGTTTTGTACCTGGTGATTCCGAATTCCATTCCGATGTCTGTTATAACTTTTTCCGTTATTCTCAGTAATCCCCTCATTTGTGTCTGTGTTGATGCACATAGTTTGATGTCGTCCATATAAAGCAGATGGTTGATTCTGTGTTTTACTCTGCTTACCGACTAGGTATTGATGATACATGCTGCAGATGGATAGACTGCATGTTTCGAGGTAGAGTCATCCACTCCACGTTCCTAGATAAAACAGTAACGTCTCGGGTTGCAAAGGGATGTCCGCAAGGCGGATTATTATCACCCCTGCTGTGGAATCTGGTGATGGTCGAGCTGATAGAAGCTACTGAAAAGCAACAACCACCAAGTACTGGGATATGCAAATGACTTGGTCATAATATCCTAGGGAAAATTCAACCATTCAGTTAAAGATCGCATGCAGCATGCTCTAACAATGGTCTCTACGTGGACAGAGACTGTAGGGTTGAAAATTAGTGCCACCAAATCGACAATTGTTCCCTTTACCAAAAGAAGGAAAATGGAGGGACTTGGAACTTTTTACCTTCAGGGAAACCCAGTTACGATGTCGGACGAAGCTAAATATCTTAGGGTAATCATAGATTCAAAATTAACTAGAAGAAATATCTGGAAAAAAAGTAATTAAAAGGTTAGAACTGGTACTTGTACTATCCAGGAGAACTTTCGGAAAAACTTGGGGCTGCGGCCGGACATGATGCACTGGCTATACACAGCGGTTGTAAAGCCAGCAATAACCCATGCGTTTTTGTTATGGTGGACAAAGACACAACAGGACAGAACCACAATGAGATTTGGCCTATATGGGCATTACAGAGTGCATGAAAATCACACCAACAGCAGCTATGGGAGTTCTACTAGATCTACCTCCGCTACACATTCAGGCGGAAGCCTCCACAGACAACGAAACAACCTGAGAAAACTAACAGACAGATCAGGCCACACATAAATAGGGGAAGTCATAAATCTGACAGTATTCGACATGATAACTAACTATGCACTTCCCAAATACTCACCCGACATGTCCTTCCAAGTCCTAATTAGTGGAAGGGGGAGTGGGAAAACTAACATGCACTCTCCAATCTCCAAGGCCGACCTGGACTCGCACGGGTCAAAGACTGAAAATGGAACAGGCGCAGGAATTTACAGTCAAGAAGGAAGATGCGAGACCTTCTTTCCTTTAGGGTCACATACATCTGTTTCCAGGCAGAAGTATATGCAATACTACAATTCGATGAACACTCAATGGAATGGGTTGTGCCCTAGTAGCCCTTTTTCTCCAGACTTTTCAGAAGGAATGATCTAAGACTTATTGGTCTAAACGATTAATGTTGATGGTCGGTTCTACCTGTTCTGGATATATATACCTACCCTTGTCCTTGCAGCTAGTTGGTGTGTGACAGTGACACCAAGCTTGATCTGAATAATAAGTGGGTAAGGTATGTATGTTATTTGGAATTACCTGGTATTAAATAAAAAGCAATGAATCAAGATCTTTACCAGATTTATTTTGACAAAAATAATGTTCAGATCACAACAGAATTATATCCTGAAATTCTCTTCTCTATTACAACAACTCTATACCTAAACGTCAATTAAGTATTTATCATCTTAAATTTAGAAGTAGATAATATTACCTGTCATTGAAGTTGATGAAATTGGCGTTGGTGCTTCATAGAGATACTCAAAAGTTGATGATTTTTCTAATAAACTTGGACAGCTAAATGATGCAACATACACTCTAACATTATTCAGAATATTCTGGTTATCGTCATCATCAGAACATATATCTTTTGAAGATGAACTATATTTACTTGAACTATATAAAAATTCCACCGAATTTTTGAATGTAAGATAATTTGGACGAAAACGTGAAAGATTGTCGTTGAAAATATTGCTTATAACAGGAACAGGAAGTTGTTGAAGCAAAACGGCTAATTTCATTGTCTTGTCTGATGATAGTGTACCACTACCATTCATTTGAATCAAACAAGAATCGACACACTCTACAGTTTCATGTAAAACAGCTCTGACTTCGCATGGCTTTGATTTATTGTACTTTTGGCTTTTCTGGGTTTTCACAGGCTCCCGGCTAATTTTAATAGACTTCTTGTTTTTATGGTTTTTTATCATTTTGCGTAATCCACGATCGTACCGTTTGCGTTTCTCGTACGTGCTCACTTCATCAATGGCAGGATCGTTTCTGGTGACATGTCGGAACGCAGCTCTACTTTTCACTCTCGTTTGAGGAAAATTTCTAAATTTTTCCATTAAAATTTCATTTCTTGGCGATTTCTGTTGTGGACTTTTAGTCGTTGACAAGGAAGAAGATGATTTTTTTCTTGGTGTTCGAAGCTTGATAGGTTCAGTGGCTTCAAAATCCACCTGAGTATTAGATGTTTCTTCTTCGATTCTAGGTGATTCCTGAATAGGTGCTGGACTTTCAGGTCTTGGTGGTTTTGTTCTTGGTGTTTGAAGGTTTACAGCTTCAAATTTAACATGACTTTCACGTATTTCACTAACATTATCAATTCTTGGTGATTCGTGAATAGGCGCTGAAGTTTCAAGTCTTGACTTGCAAGTAGGTGGTTTTGCTCGAGGTGTTTGCGGCTTTAAACGATAATAACATGGTTCCTTTTTAGGGATGATTGTAGGCCTAGCTCTTGCCGCTCTACGTAGGCTGGTCGTTGTTTGCCTTATTCTGGTTATATCTGCTGATGGCCGAACAAAAGCATTTTTCGTAAATCTATCGGGTTTAACCTGTTGAATGGGTATTTTTGATTTATTTATTGAAGCCATGTTGCTGCAAACGGCATTTCTCCTGAATCCTGTTGGCGTAACGGGTGTTGACTTATGTGGTTGAGGTGTTTTGCTTTTAAATAGTTGCTTGGAGCCTGAAAAATTTGAAATAGCATACGAAAAAAGACTGAATTAATGCTTAAAATATGTTTTTCTGTTGGAAATATGTTCATTTGGAATAAGGAAAAACATTACGAGTTCAAAGTGAAAATATCTTAGTTGGAAGAGATCACTACTGGAAAAAGTTTCTAGTGATAATATAAAGAGCAGAAACATTTGACATTTGGAGTGCAGACAGCTATTGAACAAATTAGAAACAACAACAAATTACTAAAAAACTCCTCAAATAGCTGGAAAATAATAGTCACATACATACATAATGAGCCATTTAGATGGAAACCCATAGGACTGCGATTACCTTCTAGACAATGAAAGTTCCAAGCTATTCTACTATTTTCAACTAAAAAACATATTTGCAGACTCGAGCCTTCTACTACTTACCAACTGACATTTCCCGATATTCTTTTTCCTGGCTCATGTCAAGGGTTTTGGATCCAATAGCAGCATCTACAGTTACTACAGGTCCCTTGAGGTTTCCCTCAACATCCTCTTCCAAATTTTCAACATTTTCGTACAAACTAGTAATGTTAAAAAAGTCGTCTTCAATTAAAATTGCCGAACCAACGGACGCTTCAATGGTGTCAACCGATGGCAACCTCGTAAAAGTCTCTTGAAGGTAGCCTGTAATTTTGTGAACTGAATTAAACTATTTTTGGGTTTTCATTGGGTACTTTTTTTTGGTTTTGCCTCAGAACGCTTGAAGACTTTTGCATTGTTTAGAAATATTCGCTTGTTTGTTTCATATTGGTTTTCATATTTTGATGCTACGACGTAATTTTTTGAATTGGTTTGCGGTATATTCTTATGAAGGCTGAAAAAAAAAAAGATTACCTATGTAATAATGATACAACATAATAAGAGAAGACAACTAATATACTCCTGGACAAAATTATCGCACCACTGCTTATGGCGATCCCTATGTGCAGTGGTGCGATAATTTTGTCCAGGAGTATATTATGAAAATATCATATAACCAAGAAGTAAGAGTAGATGGAGTGACCATCTGATGATATGCCAGGGAAAAAAGGCCATTCGAACAATTTTGAAGAGACTATTTTAACCTTGTAATACAAAAAAGATTGAATTAGTCGAGCCAAAAAAAGAAGATAAGAATGATATCTCCTTGTTATTTCTAACATAAAGGGTATCCACGAAAATCATCACCGACCTTTTATCATCTAAAATGGATATTCGTTTACCACTGAGGTATTCCAATTCTTTTTATAGGTAGCCTGTATCCTGTTCCTGTTTGTTTGTCGATGTCATGCTATCACCTACTGTCGCTAATAATGTCTCACCCATGGCCACTCCTTCTTTTTTTAGGTGTTTCATCTTTATTCTTAAGTAAATTCAATACAATTTGGCAAAGGTACAAAATTCCTATACATGTAAAAGGTTTGCTAGAATTTTTTGTTTTCGCACCTCTAGATTTTGATGGGACGCAGAAACCAAAGCGAAAAAAGACTAAGCAAGAATATTTTAAGACGTGCCATGAGGCTATTCCCACTTTTACCAAGAGTTCGATAAAACTCACATGAGAATGGTTTTTCATAGTGATATGCCCGAGGACAAATGGGACGACGAAGCAGAAGTTCGAAGCAATGGATGAAAAGTATTCTACTGCCAAGAGAATCAATCAATTGAATAAAAATGAAGCCATCGGTAATGCGAATGTCAATATGATAATGTCGTCAACGCTAGCTTCACCCAATTCCACTTTGCATAACTTTGCTCAGCCTTTAAATGTTACCTCACCCAAGTTGACCTTGCTTGTATTTAAAGGAGACAATCAACGTTTTCGGATTTGTTTCAAAATCTAATTCATAATAAAGCTGGGTTATCCAGTATCAGATATAGAAAAGTTCCAGTATCTTCTCTCTTTTCTTAAGGGGGAACCGCTAAACTAAATTGAAGCTATTCCAATAAGTGAAGCAAATTGCTCAGCCGCTCAGCCATTATCAAAATGAAATATTCCTGGCAACAACCTATTTAAATGAAATATGGATTTTTTTCTAAAGTGTCGAATAGGTTTAATTTGCGCAATGTTCATGGAAAACCTCTTTACGCCCTTATAGGAGCTATAGGGCCCTTATTCTCTTTTCCATTTGGGATTTTATTCTCCTATATTTTTTGCCCGAAGAGCTGAGACGTCGACCAGTACAAAGTTTTGAATTAAGCACTAGCTGACGTCACACACATAAGCTCACTTTCGACAAAGTTTAAGGACTATTTTACACACATCAGCTAGTCAGATTTGTCTGAACAGGTAACAGGCAGAACGATATTTTATTTTTCGTTGTTCTCTCAATTCAATATAGCGCCGTGGGAATAACACAGCTGACAACCGTAAAGGTACGTGTGTGTATTACATACAATTGCCATTCAAACTGCAACCAATTAGAATTGAATGTAAAGGCACCTTCACGGCGGTCAAGTTTGTTATGCCCACGTCGCCATCTTATCAGCTGATTCGAATTGCCTAATTGAAATGTCACGGGCAGAGGTGAGGTTATGTGGGTGACGTCATTTGAAGTTATTTCTCACAAATAGTTCGGCTCATAACTTAAAGAAGTGCAAATCTGCCTCAGTTTGTCGTACCTGTAGTTTGTGCCATCACAATTCACTGCATTTTGATTCAGAAAAGACTCCCAACTCCCCAGGTCTACACATTTATCCATCTAGTACTATTCAACCGTCACCCGCCAGACAATAGGTACCCCCATTGTTCAGCCCGAACTTAAGATTTTCGTCTACCATGAACTCGTGTGTAGGGCGTATAATTCCAAACTCAGGGGTTCTTTTGGCAATCGCATTAGTTGAAGTCTTTGATTCCCAAAGCAACCCGCATTGCGTTAGAGTTGTGGTGGATAGTGCCAGTCAGGCAAACTTTATCTCAAAAAGATGCTTCAACCGCTTAGGTTTGACTTACTCAATATAAAATATTGTCACCATTCTCGATTGGACCTCCTATCAACAATGAGTTGTCAGTCAATTTAGAAGGTATATTAGGTATCTCACCAAAAGTTTGACATGTCAACGGCGTTTTTCAAAACCGATTCTTGGGATCACATACAATTTGAAGTAAGCTGATCTATCGTTTAACGCTCCCTGGTATCGATTTGTTATTGGGTGCTTCAGTTTCTCGTCATATTTTGTTGTCTGGAAAAATTGATGGAGATGTTTCATTTTTGGATGGGTGCTGATGAGAAAAATCAACTTTCAAGCGAAAGATGAACCGCTGGGGATTTCTGATGTACAAACTTGGGGATGTCGCAGGATTTCGAGGGATGTCCATGGATTCTCCGGATTAGTCCCCAGTACATCGACCCTAAAATTTTGTAACTCATCTACAAGCCAAACTTCCTGAGCGGCTTCATAACAACAAGTTGAACAATTTTGCTCATATCTTCAACCTTGGCGATGGGACATTGTCGCGCTCGCTCTTCGTGAAGTTGACATGTCACGCCCTTAACATGTTGCTGTTAGGAGCTTCGGACCCCCTCATTACCACGAGATTTCTGTCCGACAAATGTGATATCTTCGATATAACAAAAAAAACAGTCGATTGGAATTGAAACTACACGTACATGTATCACCGTTTTCAGG
Source organism: Ceutorhynchus assimilis (assembly GCA_917834065.1). Lineage (NCBI taxonomy): Eukaryota > Metazoa > Arthropoda > Insecta > Coleoptera > Curculionidae > Ceutorhynchus > Ceutorhynchus assimilis. The sequence continues at coordinate 35,863,612 of OU892283.1, read as the reverse complement.
GACGTCAGAATGACAACTTCGCGAAGAGCTAGCGCGAAATGTGCCATCGCCCAGATTGAAGATATGAACAAAATTGTCTGACTTGCTGTTATGAAGCCGCTCAGGAAGTTTGGTGTGTACATGAGTTACAAAATTTTAAGGTCGATGTACTGAAAACTATAACAAGCTAGAGTGCATCACAGTTAAGGAACTCTTCGTATGCGAAGAAGCTGTTATTAATCAGTAAGCGTTTTACCGCTGAGCCATAACCCAGGCCAGGGAGTAGCTTTATATGGGCAGGTTATTTATTATAGAACAATGGTGCAAAATAGTTCAATGAAAATCGACTTCTTTGAAGTCTAAGAAAGTCCATTCTTATGTCACCTCCCTGCCTTGTATTATAGTTGTGGCAATCGTCATTTAGGTTGTTATGATTCTGGTTTTCATGTGTATACTTGAGACATTTAGAGATGTATGTCGATGGTATAGTAAGTGTGCTCAAGTCGATGAAAATATGCCTGACATCCCCTTGCCTACAATAATCCTTGCAGCTCTGCGTTGCAAGACGAAGATTCTATAGCCGTGTGACAAGAATGCCCCAAAGCAAGTATAGCATAGGTTGCCAAACTTCCAGAAAGTTTACCAGCAACCTCTCCAACATGTTGTTCTAAAGTTAGTGTTGAGTCAAAATACACTCATAGAAACTTGACCCTTTGTCCTCCGGAATTTGCCGCAAACTGAAGATAATTTTAAAGTTTTATCCGTATTCAGGGACAACTTATTTATTAGCCACAAACCAGTCAGAGAGTTTCCTCTCATCCTGCCTCGCCGTCTCCAACAAGACCCCTAAACTACTTCCCCTCTAACGACCGTCGTATCATCAGCAAACTGCCGCAGCTTTCCTCCCTGTAGTTCAAACTGGAGATCATTGACACAAAAAAGAAACAGAAGGGGTCCGAAACTGAACCCCTGTGGGTTCCCGTGTCTGACAACTGCCCAATCGGAAAGCTGTCCATTGAAGAACGTCTGATGTCTTCTGTTCGCCATGTAGCTCTCAGTCAGAAGGAAGCTTGAATCTTCTAATCCATAGCACCTAAGCTTGTACAACAGAACCCTATGCGATACACAATCAAATGCTGATAGGTCACAGAAGGATGCACAAGCATACTGTTCGCCCTCGAAGACATCCACCAGGTAACCATGCAAGTCTGCCACAGCAGTGGTGGTAGACCTTTTGACCCTAAAGCCATTCTGACATCCTGCCAATAGGTTGTTTTGCTCAAAATAGCCATATAATGTCTGCCCAGCGACTCTGTGTCTACGGGGCAACGGTGAGGGGAATGCAGTTGTAAAAAAAAGGCTGATTTCATTCATAAAATACCCAGCTGCGTACTGAACTTTTTGGAAGTGTTATCGTATTGCCTAGTATTTTCGCTTTTTTATAATTAAATGTGGCAACATGGCACATTTACGTCCGAATTCCTTCCGTAGACTCAGATCAGCTGGGCAAAGTAGTTATTTATGCACCTAGGTCAAAAAGTACAGCTTTAACGCCCGCAGCGTGTGTAACAGCCTGAGGCGTTAGCCGAGGGCTGTTTACACGCTGAGGGCGTTAAAGCTCTTTTTGACTGAGGTGCATACAAGATTTTATGCACGATGAGCATGCTTTCATTTTGATATTTGAAAAATTATATATTTTCAATTTTGTAATGACATCAATCAAAAATATTTCAAAATATAAATTTTCATCTTTACCGCAATAGGTCCTAAGTTTTTGTCAAATTTAGATCAAGGAAGCAGTTGTTGACAAAAGTATCACGTAACTATTATAGCAACCCAGAACAATACAAACAAATAATTATGTGCTGTGTAGTGTACGTGTATGGTATTCTTATGATGGTGCGTCTGAAAATGGAGCAAAATAGCATGCCCAAGTTTATTCTTGAGGCAGTTGAAGAGGCCAAGAATCATGTATACCTTCAAAGTCCAAAAGACTCTATGAAAAAACATATGAGGACTTTGTTTCCTGATGTGCCCAACATAGTGTAAATGAGCATGGTCGCCCGAAGGGGGGGGCAGGGGGGGGCATCTGCCCCCCCCCCTGGCTTTTAACATAAATACTTAAAAATAAATATTTCATTTACGTTGTGTTGTTTTAGTTTTGATTACAATTTTTTTTAATTTTTTTCCCACAAGGAAAAGTAATTTGTGCACCTATCAAAAGATACAGAGAATTAACTTTTTTCCCGTCCGAAATAAAAGTATTTCCAAATTGTTTTATTTTTTAATGTTTATTATATTAGTTACAATTAGCAAAATTTGGGTGTGGCCCAAAAAAAAATTCCGCCTGCGGTGCGCTTTCCACGATTCCCCCAAGAGCAGTTTATTTGCCCCCCCCTGTGACAAATTCTGCGGGCGCCCTTGTAAATGAGCAGCAGTACTTTGTAGAAGAAACTCTCCTGGCCTGGCATATACATTAATATGAAAAATGCAAAAAAAAATAAGCCATCCACCCTATGGAGCTTTTACTCAATGTTGAAGGCAACAGTTCTTTTGTGTATTTCTGTGGAAAAGGGCCGGTTTTAAAAGTTAAAAACTGTAAAAATTGTATTTTCAATTTCAAAGTAGATTGAATTTTACCATTATTGCTTTTTTTATTCTTTCATTATTCTTATTAATTGAAATAAAGCTTGTTTTGTTGAAAAAAGTTGGTATTTTTTGGACTAAGCAATAGAAATACAAAAAGTTTTTAAAAAAATGACGAATTTTTGTTTATTTATGAAACTTTCAGGCCCGCGGGCATAAAAGGCGCCCTAGGGCGTAAAAGTACTACTTCACGCTTTAAAATGCGGGCGTAAAAGTGCACTTTTACGCCCGTTCGTGCATCAAACTGTTTTTTCAATATGAGTTCAAATAGTTTGGCAATAACAGAAATTTAAGAAATTCGCCTCAAAGTTGGATGGGTCATCCCTTGGCCCCTTTTTGAGGACTGACACAACCTTGGAATTCTTTAGTGCAGCTAGAAAAACGCCATTGCTGATACTACTGTTTATTAATTTAGTTGATGTGGGTATAAGTTGGTTTTTTAGGTGTTTACCTCATATTCATGTTGAATGCATCGCGGCTGGATTTGTTTTTAAGAGCATCTATAGCACTTGTACCTGACTCACCTCACAAAAGGCAAAGTCCCCGTGGATCCTCAAACCTGCAAGGTAATTGAGATGACTCCCACTTTCAACCACACCTGTGAAAAACTCATTTAAATCCTGCACCCTAAGCTCGCTTACACTTGGTGTAAGATCCCAACACCACGATGGGAATTTTTTAATTTCCACGATGATGCAATCATATTATTTGACCGGGCAATATAGTTGCTGTGCGCATGTTTTTTTGAGATATTGAGTTGTTGTTTGTAAAGTTTTCTAAAATCTTTTATCTCATTATTCAGACATAGCGAAGGCCTGACCTCCTGCAGTTTACATAGAAATCCAAGTGTTTCCCTCATACGCCTACAATTTTCATCAAACCACTTAATGTGATGCTTATTCTGGCCCTCTTTTTGCCTCATTACTGGAAATGACGATTTTATTACCGTTCGCATGGCATTTTTTTAATTTTTTTTTTATTATTATCTATATCTTATTTAGAAAGCTTGTAATTGTTAAGTGGCATATCTGCCAAAGAAGTTAAAATAATATATTTTATTGAGTTTTCTAATGACTGCTCAAATTAAATAAACTTACTTTACTAATATTTTTAAAATGAAAATAGCACACATAAACATTAGGTCTATGTTCACAGGATTTAATGATTTTGCTACAATTGTGCATCAAAATGATTATGATGTTGTTGTATTAAGTGAAACCTGGATTAATCAGGATGAATTTCCTCGTAATATTTTTAATATTCCTGGTTATAAATTTTATAATAAAAACCGAATATATTCCCGTGGAGGTGGGGTTGGAGCTTATGTTAAAACTGAATTTTCTTGCTCAAAAATTAACTTAGATTTTGATATACATTAACAAATTGACTCTTTATTTTTAAAAATAATAATACACAGAAAAAGATACGCCATAGGTGTGGTCTATAGACCTCCCAAATTTAACTTAAATGAGTTTGTTGGGTTTTTGGATGACGCATTTTCGTTTGTCTGTAGCTCGTTTGATAGTGTCATTGGACTTGGTGATTATAATGTCAATTTTTTGCAGGCTCCAAATCTAATTACCGATTGCCTTGATTCATATAATTTAATACAAGCTCTAAAGGAACCAACGAGAATTACTCAGAGGACTAGCAAACTAATCATCCAATTTTTGTTTCAAAAAATCTATTGGTTGAAAAATGTAGTACCATAAATGTGGACCATATATCTGATCATAGGTTGGTTTTTTGTGAAATTTCTAATGTTAGCGCAAAAATGACGCCAAAAATTATTACGTCTAGAGACTTTAGGAATTTTAATCGAGATGCTTTTATGAATGATTTAATGTTACACTCTTGGCAAACATTACTGCTTGAACATGACATAGATGAAAAATTAAATATTTTTAATCAATTTATTTCCTCTACTTTTAATCAACATGCGCCTTATAAAACTGTCAGAGTAACCAAGCATAGGGCGCCATGGTTGACAGTGGATCTGAGGAATTTAATGGCACAAAGGGATAATACTTTGTCTAATTTTAAGCGAACTAAAAATAATGTTGTCTGGATGAATTATAAAAGCCTACGTAATCAGGTGGTTGCAAAGCTACGGTCAAATAGAAAGCTATATTTAGAAAGTGTCTCTAGGGAAGGAAATTCTAAAAGAACTTGGAAGGTGCTAAAAAGCCTTAATGTAACTCATAATTCCAATAAAAAATTTTTGCCATTCAATTTGTCCGATCCAAATAAAATAAATCAATATTTTGCTAAGTTTTTTCAGGATGTTAATGAGAATTGTGATGATCTTGTTCATGCTTATAATAATACTACCTCTCTTAATAATAAATTCAATTTTAAAATGACAAACTCTGATGAAGTTCATAACATTTTACACTCTTTAAAAAAAGAATCCTCTGGTTGTGATAATATTTCCCTTTCAATGTTAAAATATTGTAGCCCATTCATTGACATTTTTCTAGTACATATTATAAATTCTTGTATTGAACAGTGCTATTTTCCTAAAATTTGGAAAAAGGCAGTTGGTACTCCTTTACCGAAAAAGGCAAACCCAGAGACTTATTCTGATTTACGAATAATAAGTATTCTTCCTGTAGCCTCTAAAATCATGGAACAAGTTTTATATAAGCAAATGTACAATTTCTTCACGGTTCACAATTTATTTCCCAAATGTCAGAATGGATTCAGATCTAATTTTTCAACTAGTGACGCCTTATCCAACATAACTAATGACATCTGTGAGGCTTATGATAAAGGATTGGTTGGTGTGCTGGTGCCACGATTGATCATGAACTACTGTTGGCAAAACTAAAATTTACAGGTTTTCAGCTAGATTCTATCAATCTGACTAAGTCTTATCTTGATAAACGTAGCCAAAGTGTGGCTTATGATCGAAATCATTCGTCCTATCTTGATATATTTTCTGGTGTTCCTCAGGGCTCTGTTTTGGGTCCGCTCCTATTTATTATATATACCACAGATATTCTGAATTCTGTAACCAACTGTAAGGCCCAGGCATTCGCTGACGACACTCAGTTGCATTTTGAATTTGCGGAGAGGGACTTTCATCTTGCCGGTGACATTATTAATTCTGAGCTGTCGAGAATTAAAAACTTATCCCTTGAACATAACCTTAATCTTAACACTTCCAAAACAAGTGTAATGTTGTTCGGTTGTCAGAGGAAACTTCGAGAACTACAAATGAATCTCAATTTACAAATTGATAATGTACCTTTAGAGATTGTCAAAAGTGCAAGAAACTTGGGTTTAACATTAGACTCAGAACTGAGATTTAGGGTGCACACTAATAATTTAATTCAAGCGTCTTTTTACAAACTAAAATTACTGTATAGTGCCAGATATTTTCTTAGTGAAAAATTGAAAAAAGAGTTATGTGAGTCACTGGTTTTATCTAATTTTAATTACTGTGACTTTATTTATGGTGGATTTCTTGATTTTAATAGCAAAAAGCGTATTCAGAGAATACAAAATTCTTGCTGTCGACTAATTTTCAATTTGAGTAGGCGGGATCATATTTCTCACAAAATTAAAGAGTTGGGTTGGTTAAACATGGAGAACCGAAGAATTTTGCACCTTAATCACTTTACTCATAAGCTTCTCAACCTACCTCACACATCGGAAATATTAAAAAGTAAATTTGTTCCTAGAACTACAGTTCATAATGTGAACATTCGTCAAAGGTTTATATTAACCACTCCACGGCATCATACTGCTTTGTTCCAAAGATCTATGGTTTATAATGCTGTAAAACGATATAATTTTTTGCCGAATGTGTTTAAGTCACTTGGTTTAAGTAATTTCAAGATTGACGTTAAAAAATATTTGTTACAAAATCAGTAAATTTCAACAGTAGTGCTTTTACGGTTTTTGAGCTAGTTGAGTGAGATTGTTTTGTGAGAATTTGGCGAGTAAATAAACCAAAAAATGGTTAGTTGTCTTTGGTAGCCCCTTTCTAATCAAAAAATAATTTTAATTTATATATTTAGTTTTAGTTTAGCTATATTTTGTGCCATTGATATAGTACAAATACGGGGGTTGATTGGTTGAGTATGAGTAGCCCTAGGCTAGACTTCGCCAGTCCTCTTCTGATTTGTGCTCAGAGTTATAGTATATGATAATGTATGTTTATATATTTTGTTTTTTTAATAAAGACGATTTCAATTCAATTCAATTCAATTCAATTCAATTAATGAAGACATTGTATTCCTGCTCTACATCCCCCACCCAAGAGGTAACTGTATCCCAGCTTTGCCCTTCTATTGCATTGAATAGTTTACTCAAGCCTGTTCTAGTTATTGGTCTAGATTCTGTGTATTTCCATTTTTGATCAAGATTCCTAACTCGGATTTCAATGTCAGTTGCACAGTGGTCGAACAGCCTGGGATTTGGGATTGAAAACATTAGTTCTAAAATGAAACGGTCTTGAAAAATTTATGAAAATATTGCCTATGCAGTTTACGCCATTTGTCGTTTGAAAAACCTTCCTTTCCAGCTCCCCAATAAGTCGATCAACTCCAGCTTGCGCTAACTATTACCATTGAAAGGAACATTGAAGTCGCCATTCAAGACAATGTTAAAATTCTTACAAACAACTACATCTAGTACACGTTATGAGACACGTTCTAGAAACACATTCAAATTTGCGTCCGGAGACCTATATACAGTTGAAACAATACAGGTAAAATCCTTTATAAGAGTTGCTGCAAGCTCAAAATCGGAATCTACAGACAATTTATTCAGCTCCTCCATACAAGTACAATTCAGCATTGGTCTTGCCAAAATAATTGTTCCCCCATGCCGAGAACTGGTTCTGGCATAGACGGAAATTACCTTGAAGTCATTAATTTTCATTACTGCTATCTCGTCCTTATCTATTGTAGTCCTTTGTCTGTGGATCTGTTAAGAAAGCTTCAACCACTTCTATCTTATTTCTACTCGATCAATATTCTTAGGTTGAAATTGCTGGCATCGCTATCCAATTCTAGGGTTTCTTTGGAGTCTTGGTGTCATAGCGTTGTCAGGTTCTACAAGTTCAGAAAATGGTTTACTATTATGCCTTTAGGTCAAATTCCTGCGGACATATTCATCCTTTTTCCCAAGAGGCACACCAACGTCGTCGTGTAATACCCGTATGGACTTATAAGTTTTACCTCGCTCAGTTCGAAAATTTGCATATAAAAAAGACGTCCTAATCTGGTTTTAGCAACTAATCTGGATTAAGTCATTACGGTGCATTTGGGCGTAAGTCCTGTACTTTCAGGTAATTTATTACATCGTTGCTTTCCATTTCTGGAGCAAGGTCTGAGATAAAGATATAAACCATTCTTTGCGCAACCTTAAGAAGTGTGTCTTGTTCATTTTTACCCCTAAAGGGCTCTGGGCCGGTATTCTCGTTCTCGAAAACGCTCACCGCTTTTCAGTCGCTCGGCACTTTCAATGTAAATTTGCATTTAAAGTGCCGAGCGACTAGAAAGCGGTGAGCGTTTTTGAGAACCAGAATACCGACCCAGGACGCCCCGGACGGGTATTTTAATTCGCTTGTTTACCACTCCGAACCTGCCTTCTCGATCTAACCTCAATCCAGCCGTCGTTTTGAACGTTACGTGGACATTTGGCGATTTCAAAAATCAATGCGGCACCTGGCGGAAATATTTGGATCTAAATAAAAGAGTAATAGATTGTTTGCTTACATACCGTATTGGAATATTTTCTTGCTTTTTCGATGTTTTCTGTTCGTTCCTAATTTAAATTACGACGTGTTTTGTGTCGAAAAGTGGGAAATAATCAAGGGAAAGCTTTTATTGTGATTCTGTGAGGTGCTTTATTACAGGAATTCGATAGCATCTGCCTCAAAGTTCCAGCACAACTCAAACTGCTGCGTATACGAATGCCATTCCCGGAAAGATGCAGACAGAACTATTCATTTTTACTATTTTCCTAAGAAAAATAGTGATCGCGTGAAAATTTTGAATCTACTCGGACAAGAAGAGGTGATAGATCGGAGAAAAACTGTGGCCAAACTCAAAGACGGGCCTCCATTTTCCACATTTCGTGTTGTATGGATACGAAATGCACAAAAGAAAGTCACAACGTTCAAAATTTAAACAATATAATAAAAAACCACCGAAAAAACTACGAGAACAACGAGAAAATTAGCGAAAGAAATACGAATGCATATAAATACAATGCTGAACGTCAAAATAATACTTGTTTCCCGCCATATTTGTTAACAAACGCCAGCGCCCTCATCGGTAGTCGAAATCGCCATTAGGCAATTCAATCCATCTGTCAGATAGGAAAATTCAATATGGCGTGGCGGCCAAGCAAATTTGTTTTGAATGTGTTTTTATGCGTAGGTATTTCAAATTATTTTGCTTAGAGTTTTGCTTGCAACTTTGATTTGGATTATTTAATAAAATATTTGTTGACTAGGTACCGAAACTAATAAATCGGGCAGAATCTAGATATTTTTTTGTGTTTTTTGGCCCATGTGTGGCCGCCACGCCATCTTGAAAGTCACGTGGTTTGAATTGCCTAATTTGTCTACACAATGTTTACATGTGGCGTTAACAATAAACCTATTTTGGAAAATTCAAAAAAAAGATCCAAAATTACTACCTAAGTAGCTAATACCTATCACTTTAATATCAGCATTCCCTGATTATAAATATGAGGAAAACCGATAATAAAATAAAAATGATTTTAGAAAAGGAAAGTGTGAGGTTAGAATTTATATTATTTTACATTGTTGACACGTTGTCTACATTGTCTACATGATTTACTATTTTACGTGATAATCTACACGTAAAGTATACAATGAAAGTCTACGTGTAGACGCACATCCCTGGTGGTATGGTGGTGCACCCCCGCAGGAGCTTGAGAATGGGAATGTGGTGACAGATACATGTGTTTATGTTTACCTTGGATTCGTTTGTAATCGGTGGTTTCTTCCCTGTTTTTTATTGCAGTTTCCAAGGAACTTCCTTTTTTCTCCACAGTGAGTTGTTTACCTGCAGGATCTCATTTTTTCTTCCTGTTCGGCAATATTCCTCTTAAGGTACCTAAGCTATCCCCACATCCTTGTTTATCCACACTTCGTCCAATATCATGCATTACCATTGCATTACTGATTGATGGACACATGTTGCCAATTTTTTGGCCGCTGATTCTCGCAAACATGATGAATGGGAGCTTTCTACAGATTTTTCCGCTCTCTGGCAAAATGCGCAGAGATGTCCGAGGATGTCCCAGGAGAAGTGGGGATGTCTAATAAAAAAATCGGGGCATTTTTTAAGCTACAGATGTATTTCCTTTGTTCTTTTATTAAAGTAACATCAGCTGCAAGATATACTGTTCTTTCTCCATCAGCGAAAATAAGTGCGCATTTTGTTATGATAGATAGAGTACATTAGGGGCCGATACTTTTTCTCTCGATTAACGAATTTAACACGTGGTTAAATAACAAAGTTTTGCATGAGCCAAGATCTGTGAAGTATGTGGTTAGAGCACATTCAAACCCCTGATTATTTTTAACGGATGTCAAATTCGAAAACAGAGAACAAAAGTACCGGCACTAGGACAATTACAATTTTGCATAGGTAGGGGAGGGGTGTGCTAAGTGAGACGAAATTGGCCCATGTGCGCTCATGAGAGCCTTAATAGAAACTATAAAGATAATGTCTCACAAAAAACAAAAATATACATTTCTTTGTTGAATGTTTTTGTCTCAGTTGGTACCTAAATGTGTACTTAAGGCGCTTTTGCCTCAGATTTTAATCTGCTGTTTGGTAGGCGAACGGATAACCAATTGGTATATACGTGGACGTATGAGTGACGTAAATAGCTCAACAATCCGAATTCAGTGGGTAGGGCGCTTGGTACATTTCGACTTTGACATATTTATTTAGACATGGGACAGAAAGAGACAGAAAGCTACCAAACCTCCACTACCCAGTTACAAACCGCGGTATAGCATTTGACAGACCAAAGCTCCTACCAAAGTTGTTGTGACGGCATCATTCTTCCATCCGAAATGCGATACTTATCAATATAACACAGATATAGTTACCTCAACATATAATAATAATTATTTTGTTGTGTAAAAAAAAAAAAAACTAGCGAATGCTAACTGGACTGAGAGCGAAGTATATTGTCCCACTAGTACTTTTTCGTTCCGTAAATTGAAAGTTAAAAGGCCCTAAAAATCGCATTTATGTTAAAAATGGGTTTTAGGGCTATGTGGAAAGTGAGTTTAGTAACCAAAAGGTATCGGGTCTTCAAAAAAAAAAACAAATCAAAGATTGCTTTGATTACGAAAACGTACGTCGCATTATTGCTTATTTATTGGTTAGGATTTTTGATAAGACATTTTGACATTAATGTTCATTGACAAAATTAAAGACATACGTTTAAAAAACCATAGCAATCTTTGATTGTTTTTATTTTGAAGACCCGATACCTATAAACATTACATCCTTTTACGAATATTCTACAAAATGAATTGTTTACAGATTGTCTTTAAGTAAAAACATAAGCAAGTAACTGGCTAACCCTAAATTTAATTTTCACCTCAAAAATCCGTCAAATTTGAACAAAACAACGCTAAATTTCACAGAGAAGTGTGCCTTGGTCATGTTAATCACCCACTGATGACAGACAGAATTTGAAGAAGGGAAATTTTAAAAAATATCCCAGTTGTCTCACTTACTAGTAAGTACACCGTCTCACTTAGTACCCTCCCGCGAGGGTCCGCAAACTTCTCGTAAAGGAAATACAGAGTGTTAAAATTTTCGGAAAATTTTGACCTTTTGTCTTTAGATTCAAAATGCCTTGAGCGATTTCAATAAAATTTTCAGAGAGTGTTTATGCGATGTTCTCAAGCGTCTTTCTAAAAAATTCGTTATCAAGATTTTATAAAAAGTCTGTAATGTCAACATTACATAAACGGTTGAAAATAAAAATTATTACACAAAGTATTTCATTTTTATTCCAAGCTCTTGAATTTTTTCTATTTAGGAAAATTTATAAGAAAACGAAAATCCAAGAGCCGGGAATAGACAAAAATTGAGACGGAAAAAATCAGATTCAACTAGAGAAATAATGTAGAAAAATTGAGAATTTTTATTTTGGATAAATTCAAGAGCCGGGAATAAACAAAAATTGAGACGAAAAAACTGAGAATTTACTAAAGAAGAAATGTAGAAAAGAGAAAAAAATGGAAAACAACTCTGCATTTTAAAAGCCCTCTCTTACTTATCGTTTGCCTGCGCCTGCCTTTTTTAGAAGACTGTTCCCACAGGAGTCTGCAACCTGTCAGAAATAATCGCTCAGCTCAGCGAAGTTACATATTTATCCTTGAACGACGGTATTGGAAACATGCACAAAACGAAACATGTGCGATTCTTATTGACAGTTTACAGACTGTCAGAAACTCTTGTGAGAACAGAGCTTTCAAGTACGGATAATAGCTTTGGTTGCAGTTTCGTATAGGACATTGCAAGACAGATACATCTCAGAACTAGTACGCTGGCCACCGATCATAAAAGAGACTTAGAAATTTTAACTAACTCCAGGGTTACACTGCAGACATATGCCTCAAAAAACAGTTCACTGGCAAAAAGAGCAAAAAAACAACAATAAATCTAATATTTTCAAATTTTAAAAATTAAGCCAAAAACTCACCTGATGCATTTCCCATTTCCATCACGAACATTTCTCCGACGTTTGAAATTTGAAACTTTCCCGTTATCCAAACTAGTCATTAATCGACCATAAGAAGATCCTGCGACAGATTCATGAGATGTTAACGGTCCTTCACCAATATTTCTCGAATGATTAGAATCTTCAGACACTGAAAATTTTTGGGGCCCAGAATAAATTTTCTCTACCTCTGGTTGCTCTTCTTCTAATGAAGAACCAATCATATTCCTATCGCTTACGATTTTACTAAAATCAATAGTTTTTTCACGAGAATCTCTTGCCAAATGATATTGATAATACGAGCGAAAACGTTTGGATGTTTTCCGTTTCTCTACCAAACACTTGTAGCTGGTTTGAGTTTGAGTTGTTTTTAGTGGTTTGGGATATATTGCGAATACTGATAGGGTATCAAGTTTCAATCTGTTGTTTGGTGGTTTTCTGTTGGACATTATTGGAGGCATAATGTGTCTTGGCAACATATTTTTCCTTTCAGAAGTAGAGCTTTGTTCTTTCGCTTTACGATTCCTAGCTTCAATCGTATTGATAGTTTCTGGGAGAATGCTGATCATAGATGAGTTTAATTGTGAATTTTTGAATTGTACTGGAAGCACAATGATAATGTTTTTATTATCTTCATGTTTTGTAGCACAGGAGTTTTTTTGATTTTCTTTGGTCTGTGGAAGAATATTTATAATTGGCACTGTATTGACATTCATTTGCCTTTGCTGATTTTTGAATCTTTCTGGAGGCGAAATAATAAGTTCGTGTTTTGGCTTAGAAACATTCTTTCCTTTCGCAGAAGAACTTCTTTGTCTTTCTCCATCATATTCAGTTTGAATTGAATTGGCAGTTCCAGGAAAAATATTTATTATTGGTACTGTTTCGTAATTCAATTGTCTTTGAGCATTTCTGAATTTTTCTGGAGGAGAAATAATGAGTTCTTGATTATCTTTATGTCTTGCTTTAGCAGAAAAGTTGTTTCGCTTTTCTTTAGGGTTTTGTATTTGACTAGCATTGGTTATTTCAGAAATTATATTCACTAGAGGAACTGTCTCGCGCTTTAACTGTCTTCGTAGCTTCTTAAATTCTTCTTTAACAAAAGAGCTTTTGGCAACATGTTGAGGTAGATTTCTAATAGGCAAGGCATTTGATTTATTTTCTAATAATTTTCCTGAATCAGTTACACTTGTTGAGTCTTGCTGTGCTGATGAGAAATTTGTATTGAAATTGTTTCCATTCATCAGCCATTGTAAAACATCAATAATAATTTTCTCTTTGGGATTTTTGCAATCTTCATTATTGCTTGTTTTTGCTCGTTCTTTTTTTTCCTTCCGTCTTTTCTCCCGTTGCTGCTCGTAACCGTGTAGAAACAACTCAAATTTCTCATTGAAAATACTCTCAAGGCGACAAGAAAAATGTTTCAATTCATCTTGAAGTTCGTGTTTTATTTTTTCTTCGAGTTTAGTTTTGATAGATTCTATTGTTAGTTCATTTATTATTAGACCTTGGTTATTTTTGGGGTTGGTAATCTTTGTATTGTGCTCACTGCAAGTAGATTTTATCAAAGGTAAGTATTGTTCGTTGGGCCCCATGCCTTCTGAGATATTTTTTGTCTTTTTCCTTGCAGGATTTGATTTATGTTCTTGTTCTGGGTCATTTTCTGTTTTTTTCCTCCGATACAAATCCTTTACTACTAAGCAATTTTTGTCATTTTTATTAGGCATTATTACTTTTTGAATTTCGCCGTTTATTGGTCCTAACTCTAGAGATTTATTTTTTAAGTTGACTTTCTTAGAGTTTTTTTTACTATGATGCTTCTGGTTTTTAGCATCTTTGTCTTCATTCTTTTCAATTAATTTTTGATTTGTATCATTTACAGGTTTTTCTCTTTTAAAAAACATTTTTACTTTATGCAATAATCCTTCATCGTTTTTCTCTATACAATTAATTTGAATGGATTTCTCTTTTATCTTGCGACGCTTTTGTTCTTGTATTGTATTGTTGCTTATTACTCGTTCCAATTTATTGGTCGTTTGATCTCCCCAAACATTATCATCCAATTTTACTTTTTCTTGACACAGCTCTAAGGTTGGATTTTGGTTTCTATATGCACGTCTCCGCTGAGCTTCTTTATGACGTACCAACTTCTGATCTTTTTCAGGCATTGTTGAGAGAAATTACAATAATTTATTGATAGAAAAATACTCCGTTTCATTTGGTTGACAAAATATTGACAAATAATGACAAGGCTCAGGAGCGTATGAAGATAAGTCGAGGCAGGGCCGTAGCCAAGGGGGGGCATTGCTGGGCAATGCCCTATCTTTCAAATGATCATGCCCTACCTTTAAAACACAACATGCGTTAAGGTTTCTCTAAGAAATTTGAGAGTAGATGATGAATAGCTCTGAAATCGAGTAAATGCGAGGATAAGTCCAAAAATACCTAAATGTATGCAACAATTGTTTGTTGTTTGACGTTTACACAGAAGAAGTTCTTCATTTCGAAAAAGAGCAAATGCAAGGATAATACGATAATACTACACAGAATTGCTTATCGGCCTTGTTTCTGGAAATCGCGTCCATTATAGTCCATATAGTGTAGCACCATTGACGACATCATCAATTACATCGTCAGCTGTTTGCGCCAGCGGTCGTAGTTGACGTAGTTTAGCATATACATTTATGATGAAAAATTTTATTTAATTCAAACATAATTAGGCAAAGAGGAAGATGCACACGAGATCTGAAAAAACGTTTTTTTAGAATGTTAATTAATGTATTAAAACCAAGTTTGCATGGAGCAAAAGCCCGCCGAATCATAGCCTGTGGTGCAAACACCCTGTGTTAAGGCGAGAAACGACACGCTGCCTACGTCATCACTGGTTCTTTGGCGTGGTGGGGGGCTTGAGATTTGATCTACAGAGCTATCATGTAGTAGTACTCTAGACCGAAACACACGGTTTTGCATAACGCATAAGTATAAGCCCCAACCAATCATAGGTTGTATTAAAGGTCATCTGATTTTCAGTTGATGATCAGGTGACCTTCAATACAACCTGTGATTGGTTGTAGCTTATACTTATGCGTTATACAAAATCGTAGGTATGTTTCGGCCTTTAGTGTGTATTATCCTTGGTGCGAATGCTTCAAGGCGGCGCGAGAATCAGCGTCATTTTGTTTACTTGTCAGAGATGTTATTTATTGAAAAATTTGTCTTCGGCGCCATTACCCCCATTTTGTTTACCTCTAAAAAGATTAGGGGGGAGGGGCAAGTTAGCAAGTAATGTATGCCCTATGTCAAATTTCTCATGCCCTATCACAAATTTGACTCTAGCTACGGCCCTGAGTCGAGGTAGGTACTTTGAGAGTATGAGAGAAATTGTGGGCCTTCAAACTTTTGAGAATCATAAATTGAGAATTTCTTTGACAAAATAAAGCAAAACTGCAAGCTGATATTTCTACTTAAGGTTTCTTTTCAACTTTTGGTCCACATCTAGGTACTCCCGGCACCCATATTCTCTAGTCTAGAGGTTGGAACCTCGTGCACGCATCTTTCCAAATTACTATAAAAAAACTGAACTATTAAATAAAACCCCAGCTTAGGAGGCTAAGGGGGGAGCGTCGGCAGGTAGCGGATAACCGAACGTCCTATGTTTTTGAACGTTTACATCATAGGTCATCACCGAATACCCAATAAGGTGACGCTAACCTGCTCTTAGACTTTCTGCTTCTACTCTCTACTAATACTCTCGTATAATATCTATTTAGATTAGCTCCAGGATTTCTGAAGTGTAGAGTAAAGATGTGCCATTAAGATAGTATTAGTCATTCATTCACAACTTAAAAGATGATTTGAAATATCCATTTCGTGCTTCAACTGTATCCATCTGGTTTTTGCTACTAAACGTGATTCTTTGGTTCTTTGGTAGGTAGTATCCTATAGTTCAAATTATCCCCGATTTAGAGGTATTTGCATTTTGTAGACAAATGCCTATACGCCTTGAAGCAGTGGACCAGCATCTCGATATCCTCATTCTTCTATGAAAATGTCGCCCTCTTGAATCCACTCAAATGACGGCCGGCCCTATGCTAGCAATAAGAAAGCACAGAGCGCGGAAGTTACTGCTTTTATTTATGTACTACGAATACATGTCGTCAATAAGTCTGTTCTCACAAGAGTATCTGACAATTTGCAACCTGTCATAGAGCATCGCCCATATATGTTTTCAATGCCGTCGGTCGTTCCAAGATAAATCGGTAACTTATCTGGACGATTATTTCTGACAGTTTGCAAACTGTTCATGAATGTTTCTACATTTTCATAAAGTAACAAAAAATTGAAGTGTATGCATCTGATATCTTTTAAACTTAACATAACTCGGAAATGGCTCTTTGGATTTTTTTGTGCCAATGATAATTTTTATTTAAAATGTCCAGGAGCAAAACATATCCAAATTTCAGATAATTTCACCTAAAGCCATTTTCCGTAAGATTGGTGCGGGGTCCTTTCAAGCAAATTGAAATAAATTATATCATTGGAAAGAGCATTCAGCTGGTATTCGAATATATCCATGTTCTTATAATTATTCAGGAATTAGATCCAAACTGCTACAGATGAGGAGCTTGGAAGAGGTCTATATCCAAGAGAGGATGACTATAAGATGCCAGAAAAAGAATAGTTTCGGAATCCAATCCCATCTCTATGAGAACTTCGTTTGACCCCGAAGATAGTTTATAACATGGTGAATCTACAAACATCACCATAGTCTTATTTGCGATATTATCATTGTGATATTTAGGTAGATGTTCTGGGATTCATAAGATTATAATTGTCTTACTTTGGATATTTGAAAATATTCTTTCATGGATTTCAAGACAAACATAATTATTAATTAGACTTCTATAATATCATCATGTCAATTATTTGGCTCATCAGCCTAAAATTTATTGAACTTCACAGAATAAGCGAACAATGTTGGGTCTAGCAAGAAGGTATATAAAGACCCCAGATTGGGCGCCACATTTATGTTTATAAGCTAAAAGACAAATTTCAATTGTTAAGTCAAGTACCATAGTAATACCCGACAGGAAGTAAAAAAGCCCTTTTGGCTCCCCCATTGTTAATGTTGACTTCCTATATTGATTTATGGTACTAGTACAAAAACGCAGGTACGAGAACAACAACACAATTCAATTACGAAACCTATTACCACCCATGAAGGTGGGGACCAATATAGAAGTCTCAAGAACCCGTTTCGTTTTCTTCAAACTCAGGTATACGGTTTTCAGTCGGCGGTACGGTCATCTACGTCGCGACATGCCCGCAACAGCAAAGTTAATAGTAATTGCTCATTAAAAATAGCCCGTGGGCGTCAGCTCGTTTCGATAGGAAAAATTCTTCTCGCTGCGACGACGGTAATTTTCGCTTCAGTACAAAATGCGGTTCGCTGTTCACTTGGTGCTCGGTGCGGTTTTTCTTAGTTTATTGTCGTCGGGTTGGTGCGACCCCAAGGCGGCGATTTATGTGGACAATGGCCGTGGACAAACTGCCATCGACAGGATGATGACCAAAGACGAGAAACGCGAGATGGAGTTGGAAATTTTGAATTTGTTAGGTGAGAAATTATTCGAACAAATTTTCATGAAACCTCATATGCGAGATTTAACAAATTTCAGTCAAAGACGCATTTTGATTGAGAAATATTTAGTTTTTGGTAATTAATGTTTACGAGATCTTGCCGGCCGTGAATTTTAATATTTACACAGCTGTAGAGCGACTATACATATAACGCTGATATGTTATAGAACAGTGGAATGTGTTAAATTGTAGACTTAAAGTAAACTTGAAAATGTGAACAATCTGCTAATTCTTTGTAGAGGAAAATGCTTTTCTTACTATGATTTAAAGCACTTCTAGGTTTGATTTTTCCCATAGCTTGTTGTAACTCTTTTTACATGCATTATAAGCATTATAAGCATATGCATTATAAGCATTATAAGCACAGGTTTTTGAAGGAACCTATCTCACCTAGAAAACGCAGGGTCTGTGCCATAGACAAGTTCTGGACAAAAACAATCAACATATTTTTAAATTTGTCCTCAGTTCCAACATAACCCATGGTAAAATTTCTATTCAATTGGGATTTTCATAACATTTCATTGAGTATGATTGGTGGAACCTCTCTATGATACCACTAAAACATGGATGACATACTATTTGACAATCCATCCAATATCCAGTTAAAAACGTTTTTGCAACTGTTATATTCATGATGGAAAAACTTCTGGCCATCTTATATATCTGTCTATGCAAGTGAGCAAGTATATATATAAACATCGAAAGGCGAAAGGGACAATGTCCATATGAACTTCAACAAATCTTTGTCTGTGGAATTACTTGAACGAAACCATTTTTTAATGTCCTTCTTCCATATTCGGCCATGCAAAATTATTTTTAATAAGTGTGACTTAGTATAGTATAGTTCTAGAACCAGGATGTGACATAGTCCAGATGCACACAATGATTTTTAATTTTTATCAAAAATATTTGCGTAAATTCAAAGGAATGAAGGGCCGATACCTATATATTTTGTTTGTATCACAGATAATTTAAATATCTTAATCTGGAATTTCGATTTCTCCAAATTTTTTGACTGAGACCTAATGCACAAGAAGTTTCTTCTTCTCTTGAGAAGTTTAGAACATCGTTATTCCTTCTCTAATTTTCTAGAGTGCTCTCGAAGGTTTGTGGTTGTCGGTTAGAGTACCTATATACAGTGACCGCCAAAAAGTTTGCAACAAATGGGAAAATATTTTATTATTAAGATATCAAAAAGGATGTTACGTGGAATCAATTCAGCATACATATCAACAAAAAAAAGCACTGTGACAGATGTCATGTGACCACAGTTATGGCGGGAAATTTAAAAAGTTCGCCTTAAATATGTAAAAAGTGGGATTAGATAAACAGAAATCGAAAAATTGTAGAGAGAAAAGTGGTTCAGGATTCGATTTTACGTCCATTTGTCAATTTTTGAAAAGGTACAAGGATTTTTATTAAATATCAATTTTTTGGTCTGTTTTCTGGTAATTTGAAGAATATCAAAAACTTTTCGCAAAAATATTGGTTTGATTGAATTTAGAAAAGAGGAATTGGATCATTTAGAACGATTTTATGATATTTCCAAATTTGTTATTTCAAATTTTTGTTTTCTGTAGGTCATTGCAACAAGACCAGAGTGGTCTGAAAATGAATTTTTGGTTTTTTACAATTTTCCGCGGGACAATTAAGCAGAATGATCGCACGGGTTTTTTTTTTGTTAGTTTCACTTTGAATTATGTGAACCAAGCGAAAAGTTTTTGAAATTTTTCAAATTACCAGAAAACAGGCCAAAAAATTGATATTTATTAAAAATTCTTGTACCTTTTTAAAAATTTACACAGAGACGTAAAATCGAATTCTGAACCACTTTTCTCTCTACAATTTTTCGATTTCTGGTCATCTAACCCCACTTTTTACATATTCAAGGCGAACTTTTCAAATTTCCCGCCATAACTGTTGTCAGATGACATCTGGTCAAAGTGCTTTTTTTTGTTGATGGGTATGCTGAATCGATCCCCCGTAAAATTCTCTTTGATATCTTAATAATAAAATATTTTCCCATTTGTTGCAAACTTTTTGTACATATATTCAAGTTGACAGAGTAGTAATTGCTTAAGATTTTAAAAGTTGTGATTAGATTTCGATCGATTAGGCTAGTTAGGTTGAACTCCTTCAGACGGTCTTCATATGTGAGGGTTTCTAGTGGAATTGTGGTAATTCTTCTTTTCCAATACCTCAATGTCCTTAGCATAATAAGGATTCCAGACTGACTGGGCATACTTGTATATTTTTAGGATTGTAGTAACTGAGTGATCCTTGAATGCTTTTTGCGTCAGGTAGGCCAGAGAATTAGCCTTTTTAATACATTTGAGATATGCGCTTCTGATTTTAAATTGTTGGTCACAATGATGCTCTCTGGTCTAGGTAAACGACATCAATATAGGTTGTCCTTCCTCATTCATTTTCGTCCACAAATCGTTAGTAGGTTGGTTTTAGTGGATCCGAGGGGTAAACCACTTTGGAAAATATGTACACCAGAATCCCACTTCTAACCGAATCCTACTGAAATCCTACAGCATCTTACTGGAATCCCACACAATCCTACTGGAATCCTACAGAATCGTTCGTTGTACATTTCATGACTGTGTAAATTGAATTCTACTCATTTTTGAACTTCTGCGGATATATCCATGAAAAAATTAACATGCAACAACCAATCAAATTTTATAAGCATTAGCATCTAATAACATTCTAAATCATGCAGTACATCAAATAGCAATACTCTATAATAACAACTGTAACCATGGACTACTGCTTATTTTCAGATTCTTATATCAAAGTTCTTGATTCAATCCATAACCATAACTGCTTCCCTACTGGTTGGGTTTGCAAAAATTTCTTCCATCTGTATCGGACCTCCTACCACTACTATCTTGTTCAGTCTTGAATACAGTCAATCTGTCGCACCTCTGTTCAGCTCACAGTTTAAGAGCACATTGATATCACCCACTTCACCACATTCACAATTCTCGCTGCCCTGCATGCCAAGTTTGTGTTGAGGTATGAGGCAATCTGTAGTTCTCATTCTGCAAAATACACTAGTTTCTTTGTCGGCAATTTTAATTTTTGAAAACCACGATGTTCTTTGAGGTTTCTTCGTTAATTTGTCATATTGGCTTGAATGATTTCTACCTTTGTTGGTGAATTCCACAGCCCATTGCCTCCATGTTTCTTCCTTAGCTACTCTGAATAGATCATCATTTCTGTTGATAGCATTATTTGCCTCTCGGTTTCATCCAGCAGTCTATCTGCCTTTTTCATTTTCTGTTATGCCTGTATGTCTAAGCACCCACAGTATTTTGATTTCCTTTCCTCCATCCTGCATATCTAATATTTTCTTATTCCTCGTGATTCCATCAGTTCCTCTGTCGATGCCATCTCTGACAATTTCCAAAATAGCACTTTTAAATTCCGATAATAAAACAGCTTTTTCTGTCAATCTTTAACGTATTGAGGGCCGTATATATTATGGCTAGCACTTTTGCTGAAAAAATGTTGGTTAGATCCTGGCATACTCATATTATTGAGATTTTCTTTATGTTCTTGTATAGTCCAATACCGCAACGTGTTGATATTGCCTATAAAGATGCATCTGTATATATTTTTTCATGGTCCGAGTAATAAGAGTTGGCTATCTGGACATGATCTGTACTGAACTTTTGTATATTCGAATCCACCCAGTCTATTTTTCACAGTTGAGTTATCGTTTCCTCTTCGAAACATGGCAGATTGTCCGATCTTTCCAATATGCGGGCCGACACACAATCCACTCCCACCCTAACCTTGGACCGCCAATGAGGAGGATCCTGATTGTAACAAGCATAGAAGTTGAGTATTAGCCTATTGACCTCGTCTCCTCTATAGACTACTTTCCTGAGCATCAACTTTGTACCTATTTAGTAGATTCCTTCGCTTTATCAATGGCATTTCTGCAGCTTCACATAACAACGTCATTATGGGAGTGCTTTTCATGCAGCCAGTCACCACTCTACTGAATGCGATGCATTTTGCCAGAATTCATCTTGCTTATGTGGAACATCGCTTGACAGCCATAATCAAATAGGTTCTAAGCAGCTCTTTATAATTGCTCAACAATATATTTAGGTCAACGCCCCACCAGGTTCTTTTAATTGCTCGCATTATGTTAATTCCTTTCTGCGCCATGTTAATCACATATTCAATGTGTTCGTTTCACTTCAACTTCCTGTCCAATATGACACCCAACTACTTATAGTTTTCAACCCACTCAATTTATCTATTCAACACCCTTATATTTGTTATTGGATTATTTCTGCTACCCTTGGAAAACAGCATGGCTTTAGTTTTTTTTTGTTGAAATATCAATGTTATGACCCCTTAGCCATTCTGTCAATCTGTTCAAAGCAACCTGCACTCTTCTTATCCCTTCTTCCACCTTTTTACCAGCTGCTAACAGTACAATGTCATCGGCATATTATAATGCAGAAGCCTCACCAGTCATAATTTCCTGAATTTGATTGCTGTACATGTTGAATAACCGAGAAGTCAGAAGCGATCCCTGCAGCAACCCCATGTGTGCTTTCTGTGGTTTTCATAGAACGGTTCTCTTATAGTTATATTTCTATCTGAATACAAGTTATTGGCTCAATAATCCATTCATTAACCCCGGCTTCTTTCAGCTTCTCCCTAAGAATTTCCAGTGATACATTATCATTAGCAGCCCGAATATCTATGAAGGCACATTCATACTATCACTTCATTATTGGTGCATGCTGTGTAAATTGAATTAGCCAGAATGACCAGATCGTTTATGGTCCCTTTCCCCTTTCTAAGCCCATTTTGGACTACATCAAAATAGTTTGTTTTTTTCTCTAAGAAATGCTCTAAACGTGTCTTAACCGTGCTTTCTATTAATTTACCAAGGCACGATGTCAAAGCTATTGGTCTGTATGTTTTAAAGTCTCCAGGATCTTTCTTGGGTTTTTCAAGCAGGATGACGATTTGGTTTCTCTGCGCCTGCGGAATAGATACCTGTTTCCTGTCTAAGGCTTCCATTAAAAAGTTGCAACAAGGTACTTTTCATAAAAGGCGGAAGTCTTGACAATATAGGGTAGGTGATTCCGTCTTCTCCTGGCGCTGTATCCTTTTTTTCTTGAAAGACAATATCAAGCTTCTTTATACCTAATTCAATGCACTCATATTTAATCTGATTATTCACTAATACCTCTGGATTGCCGCTGACAAAGGGAAGTGATAGCGTATTTAGTAAGTCACAGATTGGGTGATAATCTGTCTTATTTATATATTTGACTTCATTCACCATATTGTTTGAAAAATTCTTAAAGGGGGTGTGCGCCAAAAAAACAACTTCATCTCAAAAAAAAGAGAAAAAAAATCTAAGAATAACAGTGAAAACCGCACCCCTCTATGATAAATAATACCGAAGATATCTATGAATGTACCGAATCTCACCCTATGATGGCATGAAAGCTCAAGCGGCGCATGAGAAACTGAAGTAAATTGAATTTACATATGTTTTCCTGTGTCACCTGCAATAATCTAAACAAAAACCACTCATGCGTGCCGGGAATAATCAAATTAACAATGCGAAGCGCGGCTGGACGAAGCTCTCGTGACGTCACACACACTTTAAAGCGGTATATCTCAGCGAGGGTTTATCGTAGAATAACGAGGTTTGAACAGTTATTATTATTATTTTTTTACCTTTAAACTTTAATTTTTGGCGCACACCCCTTTAATTACCCTCCAGACATACCCGATTCCTGATTCTCTACTAAAGTGTTTCTGTAAACTTGCTAAAACCATCTTTCTTTTTTGCTCTAGGATTCGTCCATTAACATTATTAATCTGTGAACCCCACAGGCTATATTGAGCATTTAGTTTCCCCATGATGATGAAAGGAGCTTGTATTCCTCCAAAGGCATTGTGAATGTTGTTTGGGGAAAGTGTGATAATAGTAACTTTTTCAATTTTGATCCCCATGACTTGGCATCTTTGGTTGAAGTTATTAATCATGTAATATTTGGTGTGGGGCATGCCTTCTTTGATCAGGATAGCAATACCTCCTTTCTCATCATCTCTATCCAATCTGTGTGTTACATAGTATTTGACCTTCAAAGCATTGTCTGCCTTGAGCCATGTCTCATTAATCAATACAACTTGAGGGTTTTCGTTATTTATCAAAATAGTCAGATAGCTGAAGTTCCTTAAAACACTCCTAATGTTCTATTGGATTATTTTCATGTTGGGTTTGTTCAAAATAAAATGTGTCTACATTAACGTGTAGTGATCGGAACCTCCAGATTCCTGAGTTGTATTCTGGATTTTTCTCCATAATTATATCTTTCACCTCCTGGGATAAAGTTGTCTTGCCAATCGGTTGTTATTTAACCTCTAATATTGGTGTTGGCTGGAACGAGTAGGCACTACCGACTGGCGAACCTTCCCTTGTACTCCTTTGACTAGGTGTTCTAGCAGGAGCAGGAATCAGATATTTTTGTGCATTTCTCTGTCGTACCCTGGCGAGCAGGGAATTTTTCTTTTCAGGTTACATGAAACCGAAGCATATGATCTTCGAGTCGTAGGGGATTATATGTAGGTATAAAGGTTTCTGATTCACTTCACTGGGTCTGCTGGCTTCTGAAGCTCTTCTTGCGGGATTTAGTAATCCAAGTTCTCTCTCTGTCCTATAGTTTCATCCCCTTTCAGGTGTTTATTCATTCCTTGCTTCAAAATACGAAATATTTTCTGTCATCCTTGTAGTTTTAATAGCTTTTTGTCTTACATTGTCTGTCAGTGGTTTTACGTGGTTTTACGTTCCAAATTACAGTGTAAGCAATTTGGCGTATGTTGTTCACAGTTTCTTTCTTCGTGCTCTTCTGCACATATCGGACATCTTTGTTTGCCTCGGCACTGTTTGGCCGTATGGCCATATCTTAAACATTTGAAACACATCAATACTGGACCTATATACAGGTCTGGCAAGCCAGTATCTTACATGCCAACTTTAATGCGATAGAATGAAATGTATAGGAAAAATGTAAGGTTAAATAGAGAACGGAAACGATTTCACCTATTCCACCTCCAGCATGCAGCGCTGGGAATGCTGGAGGTGGAACAGGGGAAATCGTATTTAACCCTATACTTTTTCTAGACATTTCATTCCATTGCATTTAAATTGGCATGTAAGATGTTCGCTTGCCAGACCGGTAGACTAGGTTAACGTTAACTGTCCTTGAAATCACTTTCCCTTGGAATGGAAACACCACTGACTCAGTGTGTAGCTAGTTTCACCATTTTGAGTTATTCTCTTCTTCAACCTCCTGGCCTCAACAACATTTGCAACAGGTTTTGTAATTTCGACTATTTCCTCTTCTGATAAGCCTTTGTAAATACCTCTGGCTCTGGCTATTCCTTTCCAAGTAGGTAACTACGCTAGCTGGAATATATGTGCGAAATGCTCATCCCACCAAGCCAACAACCACTTCCTCGTAAAATGTGGCACTATAAATCGGTAAAATGGAATGACCTAAAACAGTTTTACCTGGATTTTCCATGGCAAGAGGTTTGCTTTAAAACAGCTGATCCCACTATTTGCTGTAATGAAATAACACAAGTAATCTTATCTGGAATGGATGCATATATCCCACATACAACTAAACGTAGAGCTAATGCAAAACCTTGGTTCAACAGCCAGTGTCAAACGGCTGTACAGAAAAAACACAGAGCATATAACCTTTGGAAACGACAACAAACCGCTCAAAACCACACAGAATTTATAGAAGCCAGAAATAGTTGCAAAATTACTATTGACTCCGCTAAAGAAACATACAATCAAAGAATAAAAAACAGGTTGCTGAATTGTCCAAGTAGTTCTAGGTCCTTTTGGTCTCTTGCAAAAGCTGTTGGATCTAACTTCACCAAGTCATCCATACCACCACTTACAGATAAAAATAATCACTTAGCCACAACATCAGAGGAAAAAGCCAATATGCTAGCCCAAATGTTTTCCTCCAACTCCAACCTAACAGTGCCAAACGGAAAAACTCCACCGTTCATTGAAAAGGTTTCCCATAGTATGCCAGAGGTACCCTTTTGTCACAGAGAAATACGAAAATCCCTTAAAAAGCTAGATACAAACAAAGCAATGGGTCCGGATGGCATTCCCGCAATAGTACTCAAAAATTGCGCCAACGAACTCACCCCAACTTTCGCAAAATTATTCAATTTGTCTTACAGGCAAGGAGTATATCCATCATCATGGAAGTCTGCCGCAGTACAACCCATTCCAAAGAAAGGAAAAAAGACAGATCCGTTAAACTATAGACCAATTGCTCTACTTCCGGTGATATCAAAAGTAATGGAAAGAGTTGTGAACAATCATCTAACCAAGTACTTGGAAAAGTACAAAATTATCAACGATAAGCAATACGGATTTCGAAAATATAGGTCAACTGGCGATTTACTTACATACGTCACTCACTTATGGCAAAAAGCGATTGAGTTGCGGGGTGAAACAAGAACAATTGCCTTAGATATATCTAAAGCATTCGACAAAGTTTGGCATGAAAATCTGCTCAACAAGCTCAAAGCAATGGGATTATCGCCGAAACTTTGCACTTGGTTTGAAAGTTACCTAAAGGACAGATCCATTTATGTTGCACTGGATGGCCAGAACTCCAACTCTTACCAAATAAATGCTGGTGTGCCACAGGGAGCAATCCTTTCGCCAACTCTTTTTCTGATTTACATAAATGACCTCATAGATAAAACAGTAAATCCACTTTATTGCTTTGCAGACGATGGCAATGTAGTCTCCTCACTCATACCACCCACAGGTCTTTCCACACGTGAATTCCATCATCTTAGACTAACTCAAATATCGCAGATAAATAACGACCTGGAGATAATAGAGGACTGGGGTAACAAAAACCTTGTACAGTTCAACGCACAGAAAACCCAAGCAGCTCTGTTTTCAAAAAAGAACAGCACCGGTGAGCCAAACATCATGCTATCTGGAAGTGCTGTCACATTACAGAGTCAGTTGAACATCTTGGGGGTTACTGCAGAGACCAACATGTCTTGGCACAATCACGTGGCAGATATTGCTAAAAGGGCGTCCCAAAAGCTGGGGGTGCTATTTCGTACAAGACATCTGTACACACCAAGCCAATTGCTGACACTCTACAAAGCCCAGATTCGACCAACTATGGAGTACTGCTCACATATATGGAGTGCAGCACCCAAACATACCTTGATGCTTTTGAACACCGTGCAAAAACGAGCTATCAAGCTGATCAATGACCCCGCACTTACTCGTAACTTGGATGGTCTCGAACATCGCAGATCTGTGGGCGATTTATCTCTCTTCTACAGGTACTATCACGGAAAATGCTCTGAAGAGTTGGCACGTATGATTCCACCGAGAGTAGCGCCTACCAGGCGAACCCGTCAAACAGACGGTAACCATGAATTTACTGTCAAACTAGAGGCACCAAGAACCTCATTATATCAGAATTCATATCTCTGGAGAACAGCATCGCTGTGGAATAAACTCCCTGCGACGGTTTTCCCTGCAGGTTACAACCTGAACCGTTTCAAGACCAACATACACCGACATTTCCGCGCACTTGCCGCTTCTCGAGCGTGATAGGACATTTCCTTGCGAGTGCGCATATCCGTAAAAAAAAAAAAAAAAAAAAAAAAAAAATGCATTAAGGTTCTCCTCTAATAACATTTTATTATTTAAGAATTCGTTTGCACTAAGATAATCAGTAAATTCAATTCCAACTCCGTTTTTACCTTTTCTGGAGGTTTTCTCCACTCCTCCTACTTTTCTATTTCTTAAAGGTGCATGGGGATTCAATGGAATGGAATGCATATTACCAGAGAATAATATTACCAATATTATCCTCGATTTGCTTGCAACAATAACCATATATGGTTTAGAATCTCTGAATGTATAGGTATATGAAAAATTAACTAGTCTTTTTTTTGTCCATATTTACATTAGGTGGGGGCCCTCGAAGCACTTGGTACTTACTAATCATATTTATATGCGATGGGATACTTCCACAATTTTCGAAAATATTTTTAATTTATTTAGTTAATATATCTAACATCTCTATACATTTTTTTCAAAATGAAAGCTTATTTTTGGAAATAAAACGATTGGAAAATCGAATTTTTAAGCTGCTACTTAAAGGCGGGCTCGGAGAGTGATGTCACTTTCCGGAAAATGTGAGGATGCCGAAATTCTATTATAGGTAATTATTGTAATTCTTATTTTAGGTATATCATGTTGATATATTGATGTTTGTTTAA
Organism: Ceutorhynchus assimilis; assembly: GCA_917834065.1. Taxonomy (NCBI): domain Eukaryota; kingdom Metazoa; phylum Arthropoda; class Insecta; order Coleoptera; family Curculionidae; genus Ceutorhynchus; species Ceutorhynchus assimilis. Next base: position 35,835,265 of record OU892283.1, on the reverse strand, counting down.
AATTTTTGCAATAAATGCTTTATAATAATAAAAAAAATCATTACACAACTCACTACCTAGAAACTATTTTCGTCCTTTACTACGTTATTATAAAATAAAGGATAGGTATAATCTTTCAGCTCATTTAAATTGCACATTTTCAAATGTGGCAACAAATGAATATCGGCTTTAGCCAATGAGACGGCGTTTTCAGTCACGTGATTTTGTTTAAATTTGCTATTTATTTATTCAGTTATCTGACTGAAATCTTGCAAAATATTGTTGATTCTCGGTTGCATCCATGTATCTGCATCATAATTTGCCATATTCCTTATTCCTGCACGTGAAAGTGGCCTATTCAGACCATAGTTTATGCTGTTTATATTCTCGGTTGTCGGTTCTGGTGGGGTGAAATCATGCAAAAAGTCGAAATATCTCTGGGGGAGTATAAGAATTGTTGAAAGCTGAGATGGTGCATCATGAAGGAAGCACTAACCATTTATCTAAAACCTACAACTGGACATTCGATATACCGTAAAACGAGGTTACTTTGTGACAAATTTTATGGTTTCGGTTGATTTTTCTAAACCCTAAAAGAAAAAATCAATTTGTGGTAGGTCAATGATAAACTTACATCATTTGGCTTTTAAAATACAATGAGATATTTTGAAAATTTTTAGAAGTAGAGCTGTGGTTTACAAAAATAGTCGTCACAATCTCACCCCGATCAATGGGGGGACTTTGTGACAACTAAAAATTTCTACACAAGTCCAAAGTCGTCGTTTAGCGGGCCGAGAATATGACACAAATTGGATACAAATGGGACTAATTCAGTGACGGACTGGCCCGGCGGGCTGGCGGGCGGAGCCCGCCGCGCCCTTAAGATTTAGCGCCCTGTCGGCATTGTTTAGTTATAAAATATAAATAATATCAAATTAAGGTTTAAAAATATTTTTTAATAAATTCGGAATATCGATTACTTATTAATTTAGTGCTCTCATATTAATAAGAATTTCGAGTTTCCATTAAAGTTTTATATTAAATTCTGGGACTTTTACCGCGCTCTGTGAATTAGGTTAGGGTTGTATTCCAATCGTCATGCTATTCTTGTGCCGAGAGCCTTCCGCCCGACAAGCACCATCTTGCTCGTGCCTTGGGCTCTCCTCGTGTATTCGGTCTAGTGAAGATTATAGAGCAGATTACCCAGTGAAACAGTTTGCAAGTCTTGCAAAAACTGTATTTATTGCAGTTACACTAGGCTATCAATCAAATTCAATCTTAGAACCAGTTTGACACGGTCCAAGTGCTTGGTCGAAGTGTACTTGGATGAGAACTTGGATCAAGTTGGAAGCACGCTTACTTACTTGGATTAACAGTTGGTACCATCCCAGTATCGTCCAAGTGACGCGCGCACAGCGTCCAAGGGTACTTGATCCACGTACACTTGGACCGTGTCAACCTTCACGCACATGGTTATCCAATATTTTCGAAAGCTTACAAATATTTGTCGACTATCAATGTCAATAAACAAGCAAATTAGTTGTGATCGAAGCTCAAAAAGCTGAACAATATTTAAATCAATTACGAAGTAACCTAAATCACAACAACCTGGAAGTGTTTATGATAATATCTGTGGAAAAAATTTCACTCATGTCATTAGACAATAACGAAATTATAAATAATGTTGCTAAAACTAGCGAAAACCTCAATAAAATGTTGATTTTTTTTCTTGGAAAACAAATAACGGTTCGATAATTTATTCTTGTCGATAACATGAGCCTAACTTTCAATTAGTAGGTATAGGGTCACTTGAGCCTCGGAACTTTCTCGATGCCGTGGAAAAATCGGTGGATTTTACTGGTTTTCACTGGTTTTAGGCCGGATAAGCTGTTTTTTTGCTGGATTTTCTGGTTTTCACTAACTAAACCAACATAAATCCAGTGAAAAGCAGTGAAAATCAGCACAAAATCAGTGAATACTAGCACAAACTAGCTGAACCAGCATAAAACCAGCAAAATCCGCCGATTTTCCCACGGTATTGAAAAAGTTCCTAGGCTCAAGTGACCCTATACTTACTTCAACTTTTTCTTGGTGATGGCGCCCCATGTAGAAAATCGCCCGCCGTTAATTCAGAACCCAGTCCGTCCCTGGACTAATTTTATTAGATTTGTCTTAAATTCACCCCCCTAGTCGTGAGCACGTGTAACTGATGTGTCACAAAGTGCCCCCATAAACAAAAAATTCATTGAACTTAAATGGTTTATTTGTCTAATATAAAAGTAAAAAAACATAATACCTAACTTGGAACTAAGGTAACTTAAAAAATGAACTAAAAAAAGGTAACTCAAAAATAAAATTTGTTGAAACTTGATTAAATAGGGCGTCACATGCTTGTTGATTAGAATTATGAAAATGTTAATTCATCAGTAAATAGCCAAAACTACAAAGAACACTAGGTACCTAAACTCAAATCCTGGCTACATGAGATAGTCTTAGTTGGGCAAGGTAAAGTTTACAGCAAAACTAAAATATTGAAATTATCTATTGTTGATATTTTCCGCACGCACAGCTGGATACCGTCTTTCACAATATTAATTGATGAACTGATTTGTTCGCGCATTTTTTGGAATGCCTTGAGCGCAATCGCGAGGCTGTCGGTTCAGAAATGCGCGAACTGTTGAGGATTTGGTGCGCCCGCTACCATGTGTCACAAAGTCACCTGGCCGTTCTAAAGTAACCCCGTTTTACGGTAGGTACTTTTAAAGCTTTCGCTTTTCTGTAAAGAGAGCAGGCGATTACGAAAAGTCGAAATATCTTTAAATGTGTAAGAGTTGCTAAAAGCGAAGGTGGTGCATCATGAAGCACTAACCATTTATCTACAACTGCTTTCCATGTTTCTGAATCCTGCTGGATGTAAAGTAAGCAGGCGATTTCTGGAAACCGAAATATCTCTGAAAATATAGGGGTTGTTAATTTGGGGATTGAAGCACAGTGAAGCATTAACGAAGTATTAACCGTTTATCTGTAACTGAACAGTGGTGCTTCGTTTATTTCTGCTGGGTGTGAAGTGAGCAAGCGATTTCAAAAAACCGGGGAATATCTCCGAAAATACAAAGGTTGCTAATTTGGGGATTGAAGCACATTGAAGCACTAACGAAGCCCTAAAAGATTACGTAAAATTTAACTTTTGTGCTGCCTACTTCACAGCAATTAGATAGCTCATTAATGCGCCGTTCTGACATAGAAAATGAGGAAGTTTTGATTTGATGAGTTAATGCAAGCAAAAATTATTAAAATCTGCAAAATACCTACTTCTAATGATCACAGCACAGCGATTTGAAACTTCCAGGAATAATGGATCAAAGGCTTTTTTCTATGGAAAAGGTAATTTGAGTTGATTCGAAATTCAAAAGCTTTTTTTACGTTAATGCATGCAAAAATGAATAAAATCTGCAAAAATCACTTGTGCAAAATACTTCTAATGATTACAGTGGCTTGAACCTTTCAGGATTTATGAATTGAACTTTCCTCTTCGTGGAAAAGGTAATTTGAAGCTCCAAATCAAATTTAGAAGCTTTTTTTCACGTTAATGCATGTAAAAATGATTAAAATCTGCAAAAATCACGTGCAAAATACTTCCAATGATCACAGTGACTTGAAACTTTCAGGAATAATGAACTAAAGTCTTGGAAAAGTTGATTTGAAGCTCCAAATCAAAGTTGCATAAAAAAATTGTAAAAATGTGCTGAAAATTTTGTTGTAGTTTCTGAACTACAGAATCCGCAATTCCAATGGAATCCCACATGCTAGTACACTATAATTCCAAGGTGGTTTACCCCACGAGTTGATCTTTTAGGCAAAAATCCATGCTGTGAAGACGGAAGGATGTTGTTTTCTATTAGAAAGTTTGTCAGTTCTTTGGCTTTTTTATGAATTGGGATATTGTGGATTTCTTCCTATTTTTCAGGGACTCTCTCGCTACTCATCAAGTTAGTCATTGCGTGTGCAAGAAGCGAGCTAATAGATTTTACGCATTTTTGCAAAAATATTTTTGGAATGTTGTCAGGACCTGGGCTAGAATTTTTCTTGAGGGCGAGAATCCACTCGTCAACGATGTCTGTTGTGGTAAAAACAACAGATGAAAGGGTTGCATTGTTTCTTGAAATGGTTGGTAGAGGCATTTTATTATCGAAAGGTTCTCGTGTAAACGAATTTTTTAACTTCTTCTCACCTCCACTAGGAAAATTGCAAATGCCTACCTTTTGTTAGGCTCACAACCCGGATGTTCATGATTTTCTGCTCAAAGTTGGTCGTTTTTTATGAGAACTTCACTTAGGAAAGGGAACAATAGATATTTATTCACTGTCTATGGAGTTGCCCATTAAGTTTTGATCCAATATAGTAAGGAAAAAAGAGAAATCAGGTTGTCAGAGAAAATATATGGAATAGAAGAACTCCTTATAGTAATTTGCCCATCAAATCGATACAATCCACGGTGTAACGCTGGAAAAATAAGTTCATAGGTATGAATCCCTGAAAACTAACAAACTTTTCCCATAAATAAAATTATGGTCTTCAAACTTGTAAGAAGTAGGTACATGATATGAGTTTTTAAAGTTTCTTTTGAACATTTATAAAGTTTAGTTCTATACTGCAGCTCTACGTCGTAACACTTTTTACTACTGTTTGTTTCGAGAATGAAAACCACAAATTGTAATTCTATGTATATAATTCTGCATAACGTCGTTAATGATTTTATGATCTGCTGTTTTTAGGTCTACCAAACAGACCAAGAAAAATCAACAAGGCCACAGTGAAAAAGTCAGCTCCGAAATTCCTATTGGACATCTACAAATCGTTATTGGAAGAAGACGACGAGGGTTTCAGAAGGGTCAAAAGAGAAACCGACGATTTGAATATAAGCGGAGAAGAACAACAGAAAATCGATCAGAGCGATGTGATTATGACATTTGAAAGCATAAGTGAGAATATCTTCACTTACTCTACAAACATTATAATTTACTATCGTTGTTTTAGATCATCATGTAGATAGCGTGAGACACGAGAGAGGCAAAAGACTATGGTTCGACGTTTCTGAACTGCCGGTGGCCGAAGATATTGTAGGGGCCGAGCTGAGGATATTCCAGAATCAATCTTTGTCCAGACATAAAGATAGGAATTACACTGTTACAGCTTACCAACTTATTAATAGCGAAGAAGGGTAAGCATTCAAAGTTTCTATAACTAATGAGTAGGTAAATTTAATTTACTGGAGGGATAAATTTGGCTCTGAACGAATGATTCTTCTTTTTGTTCCAGGGAAAGCGAATTGGAATATATGTCAGAAGTGGAGACGACCGCTGACGCAAATGGTTGGTTGGGTATAAACGTAACAAAATGTTTGGCTACTTGGGTGGCTTTCCCGGAATCGAATAAAGGCATCTACATGTCTGTCCGTTCTACTGATAAATGTGAGTAATCTCCGCTTTAAGCTATTTTTAGTCAACATACAAACTTAATATATTTTAGTGGATGTTAAACGAGAGTGTTTATTGATATTTTTCTTATTAGCGACCTTTGATATTGTTGGTAGGTACTAATGAGTTTTAGATACCTAGGTACTTACCTACTCTATTTATTTTTTCTCAAAAGTAGTTACCTACCTACTTGTTCGTTTTCTGTCTGACTTCTTCAGGCTTTTATGTTTAGTGCAATTTCTTCTATGGCAGAGATTGTGTATTCCTTCTTACTTTTACTTTTTTACTGTGAGGTATAGTGTCCTATATCTAACCAATATCATCTTTAAATTTTATTATTAAAAATCCGATATAGGTATTCGATTATTATAATACTAATTATTTACTATTTCCATTAGCGGAATGCATGTTTATTCATGATATTTAAATGGCGACGTTAGATGCATTGGTTATTCAAAACAGGTGGAACATTCACTTTGATTTATGCGTAGTTTTATATTAAGCAGTGGTCAGGTGTTTGGCTTTAGAGCATCTTCGCTATTGACAATGTTTTTAATTATGAAATTTTTGGTATTCCAGGGTCACACATACACTTAACCAATTTGCCCCAGATGGTCTAAATGAAGAGTGTCCATTGGTACACTTTTCTTTTCGATATTGTGTAGACTCCCAGGTAATTTACCTGAAGGCGTCTTATCATACATACACCTATGCAGGCGGATATGTAATTTTTGATATAGTTCCGCATTAATGGAAACCAGTACCTACCACTTTGCATCTGCCTCTAGTGGTTTATTCACAGCAAAATGTCTTGCTACATCATGATAATACAAAAGTATATTTCTTCTGGATGAATTAGGGACCATCCATCACAAACCGACTGGCGTTTTTCGATAAAATCTATTATTTTTTAAGAGAAATTCTTTGTGTCATTTTCATCAACTGGTACACGTGACAAAACTTGATGTATTTCCTTGGAGCGTTTATCATTTAACTGCGCTGCTAACACCCAATCACAGTCAGACATATTGACATCACCTTCTACTGTTTCATCAAACTCGGTAGGCAGCGAATTTCTGCTAAGTGCATCCACATGAGCCATCTTTACTCCTGCCCTATATTCGATAGTGAAATTAAATTTCAGTGTAATAAGCCACCATCGACCTATTCGTGGAATTAAATCACGCTTAGTCAACGTAGTCCTAAGGGCGTTACAACAAGCTAGAGTCTCAAGTTCGTATGAGTGGTAGACCTTTTCCTGGTTTGTGGAAGAGCAACTGAAGTACTGTACAGGCTTCAGTTCTCCATTTATTTGGCGTTGTAGTAATATCCCACCAATACTAAGCTTACTAGCGTCAGTGGGAAGCTCCGTAACAGCGTTTCTACAGGGCCTATTTTCGATTCAGTTGAGCCCCAAGGCCCAAGCAAAACTTCGGGCCCCCGATATATCCTATGATAACAATACAGCGGCGGCTCGTGGGCTGCGGACATGGGGGAGGGGTCATGAGTGGAATTTTTTTTTCGGGTACCAAAACATCCAAAAAGTCTTTTTGTTTTTTTAAATTTTTTTGAATCGAAAATCAATTGTACAATCTAAGGCCGGTCTCACACAACCAGAATGTCTTTCTGAATTCAGAAACAGAATTCAGGATGACACATTGCGACATTGCCTCACACATATCTTAAAAACTCCACGTCCAGTATTCGCCTCGTTTGAAGCATCTTTTGAGCGTTGTTGGAAGGGAATAATTTGTGGGGATCCTGCCATCAGGGTCCTTATTCTCAAAATGGGGGAGTTGGGAGCTGCGTTCTTATGAGAAACCTTTGTTCTCATCTTTTCTTCGTCGCTCATATTCATATTTCTATAACACCGACAAAGACAAAACTATCGTTTTCATGAGAACATGGTTCCTCGGTTTCGAGCATAGACATCCAGAACAAATTTCAGTTTATACATAAAATCTATCTGTGGTAAGATATCTTTGATTATTGTCATTACGAGTTTGTTCGTATTCCATTTGGTCTCAGAAACGCTCCATCAACATTTTAGGTAGAGAACGTTGTTTGTTTCATTTTGAAGAACAGTATGGATTTGATTCGTCACAAATATCAAAATTTAATGTGTAAACCACAATCTATGAGGAGTAAATTCCGCCTATATGTGAATAATCAAAAGCTCGGCCATTGATGATAATAGGCAGAGAGAATGATGGCATAGAGAGGGAGAAAAAAACTAACAAGGCAGATATGTTTCAAGGGCTTCAAAACTTTCTCTTAAGTGCAGCTATATCATTCGTTGCTTAAGTCCTTGTTAGTTAACAAAAACCTTAGACTGTTTCAATGTCAATACAAAAGTGTTTTTGTGTGGCACAATCTCATGTTATTATTTGTTAATAAGGACTTAACTAACGATTGATATCGCCACACTATATAACTAGAATATCTCAAAATAAAAACAAATATATTAAAACATTCTCCAAGGGCCGCTAATAATCAAAATTGGAAACTTCTCGACAGTTCGACATTGCCATTAGAAAAAGACAATCGAAAATCAATTACAAAATGGTGAATTAGGGGCCGGTATTTCAATGTAACTTTAGGGTACAGAATAAACCACAGAACCCTGACCCTAATACAATAAAGTTCTCTTTATTTACGACGGATGTGAATCTTAGCCAAATTTATAGCCGTTACTTGAATCTTCCTTGGAGTCGTGAGTTTAGAATGGACACTTGCTACTTTTCGTATCTAACTTAAGGGTACCTTAACAGTCTCAAAGTAACATTGAAATACCCAAACCTGTCAAGATGGGTATTGCTTAAGTTGAATAAGTAGGTACCAACTACCAGATTTATTGATGGATAAAAAAATTCAAATTTTTACAATTTTTGGCTTTTGATGTGAATCTTAAGATTCACCTGAAGGAACTGATTTCATATTCCATGTTTAACTTAAGAGTGCCTTAGCTAAGTCTCAAAGTAACACTTAAATATTAAACCTGTCAAAGTAGGTATTGCTTAAATTGAATAGGTAGGTATCTACCAACTATCAGATTTATTGATGGATAAGAATTTTCAAATTTTTACTATTCTTGACTTTTGATGTGAATCTTAAGATTCACCTGAAGGAACTGATTTCATATTCCATGTTTAACTTAAGGGTGCCTTAGCTAAGTCTCAGAGTAACATTGAAATACTTAACCTGTCAAGGTAGGTACCTATTGCTAAAATTGAATAAGTAGGTATCTACCAACTATCAGATTTATTGATGGATAAGAATTTTCAAATTTTTACTATTCTTGGCTTTTGATGTGAAACTTGAGACTCACCTAAAGGAACGGATTTCATATTTCATGTTTAACTTAAGAATACTTTAGCTAAATCTCAAAGTAACATTGAAATACCAAACCTGTCAACTTCAGTTCATACATAAGATCTATCTGTGGTAAAGATATCTTTGATTGTTGTCATTACCAGTTTGTTCGTATGCCATTTGGTCTCAAAAACGCCCCATCAACATTTTAAGTAGAGAACGTTGTTTGTTTCACTTTGAAGAACGGTATGGATTGGATTCGTCACAAATATCAAAATTTGTGTAAACCACAATCTATAAGGAGTAAATTCCGCCTATATGTGAATAATCAAAAGCTCGACCATTGATGACAATAGACAGAGAGAATGATGGCATAGAAGGAAGACAAAAACTTGGCATCGAAATTTCCTTTCAAGTGCGGCTAGGTCAATCGGTAAAGTCCTTGTTAGTTAACAAAAACCTCAAACTGTTTCAATGTCAGTATAATAGTGTTTTTGTGTGGCACAATCTAAGGTTATTGTTTGTTAACAAGGACTTTACTTACGATTGATCTCGCCACACTGAGATAACTAAAATATCTCAAAATGAAAAAAAAATATCAAAAAATTCTTTAAGTTCGACATGACTAACATTGCGATTAGAACAAGACAATCGAAAATCAATAATAAAATGGTGAATTAAGGGCCGGTATTTCAATGTAACCTCAAGGTACAGAATAACCCACAGAACCCTGACCCTAACACAATATAGTTCCCTTTATTTAAGGTGAATGTGAATCTTAGAGCCGCATTTTTAGTCGTTCCTTGAATTTTTCTTGGAGTCGTGTCTATGGACTAGATTTGTCACAAATATTGAAAAGATACAATTTGTGGGGGTCTTGCTATCAGGGTCCTTACTCTCAAAATAGGTAAGCAGCGTTCTTATGAGAACGAAGGTTCTTTTCTTCGTCGCTCATATTCATATTTCTATAACACTGACAAGGACAAAGCAATCGTTCTCATGATAACACAGTTCTCCGGTTTCGAACGTAGACATTCAAAACAAACATCAGTATATGCATAAGATCTATCTGGCTTAAGATATATTTGATTATTGTCATTACGAATTTGTTCGTATGCCATTTGGTCTCAATACGCCCTATCAACATTTCACTAGAAAAAATTGTTTGTTTTACGTCAAAGAACGGTATAACGGTCAGGTATACCCTATGGATTGGTTTCGTCACAAATATCGAAAAGATACAATTTGTGGGGAATAATCATAATATGAATTCCCGGCTGTATATTTGAAACATATGGAAAAACATGCGTTATAAATTATGATCTTAATTTTTCAGATGAATTCAAAACGCTCGTCAGAGTCACTCTGGCGGATCGTTATAAAAAATTCATAATCTCAAAAAATCAGATTGTGTGTGCTGTATAATAAAAATATACCTATAAAATTCCGTATGTTATGAATTCAGATTCTGAATTCAGGAACAGAATTAAGGATCTGAATTCCAGCACATCGCCGCACACATATCTTAAAAATTCCACGAGCAATCTTTTGTACGGTCCGAAAGGACCTGATGCAGATATTTATAGCGATCATCCGATAATTGAGCAGATAGTATCTAATCAGACTCAGTAATATTAATAGCCAGAACATCAGTACGTACCTTCTACGTCAGTTGGTTCATTAACGGGATGTCTGCTTAGGGCATCTACGTGTGCCATCCTAGAGCCAAAGAAATTGAATTTTTAAAGTAATCAACCACTATCTAAGTAGCTATTCTTAGTATCAGATCTTTCTTACTAAAGTGCTTCATAGTATTCAGATCTGGAATTAGATATAGCATTTGTAATACCCATTTAGAATAACCCCATCCTTATTTATCAAACACGAACCAGATGAAACAAAAAATTACCAACAAAAACGAACGTCGATTGCTAATACGTCAATTTCATCTACAAATAGGAAATTCCTAACCTAATTTTATTTGTGTGTCAAGAAGCGACATACGTTTAGTCACTAAAACGACAGGTACTTCTAAATAGGTATTAAAAATACTATACAGTCAACTGTGGCCCACATTTAAAAAAAATTGTCATGCATATATAAAAGAACAGAATGGTCATTATAAACACTTCTCTCCAAATTTTAATACAAGTGAACATGTTCACGAAGTCGAAGTATAGGAACAGTTTGTTGGCAATCCATATAATTGCAGGTATTGTCTGGCTAGCCAAAGTCCTAAAAACGGCCTAACCTTATGGACTGGAACTGGAAGAACTGGAAACTTCTCTACTGCAGTTATTTCCTGGTCTTACACCCTCTGCCGATATCTCATATTCCAAATAATCAATGGATTGTCGAAAAAAAAAAACATTTAGTCATGCGCAGGGTAAATCCAAAGTTACTAAAAACTTTTAGGATTTCTGATAAAGCTCTGTATCCTTCGTCAAAGTCAACTGCCGGAATCAAGATGTCATCCATGTAGGTCAGTGCTGTATTAAATCTTAATGATCCAAGAACTAGGTTAATACTTCGCTGAAATACAGCTGGAGCATTTGCGAATCCAAATGGCATTCGTGTATACTCATAATACCCATCCGCATAATGAATACTATTTTTGCTCTAGACTCTGCTGCCGTTGGTATTTGGTGGTAGACTAATACCATATCAAGTGACGTAAAGTGCTTGCTCCCTCCTAAACGTTCAAGATGATCATCTATTCTTGGTAGCGGAAACACGTCCTTAACCGTTTTTGCATTCAACGCACATACGCATCTCACGTGTTTTCTTTTTGACCAATAAAATAGGGCTCGCAGATGGCGAATTTGATTCCTGAATGATATCGTTATCTTGAAGTTCTTGAACAATACCACGCACTTTTTCCCGTTCGGTAAAAGACAAGCGATAAGAGCGATTAGTTATTGGTTTACTGTCTAACAAGTTTATTGACATTTAACAACCTTTGAAACAACCCAAGTTATTTAAATTTTTAGTAAAGTAATGACGGATAACGTAAAAGGTTTGAAATAGTACGTTCAACTTACCTTTTGATAAATTCTGAACAATTACGATTACTTCTGATAGTTCCTTACTAACACTTATGACTTTCCTGCACTACATTTCACAAACTCTGAAATACGATTGATGTTTTCTGAATTATAAGTGATGCATTCTATCTTTCGACATCATAGGGACTTTAAACAAAACGTCCATCGTAACTTTTGTACTATCAGGATTGCTCAATTCTCTGTTTTTAGCTCATGAAATTCGACCAGAAGACATTGGCCTAGTGACAGTAAGAGGCGACGAGGCTACACATCCATTTATGGTGGCATTTTTGAAAGCTTCCACCTCGGTCAAACCGAGAACTACCAGAGAAGTTAAAAGTCGAGTCAGGAAGTCGGATATTGGGAGTGTTTTTAGTAAAGGTAAGAACAGAACTGATTATCATCATCAAATACCATATTAAAAATAAGGATATCCATAATGATGATTTATAGGCTGGATTTGAATAACTTTTTGATGTGCAAAGCTGAATGGTGAGCTTAAATTTATGAAATTATCATTTCTGATTTTAGTCTTATGGACCGTCCTGAACACTGACCAGATTTAGGACCTCAGAGTTGGTAGAAGTTGTTCAGCTAATCTTGTTATTTTTTGTTTCTTTAGGGCTGAAATCCAGATTTGATTGGAGGGTTGTACTGAATCTTGAATTTGAATTGCCTATAACAGATGATGACCTTGTGTTCTCTCTCGATAAGTAAATGCACCTAAACTACCATCTTCCTGTTTTTTTTTTTGCTGGTCTCAGACAATATTCCTCAAACCAAACATAACTCCTATTCCATTTTGTAAAAAAATGGAAAAACTGCTTTCCCAAGTTGAAGCTGATCTTAACTATGATCATAAGGAGTTTTTTGCATCATAGCCTCTTTTGTAACTTGAGATTTATTGATTCGTGTATTCGTCTAGCACAGTTTATGATGAACCCCAAATCACAAAAGTTAGTTTCTAGTGTTACCACTGCCACCTGGTTGCGACGGTTAGGTAAGGGAGACTTTGTTTTAGCACTGGTAAAGGCCTTTTTGTACTGTGGTAGCGTGCCACCAGGGACTTTGTTTAAAGTCCCACTGAAAATATAGGTAAATTTGAACGGATACCTACTTTTTAGTAATCTGATTAGATTGCCTCTTCGAGTGCGGGTTCTTGCTACCTGAGCTGTACGCAGTTAGTCGGAATGCTAGCTTGGGGGTTTCCAAAGGAAATAAAAGAATCCGTTTTTTCTTACTAAACTCTAACAATGGTTTATTGAACAAATGGTAAATCTTGATAAGGAAATGAGAGAAAAGCAAAGAATATACAGTAGGTTATTAACAATGTTTACTGAAATGAAATGAAAGAAAATGACACGCAGAGCTTTGGATTGATAGAGAGTGAAATTAATGAGCGTCCTGTATAGGGCGTTCCTGGATGGTACAAGTTACATGAGAAAATAAAGAATAAAAGATACAGAAAATAAAGACTAGGTTATGATTCTTAGTGGGTAAAAGTTACGGGCGTCCTCGACAAGGGAATGACAAAACGGCCTTTGTTATATTCAGGGTAAGATACATGTTGGAAGAGAGATTTCAGTTGTGAAGCTAACCCAATGGTTTTGTTTTTTACACAGGGGAGAAAATAAATAATGGATAGAAAACAACAATCATGATGGATAAATTAAAATACTTGAAATTGAAACATCACTTAAGGTCTCGGAAAGAGAGTCAGCAGAAAGACGTCAACACTAAACACCAGAACTTCGTTACAGAACTGAATAAATCTAGGAGATTCACAGGCTTATTTATATTGGCAGCTTGATGACGCTTTTGGGATTCTTATCGGTCGCAAAACATACGGTTTGTTCATGGAACCAGGAGTCGAGAGTCGTATTTTAGGACACAATCAGGACACTGTTTCGGGATCCGAATGATAACCCTTGGCTCTTGACACGGTTTCGTCAGAAATTTAGCGACTTAATCTCGCTGGGAAAAAATAATTACTTAATTGTATTACGAAGCAAAAAAAAAAAAGGATTTCTAGGGCCGTTTTGTTACACTAGATACTTACCTATAATACTGTGATGATGAAGCTTTAAACTTTTGACTGCCAAATTAAGTTTGCCTTTTTGTTTTTGTAGGATACGAACCAGAAGGAAGAAGTACATGCCAAATCAACACCCTGTATATCAGCTTCAAAGATTTAAAGTGGCAGGTATGTATTGAAAACTATCGTAGGTATAGTTAAGTTAAAGATGCATTTGTTTATTTTAACTTTTTTCCTATAGGACTGGATTATCGCTCCAGAAGGCTACGCGGCCTATTTCTGTCACGGCGAGTGCAATTTTCCATTGAACGCCCACATGAACGCCTCGAATCACGCCATTGTGCAAACACTGGTGCATTTGATGAACCCGACGAAATTTCCGAAATCCTGTTGCGCTCCCACCAAGCTGTCGCCGATTTCCGTTTTGTATTTTTTGGACGACCACAACGTCGTGCTGAAGAAGTATAAGCAGATGGTTGTTAAGACGTGCGGGTGCAGCTGAGTTTGTGATTTTTCGACTGAATGGTTTATTTACTATAAGGGTAGATATTTTATGGAATCAGTGATACAGAACTATGACACGAGTATCTCAAGATAATAATGCTTTTTGTGAATATTTAATGCATTTTTTCTTGTATTTATTCTAAAGTTATTAGGTGTCTATATACCCACTTCTCTATTAAGAGAAAATATGTTAGTTGAGTATTTACAAATCACTACTTTTGTAGATTTTATATTAAATCGACTGAAAGTATGTAGTGGGTGTTTTTTATCTTTGATATTATTTTAATCACCTGTACATAAACAATGCACGTACATACAGGTGATTGAGTGATCAAAATGATATCACAGATAAAAAAAACACCAGGATATGAATTATTTGGAGTTTAATTCTCTAGAAGCCATGAACAAAATTTTGATAGGTACTGAATAAGTGTACATACAATTCAATGTGTAAATGTCTACTTAATAAAAATTTTGTTACATTTAGTTTGTTTTATTTGTGTGTACCTATGTGTATGTGTGTGTTGGAGGTTTTAGTTGTACCGCGACCAAGGTTGATCTATTGTACCCCTCCTTCTGCTGCTAAGTTCGGGTTAATTCAATATAGCGATTGTCATTAGATCAATGATACTCTCGCTTATTCGGATTTTGGATTTTTAAACTCGTTATACTTTCACGTAGTGTTGAATGGAATCTTTCGATCGGTCTATTCGAGTTTGGATTTTTTGGAGTTTGATAATGGAACTCAATTTTGTATAATGTACAAAGATCTGTCATTATAGCATTTTCGAACTCTGTTCCATTATCTGATGTGATTTTTTGAGGTATTTCATGATCACTAAAATATTTCAATAACTGTGATATTATCTCTATAGTTGTTTTCGTATTTACAGGAGAGGCTTGACCAAATTTTGAAAAGCTATCAATAATGGTCAGAAATTTCTGGTTATTGATCATGTTCAAAGGGTTTCGTACCAATGGGTGTTGGTTTAAGTCTGATTTTGTATGGTTGTCGTTCATACTTGGTTTTATCGCATATCTCGCCTACTTTGACATAATTCTGCATGTCTTTCTCGATATTGGGCCAATAGAATCTTTTCTTTGAGGCTGCAACATTTTCAGTGATTCCTCTGTGAGAGGTTATAGTCTCATTGGTGAATTTTCTTCTGTTGAAGATCAACTTCTATAATGTCTTCTAATAAAAAGTTCCAGATGTACAAGGTAAATGAATTCGCATTGAACAATTCTTGCTTGGATTCTTGTAATGCTCATATCACAACGAAGTTTGTGAATCGACCAAATTGTAAATGTTCTACCAAAAAGTTAAGGTCGCTATATATTCGAGTGACATCAAAACGCATATTCAATTAGCATAATTTTTATTAAAAGCCCTTATTTTTCGAAATCTCATATACAAAAAACTCATAAATAGAATACATATTATTCAATATCGCTCTATTAAATAATTTTAATTATTTACAACCCAGCTTAATTAAAATTAAAGCTATAAAATTTCAAAATCTTCTTGATCTGACTGATCACTTAACCCTAGTGCATTTAAATCTAAAAATCAAAAACATTTAGAAAATTATTACAATCTTCAAAAACAATAAATCACCTTGTGTAGTTGGTTGCCATTCCTTAGGTTTATCATAAGATATTTCAAACAGAGGCTGTCTTTCAGGTTTTATCAAATCGTCTTTAATATTCTGACAAAGATCATTGAAATCTTCTTCGGTTTTACAAAAAAAGCACTAGAAAATCGTCGTTCAAATAATTAAACGTATCAATAATCTACTTACAGCAGCAACACTAGGATCCATGGTCAAAATGCTCATCCTATGAGCAAACTTGCAATGGTAACTAAAATCCGCTTCTTTCTCCTCTATACTGTCCTTATTACCTACCATTGCAAATTTCTGCGTTGTGTGAGGATCGAAATACAATACTTCATTGCCAACGTAACCGATAAAATATAAGGCAGAATTTGGCCTTCCACCAATTACTCCTAAACTTTGTTTCAAGTGAAAACATTTTTTAAGTCCTTCAATGTAAATGCTATTAATCTCGGATAAACCTAATCTTAATGGTACAATAAGTAATAAGGGCTTCCAGTCAGTCTTTGTATAGTCTATTGTTGATTGACTTACACAAATGTCTCCTTAAAACAAAAGTTTTAATAACTCAATTAAAAATAAAATAAACATACTAATTTCGTTTATAATGACTACATTATCCAATGCTACATGAATTGCAAGGGTATTGCCTTCATCGTATTTTACTAGTTTTCTGAAAAAATATCTAAAGTCAAGTACATATTTATATAACAAACTCTTACTTTAAAACTTGGGCAATAGTATTGGGTCCAAACCACTGTCCGATTTCTTTACCCTCTGATACACCCATGCTAGCGATTTGATGAATTGAAAACGGTGCTTTTCTGCTATCTTCAAATTTTTTGATTATATTTAAATATGTAGTGTCTTTTGTCGTTGGTGCCCATAACCAGTCTCTTCCCAAATGTAAATTTATCATGGCTTGGGCTAGAACCATTTGGCCGCATCTCAGCATGCAGCCCCAGCCTCTGTCCGAAGTTTTTCCATCGCTACCGCCGATTGGTACAAAATCTCTTCGGTAAGTTATCCATAATTTTGAGACAATGTCTTGCCTTATTGCGTTTGTTTCTGTGAAAGAAAAATTATAAGCTGAACAAGTTTGGGGAAATATTTTTAGAAAAACATACAGGAAGAAGATGGTCTATAATAGACCAGAAATAGGGCAAGAGGGTGCGGATCAGAAAATCTTCATCAATGAAAACCTACCACAGAGCCTAAGAAGACTGTTCATGAAAACCAGAGAAATACGACAACAAAAAGACTACAGACACTGCCATAAAAATCAAGTCAGAAGCAGACCTCATGGTCCTCATGTGATCAAAGGATGCCAAAGAATAAGTATGATAAAGTAAAAGTATTTTCAAATTTTATGGGACCAAACGATATTCTAGATGATTATAAATGCACACAGGCATATATTTGTGAGGATTTAAGTCAAATAAACTGCTTTGATGATAGTGATAGGGATGTTAACATAATGCATGTTAATATACGTAGGATACACAGCATATGTCAGAATTTTGATCAGGTTTTGGTTTTCTTGGAGTCAATGGGGAAATCTTTTAACTCGTCTTATGATATAACAGTCATGTCAGAAAGACATTATATACTGAATTGGAAAGAACATACCTAATGGTAATTATGTAACTGCAAAGGTAAGAAAAACAATTTACAAGTTTTATGAGTTAAGAAATATGTTACCATTTAGAACATAGAAAATAATTTACTTCTCTTTGGTTAAATCTATTGTTAATTATGGGTTGGCTGTTTGGGGTAATACAGGCTCAACAATACTGTCAAAACTAAGTGTGGTTCATAGGTGGATAATGACATCATCCTTCTCAAAAAGAAAAGATACCCAAGTGACCTTGTTTATAAAGAAAGTAGCTAACTAACCATAGACCAAATGTATATTAAATCTGTGGTAAGGTTCATGTATAAGAATTCTTACTACAAAGAGAACATAAAGCATGGACTAAATACTAGTACTGCACAAGGAAAAGTTGAGCTGCAGAACCCAAAACATACAACCTGTCAGAACCATATACACAGTGTTGGCCCGAAAGTAAATTATGATTTGCCTAGTAGTATTAGGGAAAAAAAGTATCAAAGGGTTAAGGAGGAAATACCTAAATAAATGAATAGTGGAAAGAAATAAATAAATAGAGATGAGTGGCGACTAATGTGGGAATCCCATATAAAAGTACAAAGAATAATTAGAGATGTACTACAGCATGATATCTATGGAAAACCTGAATTGGTACTATGACTATGTATTAATTCTATGACTATTAAATTTTTACCACGAATAGCATTGTATTTCTTCCCTAAAATCCACAAAGGATCCTCAGTTTGAGGGATATCGTCTGGATCTTGTGAAGCATCCAGGACAGCCTCAAACATGCAATCCATTATATCTCTCGTTGCGTTGCACATTTAACTAACGGATATTCTATCAAACATTTATAAATTATTTAAATTAAAAGCTAAAAAATTAGGTTTTTAAAGAGAAATTTGTTTTGGATTTTTCATAATTTGACGTAAATCCGCTGATCAAGAGAGAGTGCGTTCGATAAATGGAGTAAAGATTCCTTTGTTCGAACTGGTGCAGAACGAGTACAGTATTTTTCAATCATTGACCATTTCAGTGCAGCTATTATTGGCCATTTCTATAATTTTTTTCAATTTTCTTTTTATATCTAAACAGCTAAAAGAAAAACTATGAAAAAACGCACTTGCACTTTTGCACTACTCCGAACTCGAAATTATTACTCTGGACAATGACTAGGGCAATTATTGAACGAGGAAAACATGCTCAACAAGAATTATTGCACTGGAACAATCACTCAAAACAGGGATCCGGACCGAAATGAAATATCGGTTCCGGTCCACAGCATCATGACATAAATATTGGTTCCTTTACGGTTCCGGTTCTGAGAGAAATATTTCGATTCGGTTCGGACCAGTATTCGGTTTTAACGGTTCATACCGGTATAGTTTTTCACAAAAATCTAACAGAAAAATTTATGTTTCTGTAATTTGTGGGTTCTTTTTTATTGGATTTCTCTGCCTATATAGCCTATCTGCAACAATT
Organism: Ceutorhynchus assimilis; assembly: GCA_917834065.1. Lineage (NCBI taxonomy): Eukaryota > Metazoa > Arthropoda > Insecta > Coleoptera > Curculionidae > Ceutorhynchus > Ceutorhynchus assimilis. The sequence continues at coordinate 35,816,204 of OU892283.1, read as the reverse complement.
TTAATAATGATCATTATTTCTTATGAGGTCTGGTGGCCGTATTAGGACACACGGAAAAGTTGAAAAATACAAACTGGTGCCACTTGTAGTGTTTTATTGCTATTTGAAAGTTCATTGATTTGATTAGACTCTTAAATAAATATGAATACTATTATTATAAAAATAAATAAAATTCTCCAGCCCCCCACCACGTCAAAATACCAGTGATGACGTAGGAAGCATGTAGGGTATTTACACCACAGGTTATGATTGCACTGATGTTTGCTCCATGCATATTTGGTTTTAATACATTTTTTAACATTCTAAAACAACCCTTGATTAGATCTTGTTTGCATTGCATCTTCCTTTTTTCCTTATGTTAATCAAAATTAAATAATATTTTTCATTATAAGTGTGTATTCTTAACCACGACCGCTGGCGCAAACAGCTAACGACACCGCTGATGACGCCGGGAACGGTGCAAAACCATATTATGACCTTGATCCCAAAAATCGAGGCCAATGAGCAATCCTATAGTAGTGTGTAATATCCTAGCCGAGTTCAGAAATGCTCGCTTTCCAACGCTCTGTTTTTTATGGCGATCAGGGATGCCAAACAGCCAGTAATTACTGACATTTGCCAGTAAGAAAACGCCTTGCCAGTAATTGTGCCAATAAAGTCTTGATGCCAGTAATTGAAATATTTCATCACATTTTAGAACTTTTCCAATGCATTATTTTTTTTACCGGTGAATCCACCGATGAGCATTTTATCTTTGTCTAGTACGTAGGAATTTGGAATCACTAACTGATATACCGCGTGTGGCTAAATTCAGCTGGTTTAGGCACCGTGGTGGAATGGTAGAACAAGCAATGTTGTTAATTTAAAAAGGATTTGGCAAGCTGTGGTTTGGCATTGGCATTGGTGAATTTTAATCACCGCCACCGCATCCGTGGTGGTGCACCATTTTGGTGAATTTAGCAACACGCGGAATGTTTGATAGATCGCCTTATATATTATATAATTATCACGTTATATTGCATGCTCATGCTGATTTGAATGACAATTTTTGAAGTTTCAGAATATAATGAACACAAATTCAAATTCTGGTAACTAGAGAGAGTGACCCATGCTTAAGCCAATGTCTTGAAGCTTGACGTCATCACTTCTGATTTGAAAATATATATAAAAGGAGTCAAGACTTGTGTCTGACTTGACATCGCCTAACAATAGGGCCTCAATTCGACATTTTGTTTGTATTTGCCAGTAATTGCTAGTGCGTGAAACTCCGTGCCAGTAATTTTGCAAAGAGCAGTTACCAACACTGATGGCGATTTCCATTTGTCATCAGTGCCGCACTGAGTGTATCCGCATCTTTTTCTAAAAGCATGTAACATGCAAGGATAAGGATACATTTTTTTTTGCCCTGATTCGACAAGTGGAATTAGAGTGTTGAATTTATTATGATACGGCCTAATAGCCTAATTTATTAAATTTCGGAACCGAAAAATACCGGTAAGAATCGATTAATTTATATCGGTTTCGGTTCTGCCTGCCTTACAACATTTCTATAGGTTTGTTTGGGGCAGCACTTCCTGGAGCTGCTTCATTATGCACATTGGCGCGCTCTAGAGCACCTCGGGGGCACCACGCACTAGATTTGTACCGTTCCAGTATCATGGCGTGAGACGCCTGTCTTAGTGTCAAATATGTCAAATTTTAAAAATAATTATCTGTTTGTTTGTTTTTTTATTTATCAAAAATGAAAGAGAATCATGTCGGGGATTCTATAATCACGATTCGACATACGACTCGACAACGAGACGATTTTTCCGACGATTCTAGGTTAGAAATCTCATTGGAATTATACCTTTCGACACGACAAGGCCGGTATCGTTGTCGAGTCGTGTGTCGAATCGTGATTTTAGAATCTCGGCCCAAAACTATATTTTGAAAATGTTCAATCCCGAGATATAACAAGAAATAAATAAATAAATAGCCACCCACGGATGTGACAGGTTGACGCGTACGTACAGCTCAGGAGCTCAACGCACTGAGTAGCTCCGAGCGTCACACTCCCATATTAGTTGTATTCCTTTCAAGAGCTTGAAACACTCGAGCTACTCGCTTCGGTGCTTTCGCCCCCCGATTTGCAGGGAACAGATGCGTGATGCAACAAGCACTTTTCGAGAGGAATAAGCGCGTGAAGCCCCGGAGTTCCTCCTAGGTGTGAAAGGAATACAACTACTGGAAAGCGGATCTCTGAGGCGTTCGTTTGTGAAGCTTTTATATGAATGTGTCCTGATACATGGGACTCTGTAACGAATAAAGAAATATTCTCTATTTCTATTGTCGAATCCTCTCTATTGATTTTGACAAGAGAGAAGAAGACAGCAAGTGCCATAGCGATAGAGGGATCACGAACTCTACGTTACAGAGTTCTAGATGCTGTGGTTCCAGCCCAGGTATCTGCCATATTCTGAAATATCACAGCTTAGTTCTAGTTAGTGCGACAGAAACAAACAAACCTGAAATATGGGTTTCGTTCCAGTACCGATCCGCAAAAAAAAAAAAAACGGTTCCGTTGTGGTTTTCGGTTGAATAATCGTTCCGGTCCGGATCCCTGACTTAAAATACGAACTGAGAGGGTGCTGGAACAGGTGTAGTACGATACGATAGTGCCAACACCAACAGTACAGAAAAGTGAAAATTATTCCTTTGTCCGAACTTGACTGAAGTAGTCAGACAAAGAAAATTCCACTCGCTCACAATCTGAATCAGCCCAACACACAAATTATTGCACTACACTACACATGGGTCATAATGCTAGTTCAGAGCACACTAGTACAGATAGTTGAATACGCCAGTGTTTGCACTACTCTCTTGCGTTCGAATCGAGTCTCGAGTAGTCGAACACGGAAAATTTTGCTCGCTCATGATCTGAGTCAATTCAAACATGAATCATCTCACTGAATACTAAAAATACGAACAAAGTGCGTATTGGTGTACCCAGAGCCGCTTTCGGGTGCAGAGTGCGAAGCTCCTGGAACACTTCACACCTGTCAGTGACCTGTCATTCTCCATGCATTTTTCACTCGAACGCTTGATACCGAACGGGTCAAACTGTTGCTGGAGTACTTCTGAGTAACTCGGGAGCGCTCAAAAGGTGGCACCCGAAAGCAGCTCTGTATTACCTCAGCTAATTTTATAATAGCTTTGTTCCAACACAGCCGGAAACCGTACAATGTACCGTCACGATTCTACGCAAACCCCAAATTTTGTACGTAGAATCCAATGACATTTCACTAATGAAATGTAATGTGATGTCATTGGCCGCGTTCACCAGATACAAACGTGATTTTCTGCTGAACGCTACAGTGACTCTATAACCCACAGTGGCGACAATTACTGTCTCACTTTTGATTGGTTCTAAAATCCCATATATTTATATTAAAAACGCCGCCATCTTGTTCCCAACCCCTTGCTACTTTTAAATATGAATATATGGGATTTAGGTGAACATCCATCATAAATCATGGAAAACAACGTATTTGATGGACCTAATAATGGTCATCAAATACGTCGATTTCAATTTTTTATGATAGATGTCCATTTAAATCCTATATACTAATATTTAAAAGTAACAAGAGGTTGGGAACAAGATGGCGGCGGGACCTCTATTGTCGCCACTGTATGTAAAGGTTTATTTAGCCACTGTACTGAACGCTAATGACCCAAACATGTTTTGCAAACGGTCGCCATTTTTGCAAGCATAATTCAAGAGTGTTTATAATTTTCAACAATTTGTGTTTTGTGTAATGACACTCAAAGGGTGACGTTCTATCATTGAAAAGTTGAATCGTTCAGCAGGATCAAGAGTTTACCCAACGTATTCTGTTAATATTTGTAAACTGTCTACAACCGTTTTGGTTCTGGTGAACGGAGCCATTGGTAGAATCCAAAATTCGTGAACAGAGTGGTTTCCAAATCGTTCAACAGTTTTTGACATGTTGAAACAGACCCTATGCTGATTCCTCAATAGCAAAACAACCCCGGGTCAAGCATAACTCCAGGGTTAACATTACAACTGGACACGTTCGCCCTAGAGTTAAAAGCAACTCGGAGGTGACTCGCTATTGAGAAACCGACTCTTTAGTGTAATGGCAGTTTATTGTCTTTTACGGTACAAAACCGCACAGCGAGTACAAGGAAGTCGAAATCATTGCCCCGAATCTCTGTATGTTCGACTCGCATTGTCGAACAAAGGAAAACTTGCTCATTACCCTAGGTTTGTTTGTTTGTGTTGTTCGGGGCAGCACTTTCTGCTTCGGGGCGTTCGTTTGTGAGCGTTTTATATGGATGTATTTGCCTTAATCTGAAATATTACAGCTTAGTTCAAGTTAGTGCGGCACAAACAAACAAACCACCTCATTCAATCCAATCATGAATTATTACACTGCATTCTCAAGATATGTGCTCAGAGTGCACAAGTGCAGCTAGAGGAACCCGCCATAACTGCACTAACCCTAGGGTCGTTGCCAACATAATGCGCACAGCGAGTGCAGGGAGTCAAAAATTATTACTCTGTCCACGCTCAACAAGGACTCAAGAAGCCGAACACGGAAAATTTTTCTCGCTCATGATTCGATTCAACCCGAACACAAACTATTGGACTGCACTCTCAGAATTCGAATAAATCCGATAAGAAGCATTCTATCATAGATCTGTTTTCACAGGAATCATAAACCAGTCAGAGCGTTTTTGATTGGTGCAAACCGCCAATAACCAGTTTTCTGACTATTTTGAACCAATGAAATTCGCTCTAGTTTGTGATTTCTGTGAGAATAGACCTAAGCAAATAAAAAATAAGTGCACCGACCAATTCACTATCGGCCACTAAAATTGCAGAAAAGGATAAAAGAAATCACTTATTCCATGTGTCAATGGTAAATGTCATAATTTCTGAAAAGTGAAAACTGTGAAAAGTCATAACAAACTAATAGACTACCTTGAGGGTTGTTATTTTATATTTTTATTTTCCCAAAATATCCAGTTTTATTAGGATTTTAGAGTTAATTTCCAAGTATCAAATCATACGTGAGTTTGTGCAAACCAGGATTTATTATATTTGTATTAGAAATTCCTTAAAATGACGACCGCTGCTCGTCCAACGTTTGAGCCAGCCCGAGGTGGCTCAGGGCGAAACGAAAAGGATCTCAGTGCCATTTCCAGGCAGTATTCCAGTAGGGATTTGCCAGGACATACTAAGTTAAAGTACAGGTAAGAATTCACCTATGTTGACCATCCAAAATATACTATGTTCAGAAGATGAAAATACTTAATATGTTTAAAATTTATTTAGAGAACATGGACAAGGAACCCAAGAAGAAACCCGCTCCAGAGATTTCCGCAGAGAGCTTGAAGAAAGAGAAGTTCCAAAGTCACGTCCATCTAGAGCTGCAGAGAATAAGAGGCTAAAATTAGACCAGGTAATAATAGAAAAGTTTTTATTATTTATTGCAACAGCTGTTAGCGCTTAACAATTCTAGAGTCAATTTCTCTGTTCTTTCAGGCTTCAGCAGCAAGTTTGGATGCAGACGATCCTGTTGACCATGAAGATGACTCAGATTCAAGTGAAGAAGAGGAAGATGATACTGAAGCCCTTTTGGCAGAATTGAATAAAATAAAAAAGGAAAGAGCAATAGGTAATATGAGTTTTAAATATTTCTGCTAGACAATTTCTGTAATTTCTTTGTTTCCAGAGCAAACTAAAAAAGAAATTGAGAAGCGCCAAGAAGAAGAACGCATAAGAATGGAAAATATTTTGAGCGGGAATCCGTTGTTGACACATTATTCAGCGGGAGGTCCTAAAGGAACGGACCATAAAGTCAAAAGACGATGGGACGACGATGTGGTTTTTAAAAATTGCGCGAAGTCGGAGCCCGAGAAGAAGAATAATGTTTTCATTAACGATTCTCTAAGGTCGGACTTTCACAAGAAGTTTATGGAAAAATATGTAAAGTGAATTATTTGTATTTGTTTTTATTTTGGGAATTAAGCTTTGAATTTTTCTTATCATAGTTATTGATTGTACAATACTATAAGTTTTCTTATGAATAAAAAAAAACCAAAAATATTAAACCACTGCCACTGAATTATCAATATCTTGGTTCGGTGGCTTGCTCGCTCTGTGCACTCCGAGTGACTCCGTTCGCACTCCAGCCGACACCTAAATACGCCACACTAACCTGGAACTAGGTGCGAATCGAGTCACTAGGAGTGAGCAAGCCGAACCCAGCTAATGTAGAAAAGTACTTCAATCTTTAAATTATAGAAAATACTGTGAGAATGATTATTTGGAAAGTCCCTTGTGAAATGTGGAGTGATTATGTTTGCAGAGAATTTCAGTACATAGGTATCTGCTCGTAGCACATACAAATGAAAACGCCTAAAATATCCTTATCCGAATGACAGTTCCTGAAAAATGTGAGGTTACGTTGTTATTTGTTTTTAAATTTGAAAAGTTTAAAAAATAATGAGCTCCTTTAGAAAAATCAACGAAAAACTTGTAACTTTAGGTGTCCGATACGTGAGCGGCCCTAAAAGAAAATACCCCATTAATCCAGCATTAGCAGATGACTTGCCAGGTAAGCTTAAAAACATCCGGTATATTTTTTATATGCGATCAAAATTTAAAAGTTTTTCAGTATAAACCGAGCAAAAAGACTCACAGAGTGTTTTGCTGGGGCAACGCGCAAACCGGCGCTTTAGGTATCAAGGGGCTACTTGAGAAAGAGGCTACCACGTTACGGTTTCCCAAAAGACTTGGTTTTGGGGAAAAATTTGAGGTAATTTATGTGAGATTATTTCAAAGTGGGTATTATCGTTGATTGAGGAAGTAGTTTTTTTGTCGAGATTTTGTAACCTAATGGTCAATCAACATACCCCAAACTCCATACACTCTAAATTATTCACAGATTTGAAGCCGAAATCTATGAAAAAAGGCACTCAGAAAAATTGATAAATTACCCCAAATTGCTTAACACGATTTTATCTCAGGAACTGTAAGTGCAAATGAGCTGAAATTCCCAGGGATTGTAGTCCCTTGATTGGGATAAAATTCAGTGAAAGTTTCAGCTTTCTATCTATAATAGGAAATAAATATAGTTTAAAAAAACTAAAAAACACGCTTTTATAGTAAATTGAACTGAAAAGTGAAAAATAATTTTTAATATAAACAGAAAATATTAATGAACAAAAAATATTAGAATTATTGTGAAAAAAGCGTGTGGTGCTTTGTTCCACATTTCTCCTACATTGAGCACCCCACGCTTTTTTCACAATAATTCTAATATTTTTTGTTCATTAATATTTTCTGTTTATATCAAAAATTATTTTTCACTTTTTAGTTCAATTTACTATAAAAGCGTGTTTTTTAGTTTTTTTAAACTATATTTATTTTTCACTTTTTAGTTCGATGTATTATTTTGCTGTTCATTTTTTTATTTTGAAGAAAAAACTTTAATTCTTATTTGTGTTTTGTTTATATTTTGAACCATTTATCTTTATCAACGGCTAGTGCGTCGCACCGCACCGGTACCACACTCACACTGAGTGTGTCATTCCTGAATTCGCCCCAGAGATTTCCAGACTTTTGCAGACATTGAGACTTATTCAGAGCTTTCCAGAGTCTTCCAGATTTCATCCAGATTTATCCAGACTTGTACAGACTGATCCGGATTCTGGAAAATGATCCCTAAGTCTTTTGGGACCTTTTCCAGAATTTTCCCGACCCTTTCAAGAAGTTTCCAGGCCTTTTCCAGATGTTTCAAGAGATTTCCAGACTCTTCCAGACAATATCCAGACTTATCCAGAGTTTTACAGATTTCTTCCAGATTTATCCAGCCCTTATCCAGACTTGTACAGACTGCTCCGAATTCTAGAAAATGATCCCCAGGTCTTTTGGGACCTTTTCCATAAATTTTCCGACCCTTTCAAGAAGTTTCCAGGCCTTTTCCAGACGTTTCGAGACTTTTCCAGACGTTTCCTGACTTTTCCAGTCGTTTCCAGACTTTTCCAGACGTTTCCAGACTTTTCCAGACATTATCTAGACTTATCCAGAGCTTTCCAGAGTTTTCCAGACTTCATCCAGATTTATCCAGACTTTATCCAAACTTTTTCAGACTGATCCGGATTCTAGAAAATGATCCCCAGGTCTATTGGGACCTTTTCCAGAATTTTTCCGACCCTTTCCAGAAATTTCCAAATCTTTTCCAGACGTTTCCAGAGATTTCCAGACTTTTACAGACAATATACAGACTTATCTAGACTTGTACAGGCTGATCCGGATTCTGGAAAAAGATCCCCAGATCTTTTGAGACCTTTGGCAGAATTTTTCCGACCCTTTCCAGAAATTTCCAGGCTCTTTCCAGACGTTTCCAGAGATTTCCAGACATTTTCCAGACTTTTCCAGGCTTTATCTAGATTTATCCAGACTTGTTCCAGCTCACTTGGCTTGTTCCAGGTTCTTGTTCATACACTTCCCAAGGGTCCAAAAGTTCGCACGCATCCCTATGTGCCCGTGTGATAAACATTTTCAATGTTAATTACAAACATACATACATACAAACATACATACATACAAACATACATACATACAGGTGAAGCTAATATAAGTGTTAAAAAAGTTATGACCTTTCAAAGTAACCTTGTTACTAAAACGATGAAATTTCAAATTTTTTTTTGTCGATATTTTGTATCCTAATGGTCAATCAACATACCCCAAACTTCATACACCAAATTATTCTCAGATTTGAAGCCGAAATCTATGGAAAAAAGGCACTCAGAAAAATTGAAAAATTGATAAATCACCCCAAATTGCTTAACAGGATTTTATCTCAGGAACTATAAGTGCAAATGAGCTGAAATTTTCAGGGATTGTAATCCCTTGATTGGGATAACATTCAGTGAAAGTTTCAGCTTTCTATCTATAATAGAAAACAAGTTATGACCTTTCAAAGTTTTCCAAAATCTACTTCCTCAATCAACAATATTATAATAAAATCTAGTTGGTGTATACCTCGGTGTATACTATAACTGATTTGTGAAATGAAAATGAAAGGAAAAGCCATCCTAGAGACTTTAACATCAAAGTGATTGGGGTAAGACACACACAGAAAAGAATCATTTGTGTGATGGTGATGCAAGCTTAGATGAATAGTTTCGTCATAGGTTCTTGAATTTTTTCTGGAAAGTGCTTTATAACTTGTGGTAACCAACTTTGTTATTTTATTATCCATGTAATTTTCTTGCAGATTGAAGTATCTTCTAGGGTCCCCCAGGGAGGACACTGTTCTCCGTTACTGTTAAATCTGTTTGTTAATGTCCTAAAAAATATCTTGAAGTATTGAGAGTTTTCAATGTTCGCTGATAATCTCAAACTTTTGTCAATTATTGCTAATGAACTATAGATCAGATTATTACAAAAATACCTTGATGACCTTTCTCAGTGGTGTCAGAGTAATTTATTAGATTTATGGCACAGCTATTACTTAAGGGATATTTAATCCTTGATTTAATCTAAATGGAGCTTTAAATGTGACTTTTGGTCGGACTTTTGTTTCTACAAGAGTCACATTCAAAGCTTCACTTGGATTAAATATTCCTTAAGTTATAGCAATGCAAATGGCCATTAGACTTGAATATATTGTAGATAAATGTTTTCAAATTTGTTTCGACAGAAAATAGTTATTTTTGTATCAAGGGCGCGAAATGCTACTTTGGTCGAGATCACCAAAGTATTTCGCGCCCGAGTTGCAAACAATATTTTTTCTACAACTCCATTTAAATATCAATCATTCCAAGCCAAAATTGCATTTTCAATCAAAGGTAGGTGAATTTTAATTATTTTTGATTTCCTGACAGGTATGTGTCACCATGACACCCAGTGTGCGAACTAGCTATTTCGCGCACGGCGTCATGGGAACGTTAAAAAATCAATACCTGGGAAAAAAAGTGCCACTTCGCAAACTGTCATGAGTGTGCGAACATCATAATTTTTTGACAGTTGTAGAAAAATAGCTATTTATGTACCAAGGGGATTATGTAGATTATAATGCCCGAAGGCGAAACTAGCCCGAGGGCCTATGGCCCGAGGGATATATTTCGCCTAAAGGGCATTATAATCTTGAAATCCCCGTGGTGCATACAATGCTTTATTTTCTACTCAACACAATGTTTTTTCATCAATTTGTTATTAACAAAATCAGTTAAACTTGTGTGACAGAATATTGTTTTGTATTTTGACATGTACCTGTACCTGTGACCTGTACCTGTACCTGCGATCTGTACATAGAAACGAAATACATTAATATATCTATAAACATCTCATAAGGCAAGGCAACGGTGGTGGTCCTGTAGGTTAAGGCGCTGGACTACATGGGAAACATTGATGGTAGACCGGGTTCGAATCCTGGCTAGACCGAAAATTATTTTCGGTCAGACATTTAGTGGCTGCCTAGGGTAAAGTGCAAATTAATAGAACAACAACAACAAAAACACCTTAAGGTATTATAAGCGGGCGTTATAGATCATAACGCCCGCAAAAGCGGGCGTTATGGATCAGGTTGTTATAGGTGTGTTAACGTATTTCGTTTCCTAGGTATTATGGATCTATAATAGTAAAGTAGAAAATAAAATATATAATACCACCATGTTACACAATCAACGGACAGAAACTTAAAATAAATGATTTAGGTATAGTGTTTGATTCTGAATTGAGCTTTAATAATCATAAAGACCATTTGGCAGTAACGGCTACTAGAATGTTAGGTTTTACTTTTGAAAATTGTCGGGGGTTGTCTTCGCAGGCGGTAAAATCAGTATATATTGGGTTAGTGAGATCACAACTGGAGTATGAGTCAATTGTATAGACTCCCCAGTATAAGTAATGTCTATGTTATTGCTTGAGAGTGTGCAAAAAAAATTCTTGAGATATTGTAATTACACGTTCAATCTATCTCATTGCTAACCATAGTCCATGACTACTCTCAGATATTAGATTACCTTAAGCTGCTTTCATTGGACAAAAGGAGAACAATGTTTGACATTTGCTCTATTTACAAGTTATTTAATCTTAGACAAAATAGTTTATTTTATGCCTATTGGGTTCTACAGGACCAATTAGACCAAGAAGCTCATTTTGCCCTCTCGGAGAGTTGAAATTCAACTGAGAGAAATAAAAGTCCCATTCCTGGCTCTCCGAGAAAAGTGAACTCTGATTTTTGATCATTTTGTAATGAAAGTTCAGGTAGAAAAGGCTCATTTTTTACTCTTGTGGAGCTGAATTTGAAATATAGAAACATAAAAATTCTATTCCATGCAAACCTAAAGTTGAAATTGAGCTATAAGAGTATAAAACTCCGATTTATATCCAATTTAGGGCGGGTATTATAAAACTATTTTGACATAATAACTGAAAGTTAACTTCTGGAAAAAGACGTTTTTTCTCATAGTTATTCCAGAAGTTAACTTTTAGTTATCTGTCAAAATAGTTTTATAATACTCACCCTTGGAGGCATAGATCACAGGTCACATAGAGCAATATAAAAGAAAAACCTTATTTTTCACTTTCATATTACATACTGAAATTCAACTAAATAAGTATTTTTTCAGGCCTCAAAACAGTCATTTGAGCTATTGCGATTAAATAGGCTCATTTTGCCCCCTCATAGAGCTGAATTTCAACTGAGATAAGTAAAAATCCCATTCCTGGTTCTCCTAGAGAAGTGTACTCTGTCTTTTGATCATTTTGGAGTAAAAGTTCAAGTAGAAAAGGCTCATTTTTCACTCTTGTGGACCTGAATTTGAAATATAGAAACAAAAAAATTATTGCAGGCTCACCTAAAATTAAAATTGATTTATAAGAATATCAAAGTCCGATTTTTGTCCAATTTGGAGAGAGGCATATAGGTCACAGGTCACATAGAGCGATATAGAAACATATTACTGAATTTCAACTAAATATGTATTTCTTCAGGCCTGAAAACAGTCAATTGAGCTATTGCTGTTCAAGAGGCTCATTTTGCCCCCTCATAGAGCTGAAGTTCTACTGAGAGAAGTAAATATCCTATTCCTGGCTCTCCTAGAAACTTAAAGTCTGATTCTTGACTATTTTAGAGTGAAAGTTGAGGAATGAAAGGCCCTTGTGGAGCTGAATTTGAAATAAAGAAAAATAAAAATTCTATTCCAGGCTCACCAACTTTGTGCAATAAAAGTTTCAAACTCTGATATCCAAAATAGGTCACATAGAGCGGTATAAAAACCTCATTTTTCACCTTCATATTGCTAAAATTCAACTGAATATGTATTTCTTCAGGCCTCAAAACAGTCAATTGAGCTTTTCGGTTCAAGAATTTGATATACTTGGAGGGATTAAAAGTACCGTTTTAATCCCTGTTTCTTTTAAATGAAGTGAAAGTTCAATCCCCGGGAAATAAAGTTCTCAGGGATTAAAATGACCGACTTTACTCTCCTAAAACAGGGACTGAAGTGCATAAAAAACATTACGGAGCAACACAAAATGATCGACACAGTCGAAAGCCTTCGACAAGTCACAAAACACCGCTGCTGAAGGGTGCTTCTCATTTGTACTCAAAGGGAGAATATCGCAACAGATTCTTCTTTGCCCCACTAGGAGAGGGACCCGTTCAGATTGAGAAATGAGAGAACTCTAATTTTTACCAGTATCTCAATCAGCTTACCAGTACCAAGTGAAGGAAGAAGAGATATAGTCCAAGAAACGGAGATCTGAAAAGAGGGGTTACCTCAACATAATTAGAAGTTGAAATTTTTTTGGGGGGATCGGTTCATTTTAATATGCTAAACAACATATTAAGTTTGCGACCTTGTACTTCCATAGGGTTTTCAGTTAGGGGTGGTTTTTAGGGGTAATTTGCGGTTTATGGAGAACGCTGCTCAAGGGGATGGTTCAATAGTAAAAAGTTTCAAATGAATGTTGTAGCTGAAGTTTTTTGCTATAAAAAACTCAGCGACAGCACCCCTCTATCTTCTATAGTTTTTTTTCTGCAGCTTCTTGAATAGTAGCATGTTTTTGTTCAAGGTCACTGAATCAACGTTTTGCCATTTTACGCGCATTTGTTGCAGCAGCGGCCGAATGCATAATCCGATTTCAATTTTTCAAACACCACATTATTTCTAATGAAATGCACTCTCCAATGCTTTTTTGTTCGAATTTTTTGCTTGAAAATTAAGCGAGCACGGACTTGTCTAATGTGCGAGGAAGTTGTAAATTGCATCGAAAACTACCCCTTTCTTGCATTCACTCTAATTTCTAAACGGGGCCAAATATTTGGTGACAGTTTTCGACAATTGGCAGCCCATTTATTCCTCTCATAATGCCCCAGCGGATTTTTTTTTCGTTAATCACTTAATGACTTATTGGCCTGAAAACGTCGCGCGGGATTTTTCAAAAAGTAAAAAATAATTAAAATTGTCGCATAGCGCAGAAATTTGGTACGATGGCCTTATTTATTGTTCTTACGAATATACTGCAATTTTAATTGCTTCACATGATATAAAATTGCAGTATAATCATGAGAACAATAAATAAAGCCATCATACCAAATTTCAGCGCTATGCGACAATTTTAATTTTTTTTTTACTTTTTGAAAAATCGCGCGCGACGTTTTCAGGCCAATAAGTCATTAAGTGATTAACGAAAAAAAAATCCGCTGGGGCATTATGAGAGGAATAAATTGGCTGCCGATTGTCGAAAACTGTCACCAAATATTTGGCCCCGTTTAGAAATTAGAGTGAATGCAAGAAAGGGGCAGTTTTCGATGCAATTTACAACTTCCTCGCACATTAGACAAGTCCGTGCTCGCTTAATTTTCAAGCAAAAAATTCGAACAAAAAAGCATTGGAGAGTGCATTTCATTAGAAATAATGTGGTGTTTGAAAAATTGAAATCGGATTATGCATTCGGCCGCTGCAGCAACAAATGCGCGCAAAATGGCAAAACGTTGATTCAGTGACCTTGAACAAAAACATGCTGCTATTCAAGACGCTGCAGAAAAAAAACTATAGAAGATAGAGGGGTGCTGTCGCTGAGTTTTTTATAGCAAAAAGCTTCAGCTACAATATTAATTTGAAACTTTTTGCTATTGGACCATCCTTTTGAGCAGCGTTCTCCATAAACTGCAAATTAACCCTAAAAACCACCCCTAACTGAAAACCCTATGGAAGTACAAGGTCGCAAACTTAATATGTTATTAAGCACATGAAAATGAACCGATCCCCCCCAAAAAATGTTAACTTCTAATTATGCTGAGGTAAACTTCCTTTATTGCTTGGACTAATATAGCATACGAAAATTTCGAGGGAAATTTGCTGGAGAGTCCGAGTCTCCCCCACTACATGCTTAAAGGATATTAGGAAATATGACCTTTTCAAAGGAATCATTTATTGCATCTCCAATAGTCATCATAGCCCAAGGAATTTTGGAACTTCGTTTACCAGTCAGAAACAACTACTCCGAGGGCAAATACCCCTACCGGCGTTGAACTACACTGATTGGCCTGAGCTTTCGTTGGTAATGAAAATTGTTAAAAAGTCTTTTTCAGAGGTAATGACCAACGTGAATTCAGGGACACAACGGTCCCTGTTTGGGAATCGACCCACTGAGCAGTGGACTCAGACTTCCCAACGAAGTTCAATTTTGCTTGGACAGGGAGCTTCAGCCTATGTCCTTCTGATGAGTCCTGACAAGAACGAAACGCGTCAAGGGAAGTCTGAGTCCACTGCTCAGTGGGTCGATTCCCAAACAGGGACCGTTGTGTCCCTGAATTCACGTTGGTCATTACCTGAAAAAGACTTTCTAACAATGAACTTTTGTTTTTGAAGTTTACAAGAGTTTCTTTGATCTCTCAGGAACATCGACTAGTGCCAAGAAGAAGGAATTTGAGACGTTTTTGTCTGTCAAATAGCCTAGAGGATCATTCTACATACTTCTTGGACGCGCCCTAAAATTTGAAATCAACCGCTATCTCTAGTCTTTTTTATCGAGGGGTAAACCGCCAGCAAAATTTGTACACTGAATACATGGAGTACCTACATAGGGCGTGCTTATATAAGAGAAGTGAAAACATTGGATTAGATGAGAAAATAAGAATACATGAGGTTATACACTAGAATACATTGGCGGTTAACGTCTTAGTTGTTTTGATGTTGTTAAGGTGGAGAGTACCCTGCATCATTTTGTTTCAATGGGCTCTTTCATTAAAATTTGAATACGTAATTTAAGCATAAAATCTCAAATGAGGTACTATTTTAGGTATATTTGCAAAAAAAAAATTATTCACGAGCTTAAATGAGTTTTCTAGGCAGGTGGAAAAATTTAAAATCCTTGAAACGCGCCAGGGATATGAGCATCTTCTACCAATCAAATTTAAGAAGACTCCATCGACAAAGCACGAACAGCTGCTCCGGTGGCTTAAAGCTTTGATTGCGCTAGTTGCCAGGTGTAACTCTTTTTTATTAATCCTTTCAGCAAGAACTCCCAAGTTTTTCAAAAGGGAGTAAAGGTGCAATGTCGGTTCTTGCGCAATTTCGTCTATTTTCCCATCTATATCTCCATAAGAAAATCTAAGCTTCATTCTGCACTTTTTTGTACCATGAAAGGCAGCGGGGCTTATTCCTGGAAATTTTACCCCCACCCCAAAATGGTACAAAAAAGTGCACAATGAACCTTAGATTTTCATGGAGATTTACATAGGAAAATGGACGAAATTGCGCTAGAACCGGCATCGCACCTTTACTTAAGGGTGCAGAAAATTCAATTTTTAGTTGTTTAACCAATTATGCCAATTTCAGAAATTAGTGAAAGAGCCAACTGAAGATAAGATGCTTTTTTTGAGCAGATCCTGCTGTTCTAGTGGATAATAATTCATCTTTGCACAATTGACCCTCAATTTAAATTACACTTATTAGTTTCGTGATAAAAATATAGACTTCTATTGCTTAGCTGAGACCCTCAGATCAAAATCATTGAAGTACTGGTAGAGCATTTTATTCCTTCTAGGTTGTTACCGCAGCTGCAGGTTACGGTTTCACCGTTTTCGCAATAGACAGCTCGACAGACGTAAAATTGTACGGAACAGGCATCAATTCAGACTCCCAATTAGGCCTTCATGAAATTAGAAAAGACCACCCTTTGGAAATAATTTTTTATCCTCAGCCGATTTCGTTACCCATTAGGTAAACAAAAAATTATTAGCCTTTTCAATTAAAAAAAAATATATATATATTTTATTAGATATCCAGAAACAACTAAAATCCTTAAACTAGCAGCTGGTAGGGCGCATTTACTTGTTCTAACAGACGAAGGGGTGTTTCTATTGGGCAATAACGCTTACGGACAATGCGGCAGGAAAATTATACCCAACGAGGATTATATCAAAAGTAATGTAATAAATCACTTGGATAAAATTGACGGCAAAAATATTGTTGACGTTGAATGTGGACAAGATCACAGGTTGGTCAAATTTAAAAAATTAATATTTAAAAAAATAATAAAAAATGAATTTAGTTTACTTCTAGCCGAAGATGGTTCAGTGTATACTTGTGGCTGGGGCGCGGACGGCCAAACAGGCTTGGGACATTTCAAAAGTACGGAAAATTTCAGTAAAGTTGAAGGAGACATCCAAGGAGAAAAAATTGTACAGCTAGCTTGCAAATCTGATTTTGTTTTGGCTCTGAATGGTGTGTTGATTGTATTGTTATTATTGTATATTTTATGGAGTTTTTAGATAAAGGAGAGGCTTTTGGTTGGGGTAATACCGAATACGGACAAATTTCGTTGCCGAATAACGAGCAACAGCTAGCTAATCCTACTTGTATTGATATGGTTAATAAATTGGGTAAAATTACAAGTGTAGCTAGTGGAGGGTCTTTTTGTTTAGTAGCAAATGGTGAGTTTGTTTTTCTGTCTATGTAGAATATTTTCTAACCATTCACACATTAGATTCTGGTCAAGTTTTTTCATGGGGCTACGGTCTTCTTGGTCTAGGACCCAACGCCGACATGTCGAAAAAACCCCTGAAAATCCCCGAAACATTATTTGGTCGAAACGATTTTCAACCAGATACCAGAGTGATTAAAGTTAGATGCGGTTTGAATTATTCAGCGGCAGTGACGAATTCTGGAGATTTATTTGTTTGGGGCAGGAATAGGGATTGTTGTTTGGGGTTGGGACACGAAAAAGATCAGTATTTTCCTTTGAAGGTGAATAATGGTTATTGTTGAATTTGGGTATTAATTAATTGAATATTTTTTAGGTTGCGATTGGAGGGTTTGTCCAAGATGTATTTTGCGGGCTTGATCATACTGTAGCTTTATGTAAACCATTTATTTAGGAAATAAATATAATTTTGAAAATCTAATAGGTTTTCTTGTTCTATGCTGAAGTGGAGTTTGGGTTACCCTGACAATTATAATAAATTAGCTCCAATTTCTAATGGCGTAGATAATAATTATGAGTGAAATAAGGTGCTTTACGCACGTATTGCATACACAATTTTTTCTACTACAAATCAAATAATGTCTAAAAAAAATAGATTTGGCCAAATACTTTACGCACTAGTACGTGAAGTATTTCCACTTTACGCACTAGTGCGTGAAGTAATTTACCAGAAAAATACTAAATTGACAGTGTTGACATCTGTCATATATAAATATTTTTGAAATCTGGGGAAAAATTCATATGTAAAATGTTCTGTGAAGTTGGCATTTCAGAGTCTCAGCTATGAGATACAAAAATAATTTAAGAAGCATTTGGTGGAAGTGTAGTGAAGCCTATAGGAGTAATTTCGCGGAAATTGCAGTGTAGAAATGTTGAATTTTTTGGAGATTTTATAATTCTGGATGAAGTTGTTTATCCTTTACTGGGTCTTGAATCTTGTGCAAATTTAAATCTCGTTATTCCACACAAGGAAAATATAGATTATCTGAGTAAGTTTGATAGGTAGGTACTTGAGATAAATTTGTCAATAATAACTCTGAATTATTTGAAGGTCTTGATAAGTTTTAAGATAATGTGAAATTCAAGTAAATATTGATGCTATACCTGTTATCAACCCACCCAGAAGAATACCTTTTGGCATTTGTGACAAATTAAAGGAAACATCATTGAGTTTAGAACATAGAAAAATAATTTCAAGAGTGAAGAAGCCCTGTGGCTGGGTTTATAATATTGTTATTATCGAGAAAAAGGATGGCTCATTAAGATTATGCTTGGATCCACGATTTTAAATTTAGAAATTAGAAGGCCTGCAATATTTACTTATTCCTACTCTTGAAGATATAGTTGAAAACCTTACTTTGGTTGTTATAAATTTAATCGATTGCCTTTCGGGCTCAATATGGCCCCAGAGCATTTTCAAGCCATAGATGAAAAAAATTTTGGAGATTTTAAGGGTGTGCAAGTGTAAATTGATGACCTGATGATAGCTGCTGATTCCTCTGAGAAGCATAATCAAATTTTGGATTCTGTCTTGATAAATTTCAGAACAAATCATAACCTCTGGTGACTTCAATGAATTAACAAATTGGAGACATAGCGTCATCACGCTTACAACAAAGGATGAGAATAAAATTACTTGATAAGTTAACATTAAATTACTTACCTGGGAAATATTTTATTCATTGCGGATTTACTTTCACGATCTTATTTAAATGTGCAAGAGAGTGAAGGCGATGATGCATGGATCTCAGAAACTGTTCATACTTTAAGTAAAAATTTAAATATATCAGATAATAGAACTTATTTTAAACAGGCTACAGCCCAGAGCCGGTGATCCAGTTTTGTCAAAAGTTTTGGTTTACATTTTGAATGGCTGGCCTAAAAATAATGAACTTCTAATCAAATACTTCTTGCATCGATATCATTCAAGTTTAGGTATCATAATATAATATATAATATATGTACCTATGACAGACTTCCTCAGACTGAAACCTAAACATTCCAGTAAATCGACAAAAGCTGATATTAGTAACCATGACATTTTTGAACAAATTTTACCAGATTTAAAGATAAAATTGATTTGAATAACGAAGTTCTTACTATGTATCTCCAATCCACATCTACTTAAAAACTATGAGTTATTGGGAAATCTAAGAAGCAATTTCGGTGAGAACATCGTAATAAATCTAGAGAAAGGTCTCTCTAACTACATTATTTCAACTAGTCATCTGACTGATACAGAACAGGAAGATAGCTCACAAATAAAAGTAAGGAAAATGTCCAAAAAATATTGAAAGATCATTACTCAGTCATTATCATTGTGCAAAAATGTTGAAATCCAGTATATTATGTGCTTTTCCTAAGTTTCAGCATTTCGGAATACCTAGAGATTTACCAAAAAAAATTATTCCACCTTCTCTGTTCAACTTTGTTTTATGGTTGCTCACCGACGCGCTGCGGTAGAATTCACAGATGAAGAAATAATTATACTGAATACGCGTGATGAAGATAAGGTGGTAAATCTATGTCAAGACATCATTTTTTACAATATATAGGTAGTTGCGGAATAAAAACGCCAAAACATGTTGGATTGGCCATTCATGTGATAAAGCAAACAAGAAGTGAAAATGTTGTAGATGTATTAAATAAATTCGGAGTTTGCATTAGTTATTCGGATGCTCAAAGGTACATTAATGATTTAGCTTTGCGTGTGGATGAAGAAGTGACTGCAAAAGGCATATTTTTACCGCATAATTTAGAACCGACGATTTTCATGTAGTATGCAATGGACAATTTGGACTTAAAAAGCATACAAAAGACGGGAAAACAACCCAGGGTACTACTCACATAATGTATCAGAAACGATCAACTACAACAAATCAGCTGAGCACTCCTAAGGGAAAATTACGAGAGTAAAGAAGGCTGATGATTTTAAAGCTCTTACCGTATCATCAGCTGATAGAGCAAAGTACAGGTCTCTGAGGCAAATCAATGAAGCTAATATACAAACTTCTTCCAAGAACCATGATCTGTCAATAATATGGAAGCTTGTCAACCTAGAATACGACGATGATGATAAAACTCTTTCTTCGATAACTTGGTCGCAATTTCATGAAACATATTTCTCCAGTCTACTGATACAATTAAAACAAACATTGGTTATGTGATCCTTTTGTTGATCAGTCACCTACTAATATAGAAGTTGTGCAGCAGTCTATACAATACTTCATGAAAGTCTCGGAAGCAAATGGACAAGAGTTTTGTGTTATTAGAGCAGACGAAGCCGTCTATGAAATCATAATTACTTTGAACAAAAAATATTCTGAAAGATACAAGTCGGTTATCCCTCGAATGGGTGGAATCCATATTTGTTTGAATTTTCTGGAGGCTGTTGGGAAAATTATGGCGGATTCGGGGATTGCTAAAGTATGTTTGTCAGGTACAAGATTATCGAAGAAGGCAAAGATTATTATAAAATGTCAGGATCCACAAAATCATGCATTCTGCAATTTTCAAATTGTACTGGGAGGCTTTTCTTGATTAGCTTGCTCTAGATTATGTTCAAGATGAAGCAATTACTTTAACATCGGAAACCGTTTCCATATTGCGCAAAAACATGCTAAAAACCTCGACGAACCTTTCAGAGATTGCTTACAGCAATCTTTGCCATCTAATAACATAAGGACGCAAAGAATAACCTTTTTTCCGGTGTAACGATGCGGGATAATACTACAGTTCAGAAATATTCATTTGCGTTACCATTCCTGTCATCGATATCAGAACAAGTTCAGAGTAATTTGCTGAATATCCATGATCGTCCAATTGAAAAACATCATCACGAACGACTTACCGACAGAAACTTAAATTAAAATTTATTTGAACATCGATATCCAGAAATTATTGAGAAACAAGTAGTAATCGAGAATCGAGAGACCTGTGTCCAAAAAGTCAGAGCTACGGCAGAAATAAAGTCAGTAAACAAGAAGCAGTACCTACCGTGAAAGAGTTATCGAATTAAGGTCGATTCATACATAGCAGTGCCGGTCCGGCACGTAATTTCACCGGCCGTAAACGCACAGTGATTTCTATTCATATTGGTCAGTGTTTCATCAGTGCCGTGTCAACATAGCCAAATGGAAATATTTTCCAGGTGAAGAACTTTTGCAGATCGCATTGGTTTTGGACGAGGACATGGAAAAACTAGTAGAAGAACAGGTAGAAAAAGACTTTGGGTCCATCCTGCATGGAAAAAGAAAGGTACAGAAGGGGAATTTATAACATTATACAAGGAATTTTTTTGAATATTTTAGGATTTCAGAAAATTCGTTCAACCTATTGTTGTGCAAGAAAGAAGTTCATTCGAAAAAGCATGTCATAGGTCATACAAAACGGGATAACCACGGACCAACTCAACTTGTACGGCCGTGAAAATCCAAAAATATCGTCAGGAACTAATATAACGATCACGTTACGGTGCCGGCGACAGCACTGTTTGCACTGTCACGGTCGCGCGTCGGGCAGATGGGAATAGGTACCATCAAATTCCTATGAGAATAATTTAGACTTCGCCGGTGAAATCACGTGCCGGTTACGGCACTGTCACGTCACTGATATGTGTGAATCGACCTTTAACCGAGAAAAGAAGCACGACGTGAAATAACAAGGCAGCGCGAAAATATTCGAGTTTTATTAAATGTTCATAAGTAATGTAAATTCCTTCGACCAATTAGAATTCCAGGTAATTAGGTGTGGGCAGCAGTAAATATATTATTGTTAAATGTAAGTAGAGTTTTTTATGTTCAGCCAGAAATTGTGAAGGCGAGAGTCTAGTCAAACTGTAAATTAAAATTTTGGTAATTTGTTGCATACAAGGGAACTTTTACGCTTATCTATAATAAAAAACATTTCTGTAGGGGAAAATAAGGAAAATACTTGGAACTATATCAATTTTCTTTAACATTTAATAAGATGCTTATTGGAGATTGAATAATTTTATTGTAAGATTATTTATGACCGACGCCTGTTATTTAATACAAGAAGTAAACTTTATTTTAATTGACCACAATATTTCTGTGTTTTACTCTCCACCCGCAAATAGGACCCACATTAATCTGTGTCTCCACTCAGAAATTCAATTCAATTCAATTCAAAACAAGCTTTATTGTCAAAGAACAAAAAATCTTATTGACAAAGCATTTTTATACATAGGTACTTACTAATATTAAGATTAAGATTAAGATTCAGTAAACAACATTAACTAACATTGTGCACAAAAAATAAATAAGTTAGTAAATGGTACAAAAAAAGATAAGCAACAAACAAATGACAGACAAATTTAAGACTGATAAATACAACGACAGTTAGGCCAAAATACAACATGCATGCAACAGAAGCAGGAAGGCTTTAGTCCTATATAGAGGCATTTAGAAACTCATCAAACTGTATAAAAGGCATGTTGAAGTAGAGTGCTCCTCAAATGGCTTTGAAACCGTGAAATATCTGAGATATTTCCAATAGTTGCAGGAAGGTGATTATAGAATTTCACGCTGTTGTAAATTATTGAGTTCTTCACAAGAGTAGAGTGCGGAATCGGGAGCGGTATATTGTGCGTCTGTCGTATGGAAAAGGCAGTTTGGTGTACAGGGAACGAAGATATGTGTTTATGTAAGAGACTTACCGATTCAAGTATAAAAAGGCATGGCAATTAATGTTAAGATGTTAAATTTTTTAAATAAGGGTTTGCAGTGTTCCACCGAGGAGGCACCAGCGGTAAAGCGCACTGCTCGCTTCTGGAGTTTAAACACTGATTGAAATAGGTATTGGCTACAACAGCGCCAAAAAGGTAGTCCATAGAAAAGGTGGGATTGTATCAATGCAAAATACACTGATTTTGCTATGGTTGCATCCAAATTTGTGACCACAGCTCGGATACAGTAGCAACCAGAAGCAAAAGTTTCCCGCGAAGTGCGCAGTGACATGGGATTGGAATTTAAGATCAACGTCAAGTTGAAGTCCACGAAATTTAGTATTTTAGAGAGGATTTGATGGAGAATTCGTCTCAATCAATATCGTCAACATTACATCGGAACCCAAGCACCCGAGTCTTACCAAAGTTAAAAAGCAGTCCATTTGCATCACACCAACACTTAATGGCCCTGATGTCCCCAGAAATCATCTGAACCAGCTCACCAGAACTTCCCCTGTGACACACAACCGCTGAAATATCCGCGAACGCAGTGAAGACTCCCGATATATCAAAGTAGAGAAGATGATTGATATAGATGAGGAATAATATTGGTCCCAGGACTGATCCCTGTGAAACCCCACGGACGATTGGCTGATCAGAAAAACATTTTTTATCCAGGGTAACACGCTGACTGCGATGTGAAAGATATGATTCGAACCACCTCGAGATCACACCCTTAAAGCCGTAGACCTCTAACTTCTTCAGAAGAGTACTGTGACTCACACAGTCAAAGGCCTTTGAGAAGTCACAAAACACCCCCGCGGTAGCAAAGTCATTGTTGTAGTGCTTCAGGAGTTGTTCCAGAACGCGAAACATGGCATCATGGGTACCCTTCTTAGGAAGGAATCCAAAAATTATTGGGGTCTCACAAGTAAAAGGACTTGAAACTTTGAATATTGATAAAATCGTATCAGTTAAACTCACATTTTCCAGCCAAAAGCAGAAAGAAAAGAGCGGTACCTACGTCGAAGATTTGTAAAAACTACGAAGACGAAGTAGATGTTTTAAGGAATTTGCACTACGAGAGACTTAGGCGAGGCATCCAAAATCCAAGCATTTTCTTTTGAATGGACCCATGGATCCCTCTTCGTTGTTTGAACCTGACATAGACATATCATCAGTTTGTAATTATTCAATGCGGAAGGGGAACAAAAGTGAGTTTTACAACGTAATTCAGAAAGAAGCACCGTCAGAAGCCAAGGAAATGCCAGTCGAGAAAAATATACGATCTTTGTCGTTGATATGATGGCATTAATTCGGCGATACCAGTGTCTATTTCAAAGATTCAACTAATAAGTATTTGAAATTACTCGAAAAGTTGAAATCAAAGAACTGCAGTTTAGTAGCGTGTGTGATCGTTATGATAACTGCAACAGTATCAAAAATTTTGAAAGAATTCGAAGAACAGGTCTCCATCAAAGTCAAAATATGCAGTACAATATTTCTGACGGTTTGTCTATACCCAATTGGAAAACATTTATCTCGAACTCCGGTAATAAACAAAGACTTTTGGCATATTTAGCATCAAAATTTGCTGAATTTCACGTTGACATTGAATGGGACCTCGTACTCGCAGGCACGTCAACGAACAATTCGTAATAAGCATAAATGTAATAAGCAAGAAGTTGAAGTCATAGACGAATTATACTTTTACGAACAGGCCGCAGCAGATACAAGAATTTTTGCCTTGATATATTATTTTTGAATCAAATAGAAATATACAAGGACTGTGATATACTCTGCGGATACTGATGTGTTTGTCCTAGCACTCCTAGCTTTATATTATTCTAGTCTACTGAATACGGACATATGGCTACAGTGGCCAAATTGTCTTGTTCCTTGCCAGGTTACTTTAAGTAAATTAGCTGAATTATTTAAGACTGATAGCAAACAGTCATTAGTCAATATTATACTGGCGGTTTATTGTCTGACAGGATGCAACTATGTACCCCTTTAAAAAAAGAAAGCGATTGGCCTTAAAAGTCATAAAAAACAGAGTTAATGAATTGAAAAAATTATCACATCAGTGATAATATTGATATTCACCTAGCACTGCTGGAGTTTGGGAACACCCCTCTGCTTCTGTTTCTGGTATTGGTATTTCTCCAACCCAAATATTGATGAATGGACTAATTAGAACTAAACTTGATTTGTAGAGGATTCAATTAACCTTAATTCAAATCTAATTACGTTAAAATCGGATTGAAATTTACTAAGTTGTGAGGCATAATATGGGTCAATGTCATTTTGGAAATAAGCAAATAGGTATTCAAAAACGACATGTTTGAGGGATTCTCTAATGATTGTCCAAATACAGAATGGTTCTCATAAACACATTACCTATTGAAATAAAAACCAACAGATATTTTCCTAAAAAAAAAGTTTTATTAAATAAAGTACTTTTTACAAGAGCGACCTTACAAATTACAACAATTATATAAAATACTACAATCGTAAAATTAAATATAATTTGTGAAATATAAACATTTAACAATTTATAGGTATCACCTGACAAAAAAATATCTTCCTTGGACAGTTTTATTTAAAGGCAGCATTAAGAGAAAAATAAACTTAAAAGAAAAATACTTTTTTTCAAAATTACAAACGGAGACCTGGATTTGTCGAACGAACGTAGTTGAGCAGTTCATCGGAATCTTCACATACCACTGGCTTTTCGTGGTAGCAGGCAACGTCGTGCCACGCTATACCGTCGTTGTAGACGTTGTTGAGAATAGCTAGACAAGATTCACTAGTTCCTAAAAAAAAATTACATGTTTTCAATATTATCTTCTAAGCCTAAGTTAATACAAAATTATTTTACCATTAATGTCAAATTCCGCATTATCCGGTTGCTTCTGTTTCTTGTGACCAGTTTGCGACCAAGGGTTGTAACCGAAACTAGGTGGTACTTGGTTGGTGGGCGCCATCTTTTCCCTGTTCGCCGACCAGAACCAACCGTAAACGTTTTTGGGTTCCAAGTCTTGACGATTTTCGCAACCTTTGAAGTCGCAGAGACGACCCGAGGTCCAGATGTAGGGAACGTCGTCTAGAATTAATTAGTTTTAAGATCCGGGTAAGATTATCGCTAATTATTGGTTGAATCACTTTTAATTAATTTACATAAATTTTATTTATATTATTGGGTTGACCTTATAAATAATTAGACAAACCAGTAGGAGCATTATTATGTAGGTATATAGAAACCCGGAGCTTTCCGAAAATGGTATTTTGCAATGAAATATTAAGGCATTATATTTTTTTATAGGGAGATGACTATGAGAAGTCAAAGATAAAGGTTCCCACGTAACTAGGCCACAGTTGCAACACTTTATTTATTATTGTTTTAAAAAGGCGGATTTGTTTCTTGAGAACTTTTCATAAATTGCTTTAGGAATGAATAATAGAATGAACTATTGATTTATAATTGTATCAATATTGCCCATTCCTATAAATTGTGGTATTTCTTTGGCTTACTTTTACGAGAAAGAATGAGAAATTTTTGTGTAGTAGCTGTTTGAGTTCACTATCAGGTTACTAATGTCTATTGAAACTCTGCTGTGTAATTGCTTCTTTGACTTTGAGATTCTACCAAGAAATTAATGAGCACGCAATCTTCACCTTCATCATCAGTTCACACCAAACTAAATACTTTTTTATCCTTGTCAAATCAATTCAAGAGTATATGATGGTGTTTTTAGTGCAAGGTTGCCATCAAATGCCTAACTCAGAGATGCCGTCGATCAAAGTGTGAAATTAGCCTTCCCACAAATCCTATTGTATTAAAATTAGATACCTAATAATTAGCACCTTTTTAAGATTGTATCGTTTTCCATTCGTTAAAATACTTACTCTGTTGAATCAGTCTGAAAATCATGTTATTTTCTTCTTGAGTTTCGAGAGACACCAAGTCCATACAGTATTCTCTACAGAGATTTCTGCCGTCTAGCCAGTCTACTTTTCTATTGGCCAGTGAGGGTACGTGGCCTGTGAAGAAGTAGTTGTGGCCTCTGAAGAAGAATTGTTTCGGCCCTGCAAAACAAAAATATATTAACGTCAGTACCTATGTGTATTTAATCATCAAAAGATTGCTAATTGAAATTAACAAGTTCCGTCTTATGTTAGGTCATGCGTTTTGCCTATTAAATTATTACATCATTGTTTAACAATGGGTGTTTTTTTTTTAAAATAAACATTTGTAATTTTATTGACTATTGTAAGCTTAATTTTCTTTTTGATGGTAGGTACTGAGAAAATTGATACATAGAGGGCAATCATTTATTTTAAATTTAATCGAGTGTTAAAACATATAGGATTAGGATAGTTATGAATATTGTTCAACTAAGTCTTATTTTGTCATATTAAAAATAACACTTGTCCAAACAATCAATATAGGTGACGATTTAGAAGACTGCTCCAAAAATAAATATCTAATAAAAAACTACTTCTAGGTACCTAAAATCTACCCCTTTAATTTTAAAGAAAAAAATATCAAGGAGCAGTATAGTTTAGTTAGGCCTGGTTTATTCACCGTCAGGTAATGCAATCTGAGGGATAAAAATACACTCTATAATAAACCTATTGGTCAGCCAGATATTTGCCAACCAATAAGATTATAGATTGGTGAATTTATCTTGTACACAGTTATGTTGCCAGTAAGTTTATCTATAGATAAATAAACCAGTCATTAATGTTGTTTAAGCCTCATTTAATCATCTACAAGCTTATCACTTGTACTTGTACCCAAATGCAGTTATGAGCTATTGTCACCCAAATCCAAGTCAACAGGCGTTCAGGAAACGTTTTCCAAATTTTAGATAACAGCTCAAAAAAGAGAACTTCAGGATGAACTGCAAGAAGCTAAATTGAAATTCGGAAGTAAGCTGAAGTTTGCTAAGGATATCTAAGACTTACTGAAAAATTTGAAGGCCTTCAAAGGAAGAATAAGCAAAACTGGAAGTTAGAAATTCGTCTGAAATGCAATTCTGATTCCATCATTTGAAATGAAATTTACACTCTTTGAAATACAATTTCTCAATGTTGCTCTGAATTTGAGGTTCCCACTCTAAATTTCATTTTCCCTATTCTAAAATTCAATTTCTCTCCTCTAAATTACCAGTTCCTATTCTGAAATACATTACATGTTCCCTTATTCCCTTCTCTGAAATTGAATTTTGATTTTATGAATTACAATTGAAAAAGGAGTATCTAGATATGGACATGTTTCCCTATAATATAAGGCCAGCAAGAGATAGTGCTGAATTTGCCAGAGCCAATGATTCAATCTTAATGCTGAAATCAAAGTTAGGCCTTAGAACTTTTCATGCAAAGTTGAGAAATGGCCTTAAAGATTTAGTGAAAACATTCAAAGATCCTTGCGAACATGAAGCTTTATTACTGACGTATGTTTTAGAGCATAAATTTCTTCAATATCATTTGCTACCTTACTAATTTCGAACAACCCGATGAAAGCTGAACTCCAAAAGCAACTAAAAGACAAACATGTTTTGGATAGGCCTGGTACAGAAGTAGCAGTTCAAAATCCAAATTCCTCCAGATAACAGTGAAATTTCTAAAAATTGAATCAATGAACCGGAAAAACCATCACTTGAATATCTTGATAGATGATTAGCAGGAGGCTCTGATGGAAAAAGCGAGGTTTAAGGATGAAAAAGCTAGAAAGCAATCTCATCCAATATTGGAGACGTAATATCTTTTCGTAGAGCCATAGAGGTTGAAAAAGAGGAATTTCCAGTAAAGATGTTCAAAAAAACGATTCTGTTAAAAGAATTTCAACGAAAAATTATGATAATTCGATCAGCTATTTCACACTTCTAACAATGTTATTTTTAATTTTCATTAGTTCCGTCACGATACTTCTATGCTAATTAACAAGATCCGTTCAAGTGCAATAAATAATGATGATAAAACATGGGATTCTTGAGCGTCTTCGTGTTAATTTTTTCAACAAGGTCGCTATAATTCTCAAGGCGACGAACGTAATATTAAAATCATGATGTGATTTATTTTTACGGCCGCTTGTTGCTATATCCTTTAAAGTGCAATATCCTTTGGCCATCAGAGACGACCAAATAAAATAAATACTGGTCGCTGATCAACCATCCTCATTTGCAAACTTGGGTAAGCACTACAATTTCATAGAATACAATAATAATTTGAAGAAACATCTAAAGGCGGCGGACTGAAACTAGTGGAGAAAAAAATCAAAAGGAACAACTTTTTCAAAACAAAGACTTTAGGATATGTATATAAATTTGTTAGAGGTGTGGAAATCAATGAAACGGTGAATAAAGGAAACTGAAGATTATCTTGAAAAGACACTTATATAAGACTAAAAACGAAACAGTTATCAAGAAAAGAAAATTCGCATGAAGTGTCTTCAATAGGAGAACTTCTATGGAAATGGATACAATGAATAGGAGATAATAATTATTGTAATAAGTTTCTACAGAGAATTAAACCCAGATGATACTACACAGACGAACTAAGATATGGCCTGAAAGTTGAAGCAAAAATTATAAGGTTGTGGTACTTTTGGTCTATAATTCTTGTTTATCGAAGCTGTAGTGTATTGTTGCCTAGGACTAGTTACATTTATTTTTAAAGTTTTCTATGGTAGAGTTCGGTTAATCCTCCTCGAGCAATAAGATGACAACCACATGTGACTAGTTATGTAGCTTCAAATGAAAGATCCCGTGAGCTTGTGTCATCAATGTCATCTTTTAGCTCGCGGAAGATTAACCGAACTCGCCTCAAGGGTGCCATTGTTTGGCCAGGTGGGAAATGAAACGCCGTAACTGAGAGTTCATTAAGAAAGTTGATAACAAGCGATTAAATTCTGGTACAGGCAATTGGGTACCGGCCAATCACAGCCCAGTCGTATCCACGGCAGTCACAGCGGCACCGGGATAAAGGAGTATGTAGGTATCTGTTCTTGTTCTTTAAAGCTTCTTTAGATTTGGAAATAGAAACAGTCTCTTTCGAATTCTGCTTCATCTAGGACTTTCAGTTTACCCCTAATTGATATTCTAGAAATGATCTTCAACGGTTTAAAGGTCCTGTTTAGACCTAATCAAGTGGGTAATGATTCCATTCTAAATTTAACTCACTAATCTCTTCGTCCAATGATATCTGAGACCTAATTGAATAATGCTGGAAGTCGAGTGTAAAATTTGTTGTTGATAAAAATTGCGACCTAACCCAAACTAACCGACATTATTATCGGTAACTTTCATAATGACTGATTAAAATTGCGGGCACCGACTGTACTTTAGATGTTCGAAGTAAATTACCAAACTCACCGATAAGGTTAGTTTGTAATTTTAATCAGACATTAGGTACCAAACTTACCCATAGTAACAGTAACCCGGTTTTTCAGCAACTAATCCCAGTTTAACCAAAGGCGATTAAGCTTTAAAACGGTGGTGCATTTGAACGTAAGCCCTTCAGCAGAATACAAAAATATCAAATTGCTCTCTCGACACATTTAAGTATAGGTGAGCTGACATACCGGCGCGTTTTTTTTTATTGGTAGGTACCTAATTGCCTGTACCAGGATTTAAACGCTAGTAAATTGATATAACCATTGTCACGGGCTAATCGTGAATTGGGGCCTCAATTTAGTGATAGTAAAGTAGTTTAAAGTTCAGCTGTTGTATTATTCACAACCCAGGCTGCACACTTATCGTTTTGGTGATGAGGATGCTATTCCCAGTGATCAAACAGGACAGTAGTTAAAGTAAGTGACACACGGTGTGAACAATGGTTTCATACGGAAACATCAAGCAGTTCAACGTAAACGAACCAGAGGGTTGGGAGTTTTACGTCGAACGTATGATTTTCTATTTTTGGGACGACGATATTATAGATGATATCAAAAAATTAGCAATATTTTCCTTAGTTTATGTGGGCCTCACACTTACGAAATCCTAAGGTCTTTTCTTGCGCCGAATAAGGTGTCGGGACATTAATAAGACATGTCGGAGCATTTTACTCCACTTACATCCGAAATAGTGAACCGTTTTATCGACGAGATCAAGTTAGAGAGGAATCATTTTCCATATATTTGAAAGAATTACGGCATCTGGCAGAATCGTGTGGTTTCTACACTAGTTTATAGACGATGTTGCGTGACCGTGTCACGAAATGCTTTACGCAGCAATACCACGACTCCGAAGGACTCGAAGGAGACGTGGTGTTGTTGGTAACGCGTTTCATGTCTGGTAAAAGTATTATCTGGTAATCCTGAAACCACTTGTGGTATTACATTCGATTATACAACTCACTGTACATTATTCCCATATGACACGAGAGGCTTAACAAGTGATAAGCCTTTTGGGATTATCGCGCTTGGTGGCATTTATAGCAAATTCTATTATAGAAAAAAATTTAAATTTTAAAATAATAAAGTATAGTTCGTTGTATAACCTTTTGAATACCACTCGATGTTTCAGGATTACCGGATAATACTTTTACCTGACACTCAACGAGTTACCAGCAACACCACTCCTCCTTCGGAGTCGTGGTGTTGCTGCGTAACGCGTTTCGTGCCAGGTAAAAGTATTATCCGGTAATCCTGAAACCTCTTGTGGCATTACATTCGATTATACAACTCACTGTACATTATTCCCATATGACACAAGAGGCTTAAAAAGTGATAAGCCTTTTGGGATTATCGTGCTTGGTGTATTAAAGTTTAGTTCGTTGTATAATCGAATGTAATACCACAAGAGGTTTCAGGATTACCGGATAATACTTTTACCTGGCACGAAACGCGTTACGCAGCAACACCACGACTCCGAAGGAGGAGTGGTGTTGCTGGTAACGCGATGAGTGTCAGGTGAAAGTATTAGGTAATCCTGAAACATCGAGTGGTATTCAAAAAGTTATACAACGAACTAAACTTTAACACGCTGTACATTATGCCCATATGACACGAGAGGGTTTATAAGTGATAAACCTTTTGGGATTATCGCGCTTGGTAGCAATATCTATAGCAAATTCTACTATAGAAAAAGTTTTGTTTCATCTCTTGCCACCAAGCGCGATAATCCCAAAAGGCTATCACTTGCTAAGCCTCTCGTGTCATATGGGAATAATGTACAGTTAGTTGTATAATCGAATGTAATACCACAAGTGGTTTCAGGATTACCAGATAATACTTTTACCTGACATGAAACGCGTTAAGCAGCAAAACCACGACTCCGAAGGAGGATTGGTGTTGCTGGTAACGCGTTGAGTGTCAGGTAAAAGTATTAGGTAATCCTGAAACATGGAGTGGTATTCAAAAGGTTATACAACGAACTAAACTTTAATACACCATGCGCGATAATCCCAAAAGGCTTATCACTTTTTAAGCCGCTCGTGTCATATGGGAATAATGTACAGTGAGTTGTATAATCGAATGTAATACCACAAGAGGTTTCAAGATTACCGGATAATACACGAAACGCGTTACGCAGCAAAACCGCGACTCCGAAGGAGGAGTGGTGTTGCTGGTAACGTGTTGAGTGTCAGGTAAAAGTATTAGGTAATCCTGAAACATCGAGTGGTATTCAAAAGGTTATACAACGAACTAAACTTTAATACTTTAAAATTTAAAAAAAATTCTATAATAGAATTTGCTATAAATGCCACCAAGCCCGATAATCTCAAAAGGCTTATCACTTGTTAAGCCTCTCGTATCATATGGGAATAATGTACAGTGAGTTGT
This sequence comes from Ceutorhynchus assimilis, assembly GCA_917834065.1. Lineage (NCBI taxonomy): Eukaryota > Metazoa > Arthropoda > Insecta > Coleoptera > Curculionidae > Ceutorhynchus > Ceutorhynchus assimilis. The sequence continues at coordinate 35,783,711 of OU892283.1, read as the reverse complement.
ATAACCGACGAAATGCTGCCAGAAGATAAATACTATTGGCATTCAAGAGAACTAAAGATATGTGCGTCTTGCTCACGAGGTCGCTGCCCAGAGCTGGCCATGTTGAAGTTGAAAGGAACTGAAACGAACCCAACAAGCGAAGTACAGGAGGTTCGGGCACGTCGCCAACAGTAGATCCAACCCAAACAGAACATATTAACTGAGGAACGTGACAGTCCCGATAATCAGGATCATTTTAGGAGATGTTTTCGTTGTGAAAAAGACCTTTTGGCCGATTCCTTTGAGCATAAAAACTAGAAGTGTAACTACTGTAGCATAATAGGGCACATTGAGGTAGCTTGTTTTTTAAGAAGAAGGTCACAAACAGACGGAGTGTGTACACCAACAAGACTTAAGTATTTCGTGCCAGGATAATGAATCGGCAAGTGTTTAGAACATTAATTCTAACAGTGCGGACTATGGGTTTACGTTAATAAATAATGTGAGTTGTCACAATTTTTAGGGCAAGTACCTACTTAGCCGAAATTTCCGTGAATGAAACTAGAGTTTGTATGGAAGTGGATCACTCTGTGGTGCGATTAGAAACTTCCGAGAGAATTTTGGGCAACAATGCTCCGTTGATAAAATCCACTAATAATATTGTACGGGATTATTAAGGTCAAGTAATTCCTACGAAGGATGAGTGTTTAGTAGCTGTTAAACTAGGCAGGCAGAAGGGCATGCTACCCCTCATCATTACCCAGGAAAACCGAGCAAGTTTGCTTGGTCGTAATTGGTTTGAAGGGGTACATTTTTCCATCATAGGTGTAAGTCAAATTTATTCTTCGTCCCAACTCTGGTCTAGGAATACCCTGAAGTATTCGCTGAAAAGTTAGGACCTTACAAGGGACCTCCAGTTAGTTTTACCCTGGATCGGGATCCAAACTTTAAGCCGATCATTTTGAAAGCTCGGAAAGTGCCATTTGCATTAAAGGTTGCCTGATAACTTTTATGACGTCATCTGTATGCCTCAACATAACGCAAATCTCCATAAGGCACATCAGATACGTCATCAAGTTACCTATTACCAGACAACCTATGAACTTATCAACATTGATATGGATGGAACTATATAGACTTATAGTTATAAAGGCAAGGTATTCCGGAGCTAAATGGTGTATTCCAATAGTGGTAGTTTGAAAATATAATGGAGAAGTTCGAATTTATGGGGACTATCGTAGTACATTGAACTGTGCCCTGAAGGCAGAACCTTATACATTGCCCTCAGTTCAAAGTATATTATAAATGCTAGCAGGAGGTAAAATATTTTCCAAATTGGAGATGACACAGGCCTATTTACAGTTAAGCGTCAATCGCGTAGCTGCACAGTTTACAGTTTGGTATCTCAGTAGCACCTCAAATTTTCCAACGTCTCATAGACATGCGATTAGCAGGAATTAGGTGTTCTGCCATATTATGACGACATACTAGTTATCGGACAATCAGAAGCTGATTTAGACAGTAAAGTGCGCGCCGTGCTTTCACGTTTTAGGGAAGATGGACTCAATTTACGCAAAGACAAGTGTGTATGTAATACCAAGTCAATAGATGTTCTAGGATACCAATTAAGTGAAGATGGTATGCGGCCCACTAAAGAGACCATCCAGGCAATAGCTAATGCCCCGAAGCCTAAAAATAAGACTGAACTACAGGCTTTCGTTGAACTTGTGATCATGTTTCCTTAAAGATAGAGCAACTATAGCAAACCCATTGCATTGCCTTCTGAGGAAAGAATCACAATGGCAGTGGCGTACTGAAGAACAAGCGGCGTTTGATGCATGAAGGACACTTTTTATGTTAAGAACCAGTTCTAGCACATTATGCAGATAAAAAAGCAGTAGCGTGTCAAATTTTTTGGGGGCCCCCCCGCGAACTTTTTTTTGAGGCCCCTTATGTCACTATTAGGTATGTTTTCCAAAAATAACCCATTATAGTAAATATTTATACACAATATCATTATCTAATAGTTAAAAAACACAGCGAATTTTTGAAACTAAATTTATCTCTATAAATTATTATATGTTATTATAATATAGGAGGGATGATTGAAAAGTTCTAAAAAAAATGTTCTTCTAATACAAGGAAAACATACAACAAATATTTAACTAATAAGTACAAAGATATGGAATTAAATATGCATAATTTAAAAAACTACTTATAAAATATCCTAAATCTATGGGAATCACTGAGGTTTCGACCAGCCAGGGTTGACAATTGTTTGGGCGTTCATATTTTTTATGTTCGAAAGAAATGGTGACAAATTAAATATGCGGATTTGAAATGTTTAAATGTGCATATTTGTATTTTTGGAGTTTGTTTCATATACATAGGTATTACTTTTTCTTAGAGGAGGCCCCCAATATACCGGGGGCCCCCCCGCGTGGCGGGGTCTGCGGGGCCGTTTGACACGCGCCTGTAAAAAAGACCTGTGATGCCAGTCCCTATGGTGTGAGCTGTGTGTTGTCTGTCTGCCTGTTTCACCCTTTCGAGCCCATACTCTACACTGCAGCCTTATAGGCTTATTGTATCTCATTTGTAAGAGCTCTACTCCTTCTCATACCTACCGTCCCGTACTACTGCGGTCACCCATTCAATCTCCATCCCGACACCACGTTACTTGGCTTGAGTAGGCCGTCTTGCGTCCTTCAACAAGAACCAACGTGCCGGTTGGGTTGTGTGTTAAGTCAGCCTAATGATGATGGAAGAGAAACTCCAGTGGCATATCACAGCCGCACACGCACAGCGAAAATAATTTTGCCCAAATTGACAAGGAAACTCTCTCTATAATTACAGAAATTAGGAAATTCCACGATTATATTTTTGGCTGCAAAGTAACTATCAAGACAGGCCATAAGCCATTACTAGGTGTTTTCAATCCAAAGAAAAGTGTTCCAGAAATACTTTTACCCAGAATGCTGAGATGGACTCTAATGTGACCCGCATAGATTTGGCTTATGTGCCTGGTTCCAAATTTCAAAATGCAGATGCTCTTAGCAGATTACCTTTAAATATTGATACCCCAGCGACAAATGAGGTCTTGGTGCTAGAAAACATCTAAAGACATTCCCTTAGAAACTAGGAAAGATCCAGTTTTATCCAGGGTTTTACAGTGGGCATGGAAAGGTTGGCGAGAGATTCCAGAGAACAAAAATGGATTTACGCCAGAGCATACACCTTTTTTGAACGAAAATATTAAATAACCTGTTGTCAGGATTGCTTATTCTGGGGCACTAGAGTTATAAATTCCACCATAGGGGGGAGGGAGAGAATGCCTAAAATCTCTATGTCTAAAATACATACTTCACACTGCGCACCCTGACTTAGTGGAAATGAAGGCACTAGCACGGTCATATTGTCTGGTAGCCTAGCATGAACAAGCAAATTGAGGATTTAGTAAATAGGTGTGCTGAGTGTCAGGAGTCGAGAAACATATAGGTATTTAAAAAATCGCCAGTACACCCACCGTTGGGAATGGGCACGGGGCCGGTGGCAATTAAAAAAACGGCTGGGTAATAATGTGCAACTGGCTGGATATTTACCAGCCCAACATCCAACACACATAACCCCACATAATTCAACACGTAAGATCTCTAGCAAAAATGCTAACGGGCCGATTATCTATTTTACTTGATAATTTACAACCAGATTTTCGGAAAGAGATGATCACAAAATAGGCAGAGAAGCAACATACAGAACAAGGAAAAAAGAACTGGTTTTTCAATGATAATGATTCAGTATATGTAAGATCATGCAGCGAGTTGAGCGAGTTAGAAATGATTACTTTACTATCGACGATTATCGAAACTACAGGGTCTACAGGGGCCCAATTGCCAAATTCTCATCTCAGGAAGTAGAGCTCCCCGAGAAAAAAATTTTTCGTCTTTATCATTCTCGTTTACTTTTCGATTACGTTGACAAGGACAAAACATTCGTTCTACCGGGGAGCTCTACTCCGTGAGACGAGAATCCGACCCCTAGTCCTCTGAGCTACAAAGTATACCTGAAGGAAAAATCATGCGAAGACATTCTGACCAAATCCGTTCCCGAGTTTCAAACGAGTTTAAATCGGACTTTTCCCGAGTCATTACTCGGAAGAGTTACCTACAGATATTCCACCACAGATGGAACCGGAAATCTCTGATAATGTAAGGGTGCCAACTGTTCACACACCACCGTCTATAACGAGAGAAAGTAGGCGATGGAAAATTGACCCGTTCGAGTGCAAAACACATGGAGTATGACCAGGGTCGTAGCTAGAGTCAAATTGGTGATAGGGCATGCACTACTTCCCTCCCTTCCTTAAAATTAAACAAAATAGGGATAATGGCGCCGAAGGCAAATTTTTCAATAAACAACATCAAATAACATCTCTGGGAAGTAAACAAAATGGCGCGTTCAGGCAATAATTTTTGAGGGACCTCTTGTACTTGTCCTACTTGTGAAATAACTGTATAACTACCAACTTACTCGATTTCAGGTCTATTCATCAGCTGTGGTCCAACCGACATGGAAACCGTTCCAGAATCAGTAATTTCCAATTGCCCACCTAATTTTCAATAAGTTGAACGTTTATCCTACTCGACAAATGAATTGATCGACTGGAAATTACCGGTTCTCATGTTGGTTGGAACAGTACTTTCATCTACTCTGAAATTTCCTAGAGAAACCTCAACGCATGTTGTGTTTTAAAGGTAGGGCATCATCATTTGAAAAATAGGGCATTGCCCCCCAATGCCCCTCCCTGGCTACGGCCCAGAGTATGACAGGTGTGAAGTGTTCTAGGACTGAGCAGCTTCGCACTCTGCACCCGAAAGCGGCTCAAGAGTCTAATTGTGAATTGGAGAGTCAATTTAGTAAAGTAGTTTAAAGTTAACAACCCAGGCTGCAGACTTAATAGAATCCTAATTTCTAGAGGTAGGTAATTCAGTATATCTTCATATACGTAGATTTTAAGTAAAAAAGAAGAAGCAATTCAAATAGCAGGATTAGATTTCTTATGGATCCTTATAGGCTTATAGCCTATGTATAATAAATAATTTATTCACTCATCTACTACACCCACCAAGAAGTTTATTAAAATAAAATCAATGGCAAAACTTAGTAGTAAAATACCTTTCCGATTTAATATTCTAAACACGATGCGGTGTTGCACTATTGTGTAAATTGCCAAATAAATTATTTCCCACGCACGTTCAAGAAGTCATTACGCAAATTGGTAAATTACACGTAAAAGGTAACGTCGATGTTCTTCAATATTTTTTTACGGTTTTCATACAAGCGTGTCATGGGTATTTACTATTTACTCAATAATACAACTAATTGTTTTTTTTTTTTTTTCGAAAAATTTCAAAATGGGTGCCTACCTATAATCACTAGAAACCTATGTTTGTGTGGCACAAACATTGAAATTCCCAATCAGTAAAGAACGAAAATTTTGAGGGTCTTCTTCAATATTTTTTAGCAAATAGATTGTCGCTTTACCGATGCTTGTAGGTCATTCTGCGGTTGCATTTTATGTTATTTCCTTTCAAAGCTTTTATACCTATGTAACTTCTTGACAAAACCATAAAAGTAAATTATGTACCTAAGGTATTACATAATTGGATAGTTTCTTATATTGAAAGCATTTTTGTGTATACAATTTTCTTTAAATAAATTCTAGATAATCTCTCATCAGAAGTGCACGAATCTTATTTAAAACTGACATCAAGTATAAGTATCAAATTGCCAAATTTGGTGTCTCTCTCAGAGGGTGTCTCTATGTATCTCGCACATCTAGCTGGCTATTTTATTCATATTCTACATTGTAAAAAATCTTTCAAGTTGTGCACAATCTTTGCAAAACTGCCTGAGGACTATAGAAAAAGGAAGCGAATTATGTATCTGGAAATAGTCCATAGTAAAACAGTGAGATGTGATTTATTAGTTCTGCAACCTGATTGTAGTTGAACGGAGTGTTATAAGAGTACTAGATTTGTCAGGATTCTTTCAAAATACTTAAAAATTATTCACCCCTTGTGTTGAAATGCTTAAAATTCAAAACTTACTGTTGGCACATTTTTGTGGATTTGGCAGCGATAGGAACCTTCCGGGTCTGCTGGATACTGGCCGGCTTTGGGCGCTGGCAGGGGTGGCGAGCACGACGAAACACGCGCACAACACCAAACAAGCCAACTTCATCTGAAAAGAAAAATCATTATCACAATCATAGAATCACTTTCATTTTTCGAAGATTTTTTTCCTAATTATTCATGATTGTCGTCTCCAATAAGCGTTTGCAACATCGGAATTCCAAAATCGTCATAATTTGTTATGAAAAATAAAAATATGACCAAAATTGCAATAATAAAAACACGGTATATTAAGGCCAATCTCGTATTAATGTATCGGTATGTAACGAGACGCCTCAGGAGGGCCATTTAAACGCGGGAGAAAGTGGCCAAAATTTCAATTTAAACGAGACTAAAATTGATTATGGAGATAAAGACATACAAACCTAAAAATAGTTTTTTTAAAGTTTTGTATTACGCAATCGAGCTTATTATACGATTGGTGGTCCACTTTTTCAGTAGATTATTTCGTTATTATTAACATAACATTAGCAGAACGGATAAATTGTTGCTAAAATTTTTACTATAATACTTGCCAACAAGAGAAATTATTTTGTCAGTCACTAAAGTAAAGTTTGTCGTTTTTAATCTGACACTTTCCGTATGAGGAGCGAGGGGGTGTTTCATTTGGAAAAAACAGGTGTGACGTCAGGTAACTATTGGCGTTCTAATGTAGGGAGCCACCAGCTCCCATTCCTTTCGAGTATCAGATTAAAATCGACAGACAATACTTGAAACTACACAATAATTCTTAAACTTTATGAATTCTCAGAAAGATTATAATTTTGAGGATTTGTTTCCAAAAACCTTGGAATTTCGACCGGTAAAGATGTTGTTTCTTCTCTCCGCGTATGCTGAATCTTTCGCTCGAATGTTGTTCTTTGTAGGATTACTCAAGACCCATTGACAGGACAAATTTGAAATTTGAAGGATTTATTGAGAAGGGTTTGAGGCAAAATATACTAAAAAATCAAATTATTTGAGCCTCAAATAAGAAAGTTGCGAATTTCTTCAAATAGAGCTTGTAACAAACAGACCTTGACACACCCTTGGATTGCGGTACGAATGACAATCGGGCGAAAACGGGAGACAGTAGTCATTGTCATTCTCAGTAGTTATCTCTGAAGTGGGGAAGAATCAACCCCCTATGCGAATAATTATATCAACACCAAAGATCATTTGCCCATAGCCATGCCACCGTATCGTATGGCGCCTCAAAAAAATCTTTACTCAAGGAACAAATAAATCGTCTTCTAGACGAAGATGTGCGCCTGTGCATTGACTATCAGAAACTAAACCATGTCACTGTATAATTATTATCCACTTCCGCGCATGGAGGACCTCTTGCATGCCACCAAACGCACTACCTATATGTATGTCTATTTTCGACTTGAGATCGGGTTATCACCAGGTTAGTGTGCATGAACCAGATCGTGACAAGACTGCTTTTGTGACGCCTTTTCGGACATATCGTTACACGCGCATGCCATTCGGCCTTAAAAATGCACCAGCGACCTTTCAACGGCTAATCGATCAATTCCGGAACGGATTAACCAATAAGAGCGGTACTAGGATTTAAAACATAGTGTTTGATAGGCTTGAATAGTTTAAGCTGCGGGCAAATCGCGAAAAGTTTGTGTTCGCGTGCGCACAAGTGAAGTATCTCGGACTCTTAATCACGCCACAAGGACTTTCCGTGGTTCCAGATAAAACAGCAGCCATTGTTGAACGCCAACCACCTCGAAACGTCCATAGGGTACAGTCTTTCCTACAAATAGCGAGTTGGTACCGACGTTTTATAAAGAACTTCGCCCACTCAGTAACATAACCAAAAAGGATACTAGTTGGAAATGGACTAGAAAAGAGCAAGATTATTTTGACACCCTAAAGACTGAGCTAAAGACTCTTTTGGTTACTGCTCCGATTTTACAGCAGTGTGACGAAACAAAACCATTTATTATCCGAACCGAAACCTCGGAGCTGTTCTCCTTCAGAGGAAGAAACAGTGGAACATCCTGTTGAGTACGCGAGTACTCTCTCAAATAACACTGAGAGAAACTACTCAACTACCGAGTGAGAAGCATTATTAGTATGGGCACTAAACAAATTCCAAGGCTACATAGAGTGTTCGCTAATCACCCTGCAGGCGGATCATCAACCCTTGTGATGGCTGTTGAATACAAAATCGCCCACCGGCAAACTAGCTCGTTGGGCTTTACAAATTCAAAGGTTCGACCTGAAAATCGAGTATTTGCCAGGCAAATAAACGTCATCTAGGTCGCCATTTAACCATCAACTTGAGAAGAATTGTGAAATCTGTACTATAGCTATTGAGTTACCACACCTATGAAGTCAGAGAGGAACAGCTAAAAGACCCTGATCTTGTCAAAATCATGCAATGTTTTGAAGATCCTGATGATACTGGCATGAACTTTCGTAAATGGACATACAGAGGCTATATTATGTCCCAGGGAGTTTCAATACCGATATTCAACCGAGGATGACGAGGAGGAAGCTCAGTTAACTATACCAGTGCACGAAAGAAATAAAATTCTGAAAGAATATCATAACGCACCTATAGCGTCGGTCACTATGGCTTAGAAAGAACTTATCAACGGATCGCTAAAAGATATTATTTTCCTGGTATGCGCCGTTTCATCACTGAATATCTTTAAAACTGTGTAGATTGTCAAAAATACAAGGCATCTAATCGAAAACCGGCGGGTCTTTTGCAAACACCTTGATTTTGAGATCTTAGTATAGACCTATTTGGGCCTTTACCGCCAGGAGCCAGGGATGAAAAGGGGATTTTCATTGTGGAGGACTCTTCCACAAAAAGGGTTGAGTTATTCGCAGTAGAGATACATGATTCGTTCACCATCCTTCGACGCCTCCGTGACGTCAAATTTTCATAGAAAAATGTTTTGAAACTGGAGCACTGAAAAAACGTAGTGTCACTTAAGGACGCTGGAATAACTAACTAGACTTTGGATGAATGAAGAACAACATGTATTATCGCCAGGGAATGTGGTTTTTGTTATTGTGATAACAGGATTTCGAATAAATTAAGCAAGTTCGGGAAACTTGTTATCAGCAGCAGAAATTATTATCATTTAAAAATAATATTTGGGGCTTGCCGACAAATGGGGTCCAAATTGGGGCCCCGTATTTCTATGCTTAGGGTCCCGGCGGCGTGAAACCAAATGTCGAATGATGATGTCGCATTGAAATAATTGGTAGGTAACGAGACATGAATTATTGTCTGATCGTGGCCAGATTTTAGTTTAGAAAAATGGGAGCCCACGGAAAATGGGAGGCCCAGTACGATGTATCTTGTTACAAGTCACGAGTTATGGGGTACCAAATTTCAGATTTGGAGTTCTAGGTACGTGGTACAAATTTCTGGTTACCAGCATGAGATACGGGGTATCAAATTTCAGGTTATGAGTTCTTTACATTGGTTTCATATACGGATAATGGGGCTGCGGTTCTAGCAACGGATCAAGGGGCCCCTTTCCGATTTTTTTTTTCCTAGATTTAGGGACATTTTATTGGCAACGCCGCACATTATTAGTTTTGACAACGTCGCACGTACCTGTCCTGTCATCTTGTATGGGGTATCTCGTTTCAGGCTATGAGTTCATGTAAATGGGGCCCCGAAAAATTGGGACACGAGTCTAGCAGCGGGGATAAGTATGTGGCGCCTTTGCTGACGTTACTTGGGTTAGGCCTTTTCAAATTGGGGCTTGCTACTTGGATTAGCCCTCTTCAAATTGGGGCCTGCCAAAAAAATGGGGCCCCACGAAAAAAAATGGGGCACATAACTTTTTTTCGAGAAAAAGCATGTTTTTTCTTTATAATTGCCATAAATATGTATGACGTCATCCTTCACAAACCCCTTATTCTAGATTTCAAATTAAACACTTGACAGGTGGTATTTTACATGTGAGCGCTGTCAAAAATGACGGGTGACAGGTGTTGATACCCCGTGACTTGTTACTCCGTATAAAATGACAGGTACCTCGTGTCTCGTGACTTGTCATCCCATACAAGATGACAGGTACCTCGTGATTTCTTACCCCGTACAAGATGCCAGCTGTAAAAATGACAGGTGACGAGTGACAATTAACGTATGTCAAAATACGGACCATGCCCTAAAATATGGCAAAACACACGTGACCATCATTTGGGTTAGTTCAGAGATTTTTTACTGTTGACGATCATTTGGGTTAGTTCGGAGATTTTCTACTGATGACGTATTGGCGTCGCAACGCCATTGTTGACGCATGCGCAGACATCACGGAGGCGTCGGAGGATGGTGAACGAACCATGTATCTCTACTATTCGCCTTGACACAAGCTACATCGGAAGAGCGTGCCAATACCGTGATTAATGAGATTTGCTCAGATATGGACTACCACGTAAGTTAATCAGTGACAACGGCGTCCAATTCATCTCCGCCATTATGCAACAAGTTTGTTTTATTTTGGGCAATAAACAGACATTCATACCCTTGTATACCATGTTGCTGCTGCTAATATAGTGGAACAAAAGAACAGGGATCTTAAGGTCAGACTCGCCATACTTGTCAAAGAAGGCACTTGGCCTGAACGGTTACCGATAATTAGATTTGCCATGAACTCAACTATGTGCGAATCCACCGGACAGACAGCTGCGTTTTTGAGTTTAGGAAGACAGTTGAAAAGTTTAGATAACGTGGAATCCGACATTCGCTCAGTTGTGGAGTCAGAAAATTTTGTTCTTCAAATCACATCCTACCTACTATTCGGTACTCAAAACCCACTGGGAGAACAAATTTGAATTTTTGGTCTTCGTATTTGAAAAGATGATCGGTGTATTCAGATTCGATCTGCAACAACGTCTCCATGATGTCTTTCAAGGAAAATCGAGGGAGAACTTGCTTTAAACTACTTAAATAGATCACGATACCAAAGCTGGAAGCAATTTTGTACTTGCTCATTAATTCCGTTCCATCTTTATCCATTATCTATTGGGTCTTTCCTCCAAGAAACTGTTAACAGCATGCAGATTTTATTGTTTAAGATATCCATAGAAGTTTTTTCTCTGTCATTTCTGGATTTACATCAAAAGTTGCCGTTTTTCTATTCAGATTCCTCTTTGCTAACTTATATGACATTGAAGTTGCCCATCAGAATAGTTTCAGTTGTATTGTCTTCGTCTATGGCTGATGATAGCTCGTCAAGGAACATTTCTGGATCTTCAATTAGTGTCCAGCTAGAGAAAAACTATGTTCACTCTGTAATTCCATGAACTATTTTGCCAGAGTTTGCATTACAAAGGGTAGGGCAGAAATACAAACTTCATACGAACGCAAGACTCGTTACATTAATGGAAGTGATGCAAGCTTTTCTTCTGGGGATACCAACAATGTTCGAACAGTCGATAAAGGTACAAAAGTAGTTCTTGATATTTACATATAAATGATGATGAACTTGAAATGCCTTACGATGACGGATCTGTTCATTGAATTATAATAAAATCCACGTGGAAATTTTTTTAACGGTTACACCGAAACATTAAAAATTTACTAAACAAACACCAAAAGTTATTCAATGGGAAAATTAGAACAATTAAAGGCATTGCTGTTAAACCAAAACACCACCCAAAACTTTTCGCCCTGAACCAGTAACCAGTTCCTACTTGAACCGGCCAACATGTCAACCGATCCCATTCCTATATGGTCAACACCTGTCCTTGTAGTAATGAAATCAAATGGTAGTATCCGACTTTGTGGAGATTTTTCCGTATCAATTAACCCACATATCATCAAAGATGATTATCCAATACCTCGGCTGGAGGATGTTCTATCTAAATTGAACGGTGGCAGGTATTTTTTTAAACTTGATTTGAATTACGCTTACCTTCAACTGGAAATTCATCCAGACTCTAGAAAATAGTTAGTTATAGCCACACACCGCGGGGCTATTATAGATACATAAACGTTTACCATTTGGCGTAAATTTTGCTCCGTCACTTTTCCAACGAATAATGGATCAGCTCTTGTCAGGCATAGATGGAACTGTAGGTATATATTCTCGATGATATTTTAGTATCAAGTTCTTCTAACGGACTTCATTTAAAATGTTTGGAACAGGTTCTTGAACGACTCTGTAATGGTTGGTTTAAAGACACAAGTATCAAAATGCATCGTCTGACTATCAATGTTGAAGGTTTACATCCGACATAAGAACATTTACAAAAGATGCCAAGTCCAAGTTACATAACAGAATTTCGATTTTTCTCAGGTTCAATCACTTACTACAGTAGATTTATCAACAAACTTCATGTTATCTGCGTATCACTCATGATAAGCTCAAGAAAAGCAACACGTTTTCTTGGACAAAAGAAGATGAACAATTGTTTCAAGCGATGCCAGTTCAAGAGGTTTAGGAGCAGTTCTTTTTCAAAAATTTTCAAATGGAAACTTAAAGCCAGTGGCTTTTGCATCAAGGATACTTGAATAGTCAGAAGTACGCTACGCAGCTATAGACAAAGAAGCACTCGGATTTGCAGTGACAAGATTTCATCTCTATCTTTATGGTCGACTTTTTACTCTGATGACAAATCACACACCTCGAAAAAAAAATCTTTGGTGAAGAACGTGGTACACCAAAAGTTGCTGGAAATCAACTTTCAAGATGGGCTATGATTCTGGGAAGCTACGACTATGATATCAGTTATCAACCACCTCGCAAAGAAAATAGACTGGCGGATGCGCCTTCCACGTACGACAACATAAACACTTCACCTGAAGAAGACACTGGGTCAACGAAAAAAGTTCATTGCTTACGAATACGAGTCCATAATCTACCAAATTCAAAAAATGAGTTGAAATTAGAAACAGAGAAAGACACGATAATCAAATATGTCCAGTCTCAATGGCCTAAAGAATTCGATGAGTTTCCAATCCTAATTGACCAATAAATAAAGAATTTCAATTTATATCTATCTTGAGTACCTATCTATCGTCTTCATCAACCAGTTCATTCTTGAGCAACCGAAACTAGAAACAACAAACATCGAAAAATAAGATTATCTTTAATCTTTTAGAGATTCATGCAAACAGTGCATTAAGTAATACCGGCTTTATGCATAATAAAACGGGATCGTGTCTCAAACGGCACGATCGCGTTTGCAATATCGTTTGACTTTTGGCGCAAGAAAAACTCGACGTTACGTGATATGTGAAGATTAACTTAAATATTGATGTTATGGTCTTCTGTTGAATTTGGGAAATTTAATGATAAACTAACTCTAGCTTTTAGTTTCAATACACTAGATTTTCGAAATATTTTAGTTTGAACAAACATATGAGTTCCAAAAACTAACACTTTCCTACTTAATTTGAACTTCAAAGTCTATATTTTACAATTATAATGTATTTTACGGAATCTTTTATTAATTAATTAGAACTGAATCAAGCAATTTAAATGAGCTTTAAATACCATTCACAGTTTCATGTAGATTGTAGATTTACAAATCAATTATTGATAGAAAAAACTTAAAAAGGTAAAATAACTTATTCGGCATCCTCTCACATTTTTACACACACGTTTTAATTGGTTACATAACAAAACCGCTGCTTATACAGAAACAAGTTTGACAACGAGCATAATTTACTGTGAAGATATACCTACCAGAGGAATTTTTAGCGATGATTTTCAATTAGGAGAATGCGAATTTTAATATAATTAATGATAAAATGACAAAAAAATAAGACTTTTAGAAAAATGAAAGGAATATTGTCTAGTGACCTAATAGGATTTTTGACTTAGTTTCCGTTTTTTTTTTTTTCAATTTTGTTTCAAATTCCAATCGTTGGGTAAGAACTAAATATTCAAAATGTAAAAGTACTTACCGCGTCGTTTAAATCCACAAAAGTACAAAAAACGGGCAGAGTATATATAAAAACCTTTACAGAAAGCGTATGAAAAGTAAAAAACGCACCCACCACAAAAAAGTATCACGCACGTGATAGTCCTTACCTTGTTGGATCAGTAGGTAACACAACACAAAATCTTCAGGCGAGAGTGAGAGTCATCTTTATAGCTAAGCGGTAAAGTTCTTTTTCGCCACTTACGGGGGAACACCATTTACATTGATCGACTCGTCAAGAGAAGCGGTAGGTATTCAATTTTTCCTGTTGAAATTTTAATGTTCGAACTCGTATGGTGTGTGTTTAATCTTTCATGTTGAAATGTTTGAAATTTATTGGTTTTTGTCAGAATTTTTGAAGTTTACTCTGTGGTAATCCCGCATGAAACAAGGATATTTGATAGGCAAAATTCAAACATAACATTTAGAACCAAAGAAGAGTTATTTCAGATATTCAACTCGACACTCGTAAGAACAAGGTCAAGAAATCAAGCCAAATATCTAAAGAAATTCTAGACTTATGTATTGAGACAACCAATCAAGCTCTACGTACTAATCCCGTCATAAGTAGGTACAAATTCCACTCCCAAATCACGAATAATTGCTACTTCCCTGATTGATGTGTTATTAAATGTGTAAGGGAATTTCATCGTTTGGGCTTACCTGGAAAAAGTTATTTCTTAACATTTGGCAATATTGAGATCTATTGTGTTCGAGCCACACCATTTAAAGCATCGATATCATCTTGCAGTAGTTGTCAGTCTGTTGTCGATAATACCTAACGATAAAATATTGAGATAATCTGCAAATGACAAAAATAAGCTGTGTGCAATCGGATATGAAAAGATTGAACAGGATCTGCCCACACTGAGACCCCTGAGGTTGCCAGAAGGAACATCAAAGACCGCCATACCTAACTGCCTGAGTTCTCCTAACAGGCAAGTCAGCAAACTAACTAAAGAATTGGACCTCACACACCCAAATACCAAGCTTTTTAATGAGCAGGCGACGGTTAACCCTGCAAAGGCTTTAGAGAAGTCCGAGTAAACAGAATCTACCTAAAACCCCCTTTCCATGCTTTTCAAAATAAAGTTCTGGATACAAAACCAAATTTTTTGATGTTGATCCTATACCCACCGTAAACCTATGCTGTTTCGAATTTAAAATGTACCTTCAGTTCCATCTAAGTTTCCTGGTAATGAGACAATCCAGCAACTCAGGAATCTGAGAGTGCGTGCAATAAGCCCTGTAACTTGTGGCCTCTTCTCTTGACCCACTTTTAAATATTGGTTTCAAAAAGCTGAACTTCGACAAAACCGGGTAAGAACCAGTCGACAATAAATGGTTAAAGAGATTTACCAGGGGCGTCGCAAGGGTGTACAGGCATTTCTTTATAGAGAGCAAGGCAATTTCATCCAGCACACATGACAACTTGTCAGGTGAATTTTCTATTTGTTTTATAATCTCAGCACAAGAAAGAAAGTATCTAGAAACATCAGTGATTTTTGAAAATGAGTATTCTAGAGCCTGATTAGTGATACGGCTCGAGTAAACACTAGAAGAGAAGTCTACAGTCTCTTGATTACTACAGCCAGTAGAGCCATTATAACTCATGTTATACAGGGAAGAACAAAGTTATTTCTAAGATTGTTGAAATGTGACCAAAATGATTTAGGCATCTGTAGTGTTTTGCCCTTACTATAATCATAGGATATAGGATATTAGATGAAATTGATCATATAAGATATTTATTTTAATTCAGGTACCCTCTAAGACACTCTATAGTCCCTTTCCCAAATAATGGTTCAGCTTGGCATCAAATAAATGTAATTTTATTACATTGTCTGGACCTTTCTGTTATATTGCTTGTGATTGTAAATAATAGTATATTGTTGTATTAGGAGTAGAAGCTTTACTTTTTTGTGCTGAAGCAGTAGGTTTGCGAGCCGAACGTAGTGAGGCTTGCAATACTGCTGAAGCACAAAAAAGTGCTTCTACTCCGTATGCAACACGCTATTTTTTCTCCAAACGAATGGGGTAAGCTCCGGGGCAAGTGAATGGTTGAGCGGCAGTAAAAGTACGAGCGGCACTAAAAGTACTTCTACTGCCGCTCCAGCGGCACTAAAAGTACTTTTGCTGCCGCTGGGGTTACCAAGCAGCATAGAAATTAAATTTCTACCACCTCGATAGGTGTTAACCCGCTGGATTTGCCTATCAGCATGGAAATCAAACTTCTGACATCTTGACAGGAGTTAACAAAGTGACGTTTTTCTGACGTTTGCACCTGTCAAGATGTTAGAAATTTAATTTCTATGCTGGTAGGCAAATTCAGCGGGTTAATACCTGTCGAAGTGGCAGAAATTTAATTTCTATGCTGCTTGGCAACCCCAGCGGCAGCAAAAGTACTTTTAGTGCCGCTGGAGCGGCAGTAGAAGTACTTTAGTGCCGCTCGTACTTTTACTGCCGCTCAACCATTCACTTGCCCCAGAGCTTACCCCATTCGTTTGGAGAAAAAATAGCATGTTGCATACGGAGTAGAAGCACTACTCCTAATACAACAATATACTATTATTTACAATCACAAGCAATATAACAGAAAGGTCCAGACAATGTAATAAAATTACATTTATTTGATGCCAAACTGAACCATTATTTGGAACCGCAGCGGCAGTAGAAGTACTTTTAGTGCCGCTGGAGCGGCAGCAAAAGTACTGGAGTTCCTCCTCACTGTAATTATAATCTTCTGAGTACAAGGTTTTTCAATTTACTTAAACCCTTTCTCGGCCTTTCCAGTCAGCTTTATCTGGTTCCGTAATCTTTTGAATATCTACCTTCTTTCAAACAGACCAAGAACCAAGAATAAACTATGGATTAACCAGTTTGGTGTCCTCTAGCTTCCAGCATGCAATTGAACAGGCAAATTACCTAACTAGAACATAGTGCATTTCGAAAACTTAATCTGTTGGAATTGTCTACTCCAACACAAGTTTTCTACAAACATCAGACTTGTGCTCGAGGACAAAGGATAACAGATTCATCTCTAAAATTAATGAACTTGCTTGGAACTTTTAACCTCAGCATGCATGTACTACACAGTTCCACATCTGTTACACAAACTTCGTCTATGTACCACTATTGATTATATTGCATTCAATATTCCTTGCAGTATCTTTGACCCAAGTCTATCACATCACCATGAAATTTCGGCTGATTTTCCATTAAAGTGTCTTTCTTTGTCCGACAAGAACAATTTTGACAGGATTCACAGCAATCCTAATTTTGATCTTTTTCGTCAGGCTTGTGAAACTTTCAATTGGAACTTCTCAGAGCAGACCCATTAGGAACTTAACACACTTCCTTTGCTGATGTGGTCAACAGTACATTTCCTCTGAGACGCCTTAAGCCAAGACGCAAAAATAATAAAATGTGGTTTACATTAGGTATACGGACTTCCTCCTCAAATCTCAGATTCGTAAAGGCTTACTCGAACAGTACTATAGTTCAAGATTACTATACAACATACAGAAATATTTATAAACCTCTTAGCTGTGATGCAAAAAAGCTCTTTTATTTTGAAGCGCATTATAAACTCCAGCATTGGCGTATCCAGGATTTTGGTTTGGGGGGGGGGCTCTGTTAACAAAAAGTGTTGACCAAAAAAAAAAACACTGCGCACAATACAATAGTTTATTTTCACTTGCCTCTTATTAGCTAAAGCCAATATATTCATGCGCTTGTTGCCACATGTAGAAATGCCGAAATATTTTACTACGTAGCAAGAGTTCAACGATTATACCTGTCCCTGTCCTTTCTTTTTTTTTTATGAAGTAGTAAAGGACAAAAATAGGTCACAGGTTGTGACTAGTTTTATGTCAGCCATGTTTGGGAATGGTTTACTAATGAGAAATTCGGCATCCTCGCATGTTTGGGAAAGTGACGTCCCTCTCCTATTCCGAGTTTTCAAAGCAGTTTAAAAATTCGATTTTCAAATAATTTTATTTTCGAAAATTAGCGTTTTTTGGGAAGAAAGTATACTGATGGTATCAAAATGACTAACGTATTCATTTAAAAATTTGAAAGTTGCCTATTTTTGTCAGAATTCACCTGTAACATACCCAAATGTTACGCGCTTATTCTTTTCTGCGGGGCGATAAAAATGTTCGTTTCGGGCTACTTATTCGCTTTTTTTTTGTAAGAGGAGACATTTTGTACACGGAGCCTCTTCGCTCTTGAGGAAAGAAGTATTTCAGACATTCAAGATGATTAAGATGAAGCACACTATGCGGTAAAGTGCACTTTACCGCACGCTCGTAGGTAAAAACTTTTTACAAGTCAGTAGGGTCAGAGAATTATTTATTAAAATTTTATTACCTATATTGTTCGTCGATTTTAATCTGATACTCGGACGGAATGTGAGCTGGTGGCTCCATACATTAGACCGCCAATGGTTACCTGACGTCACACCTGTTTTTGCTATATGAAACACCTCCTCGCTCCTCCTACCGCAAGTATCAGTTAAAAATCGACGAACAATATGTATTAATTTTTTATTTATTATTTAAGATTGTTTACAAATGAGTAACAAATAAATTATTGTACATCATACGCCAGGTATCAGTTTTTACTGGCTCTTGAAGGTGACATTTCCTTCAATCACCAGTAAAAACTGTTTTACCTGGCTAATAATGTAAAATACTATATCCATGCTATAACACAAAAAGAATGCTTCCGCTTATCACTAATTAAAAATACATACTTACAAAATTCAAATTATGAGAAACAATTTATTGTACTGTACTGTACCTATGCAACGAGTTTTTTGTCTACGCCTAAGATATAACTACAGTTAGAGATTCCTTTGAGTGTCTCCTTTGAATTTGTGTGGTAATTGATGCGGAAAAATATGTAAAAAGATTATAGTTAGTTAGCTAACAGCGTCAAAAACGCATGTGTTATAAAATTTTAGCTATATCCAGTAGCAAAGCAGTCTGCTTTACTGCACACACTATGCGGTGAAGTAGGTAAATACCGCACACTTTGCAGGTTATTTTAACGCAGACTATGCGGTAAAGTAACTTTAAAAAACCTACCTGATGTCCGGGTTTGAGGAATTAGAATTCGGGGTTTTTGTAAAAATTGTCCTCGCATAGTGTGCGGTGAAATGCTAGTTTTTACACGTTCGTAGGTGAAATTTTTGTTGCTACTCCGCACTGATTCTATTCTACCCCGCTATCTTGCCGTAATCTGCCCCAATAAAGGAAGAGCTTGTGGCAACACTGTATACGTCAATCCGTCGTATTGTTAATTCGTCATATTTCAGGTATAATGTATGAATTTGCACTTTTTCTTCTCAATCAGACATCACGAAACTTACCGATAATAACCCGTTTAGTTTGGGTTAGTTTGCAATTTTAATCTAACCTGAAGTGACTGGGTTATTATCGGTAAGTTTGATAATGTCTGATTGAACTTTGCGAATTGATAACACGTTGGCTACCACATAAGTCACCATTGATGCATAAGATTCAGTTGCTTTTATAACGGCAGGGACGTTTGACCCAATTTACCCCCAATACGAGCTAGTCGACGTTAATCACGACATATTGACTTTACGACGAATTGACGCATACGTCGAATTACCGCTACGACGAATTGACGTATACGACGAACTGACTCTACGACGAATTGACGTATACTACGAATTGACTTTACGACAAATTGACCTAAACGACGAATTGACGTACAACGAATTAGCGTATGACGAACTGACGTACGACAGAATGATTTACGACGAATTGACGGTGACCCACTTGATCTGTTCAGTAGGTACGTGTTGATAATTTCTGCCCATAGGCTTTGAGGTAACCCCTTTCTTGTATTCATCATGTATTTGTTATATTTCTTCAAAAGAACTCACCAACCCATCAACACCCCACTGATAAATAAATTTGACTCGAGCATTTCTTCAATGCTGCTAAAAGTTCAATCATTTTGCAATAAAGTCGACGACCTTTTTATCCTTCTGTCTGGAAAGTTTGAAATTTCCTGGTATGGTTTTGTTCAAGGAACATTTGTTAAAGACCAATGAATAGTTCTTCAGATTAAGATTAGATTTGTTTAGCTTCCACACACTTCCCTCTGGAGTTTCTTTTAGACTTTCTGGCATTTCCATATAAACTGGTTGTGTCACCAATACACCATTGAGAAATGCTCACTTATAAAATCAAGTTGGTAGATTTTTAAGTCTTTTTGAATACTAAAGTGATGAGAGAATTCTAATGGTTAACATCCTTGCGACTGGTGAATATATTTCTTCTTGCAAATCTGATTGCATGAAATCTCTTGCTACAAGTCTTGCCTATTCTTTATCATTTTTCTTTCTCTTTTTTTTTCTGTGAAAATCCATTTTGAATCTATAATTGCAACATTATTTAGTTTTTGAATAGTTTCCCATGTTTCATTCTGTAAAAATGGGTTTAAATTCGTCTTGTATGATGGCTTTCTGTCAACCTGCTTCTCCTTCCATAGATTTATCATAATTTCCAGGAACGTCTGATGATATGCCTACTGATAGTGCTGGCCATCAGTTCATAGTCAAAATCATATTCTTCTAAGTGCTTGGGATTTTTTTTTTATCGTATTGATCGTCTTCATGTTACATTATTGTCAATTTCAGTTTGATTTTCTGATTCATTTTTCTCTTTATCTTGTACATGGCAATTTTCTTTTCTTGTACTTTGTATTTCCTCCTCATTATTGATTTCTAAATCTATCACTTCTTGGAATTCTTTATTCTGTTTGTCAATGTTCTGATCTATGATATCCTTTTTATTCTCGTTAAATTTTACATTTCTGGGAACCATAATTTTCTGTTTTTCTTTACCTCAATGCCGATATCCATTGTCTTTATATCCCATCATAAACAATAATTTTGAACTCTCATCTAACTTACTAGATCTTTCTACTTTTGGTACTTGAACATACGCTCATCTACATCCAAATATTTTAATTTTATTCAAATTAAGCTTATAACCATACCAAATTTCAGCTGGAACAACTTTATTTTTCAGCACTATTGTTGGAGTTCTATTGATTAGATATACAGCTGTTTACAAGACTTCACCCCGAAAACGTTTGTCCATTTTCGATTCAAATATTAGACATCTTGCACGTTCTATTACAGTTCTGTTGAATCTTTCGGCTACACCATTTTGTTGTGGTGTATATCTACTGTGTATTCTATTTTAATGCCTTTCTTTGAAAAAAAGTCCTTTAATTCACTTGAAGACGTATTCTCTTTCATTGTCATATGTTATTCGTTCAAGTTTCTTGTTAAATTTTGCACTTACCATTACTAAGAAGTTCTTGAAATGTTCAAAAACTTCACTCCTGTGCTTCGATCATAAAATAGTAAACTGTAAAATGACTGTAATAATCCATGAAAGTTACGAAATATCTCTTGTCATCATAAGTATTGGGTGTTATTGGTCCAAACACATCGGAAGAACCATTTTTAGACTCAACATGCAAATTACTGCTATAATAACGTCCTCCTCCTTTGCTATTCTTATTGGATGATTTACTTTTTCATTAGTCAATTTTCTCCCACATCGCTGTCAACTACAAAGTTGACTTCACTTTTTCTTGCTGCATATAACAAGCCAATGTTCGTGCCTCTGATTCAAATTCAGCAATAAATGCAACTTCATCACTTTCACTATTATTGTCGCTTTCAGCCAAATGAGATTGTCCCCTACTATTTTTTAACTTTGGACAGTCCACCTTCTTGTGTCCTTTTTACCACAACCATAGCATCTAAAGGGAAAGTTCTTTTAATTTTTCTTCTTTTTCCAATTTTGTCCCCTTAGATTTAAATGTGGCTTGAAGTTTCCTTTATATCCTAGAAACACCTCTGACCCTTCACCTTGATATTTTGGTTCATACTTATTTTTATTTTGTCTCTCTTCTTCCATCAAGAGTCTACTCTTAATGGATTCTAGAGTCACTTTAATGGGTTCTTGGTAATACAAAATGTCTATTGTTGCAGTCACATTTTGATACGTAGGTATGGCATTGCAGATAATACCTAACTGTATAATCTCTGATTCTTGAATTGATCCACCACAATTCTTCAGTTCTAAGACTGTTCATTCATATCCTACAAGAAAATCGTTTAAAGAACTTTTTCCACCATATCTTAATGTTCTAAGTGTTCTTTGTAAACTTACTTGGTTGACTATGCCAGATTTTGTATATGTTGCACTTGATTCTAATAACATTTCCTTGGCAGCAGCCTTACTGTTGAGTGGACTGTATACTTTTAAACGACAAAAATACTAATATTGTTTTATGCCAACTATGCACCATAGAAAGCCAAATTAGCAAACACCGTTTTTCAATTGTATCCAAAACTATTTATTGAAAAAGGATTTACAACAAAAGACAAACGAACAACGACAAAATTACAGCCACAACCACTTTCGCTGCCTGTCTAAATCTAACCACAATACACTTATAGGCCCGAACACTTACCTTTTACCATCTCGAGCATATTATCAGTCAAACTATTGACTATCATAAGTTACATCATTCTTTTTAAACTCTACATACTCAGATGATTGCTCGACAGACGGATCCTTTGTCAGCATCTCCAAAACTCCATGATGCTCGAGAAGTAACTTCATTCTGAATTTCCAATTAGAAAATCTTTTCCCATCAAATTATTTAATCTGTACTTGAGTACTGCTTGCCATGACTAGTTGTATTCCTTTCACACCTAGGAGGAGCTCCGGGGCTTCACGCGCTTATTCCTTTCGAAAAGTGTTTGTTGCACCACGCATCTGTTCCCTGCAAATCGGGGACGACTGAACACCGGAGCGAGTAGCTCGAGTGTTTCAAACTCTTGAAAGGAATACAACTACTGTTTACACCTATTTCTTTTCTTGATTCTGGATGAGATCCTCCTCACTGTAATAATTGTAATCTTCTGTGTACAAAGTTTTTCAATTTACTTACATCCTCTTTCAGCCTTTCTAGTCAGCTTTATCTGGGGCCCGTAACCTTTTGACTATCTACCTTTTTCCACACAGACCAAGAACCAAGAATGAACTATGGATTAACCAGTTTGGTGTCCTCTAGCTTCCAGCATTCAATTAAACAGGCAAATTACCTAACTAGAACATAATGCATTCAGAAAACTTAATCTGTTGGAATTGTCTACTCCAACATAAGTTTCCTACAAACATCAGACTTGTGCTCGAGGACAAGGATAACAGATTCAACTCTAAAACTAATGAACTTGCTTGAATTTTTTGACCACGGCATGCATGTACACAGTTCCACGTTTGTTACACAAACTTCGTCTGTACCACTATTGATTATATTGCATTCAATATTCCTTGCAGTATCTTTGACCCAAGACTATCAGATCACCATGAAATTTCGGCTAATATTCCATTAAAGTGTCTTTCTTTGTCCGACAAGAACAATTTTGACAGGATTCACAGTAATCCTAATTTTTATTTTTTTTTTGTCAGGCTTGTAAATGTTTCAATCGGGACTCAATAATTCTCAGAGCAGGCCCATTAGGAGCTTTACACACCTCATTTGCTGATGTGGTCAACTGTACTTTTCCTGTGAGACGCCTTAAGCCAAGACGCAAAAATAAGAAAACGTGGTTAACACTAGGTATACGGACTTCCGCCTCAAATCTCAGATTCGTAAATAACCAGAGAACGGCTCACTCGAACAGCACTATAGTTTAAAATTATTATACGACATACAGGAAGGTTTATAAAGCTGTTATCCGTGATGCAAAAAAGCTCTTTTATTTTAACCGTTTTAAAAACTCCAACAATAGGCAACGTGAGTCGTGGTCTATTTTGGATGAGATGAATTATAGGGTGAAAAAGTCAACTGAAATAAATATTTAGCCAAATTTTTTGAATGATTTTTATTGCTTGGTTGGTAATAATCTAACGGAGGGTCTCTGTTTATTGACCGACCCACTTTGTCGTTGGCCACTTTCTTACAATCCAAATATTAATTGTTCTATAACCTTTGATGGGCTTAATCCAACTACACCGTGCGAACTTCAGAAAACAATTTCCATTTCCATTTTTAGCCATTTCCTGCATCCTTAGGATAAAGGCCTCTTTCAAATTTGACCATTGTCTTCAGTTTTGCGACACTCGGTACCAATTTGAGCCTGAAACCTTCTTTATCTCGTCGTACTATCTTTGTTGGAGTCTTCCAACACTTGTCCTCTCTTCCCAAGGTCTCCATCTAGTGATATAGCCGCTCCAGTTTTCTGTATGTCTGGACACGTGTCCTGCCCAGTAGTCAATCATTTCAACACCGGCAGTGATCACAGGATGGTAAGATGCAAACTGCTCATAAACACAAAAATGGAAAGAAAGATGAAACAAACGACGAAGAGAGGAAGTAGATAAAAGATAGCAGAAAGAAGGGAAACATATAAACAAAGGCTGAAAGAAAACTTTTCCAACAATCCGGGAAAAACAGAAGAGTCATTAGATGATAACAATAGAAGAATAACAAAAACTATAACAGAAACAGCAGAGCAGGGGTCCTATGATTGAACGTTTACGTTATCCGTAACGTACATGTTAGGCCGAGTTTTAACAGTAACGTTGCAAGTTCGTATGATGGAAAGTTTTTCATAACAGATTACTGTTATTTCCCACCTGTTATGTTCTAATTTAACATATCTCCTCAACAGCCCCGAATAACATGCCGTTAAGTACTTAACGTTCATGTTACCAATGTTTTTTTATTTGTTTGGAGATCCTATTTTGAATGACGGGGTAATTAATTTACATAATACAAGAAGAGAATCAATTATCAAACTAGGAGGTACCTATAGGTTATAAGATTCATTGCTATTTTATGTTAATCATAATTATGAGGTCAGGGGCGCCGACTTTTGAAAGTCCTCATGGGTGCAGAATAACTTTATAAATTCGTTCATAGGGGTAGGGGGAAGCTCGCCGGAGGCGGAAAAATTTTTCTACGAGCGTACCAGAAGTGCTTTTTTCCGCACACATTTAGGCACTATTGCGGAAAAATAAAATAATTATGCAATGTTAAATCACCTTGGTACTTTCATGTCCTGAAATGCGTGCGGAAAAGTACTTCTCCGCATGGTCGTAGAAAAATAACGTTCCTTAATCATGTGGAAAATCTCTTTTCCTCATTTAATTGCTACGCACACGCCCTAACTGACGTTTCATTTTAGCCGCCTCTGTCAACTGTCAGACTGTCACTGGTCAACCAATGAACTATTAATTAGGCGATTTCGGCAAGCTTTGGTTGGTATACCATTTGGTTAACCAATTGGTACCTGCAACGTCATAGTAATTACGTAAGATACCATTTTGTTCCAAATTCGTTTGGTAGGTCATGAAAGAGGGGAAGAGACGAGCCTTAACCTAATTTTGTGTTGTTCTTCTAGTTTTGGGAGTGACTAGATACTGACTGCACTGACTAAAATCTATATTCACTAATCAGCACTATCTAGACAGTACCTTATTTGAGTAACCTATTGGCTAACTCAGCATTTTCTGTAAATTTAAAGCTTATTCCATAATCCATTTAGCAAAAAAGTTACCCCATATCTGTCGTTCAAAGCCATTTTTCAAACATTATTTGGTAGTCAAAACATACGAGAAAACAGGAAGATGAAGGCGAAAAAACAAACATATTTGTTGAAAATTTCAAACTATTCAAATTCTAATAAACTTCCATTTATTTACATTTCCCAGAGCAGGACAAAACGAAAATAGACGTAGAGATAGCACTATACCAAATGAGAAGAACCGTGCTGCTAACCACGGTATCCTATCTGACAGACCAAAAAGGATACCAAAGTCACGGTGACGACATCATTTTCGTATCCGAAATTGGTTGGTATGCATTTGACAGACCAAACAGGGTACCAAACCATGTACCAAAGCTTGCCGAAATCGCTTATTACAAAAGCTCCGATATATCGAAAAGATTATATCGATATTTTTTTCGATATATTGAATGTAAAATATCGATCAAAATCAGGGCCGTATCTAGGGGGGGTTTTGGGGGTTCAAACCCCCCCCCAAAAAATAATAAAATTCAAAAAATTTATCTTAAAAACAAACAACACTTATTAAATACTTATTATTATTTTTTTTTTATTACTAGTGTAACAATTTTTTTTTGCCACTTTGTCTAACCCCCCCCCCCCCAAATTTTGGTCTAGATACGGCCCTGATCAAAATATACCGATATATTTGAATAATATTTTGATTTCTACTTTCTACAAAATATCGATATATCATTGCTATTCCTACCCACGCGCAAAACTAAATTATATGGCATACGGCGCAAGCGCCAGACTTCCCGTTGTGAGTAGAGGTGGGCCAACCTGCGATTTTAATGCAGCTGTGACAAGACGTGACTGCTCCAGTCGTGCCGCTGTGACAAATAGCAGTGATTTCTTGGAGCAGTTTTACCTTAGTTGGCGGACGAACTGCTAATATTATGTTAATGCTACATCTCAAAATGGCATAATCGCAGCCCGCAGTCACGGCCGAGGGAGATGTTCCAGTTTCCAGCCTGCCCTCTGCAATAGCAGTTACTATTTGGCGGGACCGCGATGCGATTTATAATATTATAATATTGCATTTGCATCATTTAGCTCAAGTTTTGTCTGCGCTGCATCGATCGGAGCTTGAAGCGGGCAGTGACAAAATGTCACTGCTACTTGACTGGGACTGGAGCAGGCCGTGACTGTGAGACGAGAAGCAGTGACAAAGTCATAGTTCCTGGAATCGCAACCCATCTCTAGTTGTGGGCCGGACTGTCCCGATTATTATCAAAGAATAGACATGGAGAATAGTAGCATAAAGTAATAGAGAATAGAACTGACCACAAATAACGGAAGCACAGATGGTCAGATGGACAGATTGCCACACACACACCACACACCACACCACAGTTGTGTAAATTTAAATTACATGATACTGGATATTACTACATGGAACAGAATGAGCATTAAAGACGTTCGTACTTCCGCATTCCCCACGAGAGCTCCCATGGGTGCTCCGCACCCATGAGAGGTTGCTCATGGGAGCACCTGCCCCGATGCCCCCATGTAGTCGACGCCAGTGTATGAGGTACAAAACTTTAATATTAATTCACTATTTGAGGACAGAATTGGACACTCAAAGAAGGCATACCAGACTACCAGAGGTCAATTGAAACTCCTGATAAGGTTTTATTACTAAATATACTAGACTTCCAAAAGTTCTAAAAGAATCGGTGCAGTTTATAATTGCAAAAATAAGGCAATATTCCTCAAAGACCAAGGATTTCATCCATTCCAGTTGAACTGAAGGTCTAAATTCTAAAAGTTTATTCTGAATTCTTAGTAGGTAGTTGGAGCTGTTTATCATTTTATTTAAGGCAATGGTTCTAGTAGTGCTTTTATTTTCGTGTACAAATGATGTCCACTCATCAGAGGGGTTTTCTTGCGTCTCGAAGTTTTGAAAAATTTTTCAAAACTAGTTTGAAACAGTTTCCCAATGACCTCATAACTTCTCGGCGCGAGAAAATGGTTCAAAAATATGGATTGGATTGTATTTCGGAACAGTTTGAACCAATTTTGTGTGACGTCATGGGTTTATGGCGAGAATATACACTATTTCAAACCTGTTTTGAACCAGTTTGAAAAAAGTGAACGCGAGAAAACACCCAGGGCATTAATATGATTTGGAAATGTCCCCACACTGTTTTACAGTTATTTTAGATAATCTTTTCGCCCCAATAAATTGAATAAAATGTAAAATGAGCTGCAAAAAAATGTAATTTAATTGTTTGTTATTGTTATTTCAAGAAAAACGTCACTTTTGAAACCAAAGTGAAGCTAGGTACAAATACTTTCTTCCATTCCTAACAGCCAGCTTAACATTTTCGGTTATCGATTTCGTCAATTATACCGATATAACATCCACTGTTATTTTATATGTTATCTATTCCCTGTTAGCATAACATAACAGGTTTATGTTAATTTTAACGTAAACGTTCAATCATAGGACCCAATAGGCCCTCTAGAGAAAACGCCGAAAACTGTCGATAGAAACGAAACAGCTACTAGAGAAAAAGAGAAAACTGATAACCGAGGGTAAAAAAGATACTATTGAATACACAGAAACCAACAAAACAGCAAGGAAAATGGCGAAACAAGATATACTAAAACATCAAACGAAACAAGTGCAATCCCTATTAGAACAGAACAAAGGTCTAAATATATTTAAAAGACATAACACACCTAAGAAAGAGATAACAAAAATAGAAGATGCGAGAAACAACATAGTAGAAGACAGACAACAGATATTAAAAGTTGTGGAATCTTTCTATAGAGATCTGTTCTGTACGAATCTAAAATAGTAAACACAAGGACAAGAGAAGACAAAATACGAATAGTAAATGTAAACTCAGAAGAAATGCCCGACATAAATATGGAAGAACTGGAGAAAGGGTTATCCCAGATAAAAAATGGTAAAGCGGCAGGAAAAGACAACATTCTGCCTGAAATGCTTAAGGAAAGCGATACTAAGACGAGACAAAAACTAGTGAAAACTATTCAATAAATGCCTTACAGAAGAACATATACCCAAAGATTGGGAGAATATGCTGTAGTTATTCTGATCTACAAGAAATGTGACCCGACTGATCTCGAAAACTACCGGCCGATAAGTTTACTATCACAAATATATAAATTATTCACCAGAATATTCACCAACAGATTAGAGCGAAAACTCGATGTTTACCAACCAAAGGAACAGGCTGGATTCCGAAGCCATTTATACCACGACAGAACGTCTACACACACAGTAAGGCAGATGATCGAGAAAACTACAGAATATAATATAAACCCTTTTGTCGATTTCCGAAAAGCCTTCGACACAGTAGAAGTCTGGGCAATAATAAAATCCTTTTCCAGTAAATGTATCGTATCAAACAAAATCCTTCCGAGGAAGAAAAAGGAAACATTAACTACTTGAACGATATAAAGACGTGTTTAATTCAAAATTTTTGAAAACTATGGATGGAAAAATTTGATACATGCATTTGATGAATCATATCTAATGGGATTACATGTCCCAGGAAAATTCCATATGCTTGCAAGATCGAGTACAAAAAACAAGAAAGCTGCAAGAAAAATTGCAGCAATATTATCAGGATTGAGTACCTACCCAACTGTTTAAATCAGCGTTAATTTTGTTTTCTTCCGAGGTGAATGTTTTGTTAAACTGTTCCGCGAACTTTTCACCAATCTGGGAGGTCATTATTGTAGGTGTGTGGTTGATCAGTTTCGCGTTCTTTCAAAGGAACCAATCATTTAAGATTCTGTTAATATTATTCGTGAACTATGAAAAGGCAATTTCGTGTTTTTACTTTCTTTTGCAAAATCTATAAAATATAAATCATCAATATTTTGGTATATAAATTTGTTAAACTTTAATATGTAAAGTATTTACTTTCTCAAAATAATATTTAATAAGTAGATGTAGGAGGGAAAGTAAAATTGCAAATTAATATAAAAATATTGTAAATAAAGAGAGAAGTTCTACTTTTTGTGACAATTTTAGGAAGAAAAACCAAGTTGAAATGTAATTTCTTGCTGGTACGAAGGTGCATACAAAGTTTTATCATTTTATCAAAACAAGCACCTCCAAAAGGTCAATTATTTTGCAATGCCCATCACTAATCTATACAAATTATAATAATGACCCATAACAAAACAAATTATACTGAAATGCTTCTCTCCTATTATATTGACATTGGTATAATCTTTCTAGGTTTAACACATAGGTACCTAGGTACCTACCTAATTTGCTTAGTTTTGACAATCTAATGTTGTGATCACCTGAATAATAATATCAATCCCATAGTATTATTTGCAGTTTCAAAACAACTTTTTTTTGGATTAAAGATATTTTGTGACTTAAAATGTATGTAACCTTTATCCCCTCTCAAGTAATATCATTTAGAACAGGATATTAAAAATAAACAAATTTACTAGCAAATAACTAACTCTTCACCTTCGAAAAGGCACGATATGACCAAAAGAGGCCTTCATTTCTAATTGAAATAATTGCCGACTAATTTACCAAAGGTGCCAAATCATCCATTTACCTAGTAAACTTTAACAGTGCAAACTATAACCACCTGATAAGGATAAAAAAGACCTTTGCGACCTTGCCATCGTTTTTGGCTTTCACTTAAATATAAATCGGGCTCAATGTCAAGAGATCTCTGCTTGGAGCATCATCGTTTTTATTTTATTCTTTGATAAATAATACAATTTGCTTTATGAAAAGGTTAAAACTCCAATCTAGATCGACATTTTACACTCTGTATACCTACTTTATTATAAAACAAGGAAATTCTCTGAGATTTTTCCTTATAATTTTATGTGAGCGCTGAGCTTTTAGAAGAGCCTTTTGTGTTCAATTTGCTCATAGAAAATCATAAAAATTACAAATTGATAATTATTTTCGATGATAATGACATGGTAGCTACAAGTACCTAAGTGCCGATTATTGATTGACATTGATATTTAACTAATTTAACCTTTGAAGTGTAAATACCATTGTGTGTAGTGTTTGGTATACCTATTATTGCACCTCAAAGGATTATTTTTTTTTAAATTTCCTGATAGAATGCTGTTCCGCTTTTGTACAAATGAGGCACGGCAACGATGATGAAGAGGCAAAATAATTGCGACTAGCCTGGCAAGTTTAACTGTCGATAAATCATGATTATTAGTATTTTTGAAATATTTATCGACGAATAGCAATTATGTCACCTTGGTTTGGTCATGATTATGCGGGATACCGGATGCGTTTGGATCTTTTGTATGTGATTTTTATAGTTGGTTGATGCTTTGTTGTCCAGGTACTGCCTAAGTCTCCTTGCTCTTCAAAAAAAATTCCTTCTTCCTGGTTTCCCAAGTAGGTAGGTACCCTATTATTTGGGTAAATGGTAAATGGATAGAACTTATTATTTCCTTGGGCTTTTACAGATAAATTTATACAGCAAATAAGAGAAACAACTGTTGTAATGATAAGCAAACTGAAGTGAACTCTCGACTGATAACTAGAGGAACATTTCAAACTTTTAGCGATTTCTTTGTTTCAAACATCCCTACACTAAACTCGGTTTCTTAAAGCAGTATAGCTAGGCGAGGTTTAACGAACTTAAAAACTTGGCTTCAATCTATTTTGGAATTTATCTTCTTTCTGTTGCTTTCTGAGGGTTTTTCCTAACATTTGCTGATCTATTACATAGATACTTACCTAATTCTATAGTCTCCAGATGCAGAGTTATTAATTTTTTGTGTTTGTAAAACCAGACTTCTAGGTGAATACTTTAATAATACTTTTTCAATTTTTTGATTAACTGATTCATCGAAAGCTCAACTTCCTTGTATAGGCTTATGCTTAACAAAAGACCCAGAGATGCTAAGAAAAGTCAAACCCTTTGTTTGTGTGTTGTCAATAAATTAACAAATGACAGAAAAGAGAACTTTTATTTATATAAAAGTTTTACTATAAATTATTGAATAAATTGTTGAACTTTATAAGCAAAATATCAACAGTTGCACTTTAACGTCACGATTAATCAAGGAATAACAATTATGTCACCTTGGCAATATCCAGCATATAATTAAGTTTCGATTAACAATAAAATCATAATGCACCGTTGATGTATAGGTTTTTTTCTAATAAGGTAAAAATCCTCCTTTAGCAAACAAAACGCGGTCAAGTTTAATGCCTTAAACTATTATAATTTTTATTTTGAATTAAAACCGCTTAAATTATCGCGGGTAATTCAGTCAAGGACCACGGTCTGCTGGCTAATGTGCTCATCTTCCATGGGATGCTCGTTTTCTCGGCGGTATTTGTATTAAATTAAACGACGATCACGTACCTATACAGCTCGTAGTCACGAGTTTTGCGTAATTTCTCTATGTAATCTAACTACAAGGTAATTTGAAAATATTTTTATTCAAATTTGTAGCAAAACAAAATGGTTAGGCAATTTACGGAAACTGTAAGACTGAAGACACATCGACAAATACAAGGTACAAGTGACAAGAGACAAAAATATAATAACACGTGTATCAATACTATAACCCAGAATAAATGGAAACAGGATACAATTATTACTTGCCATGCCACGATACAAAATTTCGATTCTTTGCTATTTTGTATCTGTCTCTTGTATCTTTTATTTGTCATTCTGTCTTCAGCCTAATAAATACAAGATGGCTCAGATTTGAAATCAAAATCTACAAGAAGAGATATTTTAAAAGGTCGCAGTTGATAAGACAGAAGTTTGAAGAATAGCTTATTAGTGTAGGTACACAAAAGTCGATAGCAATATTTTACTAACTTACAACAACCGTAAGAAACTGAAAAAACATGAGATTCACAAATGCTCACGAAGTTTGATGAGAGATGCATAGATTATTTGATGGTAACATTGAAGACAAAATCTACGATTTGTGATTTTTTTTTTCTCTGGAGAACTTTCTGGTACCAACATTTTGCTACAGCAGAACATATTGATACTAAAAAAATAGAATAGTTGAGTACTTCATCACACAATGGGTAGGTACCAAAAGTCTAATACTTATCTACTCTTAAATATGTCCAGATGATCCTAAGTCCAAAGATCATACGACTTTGGTTTCTTTTTTGCAAATCCATCTTAATCCTACTTTAAAATAGGTATAGTCGCAGAAGAAAATCTCGTTTTTCGTGTTTACCAAAAAGCGGAAAGTATTGCATTTTACATTATTTATTTATTTATTTATTTCACATATTTTAATCAGAAAGCAAACCAAATCAGATTCCATAAATTCCCAGCAATTTGCGAAGAAGTACCAGAATAAGAAAACAACCAGAAAAGAACCTTTGTGTGTCAATAAAGTTCGGTACTGCACAGTAATTCTACAAAACAAAAACGAATATAGAGTGAAACAATGCGAAAAGTCGAAAGCAGATGGTATAGACCACCATAACCGCAAAATGGTTCAACAAAAGAGACGTTGTTGGCAAAAACCTTCGTTGTACTGATGGCCGAAAATAAAAAAGAAAGTTTGGTTTGTTGATAACAGTGCCAAAAATCACATCACGAATCGTCGAAGAGGCTTATGAGATATTTAAAGATGTTGAGAATAAATTAAGCTGACTAGCAAAGGAAGAACTTTAGTACTTGCACAACTTTTATTTATCCGCTGATAGAAGAATTCTGGCTCACACTGTATCTTGGTGAGTCCCGGAAAAAAGGTCGAAAACATAAGGTCGAAATACAAAAAGTCGAAAACAAGAGGTCGCAAATACAAAAGATCGAATGAGAAAAAGTCGAATAACAAAAGGTCGAAAATACAAAAGGTCGAAATACAAAAGGTTGAAAATACAAAAGATCGAATGAGAAAAGGTCGAATAACAAAAGATCGAATAAGAAAAGGTCGAATAACAAAAAGTCGAATAACAAAAGGTCGAATAACAAAAGGTCGAATAACAAAAGGTCGAAAATACAAAAGTCGAAAATACAAAAAAATTGAAAATACAAAATGTCCCAAATAGAAAATGTCGAAAATACAAAATGTTGAAAATACAAAAAGTCGAAACACAAAACGTCGAAAATACGAAAGATCAATTACGATGTCGAAAATACAAGTTGTCAAGATTATAAAAGTCGAAAATACAATCTTGTTTTTCTTTCTACCTTCTTTTCCACATACTAACGCTGACTAACCAAAACTAAACCAAACTAACCAAAACTCTGTAAACTTTTCTTTTGTAATTAACCCAATCTTCGCTTCTGACCCATGCACTCTTATTCACTTCCCGATCCCGTGAATTTCTATAGTGAAACGTCAGGGAGGACACTTTCAAAAATTAACATATTTTCGATAAAAATTAGTTGATATATCATTTACAAAAATGTTTTTGTTTCAATTTAGATGCGGATATTGACGTTTTTTTGCCTTACTAAAAAATTTAAAAAAAAAAAACCCTACCTTCAAATTCGAAGGGGAAAATTACGGGTCTGAGCGAGAAAAATTAGAATTTGGATATACAAGACTAGTAAAATGAGACAAACTAACCCAAACTAACCTATAAACTTACCTCCCCAACGCTATAATGCGCAAATCGAACTAACGCAAACTAACTCAATTAACCCAATCTAACCCAAACTAACTTATAAACTCACCTCCGCCAACGCGATATTTTGTATTTTCGACCTTTTGTTTTCTATTTTTTGTTATGCAACCTTTTGTTATTCGACCTTTTCTCATTCGATCTTTTATATTTTCGATCTTTTGTATTTTCGACCTTTTGTATTTTCGTCATTTTGTTTTTCCGACCTTTCGTATTTGCGACTTTTTGTTTTTCGACCTTTTGTATTCCCGACAATTTGCTATTCGAGCTTTCGTAATTCGACCTAGTGTATCTTCGACCTTCTGGTATTCGATCTTTTGTTATTCGACCTTTTTTATTTTCGTCCTTTTTTTATCCGACCTTATATATTCTCGACCTTTATTTATTCGACATTTTGTATTTTCAACCTTTTGTATTTTCGACATTTTGCTATTCGACCTTTTGTGACAATTCGACATTTTGTAATTCGACTTTTTTTCCGTACCCCTATCTTTTTTTTTTTTTTTTTTTTTTTTTTACGGATATGCGCACTCGCAAGGAAATGTCCTATCACGCTCGAGAAGCGGCAAGTGCGCGGAAATGTCGGTGTATGTTGGTCTTGAAACGGTTCAGGTTGTAACCTGCATGGAAAACCGTCGCAGGGAGTTTATTCCACAGCGATGCTGTTCTCCAGAGATATGAATTCTGATATAATGAGGTTCTTGGTGCTTCTAGTTTGACAGTAAATTCATGGTTACCGTCTGTTTGACGGGTTCGCCTGGTAGGTGCTACTCTCGGTGGAATCATACGTGCCAACTCTTCAGAGCATTTTCCGTGATAGTACCTGTAGAAGAGAGATAAATCGCCCACAGATCTGCGATGTTCGAGACCATCCAAGTTACGAGTAAGTGCGGGGTCATTGATCAGCTTGATAGCTCGTTTTGCACGGTATTCAAAAGCATTAAGGTATGTTTCGGTGCTGCACTCCATATATGTGAGCAGTACTCCATAGTTGGTCGAATCTGGGCTTTGTAGAGTGTCAGCAATTGGCTTGGTGTGTACAGATGTCTTGTACGAAATAGCACCCCCAGCTTTTGGGAGGCCCTTTTAGCAATATCTGCCACGTGACTGTGCCAAGATATGTTGGTATCTGCAGTAACCCCCAAGATGTTCAACTGACTCTGTAATGTGACAGCACTTCCAGATAGCATGATGTTTGGGTCACCGGTGCTGGTCTTTTTTGAAAACAGAGCTGCTTGGGTTTTCTGCGCGTTGAACTGTACAAGGTTTTTGTTACCCCAGTCCTCTATTATCTCCAGGTCGTTATTTATCTGCGATATTTGAGTTAGTCTAAGATGATGGAATTCACGTGCGGAAAGACCTGTGGGTGGTATGAGTGAGGAGACTACATTGCCATCGTCTGCAAAGCAATAAAGTGGATTTACTGTTTTATCTATGAGGTCATTTATGTAAATCAGGAAAAGAGTTGGCGAAAGGATTGCTCCCTGTGGCACACCAGCATTTATTTGGTAAGAGTTGGAGTTCTGGCCATCCAGTGCAACATAAATGGATCTGTCCTTTAGATAACTTTCAAACCAAGTGCAAAGTTTCGGCGATAATCCCATTGCTTTGAGCTTGTTGAGCAGATTTTCCTGCCAAACTTTGTCGAATGCTTTAGATATATCTAAGGCAATTGTTCTTGTTTCACCCCGCAACTCAATCGCTTTTTGCCATAAGTGAGTGACGTATGTAAGTAAATCGCCAGTTGACCTATATTTTCGAAATCCGTATTGCTTATCGTTGATAATTTTGTACTTTTCCAAGTACTTGGTTAAGTGATTGTTCACAACTCTTTCCATTACTTTTGATATCACCGGAAGTAGAGCAATTGGTCTATAGTTTAACGGATCTGTCTTTTTTCCTTTCTTTGGAATGGGTTGTACTGCGGCAGACTTCCATGATGATGGATATACTCCTTGCCTGTAAGACAAATTGAATAATTTTGCGAAAGTTGGGGTGAGTTCGTTGGCGCAATTTTTGAGTACTATTGCGGGAATGCCATCCGGACCCATTGCTTTGTTTGTATCCAGCTTTTTTAGGGATTTTCGTATTTCTCTGTGACAAAAGGGTACCTCTGGCATACTATGGGAAACCCTTTCAATGAACGGTGGAGTTTTTCCGTTTGGCACTGTTAGGTTGGAGTTGGAGGAAAACATTTGGGCAAGCATATTGGCTTTTTCCTCTGATGTTGTGGCTAAGTGATTATTTTTATCTGTAAGTGGTGGTATGGATGACTTGGTGAAGTTAGATCCAACAGCTTTTGCAAGAGACCAAAAAGACCTAGAACTACTTGGACAATTCAGCAACCTGTTTTTTATTCTTTGATTGTATGTTTCTTTAGCGGAGTCAATAGTAATTTTGCAACTATTTCTGGCTTCTATAAATTCTGTGTGGTTTTGAGCGGTTTGTTGTCGTTTCCAAAGGTTATATGCTCTGTGTTTTTTCTGTACAGCCGTTTGACACTGGCTGTTGAACCAAGGTTTTGCATTAGCTCTACGTTTAGTTGTATGTGGGATATATGCGTCCATTCCAGATAAGATTACTTGTGTTATTTCATTACAGCAAATAGTGGGATCAGCTGTTTTAAAGCAAACCTCTTGCCATGGAAAATGCAGGTAATACTGTTTTAGGTCATTCCATTTTGCCGATTTATAGTGCCACATTTTACGAGGAAGTGGTTGTAGGCTTGGTAGGATGAGTACTTCGCACTTTGTTATTATAAGTTTATGATCGGACGAACCAAGTGGAGCATCTACTTGAATTGTGTACGAGTCAGGATTGGTGGTTAAAAACAAGTCTAAAAGCGCTGCAAATTCGCCCCTTTCTGAGATACGGGTAGGTTCATCGACAAGCTGCGTTAGACCACAACTTATGGCAAAAGCTTCTGCTTCTCTGCCTTCGTTATCTGTTTTGTTGTGGTGTTTCAGCCAGGGTATATTGTGGACGTTGAAATCGCCTAAAAAGACAATTTCCGCCTGTGGATAGTTTGACTGTATACTATCACAGCTTTCGGATAATGTCGCGAAAAAGTTTTGGTAATCGGTGTTACTTGGCGGTCGGTAGAGGCAGCAGATAAACTTGGTCGATGACTTTGAGGTGAATTTTAGCCATATGATATCAAGGTTCGCTGGTTCTAGCTTCTCCTCTCGATGACATGAAAGGTCATTTTTAATGTACACACAGATCCCAAAATTATGTCGAAATCGGTGGTGTAGGTCATAGCCGGGATAAAGATAGTTCACAATAGGTGTTGCAGAACTGATTTTAGTTTCAGTGAGAACAAGGATGTCAGGTCTTTGTTCTTCAAGATGTTGGTGAACTGAATTCATATTTGTACTTATTCCTCTTATATTGCTAAAATCAATTCTGAGTTGAGTTTTTGATCTTCTCTTTATATCTTTGCATGAAGGACCCCCAGGATCACCCGACGCCCGGAGATCCGAGTGGTCGGGTATTTTACCTCCGGAATATTTTGATCCTGGAGGCGCCATCATGCTATCTGTTACTCATAGTTGGAACCGGACTGCCAGCGCAGTAGCGGAACGTGGTGATACCACTTAGCGCTACTCAATCTTGGTATTTCTTACTAAATTGTAGCAATATAAAATAATTGAAAGAACTCAAATTCGGTGTCCTTCTAGTCAAACAGGATGT
This sequence comes from Ceutorhynchus assimilis, assembly GCA_917834065.1. Classification (NCBI taxonomy): domain Eukaryota; kingdom Metazoa; phylum Arthropoda; class Insecta; order Coleoptera; family Curculionidae; genus Ceutorhynchus; species Ceutorhynchus assimilis. The sequence continues at coordinate 35,745,715 of OU892283.1, read as the reverse complement.
GGGTAGGTAAGTTACTGGTCTTGAGTTTACAATGCATTCTGCAGTTACAAGACAACAACTGTTTAGTAGTTAATCATTATGGATTGGATTTCTGGTAGGTAATGCGTTGTATAGTGAAACCACTGGCGTATCCAGGGGGGGGCAAAGGGGGCAATTGCCCCCCCCCCCAGAGCAACATCTTCTTATTCCTTTTATTTTTTAAAAATTTGTCAAATAATAAAAAAATAAATTCAAAAATGTACTGAAATTAGTTTAATAAATATGTAATACTTTTTTCAACTACATGAACAGGTAGCTTTTTTGTAAATAGAAACTGTTCAGTTCTACGCTACGCTGTGCTTGACAATCAGGGAATAAAAGTCAAAATACTAGTTTTATATTCAGCGTAATGTATATTACTAGCTGCCTAGCGTTTTCGCCTTTGAGCCATCATTACTCATCAGGGCTCAGACACCAGCAAAAACACAAAAACCGTCTTTCTCAAAAGCAATAATAATTGTCTGGTTAAGCTGGCAATGCAAAAGGTACCTTTATGATTCAATCTTTCTGTGGAATGTACAATCATTTAGCTCCTATTGCGTAACCTATATTTCAAATTTGGGCTTAATCCCTCGAAAGCCGCAGGAGCTATAAAGAAAAAACTAAAATATATATTGAAATTTCAACACCCTGTAGATCGGTAACGAAGCGTTTGCTAACCCATGTTTCTTTGAAATTTTATTTAATCATAAGAAAAAACCAAAGAATCGCCCTCTTCCGTTTGTACATGCATGATATTTAGTATTAAGGAACACCTTGTATATATCAATATTTATATTTTAGTTATTCCAGTGTAAATTTTTTTAGTAATTTAAAGTATTTATTATACAGGGTGGGGCACAAAAAATTTCCCACCCAGGTGTTCTCACGTGTCAGGTGATCAATCCACAATCGCTCGAACTCGTCAATTTTTGTTTTTTGGGGGACACATTTCGTTGGTATTTTTACTCCCTACCTGTCAACCCCTAAGCGGGGGAGACAGGTACCTCCAAAATTTCAAATGCAAAGGGGGTCGAGTGATATGTCATTTGGTAGCTATTTTTGTATGAATTATATCCTCAAAATTTTAAATTGCTACTATTTTCTCTACCGAAATGGCAGTGTGTCAAAGTTAGGAAAAATGCTTTTTTCCGAGTATCTGAATTGTGTGATTATCACCAAATAATAACAAAACAACAGATTTTTGAAGGGTACCTAACCTATCCATAGTAATAAAATAACATTGGCATTTAATCTAAGTATCGTCATTCAACAGTTCAGTTCAAAATGGTTCATGTTTATTCACTTGAAAAATATGTTAATTTGTTAATATGAGGTAAAAAACACACAGCTTTGACAAGCTATTTCTATTTCGACAGGGTTGATAGTAGCAATTTCAAACATTGGAGATATAATCTTAATAAAAATAGCTAACAAATAACGCATCACTCGACCCCCCCTTTCCATTTGAACTTTTGGGGGGTACCTGGTACCTGTCACCCCCGCTTAGGGGTTCACAGGTGAGGGGTGAAAATATCAATAAATAAAGTCCCTCAAAAACAAAAAGTGATGTTTCCTAGCGATTTTTGATTTATCACCTGACACCTGAGAAAACCTGGGTGGGAAGTTTTTCGTGCCGCACCCTGTATATCTTTGACTTTTGAATTAAATTTTAGTTTGATTTTATATTACAGTTACACATGTTACCTGTTTCTTGAAAGTCGATTTCTATGGAAAACAAATAATTCCAGTTATTAACCTCTTATCATTATAATGAACCGCCCAAAGATTTTTTCAGTGGTGGCTGGCAGGCTAATATTACGGAACTATAGCACTACCTTATTTTTCTGTGAAAATCTTATATATTTTATCCTACAAAAGTATCGAATACTCGATTGTGTGGTTTTGAAGACTTTTGGGCGTGGCACCTCAAAAAAAATTTCCGCCTATGGCGGACATACCAGGTTTGCCCCCTCCCAGAACCTCAGGCTGGATACGCCACTGAGTGAAACTTTAACTAATTTTACGAGGCTCTCCCAAGCTCCTGCCATATGTGGTGATAACGGAGTATTAAAATGGAACTTGAGTTCGGGACTTACAAACGACTTGGCTATTAACTGACGCATCTACTTTATGCAATTCTTCCTTTTAAAGTTCTTCCGGTAGCTATAAAATTTGTTCCTCTATCGCAATAAATGTGTCTAGGTCTTCCTCTTCGATTCATCAAGTTGTGAAATAAAGGATACAACTATAAACGTCTAATATGTATCCTACTTCCAAATGCACATCTTTCGTCGTTAAACATGTAAATAGAGCACCCTATCTCTTCCCTGTCCTTATTCCCACGTTGACATTTATTGGTCCAAAATAGTCAACTCCAGTGAATGTGAATGGTGCTGTATAGGCTGCTAAAATATACGACATTCAGGCAAAGGTGCCATTTCATGAGGGTTTGGTTTTAGCAGACTTTATTTTACACATCTGACACTCTCTTGAACTTTTGTTTAAAAATCTTGATTTTAGGATATAATACTTTTGTCTAATTTCGTTGATATAAGTGTCTCGTTGTTTCGATGATAGAAGGTTTGATGGAAATCTTGAACAATATAAGTTTTTTTTAAATAAGAATCTCTAGTGAGGAAAACCACCTATTTAAAATATTATTTCTTCAAATCTTACTTTTTTTGAAAAAGCTTTTACTGAATAAAAATAAACGTTGCAACCATGTATGCGCCCTCAAGTTTAGGATTGAACGAGCGCGCCACAGAAAAACGAAGGTACCGAAACCGAAGAGGAGAAAAGAGAATACGCAACTAGACTACAGACGAAGCTGGGTAGGTTCTTTTTAGAGGCGTGTCTGTAATTATTCATTATTCAATTTTCATTTCTATTTTGCATTAAAATTGATTGTTCAATCCAATTTGTTATTAGTGTGTGTGTCAAGGAGTAGGTATTCACAGGTTAGTTGATTAATTATTATTTTGTTTTTGAGAGTTCAATTTATGCAAGTTCCTATTATTTTGTTCATTTTTATGTATTTTTTGTTTGTTTATAACATTTTTTATAACATGTGCATTGTTTATGTATTTAACCAAAATCGTTTCATGCTGTAAACAACACAGATAAAGAGTAAATTAAAACCTAAGAAATTATGTGCTGTCTTTTTGTGCTGAGATTTCGATTTTGTGTATTCAGAGCGTGCATTAGGGCCTTGTTGAATTTACTAACATTTTCCTACCCTGATGAGCGAATATCCTACCAAACAAAGGAAAGAGATATTGACTCAAAAATAACTATAGCTGTGAGTTTACGTAACCAGGTACCTCAGTACCTGCCACAGATGGGCTAACTAACCAAAAACTCTTCAGTATTGATTATAGGTAATGTTGATTGAATGTAGTGTGTGTAATTGAAATTTTAGCACAAGAACAGGGACGGTACCTAATTTAAACTTTTATTGACTTAAATTATTGAATTATTGACTCACAATTATTATCAAAATGACACAGTACCTATGTTTCGATTTTTGAGGAATGTTAGATCGAGGTTTACTGTGCCGTTTTCTTTCCCCTCGAGAATTCTAGGTCGAGAACGGTACGATTTACTTTAATAATAAAGTAGACGTTTCACAAATTTTTCGTTTCTTTTACATATCACAACTTCCCTTAAATTTCCCAAATATTTGCTATGTCGGGCGCATGTCCAGTAAGTAAAATTGAGTAAGTTTCCACAACGTAGGTCCTATTGGTTTTTCATTTCGTATTTCAGAATATTTGTTGTTTAAAAGGTAATAAAAATTCTCCTCGTTCAATCTTACTGAGCGAACCCGGGTATATGTTATACACTAGGGTGTTTCTCATTTTGAGTGAGGTATAGTCCGACAAATACCATTTTAAAGTCACGTGATAGTCGTGATACTGGTGGCAAAAAACGTATGTCCATTGATTATGTCTTTGTGATCACCTACAAAAAGCTACTGGTGGTTAATTACTATTGAATTTTAATATATGTTCCCACTAGCATTTTACAAACGCGTTTCTGAAGTAGTATTGACCAATCAGAGGGCAATTTTAATACTTGCAATTGTTGCGAGACTCACTTTTGTTGCATCTGCTGTCTGTTGTAATACATTCTGAACTTAAACTGAGTACCCGTTTTCTATTTGCTTCTTTTCGAGTTGGAAAAAGGTTAATATAGTCAAAATTATTAGCTTTGTTTGTTCGTTGTATTACTTTCGAAAATAACTTTGACAAACTAATTGATGGCAGTGACGGATTCTATTTCAGGTAAGAATATTATGAACAATAATAAGACAGCAATTTTTTTGTCAATTTTACTATCACCGCTGTTTGAGATGTATTCAACAAGGATAGAGAAAAATCACGTGACTTTAAAAAGGTATTTGTTGGACATAGCGTCTAAACGTCCTCGCACGCAAAGTAAGCCATTGGAATATAAGTAATGTCTGCCCAGCGACTCTGCGTCTACGGGGCAACGGTGAGGGGAATGCAGTTGTAAAAAAAAATGCCTGATTTCATTCATAAAATACTCAGCTGCGTGCGAAACTTTTTGAAAGTGTTGTCATATTGCAACTCGTATACGAAAATCGACAATGACCAAACCTCCGCCACTGGGGAGGATAAAATGACGTGAGCCCTGGCCAATAGCGAGATGTAAGGTGACGTTAGCTCATTGACAACCGTATGGTTCCCCATGGCAACGGCGATCCTGCCAAAAACTCCACCAATCAGGTTCATCCAGTCCGGATGCTTGCCAAATTGTTAAAAGCTGATGGTATCTTTGGAAAATTTTTATTTTTTACAATAGACCAAATTGAAGAAATCAGGATTAAAATAAGAATAGATCTAACAACCACGTTAAAATATTTAACGTTTTATTATTGTTATCAATATTTTGTTATTAAAAAATGGATTTTCAAATGAACTATAATTCATGCCTAGTATTATCGCTTTTTTATAATTAAACGTGACAACATGGCACATTTATGTCCGAATTCCTTCCGTAGACTCCGATCCGCTGGGCAAACAATATATAGAGACAGCTTATAAATGCTACTGGATTTTTTCACTATTGGCTGTAAATCATTTTGTAAATTTTCTTGCTCTATCAAATGTTTGAAAAGAACTGTGTTTGTATTATACGTATTAAAATATTTCTTGTCGAGGAGAGCAACATTTCTTCAGGCTTTTCTGACTTCGGAATTTAAGGTGAGATCAATTTAGTGAGTCTCTGTACATAGGCTACTGCTCGCAGAAGTCTGTTATATCTCCTAAACCTCTTAACATCACTAAAAGCTTTTGTGTCGAGCGCCGTATGTGAACTGTTAAAATTTCTTCATGATTTTTCGTTTTTAAGGTTGGATCGGGGAGCCAGATGTCCTCGTTTTGGTACAAGTCAGTTCCTTTAAACCAGCGATCCTGTTCTAAAAAAGTAGGTGAATGGCTCCATTTAGTGGCTTCATCTGCTACGTTTAGTTTCTTTGGATAGAGAACTCCCAGACAGCACACAAAGTCTTTTTAAGACGTCTTTTTTAGGTCTGCATTACGTCTGAACATCTGAAGACCAAAAAAAGACGTCTAGAAGACGTAATTGTTTTGAAGATGTCCATAAGATTTTGTGAATTCACATCTTAAAGACAACCATTTGGTACCACCAGGTCTAGAGGTGATAAATGGATATGAATTGAAAGGGAGAATCGAAAACGTTTTCAAGACATCTCTAGAATGACTTTTTGTAACATACGAGGTCTTCAAGATGTCTTTAAGACGCCTTTGAGACGTAACCAAGATGTTTTGAATGTCGTTTGTGGACATTTTAGAGACTTCTTGAAAACCTCAGACGCCTGGAAGAGACAAAAATTGAAATTTATAAAATGAGTAATAATAAGGAAATATTAGGAAGAGAATGTTTCTCAACAGAAATGGAATAGGTACGTTAAAGACTCATTATGCCTACAGTCTGGTGTCCATATGAATTTGCATTGGTAAGAAACCAGGACTGAAACACTTGAGAATTGTTGGATCTACATGTTACGCTCACAGTTCAAAAGTTCAAAGTTCACAGAAAGAAAATGGACAGAAACACATCAAAAGGAATATGATGATGGTTATTGTATTTGATCAAAACAAACTAGAAAACTGATGCGATCGGAGTTACATAGATCTGAAACACAAGATGATTCTTGTCAAAATTCTACTGATTCAGAAAATAACCGAATCATGCCTCCAATGCAAGGTGAACTGGATTTAATACAAAAAAAAAAAATTACCCACATAAAAAGTGTTACAGAACATGAAGCTTTGGAGGTAGATGATGATATAGGTAAGAAAGAAGAAATTTTCTCAAGAAATTTGAGAAATCGTGGTGAAATCGAAAAACCACAAGGACTTTGTCACGAGCGCAGCAACCAAAATAGCAGAAATCCATAAACCACAAAGTTATAAAGATTCAAGAAGCCTTGAGAAGTGGTAGATAAGCATATCAATGGCTACAAGCAATGGAAAACGAGATTCAGTCATTTCTTGATAACAATTTCATGCATATAGGAGTACAAAATGCAAAATGAAGTCGAATACAGATGGTTTCATAGACAAATATGAGGCACGGTTAGTGATTAAAGGATTTTCACAAAAGACAGGGAAAAGTTGCCAAATCTGAAATCTAACGCAATTTGACGTATAAACAGCATTTTTGTATAGAGAACTTGAAGAAGAGATCTTTATCAAACAGCACACATGGCACAGATGAAGTTTGTCGTCTTCAAAGAAGTCTATATATGGATCATTCCAGATACTGGGATAAGAGAATTGCAAAATAGATCCTAGAACACGGTTTCAAAAGAAGTGAAGCCTATTTTTGTCTTTTTATAAAGAGAAAAGGCGAAAACTTATTGCCATGACATTGTATGTTGATGGAGTTAAAGCGTCTATGTCTACGTCTACGCAAAGAATTCAAGATAACTGTGAAACCTGCAAGCTTAGGGGTGGATATGACTATACGACCAAGAGACGAATGATACAGTTTCTGTCAGTCAGCAGCCACAAACAGATAAAATATAGCAAATACTTGGCATGGAGAACTGTAATCCAGTTTCAACACCGACAACACCAATCACGAAGGTACAAAATTGAGATCTTAAGAAGAATAAATATTTTGGTAGCGTGAATAATTCTGTCACATCTTAGTTTACGTGGGTACCGCATAATTATGCTGAAAATTAAATATAATCTGAAAAGGATCCTAAATACCAAATTTTCCGAACCGGAGGCAATCCAAACTAAAACCTCACTTCTTCTCTTCTTCGGTTATGGTTAGTGCAAAGGGTTATAGATTCAAGATGACTTAACCTTTTATTGCCAAAGTTGCTAACTCCCCTCCTCAATTCTCAATTGCACAAACCGGCACGAAAGATCTTTTTCGGCCACTACCAGTGATTAGAGCAATTTATGACACCAAAAATGAAAACTCCTTTTTTTAAAAGAATAAAATTATATTATTTAAGAAAAGAATGAATAATAAAAAAAAAAGAAGACAATGTTTGATTTCCAATTAAAGGTTTAGACTAAAAAAATAGATTTTAAAAGAAATTGAACTGAAATAAACCATCACCTTCTTTGAAGAGCTTTTCCACTAATCACTGAGTGGTAGATGAACTTAGGAGAAGAACGGATCGAGCGACGACTGTGACGAACACTAACTCGTTAAGTTTTTGTTTTATTCTAACAATTTCCGACGATAACTGCCGATAACTGCAACAACTCTCGCTTAAATAAGCGAGAGAGAACCAACCCCTATTTCTTGAGGGTACTACTCTTAGCAGCTCATTGGCTAGCTGTTAGTACCTAGCCCTCTCAATATTTCTTATTGCTCTTTCCTTATTGGTTCTCGTATCGTTCACCCTATTTACACCCTTAGTGACATAGTTTGAAAGCCTTCCAATAGAGCTCGCTAGTCATATGAAGAATATAATTTTAATAACTGAAAATTACCGTTATTCCTTTAATTGGAAAATCTTTCTTTCTTATATGCCTTCTGTTAACCTAGTTAAATGAAATAAACAGTTTCTTAATTACTTATGTAACTGAGTAATAAACCTAATTACTTAGCCTAATCAAGGGTGTGAAATGAATTAAATTATTCTATGCTTAAATACTAATTATGCCTAAAATAATTGGGTAGTTAACTATCTCCTTTCTTATCTTATTTGTTAATAACATTTAATTCCTACAGTTTTCATTTCACCCGGTGTTTAATCAACATAAAATTTGAATTACACATTTCGAAATTTCAACATAAAATTTAATTAAGTCTGAAATTTCTACATATTATAAAATTAAATTCCTTGATTTTCCTATTACTATACAATTTTGTGTTATTGTATCTTGGAAAATCTGGTTCCCGTAATCATTGTTTTAGCCCACACACATGCTTCGAATATAAGTTCAGTATCAGTTCTCTGACATCTGGGTTCGCCATAAAACGTTGGGAATTATCGTTCTTGAATACTTTATTACGAACATATGTCGTGATCTGGTGCAGCTACAGATTAGAACACATAATTTTGCCTAATTTTGTCAATTTTGGCTTATATTTGACTTGAAACTATAAAATTTGATACATTTTTTGCTTTAAGTGTTTTCCCTTAATTCTCGACCAGATTAGTTATCGTTCTCAGAATCGCCATATGTTTGTAAAACCCATTAAGATAACATTTTAACTATTTCTAAAAAACCGTCTCTGGTAACTCCCATGAAATACGTAGGTACTTGAACCGAGATTTGAAATTTACTATCAATTCTGTTACATTGCAACTGAAAATTATTCCTATAGAAAAGCAGTTGGCAACAAATTATTCTTTTCCGACGTTTTAGTTTCGAAATCATCCTCAGGCCTAATACGCAATCATCAGCATAGTATGTAATCAAGAATCAAGTTGAGATTGTGGGTACCTACTTCTTTCAATCAGATACAAGTCCTCACAAGTTTTTAATGGAAATGGATATTAACTAAATTTTTGGATAGTTCCGAGTCAGAGTCGGACGCAGAATTTGAAGAAACTGTTCTATTATACATTTCAAAGAGGAAAAAATCATTAGTTGTATTCCTTTCACACCTAGGAGGAGCTCCGGAACAGCTCCGGGGCTTCACACACTAAAGGCTGACTCTCACTGGAGCGCAGCGCACGGAAGCGCAGCGTAGAGGACTTTTTATAATACATTGTTTTAAATGGGAGTATGCCGATCGGCGCTCTTCCGACAAGTGAGCGTACTCCCGATTAAAATAATGTATTTAAAAATTCCTCTCCGCCGCGCTGCCGCACTGAGAAAAGTCCTAGGAGAAAATTCTTTGCTGGTTTTTTTTTAGCTGTTGGAAAATTTTTTAGAGGTAGCAATGTTATTTTGCTTCTACAGAAAAGACCACTTTGCTGAAACTACTTTATTGAAACTGCAAAGATATTTCTTATTCCAAAACCAAACTTTGCTGTTATAGCAAAATTAAAATTTTATGAAAATATTTCTGCTTCTCCGAAATAGAACTTTTCTAAGATAGATACTTTACTGTTGCAGCAAAAAAAAAATTCCTGTAATTTTTGTTATTGTTACAGTAATGTTTTTTGCTACCCTAGCCAAATAACTTAACTAAAAATACCGTTCGGACATTTCCGTGATTTCTTCGGGTCCAAAAATAGCCGATAAAATATGTTTCGTGTTCATTTTCTTCCATTTTAGTCTAGTAGCTAACGCCGTTCGGTGTGGATCGTGGATGCTGTCGAGTCAAGTCGAGTGTCGGTCGCTGGGAATCTTTTTGGAAATGGTGCCAGCGCATCCATCAAAACTAGCAGAAACGACTCTAGCGCCAAACTTTTCATTAATTGACATTATTTCAGATCAGGTAATGAAAGTTTAGGGGTTTAAATAGAGTTTGTTTATCTCCTGGTTTTGTTATGATGGACGCGCTACTACATATTTCCAAAGATTTCCAGCAAAATATTTTTGCTATTGGTGAGACAAATAACTTCCCATGGCTAATAAAACACTTGGCTGATCCTGGCAAGAAATTTTTTGTTCTGAGACAAACGCTTTCCTATTTCAGGAAGCATTTCTAATAATAACAACAAATATCTTTTCTGTCTTAGCAATCTACTTTTCAATAGCAAAAAAGGATGTTTTTGAGGGTATATAACCTTTTTTCTAGGACAGCATGGTTACTTTCCTACGACAGCAAAGTAGCTTTTCTATGCCAGCAAAGTGACCTTGTAGAAACTGTGAGTAAATTCTTTATAAAGTTACTTTGCTACCGCAAATAAACGGTGCCAGTAAAGTTATCTTTTCGGCGGTAGTAAAGATCTTGGCTGTCCCCTATGTAGCCAAAATTTTTGGCTACGGCAGCAGAAAAATTAGCTATGACAATGACAAAAATTTCTCAGTGCGTGCGCTACGCTCCAGTGAGTGACAACCTTTATTCCTTTCGAAAAGTTTTTGTTGCACCACGCATATGTTCCCTGCAAATCGGGGGCGACTAAGCACCGAAGCGAGTAGCTCGAGTGTTTCAAGTTCTTGAAAGGAATACAACTATTTTGGAAAAGCAACTATATGAAAAGGAGAAATACTCACGGAGAATTGCACTATCCTATCATCCGAATTTTCTGATCCTGTTTTTTCAAATTATTTTCGGTTAGGCAGAGAGCAATTTGATACTGTAAGTATAGGTACATAATAGGATAGAAAATCATAATTCATCCTTTAATTTCGATTTTAAATAAATCGGATCGTTGGTGCCTTTGCAGGAAACTGTGTCCGGAACACTGCGTCACGCAAGTTCGGACATAGTTCTGTGGTACGCTGCCTGCGTCGCCTGTGTCGACTCACCTGCGTCAGCGTCTCAATGTGCGGCCGGCTTTGTTGCATTTGTCCCTCCCATACGACACAGAGTCTTGGAAAGGAGACGACGGGTAAAAGTTAGGAGGGTAGAAACGCGTACGAACTTTTGGACTCTTGGGAAGTGTACGGTCCTGGAACAAACCAAGTGAGCTGGAACAAGTCGGGCAAGTGTTTGAAAGGAGTCCAAGGAGGTCAGGAAAGGGCTGGACAAGTCTGGATAAAGTTTGGAAAAGTCTGGCAAAGTCTGGATAAAGTCTGGAAAAGGCCTAGAAATTTCTGGAAAGGGTCGGAAATGGCATATCATTTAAAAAAAGAACTATCCGGCAACACCGCTCGATCTAAAGGGGAGTTTACACCGTTTACACTGGCCGTGAATAACGAGCGTGGTCCACGCTTTGAATCAGGCAAGGCGCACATTGAGACACAAGCGACGCAATCCACGCAACGCAGCACACGCCATGCTTTTGTATCATGTAGCGAGCATTCCATGTCCGCATATTGAGACGCAGCACAGGGAAAGCAACTAATATGTCAAACAAAACATGTGATGCGTCGCTCAGTGTTTGAGACACAGATTCGTGTGCGTGCGGCTTGTTAAATTTGTCAAATAGGAAAAATGCAGGAAGAACTGATTCAATTTGTGTTAGCCGACCCAGTCCACGAATTTTATGCACTGTGTGCTGCCTTGCGTGGGTTGGGTCGCATGTGTCTCAAATGTGCAATGTGCGCTTTGCCTTACTCGTTCAATGGCATTTATATCTATAGGTTTGGTTGTTTGTGTCGCACAAACTTGAATTAAGCTGTAAACGAACGCCCCAAAGCAGGAAGTGCTGCCACGAACAACACAAACAAACAAACCTCATGAGTTTTCGCTGATCTTAGAGCTCACAATAATCACAAGCATTAAGTATTGGAGTCTGCTTCGGCATTTTATTCAATGTCCTTCCGCCCGGTTGCATCTTTGTGAAGGACTGTGAATTTTTTTTTACAAATATTTAAATTTTAAAACAAGACATAAATTAAACTTCAAACATTTTTATTTTATCATTTGAAAACATGAAGGGGCTGTGACCCAAAAATGAAAGTTGGAGCTAAAAAATATATAAGAATGAATGTTTAAACCGCATTTTGCTACGACGTTCCTTTTTCGAGATAGGGCGGTTTAAAGTTACAACTAGGTGTTTGTGACGTCACAGTGGATTATCAGGGACAGTATTAACACGTGTGGAACTAAGAATTCTCCAAAACAAAAGACAATTATCTCCTAAAGCGAATTGCAACCACTGAAAGTATAGGAATAGGATATAGTTCCCTGATGACTGATTGAGTAGAAGACTGCGATTTCGGCGGTTGTGACATCACAAGTTCCTGCATAATTTATTTTCACAAGGAATTTTTTCGGAGACTATTTTGAATATAGGACTGCAAATTGGGTAATAATTCAAGAAAAAGCAAAAATAAAAAAAACAACCGTCACTTTGTAAAGTGCACAACATTTATTGAAACCATATACAGACAATAATGAATAATAATTAAAAAATAATAATTCAGGACGAAAAGCTTTAATTGCACTTGAACACAAATTTAGTTTGTACTTTTAACAATAAATATAACACAATAAATTAAAACAATTTTTTTGTCAGTTAAACATGATACATTACTTATTCAATTTTATAGCAAAATGCGTATTTTTTTGGTGGTGTCCAGATTATTCGAGAAAATTAAGCACAAAACAAATTCCTGAGTAAAAATTTGCCTATAATTTAGGTGTCTTAGGAAATAGATGTCTTATAAAAGTAGAAATTTAGAGCAAAAATTGTGCTGGTAAGCCACGAAGTCTTTTTCAATTTTGAGACGGAGCAAAGAACGTTTACAAGTCCAATAATTTAAATAGAACAAAAAAATCTTATAAATTACATAACACTAGTTAGAATATCAAAAAAAACAAAAAAAAAAAAATAATTAAAAATAACCAGCGTCCAAAGAAAAACTAACGTCGCAATAATTTATACCTAAAACTAAATATGAAAGTAATGAGTGTAACAATGTTATTTTTTGGAAAAAAAAATTTAAAAACAATTTACAAGAAACTCTATATTCTATAAATTACCACATTCAAATAATATAGGATAAATATGTATTATTATATGGCTTAAGTATTTTACAAAATAACAATGCTATTGGATTTTTTGATTGTTTCCGATAAACTAGAAAAATCTGCAATTGTTGAATAGATGTTTGGTTATAAACTAGAAGGAACAAATTATAAAATTTAAATGGCATTTATATATGAGGAATTGATTTTCTTTGATGCATACACAAAAAGATATCTTAACAACAAATTGACTTTAAATACACACATAAATAGAGCACTATGGTCATCGTTGAACAGCTAAATAATGATTTATCAGCAGAAAGTTGACGTTGACTTATGCTGTGCTCGAATTTTGCGATGCTCCGCTCACAGGACTAAACATGGCCATGCTGTTGCGCTTGAAGCTTCCCATTTCGTCGTGCGGCCACAAGGATTCGCCAAATAGCGTTGACAATGAAGAACACAGTTTTTTGTAATTTTGCCTCAGGACTTCTTGGTACTCTTGTTGATCTTGCGCGACTAGTTTGCTGTTGATTTGTAAAGCCGAGTAGCAGATTTTAAGAAAGTCCCTAGAAAACAAAAAAAATAAACTAACTTTTTGAGTTTATTGTTGGAAATATAGACTGCTATGTCATAAGAGGAAAAGATTGTCAGAAATAATTTATAGAGTTTTTCCTAGTAAATAAATAATTATTCATCAATCAAATGCGATTATTTGTGTGCCAAGGTGGAAAAGAATACATAAAGAAAACTCCTATTACCTGTAAATATCCTTCAACTCTTCCACCTTATCGTCCGGATACATATTAGACAAAGACGGATCCAAAAAGACACTGGCATAAGCCAACGGGCCTGCATTAACTTGCACACAAACGCTGCCTTGAAGCCTCAACTGCAGCTTCTTGGCGTCAGTCGGCAGAGTAAAAACGACATCTTCCAATTCGGCCACTCGAATTTGCATTTCGTCTATTGCCACTTCTATAGGTTTCATTTCCTGAATTTTCCTGGATTCGATTGGGATTTTCTTTTTGGCATAAGGAAACGAATACGTAGCTGAAAATAATTAGTTTTGAAATATAAGTTTACAGTACAAGCATAATGGTTACTTTTTAAAATTGTTCGCCTTTTCCATTGTTCCTCAGGATTGCCACGGGCCTTGCCGTCTTTTGTAAAAGGAGTTTCATACATGAAAGTACTGACATTATGATTTTGTTCAAATTCTGTTTGTCTATCTTCCAAGCCTTTTTCAAAATAAGGAGTTACATGGGTGACTTGTATATAAGCTAATTTTGGATCTAAATCACTTTGAATTACAGGAGTGGAATCTTGAATCATTTTTACTGTATCTTGACCAAATTTTTCTAAATATTGACGCTCCAGCCTTTCCGAAATTTCACTCAAAGACGTCACTTTTGGTTCTTTGTAAACATACTCCTTGCCACTTTCTTCTTCAAAATAAGACTGTCCATAAAACCCTACTCTATAATATCTTCCCAACAATCTCTTCCCTGTGCGATTAACTTCAATAACTTTATCATAATTCAAAGCCAAATTCTGATAGCACTTTTTCAATTGCTCATAATTCCTCTTTTTTTCATAAAGCGGAATTACTAATCTAAACAATTCACCCATAACTTCGTATCTTTCGGCCTTATCCAAAAACTCCCCGCAAGTTTCCAGTTGTTCCAACAAAATAACTTCAGTGTATTGTATGTCTTGCACGCCAGTGTCCAATTTCAGGCCTTTTTCATCTTTGGGAATGTTGGAAGAAATGTTTACGAAAGCTTCAGCCCCCCACGACTGGATGTTTTTGAGTTTCAAGTATTCTGCCATTAGGGCGGCAATATGGAGCTGACAACAAGCAGCCTAGAAAAATTATTATAAAATCTAAAAATTCAATATTTATTTGTTTACCTCTGAATAGTTGCCATCCCTGACATGATTCCTGGTCATAGTTTCCAGCCAAGTGTGTCTCAATTCCGGAGTGGAAGCATAAGAATTGGCCAAGCTGTGCTGTAAGTCGACAAGCATTTCTGGGTCTTGGTGATGTTCTCTCATTTGTACTGTGGCCATTAGTACTGTGCGAATGCGTTTGGTGAGGTCTTTTACTTCGGTTGGAAAGCCTAATGATATTGGATTATGAAAAATGTGGCTTCGTTATCAGATAAATAAACAAATATGCGGTCAAGTTTAAATAAATTACACCTTATAATGATTCTGAGAGATTAAAATAGATATGAATGTGAAACTTGAAGAAAAATTCGAATCCAAATTTGCCAGTTATAAATCAAGGATATGTTTCAATATCCATTGTTACTTACCAGATCCTTTCATAGCCTTATCGCTGGAAGCGTAACTATTAATCAAAGACAGACTCTCTTGAAACCTGGCGTTGTTCAAACCGACAATGTTCCCCAACATTTGCGACACCGAAATAATCACTTGCAAATGCACCCTGGTCAAACCTTTGCGATTGGTGAACTCAAAGTTGCTGCGCATCAGCAGATACAAGAGAGCGCAGGATTCTTGTCTTATCGACGACACTCGGCTGTTGCAGCATTTCAAAAGCTCGTAGCAGAGTTTTCCGCATAGAACTGCGTTGCCTGATAGCAAAAATTGTATTGAGAATTTATAAGTAAATTTATAATAATGAGTGCTTACCTTGAAAGAAAACACACGAGTAGTTGTTAATAAAGGCCCTCAAAGCAGCAAAACTATGCCTAAAAACAGTTTCGCTCTGGCCTATTTGTATTAAAGTTAGAAACAAGTCTAATATTTTCTTCATTACTTCACTATTACTTCCATCGTTCATTAGTTTTTTCCTAAAGTGCATCGAATATAATCCAATACAGTCTAAAGTTATAAGTCCAACTTCAGAGGCTAGATGTTGCTCCAAGATTGCTTGTTGTTTTTTGTGCACTTCATTTTCAGAATTGGCCAAGTTTTCTCTGTTTGTGTGTATAACCAAAGTACTGGTATTTTCGTGGTTAATTTCTGAAGGATTCATTCTCGCAGGCAACGTATGAGCCTTTTTAGATTTTTGCTTTACATTTTCAGTATCAGCAGTCTTTATAACAGTAACATTTCTCTTACCCACATACTTGAAATAATGCAAACATAATTCTAATATGGTAAAAAAGCTCAAAACATCGGACTCTGGAAACGATTGCCACCACATAACCAAATGCTCGTCGTTGAGGTATTTGAGGACGAACATAAACGCTAGGAGAACGTCTTTGATTTCGTGCGCTTGCAGTTTGTCGTATCTGGGCATGTGCGATGAGGTGCTGCGGTCGTGGGACTTTGCCTGTAGCTCCGTATGGCCATTTTTGAGGGCGTCTTCTCTTACGATTGTAGTGTCTTGAGAGATTGTCGATTTATCGTCGCCCGATACAACAGAGATGTCTGAATCGATGCTTAGGGAATGACCGTTTACTAAAGCTGGAAAATAGAACATTTTTTTGAATTATTTTTAGATCTATTTTTCATTTTTTCGTGTCAATTTTTGTCTATTCTAGGATCTTTAAATTACATAATTGTTTTCTTCGATTAGAAATAATTCATGAATCTTTTTAATTTTTCTGTTCTTTATTTTTTTAATTGAGCGAAAGCAGACATGGAAAACAAGGAAATTCAAGAATCTGGAATAAACAAAGGAAGGAAGAAAAGGAAAGAGAAAAATTGCTAATGAGAGATTTGTAGAAGATTAAAGTTCTGTTCCCAACCAACATGAGAACTGTTCCAGAACCAGTAATTTGTAGTTGCCCACCTATTTTTCAATAATTTGAACGTTTATACTACTTGACAAATGAAATGATCGACTGGAAATTACCGTTCTAGAACGGTTCTCATGTCGGTTGGAACAGAGTTATTATTGACCTTAATTTGTGCCTCATTTGAATTTTGGATAAAACTTTTGCAAATAACTATTGTATAAACATAAATATAAAGAAAAAATTGAAATTTAGAAAAAAAAATTCTTGGGCTCGCTCACCTTGATAAAAATTAAAGTCAAAAGACTTTGAAGCTTCGCAACTGCAAAATGATCGAGTCTGCATTGAAATTATTCACAAGATATTTGTAGAGAATTTAATTGGTTTCAATTGAAGCCTGACTACGTTAAGATCGAATAGAAATTAACATAGTTGTGAGGCAAAATGTGTGATGATGTCATTTGCGAAAAAATCAAATTTCCAAAAAATTACACGAAGGACCTTTTATTTTTTTTTGAGGACGAGGTTTGAGGAATTGCATTAAAATTTTGAAAATAGATACAGAAAAGATTGACATTAAGGAAAAAAAAATAAAATTACTTTCTGCTCAAAAATCTTCAAAAAAATCTGTTCCATTCCGAGCGCACCCACAAAAACATTTTATCATGGTTCCTGGATTTTTGTAACCATGGATGAGACTTTTTTTTGTTATAATTAATTATGGCGTTTCCAATTGTCATTATTTGTCATTATTATTCTTATTATTCTTGAACTTTGTCAAATCGTTAACACACGTTCACAGTCCATTTTTATCGAGATCTTTATCAGAATAAAATCGTTTTTTGTCAAACCTAGTTGTTTGACTGGTCCTTCGAAAATCGAAATCATTGAAAACCCCAACATTTTGGTCCCATCGAGCGGATTCAGAACGAAGCATCCTGTGGAAAAATCGAAAAACCCAAAAATAAAAAAAAATTGAAGAACCCAGCTTGAGTCGAAGCATCGAAGCAGTTAGGACATAGTCGGTAAGCCCGTTTCAATTAATTCGATGGGGATAGGAAAATAAAATCTCCAAAAAATTATTGTGGTTTACTGTGTGGCGTCATTGGCGTAGAGTTTGAGCATGTATGTTCTTAATTCTTTTTTATGAGTAGTTTTTATCATGGAAATCGAACCTTTTATAGGTATATATGTATACATTTCTAATCGAAACTTTCTGATTGGTTGCTCTCAGTGGTATCTCATCGTAACTCGAAACATTACCTATATCAATAATCCTATATCGATCGACATTAATAACAATTTATTGCAAAATCGTTAACTCGTATTCAGAATCCAGAATTCTTTAAATTTACTCGAAATATCTTACTTATTGACATTCAGTTTGTCATATCGACATTTTCTTGTTATATTTAATTAATTTAAAATCGAAATCACGTAAATCGTATAATCGTATAAAAAATTAAACATATTTAAAAAAAAATCGTATAGTAAATAAAAAGTCCAGGTAGAATTGCCAATTTATTAACTCAAAAAATGTCACGAAAAAATAGAAATAGTAAACATCAAATGGATGTTAGTTTCAATAATCGCGAAGATGATGAAAAATCAGAATATTTACATGTCAGATCGGTTATATCGGAAAGATTAGAAAGATTTTCAAAATTTCTAATATCAATATCGCTAGAAAACGTAAAAAACATTGATCAATTTGAAATCGAATCGCGTTTAAAAAGTATCGAAGAAGACTTTACAGAATTCGATAGGGTTCAAACTCGTTTAGAATTCTTATTGCCCGGAGAAAAAGAGAATAGGCTAGACACAGAATCGAAATTTTACTCTAAAATATCAATCGCAAAACGTCTAATCGCACATATTCTGGAAAATGAAAAAAATCACATAATTTCACATTCCCAACTACCAACTAATACCAATGCGGCTTTGCCAGATTTAGGGCTACCTAAGTTCTATGGGAAATACGAAAATTGGTACAGTTTTTGGGATCAATTTAAAGCAATCGTGGAAGATAGGTTAGATATAAGCGAAATTAAAAAGTTAATGTACCTAAAATCGTGCTGTCAGGAAGACGCTCTAAAACTTATTGAAAATTTAGATTTAATAGCATGTAACTATACAATCGCTGTTGAATTATTGAGGAAGCGATATGAAAATCGAAGAGCAATAATAAACACGCATATCAATACTGTTTTATTTAATTTACCTTCTATTCACAGGGAATCAACTGTTTGTTTAAGAAAATTACTTGATTTAGTTCATCAACACTTGTCAGCTTTAAAAAAGTTACAATTGCCAGTCGAGCACTGGGATGCATTACTGATTCCTGTAATATTGCAAAAGTTAGACGAAAGAACTAAGCGAGAATGGGAGGGTAAACTAAGTGATCAGCATTTACCAACTTTAACAGAATTTACCGAATTTTTATCAAAGAAATGTTTTACTCTAGAGGCGATTCAAGGTAATCATCAAACCAATAAAACTTCGAATCATTATAATCAAAATGCAAATCCATCATCATCATACAGTTTTAAAAAAGTAGTTGGACACAGTCACACTAATCCACAAACATTCACACATTTTAATCAGAACACACAATATTCTTGTCCAATATGTAATGAGTCACATTTCATTTATCATTGCCCACAATTTGCAAAGTTAACAATATCGGAAAAATATAATGAAATCAATAAGAGGAAACTTTGTACTAATTGTCTTAGACCGGGTCATAACAAACAAAATTGTTTCTCTAGCGGGTGCAAAAAGTGCAATAGGAAACATAATACAACTTTACATCACGAAAATAATGAGTTTCATAGCAGACAAAATCCTGATCAAAATCAATACAGTTTTAATCGAAACGAAAATCAACAAAACAAGTATAGTTCAAAAAGCAGCAATGCAGACAATCCTAATCAGCAATCCCAAAACTCGAATGGTGGGCGGCAAGTTGCTGGAGCGGCAACAAATTCGCCACCTTTTGAAAATTCACCTAGTATGTGCTTTATCAGCCCAAATGATTTGAACATGAATCGAACTAACAATATTCAAAATCAAGAGTCGGAAAATTCTATTTTAAGTCAAAATGCTATGCATACTTTTACTACCATTGATTCAAACCAAATTTTATTATCGACCGCCACTGTTTTGATTCAAGATAATTGTAAAAATTGGATCGAATGCACAGCTTTACTTGATTCAGGAAGTCAATCGCATTTAATCAGTAAATTCCTTTTTGAAAAACTCGGACTTAAAAGTGAAAAAATAAATATTCCCTTAAGTGGTATAAATAAAATCGAAACTCAGATAAATAGCAAAACAATTGCAAAAGTAAGATCGCGATGTGAAGATTTTGAATTTGAACTACATCTTCTAGTAATACCAGAAATAACAGAAAAACTTCCATTGCAAAAATTCAATAAAACTAAATTATCTTTACCTCACAAATTGAAATTAGCTGACGAACAGTTTAATAATCCAAAACCAATTGACCTTTTAATTGGTGCCGAATTATTTTTTGATTTGTTGAAACAGGGAAAAATTAAATTAGGAAATAATCTACCCACGTTACAAGAAACAAGGTTAGGATGGATTATTACTGGAAATCTATTTTTAAATGAAAATAAGAATATCAATCGACAAATATGCAACTTCAGTAAAATTACAAATAAACAACTCAATGAAAACTTAACAAAATTTTGGCAAATAGAGGAAGTAAATACTACAATTCCACTATCAAAAAATGATCAGTTTTGTGAAGAATATTTCAAATCGACAACACGGAATGAAAACGGCAATTTTGTAGTAAAATATCCTTTTAAACCAGATTATATGGAACAACTAGGAGATTCCAAATCATCAGCAATCAAACGATTTAAAAGTTTAGAAAACCGATTTTTGAAAAATAAAAATTTAAAAACTCAATATATTGAATTCATGAAAGACTATGAATCGTTGGGACATATGACATTTATTAATACTTTAGAAAACGACAAATCGATTAACAGTAAATCTTTTTTCTTGCCTCATACAGCGGTACTCAGGGAATCTTCAGTGACCACAAAGTGTAGGGTGGTTTTTGACGCAAGTGCTAGAACAACCACAAACATATCTCTCAATGATTTATTATTAATAGGCCCTACCATACAACCTGATTTATTCTCAATATTACTTCGCTTAAGACTGCGGACTTATGTTTTAACAGCTGACGTTAAAATGATGTATCGTTGCATTGAGATAGATCCAAGTGAACGGTCATTCCAAAAAATTATTTGGAGGGAAAATCCAGAAGACGAAATCAAAGTTTACGAGTTAAATACCGTAACATATGGTACCTCAAGCGCACCATTCCAAGTATAGATGTTTGAAAGAGTTAGCAACTTTAAATAAAAACAGTTACCCGCGAACTTCGGAAATTATAGAAACATGTTTTTACATGGACGATCTTCTTGTAAGTGTCAATTCTGAGAACGAAGCGAAACAAATTTATCATGAATTAACGAAAATATTGTCGAGTGCAAAATTTGACTTACGGAAGTGGTCCTCAAATAATGTAGATATCTTAAATTATATTTTATCAAACAGCAATTATAAAGACGATAACTTGGTAATTTTTCAAAAGGAAAAAGAACTCAAAACATTAGGTATAAGGTGGGATGCAAATAGTGATAACTTAAAATATTGCATTGACACTGACATTAACGAAACTAAAATAACAAAGCGCACTATCCTCTCTGTTATTTCGCAAATTTTTGATCCTCTTGGATTAATCGGACCGACAATAATAAAAGCAAAGCTAATTTTGCAAAAACTTTGGCAACTAAGTTTAGACTGGGATACTGAGGTTCCTCCAGACATAAAAAATAGTTGGTTGCAATTTGCTTCACAAATAAAATGCTTAAAAAATATAGTGATCGAGCGGCAAGTTTTATTACATGATGTTCAAGAAATTGAACTTATAGGTTTCAGTGACAGCTCTGAAAGAGCATACGGAGCATGCGTCTATATTAAGTCGATTTCAAAAAATAAAGTGATGGTTAAACTTTTAACTGCTAAATCACGCGTAGTCCCGTTAAAAAGTCTATCGCTGCCACGTTTGGAATTGTTAGCAGCAGTTTTATTAGCAGAATTAATGCATAAAATTAAAAATACTCTCGATGTTATCATTTCTAAAAGTATCTATTTTACAGATTCTAC
This sequence comes from Ceutorhynchus assimilis, assembly GCA_917834065.1. NCBI lineage: Eukaryota > Metazoa > Arthropoda > Insecta > Coleoptera > Curculionidae > Ceutorhynchus > Ceutorhynchus assimilis. The sequence goes on along the minus strand of OU892283.1, from coordinate 35,723,777 downwards.
CATTGTACTTGATTGGATAAGAATAGAGCCTTGTTGTCTTAAGACTTTCGTGGCTAATCGAGTCGCAAGAATTACCGAACTTTCAAATGTAAATCAATGGAACCATGTCAGAACCAATAATAATCCAGCAGATATCATTTCACGCGGCTTAAATCCAAATGACTTAGTTAACAACAAACTTTGGTTTAATGGTCCAGAATTTATTACTCATCAAACTAATCCCGACTTGACATATAACCCGGAATCTGACTTTGAAAATTTACCTGAGGTAAAAGCAAATTCTTTTACAGTACTTAATCGCAATGAAGAAACTAAATCAGAAAATCAATTTAACATTTTTGACAAATATTCTACATTTTCAAAGCTAGTAAGAATGGTTTCCTATATTTTAAGATTTAAAACTCGTTTAAATAAAAAACCTTTGGACAAATTGTTAAGTTGCGAAGAACTTAGCTATGCTAAGCAGAGGTTAATAATGTTAGCTCAATCTCAATCCTTCAAACAAGAAATTAATGAAATAAAAAGCTTCAAGTCAGTTAAATATAGGCAGAGTAAAATTTTAAATTTAAACCCGTTTTTAGATGAACAGAATATTTTAAGAGTTGGAGGCAGATTATCCAAATCGGAGTTAACATTCAATCAACAACATCCTATCATTTTACCAAATAAACATAGATTAACTTATTTGATAATTTTGGATTATCATAATAAATATTTACATGCCGGAACTCAAAATTTATTATCGATTATTAGGTTGACATACTGGCCAGTAAATGGAAAAAATGCAGTTAAGCATGTCATAAAATCGTGTGTTAGGTGTTGCAGAGTAAATCCCAAACCGTGTAAGTTTTTGATGGGAGATTTACCAACTACTAGAGTGACTCCAAATCGGCCTTTTACTAATTGCGGCATCGACTATGCCGGGCCAATCTTTATCAAAGATGGTATTTTACGTCGCAGTAAAATAATTAAAACATATATATGTATTTTTGTTTGTTTTTCTACCCGTGCTACTCATATCGAACTAGCCTCTGACTTGACTTCTTCGAGCTTTTTAAACGTGTTAAAAAGATTTTGTTCACGAAGGGGTAAGCCTTTAAACATTTACTCGGATAATGGGTTAAATTTTGTTGGAGCTAACAACCATTTTATCGAGTTATATCGTGTCCTTAACGATCCTAAACATAAACAAACGGTTTCCAGATTTTTGACAGAAGACCAAATAAATTGGCATTTCATTCCTGCGCGATCACCTCACATGGGAGGTCTTTGGGAGGCGGCCGTGAAATCCACGAAATTCCATTTAAAGCGTGTTTTGGGCGAATCGTCTTTAAGTTTCGAAGAAATGTATACTTTAATTGTACAGATCGAAGCATGCTTGAACTCTCGGCCGTTGACGCCATTGTCAAATGATCCCCGGGACTTTCTTTGCCTAACTCCAGCCCATTTTTTGATCGGGAACTCGCTGACGAGTCCTCCAGAAGAAGATGTCAGGGACGTCAAAACTACAAGGTTGGATCGCTATCATCGACTTCAGCAATTGAGGCAGCAGTTTTGGCAACGTTGGTCAAGAGACTATCTTACTCAAATGCAGACTCGTTCCAAGTGGCAGCACACAATTGAGACTGGCTTAAAAGTGGACTCTTTGGTTGTGCTGATCGAAGACAACACACCACCGTTAAAGTGGCCGATGGCTCGAGTGATTGAACTATTTCATGGCTCAAACAATGTGGTGCGAGTAGTGTCAGTAAAACTGCCAAATGGCAATATCGTTAAACGCGCCATAAACAAAGTGTGCTTGTTGCCTGTAGAAGTCTAGTGCTCCAACATGTTCGCATTAGGACTTCTTGCTGTTGAAAAGTGGATTTTCAAGGCGGGCGGCATGTTCCATTCCGAGCGCACCCACAAAAACATTTTATCATGGTTCCTGGATTTTTGTAACCATGGATGAGACTTTTTTTTGTTATAATTAATTATGGCGTTTCCAATTGTCATTATTTGTCATTATTATTCTTGAACTTTGTCAAATCGTTAACACACGTTCACAGTCCATTTTTATCGAGATCTTTATCAGAATAAAATCGTTTTTTGTCAAACCTAGTTGTTTGACTGGTCCTTCGAAAATCGAAATCATTGAAAACCCCAACAAAATCAAAGTCAAAAGATTTTCAAGCTTTGCGGCTCTAAAACTATTGAAGCTGCATTGAAATTATTCACTAGAGATTTGTAGAGAATTGAACTGACTTTAATTGAAGCCTAATTACGTTGACATCGAATCGAAATTTACAAAGTTGTGAGGCATAAAGTGAGTCGCGCGAGCAATTCGACCCGTACCGTATCAGAATTTTACGTAGAATCTGAATATTAAATAATATACAGGGTGGCCAATTTCGATGTTTTAAGTAGAGATATCAAAAATCTGGGAGTACATTCTCGAGCTCTGTTTTTGAGAAAATAACAATGGCGAAAAAAATCACGGCTAACTTGATGCGTTTAGGAAATACAGGGCAATTTTCAAATTTTGTCCAATTTTGATAGGCCTTCTAATTTCTTTATAAATTGAAATATCCAAAAAGGGAAAATACTTTCTCATTTTACTTTTTCAGTTTAGTTCATTTCTTTGAATTTGAGCTCTGTATTGGGGATGATAAATAACCCAACACATAATTCATTTAATAACTTATCTCTTTCTAGCTCATTGTTTCTTATTTTTTTTCTCAAAAACTATTGAAGGTAAAGCTCTGAAACCTTATATCATTGAAATCAGCTCAAAAATAGCTATGCAACGAAAAAATTATATACGGGGTGTCTCATTTAAAAAAACATAACTTTGGGTATTATTCCAAAATCGGTACCATTTGAAAAAAAAATTGGTCATGCCATTGGATTCTACTTGAAAAACTGCATCTAGAAAGTATTTCTCGTTTTTGGATATCTCAATTAATAAAGAAGCTAGAAGGCCTTTTAAAATCAAACAAAATTTGGAAATTGTCATGTATTTCCTAAACTCATCAAGTTAGCCGTGATTTGTCTTCATCATTGTTATTTTCTCAAAAAAAAAAGAGCTGAAGAATGTGCTCCCAGATTTTTGATATCTCTGCTGGTTTGCAATATAGCCCATTAAAACATTGAAAATGGGCCACCCTGTACAGGGTATTCCATTTAAAATAAGAAAGTTGGAGCACGACCAGCTTTTCTTCAGCAGAAACACCCTGTATATGCAAAACCATAAAACTTTTATTTGGGACACCTTTTTCTGAAATATCAAATAAAAAAGATAGAGGGGGTGACATTTATAACCAATTAACACCCTATACATTATTAGAACACAGGTATAATCAAAGGCATAATCCAATATAGGTGTCAATATTTAATATAAGATGTTGCCAATTATGCCACTCTGTACGTACTCTGTTTTCTGCAAATAACGTCTTTGAGAAAAACTGTATGTTTTTTAAACAATTTTTCGGGGGTTTCTTGAAGAATTCCCTTCGGTCCTACGACGTAGGAGGGTGGAGAGCTTTTTCGCCATTTTGGATTCACCCACTATAATATATAATTTGTTTCATTATAATGGTGGTTTTATAAAGAAAATTAACACTTAAACTAATTTAAGAAAATTACCTTACAACTAAGAATTTCAACGTGCGCTTATGTATTCCTAATTCTTAGTTGATAAGTTATAAAAAAAATTTATGAACTGCTATATTACATATCATAACCTCAACTATTTAAGTTAAATGTTAATTCTTAATTTAAGTGTTCAAATTTTTTTTATAAACCTACCATTATAAATAATTCAAAAATATGAATTTCAAATATACAGGGTGTTCTGGATAAGGATGCACTCCACAGGGATCTCCGTAACCATAAGAGATACAGGGTTGGATAAATTTGGAAAAAGTTGCGCATTACTGAACTCAGTGACGTCATGTTTTGATATTTCAGACATTCCGGATGATTCCAAAGATATCCATAAAAAACAGAGTTCTGCCAAAATCGTTTTTATTTTTTTTTCTGACTTTATTTGAAATGATATCGCAAAATAAACTTCACATTCTCCTTGCCACTTTTTCTCTGCTACATAAATATGTTATTACAATTTTGATCAGACTTTCTGTTTTTTCGCGATCATCATCAATTTTGTTCTTTCAAATCGTCGAAATTTATTTATTTTATGCCTAATAAACTCTACTTTCTATTTTAAATCCAACGACATATCAAGCTCATAATTCCAGGAATATTAATTGCTACTAGTGGTCCCATTACCCTGGCTCCGCGATCTCCAAACATTACACTAATGAATTTTGATAAGTTAGTTAATTTCATTCATAAGGAAAAGGAATCCTCAAAAGACAAAATCCATCGGTCTTATGTCTGGAGATTGCAGAGGCCCATTAATGGGACCACTCCACTTGTGACAATAATTATTCCTGGAATTATGAGCTTGATATGTCGTTGGATTTAGAATAAAAAGTAGAGTTTATTAAGCATAAAATAAAAAATTTCGACCATTTGAAAAAACAAAGTTGATGATGATCGCGAAGAAACGGAAACGTCTGATCAAAAATCTAATAATATGTATTGTTTGCCTAGCGGATCTGAGTCTACGGAAGGAATTCGGACGTAAATGTGCCATGCTGCCACGTTTAATTATAAAAAAGCGAAAATACTAGGCATGAAGTATAGTTCATTTGAAAATCCATTTTTAATAACAAAATATTGAGAACAATAATAAAACGCTAAATATTATAACGTGGTTGTTAGATCTATTCTTATTTTAATCCTGATTTCTTCAATCTGGTCTATTGTAAAAAATAAACATTTTCTAAAGGTACCATCAGCTTTTGACTATTTGGCAAGCATCCGGCCGGATGAACCTGATTGCTGGAGTTTTTGGCAGGTTCGCCATTGCCATGGGGAACCATACGGTTGTCAATGAGTTAACGTCACCTTACGTCACGCTATTGGCCAGGGATCACGTCATTTTATCCTCCCATCTTGGAATATCGATTTATATTGAAATATCCAGTGGCGGAGGTTTGCTCATTGTCGATTTTCGTGTACGAGTTGCAACACGATAACTCTTCCAAAAAGTTCCGCACGCAGCTGGGTATTTTATGAATGAAATCAGCCATTTTTTTTACAACTGCATTCCCCTCACCGTTGCCCCGTAGACACAGAGAAAACTTGACGGAAACAATAACCGAAATAATTTTTTTTCTCGGAAACTATTAAAGATGAACCTATCGAACTTTATATCATTGAAATCAGAAAAAGCCGAGCTTTCTAATGAGCTATTAATATATAGAGTGTTCTATTGAAAAAAACCAGACTTTGGTCAATATCTCGAAGTTGGGACCAACTAGAAAAAAACTGAGAACGTCACTGAATTCTGCTTGAAAAAGTGCTTCTAGAAAGTTTTTACGGAAATTAATAATTTTCATAAACAAAAAAGTTATGATGGTTTCACATTATTGCTCAAAATCAAGAATCGCCCTCTAGCGGCTAAACGGTTGAAGATATCAAAATGCGCTATGCACCAATCAAAATTTCAAGAAACTCGAGCCTCGGAATGGGGGGTCCATTTTTTTGTATCTTGCTCAGAAATTGATGTTTCCTATTAAAACCATCCAAATTCGGACACCCTCTACAGGATATGTTCTTCAAATTTAAGAGAATTATCAATAATAAACCCCAAATACTTCTGAACCACCTCTACACGCTCAATACCTATTGCTATCTTTAAATCATACTGATATATTCAAGCTGAATCCTGTTACCTCCAATCAAAATGAATTTCATTTTTGCAACATTTAGCTTAAGCATATTATTATTGAACCACAACTGAATTTGCTGAAGATTCAGATTCATCGCATGCATAAGGATAACTAGGTCTTTTGAAAAAAAATAGATCAATTTATCATCATATCATGTATCATGATATGGTTATACTTTGCTATAATAATATAATAATAATAATCTTGATGATTAGCAAAGAGCTATATCAAATACAAATACAATACCTATACCTAAATTATTTTCACTATCTAAATATCACCAAAAAAATATACATACAAGCGAAAAGAAAATACAATTTCATTAAGTTACTGGTTATACTGCTGTATTCTTAAATGCTAATAGTTTCTTTATGTACCTCTTGCATTCCCGTTTAAATTTCTTCAGGTTTTCACAGCTTTTAACTCCCTCAGGCAATTCATTATTTTTTTAGATTGTTAGCTTGGCCCTACAACTTAGATTCTTCGACATCCGCCCCAGTACACCAACTTTGTTTGCTATTTTATTTGTTATTTTTTTATATGTACTTAAAGTAAAGTGTTCAGAGAATGTTAAATTATCATCGATTATGCAACCCAAATACTTGAAATTCTGCATAGCTTCATTGTTAATTTTTGCATTTAAGTTCTTTGGTAATTTTATATTACAATTTTTATTTTTTATAATCATCGTCTTGTATTCAACTGTAGATAATTGTTATTCAGCCATTCAAACAAACCACTCAGCTCCACATTTAAAATTTGTATTATTTCCTTAACTGTGTCACCAAGTACATATTATAATGGTGTCGTCTGCAAATAGTAGGATTTTGCATTTTTGAATATTTTTCACAATGTCATTATAAATATAAAAAAATATATAAAAACATCATAATGGGTGGTATGGATAAAAACGAAGTACTTGCTACTACTACAAGTATTAGTATGTTCTACGTAGTATTTACTTCAAAACGAAGTAGATACTACATTTCAGTAGTTTCGAAATGTAGTATCTACTTCGTTTTTAAGTAAATACTACGTAGAACATACTAATACTTCTAGCAGTAGCAAGTACATACTTCGTTTTTATTCATATCACCCATTGTCATTATAAAAAGAGTTGGGCCCAATACTGCTCCTTGCGGTACACCATAAACTATTTTTTTGGCGGTTGATAGACCATCAATCGTACTTAGTCACCTAATTTCGAACTTATTCCTCCAATTCCAGACTTTTTCAATGCAGCTTTCCAGTTGAAAAGAACAGTTTGCAGCGCACCCTCACAAGAATTTTTCCTTCTGAATCCAGCTTGGTTATCACTAAGTATGCGATGTGTCTCAATGTAGTCCACCAGTAGATCATTGACGCTCATTTCTAATAACTACTCATACCGTGGAAATACGTTTATAGATCTGAACACTTCACACCAAGGTTCACACTTTATTGTCCCACTTTTCTTTTCAATAGGGATCACTGTAGTTAATTTCCATTTTTTGGAAAATATACCCAAGTCCTAACTTTTATTTACCAACTTACTAAAACTTATCTCCAATCACTTGAAAAGCTGCCTTCAAGACTTTCACTGTTATACCATTCTTTGTTTTCCATTCGATTCACCAATTTTCATAGCTCCGCCATTTCTATTTTGTGAAACTTATCCATTCTACTGTGGCTGGTTATATGCTGCGTATATAACTAGTGCTATAGTGACTAGTCTATAATAACTGGAACATCATGGGGTTTGTGGTGTCTATTTGCGGCATCACCCATATGTTCAAGTAGCTTAACTGAAGGATGTTTTATATTCATATCATTTTCAAATCTAGAATATGTGCACAAGTTCCAACGGCTTTTGCTCCTGATTAGCAGGTGCAGTAATATCCAGTTATTTCATGGGCATATTCGATCCAGATCTGATGTTTACCGTGGTTGCGAAATTTTGACCATATTCTTAATCGAATAGTGTTGGCAAGCTGATTTGCCACATCAATTTGCAAATCGTCATTCCGTTCTCGTCGTGTCGTATCTTGGATATATGATGGCGCTTGCTTTAACTGGTACGTTCCAGCTGTAAGGTCCCTGAGATATTCTAGAGTTAGACGTTGGAAACCAGGAATATGATTATTCTCTAAACTGACATACATTATCTACCATACCTCCGAAGTAAATTCTCGTTTTCAACGGTAGCTTTTAACCTGTTTTCTTCTCTTGCTCTTTGTAATAAAATTTCAATCTCGGGTAATATCAGCTCCTCTCATAACAACTGGATCGTGATATTTATTCTTTATTGTTCTCAAAAATGCCAATAATAAATCTTTTTTTGACATATGTCTGGATACAACAACGCCAAAATAAGTAAAAAGGTGTTGAAACTGCTGCTTATCAACTGGTGACATTGATTTAAACTCTTTATCGCTGAAACTATTTCCACTATGAAATTTCCACCTTTTATAATTACTAGCGGTTCTCAGTTCTTGCAAAAATGAGTACAGCTCTGGACAGTGGACCTTATCTTGTATGGCCTGTTAATGAATTCCAAACTTTCCAATAAAGGACGCAGGATACATTCATTTTCATTCAAGTGTTGAAAGCACTTTCAGGCGCATAAAAATATTTACTCTACATATAAGTGATAATCTTTGTACAGGGTGTCCGAATTTGGATGGTTTTGATATCGAAATTTGATCAATATCTCGAAATCGGGGCCAAATAGAAAAAACTGAGAACGTCACTGAATTCTGCGTAAAAAATGCTTCTATGATGTTTTTACAGAAATAAATTATTTTCAGAAACAAGAAATTACAAAGGTTTCACAGTTTTGCACAAAAACGAGAATCGCCCTCTAACGGCTAAACGGTTGAAGATATCAAAAGGCGGTTTGCACCAATCAAGATTTCATGAAATTTGAGCCTTGGAGTGGGGATGTGCGAAATTAAAACTGGAAAATCCACAGATTGCTGATAGAATGGTAATCAATGAAAGATTTTAAATTGAAATATATCGAAACTGAAAAGGATATTTTTTAACCTTACCTGGCATTACTTCCAAACTCCACTCAGCTGGCCAGCTCTTTCAGAAAGTTTAAGTCCAATACGAAGGACTACAAACGAAACCGTCTTGATTTAACCGGTCGCGGCAAACGTAAAACCGCAAGTCTATTTTCTCGAACCACACGAAACGGATGGAGGGTTTTTAGACATAAAACGCGCAATTCAATTAGAATAAGAAAAACAAAAAATAAAGAAGAAAAAAAAACGAATCAATTTCCATTCTCAAATAGGATTTGACATCCTAAATACCCAATTTAACCTAAAACTATATACAGGGCGCGTAGACGAAACTGAACAGGGGGGGTTCATTTTTTTGTATCTTGCTCAGAAATTGACGTTTCCTATTAAAACCGTCCAAATTCGGACCCCCTGTACATTATTGGGATTATCACATATTAAACATGTAACGTTGGATGCTTGTTTTAAAACGCTTAGAAGCAAACAAGGAGGCTCATTGGCTAATATATGAAATTCTTCGAGTATTGAGCGGTTGCAATTTATACAGAAGCAACTTGCATCATTTATGGGTATTGGTGACAAACCAGAAGTTTCTGCTGAGATATTATTATAGTAAGTATGTATAATACCTTTCTATTACGAATTTCACGAAAACAAGTTATGCTTCATAAAAATTTCTGCATGGACTAAAACACAAAATGCAACAACCATCAAATATGAATTTTTTCCAGTTGTATACAAAGATTGTCCAAAAATATTTATTTTTGGCTAAAATACTTAAAATTCATATTTTTGAAGTTTCCGGTTTAGTTTTGCGATAGTTAGTTTAAATTTTAAATAATCAAACAACTTATATAATATACAAGGTGATTTTAAAATGGCAAAAAAGAGTTCTCCACTTTGTTGTTAAGCCGCCCTTCAAGAAACCCCAGAAAAATATTTTAAAAAATATACAGTTATTCTCAAAGACGTTATTAGAAGAAAACGGAGTAGAGAGTGGCAAAACTGGCAACATCTCAATAAATACTATACACCTATATTTACTTATCCATTATTATTGTATGTATTACCTAAAACCGGTACTACTTAATAATTACCTTTCAGGTAATCGTAATACGATGCGGGACTTATTTTTTTTTTTTGAATTGCTCGCGCGCTTTTTTTTCCTTGTAGCGGCGAAACCATCCGATCGCCCCCCCCCCACCCCTATTTTTTTTTGAAAATCAAACAAGAGGGTTAGAGGTACAACACATCAAAAATTCAAGGAATTTCACCAAAACCACTTTTCAATGTAATTTGTGCGTGGTCCTTTTGTAAAAACGACATTTAGGGACGTTTTATTTATTTTTTCAAAGATGTGTTTAGATTGACATTTTTCAAATATATAAAAAAAAGATTGAGATTTAGGGGAAAAATAAAAACCTACTTTGGCTTGCGCATCATAATGAAATTCAAAATCAAAAGACTTTGATTTTTGAAGCATCATAGCTGCAAAATTATTGAAGCTGTAGTGAAACTATTCAGCAAAGATTTGAAGAGAATTTAATTGGCCTTAAATAAAACCTAATTACGTTAAGCTCGGATTGAAATCAACAAAGTTATGAGGCAAAATATGAGTGGATATCATTTCGGAAAAAAATAAAATTGCCAAAAAATTACATGAAGGACCTTTTATATTTTTTTCAGGAAAATGTTTGAGTAACTGCATTGAAATTTTGCAAAAAAAAAAACATTTTGCACAAAAATCTGCACGAAAAAGTCTTTGAAGATCCGCAACTGCAAAACTATTAAAGCAAAGCAGCATTCAAATTATTCAAACTATTCACTAGAGATTTGATTGAAGCCTAATAACGTCGAGATCGGCTTGAAATTAACAAAGTAATGATGATTTCATTTTGGAAAAAATCCAATTTCCAAAAAACGACACTGAGGGAAGTTTTATTTATTTTTTAAAAATCTTCTTTGGCTTGCTCATCTTGATGAAATTCAAAATCAAAAAACGTTGAAGGTTGAAGTTTTATAGCTGCAAAGCTATTAAAGTGCAATGTAACTTTTAGTTAGAGATTTGTAGAGAATTTAATTGGCCCTAATTAAAGTCTAATTACGTTAAGATCGGATTCAAATTAACAAAGTTGTGAGGCAAAATGTGCGTTGATGTCATTTGGAAAAAAAACTAATTTCTAGAAAAAAAAAGATTAAGGAACTTTTTATGTAAAAATCTTTCTGCTCACAATCTTTAACTTTTTTACTTTGAAGCTGCATTTGAACTTTTCTTTAATTTTTATTCAAAAAAAAATAAAACATCAAGAATTCTCAAGAGCCTGGAATAAACAAAAAACTAGACAAAAAAAAAAAGCACCAGTTTCCTGATTTTCCCAACATCCTACACTTCCATAAAAAAAAACTCTCACTTACATTGTCCAGCAATAGCATCAAAAAACGCCGAATTCCTCAAATGCATCGGACTGTCCTTGTCCAAATGCAAAGTGAACCTGTGACTTCTAGGCGTACACTCGCTAGTAGCGTTCGAGCTTTTCCCAAACATATACGAACTACTCGAAGACATCCTGTGAATCAAACTGTCTCCTGCTCCGCCTTCGTTTTGATCCACTTCCAAGCTCAGCCTATTAATATTCTCAATCGTAATAGATAACCACGGCAGATAAATCAAAGCTATCCGGCCCATTTGTCCTTTATTCTCATACCGATCGTCCAGCTCGTGTTTGGCTATCAAATTCCTCAGGCTGTTCAAGGCGATTTTGCGAATATAAGTAACTTCATTCAAAGACGTTTTCACTTCTTCTAAAAGTAAAGCCACGATAAAGTGGTGCTTGCAAAAGTTGTCAGTCAACGATAATTCGTCCAAAGGATCGGGGGATTTGTTTCTGGGACTGAGTTTCGATTGTTGAATGGGTAAGTTAAACGAAACATAATGTTCGTGATTACAAACAATTTCTAGGAATGCAAACTTGAATTCTTGTAAAATTCTCGGATCGCCTGGGCTAAACTTGTCCATGTACCATTTGATTAGTTTGAACACAAATCCTCGATCTGTTAGTGACAGGCAACGCTAAAACGGACACAATTGGATTTTGCAGGCAGACTATACAAATACACAGACAATGAATGATTGGATTTTAAAGAATTTTTGGTTTTTACCTTGAAAAAGTTGGCTAAATTTTTGTTTAATTCTTTAGTTTCCAAAGGCATTTCCTTGTATTTACTTAGAACATAAGAAATTAATACTTGGCTCAAGTTTTCTAATTGACTCAGATAATCAGCAGAAAACCGTTCGTGACGTTGCATCTAGAAATAATATTTATATAGATAGAATTTTTAATAAACTGTTCTTACCTTTATTCTGTTGGTACTCAACAGATGCTGCGTCATACTCTTGGTCATAACTTCAAAGAAAAAATCTGAATGGTGCATGAATTTGTTGATAACAAGAAAGTCTGGGTTATTTGGATCTAAAATCAATGGCAAATGTTTACTGATCTCTTCGTGAACGGTCGTAGTTTTCTTGGAATCAGGAGACATAAAGCAATACTTCACATAAGCATTCAAAATATCTTTCCTACTCGAATCGCAGAGCATATTCACCAAATTAATCATAACTCTTATAATGTTAATTCCGATTTCTTCACTAGCCGTTGCCACTAGTAATACGAATAGTTGATTGAATAAAGTTGGTAAAAATGTGATTAAAGTTGTCAGATGGATGGCGTGCAAGGCTTTAAGAATTTTGCACGTTTCTGATTCGGAAGGCACCGAAGTCGGTTTCGGATCCAAGAGTCTTTCGGCTTGCAAAAATAGGTTGAATAAATGTTGGTCCTTGGTGTTTACTGTCGAGAATAGATTGAATCCGACAGTGAAGAGGGATTTTTGACCGTCTACCCAATTTATTTCTGGTCCGGCGTTCTAGAACAAACAAAAAATTACTAAATAAAAATTATTATCTCACAAATGGAATAAATAAGGCACAAAATTGATAAATCACCCCAAATTGCTTAACAGGATTTTATCTCAGGAACTATAAGTGCAAATGAGCTGAAATTTTCAGGGATTATAGTCCTTTGAAAGACATAAAATTCATTGAAAGTTTCAGCTTTCTATCTATAATAGAAAAAAAGCTATGACCTTTCAAAGTTTTCCAAAATCTAAATCATAAGGTAGGTACCTTCTTACTAAAACGATGAAATTTACAATTTTTTTTTTGTCGAGATTTTGTATCCTAATGGTCAATCGACATACCCCAAACTCCATACACTAAATTATTCTCGGATTTGAAGCCGAAATCTATGAAAAAAGGCACTCAGAAAAATTGAAAAATTGATAAATCACCCCAAATTGCTTAACACGATTTTATCTCAGGAACTATAAGTGCAAATGAGCTGAAATTTTCAGGGATTATAGTCCTTTGAAAGACATAAAATTCAGTGAAATTTTCAGGGATTATAGTCCTTTGAAAGACATAAAATTCAGTGAAAATTTCAGCTTTCTATCTATAATAGAAAAAAAGTTATGACCTTTCAAAGTTTTCCAAAAATCTAAATCTTACTGAAACGATGAAATTTCAATTTTTTTTTTGTCGAGATTTCATATCCTAATGGTCAATCAACATCCCCCAAACTCCATACACTAAATTATTCTCAGATTTGAAGCCGAAATCTAAGAAAAAAGGCACTCAGAAAAATTGAAAAATTGATAAATCACCCTAAATTGCTTAACACGATTTTATCTCAGGAACTATAAGTGCAAATGAGCTGAAATTTTCAATAGTAATATAACTAGTGCAATGGAAATTATTGATAATTTTTGGGAAATTTGCCCGAATGCATTTTTAGTTGAAAAAGAGCACGAGTGCACGTAGTGCACGAGTGCCTTTTTCAGTTAAAAACGCATGAGTGCAAATTTGTCGAAAATTATAAATATATTTCCATTGCACGACTTGTATTTACAGATGTATGAAATTCTCATAGATTGTAGTCCCCTGATTGGGATAAAATTTAGTGAGAGTTTCAGCTTTCTATCTATAATAGAAAAAAAGTTATGACCTTTCAAAGTTTTCCAAAAATCTAAATCATAAGGTAGGTACCTTCTTACTAAAACGATGAAATTTCAAATTTTTTTTTGTCGAGATTTCGTATCCTAATGGTCAATCAACATACCCCAAACTTCATACACTAAATTATTCTCGGATTTGAAGCCGAAATCTATGAAAAAAGGCACTCAGAAAAATTGAAAAATTGATAAATCACCCCAAATTGCTTAACACGATTTTATTTCAGGAACTATAAGTGCAACTGAGTTGAAATTTTCAGGGATTGTAGTCCTTTGAGAAAGATAAAATTCAGTGAAAGTTTCAGCTTTCTATCTATAATAGAAAAAAAGTTATGACCTTTCAAAGTTTTCCAAAATCTAAATCATAAGGCTAAAACGATGAAATTTCAAATTTTTTTGTTGTTGAGATTTTGTATCCTTTGTGTTATTTGGGATCCCCCAAACTCCATACACCAAATTATTCTCGGATTTGAAGCCGAAATCTATGAAAAAAAGCACTCAGAAAAATTGAAAAATTGATGAATCACCCCAAATTGCTTAACACGATTTTATCTCAGGAACTATAAATCCAAATGAGCTGAAATTTTTAGGGATTGTAATCCTCTACTGGAATAAGAATCGCTGAAAATTTCAGCTTTATATCTTTTATAGAAAAAAAGTTAAGACCTTTCAAAGTTTTCCAAAATCTAAATCATAAGGTAACTAAATAGCTACCTTAGTACTAAAACGATGAAATTTCAAATTTCGTTGAGATTTTGTGTCCTATGGGTTATTTGGGATCCCCTAAACCCTATATACTAAATTATTCTCAGATTTGATGCTGAAATCTATGAAAAAAGGCACATCTCACAAATGTAATAAATAACTGCAATCTTAGTAAATTGGAAATAGGAACGACTCAAAACCAGAGCTTAAAACTCTCTTCAAAATGTTTGCCGTTGTTGAAGTTGATAAATTAAAAATACATTTTGCCCACAAAACAAAATTAAATATAACAATGTTATAGACTTCAAACTCTTGACCCAAATAGCAAAAACATCAAAACAATTTTTCCCAAAATGGTTCAATGTTGCCACATTGGAAATCTTACCCCTTTTCCAAGTCCAAAAGGATGCACGGCCAGATATCCGGGAGGCAAACTGGCCGCCACCGGTATGTTTTGCGCTTCCACGTTCAATTTGCCTTTGTGCAATAATGGCAACCATGCATATCCGACACAAGATTCGATTCCGTTGTCTCGTTTCTTTGTAATATCGCACGATATGTGGTAGAAAGTGAACAACAAGTGATGCGAGTAAAGGATAGTGGTGGGAAGTCGGATTTTTATTTCTTCATACCAGCTGGGTATGGTGATGTGGTGTAAAACTGCGCAAGTGAGGCTCGAGACTAGAAGAGGTTGGCCTGGTCGACCATATATACACTAAAATATTATTAAATTATTGTAATTCTTTTTAAAATAATATATCACTTACAGGTATTCCCTTGGCTTCCTCATTGTCACTATCCCTGACTTCTACAACACAAGCAATATTCCTAGCTCTAGTAAATATTTTTTGGGTATCAAAATTTAAACTTAACGGATACACGTAAAGATGGTTTACAAATGTTGTATAAGGATGAACGTCTTTTTCAGATTGGCCCTCGAATTCGGTAATTTCAAAAGTGGGTTCGTTGGTTGGCGGTAACGGAAAGGGTTTTAGCAGGGCCATTGAGGTAGTTAGGCAATCTAAATAATAAACAGATTATTTTCAATTCAAAAAACGGAATGGGTCTTACTTGGTGGTAAATCACTAAAAGCGGAAATCTTAATTTCTAAAGTACCCGGGATCACAGTGAATTTATTAAATTTATCAGGTTTCCTATAGTCCGACAGGATTTTTAGTACTTCCTCGTCAGACATTTTACTACTTTCCTGTCTGTAAATGGCATGGAAATCGGAAACTGTATCTAGTTCATTACTATAAAGCCTAAAACAATTTCAAATAATAGTTATGGAGCAACAATTTTTAGAATCTTACCTGTATAAGGGCCTGGCAGTCCAAGCAAAAGGCATCCTGTATTTTCCCAGTCTTTGGCAACAGGTGGCAATATTCTTGTAACACTTCATCCCAATTTTGGGATCCTTATTAGCTTTGACATAAGCATCGGAACTTTGACTAATGCCACCTTGTAGTACTTTTTCTATTCTAACAAACAAAAATATATCGGGGTGAGGATTTGTAATATTAAACAGCCCTTGTCTAGGGTACAACAGCCATTCTGATGAGACTTTGTCCAATATTTCTAAGCTAGACTGCGTATTATTGTTTGCGGTAAAAGTTGTGCGAATACTATCACTATTTACATCGAAATGGAAACTTTCAGTCAATTTTCTTCCTGTTTTAACGTCAAAGAGGCACAACGACGTGTAGTACGGTTCCACCTGGCATAAATTCTCTTTATCGTCGACCACTTGCAATTTTAACCTAATATTTTCGCACTTTAAAAATACCCTGTTCCCGAACACTTCCCTGAACGGTTCGATTTGATCCTGACTAGAAGTTTGTGACTTTAAATGCATGGCCAGCGGAGGGAATAAGAGAAAGAGTTTTTGGCGAGATTCTTTTCGAGAGAGCGATATACTTATTTCGGTTTCGCGGGCGTATTTCATTAGTTGAGGATTCATGCTTTGCTCTAGACCTTTTAGGGTGCCGAACGTTGTTTGAGGGGATGGAGGCGGAGTGCTACGTTCTGAAAAATAAAGTATCTATGAGTTGAAATAAGTAAGGAACATTGGTGGAATTGGCAAAACTGTTTTTGATTCTCTTGCATTAGACTGAGTAACACCATGCATGCCTATAAAACTTTTCACCTATAGAGTGTTACTCTGGACTTTTTAATCAGATTACTCTCAATTACCTCTTTCCAAGGAGGCGGCCCGTTTTTCTTCTTGAACCTTATACTGTTGCAGCACTGAACCAAGCTTACTCAACCAGTCCTTGGCATCCAACTCGTTTTCTGCCGCTAAAATATAAGATTTGTGACCGGCTGTCATTCTTAGCTCAAAACAGAATCTGCCCCTCTTAGCATTCTGAAATAAATGTGTTACTAGTGTGGGCTACAATTTTCAATAATCAAACCTTAACTACGTCCGTACAAAAATCCATTACAATTGTCATCTTGGCTTCGCCCTTTTTCTCATCTTTGTACATTTCTAATATGTAAGTTCCATCAACCTCTTGTCGTAAATAACAATATCTTCTTTTAAAGCTTTTCGATGCCATGTTTACAAATCCTCTTTCAGATCCTGTGAGAAAAATCAATAAACTTTCACTTTGAGGAAAATATTCAGCTACTAACCAATTTCAGGTCCTTTCATCAACCACCCTTCCTTAGTAATATTATCGGTGCGGGATTTAATATCACCTGAATCCTCATCGATGTCGATTTCATAAAGTTCCTCTACAAGATTACCAGTATTCGGTAAGTTGGGTAAGTCATGGTAATTGCCCGCGTATTGACTGTACTTAAAGTGAACCACTTGCCAATTGGTCGAGTAATTTTTCAGACATTGTTTAGTGAACAAGTTACAATTGTGGATTTCAGTTTCTGGTGGTAGGGTAGGCGATAGTGTACGACAGCGCCTCGGTAGAACGACTTGCTGAAAACATAGGGAGCAATATCGATAATTATGATCAGAAGAAATCGATTTTTCAAGGACAGAAGTTTGAGGGTACTAAAGAAAAAAAAGCTAGAAACTTCCAGTTTTCACCAACACCAGAAAGTTGACTTAAGATTTCCTATATTGTATTAAACTTCTTTTAAATTATTTCAATATTTGAATACAATTTTGCAATTTTCATAAAAACAATTACAAATCCTTATCAAAAGGAGGAAATGATTGTTTATTTAGTTGTGGCTTTTTGTTAAATAAATATTTATCTAGATAAGCCCATACCCATCCTCCCACATTTATTTCAATTGTATTTGATTTATCATCTTCCCTATAAAAATAATTTCAAATATTCGCATTTTATTACAACAGAATCATTAGTATTTTAACAAAAATAATTTTGTTAAATTCTCTACATAGATTACTTACAGAAATATCATCGGGTGGATACAGCAACAGCTCCCTCTGTGGATCATTTTGAAGAACGGTTTTATGTTTAATTAAAAACTGCTCAAAATCCAAAGGGTCTACTAAGTTGGGTTTGCTCTGAAAACGAATAACTACTAATTAATTATTGGATTATAAATAGGTTTAAATGTTTTACAAAATAATCAGATTATTCGAACAATTTTTGGGCCCATATTAATATTTACAACAACTTAAGTACAAACAAACTATTAGTAATTCCATATCAAAAATGCACTTGCATACCTCACCCAGATTCCATAATAGTTTAAACATTGTTTAGCAAAAATAAACACTACATGTATACTTGACCGTTGAAAATTAAGTGATTAACCAAACCTAATTAATGCAGATGTGCTAGTATGTGGGTGTTTAAATGTCAAGTGTAATATTGAAAGTATTTTATGCTTGCCTGAGTTTTCCCCATTGATTTTCTGATAATAAGTAGTGCACAGTACAAACAGAGATCTAAGGCCCGACTTATCAGATTAAAATAAATAAATGTGACTTATACTTGAACAAATTTATCAAGGATTGCACGTTTAATTGCTCAATTTAATGTCTAATTGAAATGCATAACATGTCGAGCTTCGAAAAAAGAAACAATAACAAATTGTATGGCCACAAGAATTTTAAGGTTTTTTTACAGTCAGTATTAAAAAGGTGTTAATAAAAGTAAGACAATAGCTTTTTGTATAATATAACATTAACTATTTAGATGTTTTTTTAAAGGTAGAATATTAATTTTAACTGTGCAATGGAGTACAGAGTTGAAGTAAGGGATTTCACCGAATAAAAAGGCCAAACCAGTAAAATCTTACAAAAAGCCTCAGGGTTAGTTTTAGTGTTGATTGTTCAAACCATGTAAGTGATCTGAAATCTTTCATTTACTTTGTCTTCTGTTGAATTATATGGGGGGCTAATTATCCTAATATTCTTCAATAGCTTTTTTTTACATGACTGATAGAAACAAAGGATGTTGTAGTTTTATATAAGGACTTATGTTAATGCTGATAAGAGTTGACAGGAAGTTGAACCCATACACAGGCAAGGCAATTGGTTGAGTTTATTTCCATTTTGATCCATCAGAGACGTTTCCAAAGGGTGTGAATGAAGTATCGAGAAGTTAAGAACTCAAAAGATTTTTCAGAAATCAAAAAGTTATATTGGTAACAGTCACAAAAGTCTGAGCTGACAAGGATGGTTGTGCTTTGTGCTGCCATGTATGAAGTTAGTGCATGTGTTGGAGATTTGGTTTTCTGTGTGTTTGACTTTGTATTCTGGAGTTGATCTTTTGTAAATTGTTTAGCTGAAACGTTTCAGCATCATTCAAATCACTTACATAGTCGATGTTTACGGTTCTACGAGTTATAGGACAGGCCAAAATTTCAAAATTAGTATGTGAACAGCGATTTATTATAATGTGTATTTGATGAAATTTTGGAAGTTTAGTGTTTAAAAAATCGTTTGAACCAGCCACAAGGACCACGCAATCATTATCTCCAAAACCCCTTTGAATCAATGTGTCCAGGCCAAGCATGATGTTGTCATAGTTTGCCCCAGGTTTTGTAATAGACTCTACTTTAATGTTTGTAAAATCTAAGTTTTTTTGTATTTTGGTTTGAATTTGTTCTGTGTTTATCTGAAATGATAAGGAGTTTTCCAATATTTTAGTTTGATTCAATTCTGTTGGGCACAATATGACAATTACTACTGGTGTGTTGATTTTGCTGCTTAAAACCTGCAATTTCCTTCCTCAGTTATTTTATTAAAGCATTCCGTCTTGCCAAATTTCTCATTCTATCAATCAGTTTTTGGTTTTGTAGGAGTACATATTTCGTTAATTTCATCTTTTTCCCCTTGAAATTAATCTTGATATTTTTTGTTAGCTTTCTTCAATGTCCTGTGAATTGTTTCCTGTTTGTTTCTGACAGGTTCAGTCCCAGATCCTCGACTATCTTTTTCGTAAAACTTTCTTCCACTTCCTCTGCTTCTTCATTAAATCTTTGAGAACCTCTTTCTAATCTCTTGATATGATTATCTTTGTGTTTCAGATCATTTTGGAGATCAGTTATTTCTATATTTAGCTTTTGCATAATAGTCCGGGAGGCAGTGAAATTTTTTAGCACTTATTTTCCTAGTTAATGTATATCAAATAGTTTATTCTCTTGGTGATACAAAACAAGAATTTTTGAGTCTGGCTGAAATTTTCGGATGGGTTCACAAGATCAATGAGAAATACAAGTGCATTTATTTTCCCAGATATGAATATTTCACATTTACTACAATAGAACATAAAGTATATGAAAATAGCAATTTGGCTTATATCAAATAGTGGAGAGTGAGTATGGCTGAAATTTTCCGGATCTTCAATTTTTCACTTGCCAGACGTATTATCCATACTCACAGATTAGCCGGACTATTTTTTTACGTAACTTCAGTATACTTCTCATTAGTAGACCTATTTCTATCACTGGAAAAAAAGGGCCTTGCATTCGTGAGCTCTAACCCATTTTGCGCCTCAACCCATCGGAAAACCCCCCCTAAAAATATATGAATTTTGCTTAGAATAACTAACCCTACCCTCTATCCATGTTGTCGATCAGTGATGTTGTCTGACTGGGAAAATAAGTGCCGAAAATCGTCACTGTCTCCTAGACTATATTATGTAGTTATTCTTGCAGGAATTGATGACAGCAATATTGGATTCGGGTGATATTACATTGTTGATTTTTCTGACCTTTCTTACAGAATACAGAATGTTAACGATAAGTTGTCAAAAGTCTCCAAAAACTTTAAGAAAGTTTTTTCAGGAATAATTAAATGTCACTTTTAAGAGATCCATAAATCACCACAACAACGAATAGTTAATTTTTTATATGAAATGCTAAGCTGAAATTAGACATACCAGTTGCCTTCAGTTCATCAGCTTTTCTCCAGTGTTCAGAAATGCATAGACATTTGCAGTTAGGGTGTTCTTCAAGCAAAGCTGTTATCATATCTACACAGTTGCCTAATGATTGCACATTTTGATGTATAAGGTATAGCCTCGGGTATAGCGAAAGTATTATAGTTTTTTTTACTATAATTTGGATCAGATTTGGTGTGGTTCATTTTGGTGGAAAGTTTTATTTATGCAAAATTTTTTTATTGGTTAGTAGCAGTAAAATTAACATATTCACGTTGTTTTTTGATTTTTTGAAGAAATGCTGGACATTTAGGATCTCAGGCATTATGTATTCTGTCTTCAAGATTTAAATGTTTGCAGTTTGGACAATCTAGGGGTGTGCCAGTAGAGCAAAAATTTGGTTCCTGTTTTCCACCACATTTAAAACAACACAGGATCGGTCTTGCAATATTTCAAAACGTGCCCAAAATTGCAACACCTTAAGCACATTGCTAAATTTATGTGTTCTTGATTGTATACTTTAGTGAGGTCAAAATTTAAACTATCATTTCTTATTAGCCATTTAAACACATCAGGCGTTGTTTGCAAAGTCTTGTTTCTACATTGTTTTCTCCTGATATACTTTATTTTTCTGTTCACATTCTCTCCAAATATATTTTTCATTTGAGGATTGTCTTGTATGAACTGCACTGGCCTAAGACGAGTGTTGTAGTCCACATTCTGATAAGAAAATCTTAGTTTATATAACAAGTATTTAACAAATTTATTCTGAACACTTTTGATCCTCTGGATGTGACAATTATAGTTAGGTGTCCAAATTATACTACAATATTCCAATGTAGACCTTATCAGAATGTAGTAAAGTGTGGTTATTGCTTTGACATCATACATATCTCCGGTGTTTCACTTGATGAAGCCGAGCTGTCTAAAACTCTTAAGCACAATATTATCAGTATGTTTACTGAAAGACAGATCTTTCTGGAATATGACACCCAAGTCTTTAATCGTATCCACCGTCTCCAATATTTCATTTTCAAGAAAGTATGAGTGCAGGACTGGATTTGTTGTTTTGTAGAAACTTATCTTTGCACTTCTTGGGATTAAGTTTTAAAAAGTTACTTTTACACCCAGTAAGCAAGTCTATCCAGGTCAGGTTGGAGGGGGTTGGAAACTGAATCTACATTAGCAAAAAGCTTAAGATCATCGGCGTACAATAGACAGCGTGAACATCTGAGTCACCCAACGACATCATTAATAAAAAGCACGAACAAAATTGGGCCGATGTGTGACCCCTTAGGCACACCAGATGGCACTGAAAACTCATGTGAGAGTACACCACACATGTTTACCCGTTGTTGACGCACAGTTAAGTAGGAGCGTGTCCAGGACAAGAAATGTTCACTAAAACCGATACATGATAGCTTTCTCAGTAGAATCTTATGACAGACGCTGTCGAAAGCTTTAGATACATCGTCAGTATGGATTCCATTATTTTGGGAATATGGGATAAAAGAGATATCCCTCTATAGTTTTTAATGTTGGTATTTACTCCGAATTTATATATAGGGATAAGATTTGATAATTTCCATGTTGTAGGAAAGATTCCTGTATCGAAGGAAAGTTGGAACAGTTGTTTAAGAGGGTTTAGCAAAGATCGGGAGCACTCTTTTAAAAATATAGATGATAGTCCGTCCGGTCCCGGACTCTTGGAAATGTCCAAATTAAGGATTTTCTCCTTTATTTCTCCAGCAGTAAACGCATGATCTGACAAGTTTGCTCCAAACTCGACGGAGTGATTTCCGTTTAGTTGCACATCAGTATGATGAGAAAAACAGCTTTTGAAGTGTTTAGTGAATAGTTCGGCGATTTATCTTGGATCAGAAGATTTGATATAATCCAGTTGCATCTGGGATGGTAGACCTGCATCCCTTCTAAGTGACTTGATGTAAGACCAGAAATGCTTAACGTTTGATGGTATTAAGTGTTGAGTCTTGGTTACATGAAGCAGGTAACACATGTCTGTATGATATCTAACTTTGCTTCTTGCAACTGAGTAGGCTCTATAATCTGATCCTGACCGCGACCTCCTATACTTCTTGTACAGTTTATTCTTATGACCGATAAGTTTCCTTAGTTCACAGTTGAACCACTTTGGATACTTATTAGTTTTAATTACCTTCTTGGGTACAAATATGTCAATGCCCTGGTATATTACTTCGTAAAAGTGAGCGGCGGCAACGCTTGGGTCAGATTGTTGCAACAGATTTTCCCAGTTAATGTTGTTTAAAAACTCGTTGAGTTGGGCGTAGTTTACTTTCTTGAAAAGATAAACACTGATGGGATTAGTATTTTTCATAGTTTTTCGACCCTTATATTTAAAGTCAAGTTCTAGTGGTGGGTGGATCTCGACCACAGTACAAAGGGGGAACTGTGTCTGTCTTTAAGTGATTCGCAGATTTTTACGAATGATTTATAAATTGCTTCCGATGAGCTAGGTGGTATATAGACCACCCCAATAACTATCTCATGACCGTTGCAGTTGCTTTGAATCCAGAGTTGTTCAAAGTCGACGAATGAAACAGTATCTATTAAGGAGGATTGATAGTCATTATTCGTGAGTGTAAATTGGTGGCTTCATAATCACGATCCCTCTGGAAGACTGCATATTGCAATGGAAATAGTTCAGCATCAGCAAAGGAATTGTTTAACCAAGTCTCAGTCAATATGATAAAATCGTAATTGGAAGTTGTGTATTTTTGAAAATTTCTTGTGTTTTTGTCCTAAGGCCACCTACATTGTGATAATAGAGGCTTACAGATGACTTAGGATCCTTATTAATAGTTTCGTTGGTTAAGTCAACCTTTTTGTTTAAAGATTCTGGGACCAAGGATTGCAGAGTGGTTACTTCTGTTGTGACGAAAGGACTGAAACTTTTTGATTTCGACATCGATAGGCCAATTTTTTGGGTCTAATAAGGACGTTTCTAAATCGTTGTTGGCCACAATTTTGAAACATTTGTAATCTCCAGATTTTGAATTAAGTTCTTCAAGTGTGAACTGTTCCTCATTACCAAATATATCATGTAAGTACCTTAATAAGTTATCCTTGGAAACGTCATTGGATAATTTACGAACAAAAATGGCTGTTTTGGGCAGGATGACAGCCGCAGAAATTCCAACACTGTTTGTTGCTTTTGTGCCAGTGATTGCCGAGAATTTACGAGTGTTCCTCCTGTTAGTTGGAAGCATTTTGGCATTTGATTGATGCACTGCGTTGCTCGTTTGTGCGTTGAACTTTTTGTTGTTGTTGTTTATATTTTATATTGTTGTTATTGGCGCTTGTCGCGCTTTTTGTCACAGTATCATTATTAGTGCTGTTACTGGAACACGAGCTCTTAACTAGAGCTTCAAGGGCCGAAAACTTAGCATTAAAAACACCCGAAAGGTCGTTGTACAATTTTGTATAGAGCGCATCTCTGTTATCTTGAAAAACTGCAGTCGGAGTCTGACTCAGCTTGAAATTTTCATTTTTGAGATCTTTTGTTTCCAAAATGTGCTGCTCATTTTCCACAGTAAGAGTTTCGATGGAAATTCTTACTTACTTGGATTTTCTTACACAACCTAATTAATTCTTACGGTTTACATCTGCATGTTGACAAACCTACACGTATAACATCCCATTCTTTCACATTAATAGATCATGTAATTTCAAATTTTGACCAAGGAGATGTTAAATGTAATGTGACAAATAGCGCACTCTCTGATCACGAGGCGGTATGGTGTAGTTTTGCAATAAATAAAAAAGAGAGATGGAAAGCAAAAAGGTGGGGTAGATTGTTCACAAGAAAAAATTATGATAGGTTCACGCAACTTGCTTCTTTGGAAAACTGGGGTGATGTGTTGAGCTCTGCAGATCCATTGTCAGGTTTCCACTCTGTTTTAGCTAAAATTTTTAATGCAAGTTTTCATTTAAAACGTTTAAAACAAAAAACAAAAAAAAGTTGGATTACTAAAGGAATAAGAGTTTCAGCAAAAAATTTAAGATGTCTCCACTATATAAGAAAATTCGATATGTGTAATGAATTTTTTGTAAATTATTTCAATAAGTATAGATCAATATATCGTAGAACTATAAAGGCAGCTAAGCAATCTTATTATGTAAAGAGAATTGCGTCTTCCTGTAATAAGCAGAAGACAGCTTGGCAAATTGTAAATGAACTTCGAGGAGATAATAAGTGTCTTAAGGAATGTTTGGATTCCAAATTAAACGCTACTGATTTAAATAAGTTTTATTGCAATATAGCCAACCATTTATCAAGCTTAATAAAAAGTAATTTAAATTTTGAAAACTTTTTAAATCATGTAAATATAACTGAAACATTCTTTTTTGTACCCACCAATGAACACGAAATTAAGGAAACAATTTTGGAGCTGAAGGGTAACAAGGCGCCTGGGTGGGACGGCATTTCCTCTAAAATATTTAACAAACTTCCTGAGAATGCACTTAGGATTCTAGCAGAAGCTATGAACCTCTCTTTTATTACAGGTATTTTTCCCCACTGTTTGAAGATCGCTAATATTGTCCCATTATACAAGGGTGGAAATGAGGAAAGCCCCTCAAACTACAGACCAGTGGCATTGCTGCCAACTTTATCTAAGGTTGTGGAAAAAATAGTTAAAAGGCAAATCCTTAATTTTTTGAAGAAAAAAAATATCTTGACCACAGTGCAATTTGGCTTCCTAGAGAAAAGATCCACCAGTGATGCTATATTCAGTTTTCTGGAGGATCTTTACATGAGGATGAACGATCGACAGGTTGCAGCGGCAGTGTTTTGTGACTTGACAAAAGCTTTCGATTGTGTGAGTCACAGGATATTGCTGCGTAAACTGGAGATTTATGGATTTAGGGGTAAAGGACTAAGTTGGTTTCAATCATATTTGACCAATAGAGTCCAGTCTGTATCTTATAATGGGATAAGATCAAACCAACAGACTCTAAATAGTGGAGTGCCGCAGGGTTCGGTTCTGGGACCAATTTTCTTTTTAGTCTATATTAATGATATTGCAAACCTTAACATTTCTGGAAGCTTTACATTGTTTGCAGATGATGCAACAATTCTCTGGAGTGGTACAGATGAACATATTTTGGTTGAAACCATTAACCACGACCTGTCCTTAATAAAGAACTGGTGTGATTCAAATAAGCTGTGTCTAAATATTTCCAAAACTAATATTATTTCTTTCAAATGTAACCTGGGACCAGTTTATTTGGAAAATCAGATATTAAGTGGCACACCCCAAATAAGTTCTTAGGTTTGCATATAGATGGTAGATTGAAGTTTGAATGCCACATTGCAAACCTAAATAAAAAATTGGCATCAAATTGTTATGCTTTAAAAATAATTTCAGGTGAATTAGATGAAAATATTACGAGACAAGCATATTTTGCATTAATAGAATCCCATCTACGTTATGGAATATGTTTTTGGGGTTCTTGTGCTAAACAGCTAATGCATACAGTATTCATTTTGCAAAAAAGAGCAATCAGATACATGAACAGGGCCAATTTGAGAGATTCATGCAAACCGCTTTTTGTTGCTAAAAATATTTTAACATTACCATCTTTGTTTATTCTTGAAACAGTATCTCTAATTCATAAAAAGTATAGAAACACATTGAACCAACAAGGTCCGTCATCTTATGCCACCAGGCAAACGTATAAAATGTTGTTACCTGTTCCCAGAACCTCCCAAGTACATGACTCTATTGTTTTTAATCGACGTCAACTCTTCAACCATTTGCCTGTCAGTATTAGAGAGATTTATGAGGAAAGGAGATTTAGGAGGGAGGTAAAAAAGTTGCTCGTTGCGAGGGCCTATTATGATATACAAGAATACTTCAATGAAAGATTTTAACCATGATTTAAGCAAAAAAAGGTGTGCTTATGGATACTTTTTACTGTTCTGTGTGCTGTGTTTTTTTTTTTTTTTACTATGACGTTAAATTGTAAATGTACTGCTTTATTTTTAAATGTAAGATTTTATATTATTTTATTAACTGTTTACTGTTTGTGTTTCAATTTTATAATTATGTAATTTTATGATTCATATATATTTAGACTACATAAACTAAGTCATATAAGTACACTTTATTGTATTTTTGATTTTGTAGGTTCTGAATTTATTCATTTATTTTTTTTATTTTATTACGTACCTTTTTCAGCTTTGTTTACAACATTACTTTGTTTAAAACAATAAAGCATATTTTGATTTGATTTTGATTTGAAGTTTTCATTTCTTGTATAGTTGCAAAATTGTCATCAGTTTGCGTATTAAGCTCACCAATTTCAGCCTCTTTCGCCCTAATTTCAGATTCAAGTTCGGAATACTTTTTATTAAGCTCCTTTGCCTCAGCCTTCTGCTTTGACAAATTTTTGATTTGGTCCGCTTTATCGCTTGGGTCAATCCTTTTACACTCTTCACTACAGCCAAAAATCAATTTTCGCTGTGTGAGGGTTAGAGATTCCATTTCGGTTGTTCAAAGGCCAGCACACTTCTTACAAAAAACCTTATTACAGAAGTCGCATCTGCAACCAAAGACCTCGCCCTCCCTCGGTCTACGCTTATTTACGAACTGAACATCGCATGTTGAACATTGCATATTGGGGGTAGAAGTGTCTTTGCAAAAAAAAAGTCAAATTTTGCTCGTTATTCCACAACCGAAATATTACAGTCAATTGTACAAAATGTAGTACAATACTAGGCGTTAACTCAACCTCAAAAATCCACCGGAGGCCCAAAATTCATAAATCGGTCAACGCGACTGTTTTTCTGTTTATACTAATATACTTTCGAATATACTTATAAGATAAGTAATAGTCTAAACTCAAATTAAAATATTTGAGGAAATCACCTGAAATTCTCCGAAATCATCCAAAATCCTTTGAAATCACCAGAAATTCATCGAAATCACCCGAAATCACCAAAATCCTCCGAAATCACCCGACATTCCTCAAAATCACTCTAAATCCGAAATCTTGTCACATTTTTTCCTTAGTGAATAACCCCTCGTAAATAATACTACAAAAAACCAACAAAATTACAGAGTTACAAAAATGCTTCTACACAGTTTGATGTCTCATTCATCATGGCACTTTATTGCAAAAAACTCCGAATTTAATACTTAGTTTAGAAGTTCCAAAGGATGTTATTTTAACGGAGTACTTCTTATATTAGCGTACACATGTAGGGCGAACCGCCACCGTTATAGTTTTGGAATTATTTACTAAGGAGAAATTTACTCGGAAATTTAGCATACTCGCATTTTTAGGACTCTGACGTCACAGTCCTCGCCAGCGTTTTCGCAGCAGTTTAAAAATTCGATATTCAAATTAGAAATTTTATTATTTATTTTCAAAAATAAGCGTTTTCTTCAGGATAGATATGTTAATTTGGATTCTCATTTGGATTAGTTTAAAACAATTGTTTTCGGGGAAGAGTAGCAACTGTAGTAACGTACAGTAGTAAATAAATAAAGTAGAGTACAGTTATAGGAAAAATAATCGCAGACACTAAATCGTTAATTTGGCTGAATACTACAAGCATTAAAATATAGTAAAAAAAAAAACACCAAGTGAGTGAATTGGCTAACACTATAAAGTCTATTTTGGTACCCGAATAAAAAACCTATAAATCCATATCAAAAATAGACTACAACAAAAATTTAATTCATATTACTTAATCCGAAAACATTTTAGAGAAGATGTCCTGCATCAGTTTCAAATGTGAGTAAATTTAAACTTTGTATTTTATCCATGAACTACTAATTAACATCAATTAACTAAAAACTGTTTACATTCGACTTACATTTACAGTATTTTCTCTAACTACTTGCGAAACAGTTTCCCTTAATTGAGCCGCAGTTCCCGGTTTGCTCAAACCTTTGGCGAATTTCCTTTCACTCATGACTCTAATTTACGCTCGTCATTAATTTATTTCCGAGCCTTTTAACACGTTTAATGTTCATTATTTATTTGTTTTTGAATGATTTCTCTATGAATTAATTTTTCGCCCTTTTTGATTTTCAAAACAACATACCAATTTTTTATTGACATCTATTTACGGATGTCAGCTGTCAGTCGAAAGTTTGTACTTCTTTTTTTGATACTACCCTGGTTCGGAGTAATGGCGTTTCCGATTGGTAGATCTAGTGCGGAACTAGTGCATTTTTTTTTAATTCCATCTTTTTTTTCTACAGGTCGATTGAAAGGATGCAAATACACTCAGTACACATTGAATTTGCCAATCGGAAACGCTATAAGATTATTTGCATTCAAATATTGAGAACGGAGTGAAAAGAGGTTACTCCAAGTGTTCCATTGCTCGGTCTAAAAATTTTGACAAATAAGTTGTCACTTATGACAGAAATCAGCTGTTTATAATTAATCATGTTGAGGGGTAGTGGGAGGAAAAGCGGGAAATATCCAAAAATAAACACAAATCCTGTTTCATAATACATTTTTCCGTAAATTTAAGTTTAGAAATGCTTAGACGAAGTGTTTGAATAGTCGGATAGCGTTCCAAATAGTCCATTCAACTAATCAACAAGCTTCGCCAGTGATGCATTAATAAAGGTTAGCCTAATTTTAATTTAAAACCACAAAAAAAAAAAAAGTCTAATTTTAGCTTTTGTCGCTTAATATTTTTGTAGCATCACGATGTGCAGCGAAAATACCTAAATGCCGTCCAAATTAACCGTCTCGACATATTTTTACAAAGTAAATTTTCGACTGTTAAAATGGAAGACGAACTCGACGATCGAATCATCTACCAAACCTACGTTTCACACATGAGAATCATGTCTAAACTAGCATGGAGTGTCCCATTAAAACTCTCCCATATAACTCAAACACAAACCCATTACATATCATCCATATGGAGACTAGTGAAGACCTATTTTCTAAAACCCGAATTGATTATTTTTGGAACAATGCTTTTTTTACTTTATTTCTATATGCAAGCCCTCGATCTATGGAGTCGTAATTTGTTAGGGAGGCTGCAGTACACCATCAACAAACCCAGAATGAAAATGGACAAGTTGGGAATGTGGGATGCCGAAAAGCAAAGTTGGGAAATGAAAGTTGGACCTATTGCAGCCTATGCTATACAAGGCCGCAGGCCTAAAATGGAAGACAGATTTGTTATAAACGATAACATCAACAATACAGGAGTAGCATTGTTTGCAGTATTTGATGGGCACGGTGGAGAGTTTGCAGCCAATTATGCCAAAGAGAAATTAATCAACAATTTAACTAACAAAGTGGTACAAATTAAGAATTTAATTAGCGGAAACCCTATAGAAAAAGAACCAATGAACTGTGATAAAGAGGAAATTGTTGAAGAAAAAAAGCCGCAGGCATTGCCACCAGCAACTGAAAGACGCAAAAGCTTTAGAAGAACAAGCTCCACAACAGATGAATGCATAAAAATCCCAAAAGAAATAACTGACAATGAAATTTTGAGCAAACTTGATACAATCAAGCCAATAACAAGAGATACTCGCCCATTAAAACTAACTCCTAGCATGAAAAAAGTACCCATAACCTCGTACTTTGACAAATTTGGCATAGTAAACTATGAAAAACTTATAACAGATGAAGTATTAGCTGCTGACGAGCGATTAGTTGAAGTAGCCAAAAAATCTTTCGATGTTGCCGGCACTACAGCTCTCATAGCTCTATTAGAAGGTAGCAAACTCTACGTGGCAAATGTTGGAGACTCCAGAGGAGTTATGTGCGACAGCAAAGGCAACGCCATACCTTTGTCATTCGACCACAAGCCACAGCAAATGCGGGAAAAAAAGCGCATAAAAGAAGCAGGAGGTTTTGTAACTTTCAACGGTGTTTGGAGAGTAGCTGGGATTTTAGCTACTTCCAGAGCTTTAGGAGATTATCCTTTAAAAGACAAAAAGCTGGTCATAGCGGATCCAGATATACTCACTTTTGAATTGAAAGATCACAAACCGCAATTTCTCATACTGGCTTCTGATGGTTTATGGGATATATTTTCGAATGAAGACGCTGTGAATTTTATCAAAGAACGACTTGATGAACCTGATTATGGAGCTAAAAGTATAACGTTACAGTCGTACTATAAAGGCAGCATGGATAATATTAGTGTTATTGTTATTAATTTTAAGGATAATTCGCTTGGGATTTATAAGAGTGATTAAATAAATTTATTTTTTTTTCTTGATTTTGAAATTATTTTGTTTCATTTCAGTCATGGATAAGATAATATGTGAATAGGAATATTAGTTTCCCAGTACATTTTCTAAGTCGAGTTCTGGATAGTTGATTTTCAAGAAAATCTCATGTTGTTTTTCATTGGATCAACTTGAAATTCAGGTACCATAAACCCCAATCTTTTTCTACAGTAAAACACTATTCGTGACAGTTTTTCAAAAAGTTTAAAAGATTTTTCGAACATATTAAATTGATTTATTCATAAAAAAATAACTTATCAAAACAACTGTGTTATTACACCAATGGAAATACAATCAAACAATATACTGTCAAGACAAAGAAGACTTTGAGAAACGAACCGTCTACAGCTACATTTTAAGCCAATCTACAGAAGCGTACAGGTAAAATATCTAATTGTTATTCTTATAAAAATATTTTGTGTTTTGCAAATATTTATATGGCATTTCTTGTATTTTGATCTAAAATTCTAAATTAATGTATCCTTTGACAACTCCAAAACACCCTACTAGAGATAAAAAAAAGTTGTTAGACACAAAAAAAAAAACAGTTTTTATCTATGACAAAGGATGGATAGGGCTTCTTTTGGCTAATATAATTCTTGTCTCAAATTAAACCTTATTGTAGACAATTCAAAAAATCTTAGTTTGCATTTTTTTCCGGCTTTCTTCTCGACGTTTCAAGGCTTCTAGCTTCTTTTTTTCAATAATATCCTGCTGTCTTTTGGCTTCGCGTTTTGCTAGCGCCTCTAAGCGCTTTTTCTCGATTTCTTCTGGTGTGCAGTGCAGAGGAGCTGTTGAAGCAACAACAATTTATTTATGAGGAACTTAAAACATTAATTAGGTACTTACAATTTGATGATGATGTACTTTCAGGAGCTTTATTGGATTCGGGGCGTCTTTTATTAGCTTCTAATTTAGCTAGAGCTTCCAATCTCTTCTTTTCAATTTCTTGCAAGTTATTGTCAAAATTAAAAGTTTGCACTGGTTTTGTTGTCCTGTCTTCTGGCGTACAATGAATAATATCTATTAAATCAACAATTTAGTAGAATATAATTAAAACTATTAATAATTACAACCTGTGACTTTGGGTTTATTGGGCTCAACACGTTTTTTGTTAGCATGTAGTTTTGCCATGGCCTCTAATCTCTTCTTTTCAATTTCATCTTTGGAGATGCAAGGGAAATTGTGTTTTTCTGGTGCTGTTAAATAAACAACTCAATTAATTATGTATTAAGAAAAAAATCTTAACAGGAGGAGGATTGGGAATTTTCAGTACAAAAAAAGGTACCTATTAAGAAAATTGAAGGCAAGTTACTCTTTATGCAACAATAAAAATTGAATATACTAAAATTGTAACAAGTGATATACAGGGTGTTACAAATTCGCGAGTAAGTATGGGAATTTCGGTAATTATAAGAGATAGCAGGGTGGGTTAAATTGGGGCAAAGTTAGGCAATTTCTTGCTTCCCAACTATCTATAAAATTTGTGTTATTTATACATACCTATCATTTCCCTGTAATAAACTGAAGTAAGTTGGTTATAGAATGGAATAGAATTTTATCAACGGACAAGCCATTTTACAGTACAATAATTCTTAATCTATATATTTAGCCAGCAGAGTAAGGGTTCATTTATACCCATCGTTGTAAGTTTGTCTATCAGTTCATTATGTGGAACCTTATCAAAAACCTTGGAAAAGTCTGTGTAAACGGAATGGACCTCCACTCCACTCTCCAAGGCCTGCAATACAAACTGAGAATAGGTAAGGAAATTTAATTCAGTATTTCTACCCACACTTGTCTCCAGATTTATGTATTGAGACGACAAAATTTGTTTTCCAGAATTTGGAAAAAGATCCGCTTCCCAAAGATTTATTGAATATGTGCTTAGTGAGAAGAAGGGGCAGTTTCAAAAAAGACAGGATGAATATTATCTAGACCCAGACCCTTGTGAGCATTCAAGCTAATAAGCTCAGTGTATATGTGACATATGGAAATGGAGTAATTGAAACCATTATTATGATTTAATGACAACCTTTGATTGCATTGTAGGTTACAGGCAGAGTAGACCGAGGAAAAATATCCTGCAAATAGGTTGGCAGCATCAGGAATATCAGGACCCATGAAAGCACTTACTCCTATAACATTCCTGGGAAAGGACTGCACACTGTGATCTTAGGCAAGAAAAAACTTCATAGTCATGAGCGGATTTACTGTTTTTTGTAATTTCTATGGGCAATGTTCTTTTGTATTGTTAGACTTATGAGATCCAGACTGAACCACCTAGCAAACTTACCACTGGGTACCTTTTTTTTAATACAGAAAAATCAGAATAGTTACGCAAAACAAAACCAACCCAAACTGTGCTTGTGATAACAGGTTTTCAGTTTCCAAAAAATGACATAGCCTCAGCTTGATGCACTTTTCAATGATTTTGCTTATCGTGCTTGTAAGGGCTATGGGTCTATAGTTGTTAATCTCAGTTTTGACTCCTGATTTATGTATTGGTATGATGAATTTTTGAAAACTTCAGGGTAAACGCCACAGCTGAAGACAACATTCACCAGATGTTTAAGTGATGTCAGCAAACACTGATGATTTCTCTTGACTATGTTAACTGCAATACCATCCTCACCCTTGGCAGCTCCATTCTTTGATGAATTTATTTCCATTATCTGTTATGAGATTGAAAATGATATAATTATTGGTTTGTTTTTCATCTGTTAAAATATTACTAGGGCTAGCAATTTTATTTGACAACTTCTCACCTACCGAGCTGAAAAATTCATTGAAATTTTCAGCCATAGTCTATCATCTGTAATCACCTGACCTATATCTGATTTAATTGCCGTAACGGTATTTTTACATTTATTGTGGTTTGTAACTTCCGAGGTAACTTCTCCTATAACTTGCCACAACCTCGAGCACAACCTTCTCGGATTCCCTATGTTCTCAGCAATAGATATCTTATAATACAGAGTTTTAGCTTTTTTCTATAGTTTCTGTAAGGCCAAGTTTCACAATTGGTGGTAACCTGCACTGGTTATCAAACTCATAGTTGCGGGTTGACTACAAGGAATATTCTGGAGCTTAACCAATAGTTTTGACGAAACCAAATATTATGAAACAAATATATTGTAGGTAGGTTACCAGTGTCTTCTGGTTATCGTTGGGTTAACACTGTTCGTGAAACTGGCCCTAATTGTTTAGTAAGTCAGGTTTATGTGGGTCACTGGATGCAATTTTTTTGAGCCTATCCCGTTTCCTTATTGATGTCACAAGGCCTTGGGTCATCCATCCGAAACAAGAACAATTGCCTTAGATATATCTAAAGCATTCGACAAAGTTTGGCATGAAAATCTGCTCAACAAGCTCAAAGCAATGGGATTATCGCCGAAACTTTGCACTGGGTTTGAAAGTTACCTAAAGGACAGATCCATTTATGTTGCACTGGATGGCCAGAACTCCAACTCTTACCAAATAAATGCTGGTGTGCCACAGGGAGCAATCCTTTCGCCAACTCTTTTTCTGATTTACATAAATGACCTCATAGATAAAACAGTAAATCCACTTTATTGCATTGCAGACGATGGCAATGTAGTCTCCTCACTCATACCACCCACAGGTCTTTCCGCACGTGAATTCCATCATCTTAGACTAACTCAAATATCGCAGATAAATAACGACCTGGAGATAATAGAGGACTGGGGTAACAAAAACCTTGTACAGTTCAACGCACAGAAAACCCAAGCAGCTCTGTTTTCAAAAAAGAACAGCACCGGTGAGCCAAACATCATGCTATCTGCAAGTGCTGTCACATTACAGAGTCAGTTGAACATCTTGGGGGTTACTGCAGAGACCAACATGTCTTGGCACAATCACGTGGCAGATATTGCTAAAAGGGCGTCCCAAAAGCTGGGGGTGCTATTTCGTACAAGACATCTGTACACACCAAGCCAATTGCTGACACTCTACAAAGCCCAGATTCGACCAACTATGGAGTACTGCTCACATATATGGAGTGCAGCACCCAAACATACCTTAATGCTTTTGAACACCGTGCAAAAACGAGCTATCAAGCTGATCAATGACCCCGCACTTACTCGTAACTTGGATGGTCTCGAACATTGCAGATCTGTGGGCGATTTATCTCTCTTCTACAGGTACTATCACGGAAAATGCTCTGAAGAGTTGGCACGTATGATTCCACCAAGAGTAGCGCCTACCAGGCGAACCCGTCAAACAGACGGTAACCATGAATTTACTGTCAAATTAGAGGCACCAAGAACCTCATTATATCAGAATTCATATCTCTGCAGAACAGCATCGCTGTGGAATAAACTCCCTGCGACGGTTTTCCCTGCAGGTTACAACCTGAACCGTTTCAAGACCAACATACACCGACATTTCCGCACACTTGCCGCTTCTCGAGCGTGATAGGACATTTCCTTGCGAGTGCGCATATCCGTAAAAAAAAAAAATCCAAGGTTTAATAGCCTTAGACCTCGCCTTAGATATTGATTTTGTTTATTTAGTAGTGATACATGCTTGTATATGAGTTTGAAGCCTATCAACAAATTTTCGTGCAATGTAATTCGGGTCATGGCTCTGCAAAATGTCTTGCCCGAGGGGTTTTTCACCTTACAAAATTTGTACACCGATTAACAGCACTAACTGAGATATTTCCATGTATTAACAGATATTTCTCTAATAACAAATTATTGCCAACTATTTCCATGTATTAACAAAATATTTCCACATATTGCCAGGTATTTCCCTAGTATTATCACATATTACCAGGTATTGCCATGCTATTGACAGACTAAGATCAAATATTTTTCTTGCCAGAATTCTAGGTATTGACATATCCACAGGTACTTACATGTTAATAATGGGTATCAACCAATGACATTAACATATATTGCTTAGTATGGACACTATTGACATACTATTTATCTGGTATTGACATATATTAAGCAGTGATTTGTACACCGATTAATAAGGTGAAAAACCTCTCGGTCTTGCCAAATCTCATTTTGTCATGTCAGAGTCAACCGCTGCTCAATTAGTTTTTTTTTTGGAATCTAATTTTTTATGGGTTTATAGGTTTCATTTTTTGGGATTTTATTGTAAATTCAACAAAACTGGGTAGTGATTAGAGATGCTGCTTATCAATATTAGAGAATTTAAATTTTGAATTATGTTATTTTGGCCATTAGTCCTAGCCGCTATATGATCAATGCAGCTTTTCTTTCTCCAATCACTCTTGTGTGTTTCTCTATGAGATTCCTATATCCAGCAGAACCTGGAATATTAATATGCCTATTGACATTGCCAGACTTTGGATCCAAAGGATTCAAATTAGAGCCGCCCACAAATATATCTACAGCGCAATTTTTGAAATTACTTTGTAATGAGTTCTCCAAATCCAGCAGGTAAGACTCTTGGCACGTTGATGGCAATCGGTTAAGCGCAAAGACCCCAACTAACATCGAGTTTTTTAACAAGGTTACTTTTATAAATTTGGATTGGTTAACAGTTATAATGTGAGCATCTGTAACCAGATTACTTTTAGCGCAAATTTTAGTCCTGTCCATGTCCTGTCACACCTATTGACCCTACTTTCATTGTAGAAGACACTATTTTTGTCAATCTAAAATCAGTCTAAATTATCACACATGGGTCTCCGACAAAGCTATTATATCAAATTCTGTCTGATTGCAAAAACACCAAAAAGTTAACAAAGTTTGTGGATATCCCATACATATTTATGGGTAATTAACCTATATTTAGAATACCCGATGTCACATGAATTATCCATTCCTCCTAGCAAATACATTTCCAGCTTTAACCCATAAAAATTTATATCTAACATCTTTGCATAGTTTTCGAGCCTCACCAAACAGCTCTCACACTTTTCTGGTCAAGTCTTCATTCACATAAATTGGATTCGACTCATCCAGTCCGCAATCACTTTTTTGAACCAGAGACAACAAGAACACTTGAATTTTTCCATTTTCTTTCTTGTCAGCCACCAGGCTCTCTTTACATTGTGGCTTATGAAAAGAGATCCGCAATGGAGAGTTTTCTTTAGCTTTGCTTACGATATGTATCTGGTATTCTGTGGGATTTATTCCAGGATCTATGTGGCTAATGACCTTGTCAACTTTTCGTTTGATTTGAGAGTTGGATTTTTGCTTTTCAATGCTGTTTGAAATACCAACAATGACTACATTATTTGCCCTTGCTTGCTGATCCCAATGATCTACTCTTTGACAGTGTTTTCGTTTTTCAATCTTTTTACCTCTTGTTGGGTTTCTTCATTTAACTTTTAAAATTATTCAATTTCTTCAGCAAAAGCCTAATTTTTCAATTTTTACTCTTGATACTTACCAGCTGAAGAAATTGTTGAGTTCTCCTTACAAGATTTCACAGTCATGGATATTTTTTATAGTGACAAAGTCTTTCATGTCATTAGCAAAATTGAGAAATGTACCTGTGTGGCCCATTTTCAATATTTTAATAGGCTATATCGAAAACCAGCAGAGATATGAAAAAACTGGAAGCACATTCTCGAGCTCTTTTTTTGAGAAAATAACAATGGCGAAGACAAATCACGGCTAACTTGATGCGTTTAGGAAATACAGGGCACTTTGCAAATTTTATCCAATTTTAAATGACTCTCTAAATTTCCTTATTATTCAAGATATCTAAAAACGAAAAATACTTTCTATAGGCAGTTTTTCAAGTAGAATCCAGTGGCATGACCATTTTTTCCAGCTGCCACCGATTTTGGAATATTGACGAAAGTTGTGTTTTTTCAAATGGGACACCTTGTGTATTATTTTTTTCATTGAATAGCTCTTTGTGAGCTGATTTCAATGATATAATACCTTTACCTTTAATAGTTTTGGAGAAAAAAAAACTTCCGTTTTTCCATAAAAAACAATGAGCTAAAGAGAAATAAGTCATTAATTATGTAGAGTCCGCGTCAAGAGAAAAGAGTACGGTGACGTCATTTGCGCACAAACCCAATTTTGAAGACTAACGGAAGTATCGTATCGATCGGTGCTGCTGCCGAACGCCAAGCACGTGGTTCGTTGTCGTACGGCCAGCAGGCATATTTATTTGGTTTATTTTGTATCCAAGTTTTGTCTAAAAAGATACCCCGCTGCTGGTTTCAGCTCACGGCCGAGGTCACGGCAGACAGCGAGAGATAGACGAGGGAGAGAGATCCGACCCGCTTCGCGCAGCTTTTTATTTCGTCACCGTAGTCTTTACTGCTGACGCGGACTCTATTGCCTATTTATCACCCCCGATTCATAGTTCAAATTAAAAAAAAATTAGCTGAACTGAAAAATTAAATTAAGAATTAAAAAAAATGTAGCCGATTTATAGTTCAACTATCTCTTTCTAACTCATTGTTTCTTGTTTCTTATGGAAAAAACGGAATTTATTTTTTTTCTCCAAAACTATTGAAGGTAAAGGTATAAAACCTTATATCATTGAAATCAGCTCACAGAGAGCTATTCATTGAAAAAATTATATAGGGGGTGTCCCATTTGAAAAAACACAACTTTGGTCAATATTCCAAAATCGGTGGCATCTGGAAAAAAATTGGTCATGCCACTGAATTCTACTTGAAAAACTACCACTAGAGAGTATTTTTCGTTTTTGGAAATTAGAGAGTCTTTTAAAATTGGACAAAATTTGAAAAGTGCCCTGTATTTCCTAAACGCATGATTTGTCTTCGCCGTTGTTATTTTCCCAAATAAAGAGCTCGAGAATGTGCTCCCAGATTTTTGATATTTCTGCTGGTTTTTGATATAAGCCCATTGGAACATCGAAAATGGGCCACCCTGTACAGTGTTTAAAAACATTTTTATCATTCAAGAAAATATTGGAAAGGAGAGGGGACAGATGCCCACACCCTGCAAAACACCAGAAGTGATGTTAATCTCTGATGAGACTGAGTTTTCTATCTTCACTCTATGTTTTCTTCCTGAAAAATGGCCAATCACCCACCTCAAAAATGATCCATGAACCTCATACTTTCCAGTTTTTTTTTTCCAGAATTTTATGGGCAACCATGTCAAACAGTAAACAGCTTGGCGAAGTCGGTAAAAATCAGGTCCACCTAATACCCCTCCTCCAATGCATCAAATAGAGCTTGCTCAAACTCCAACAAGTTGGTGACTGTGGATTTCATGAACCTATGTTATTCTGGTATAACTATATTCTTGAATAGAGGTGTTAATTTATCTGTAACTATTATCAGAACCCCTATACGTTTCGTCTTGGGACGTCACAACAGGAGCGTGACCTGGGGGCGTAAGTGGGGTTCAGGTAAAGAGAAACTCGCTTGGTATAGGTACAATAAGATATGTATTGAATAATAATATTACCCTCGATATTACCCTAGAAATAGTATCATGACTTCTCTTCTATGGAGGGATGTACTACTTATAGGCCACTCTGTACACTTGGCATGACAGAAAACTGAAGCTGGGTTTGAGACAGGTCCAGAAGGGCGTATCCCAATTGAAATTGGCCTGTAATTCTCAATGCTGTAATTGTCACCACTCTTAAAAAATGGGGTTACAAAACTAGTCTTCCAAACCGTTGGAAAAATTCCTGTGGACAATGATCACATGTATATTTCACACAGGAGGTGAGAGAACAAGTACCTATATGCTTTTCAATGACAGTAACAGGAATACCATCTGCTGGACCTGTCCCTAAGTTGTCCTTCAGCTGGGAAATCTTATTATGTATATCCATGACTTTAATGGACAAAAAACCTAAATTAACAGTAATATCACAACACACACTAAAATTGTTTGAATCATCATAAACCTTATATACCTCGTTATATACGGAGCTAAAATGATCTTTAAAAAGCTCTACAATTTCCGCAGGTGAATCTGCTTTCTTATCTTTCAAAGTCATACAGCTGGGAAAACCTTTGGAATCTTTTTTGATTGGAAAATGAAGTGTGGAGTGTTAAAAGTAATAAAAACTACTTACAAAATGTTGCAATTTCAACAGTTTTATCAGGATCAAGACGTTTTTTATTCGCTTCCAATTTAGCCAAAGCCTCCAGTCTCTTCTTTTCGATTATTTCTTGTAGCTTTTCTTCAGACAATTCACTTTTACTGTCACATTTGAAATTTGGTACATGCTTATTTTCTTGTGTAGCAGTTCTATTTGGGTTCAGACGTTTTTTTGCTTCTAATTTAGCCAAAGCCTCCAGTCTCTTTTTTTCAATTTCTTGTAGTTTTTCTTGAGATAATTCACTATTAAAACTTTGTATACACTGTGTGCTCTTTCCTGGAGAATGATAGAATGTTACAGTTTGTTTATTATCACTAGCATTTTTAGCTTGTTCAATATCCATAACTTGAGTCATCTGATCCAAAATGTCCGAATCAAAATCGCCCATAGCATTATCAAAAGAATCATTAAAAACATCAGGTTTTTCAAGCCTCGATTTCACTTTTGTCCCATTTATATCACAGTTAATAGGATTTTCTTCAATTTGTTGACTAAAAGTTAATAATTGATTATCCATATTGTCATCAAACGGATCAAAATTCATAATATCATCAAAATCATCCGGAGGAGACTCTTCTAAATCAATTTTAAAAAACCTCTCCTCTCTAGGAGATATCACAAGACTCGTTTCGTGATCAGGCTTGGCAAGTGCAGCTTTTAGGGCTTTCATTTCCTCTCGCAACTTACAAAAATCCTGCTTTATTATTTGTTTGTCGTTGTCAGACAAATGTCTTCTCAGAGGCGCTCTCGGACTCATGATGTAATTTTCCAATTTGAGTTTCTTTTTGTCTGATGTCCGTCCCTTGGATTTCGGTTTTGATTGAGGCGAATTGTAGTCCCACAAAACGTTCACAT
Source organism: Ceutorhynchus assimilis (assembly GCA_917834065.1). Lineage (NCBI taxonomy): Eukaryota > Metazoa > Arthropoda > Insecta > Coleoptera > Curculionidae > Ceutorhynchus > Ceutorhynchus assimilis. The sequence goes on along the minus strand of OU892283.1, from coordinate 35,682,732 downwards.
CGTCCCGGAACTCTTCTGTTGAACCCGAACATTTTTCTTCTTGAGACTGTTTTGTTGAAGCTTCTTCTACAGGGACCAGCTGGGTACTGATTTCATCGAATGATGATTTATGTCGCTTTAAGGACATTATTTTATAATAAAGATTGATTTTTCAACAAATAATTTCTGTTTAAACAAATTTCAAATCCAGTTTGTTGTTAAGTTTCGTTTTTGTTTGTAGGTTATGTTTGTTTATAGGTTATGTTTCGTTAGGTTGTCCGAAACTGTGTTCAGTTCATGTTCAGCCTGCACTGGCTTTGGAAAAGGAGTTAAATAGGGCAGCAAAATATGAACTCTTAAATTAAAATAACTAATATTAACGGTTCTATGTAAATGAACTAACTTTAAAAAAAGTTTTATAAATGCACTTTCCATTTTGATGCTGCAGGGTAACTTGTTAATTGGAAAACAAGATGAGTTCCGTTTGTTTGGGTCACATTTATTTCTGCTTTAAGCAGTTATTATTTCTTCAACAGGAGACCTCTCTGTAGCCTTTCAAACCGATCACTTTCTGATTATATCCGAACTGAATTCGAACGATCCGGATCAATTCAGGAGTAGGTTCACCGGTTCTAGGGATTAGGAATTCAACTAGAATTATAAGGAAAACATGCTTTTTACATCTGTTCAGTTGGTGCATTTGTTTTTCGAAACTTCCCCCCTTTGCACTGAAGCTTTACTATACTTGGAGCTTTTAGGAATGTCTCGCTATGCCAAACCACCAGTGATGACGTAGTGAGCGTGTCGTTTCTCGCCTGGACGTAGGTTGTTTGCACCACAGGTTATGATTCTGCAGGCTTTTGCTTTATGCATACTTGGTTTTCTTACATCAATTAGCATTCTAAAATAACTCTTTTCTAGATCTTGTTTGCATTATGTTGATCAAAATTAAATAATATTTTTTATTCGACGGTCTTTGCTATACTTACTGTTAAAATCCTGATGTAGAACTTCCGGAGTGACCTCCATTTATTCCTCTGATCATGCTCTATTTACACGCTTGTCCAAAACTGCTTAGTTCATGTTCAATCTGCACTGGCTTTGGAGTCAGAGCTGGGCAAGCTACTTGGAAAAAGTAGCTAGCTACAAGCTACAAGCTACTTTATATTGTAAATAGCTAAGTTACTCAGTAGCTCAACTACCTCTTTGAAAAAGTAGCTAAACTATTAGTAGCTTAACTACATTTTGAATTTTTGAAAGCTACTATTTAAGCTACTTTTTTGAAAGTTAAATTGATAAAAACAAAAAAGCGTGCACAATCGCCACCAATCAACCTTACCTAATTTAATTTCATAATATCATCATACGAAAATAACATATTAACTTTCTCTAAGAAGTAGTATTCATATTTCTGTCAAAAACCACTGGACATTAATTTATTAGATTCACTTTGATCACAGTGATCTGCGAATGCGAGAAAATAGGACACATAAAACATAGGTACCTACAGAGATAACTAGAAACTAGTCTAAGCAAGACAGGATAAGAATTTTCCGGAAAATGATAATTGTAGCTTGAGCGATTAAAGTATAAAGTTACTTTTATCGAGCGGTAAATTCAAACGCGGGCGATAGGTTGGTGGAAACGTGCCTTTATAAGGGGAAAACTTTATTTTTTAAAATGTCGAATGGATGCCATTATATTATAGGTATAGTTATTTCATTTTTGAACTAGAAGGAGTCCGCTGCGCATAAAGCATAATAAGTATTTTGAGAGTTAAGTATCGATAACCACACCCTCGGGCGGTAAATGACCTAAATAACTATTAACTATCTACCAAAAGTAGCTTAAGTAGCTTGTTTTAGTAGCTAGCTACTTTTTACAGTAGCTTATGAATACTTGAAACACATTACCAAAAGCTACAGCTACAAGCTACTTTTTTTTCAAAGTAGCTTGAATAAGTTATTAGCTACCAAAAAAGTAGCTAAGCTAGTAGCTTAACTACTTGGTAGCTAGCTACTGCCCAGCTCTGTTTGGAGTTAACAGTTCTATGTCTGTACTCTAACTTCAAAAAAAGTTCTAAATGCACTTTCCATTTCCAGAAAAAAGCTGCAGGTTACTTGTAAATTGGAAAACAAGATAAGCTCTCTATGATGAGCTCCGTTCGTTTGGGTAAGATTCATTTCTGTTTTAAGCAGTTATTACTTGAACAAGTGACCTCACTAACCTGAAATATTTTGCATTCAGAGCTTATTTCCAGTATGCTTATTGGCGCTCTCTAGAGGATCCAGGGAGCGCCAGGCACTAAATTTGTACCGTTCCAGTATCGTGACGTTTGTCCGTACGTATAGCTCGGGAGCTCAACGCTCCGAGCGTCACACTCCCATATAGTGCAGCACGAACAACAAACCAATTCGTCATAGCCTTTTACGCCGATCACTTTCCGTTCTGATCAATTCCGAACAGAACTCGAACGATCCGGATCAATTTAGGAGTAGTTCCGGTTCACCGATTCTAGGAATTAGGGATGTAACCAGAAACATAAGAAACCAATGAACTATAAACTACGTTTAGTTTATAGTTTATTGTAAAGAAACATTTTATTTTTCCATGTTTAGTTAGTTGGTGCATTCAAGTTTCGAAGCTTCCCCCATTTGCCCTGAAGCTTTTTCATACTAGACTGACTGTGCGAATAGTTGTATTCCTTTCAAGAGTTTAGAATACTAGAGCCACTCGTTCCGGTGTTAATCGACTCCGATTTGAAAGGATGCGCTGGCTGTCTTACAATCATTAGAGTTCGGGCTTGAGCACTTATAGGGTCCCCGTTCTTAAAATAGGGCGGCAGCGCTCCCAGGAGAACGAGTGTTCCGTCTTTGTTATTTATACTATCGTTTGCATATCATTGAGTAAGACGGAACACTCGTTCTCCCTCTGTGAGTACGCTGCTCCCCTGTTTCAAGAATCAGGACCTAGGTGCAACAAACACTTTTTGAAACGAATAAGCGCGTAACGCCCCGGAGCTATTACAGGGCTCCTCCTAGGTGCGAAAGGTATACAACTAAGGGCGGGTATTATAAAGCTGCTTTGACGGTTAACTTGAAGTTAACTTTTTGAATTACATGTTCCAGAAGTTAACTTTAAGTTAACTCTCAAAGCAGTTTTATAATACCCGCCCTAAGGGCGGATATTAGAACGTTCTCGTGCTGTCCAAATTTCAAATACCGTAACGTTATTCGACAAGTATGACAGTTCTTACCGTATTAGCGTTAGCGGAGCCCGCTACCTAACGGGACATAGGGTGGGTAATATAAAACTGCTTTGACAGTTAACTTGAAGTTAACATTTTGAATAACATGTAATTCCAGAAGTTAACTTTAAGTTAACTCTCAAAGTAGTTTTATAATACCCGCCCTTAGCGGATGTCTTAGCGTAACGCTATGCTAAAATCTGTTTTTTTTTTTTAAGATAAAAGTCAAACTGACATTATGTTGGCAATACAATGTAAAATTGTCAATGCTTTCAAAATTTTTATGTAGAAAAGGCTTGTGTTGCCAACATAGTTACTAAATTTTTGACTTGGGGAAATTATCTTTAAAAAAAAACGCACTTTATGTCAAAATTAGTTTACGCTTAATTTACATGCAAAAGTTCTAATTAATAATTCCTCCATAAAAAAACACCAATTAATGGAATTCAGGAATCTTCAGGATAAATTAAAGTTAGAAAACAAGCAAAAAAAAAGTTGAGTCAGCTGTCAAAATGTGAACAGAATAAGGGCGGGTATTATAAAACTGCTTTGACAGTTAACTTGAAGTTAACTTTTTGAATTACATGTAATTCCACAAGTTAACTTTAAGTTAAATCTCAAAGTAGTTTTATAATACCCGCCCTAAGGGGATAGTTAACTTGAAGTTAACTTCTGGAATTACACGTATTTCAAAAAGTTAACTTCAAGTTAACTGTCAGAGCAGTTTTATAATACCCGCCGGCGGTACCGTATCAGCGTAGTGTCTGAGGCACGAGAACTTTCTATTATAAAACTTTTATGACAGATAAATGCACAGAACACTGGGCTAATGTTATGTTTATATGTTAGGTTATAATTATACACCAAAGTGTTTGAAAACACCAGATAACATAAAATTTACTCTTCTGACAACGTGACTATATACCTACTCTCACCCTTGAGTAAATTTTAATCAAAATAGTTTTATAATACCCGCCCTTATAGTTGAATTCCTTTCAAGAGTTTAGAGCACCAGAGCTACTCGCTCCAGTGTTATAAGCCCGGTATTCATAGACGGGTGCTTCGCTCAAGCTCCGATTTTTGACAATTTTGAGCATCGTTCCGTGCTGTTTGGAAACGTAAAAATGGCGTCAAGTCGTACTTGCGCCAAGACGCAAAATTGACTCTTGAGCATCGACTATAGCTGGGTTCGGCTATTCAGCGCGGAGTTGGAGTGGAGTGAACAGAGCTAATGGAGTCACCCCTAATACGGTAAAAAGCAATACCCGAACGGCTGGAGTGCGAATGGAGTCACTCAGAGTGCACGGAGTGAGCAAGCCGAACCCACCTTATGAATACGGGCCAGTCGACCCTGAACAGATGCGCTAGCTTTCGTGCATTTAAATGGTTTATGAGCTGTATTCCTTTCAAGAGCTCTTCTGGAGCTACTCGCTCCGGTGTTAGTGGACCCCGATTTGAAAGGAACAGATACGTTTGCTTTCTTGCATTTAATAACCTGGTTTGATTCGGGCTTGAACACTTCAGGTGCAACAAACACTTTTCGAAAGGAATAAGCGCGTGACGCCCCGGAGCTGTTCCGCAGCTCATCCTAGGTTGTGAAAGGAATACAACTATTTAGGATGATACACACTACCACTGCAGGATAGCCTATCCTCAAAAGGCCTGTGTGTAATAAATCCCCCCTCTCCCCCATTGTTGAGACACGAGCTAGTACCAACATACCGCTTTTCCGGTTAAAGCACTAATTGAAGCATGCTTTCGGACATTGCGAATAATTGAACTTGAAAAAGACTGTAAATCACACCGTAGTATATTGAATATTTAATTGTATAGGTAAAAGAAAAAGTTAAGCTGACGTAGCTTCAAAGCTGGAGCCCGTGAACGTAGAAAAATGAAAAAAATGAAGCTTCAAAGACAAAAGGCATAACCTCTCTAGCTTTTGAATCTCTAAGCAACCATTCAACAAAATTTTAATTGTTTTTTCTGGTCCGACTTCTACTGCCGTTGTTCCGCGATGAGTTCGCGCTGATTCCGGAGCGCATTATCACGTTCAGTTCCTTCAAGACATGACAGCTCAATCAAAAATAATTATTTGGAAAGAAATGAAAATCAATTCAAAATTACTTTGAAATTCGTTCCAACACCCATTACAAATCACCAGTTGTGACGTTGGCAGCATATTTTATCTCGCCTTGACGTAGGCTCTTCAAACATATGATGACTGAGTTATGACGTCGGAAATTGTGACACGCCTATATGACGGCGATTACCAAAAACGAGGCCGATAAAAATCCTGTAGGGGTGCATCATCCTTGGGGCTTGAGCATTGGGTGCAACTAACGCTCTTCGAAAGGAATAAGCGCGTAACGCCCCGGAGCTCCTCCTTGGTGTGAAAGGAATACAACTTACACAATGAAGCACTAAAGACCGAATGAATATCTCCCAAAGCTTGTGACTCTCCAAAAAGAAGGCGGCTTAGTTCGGGACAGAGTGCACTTCTATGCGGCTCTATTCAGAACTGTTGAGTGGCAATGCGGCTGCGGTGATTTCTTTGCCACCTTGCAAAGATAATACATACTACCACTACAGGATAGCTTATCCTTAAAGGGCCTGTGTAGTTCAAATTTCAAACCCACGTGCCACCACCTACCTTGCCACCCACTATGTGACAGCACCAGTGATGACGTAGAAGCGTGTCGTTTCTCGCTGGACGTAGTGTCTGCACCACAGGTTATGATTTCACGGGATTTTGCTTTATGCATTTTTTTTATTAAATTAAATGCCATTCTAAAACAATTTTTTTTTAGATCTCGTTTGTATCTTCCTTTCTGCCTATTATGTTAATCAAAATTGAATATTATTTTTCATCATAAATTTAAATTCTAAAATACGACCGCTGGCGCGAGCAGCTGAAGACTTATTTAATGACGTCTTCGTTTATACTATACACCATATGATCGCGATTACCAAAAACGAGGCAATAAGCAATCCTGTAGTAGTATATATTATCCTTGATTAGTAGCGCCTTGTACGGCAATCAATAGTTGTATTCCTTTCACACCTAGGAGAAACTCCGGAACAGCTCCGGGGCGTTACGCGCTTTTTCCTTCCGAAAAATGTTTGTTGCACCACGCATCTGTTCCTCTCACATCGGGGACGACTAATGGCAGGTATTATAAAACTGCTTTGAAAGTTAACTTGAAGTAAACTTTTTGAATTACATGTAATTCCAGAAGTTAACTTTAAGTTAACTCTCAAAGCAGTTTTATAAAACTCGCCCTAAAGGGTGGATTTTCATGCATCCGTTTGTCCGACGAAAGATGTCCGAAAAACATTCTATTCTGACATAATCGTATAAAAATATGTCAAAATAGAAGATTTTTCAAACATATTTCGTCGGAAAACGGATGCATGAAAATCCGGCCTAAAGCCTAGTACTCATAACTGCGAAATTCGCATTTTTTTGACATTGCGTTGACAATTTGACGTTTTATGCATGTATCAACCGTCAAATTGTCAACACAATGTCAAAAAAATGCGAATTTTGCACTTATGAGTACTAGGCTTTACGCCGGAGCGAGTAGCTCGAGTGTGTCAAACTCTTGAAAGGAATACAACTCTTTTAAAAATGCGTTAAGCACTCGAGTCGCTCATAGTGCGGCGTGAGCCCTCCTTTCCCATGAGCACTCAACATAGGCGCCGGAATCTCAAAAGTACTATGGGGGCTTGGGCTCCAAAAATTACCAGAAGTAGAATTAATTATACAGACAGACAGAAAAAAAAAGAAAAAAATAAAATAAACTGAACCCATTTAGGAGATATTTGGGATCCCTTTTAGACCGTCATGACAAAAAATTTCAAAACAGCCTAGCTGGAAAACAGAGAGCCTGGAAGAAAAACCTTGAATACAAAACCTGTCTCATTGAGAACTACAAAAAAGCTTATTAGAGTTCCCCTTCCACAGGGCACCGTTTTTGAGAAAATCGACTTCAAAACTTTCAATACATTTTCAGAGAAATTTCAACTTTGACGGCTTATATCTCGGAGACAGAAGCCTGAAATATCAATAAAAAACAATTTTGTAGGTAATTTATTGTTCTTTCGAAGAAAACCTGATTCGAGACAATCGTTTCGAAATTACCGAAGTTATAGGCGAAAAAGTGGGGCCGTGTCGGATCCCCAAAATTTTCCGGGATCAAAATCTTTTTTATTTTTTTCCGGGCTTACGAAGCGTCGGAGCCAAGAATACCAAGAAATATTTTCGTCGTATTTTTGGCTCTATCCGGTGGTATTTTTTATTTCTCAAAATTTGGAAAAGTAAAAGCAGGGCCTGTATGCAACATCACACGCCCTTTTCCAAAATTGGGGAGATAGGGGCTAAAACCCCTCCGGTAAGTCGGAGAGAGCTGAAACTTGGAATATCAACTTTTCTGGACCCTTTAACCTACATTCTGAATTTCATCCGAATCAGCAAAAAAATAGTTATTTTTGTATCTAGTGCGCGAAATGCTACTTTGGTTTTCAAAAAACTTTGGACGATAGGCCCTGCCCCTAATGTAGATATAGCAAAAACAACGAAAACAAAAAAACACATATTTGATATAAAAATTAACAGTTAGGAACTCAATATTTTCCCACCTACCAACTACCAAAGCCCATTACATGTAATACCTAAATCACTATGGGAGCTCAAGCCCCCATTGCCCCCATGGTTCCGGCGCCTATGGCACTCAACATGTTGAGTGATTTGAGTGATTACTGATTAGTCAGCAGCTTTGTTGAAAACAGATGAAAATCAGCTCCAGGGCCTCTAGGCCATTTAAAACTGTTCTACCTTGTGTATTCCACTTGTTGGAATAAAGCCGTTTACTAATCACTTAACATGTTGAGTGCTGGTGAACGCGACCAGTATCAGAATTAAAATATGTGTTTTGGAGTGACTCCGAGAAGCTCTAGAGCGACACGTTCGGTGTAACCCGATGTATAAAAGGAATACAGTAAATAGTTGTATTCCTTTCACACCTAGGAGGAACTCCGGAACACCTCCGGGGTGTTACGCGCGTATTCCTTGGGAGAAGTGTTTGTTGCACCTGAAGCGCTCAAGCCCGAACTCACCATTTAAATGCACGAAAGCCAGCGCATTTGTTCCTTTCACATCGGTATCGACTAACACCGGAGGGAATAGCTCTAGGGTTAAGTTCTTAAGAGGAATACAACTAATCAGTAGGCGTATTCGACGATTCTCACGCTACTTACTTTTAAAATCCCGATGTTAAACTTCCGGAGTGAGCTCCATTCACTCCTCTGAATGTGGTGACTCTATTTACGCTAAAAAACTATACCCGAACAGTCGGAGTACTCCGGGTACACGGAGTGAGCAAGCGAACCTTATGAACGGGTGTAGGTGTTCGACGTTTGAGAAATGACTTTTGGTGGGAATTCGGGAGGCCATCCCAATCGTGGAACAGGCTTTATTTTCATTTCGTGTTTTGTCTTGTGTGTGTGTTTATTTGTTTATATTAATTCAAATTTTCTTGGAAGATTTCACGAAAAGTTTGTATGTTCTTCTATTTCCTTTTTCAATAAACTCCTAACTAAAACTTTTAGTAAAATATCACACACGTTTGTACTCCAAAAATTAGTGCAAAATGCCTTATGTGCTTACAAATGTTATAAATGGTAAGTAAGGGTAAATTTCCTGTTTGCCCCATTTTCTTGAAATAATGCACGCTATTATTGTAGGCAAGGTATTTACCTTGGCAGAACAAAAGGAATATACTATGGGAAGAAAGCTAACCGATGATTTTTTGTTGGAAAATGATTCTTCTATAAGCCGAAAACATATTATTTTACGAGTCAAAGTACGTAATCTCGATATTCTAAAATCGTTTCAATTATTATACTTACATAGCTGTATGCAACATCCTCTTTTAACTTAAAAGCGCTTTTTAAAACTGGTCACTTTTAAAAATGTGTATTCTAAGGGCGAAATTATGGACCAACTGGTAGAGGTCCTGATCCAGGTAAATTCTATACTTTGAGAATTCACCTATATACTTTATAACAACCAGAACCTTTACCAGTTGGTCCATAATTTAATTTAGCTGTAAGCCATACAAATTTTTAAAGGTACCAGTCTCAAAAAGCGCTTCTAAGTTATAGGAGGATGTTGCATACAGCTGACAGTCTTTTACTCATGTGAAGTGACCTTCCTTGTTGCCAGCAACGAAAGTTTTATGGTATACCAATACACAATTTATCTTCTAAAATGGTTAAATAGTTTGAAATGAGTACAAAATACTAAGGTTATTATTTCACCACTAAGTTGCCAGTTTACTATAAAAAAAAGTGTTTTCCAATTTTCAAGATAGTTTCATGATGTTGTTTCTTGAATTACCCTATAGCAAATCTCACTCAGGGGTGCGTTTGAATAAACAAAGCCTTTTGTCCAAATAAATATCCAAGAGGCTCGAAAAACCTCTTGCTGCTCGATCCCCTATTTTCATTGAAATTGTGCTTTTCAAGAATATAGAACCTAATATAGGGCATTTTATTTGGGAAAAGTTAAAAGTCCGCAAAATTTCACATTTCTCATATTAAATTTTTGTTTATTACGATGGATTCTGAAAATTCAATAAAACTGCCCAACTTTTGTATTTACACCTATTGTCTACCTGTAAAGGTGAAGGCTCCCAGTGGGGTGTCAACTTATGACCAGAAACCCTGTACAGGTAAGATTTTACCTGCCTTTCAAATGTTTTCAGGCTAGTAAACAAAGAATTTTGGGAGCGCACCTTAGGTGCCTATATGAAAATCATTTTGATATCTTGTTGGATAGGAGTGCATATCGCAGTTATATGTGATTCTCCTAGATAAATATGCCGGTGCAATCCTATTTTTTATTTCAATTGATTTAATTTATCTGAAATAGTTGCACAGTAAGTAGGTAAGGTGAGGCAGAACCATACAGCTATACAATATAAATTTTCCGCATTGGGTTAAGTGAGGAGAACACCTGCATATATATCCTAATTAGTATTTACTTATTTTTAAATAATTTTAAACTAGTTAACCATTTAAAAGAAGACACATTGTGATTTTTCATTTTAAAATAATCATCACCAGAATTAAAAACTGTATCTTTCGCACATCTCTTTTTAGCTTTATTTCTAGCTCAAAACTAAATTTACTCTTTTTTCAGGCAGACCATGTCACTATTGAAGATTTTAGTTCCAGGTACCATACCTTTCGCAATGGAGAAGAACTAGCTCCTAGAATAGAATTCCCTTTGAATCACAATGATACAATAAAACTTGGAATGTTTGAAAACCACCTGTTATGGGGAGATCAACATGTATCTTGGAACCAACCAGTAACACTTTAATCTTATCTGATAACTGTTTCGTGTCGGATTGTGACAAGCATTTTTTAGATCAAATACAAAAAGAAGAACTGGTTTTCTAGTGTCGGAGAAAAATAACTATCATACAGATACGCATAAATCGCAAAATAATATCATTTTATTAAACACACAAAGTTTGCCATCAAAATTCGATGAAATAAGTGAATATATACAAAAAACACAAGTGCTTGCCGCGTGTCTGACCGAAACAAGACTGACTAGGGATTTTGGTGATTTTGAGTTTGATATACCAGGTTATAATATAATAAGAGAGGACAGTGATAATAGACATACGGGAGGGGTATTGATATTTATACAGGATCAAATCAGTATTCTACAAATTAAAAAGTATAACTACCTAAGGAATTACTGGTTCCTAGAGATACATATATGTTTGTTCAATAAGGTTTATATTTTGGGAAATCTGTATCATTCTCCTAGTTCTAGTCATGCTGATTTTTTGATGTTTTTCGAACAGATATGCGATAAATTGCTTGATATTGGTCATCCAGTTATAATAGTAGGTGATTTTAATATTAATTGGTTAAATAACAACACTTATTCTACAAGATTAAAAAAAATTGCTCTTGATGTAGGATTGGAACAGTTGGTTAAAAAAGTTACTCATTCTACAGAGGTGGGTGGAAGTATTATAGATATGGTTTTCTCAAATAAGAAGGAGATTTTAAGTTGTACTGTAGAGGAAACTCCACGAATAAGTGATCATTTTATAGTTGTAATGAATTTAAATTTAAATAAAATTAAAAGGCAGAATAATGTAATAAATACAAGAGGTAAAATTGATTATTTTAGAATAAATAATTCTCTTAGTGTAATTGATTGGGATTATCGGGTAAATAATAGTATAGATATTAAATATACCATCTTTTATAGTCAACTTTTAAAGGTGCTAAATGAAATAGCACCAAGAGAACAAAAACTGATAAAATACTATTATAAAGAATGGTTTAATGAAAGGGTTAAAGAAGCAATTAGGGACCGAGATAATAGATACAGAAATTATAAAATAAGTAAAACGGAGGAAAACAAAAATATCTATAAACAGTGTAGAAATAGGGTTTTAATGGTAATAAGGGAAGAAAAGAAAATATTTTATCACAATAAAATTGATGATGTAAAGAATAATCCAAGAAAAATGTGGCAGACATTGAGTGAAGTAATTTCTGACAAAAAAGGGAATAAAATGAAAAAAATAGATATAGAAGGGGTAACTTATACTTCTTCAGAAGAAATGGCAGATGGGATAAATAAATATTTTGTTAATAGTGTGCTTCACATAGTTGATAGTATAGATAATACTTATTCAGAAATAAATTATGTATTTGATAAACCTAAAGATACCCTTAGTTCGTTCAAGATGATAGATCATGAAAAACTTCACGAGGTTTTATTTAGCTTACCAAATAAGGGTAGCCCTGACGATATAACATTAGATTTCATAAAAAACACTTTTGAAAATATTAAAAATCCTTTATTACATATTATTAATAGCTCACTGGAGGTTGGCAGGGTTCCATCATTGTTGAAGGTGGCAACTGTTATTCCTATACAAAAAGTTAGAGGGTCTATTAAAGTTGAAGACTTTAGACCAGTAAATATGTTAGGAACTATCGAAAAATTACTGGAAAAAGTGGTCTATGGTCAACTAGTTAGTTTTATTACAGCAAATAATGTATTGATAGAAAATCAGTCTGGGTTTAGAAAATTGCATAGCTGTGAAACTGCAATTCAGCACATTCTTCATGAGTGGAAAAATCTTCTGGATGAAAATTATGCAATTGGTGCTGTTTTTCTTGATTTGAAACGTGCTTTTGAAACAGTGAATAGGTCTATGTTAATAGCCAAATTGGAGAGATATGGTATAGCTGATAAAGCATTGGAGTGGCTTTGTAACTACTTGGACAAAAGATTGCAGGTAACCAAAATCAATGGACATACTTCGACCGAAATTTTAAATGACGTAGGCGTTCCGCAGGGTAGCACTTTGGGACCACTGCTATTTATCCTTTATATTAATGATATAAACAGACCAATAAAAAAATGTTCAGTCCATTTATTTGCAGATGACACACTGTTGTATTTCAAGTCTAAAGATATGAATGACCTAGTTGAGACCTTGAACATTGATTTGGAACACCTGCATGTATGGTTCAATATTAATTCTCTTAAATTGAACTTATCTAAAACAAAATTTATGTTAATAGGTGGTAGAGCAGATAAAGAATCAATTACACAAAATAATCTTCATGTTAAAATCAGTAGTCATATTATTGAGAGAGTAGAGACACATAAATATCTTGGATTTGTTGTTGACTCCTCACTTACATTTAGGGATCACATTTTGTATACAATCGAAAGAATTACCAAAGGTGTAAATTTTCTGTCTAGATTCACATCTTTTTTGTCACAATGGACCAAGCTTACTATCTATAATACTTTGATCTTACCACATTATATCTTTAGTTCCTCGATCCTGTACCTGTGTAACAAAAATGATCAGAACAGATTGCAAAAATTGCAAAATAGGGCAATGAGATTTATTTTACGTGAAAGGCGTGAAACGCCTATAAAGAATATGTTAGGAAAACTAAATTGGCTTTCTGTTGAAAAATTTCTTATTTACCAAAATATGTTGTTAATTTATAAAATGAAAAATGAGCTAACACCTTCATATTTGACTAAAAAATTAAGAAGTCATTCTTCTGTACATTCGTACCCTACTAGGAATCGTAACAATTTTTATGTTACAACAAAAAATAAAAAAGGAACTGAAAATGGTTTATACCATAAGGGTTTAATTTATTTTAATGCTTTGCCTCAACAAATAAAGGACGCCCCAAATATTAATTTATTTAAAAGAAAGTTAAAGATTCATCTTATGGGAGAATAATACAGTAATACTTGTTTCATCTTTGTTGTTTTTGTTGAATTTTGTATATCTTTGATTTCTGTGTATTTCAAGACTTGCATGTTGTTTGTAAATCATTATATTTGTTGTTTACTATACACATTTTAAACTTAGGATTTCTATTTTTTTTTGTTTTTTATTATGTAATATGTAATGAACATGTAGGATAATGACGCAAGTGACATATTATATTTTATATTCTATTGTAGTTTTTTTAAATTGTTGCTATATATTTTTATTTTATATTTTATACTGTGTTTTGCATTATTGTAATTTGTATTTACTTGCATGATATTTTATTTTTTATTTTATTTTAGTAGGCGTATAATGTAGTATGTAATAATTAATTTGACTTGTATGTTCATTTATTTTTGTAATTAGCCAGGTGCTAAATAAAGGATTAATATATATATATAAACATATACTGGTAACAAGCTAATTTTTGTTCGATTAATAACAGTTATTATTAAAAAAATAATTTAGTTTTCAGTCTTCGGACTTAATATTCAAAGTAGCAGCCAGCGGTTTAAACTCCCAAAAGAGAATAACCCTGAGAAGAAACTTGGAAAGCTTAAAAGCAACATATATGGAAAAATGGGATGATAGTTGCACTCATTTAACAGTAGAAAAGCTTACGTTGACCATAAAAGTCCTGCAAGCGCTCATCGACGAAAAACCAATCGTTACTCTGGATTATTGGGCAGCCTGTGAAGAAAGTCTAGCACAAAAATTACCCATGCCTAACATTGAGGAGTATAACAAACCTCCAGTTGCAGAACAATTGTTGAAGTCGGATTTTCAATACAGATTTAATTCGCAAAGGAGGAGTTTGTTTAAGGACAAAATGTTTGTTTTTCAAACGGCGAATTGCAAGAAACAGATGGAAGAGGTTATTGAAAAATGTGGTGAGAATTGAAATTACTAAAAATTTTACTTCTTTTTGTTTTTATTATTTATTTTCTTCTCTTTTTTCTTATGTTTTCCCATTTCAATGAATTCTCTGTTTCCCATTTATTTCGTCTAATTTTTTGTTAATTTCGATCCGCTCTTAGTGTCAGTAGTCTCAAATTGAAACCAATTAAATTCTCTAGAAGTCTGTAGTGAATAATTTCAATGCAGCTTCAGAAGTTTTGCATCTGCACAGCTTTAAAGTCTTTTAACTTTGATTTTTATCAAGGTGAGTCAGAAGAAGAAAATTCTTTGCAAAATTTTAATAAAACCACTACAACATTTTCCTCAAAGAAAAATTAAAACATCCCTCTATGTGATTTATGGAAAATTTGATTTTAAGAAGAGCCTGGAATAGATAAAAATTGAGACGGTTTTACTCAATGTTTACTTCCAAATTAACGAAAATCTCTTGTCTAGGTGGAAACTGCATATCGTGGGAAGAAACCCCCAAAACCTATGAAGAAATAAGTGAAAGCCCCCTGGACTATTTACTGGTAAAGTCAGAAGGAGACGAAGATAATGCATCTTATGACGCAATGATAAGGCTATTACGAAGAGACAATAAAAGACACATTGCCAGGAACGAAATAGCTTTAGCCATCGTTTATTGTTCTTGCGATGTCAGTTGTAATGCAAACTTCAACAAGGTACTTCTAGCTACTTTGCAAGTTACTTTACGAAACCTTTCGCTTGCTTGAATGCTTTTTTAACATGTGAACCATTGAACATATTCCTTCCAAATAATGCTTTTCAATACCTGCTTAAATTGCCTTTAAAAATTATTTTTTCCATCAAAGCTAGCTGAAGTTTTTGATGTCTCGACGCCAAAACCTGCATCCAAAGCTGTCCTTGTTACGGAAACTCAATCGCAAAAAGATGTTTCCATTAAAACAGAAAAAATTATTCCTGCTACTGTAGAAGACGAATGGATGACCACCCCTTCTGGCAGTGGTCAGAAAAAAAATGATGATCAACAACTTGCAGGGCCTAGTGGTGTAAAAAGGCCTTCTAAAGATACTGTTGAGAGTGGAGCTAAGAAGTTGAAACTGGAAGGAGGAGGGGTGATTGAACCAAAAAAGTTAGTATTTCTAAAGGTTTTTAATTGAAGAGAACTCCTTTGATAACAATCACATAATTATATTCATGATTCAATAAAATCTTCAAGACCATCTTTGCCTGGATCTCTCCTGAGACTGGAGTAACTTTCAGGTCTTTTTTCATAGAAAACACTCAGTTTTAGTCAGGTAAAACTCTCACTTTCTGATCTTCATTTGACGCAATCTGACAAAATGTCTTGAAAATGTGTATGAAATTCAGTGAAACTTTTTCATAGAACCTTTGAAAAACCATAAATCAAAAAAATATATATGTATAATATATATTTTCTTTTAGAGTTGCATCCAATGATTTTATTGGAAAACAAAAACCCGAAATCATCGTTATAGATGATTCTACACCAGAGGTAAAAATGAAGCGAGCTTAAATTGCTTTTAACTAAAATACCTTGATTGTTTTAGAGAAAATCGTCTCATTCTCAAAAACGCAAAGCAACTCCACTAGAAAATCCATTCTCACTTGCTCTAAAGAAAAAAAACAAAACGTCCACAGAAGAAAACGAAAACCCATTCCAAATAGCAAAGAAACTTTCAAAAACAACAGACACAGCTAAAGATAATCCGTTTGGAATACTCAGAACCAAAACTCAGCAGATAAAAACTGAAAAAATCCAGCCCAGCAAGAGGGAAATTAAACTTATACCAATGCAAAGCAACATTTCAGCCATTTCGCCTGGCAAACAAAGCATTTTAAATCTCACTTGGATGTCCAAAAGTACTATAAAACTAGAATCGTGCAAAATCGAAGAAGATCCTGAATTGGCCATTGTAATAGAGGCGTTTAAAGATTGCGTTCAAGTCAAACCAATGAAAGAATATGTGAAGCCTCAACCTAGTGTGGTTGAATGTGGTGATGGGAGGAAAAACTTTAAAAAGTTTAAAAAGGTAAGTAAGCAAAATTTAGTTCACTTTATACGATACAATTTTGTTACTCTGACTTTTTAGGTAAAAATTCTCCACCCTCAAACCAGAATTATCAGCAGAAATGAATTATTAAAGTGTGTTGCTGGCGACATATCGCATGATCTAGTACGCGATAATTTCAACAACGATTCTGACGAAGATTATCCAAGGGGGTCCAATGCTACCAAAACTGTTGATTCCAGAAAACGTATAAAACGTGAACCTGGGATTAAAAAGTTTTTTATATAAAATGATCTCAGCCGTAAGTTTGTTCTAGTTTATGTTTTTCATTTGATTTGTTTTTGGATTAAGATATTAATGTAATGAAACATTAATATGTATTTTTGCGTAATTTTTTTTTGTATTTTGTAAGTACTGCTTATTCAATATGTCTCGTCTTCTGTTGAAATATATATTTTTCAGGTAATTCTTGTTAGTTGTAAGCCAGTCTCCTGTTACCTGTAATTAAATCTAAGATTAAAATTTAGAAATAGTTTATTTGCGGTGAAGAAGCCTAACAGTTCAAACATGATCGATTTTGTAGAACATTTTTATTCAAAATCCTTAGTTGGAGAAAGTGAATTTAGCTGCCGAAGCGCGCGGGTAAGTGCCACTTTCCGCTCTTGTGAGGCAATCAAATTAGCTCAGAAAATGCACTCCAGTCCAGGGTAAATCTGTGACATCACCCATTAAGGGTTAAGGCTACTCGCCCCAGAGTTGGAGTATAGCCATAGCAGTTTTTGTCACTTTTTCTAGAGTAAAGAGAACGTTGAAGAATAAACCATGGACCCGGAACTCTTGAAACACTGAAATGCCAAAAAGCTGATTATCAATTTTTACGCTTTAGATAAATAAAACTATTGAATTTCTCTATTTTATTTCAACAAATTAATAAGCCCATTATTTCTGGGTTAAGGCTATTTGACCCGGGCGGGGTTGGAGTGGAGTTAGAGCAGTTTTTTCATTTTTGCCACTTGTTCTTTGAGTAAAGAGAACGTTGAAGTGCCTATAAACGAACAACCTGGAACTTTTGGAACAAAAAGGTCAAAAAGCTGATTTCCAATTTTTCTGCTTGGGATAAATAATAGTTATTTATGTCATTAGCCTAGAAATAGATTTTTTTGTGCAGAATTCAAAGTTTGAAGCCGAAGTGTAGCAGGATAATAGATCACTCCTGTGTTATATACTTAAGTGTTGACGCCAATAAAGTTCTTCTCTGCATGTCGCATGAAGATAACACTTTTTCTACGAGCGTGCGCAAAGTAACACTTTTCCGCAGGATAAGATTTTCATCCGCACTAGAAGCCACGTGCGCAAAGGCTCTTTCCCGCAGAAAAGCTCTCCTATTCTATGTGACTGTTTTGGTGTGTCCGAAAGTACTACTTTGCGCACTTGTTAGGGATAACTGTTTCTTGTTAAGAAGTCAGTTTAACGTATTCCTATATTAGTTCCAAACTGGGTTTGAAATAAGATTTGCGAAAAAAGCTCACGTTAAAGCAAGGATATTACTTACTACACAGGATAGCCTATCCTCATATTCATAGGCCAGAGTCAAAGTAAAGTTCAAATCTCAAGTCCCTCAAGGATATAGTATTTTTAATACATATTTGGAAGTACTTACCCCTACCAGTGGGTTTAGTGATTTGTTGGTAATTTTTTGTTTCATCTGATGCATGATTGATAAACAAGAATGTGGTTATTCCGAATAGGTATTAAAAATATTATAATACACACTACTACTACCTCTACAGTATAGCCTATTACAGGTTTTTCACGTTATATTTAGGATGAAGTTAAAAAACAAGGACAGACAATGATGTCAATGCCATTTTCTTATTATGTCATAATAAAATGTAGACCGCCGTTGCAAACCAAAAACATCTGAAATTCCCCTACATTAAATGCGTTGAAAAGTACTTTCAGTTTTGTTTGTTAGGTTGGCAGCAGAAATTTACTAAATGTGACGTCATCCTATATACAGGGTGTATATTTTAAGTGATGCCACTATTGCTATATCCCAAACGGTAAGATCTACAAGGTCGGTTAAATTAGGAAAAAGTTTCCTTTTTTGATGCCCATTCAAGACTCGTTTACATTGTTGCCAAATTCCTTTTAGTTAATGAAATACACGGTGATTTCTAAGAAACGTCTAAAAATATATCATTAATTATTTTCAAAAGTATTGATATTCCAGATAAAATTTAAATTTGAAAGTTTTATGTTTTTTTTTCGCTCTACAACATGGCATCTTCAAATTTTAGACCCGACGTTTCGTGATCGAGCTACCATCATCAGCTTCATTTTTTTCAAATACGGACCTGGATTTTTTATGCAATTTCTAGAAAGCGCTTTATTTCCTTTCCAAAAATGACATAAAAAATCCTGATCCCTATTTGAAAAAATGAAGTTGATGATGTTAGCTCGATCACGAAACGTCGGATTTAAAATTTGAAGGGGCCATCTTGTAGAGCAAAAAAAATTATAAAACTTTCAAATTCAAATGGTGTCTCGAAGATCAATAGTTTTCAAAATAATTGATGAAATATTTTTGGGGATTTCTTAGAAATTACCCTGTATTTCATAAACTGAAAGGAATTTGGCAACACTCTAAACGAGTCTTAAATGGGCATCAAAAAAGGCAACTTTTTTCTAATTTAACCGACCTTGTAGCTTTTACCGTTTCTGATATAGCAATAGTGGTATCACTTAAAAAAATATATACCCTGTATAGCGTAAAAATCCTATATCCTCATAAGACCTGTGTTTCAAGTTCAAGTCTCAAACCCCCACCTCTAGAAAGCACCAGTGGTGACGTAGGCAGCGTGGCGTTTCTCGACTTGACTTGAAGGTATTTGCAAGGATGATACACACTACTACTACAGAATAGCCTATCTTTATGAGGCCTGTGTGGAATAAATTTGACAGAATAACAAAAAGTGAACTTCTGGAATGACATTACTTCTCATGTAATTCCAGAAGTTAACTTTTAGTTAACTGCCAATGTAGTTTTATAATACCCGCTCTAAGGGTCGGTTTCTCGATAGCGAGTCAACTCCGGGTTGATTTTAACTCCAGGATAAACGTGTCCAGTTGCAATGTTTATCTGGAGTTGCTTAAACCGGGGGTGACTTCGTGACTTGCTATAATAAGTTCTATCTCTTTCACAGCTAAGAGGAGCTCCGGAATAGCTTCGGGGCGTTACGCGCATATTCCTTCCAAAAAAGTGTTTGTTGCACTACGCATCTGTTCCAAACTCTCAACTATTGAGAAATCGATTCTAAAACAACTCTTTTTTGTTCTCGTTTGCATCTTGCATACCAGGCGAACCCGTCAAACAGACGGTAACCATGAATTTACTGTCAAACTAGAGGCACCAAGAACCTCATTATATCAGAATTCATATCTCTGGAGAACAGCATCGCTGTGGAATAAACTCCCTGCGACGGTTTTCCCTGCAGGTTACAACCTGAACCGTTTCAAGACCAACATACACCGACATTTCCGCGCACTTGCCGCTTCTCGAGCGTGATAGGACATTTCCTTGCGAGTGCGCATATCCGTAAAAAAAAAAAAAAATCTTTCTCTTTGCCTATTATGTTAATCAAAATTGAATAATTTTTGTCATCATAAATTTATATTCTAATCTACGACCGCTAGCGCAAACAGCTAACGAGTAACGACACCGTTGATGACGTTGCCAATGGTGCAACAACTTATGACCATGATTTCAAAAATGGCGAAAGTCGAGGCTGATGAGCAATCCTGTAGTAGTAATAGTCAGTTGTATGAATAAAGTATAGCAAATGCTTTTACTCTATCTGCGTCTCTTTTTGCTGCAGTTTTTATATCAAAAAACTTGAGCAAAAGCATATGCTCGTGTTTTATAAAAAGTCTATGGCCCAGTGTTTAATATCCTTGTAGTAAAAGTACGGAGTTGAAATGGAGTAAGAGCAGTTAATTGTCACGTGCTCTAGAGTAAAGAGAGTGGTAAAATATACCGATTATACCCGAACGAAACGGAACTTTTGGAACAAAAGGATCCGCATTCGCATTATTCTCGATACATTGCGTTTTATCTTGAAAGTTATCACCTCTGCAACAAAGAAGGAAATAAAAACCTGCGAATTTCGCATAAACCTTAAAAATTTCAAAATGAAAACCTAATTTGTATTTATGAGAACTAGGCTAGAGAGTTCAGTTCCGAGCTTTTCTTTTTTTGTTTCAGGCTGCTCTGAATATTTTCGGCTTTACTGGTCCTAAAGCGCTTCTCGTCCCGCCTGGGCAGTAACGTCTCGTGTCACAAATCTCTGTGTGAATCTCAATAGTTGTATTCCTTTCAAGAGTTTAGAACCCTAGAGCTACTTGCTCCGGTGTTTGTCGACCCCGATTTGTAAGGAACAGATGCGCTGGCTGCTTTCGTGCATTTAAATGGTATGATTTGGGCTTGAGCACTCAGGACCAGCTTGGGAGCAACAAACACTTTTCGAAAGGAATAAGCGCGTAACGCCCCGGAGCTCCTAGGTGTGAAAGTAATACAATTATTGGGCGTGGCTGCTCCGAGCCAAACGAGGGGTGCGAGATTTCAGAACGTTCTATTGCTCAAGTCGGACACAGCTGCTTTCGGGCAGTCACTTATCAGGTACTAGCGATTCTTATTTATTTTTTTCTAATCCACGTTTGTTGTTGAAAATTTTCTTTTTTGTGCAGTTGCAGTAGTGAGTCAGTCGCAATACTGAATAGTAAGTAATTAACAAACTACCTAGGATACAAATAAATTCAAATAAAATTTTCCGTTCAAGAAATAACCCTGTCTAAAATTGGATGGATACGCAACCAAAAAGATTCATTAAAATAAGATGGAAACCGGAAATACATGAACCGCATCAAATCTTATATCCTTACTGGAAATACAATGTGCTGTGGCATCTCGAGAAGGATCAAAAGGAATCGCAGGTCATTGGGAATCGCCTCCTATTAAAAATTAGAGACTACCTATCCTTACTGTGTTTTTCAATTTTTTGAGGTTTGATAATTTTTATCAGCATGTTGACCCTTTAGAAATTTCAGAAACCACTGACTTCAATTTTTCATTCTTATATCAAAACCCAGTCCTGGAAACGTTCTGATGTGTATATGTAATACCCTGCTGGATCCTCAAACCTCGTGGCCGTGGGTAATCCAAGCATAATTTTATTCATTTTGCTCTCTTTGATGACATTTTCAAGGGAAAGACTATAAAAATATTTAGTGTGGTATTGTTGAAATAAACAAACTTTTCATCACTATTTGTTATTTTATAAATTTCGAAACAATCCTGACTAATAAGTTCAGAAACAAAGGAGTTAGGACCTACTGAAAAAATCTTTGGTTTCGGTTTATTACCCAAAACTCCTGTATTACAAAACTTTTTCACGATCAGAAAATGGATGGTTTTCCGCTACAGCTTCAGACCATTGTGAAAGGTTTGTGTAAATTAATTCCAAGGTACTTTTACTAGTTAAAATCTTATTTTAAAAATTAAAGACCTGAGTTGGTTTATGAAGGTCTTCTAATAAAGCATCCATTTTGTCGTGAAAAATGTTAAAAACTGCATTTGGTGAGCGATAGCACAAAAGTAAGGCAATTCGCGTGGATAATCAAGCATAATCTGATTATGCTGGCTTATGTGATGTCATACTCCTCTAACTCCCTCACTTTCAGCAGCTTATAGTGGTGACGTCACCCGCAGACCTTGATGGAATGCTTGCGATTCAGGCTGTGCTAGTGAGTTAATTTTCTCGTTGATTTTAAATATAGATAAAGGTGATTTTTGGTCTGTTCTCATAGAAGGAATTGAGTGTTCTTGATCCTCGAGTATCTCAGAATTTGATGGTGAGAGAATTAGGGGAGTATGGTCAGCGGTCGTAGTTTAGAATTTAAATTTGTGATGAAAAATATTTACTTTTGATTAACCTAATAGGCATAGAGGAAGATGCAAACGAGATCTACAAAAGAGTTGTTTTAGAATGTGAATTAATGTAGTAAAACCAATTAGGTATGCATAAAGCAAAAGCCCGCGGCATCATAACCTGTGGTGCAAGCACTCTACGTCAAGGCCAGAAACGACACGCTGGCTACGTCATCACGGGTGCTTTTGCATGGTGTGGGGCTTGAGATTTGAACTTGACAGGCCTTATGAGGATAGGCTATTCTGTAGTAGTAGTGTGTATTATCCTTGGGTTTCATTTACTCAACTCCATGAAAGTGTAGTTACCCTATTTACTCTAGGATGTCATGAACGAGAGTCACTACGGAGTACTTAGAATGCACCGAGTAAGCGAGCCCAACCCTGCTATCATTTGGACTTTCAACATAAATAGTGCACCCAACAATAATCGAGCCATCTGCTGCCCCGGATTCCGAACCTACGATTCGATAGTCTACCGTCCGTACTTTTACACGAGTTTGGGTTGACACAGCACTCCCCGTGGTTACGTTCCTTTATCCAATTTTTTTGCTGTTGATCCGAACCGTCCCTTGTTCACTTCGGAGCAGAACGAGTTTATCGGACGACCGTTCCCATATTAGAGAGTTCTCGTGCCGCCCAAATTTCAAATACCGTAACGCTATCTGACAAGTATGACAGTTCTTACGGTATTAGCGTTAGCGGTGCCCGCTATCTAACGGAACTTACCGGATATCTTACCGTAACGCTATCCTATGTCAAAACTAGTTTACGCTACATTTATGTCTGCAAAAACAGCAACTTCTAATAATTCCTCCATAAAAAACACCAAGGGAAAATTGATCAAGGTCAGGAGAATAAATAAAAGTCAGAAAACAAGCAAAAAGTGGGGTTAGATTACTCAACTCAGCTGTCAAAATGTAAACAGATTAAGGGATTAGAGGATTTATGTGTCTTCGTGCCCGAGAACTATAAAATACCATGTGAAATACCGTATTGTTTGCGGTACCGGATTAGCGTAGCGTCTGATGCACGAGAACTTTCTATTATATTTCGGAGCATCCGGAGCAAATCTTTCTGCTCTGGATTTAAAAAACAATTTTCTCAGGTAAAAGTCAAAGTAACTTGTCAAATTCATAGTTTTTGTGAATTATGTTACCATTAACACCGATACGCTTTGGTCGATTTCTAAATAGCAATTTTTTTCCAGGTTGGTTTTAATTCCAGGATAAACGTTTCCAGCAATGTTTACTCTGAAGTAATGCTTAACGTCTTGCTATTGAGAAACCGGTGGTAAGAAATAACTTCTGGGATGCCTCATGGTGCATTATGTTGAAGCACCTCATATGACGTCATAAAAGTTATCAGGCAACCTACCTCTCTCAACGCAACAACGAGTCTGGTTGAACTTTTTTGTATTGTTTATTAATATGCCAGATGACAGGATTGAAAGCAATTTCACTTACCGTTCCATTATTCCTGTCGCTCCAATCTACTTCCGGATTGGATATTGAAACGTAAGGTGTAACCAAGAATACTACTACAGGATAGCTCATACTCATAAGGCCTGTGTAATTCAAATCTGAAGCCCCCCACTATGCTAAAGCACCAGTGATGACGTAAGCAGCGTGTTGTTTCCAATGCCATTGGTTGTTTCCTGCCTTTACGTAGGGTGCTTGCACCACAGGGTATAATTTCGCGGCTTTTGCTTTATTCATACTTGGTTTTACTACAATTTATTAACATTCTAAAACAACTTTTTTCCAGATCTCGTTTACATCTTCCTCTCTGTCTATTATGTTAATCAAAATTAAATAATATTTTTCATCATAAATTTAAATTATAAACTACGACCGCTGGCGCAAATAGTTGACTACTTTATTGTTGACGTCACCAATGGTGATATGCCGAGGCCGATGAGCAATTTTTTCAAATATTCAGAGAACTGCGAAAATATGAATTACAACAGACGCTACGAGTGTTGTCAGATTGTTAAACTACAAACAAAAAACAAGTTTAATATGTTTTGGGACACTAATTGTGTAATAATCAATCCAGAGCTGGTTCTAATTGAACGGCGGAACTCCAAAAACTAGTTCAGAAACTATTTGGAACTGGTTCTAAATGAAATCTAAACAAATTCAATGTGATCTGGAACACTATTTTTGCATTGCTTGATTGTAAACCTGTTCAGAGTAAGGAATTTATTGACAGCGAACAAGCTCGGAACATGCTCTTGATCAATCATTGGGAATAGAAATACAAAACAACCTGAGTCTGTCCTGCCTAGGGCGAAATATAATCCTTTTCTCGCCAATAAAATTCGATTTGACCGATTTGACTGGCAAACTTTCTTTACTTTCACTATCTCGTTTCGTGGAATGAATTTTATTAGACCGTGACGTCATAAATATTACCTTATCTCGCTGTTTCTTCTCATTGTCCTTTATTGATAAACAGGCCTACTTAAGGCCTGAAAGCCAAACAAGGACACTGTATATTTCGAACTGCTCTGTTCACTCTGTGTAACACTGAATCGGTTCCCGATTACTCCGGGTTAGAGTCGTATCGTTCGTCGTACGGTTCAAAACGATGAACACCCCAACTGCGGCTTTTTGGATGTCATTTTATTTGTAAAGGGTGCTCCAAGCAAGCAGTTCAACTTCTATTCTTGAAGCATAATAGTTGTATTCCTTTCAAGGGGGGTTTGAAACACTCGAGCTACTCGCTCCGGTGTTTAGTAGCCCCCGATTTGCAGGGAACAGATGCGTGGTGCAACCAACCCTTTTGGAAAGGAATAAGCGCGTGAAGCCCCGGAGCTCCTAGGTGTGAAAGGATTACAACTATTCACTCCTCTCTCCTCTGTTTCAAAAATTATGGAGCAGGGGGCGGATTCTCATCCTCTGGTCGCAACCTATCGTCCCGACTCACCCGTAGAAAAGCAATGGGATAATCGGGCCGATAGGTTGCGACTAGAGGATGAGAATCCCCCACCGGTACCGATGAAAACTTCTTTGGCATTTGACAGTGTTTGGCTTTGACAGAGACAGATGTTTGAGGTTGTTGGACAATTCATAAAAAATGCAAATAAAACTTGCCCCAATCACTAATAAATAGTAATTAATTTTTTCACTAAAACAACTAATCCATTCATGTAATAGTAAACCGGTCCAAATTTTGGACAATCCAGCAACAAAAATGTCTAAAAAAAATGGAAACTGTACTGATTGAATGTGTAAAGAAGTGGATTCAAAGTGGAAGTGGGTGTGCAGTGTTTTCCTAATTTAATCTTCAATATCAGTTTTATTGCTGATTATACACAAGATAAAGATACCGAAGCAAATAATCCTTAATGAGGCTAATATTGAATTAATTGTGTAACACAACAAAGATGTATAAAAAATCAACAAAACCTGTTAGAATCGGTTACAACCTACAATAGAAAAACATGGGTAATAAAGCGAGCTGTTGCTCTTATTCCAGCCCGCAAACGTCGCACAGGGTCATAATACCCATTGAAGAAACTTTACACGAAGGTGAGATTAGTGTTACAAATTTACAGCACATAAGTGAAAGAGAAGGAGATGATGGTGAAGCCGATCCTTCTCAAGACCCTATGGCAAAGACTATATTTATAGAAAGATCGAAAACGGCTATTGAAAATGGCATGATAAGACGGAGGAGCCAACATCAAATAGCAGACCTCAGACCGCTCAAAAAAAGCAGTTCATGTTCCACAATTTACTTAGACGATAGCACAGTGTCTCAGCCTAATTTAAAAAACACAGTCAAATGTGTTGCTTTAGCCATTTATTATCATATCAAAAATCGTACTCATCACAGAGAAATTGACATATTCGATGAGAAACTGCATCCGCTTACTAGGGACGGCGTGGGCGAGGATTACGACCGGCACAATCCCGAACATAGACAGATTTATAAGTTTGTTAGGACTTTGTTCAATGCCGCTCAATTGACTGCTGAATGTGCCATTATCACTTTAGTGTATCTAGAAAGACTTTTAACTTATGCCGAATTGGATATTCAACCTTCGAATTGGAAACGAATAGTTTTAGGTTTGTATTTAGAGCTTCAGTTTGAAAATGTTTCTTTGTTTTATTATCCTTGTGTCTTTTTCTTATTTGTTCTTTCAAGTCGGTGCAAATGTTCATGATTGGAAATGCTAAGAGATTGGTTAATTTCAAAGGAATTCAGCATTTTATAATTATTATTTATTCAATTAATTAAAAAATACAGAAGCCAGAGCAACATTTAACAAGCACAGATTAATGTGTTGATAAGATAAAAGATTATTCAATTGCTTCCTATTATGATATAAATCCCTGTAAGCGTTGCCTTTTATGAGGGACTGTTTACACTATTCAATGAAGAAATCCACAATTAGATTACATTTTAGGGGATTATCTCTGAGGTAAGTATGGCAACTTCATTCACAATGGTCCAGATTTTTATGACCAACATTTCAATTTTGTTAAACTTGATTCACTTATGATAATAACATCTTTATGTCTATCAACTAAGCCAGACAACTTCGGAAAATCTCTTTTCCATTATGCCAAGAATTTGCCGCTTTTTTGCCGCTAATTAAATGTAGAATTGAAAAATTTGCCGCTATTTTGGTTTTTTCTTAATTTACGTGTTTTGCTAACTTGACGTCAAGATAGCAAGACAACATCACTAAATATGACAACATTAAAAAATAAGGTAGGTGAAAATTTGCCGTTTTTTTGCCGCTAATAAGTTGTGAAAACCAAAAATTTGCCGGTTCTTTTTTTTTTCATAAAAAATGAAGTTTGAAAAAAAAAGAGACATCACTAAAAATGTCGGTAGTGGAAAATTGATTGTATGAAAATTTGTCGGTTTTTTGCCGCTAATTAGTAAATTAGTTGTGAACACCAAAAATTTGCGGCTTTTTTTTACAAAAAATAAAGTTTCAAAAAAAAATCACGTGTTTTGCTTGACGTCAAGTTAGCAAGACAATATTACTAAAAATGTCAGTAGTGATAAGTTGAGTGAGTGGAAATTTGCCGTTTTTTTGCCTCTAATTAGATGTGAAAACTAAAAATTTGCCGCTACCTTTCTTTTCATAAAAAAATCGTGTTCGAAAATAAAATAATGTTTTGCTAATTTAACGTAAAGTTAGCGAGATCACTAAAAATGTTGTTAGTGATAAATTGAGTGAGTGGAAATTTGTCGCTAATTAGCCCTTTTTCTGCAAGAAAATATCGCGTTTGAAAAAAATATCATGTGTTTCGCTAACTTGACATCAAGTGAGCAAAACAGTATCATTAAAAATGTCGGTAGAGAAAAATTGATTGGTAGAGAAAAACTGTGGAAATTTTCCGCTTTTTGCCGCTAATTAAATGTGAAAACCCAAAAATTTGCCGCTCTTTTTCTCCATGAAAAAATCGTGTTTGAAAAAAACTATGTGTTTAGCAAGGTTGCCGATAAGTTAGACCGACATTATCACAAAAAACAAAGGGCAGTATAAAATTAGGTGAGTAAAAGGGTGTTCCGTTATGAATGATCTCCCACCCTTAATTTTTATGCACCTTGTATATTTTAATTAGTGAAACTCAACATTTGTTGGAACAATTATTTATTTGTAAATTTTTTGAGAATAGTTTTTCACCTTTTTTTTTCTTCAGCTTAGGAGAACTCTATTGGAGGCCTTATAGGTTTCAAAAATCAAAAAGTGAAATATCGTGTGCTCATTTATACAGAAAATAAAATAAAATTAGAAATTAAATTAAATTAAAAATGTCTATGGTGTTGTTTATACAAAAAAATATAATATAAGAAATAGGAATAAATTAAAAGTTGTTTTATCTTTTCTTTGTGTAAACCTCGATGTAAACCAATAATTCCGGAAGCAAGGTTCCACCTTTTCTCATCATTATCGCCTTAGGTCTTTGATCATCGTAAACAATCCAGTTTGCGTTTCTGCTGACTATTGCAGTATAATGACCAATTGAAGTTGATCGCCTAGTCATTGTAGTAAGTCCCTTATCATCAACAACAGAATCTGATAATCATCCCCTGTTTTTGGACATTTGAACAGTCGTGGAATGAATTCGATGTCGACCCTCCGTTCTGTGTCAACTCCTATGATGACGAGATCTCCTGAAGAAAAATGACGGACATGTAGGGTGGGCAAATTTCGGTGATTTAATTGGGTTTATAGAAAACTAGCCAAGTTATCAAAAATCTTGGAGAACATTTCCGAGAAAATAGCAACGGCGGTAACAAATCACAGTTATCTTGATGCGTTTAGGAAATAAACGACAATAAAGCATATTTACTACTACGATATTTGAAAAAAATCTGGTCATGTAGCCGAATTCTGAAAAGCTGTTTTTCGAAATTTTATTGTTTTTCGTTTTCTTGAATTATAAAGAAATAACAGGGTCTTTTATAATTGGGGAAAATTGAGAATCGCCTTGTATTTCCTAAATGCATCAAGCATCAAGATAGCCTTGACTTGTTCACGTCGCGTCGTTGTTATTTTCTTGAAAAAAGAGCTTGAGAACGTGCTCCCAGATTTTTGATAACTCTGCTAGTTTCCGATATACATACCCCATTTAAACACGAAATTTACCCACCCTATATATCTTGTTAAATTTATGGGGAACAGTATTTTGTTTTCACCCAGAAAGAAGAGGAAATCGGAGGAAACTTATTGTCATTTCTTGATTAGCGGCGAAAGTATAAAATTTTGCATAAAAAGTATTACTTACCTATCAGATGAAATTCATTTTCTTCCATTCCTTTGCAATTTGATGGCATTGAACATCAGGAAGAACAACGTGTTCTTTTATCACTTCTCCAAGAGTTTTTCCCATTTCCTTGTCAACGATTGTTATGGTCGGTAGGCTTTCAATCCTTGGCTTACATCCACCTGAACAACGACCGATTTCTTAAAAACTTGGCGAGTTCTTGAATACGGAATTCGCCACTTTATGTTAAATTAGCAAAACATTATTTTATTTTCAAACACGATTTTCTTATGAAAAGAAAGGTAGCGGCAAATTTTTAGTTTTCACATCTAATTAGCGGCAAAAAAACGGCAAATTTCCACTCACTCAACTTATCACTACTGACATTTTTAGTAATATTGTCTCACTAACTTGACGTCAAGTTAGCGAAACACATGATTTTTTTTTTCAAACTTGATTTTTTGTAAAAAAAAGAAGCGGCAAATTTTTGGTTTTTACAACTAATTAGCGGCAAAAAAACGGCAAATTTTCATTCACTCAATTTTTCACTACCGACATTTTTTTAGTGATGTCTCGCTAACTTGACGTCAAGTTAGCGATACAAATGATTTTTTGTTTCAAACTTGATTTTTTATGAAAAAAAAAAGAACCGGCAAACTTTTGGTTTTCACGACTAATTAGCGGCAAAAAAACGGTGAAAATTTGCCGTTTTTTTGCTGCTGACATATTTAAGTAGTGATGTTGTCTCGCTATCTTGACGTCAAGTTAGCAAAACACGTAATTAAGAAAAAATCAGAAGAGCGGCAAATTTTTTAATTCCACATTTAATTAGCGGCAAATTCTTGGCAAAATGGAAAATCGATTTTTCGAAGTTGTCTCGCTAAGTTGATAGACATAACATCTTTGCTATCAGAAGTGCCCTTATTGGCAAAATAAAGGACTATTCAAAAAGTGACAATAGGTATTACTGTACTTTCCAATTATAGATAAAGGGTCATTCACTTCATAAAGCATTGAAGCCTAACCCAGACAGTTTTTGATGCAGAAAGAATGAGTACTAGAGCTTTTGCACGATTTTTTTTTTGTTAGAATAAGTATATTATGTGTGTCGTCCTTGTCTGATATGTATTGTTTGTATGTTTTGATGCTTTTAAATTGGTAAAAGCCCATGGAAATTTGTGAAAAACTGGTGTATGTGGGAAAGTGAATATTTTTCAACGCACACAGTTAGTGGGCAAACGTTAACTAGCCTGGAAACAACCATCCAACAAGGTACCACATCTCATACTACATCCATTGTTTATAATAAAATTCCGGTCACAGCAGCAGCTGACCTGATAAACAAACCACACCGTGTGTCCACATTGCCTAATAAGGTCTAACCTTGTCAGGAAAATTCAAGTGTTGCGGCAAAGAGTTTTCCAGTTTTTGTTGCATTTCATGCACGGCTGTATACCGCCCAAGCTGTCTTGACAGGAAAAGTAGTTTTACAAAAGTATAGGATCACAAAATGTACTGCTCTGAAGCCCGTCAGAAAAGTATTGTTTGGGACTTACGTTTTATCGTATTGTAATTTGGGTAATTTAAACGCAACTTGTATATATGTCTTAAATTTGAAGTGTAAATTTCAATTATTAATTGCGCCTGAGAATGGGATTTCCATGGACTCTTCGCGCGGTACCGTAAAAGAGAGCAAGAGTGCGCTCTTGATTAAATAAGGACAGAGACATGTAGTAGCCAAAAATATGTGCTGTCGCTGTCCGAAAGATGAGAACGATTTTTGCCGGCAATCAAACCAGAACCAATTATTTTAGTGCATAAAACCCACGCAGTTTCGGGGTAAGGCCTTTATTGGTTTTGCCATTTATCGATTTTTGATAACTTTAAAAAAATACAGTCCACTGATTAGCTCGTACATTTGGTCCTTCGAGCCGGATTATTGGTTACCTTTTTTCATATACAAGTTGCGTAAAAATGAATTTTAATTAATTACATTGGTACCACAGTTTTTGAGTACCTATTTGTACCTATTTATTATTACACATTCATTTTAACATTTTTTTAATATGAAATTCATTAAATTTATTGAAGTTTAGATAATATTTATTATTAAATTATTATTTAGCATTGGGTTGAATGCCGGTAAATATAAAATTATTTTCGCTAACATTCCACAGTTTTGGAGAAGTTTTTTGACCTTGAATTGGGCTGCATATTTTTACCATTGTTAAAAATAGCCTTATCAGACCATTGTCAATTGAAAGCAATAAACAATTTTAGTGTGGCATTTTTGCATTTCTTTATAATTTAAATATTATTGGGTATAGAGTGCCAGGGCGACAAATACAGATTTTTACGTTTTAACTCAAATAGTATTAATTAATTAATTAAAATTGATATCTACTTCTGAATTTCAAGGTAGTTAGAGTCAGTATAGGTTGAAGCGAATATTATTTTAAGTTGTATCTCATAGCTATGGCCGACAAAATTAAAAGAGAGATTAAGAAGTTGCAAACTCAGCGTAATATCGAAATAAGTCGAATTCAAGAGTTATATAGGTTGGCACAAGAGTGTTTGGATAATCCTGATGATAAAAATAAAACAGGTTCCTTAAAGTTAAGATTCAAATCAAGAGACATAATATATAATGATTTTAATCAAATACATGGAGGTATTGTAGGACTTTTGTCAGGCTTGGATGATTTTGACGATTTGGTACATGAAGAGGAAGTAGTACATTCCACATTTGACGAAGTTTTTCATGCAATCGGGGTACTCTATATTAATATTTTTCCTCCGTATCATGAAGGTTCTCAAAGTCCCTCAAGTCTGCAGGGTGCAAAACATGTGAATATACGCTTACCAAAATTATCTCTGCCCACTTTTAACGGTAATCTCAAAGAATGGAGTTCTTTTATAGACCTTTTTAAAGTTTTAGTGCATAGTAATCGGGATCTATCTGACATTGAAAAATTTCAATATCTAGTGACATCTTTAACTAGTGAACCATTAACGATAGTTAAAACGATTCCACTTAATGCCTCTAATTATTGTATAGCATATGATGCACTTTGCCAACGTTATCAAAATAAAAGAGCTCAAAGTTCCCATTATTGGAACGAGATTCTCAATGTTCCTAAAATAAACTGTTACATTTTTAATGAAAATCTAAAAGCACTGGAAAATCTGTGATTTCCTGTGCCCCATTGGGATTTTATAATATTTAACTTATTGATTAAAAAAATTGATGCTCAGTCTGTAAAGCGATTTGAGCTACAGTTCAATCCGCAAGATCCTTCAAACGATATTCCATCTTATAAGGAGTTAACAGATTTTTTGCATAAGCAATGTCTAGCACTGGACTCTGCTGCGTTGATTGTTACGCCTCAGTCGTCAAAGCCGTTTCTCAAGGTTTCCCAAGGAAATCATATGACAAAAAACTCATTTAGCCCCAACAAATTGCCATACAAGACTTCTCGTCCAGGTCCTTCTACCTTTCTTCTCCAGGGCAGTTCCCCTGAGCCTAAAAGTTGCCTTAGTTGCAACGAAAATCATGATTTGGAACAATGTTCACAATTTTTGAAGAAAACTCCAAATCAAAGGTTCACTTTGCTGAAACACAAAAATGTCTGTGTAAATTGTTTTGGCCCCCATTCTGCGCGCCAGTGTACTGATCCCAATTGTTGTTCCATTTGTAAAAAGAAACATCATTCACTGTTACATTTCAACAATGAGTCTCCACCAAATAAGAATAATTTATCTTCTTCAGCTAAGCCACAAACCACATCAATGCCGTCAGAACCTACACCTGATGAAAACATTGACTTTCTTCAGGTTAAAACATTTACTAGTGTTACGTCGTCTCCCTCCGTAGTTTTTTTGTCAACAGCTAAGGTGGCAGTACTTGATAGTCAGTACTTGCAGACTGTTAGAGTTTTGCTAGATAGTGGAAGTCAATCCAGCTTTATCACGGATACATGCCTTATGCGATTAGGCTTACCTCGTAGAAAGTCACACCTCCCTATTTATGGTTTAGGTGAAATTTCCACAAGTTCTTCAGGATTAGCCTCTTGTATAATTAGTCCTATTGGCGACCCTTCATCTACGTTTAATGTTGAAGTTGTGGCAGTTCCCAAAATTTGTTCTCATCTTCCAGAGCAACCCATTTCACTTGAAAACTTTTCACATTTAGCAAATTTAAAGTTGGCTGATGAGTAATTTAATCAACCTGCTGCGATTGATATGTTGCTTGGGGCAGACCTGTTTCCTTTGTTGCTGTACGAAGGGCGAATTGAGGGTGGTCCCGGAAAGCCAGTCGCACTTAATACCATATTTGGTTGGGTTATTATGGGAAAAACTGATATTCACCACACTGGTGTTCGTACATTTCTTACTACCAGTGAGTCACCCTTGGATGTGGCTATAAGAAAGTTCTGGGAAATTGAGGAAATTCCAGCTGAAATTTTGCCTTCAGACGAAGATATTTTATGTGAAAAAATATATACTGAGACAACCTTTATTGAACCAAATGGTAGATATGTTGTTTCATTGCCATTTAAACAAAGTGATCCCCAATTTGTCGATTCCAGAGATGTTGCTCTGCGACGGTTTCGCTCCTTAGAGCAGCGTTTATCAAAAACTCCCCCTTTGTATTCTGCCTATTCCGAATTCATGCAAGATTATTTGGACCGTGGTCATATGTCATTGGATTTATCTAGGGTAGGGTCCTCGAATGGTCAAGAATATTTTATTCCACACTTTTGCATTTTTAAGCCAGATAGTGCCACTACAAAGTTAAGAGTAGTGTTCGATGCTAGTGCTAAAGACGCTACTGGTTTTTCATTGAACGATGCTCTTTTAATTGGCCCTAAGCTTCAGCAAAGCATATTTTCTTTATTGCTAAATTTTCGGTTTCATGACGTAGTGTTTACCTGCGATATTAAGCAGATGTATCGTCAAATTCTAGTGACGGAGGCCCACAGAAGATATCAAAAGATATTGTGGCGTTTTTCACAAAATGACCCTGTTCAAGAGTTTGTGTTAAACACCGTGACGTATGGAGTGTCTTCTTCCCCATTTCTGGCTTTGCGCACTATTGCTCAAATCGCTGAGGATCAGAAAACTAATTACCCTGATGCATCTCAGGTTTTAAAATCAGATTCCTTTGTTGATGACTTGGTCACTGGGTCGGATTCTATTGCGTCAGCTTTACAAGCAGACCTTATTCAATTATTGGGTCGAAATGGGCTGGAAGTACGTAAATGGGCTTCTAATCACCCAGCTATTCTAGAAGCAGTGCCTCCCTCAGACTGTCAGCAACAGCCTCATTCCTTTGATAATAGCGATTGTGCTATAAAAATTTTAGGTTTAACGTGGCTACCCACATTAGACACCTTTTCATATACTTGCGTTCCTAAGAATAATGCTGCGACAAAAAGAGGCATCCTTTCTGAATTGGCACGCATTTTCGATCCTTTGGGTTTTATAGCCCCTGTATCTTTTTTTGCCAAATATCTCATACAGTATTTATGGGTATTGGGCATAGATTGGGACCAATCTGTTCCTCAAGAAGTCGAAAATCGTTGGTTGCAATTTCAAAATGAATTACCCACATTAAAGAATATAAGTGTTCCACGAAGAGTAATTTCGAGTGACTACCACTCAGTAGAGCTTCACGGGTATTGTGATGGGAGCGAGAAAGGGTACGCAGCCGTGGTCTATTTTCGATTGTTGAGCAAAAATAGGGCTCCTGCTATTTCGCTAGTTTGCGCGAAATCTAAGATATCTCCATTAAAGAGAATTTCAGTTCCTCGTTTAGAACTGTGTGGGGCAGTGCTCTTGTCCAACTTAATTTCGGAAGTTATTAATTGTTACTCTTCCAAACTTGTCTTCGCGGATATCTATGGTTGGTGTGATTCTAAAACCGTTATAGGTTGGATAAAATCCTCCCCTCACAGGTGGAAGACTTTTGTAAGTAACCGTGTTACCCATATACAATCAAAAGTTTCTCAAAATATCTGGCATTATATTTCCACAAAAGAGAACCCTGCTAATTGTGCATCTCGTGGTCTACTACCCACCGAGTTGATAAATCACCCCTTATGGTGGGCGGGGCCTCCGTGGCTGCATTCTGACATACTTCCTTGTAATAAGTTGGAAGTTGTCATTAGTGATTGTAATGACGAATCCAGGCCATTTGCCCTTGTTTCGACACGCACATCCTCAGAAATAGCTACATTACTTTCAAAAATTTCTAATTTTGGTAAAATTAAGAGAATAATAGTGTATTGCTTGAGATTTGCTTTCAATTGGAAGAATTCCGACAATAAACGGCTTCATGATCCAGTTATGTCTGAGCTTAATGAGGCTCTTTTGATATTGGTAAAACAAACTCAAGCCGAATATTTTTTCGAGGATATTTCAAACCTCACAAATAAAAAACCTATTTCAAATCAGTTACGACGATTGGTTCCTTTTTTGGATAGTTCAGGTATACTAAGAGTAGGTGGGAGGCTCAAACATGCTGATGTTGCGTATAATTACAAGCATCCCATGCTGCTGCCACGTCAAAGCAGATTAACTGAGTTAATTATTATGGAAACACATTCAGACAATTTTCACCCTGGTTTTCAAACCACTCATTCTCTCATTTTGCAAAACTTTTGGATTCTGAATCCCAAGAGAGCCATTCGCTCTGTTATTGGAAAATGTTTAAGGTGTTTTAGGGTGAATCCTACGTCTAATATACCTCTAATGGCTGATCTTCCTTCATTCCGCGTAAATCAATTAAAGTGTTTCTCTCATGTTTGTGTTGATATGGGCAGGCCTTTTCTAATAACTCCCAATCGTACTAGAGGTTGTAAGACTTTGAAGGCATACTTATGTCTATTTGTATGTTGTAGTACAAAGGCCTTACATCTTGAAGTCACTTCAGATTTGTCTTCAGA
This sequence comes from Ceutorhynchus assimilis, assembly GCA_917834065.1. Lineage (NCBI taxonomy): Eukaryota > Metazoa > Arthropoda > Insecta > Coleoptera > Curculionidae > Ceutorhynchus > Ceutorhynchus assimilis. The sequence continues at coordinate 35,646,578 of OU892283.1, read as the reverse complement.
GTCATTTTTGGCGGCTTTACGGCGTTTTATCTCCAGACGAGGAAAGGTGGTGAATATCTACAGTGACTGCGGCACCAATTTTGTTGCCAGCAGCAAATATATTAAAGACATAATGCAGTCAGCTTTTGAAGCTGAGAAAATTGCATGGAACTTTAATCCTCCTGCCGCCCCACATTTTAATGGATTAGCCGAATCAGGAATTAATTCGGTTGAAACTCATTTAGTACGGATTATAGGAGATCAGATTTTGACTTATGAGGAACTGAACACTATTATAGTACAAATAGAAGCCATGTTAAATTCAAGACCATTGAGTCCAATAAGTTCCGACCCTAATGACTTGAATGCCATAACGCCTAGTCACTTTCTTATATTGGAACCGATCACGGCACTTCCCGATTTTGATTTAACCAGTTGCAAATTAAATACCCTAACGCGTTGGCAATTATTGATGCGTATGAGTCAAGACTTTTGGAAAAGATAGCGCGATGAGTATTTGCATACTCTGTCTCAGAGATATAAATGGAATACCGCTTCAGATCCACCTAAGATTGATATGCTTGTGGTTCTTAAAAATGAACAATTTCCTCCTTTACAATGGGAACTTGCGAGAGTCGTTAAATTACATCCAGGCTCTGATGGGGTTTGCAGGGTAGTAACAGTCAGAACGGCTCGCGGCCTATTTCAGCGCCCGATGGTAAAACTCTGCCCATTACCTGGTCAGTAGGCTTCTCTATGCTTGTTCAGGATGTTTTTTATTAGGATTATAATTTTATATATTTTTTTTTTTATTTTTTTTTGTTTTATACAAAATACGCATTCGGTATTTTGGTGGGCGGTAATGTTTGGGACTTACGTTTTATCGTATTGTAATTTGGGTAATTTAAACGCAACTTGTATATATGTCTTAAATTTGAAGTGTAAATTTCAATTATTAATTGCGCGTGAGAATGGCATTTCCATGGACTCTTCGCGCGGTACCGTAAAAGAGAGCAAGAGTGCGCTCTTGATTAAATAAGGACAGAGAGATGTAGTAGCCGAAAATATGTGCTGTCGCTGTCCGAAAGATGAGAACGATTTTTGCCGGAAATCAAACCAGAACCAATTATTTTAGAGGATAAAACCCACGCAGTTTCGGGGTAAGTCCTTTATTGGTTTTGCCATTTATCGATTTTTGATAACTTTAAAAAAATACAGTCCACTGATTAGCTCGTACAAGTATCAACCCAGACAAAAAAGAACAATCTAAGCTCTTAGGGGAGTTAAAGAAACTAACCTCTGAGGCCAACAGCCTAAGGAATCAAATGTCAAATTGGTAAAATTGCTCAATTTGGACAACCATGTTTTCTATAACAGCATTAATAATAGAACAACTTTGAAAGTAGGTGATGCAGGCAGGACTTATGCAGCGATAGCTAAATCTGAGCCCATACTGATCTTTACGCCTAACAACAACAACCAATCCAGCAGTACCACCATAGAAGTTATTAGGCATAAATTCGATCCAACAGAAGTAAGTGCAACTCGAGGTGCTGTAGTGATAAGTTGTGAAAATAAGAACGAAATTTCAGAACTAAAAGACAAATTTTCCGCTGAATTGACTGACAATTACTCTGTAGTTATTTCCACTCTCAAGAAACCAAAGCTCAAAATATTCAATATAGATAATTATAATATTGACCCCAAAGATAATGATGAAGTAATCATTGATAAAGTAGTCAGAGGTAATAGTTTAGATCAAGGTACCACTAACTCTCATATGAAAATATTGAAAGTCTCTACAAATAGATTCAAAAATGTAGACGTTATATAATGAAAGTTGACCCTCTAACTCACATAACTCTTCCAAGTCAAGGGAAAATTAAGGTTGGATGGTTTAGGTGCCGATACTTTTGCTCTCATTTGACAGCCGTTAAAAATAATTAGGGCTTTGAATGTGCTCTAACCACATCATACATAGACCTTGGCCCATGCAAAACTTTGACGACATATCAAATTCGTTAATCGATAGCAAAAGTATCGGCCCTAGATGTATGGTTTTCAATTCAATCACATAAGTGTACTGCAATGTTGCAAGTGTCTTGGTTTCAACCATATAGCAACGGATGGTAAATTTCCTCAGAAATGTTCAATATGCTCTGAGCAGCACCATTATAAAGAATGTCAAAGTGATTTAGAAAAATGTACTAATTGTGAAAAAGCGGAAAAGGATTATCAAACAAAAATCAATTCAAATCACAGTGCCCTGAACCAAAGATGCCCAATCTACATGAAATTATTCAATAACCATAACAAAAGGATAGATTCGGTACTCCATTGATATGATATAGCAACTAGTAGTTAAGAACTGTAATAAACCCGTAAGCAGAGGCAAAATAGTTTGCAATTTAAAAACAGTGCACATTAACTTGAGGTCAATAGGTAATAAGTTTCTTGACTTCAAGGATTTTCTGCTGAATGAAAAATGCAATGTATGTGCCAAGTGAGACATGGTTGAAACCTGAAACCAAAAGTAAATCCTTGAAGATAGACAACTACAATATGTTTAGATTGGACAGGCAGAGGTGGTGGTGTATTGATCTACACAGAAAAAAGCCTTAAGTGTAAACAAATTAACCATCCAATGGACAAATATGAACAGTCTTAAAGTTAATTTGACTAAAACTGATGCCATTGTGTTTGAAGGTAAAAAGAATGTGAAAGAAATCTTGGAGGTCAGCTTACCTTGAACAGTGAAGCATTAAGGTTTAGTGAACATGTTAGAAACTTAGGTCTTATTATGGACAAAAAACTGAATTATGCAAAACAAGAGGCATCCCTAAGTAGATCTTCTTCTCTCAAATAAAAAGGACTCTTATAATTTAAAAAATTATCTTCCCCAAAGATCAGAGTTACGACTGTGCGATTCTTTACTCTCCAAATTAGACTACTGTGTGACACTGTTTATGGTACGTGTTCATGTGCTGAAGATGCAAGAAGGTTACAAAAAATTCAGAATTCTTGCGTTCGTTTTGCATTACAAATCCCACGAAGAAACCATATTTCTCCATACTTGAAAGACATTCAGTGGCTAAGCATGAACGAAAGAAGATGGGTGCATCTCTGCACTTTCATACACAAGGTGATTTTGGCTAAATAACCCAGATATCTGTATGAAAAGATGGAATTCCGAAATATGGTCTATGGAAGGGAGCTTAGACATGCACTAGCTTCTTAAACAATCCCCTTCCATAGTTCCGAACTACAAAAACAGTTTTTTCTACAACGCAGCAAACATTTACAATAAGTTACCAGCGGATATTAAGGCTTCAAGTTCACCAGTTTTCCAAACTCTTAATGGTGATTTTGCTGTACTTTAAGATTTTTCTTTTCTTTCTTTCTTTTTTGTCATTATCACCATATTTGCTTCCAAGTTTTCAGTGATCTATATTTCTGTATGCTTAAGTACTTTCAAATTAACATTTTGGTCAACCAATTTCTTAAAAATTGTAAAAAAACACCTGTATTTGCAAAATAAACAATTTATTATTATTTTTTTTAATGCAAAAGTCGTTTTGTTCTCTTCTAGGTGCAATTCTGCTAGCATCGAAAGTCTGGGACGACCAGGCGGTCTGGAACGTCGACTACTGTCAAATTCTCAAAGACATAACGGTCGAGGACATGAACGAACTCGAAAGACAGTTCCTAGAACTTCTACAGTTCAACATCAACGTACCGTCTAGCGTCTACGCTAAATACTATTTCGATTTGCGCACATTGGCGGAAGCCAACGATCTAACATTCCCTAGCGAACCGTTGAGCAAGGACAGAGCCCAAAAGTTGGAGGCAATGTCCAGAGTGATGGAGGACAAGTTTACAGCTGAAGCGGTTAAAAATGGCTTGAAGAAATGGTCTAGTTTGGATAATATTACAAATGGGGGTGTCTCTGCACGAAGGAGTGTAGCAATTTTGTCATAAGTCTTGGATATGTGGACGATTTTAAAGAGAATTAACTTTCAATTTGGTTGATGAATAATAGGCCTACATTTTGATTATTCCTAATCTAATGAGTAATGACTTCCCGTTAGTTGTATAAGTAGGACTTAATTAAATTGGCAATGACCCAAATTTGAATTTGAAATATTGTGTTTCATATATTCAGGAGGCTCTTGTTTATAGTATATTTCCTAACGAGTGCGCAAAGTATTTTTTCTATGAGCGAGAAGATTTTTAAAAATAAGAAATATTAATTTGATTATTGTAAAGGATATTGAAAGATTTTTGAAACGACCTTTGGGCTGATGCAGGAACTGGGGGCTCCATCTAAAATATGTTAAATGTTCTGGTATATCTTCGTTCTCTTGTGTTTCAATTTTTTGCGAGTATCTAGGCTTAGGCTCACAATGTAGATAAAATCATGGCCAAAGAAAAGATGACAAATTACTTTGTTTGACACTGACGTGACACTGACCAATAAACACTGACAGCAAATTTCATGCAATCATTTAGGGTCTGTTTCCACAGACATCACAAACCAGTCAGAGCGAATTTCATTGGTTGGAAATAGTTAGTAAACTGGTTATTCGCGATTTGAACCACTCAAAAAACGCTCTAACTGGTTTGTGATTTCTGTGCAAACAGACCTTCAAGGGTACATGAATATTTTTACTGGAAATTTGTCAAAATTGAATGTTGTCAGCACTAGTGCGCAAAATTAGCCCTTGTCCGCACTAGTGCGCAAAAATGAATTTTGGCCTCCCAACTGCGTGTGCAAAATACCTATTTTGAGCACGCTCGTAGAAAAAAATTGTTTCCACATTTTTTTTTTTTTTTTTATGAAAATACAAATGTTTTATTTAATTCACGTTACTAAACAACACATTTATTCATATCAATTTTTTAATATCTTAGTAAAAATACTATTATCCATAATTTGTTTTGCTTAATTTACAAAAATACATTATGAATAAAAAAAAAACGTACAGTACAAGCAAATAAACCACTAGAAAATATTTGAAAACCAGTTTCAGTAAATTGTCTTAAAATCTAAAGGTACAAGCAGTCTGAATAAAAATCAGACATAATCAATAATAAACAAAAATTGAATTTTGGTCCCTTTGGTACATTTGCTGATTGAGCACAAGTAACAATAAACCAAAAGCAAACACAACACAAAAATAAAATATTCATCTGAAGTTGAAACCTGGGTCTATAACTCCTCTCAATGTTCCAACTAGTTTTATATCCACTGGTTGAATAGCCACTCTTTTAGCATGGGCTGCACATGCATTGGCATCGATCGAGTCAGGTAAGTTTCGGCTATCAGTTGTAGGGCTTCTAAGGCTTCCACGGTTATCCTTTTGGTGCTGCCTTGTAAGCGTTTTGCTCCTGTTTGTTGTAGTTTTGGTTAATTTGATTTGTCCAGTTTTGTTTGTGAGATATCAGAAGCTGAAGGATAATATTTATGGGCCTTGGGACGAGGCTGTTGTGAATGATGCTGATAATATTGTGTTGTAATATTTTTTTTTTTTAAGTTTTGAACATTTGATATGTCTATTAGTTTATTTTCTATTTAAAAAAAAGGTACTTCAGCTTCAAAAACCCTAAACAATAGAAATAAAACACTCTCAAAATACTATCATAAGTGTAAGTCCATTAAAGCAGTGTAAATATTTACATTACATTTAAAGTTCAATATAAGAATGAGATTAAAAAATAGTAAGAACCCTATAAAAATTATTTTTGGTAAATCCTACTTAAATTTAATCAGTTTTAGAATAGCAAAGAGCATTTCTAGGTTAGGATTTATACTGGTTTGTTGGTTGTTGTTCCATTACAAAAAGTTGGAAAAAGGGGGCTCATAATTCTAAAACACCTTAAAACAAAATGACGAAAAAGAACGACACACCGAAAAAAATCGCTAAAAAAAAACAATAAGTATTCTTCGTAGTTAAAATCATTCCCAGGCATCAGTCTTGTTCGAGAGAAATGCTCAAAGTGATGAAACGCTTACAAGGCAGCACCAACTTCATGATTAATAAAGCACCATTTGCCAGACTGATCCGAGAAATATTGCAATCCTGTTCACAAGAAAAAAGGATAACCGTGGAAGCCTTAGAAGCCCTACAACTGATAGCCGAAACTTATCTGACTGATTTGTTCATCGATGCCAATGCATGTGCAGCCCATGCTAAAAGAGTGGCTATTCAACCAGTGGATATAAAACTAGTTGGAACATTGAGAGCAGTGGCGACGCCAGGGGGGGGCCAGAGGGGGCCGAGGCCCCCACTGAAATTTAGCCGCCCCCCCCTGAAAACTTGCCCTCATGCCGTCAACTTGCCCTCATGTCGTCAACAACATCAGTAGCCTCTGCCTGGTTAATTGGGTATTCGGTGGGCACAGGAAACCGCGACGCTGCTTTCGCTTTCGTGGGATTCTCCCCGGTTTCTCAATAGCATGTCACCACCGGGTTAAGCATAGCTCCAGGGTAACCATTGCAACTGGACACGTTTACCCTGGAGTTAAAAACCAACCCGGAGGTGACTCGCTATTGAGAAACCGACCCTGAACTGTTAATTGATTAGGTATCAAGAAGGTGTAGGTAGGTACCTATACAGGGTGTCGGTTTTTCGAGGGCATACCATTGGAATATAGGAAACGGTAAGAGATACAGTTTCTTGCTTAACAAAACGCTACTTCGAAATTTGGAATATTCCGTATACTTCCGGAGATACATGGAAAAAACCATAATTTTGCAAAATCGTTTTTATCTTTTCCTGAACTCATTTGGACAGATATTTTAAATAAACTTCACTTTATAGGGGCAACTTTGTCTCCTCTACATAATGGTGTAGCCAAATTTGAAATCCGACGTTTCGTCTTTTGCCGATCATCATCAACTTTATTTTTTTAAATACAGGTTCGCATATGTTTAAATTGTATTCGGAGTTTTTTGATCTTCCAAAAGCAGTTGGCCATTGATAAATAATTTTTTTCAAATTCAAATTAATGCACGACCCTCTGCTTATCTCTTTCCAATCATTCCAATACACTATTTTCACTTTACTTTCCGGAAGTATTCGGAATATTCCAAATTACAAAGTGCGCATTTTGTTAAGCAAGCGCAACTCTGTCCCAGTTTAACTGAATCTGTATCTCTTACTGTTTCCTATTTTTCAATGGTTGCCCTCGAAAAACGAACACCCTGTATACAAAATACAAATTAAAACCCTTTTGATGCCTATTCAGTGGGGTGCAAAAATATACGGGAAAACCCTGCACTTTCCATTTTTTATTCCAAAGAAAAAAAGCAATTAAGTAAAAACAAGTGCCCCCTCAAAATTTATCTAGCCCAGTCTGGGGCCTCATTCTGTAAAGAACGAACCGTTCGATTCGGTAGAATTTCTTCGATTGTGACGTCATTTTCGGAATAGCTTCCGTGCTAGCAAACCGAAAATGACGTCACAATCGAAGAAATTCTACCGAATCGAACGCTTCGTTTTTTACAGAATAAGGCCCCTGGCCCCCCCCTAACATAAAACTCTGGCGTCGCCACTGATTGAGAGGAGTTATAGACCCAGGTTTCAACTTCAGATTAATATTTTATTTTTGTGTTGTGTTTGCTTTTGTTTTATTGTTACTGTACCAAAGGGACCAAAATTCAATTTTTGTTTATTATTGATTATGTCTGATTTTTATTCAGACTGCTTGTACCTTTAGATTTTACTGAAACTTGGTTTCAAATATTTTCAAGTGGTTTATTTGCTTGTACTGTCCGTTTTTTTTTATTCATAATGTATTTTTGTAAATTAAGCAAAACAAATTATGGATAATAGTATTTTTACTAAGATATTAAAAAATTGATATGAATAAATGTGTTGTTTAGTAACGCGATTTAAATAAAACATTTGGGAGGCCAGAATTAGGGTTTCCATGAAGGTTTTTCGAAATCCAGGACCTGGGAGTCAAGAAATCCGGACAAAATCCGGACTTGGCCGATAAAATTTGTATAAAGGATGAATTTTGTTTATTTTTTGCAAAAATAAATTTTTACAGAAATTAATAGATAGGTGCGCTTTGAGCATTTTTTCCGTGAGACTGAAGACAATGAGACAATGACAAATACAAGGTACCAATGACAAGAGACAAAAATATAATAACACGTGTATCAATCCTATAGGCAACCCAGAATAAATGGATACAGGATACAATTTACTTGCCACTCAGGATACAAAATTTCGAATTTTCGGTAGGTATCTCCGGTTTTCCGGACATTGTTCCGAATTCCGGCCGGACTTCCCCGGACACCCTAAAAACCCAAACATGTCCGGGTAAATCCGGACGTATGGAAAACCTAGCCAAAATTCATTTTTGCGCACTAGTGCGGACAAGGGCTAATTTTGCGCACTAGTGCTGACAACATTCAATTTTGACAAATTACCAGTAAAAATATTCATGTACCCTTGAAGGTCTGTTTGCACAGATATCACAAACCAGTCAGAGCGAATTTCATTGGTTGGAAATAGTTAGTAAACTGGTTATTCGCGATTTGAACCACTCAAAAAACGCTCTAACTGGTTTGTGATTTCTGTGCAAACAGACCTTCAAGGGTATATGAATATTTTTACTGGTAATTTGTCAAAATTGAATGTTGTCAGCACAGAATACATATCCTTACGGATAGAAGACAAACTGCCTTATAAAATTTTTGGGAACAATGCGCCGTCGCGGCGCGGTGGATGCGATCCGAACTATTTATAATAAAGGTTTCTGTAATCAAATCAGCTTTTGCGCAAGCGTAGTCCAATTTAAAACTGATTATGAACTGAAGTCCAAACTAACCTTTTTCCTCATTATAGTCATTATTGAATATTGACGGATTTTTCTTCCGAGTAGAGCAAAAACGGCCAAACTTCTTGTGTTTTGTGTAAAATCTTATTTTTTTTTTCGAATTTAGGAAACATTTATCTGGATTTAAAATGCACACCAACACCAAGACGAATTCTCATTCAGTCTGGTGGCGTTCATTGTTGGTTCATTCCGCACCTGTAGTTCTGTTTCACTCCAGCGTCTCCAAGCAGATGCGATCCGAAGCTTTTTTTTAGGCCCCGCCCTCCATTAAGCTTTTTTTTCTATCCGTGAGGATATGTGTTCTGTGGTTGTCAGCACTAGTGCGCAAAATTAGCCCTTGTCCGCACTAGTGCGCAAAAATGAATTTTGGCCTCCCAACTGCGTGTGCAAAATACCTATTTTGAGCACGCAAAAATTGTTTTTTTTTTTTTTTTTATGAAAATACAAATGTTTTATTTAAATCACGTTACTAAACAACACATTTATTCATATCAATTTTTTAATATCTTAGTAAAAATACTATTATCCATAATTTGTTTTGCTTAATTTACAAAAATATATTATGAATAAAAAAAAAACGTACAGTACAAGCAAATAAACCACTTGAAAATATTTGAAAACCAGTTTCAGTAAATTGTCTTAAAATCTAAAGGTACAAGCAGTCTGAATAAAAATCAGACATAATAATAAACAAAAATTGAATTTTGGTCCCTTTGGCAAACACAACACAAAAATAAAATATTTATCTGAAGTTGAAACCTGGGTCTATAACTCCTCTCAATGTTCCAACTAGTTTTATATCCACTGGTTGAATAGCCACTCTTTTAGCATGGGCTGCACATGCATTGGCATCGATGAACAAATCAGTCAGACAAGTTTCGGCTATCAGTTGTAGGGCTTCTAAGGCTTCCACGGTTATCCTTTTTTCTTGTGAACAGGATTGCAATATTTCTCGGATCAGTCTGGCAAATGGTGCTTTATTAATCATGAATTTGGTGCTGTCTTGTAAGCGTCTCATCACTTGGAGCATTTCTCTTGAACAAGACTGATGCCTGGGAATGTTTTTAACTACAAAGAATACTTCTTGTTTTTTTTTAGCGATTTTTTTCGGTGTGTCGTTCTTTTTCGTCATTTTGTTTTAAGGTGTTTTAGAATTATGAGCCCCCTTTTTCCAACTTTTTGTAATGCAACAACAACCAACAAACCAGTAAAAATCCAAACCTAGAAATGCTCTTTGCTATTCTAAAACTGATTAAATTTAAGTAGGATTTACCAAAAAATAATTTTTATAGGGTTCTTACTATTTTTTAATCTCATTCTTATATTAAATTTTAAACATAATGTAAATATTTACACTGCTTTAATGGACTTAGAAAATATATTTTACACTTATGATAGTATTTTGAGAGTGTTTTATTTCTATTGTTTAGGGTTTTTGAAGCCGAAGTACCTTTTTTTTTAAATAGAAAATAAACTAATAGACATATCAAATGTTCAAAACTTTAAAAAAAAAATATTACAACACAATATTATCAGCATCATTCACAACAGCCTCGTCCCAAGGCCCATAAATATTATCCTTCAGCTTCTGATATCTCACAAACAAAACTGGACAAATCAGATTAACCAAAACTACAACAAACAGGAACAAAAAGCTCATCAAAAACGACACTTGTATTAAAAAGCCAAAATCCAACACAAACAAAATCACAGTTAATATCACATTGTGATTTAGTTCTTTACGTAAAATCGGTGATAGTACAAATATTTGAGTTGCCACTGTTAATAATACGAAAGCGTCGTTTGCGGATGTTAACCGAGAAGCTAGGCATATAGAGGCAAACATTGCCGCACTTAGTGAAATGCTTTTAGAAACCATGGCGCTGGAAACCCCATAGTCAAAAAATATTAAATGCAGGAGGAGCATTATAAAAGTCATTGTATAAATCGTATCTGTACTTATAGTGTCTGTTAAAGTGTGTAGGACTGGAGAAAATAGTTGACCAAAAGCGACAAATGTGAGAATTGTCCTGATGTCGTAGCCTAACGAGTGTTGCTTTACCTTCGGGGCACCTAAAAATTCTCATTGCTGAAAATTATTTATGCAAAATAACGACTTACTGTTGGTAAAATCGATCCGGTAAAAGACAAACCCCAAAAAGCTCGTGCCGCTCATTCCATACAAAACAATCCCGGGCTCTACCCACTTGTTAACCATGTACAAATAAATTAAAATAAATAAAATTACGGTGAAAAATTCTTGTAACAGTCGGCTAGCTCCAAGGCAAGCTTCCCACAAGCTGACTTCTTTAAAATCTACATTTTTTCTGAGGTCTTTGAGGAAAATGTTTTGATCAGTGTAGTTGTCTGGATAGTCTTGTTTTTCGTACAGGATTTTTTTCCAGGGTGCCTTGGGACGTTTTTTTCTTGTGCTCATTGTTGATAGGTGGAAATTTTATTATATTATTACTTTACATTGTATTTTTAAAAGTTTGTTTATAAAGAAAAGTAAACAAACAAATTTAAAAATTATAGGTTATGTAGGAGGTTGGCGGGGGGGGAGGGGTTAAAGTGTCATATTAGTAGCGTTTTCGTAAATAGAAATTAGAGGAGACCGATCAGTGCTGCCAGCCAACAAAAAATTGAAAACGATTAACCTTGCGTTCGTTATTTTGCTCAAAGAGCAGAGCGTGCAGAGCGGAGCTGTAATCACGTCACCAGCGAGCACACAGAGCAGTTGAACGCTGTATCAGAGGGCTCGAAATTTCAATAAATGAACGTGAATGAGCCTGCACCGAGTACACTTATTAACTAAACGAACGGTAAATTTATGCTCGGAGAACTCAGATCAAAATACCGAACGCACGGTAAGTAAAATTTAACTTGCTTCCGGACGGAGGTTGCAGCATGACACTCCAGCCAGGTGCCACATTTTGATCGTTACCGAGCTACTCCAAAGTACTCCGGTTACAGTTTGACCCGTTTGGTTCCAAGCGTTCGAGTGCAAAACGCATGGAGTATGACAGGTATGAAGTGTTCTAGGAGCTTCGCACTCTGCCCCCGAAAACGGCTGTGGCAGCCCCCCTGATTAGAATGCGTTTAGAAATGGAGTGTGAAGGTAGCGTAGTTGTTTGTCAGAGTGTTCTGACTTCACTAGTTGGAGTGCACTCTGGGTGCGCTATTGCTGAACGTATTTGGGCATTGCAATGAATCTAATATCATGAGCTTAGTCATGAATCACGTCAAACCAGGTAAAAACCAATGTAAAAATCTCGGGGCGTTTTTCAACCCAGTCCCGGAGTAGGGTGATTTGGGCGCACTCTGAGCACGTCAACTCTCGATTTTTGAACGATTCCAGCGTAACGTTCCGAGTAAGCACCTGTTAATTTATGAACGGTTTAGAGTTACTCTAGGGTCACTCTCACACCCAGAATGCTATTTCTAAACGCAACTCTATCCTTGCGTTCTGTATTTTGCTCAAAAAGCAGAGCGTGCAAAGCAGAGCCGTAATCACATGACCAGCGAGTGAACAGAGCATTTAAACGTTGTATCAGAGGGCGCGAAATTTGAATAAACGAACGTGAATGAGCAGCTTACACCAAGTACAGTTTTTAAATAAACGAACGGTAAATTTATAATAATAAATAAAGCATGGTTATCGTGACGTCATACGCGGTCATAATCCCAACGGAAAAGAGAACACTCCGAGAGCTGAAACGAACAAAATCTTATCGTTTCGAGCGCGTTCAGAGTTTACAGAGTGTAAAGCCGAACTCAGCCTATGCTATAACCCAACAGAAAAGAACAGGTTTGATCGTGAATCACATCTCGAACCAGTTCGGAACTATAGTTCAGAATTGTCTTAAGCCTCGTGAACCAGTTCTAGATTTATTTTTTGTGCGAAAGTTTGCGAAATAGAAAACGCAAATTCAGAACTATCAAAAATGTAATGTCGCATAGGACTACTTTTGTCTCGAACTATTTCTGCTTTTTTTCGCGGATCTTATTTCGAACTAGAACTAATTTAAAATTCTCGTAGAGCTGAGATTGAGTAGATTTTGGGGCCTCACTAGGGCCTTGGGTTAATCGTTTAAATGAAGCGCTAGTCGCCCAAGTTGACCCCGTAATTTTGACGAAGCAGCGTCCAAAATCTCAGATCACGCACTCGGAAAAAAAGGATAATTTTATGGACGAATTCCATTGTCCAAACTCGTGCGGCACGAGTGCTATATTCGTCAATTCAGTGCAATAGTTTTCGATAAACTGGTTCCGCACGACTTCGGAGGTTGTATTGCATTTTGACGTTTTTGTTGTTTTGATACAAGAATCGTAAACAAACAGGATTGCCATCTTCTTAAATCGTACGTTCGCCAATTCTTGGGTCAACATGGCCTGCGAGTGACTTCACCACTATTAGCAGCATAGCAGCTTATAGTGGTGACGTCACCTGCAGGTCTCGATGTGATGCTTGCGATTGGTCGTGCTTAACCGAATTTTTGCGACGAATGTAGTTCATCTAAGGACGAACCATAGGTCGTCTGTGACGTCATGAGTTTGTTTGAACGCTGGCTAGAAGCTGCATCCATGCTTCCGTCGAACTACGTTTAATATGACGTCATAAATTTGTCGCGAAAGCGTTTGTGTACATGAAATCATGGAAGTAGTTCGTCACGAAAATACGGTTCTTGTTTTTTCGTCGATTTCAAATGCAGAATGCGAAAATATATTTCACATCGACACCACTCCGGTGTAAAACCTGCCATATATTTCTATATAAGTAGCACGCCTTTTGCTTCTCACCATCAAGTCGCACGTCGCATGCTACTTTGGTGTGAATGCTCAGTCAAAATCGCTTTTTCTACATTTAAAATCGACGAAAAAACTAGCAACACATGAATCGCAAGCATCTTGAGGTCTGCGGGTGACGTCACTACTATAACTCAAAGACATTAGGATTCTCAGAAGAAAAAAATAAAAAAAGCAATAAACATATCCTAAATTTTTAAATTTTGGTAACAGATCCAATCTCGGTCAAAAGTGAACCCCATTGGGATTGCACCAGTGCAAGTTTTAAATTGGCCTGAACGAGTGTTAGTGCCGCACCGTTGCCACACTGTTTTTTCCAATGGAATTCTCTATAAGAACTTGCAAAACTAGTACAAAATTGTTAATTTTGGCTGAGTTCGGCTTTGCACTCTACGGAGCGGAACGGTATGAGCAGAATTCGCCCTGAACTAGTTCATATGTCGAACATGGAAAAAAAATCCTGGTTCTCGAAAACGCTCACCGGTTTTTAGACGCTCAGCATTTCTAATGTAAATTCACATTAAAAATGCCGAGCGACTGAGAAGCGTTGAGCGTTTTCGAGAATGAGAATACCGGCCCGAAAACCCTTAGCTGCTTTCGAGTGCCACCCTTTGAGCGCTCCCGAGTTACTCCGAAGTACTCCAGCTACAGTTTGACCCGTTCGGTTTCGGTTTCAAGCGTTCGAGTGCAAAACGCATGCTCGGAGTCTACAGAGTGTAAAGCCGAACTCAGCCTTAAATTGCACATCCGAAGGTGGGTTCGGCTTGCTCACTCCGTGCACTCCGAGTGACTCTATTCGCACTCCAGCAGTTCGGGTTAAGGTTCGGGTATCGCTTTTTACCGTATTAGGGGTAACTCCATTAGCTCTGTTCACTCCACTCCAACTTCGTGCTGAGTAGTCGAACCCAGCTCGAGTAGTTCATAGTTTGCGTTCGGTAATTTGCTCAAAGAGCAAAGCCTGCTGAAGTGGAGCCGTAATCACGTGACCAGCGATCGCACAGAGGTGTTCAACGCTCTATCAGAGCGCTCGAAATCATAAACGAACAACGAACGCGAATGAGCCTACACCGAGCCTACTTTTCAAATAAACGAACGGTAAATTCAAGCTCAGAGATTTCAGATCAAAATACCTTAACGCACGGATAGCCGCATAAAACTGTCTCTCATGGTTGTGAATCCCTAGAGCTTGCAGTTTGCAAAACTAGCTCAGAATGAATTCGGAAGCCATTCTTGATGAATCGCGAACAATGAATGTGCATATTTCCGACTCCGATCACTTCTGAATCCTGACCGAGCAGAAAATAAATCAGCATCGGAACGTTCCCATTTTTCTAACGGTCTTCTTTGACGTTTGTCAAAACTGTCAAAAAATTCGAAATAACAACTTCATCAACACACAAAAATAACTGCCTTTGCTTTTAAAAAATTCCAATATTATTTTTATTTATTATCGAATTTATTAAGTATGAATTCCGCTAGCAGATTCAACCCACCCAGTGCCAAAAAGCTGAGAAGAGAAAAAACAACGTTATCGAGCCATTCGTCAGAGTCTGATGGTGAACAAAGTAACAAGGACCCGGTTCACGTTTACTGCAGGATCAGGCCGTTAAAAGAGGGCTCGGAGCCGACAACTTGCCTCAAAATCCTTTCCGCCGATACTCTGGCCCTCAACACGCCAGATAGCAGAAACACACGCAAAGAAATCCACTACAAGTTCAAGCACATCTTTACGGCATTTTCGCCCCAAGCTGAACTATTTGCTCATGTAGCTTACCCCCTTTTAGAAGATTTGTTGCATGGGAAGAATGGCTTGCTGTTCACTTATGGAGTTACCGGTTCTGGTAAAACTTACACTCTTACCGGAGATCAAAACGATCCGGGCATTATGCCCAGATGTATTGATACGATATTTAATTCCATTGCTGATTATCAGGCACCGAAATGCGTTATTAAGTCGGATAGGATGAATGGCTTCGAAATTCAGACTGAAGATGATGCTATGCATGATCGGTTGCAAGCTGTGAAGAGTTGTTTTACTAAGACCCCGAAAACTCCAAGGTAAATGTTATTGAAATTCATTGTTTTTTCAGTTTTTCAATATTTATCAGGCAGATTGATTAAATTCTAGTATTTGCATCCAATTCTCTAGGTACATTATTTACATGATTTATTAGAATTTCCCAAGAAAATCCTTGCCTGAGTCACTTGCTTTTTCAATAAATCCTGAATTAGATTGCTTTATTTATTCAATCCTTGATTCAATCTTAGGTATATTTATTATTTATTTATTATTTATTTATTTATTTATTGATCAACAATAGTATCCTTAAATAATAACAAAAATACCCAATATAGTTTACCTATACTTAACACTATTGCCTAATGTGGGTGCACGATGGTATTTGAAATACTGTGTGTGCCCCTTTTTTCCTATATCAGTCTATCCCTTGAGGTTCCTAATTTGACTCACTTATGTATATAAATATAAACAATAATAATGTTATTATCTTTTACTATTTTTAAATTAGGTAATGTATCTTGTAATTACTCTGACGAATCCACTGTTTTATTTCTCTTTTACATCTATGATATGGCTTGTTTCTAATATTATTCGGGAGGCTATTAAAAACTTTTGGTCCTAAGCTAGAAATGTGATATTGACAGATTGTATGTTTGGGGTTGTGTCTTGTCACATTGTTCTTAGCAGTGTTTCTCGTATTTACTCCGTGGCTAATAGGTTCCTTATAATAAGGCACTTTTAACATAAATCTAACTATTGCCTTAAGGTGCAATTGTTGGATATCTAACAGTTCACTATCTTTGAAAACCAACTCAGTTGGATATCTTTTATTTTTAAATAACATAATTTTTATTATGTATTTCTGTGCTACTTGGAGCTTGTTCAATGTAGTCACACCTGCACTACCCCAAACAACAATGCCATAATTAATTATGGATTCGACGAGCGCATAGTAAACTACTTTCAAGGTAACCAGAAGGAAAATAAATAAATAAGAACATTTCTGCTGAAGTCCTGATGGACTTGTGCGCAGACTTTTCTTGTTATTCCATTCAGTTATGCAGACCGCGTTTACATGTTGAAACAAAATAATAAGTAGTCATAGGAAGTACTTGAAAACACAAAACAATCTAAATTTGACCCTTAGCATACCAGGGAGCATACCCATTTCCATAAATTTACAACAATAATTATAAGTATATAAATAATAACAAAACAAAAAAATACCTCAGTAGCCCTATGTTGTATAAATCCATTGTCACTCTGCACTTCAAAAAAACAAGATTCATAAAGAGAATTTGCCTATTTTAAAGAAGAATTCTTTGAACCTAAAGATTGAATATGCAACTCGATATGCAAGTAATGTTATTTGAGTTTTCCATTTATTAGTTCATTAAAAAACGTACGGGGAGTTTCAAGAATCCATTTCTTCAAAATACTTCTAAACAATTTCAATATAGTGACATCCTTAAGAAAATCTGGCAAAAATCTATAGATGTAAGGCCCGAGAAAGGAAATTGTTCTTTGAGCAATTGTCTTTTTGGTTTTAATAGTTGCAACCCTCAGTTTCAACTTTTGTCGGGTATTATGTGGGTGATCAATCATATTTAGTTTGTGCCTATATCTGAATTGATATATTAACAATTTGAAGGTATATAATTTATTAATGTCCATTAGCTTACTCTCTTCATATGTTTTGTTACTTGAATAAAGGCGATTTTTATTGATCATTATCCTTAGGAAAACCTTTTGAATTTTTTCTAACTTTTCAATATGTATTTTATAGGCTCCACCCCACCCAACTATCCCATACTGAATTAAGGATTGAACGAGTGCACAATACATAATCCTAAGTTGTGAAAAGCAAAGAATTTTTTTTAGTTTTTTAAATTTAAAAAGTATAACACGTAGTTTATTTATTAGGTTGTTGATATGTACGTCCCATTTCAAATATCTATCCAGTACTATTCCCAAATATTTTATATTATCTGTCCCTTTTATAGTTACTTTTGAGTTATTTGCTTGTGTTACGTTAATTTCTGTGAAATTTGGAGCTTTTGCCTTACTACAACTGAAAGGTATGTATTTTGTTTTCTTAAAGTTAATTGTCAGAGACATCTCATCAAACCAATCCTTTATCTTTGCTAAATCCTTTTCTGCTTGTAGTTTCGTTTCTTTCCATGTTTTTCCACTGTATATAATAACTGTATCATCAGCAAACGATGCGATCAGCCCAAATGTATTTATGTTTAACAAGCCATTTATATACATTGTAAATAGGATTGGGCCTAGTACGCTTCCTTGAGGAACACCGTACTCCACAGTTGTTGGTTCACTAAATGTTTTACCGATCTGGACATATTGCCTTCTTTCACTTAGATATGATATTATCAGTTTTTCTGTAATTCCACGAAATCCTAGATTTTTTAAGACAGTTATCAGCATGGGGTGATCCACAGTGTCGAATGCCTTTGCAAGGTCTAAAAAAAATACCATAACATATTCATCATTATCAAGTTTTCTGTAAACATTATCCGTTACGTATGCTATGGCATATCTTTATCTACTGGTAAGTATTTAACTGAGGGTTATTTTTATTTTTTGGGAATTTGCTTTTGGTGCTTACGCCCTAAAAAGACTCCAAATCCTGAGTTTTGAGTCATTACCTTGGTCATTACTTTGTGAAGTTCCTGGTTCTAAAGAGATGATTCTTATAGAATCTTTAAATTATTCTTTCGCAAATGTTCCGTTTCATTTTTAGGAGACTCTAAGGATCTTAAGATTCTAAATTTTGAGAAGAAGAAAATTTCTTTGAGCTTCTATGAAAAAACTTCTCTACGTCATAGATCCTAAATTCTAAGTTATCTCTTTGGAAATGTCCTGATTCCCTCCAAAAAGACTGTTGGTATCGTTGGATTCTTGAAACTTACAAATCCGAGCAAAGCAAAGCAACACTAGATTTAAAAATTACTCCATAATCAGTGTACAAATTTGGCTACCGGTTTACCCCCTAAATAATTTT
Source organism: Ceutorhynchus assimilis (assembly GCA_917834065.1). NCBI lineage: Eukaryota > Metazoa > Arthropoda > Insecta > Coleoptera > Curculionidae > Ceutorhynchus > Ceutorhynchus assimilis. Next base: position 35,627,901 of record OU892283.1, on the reverse strand, counting down.
AAAATTATACAGAATCAACAATTATTTAACAAGGTTTCAAGATACCTACCTCAATAAATCCATTTGCCTAAATCGCTTTGTTTTTTTTTTTAATAAATTAGGAAAGGAAACGGTGACAAAATCTCCTACTCGAACGATGGCACAAGAATCCAATGCATCAACGAAAACAACCTCTATTCCGTATTCATCAGCTACGTAGAAATCTACAATAACAGCGTCTTTGACTTACTAGACGAATCTTCTGGAAAAACTCTACAAAACAAAATTCTACGCGAAGATTGCCACAAGAATATGTACGTTAATGGAGTAGTAGAAATAGAGGTAAAAAAATGTTTACATTATTTAAAATCATTCAAGTGAAATTCTCAACAGGTGAAAAGTGCTCAAGAAGCTTATGAAGTCTTCAACGCTGGCCAAACTCGCAAACGAATGGCTTCGACATCTCTAAACTCTGGTTCAAGCAGGAGCCATTCCATTTTCAACATTAGAGTTGTTCAATTGGAAAGATATGCCACCAACAGTCACGGTCAACCGATGATACCCAATGAAAACATGATAAAAGTTGGCCAATTGAGTCTTGTAGATTTGGCCGGCTCCGAACGTACCAACAGAACTAACAATACAGGAATGAGACTCAAAGAAGCGAGCAGTATCAACAATTCTTTGATGTCTTTGAGGTCTTGTTTGGAGATTTTGAGGGAAAATCAAATGAATAAGGGAAACAGGCTGGTGCCTTATCGTGACAGTAGATTGACCTTCATATTCAAGCATTATTTTGAAGGAGATGGTACTGTTAAAATGGTTGTATGCGTTAATCCTTCCTTAGAGGACTTTGAAGAAAATATTCAAGTATTAAAGTTTGCCGAAATGACTCAGGACGTGAAAATTGCAAAGGCCGAAGTCAAATACACTCCTATTAAAAAAACTATTAGCAGAAACAAAGAAAATCAAACCCCAGCCAAATCCGTTACTAAATCAGCATCATCATTTACATTATTGCCAGATGTGCCAATAGTGAAACTCAATTTGGATGCTACAGATGAATGCCGGTCAGCTATTGACAAAGTCATAAAAGTACTTAAACTGCGCGCAGCTAAATCCAAACATTTAGACAAGGATATTGATGAGAGGCAACAGGAGTTGCGGAAAAAGTTGGTTACATTGAATCAGCAATGTGTGCTGACTAGTGCCGAAATGAAGAGTTTGAAAACGATGATACATAAGGTAAGGAATTCATGATGTTAAACTCTTATGTAATTTTAATTTATTATTTAGGAAAAACAAAAATCGCGCAACTTACATCTGAAAATGACAGACATTGAATCTGCCAATCAAGATTTGCAAGGCAAAAACGAAGAGCTTGTAGATATTGTAAGGTCCTTAAAGAACACTGTCAACGAAAAGGACTTGAAGATTAACCATTACATTTTGGAAAAGGATAGGACAAAGCAGAAACTTGGTAAGAATTTATGATTTGATTGATAATATACAGATTTGAAACTTGAGGAGTCTAATTCATTATTTTTGTTTTCAGTGTTGGAAAACGAAAAAAAGAACCAAGAGCTGGACGCCAAATTGAGACGTCAACGAGCCCACCTGAACGCAGCGATGAAAGCCAAAGATGAAAAGTTGAGAATGGTCAAGGGAATAATCGACGCTGAAATGCCGCCAGTAGAAATGAATACTATTGATTTGGATTTGGCCGATCCGGTAAAATCCAGGGACTCGCAAATTACTCAGACACCGCAAAGTTTTTCGCAATCGCACGTTTATAGAAGGAATTTGACTCCGGGCCCTGCAACAAAATCGAGAAGATCTAGATCAGCTGGTAAGGGTTTTATTTTAGCATATTTGCAATTTTTATAAATCCTTTTCAAATTTAGGTGAAGTCTGGTTGGAACACAATGTAATCAAACCGTGTCCTTTGGGTACGGTTATGCAACCGTCAATGAAAAAACGTAAATCGGTCTCGAAATTAGACAAAGCTAGTGACATTACGAACCCGAAGCAAAGCAAATATTGCTTGGTGGCTCAAGAACCCGACACCGATGGAGAAATTGAAACTAAACTTTACAAAGCCGACATTGTACCGACTTGTGGAGGCGGAGCTCAAGTGATTTTTAATGATGTGGAAAGGTTGCGACAGGAATCGCCTACCAAAAGTCCATAATACCGTTATTTTTTTCATGGAATTAATTTTTTGTTTTTAATTAAGAATTACTTACTTTAAATTATTTTTAGTAGATTCATTTGTATACATTTTAGTTTTAGTTTGTTTTACCCTTGGTCGTACTTAAAATATATTATATAATATTCTATTGTGTGTTTGTTTTTCTGTGGTTATACAGGGTGTCCACTCACTGCGATATCGGACGATATGCCTTTACAGGGTTATGCAAGAGAAAAAAATCAAATTACAAAGTTGTTTGATGCTCTAAGGGGCATCAGTTAAATATATTTTCGAATATACAGGGTGTTCCATGAATAGGGTATGTGACAGAACTTTGTTATTTTAAATGGAACACCCTATACATATTTTATTACATTAATGGATCATTGGAGGGGATACACCAGTGGTGGATTGCTCTCCTTGGCGACAGAAAGTTCTGTTATATGCTGTGGTTCTGTTTACTGTAATGTCTATCTGTGTTGATATGTCATTGACAAAAACCAACATATTTCATTCGAGATCCTAGAAACAATCGCAGGTTGTTATGCCCATGTATTACATCTGTGCATTTTTCCGTGTATTTATTCATGTAGTTCAGGGTGCCAACCCTATTTTGTTTTCCATATGCTGATTTAATGAATACCGGATTTATTGCCGGTGTAATACACTCTAGTGATATAGTCACCTAAATGCTTTGTATCTTAGCATAAAAGGTTCCAAAAAATATCCGCTCCTATTATAATGTCGATATTACCTGACCTATGAAAATATGGATTGGCAAGTTCAATAGAATCAAGTATTTTCAATGATGTTGGATCGAACAAATAACTAGGAAGGTTGTCTGTTATGTCCGTAAGTATTAAACAATGTACTGTTATAGGTACTAAATTTTGAATGCATTGATTTCAACTTTAATGTCACAAGATCTTACCCTGAGCCTGTACTCGATATATTCCAGAGACTGAAATATTAGTAGTGTAATATTCCGAGAAAATAGACCCATAAATCACAATGTCTTTACTGTAAAAAAATTAAATAATATCAAATAATCAAAAACTGAATTTCCGGTATTTCCAAATCAGTATCGATAAATTAAAAATGGAACAAATCAATGTGACCCCAAATACATTCGAAATTATATTATTTCCCCAGCGTGATGTCATCCTAACATCCGATCAATGAACTTTTTTTTTAGCGAGGCCAAATAATTAAATCGAATGATTTATGGCATTCTTGAACCAATGTATTTGACCCCGATAAATCGGGACATTGCGACATAATTATTCGATTTTTTAAACTAAAAATTATAAAAATTTCAGGGAAATTGCATCATTATTTTTAATAATATCTAGGTCGGCCAATGGGATTGTCTTATTGATGGTCAAACGACCGCCTATTGACGATTTTGGGGGATAATTAATAATACTTTGCGGGGGGAACGATTAAATATAAATACTGCGTGTTGGAGATTCTTCATATTCCTCTAGAAAATTATTTTATATCATATTTACAAAATCGAAAAGCTAGAATATATTATTTAGGTCAACTATTATTTGGGCCCCAAGTAAAATAGCAAGTTTTTATGCCTTCTTTTGTGAAGCTTTTTAAGTAAAAAACCCCACCGCCGGTCGCCCTGTTGCCGCAGGCTATAGATACAAAACGGCAATATAAGAGATAAAATCTAAAATATTTTTAAGATTAGTCGACGAGTAAACTCCGATAAGGAAAGGGCTTGCTTCTTGTTTTCAATAGAAAATTTCTTTTCTTCATTGACCACGCGCTACAACGTTCCATAGTTCTGTAGTGAATTTGATATGGCAACGAATATTTTTTGTACAGTGTGAATAGTGTGATTAATGGTATTGAATTATTAAAACCAGTGTATACTGTATGCGTGCCAGTCAAACTGCTCGACAATTATTGTACATTTCGCTATTGAATAAACTTATTGGTTAAATGCTTTTTGCCCAATAGGAGTGTTTTACTTTAACCAGTTTAACCCAGGCTCACAGGATATACTTTCTTCAACCAAAAACTTTTAAAATATACAGTCCACTCACGCCACTGCGGTTTTAGAAGTGGAAGGCAGTTGTCAGTTGAGTTGCCAGTTGTTAGCAGTCCAGTTTGAGTTAAAGTCTACAGAACCTAATGAGTCAGAAGGGTTGAAATTCGCGAAAAGTTCTTATTAAGGCCTCGGGTTTAATTTAACTTAGAAAAAGTACGGAAAATTGTGAAAGAAATACCATTTGAAATTCGTTCAACTTATGTGCGTGCTCTAGAAAATTTTGAGTAATTAATTAAGTAATTTTACGTGTGAAAAGTTAAATTTAAGTACTTTAAGTGATTATTAATGTTTTTCTGACTTTTATCAATGATTCTGAATGATAAGAAGTGAATTAACAAATGACTTCCAATGCCTAAAACTTGAGTGATTTTTACTAGAAAAACTTTTTGACTTTATAATTAACTTTGGTACTTTATTGCATAAATATTAATAACTCGAGTGTTTTAACTATGGAATATTATTGCATAACTTTAATCTTTAATTGCCTTCAGATATGACATTCTAATTTAATTGTGCAAAGAAAATATGAAGAGAATTTATAATGCACTTAACAATATACAATTTTGAGTAGGAATTATGAATTAAACAGTTGGGTTTATTAGCTAGGCTAGGAATCCGAAAATAGATTTTTTTCTGATTAAATAAACTATCAAATAGACCTTTTCAAGGTCCAAAACGCGCTTGCGCGTCAAATAAGTGGGGTTATGTTGGCTGTTTGTTTTGCGGTCCAAAAAGCATAGCAAGTATTATAAAAAAGTTGTAATTATTTTTTTTTTTTTTACGGATATGCGCACTCGCAAGGAAATGTCCTATCACGCTCGAGAAGCGGCAAGTGCGCGGAAATGTCGGTGTATGTTGGTCTTGAAACGGTTCAGGTTGTAACCTGCAGGGAAAACCGTCGCAGGGAGTTTATTCCACAGCGATGCTGTTCTCCAGAGATATGAATTCTGATATAAAGAGGTTCTTGGTGCCTCTAGTTTGACAGTAAATTCATGGTTACCGTCTCTTTGACGGGTTCGTCTGGTAGGTGCTACTCTCGGTGGAATCATACGTGCCAACTCTTCAGAGCATTTTCCGTGATAGTACCTGTAGAAGAGAGATAAATCGCCCACAGATCTGCGATGTTCGAGACCATCCAAGTTACGAGTAAGTGCGGGGTCATTGATCAGCTTGATAGCTCGTTTTTGCACGGTATTCAAAAGCATTAAGGTATGTTTGGGTGCTGCACTCCATATATGTGAGCAGTACTCCATAGTTGGTCGAATCTGGGCTTTGTAGAGTGTCAGCAATTGGCTTGGTGTGTACAGATGTCTTGTACGAAATAGCACCCCCAGCTTTTGGGAGGCCCTTTTAGCAATATCTGCCACGTGACTGTGCCAAGACATGTTGGTCTCTGCAGTAACCCCCAAGATGTTCAACTGACTCTGTAATGTGACAGCACTTCCAGATAGCATGATGTTTGGCTCACCGGTGCTGGTCTTTTTTGAAAACAGAGCTGCTTGGGTTTTCTGCGCGTTGAACTGTACAAGGTTTTTGTCACCAGTCCTCTATTATCTCCAGGTCGTTATTTATCTGCGATATTTGAGTTAGTCTAAGATGATGGAATTCACGTGCGGAAAGACTTGTGGGTGGTATGAGTGAGGAGACTACATTGCCATCGTCTGCAAAGCAATAAAGTGGATTTACTGTTTTATCTATGAGGTCATTTATGTAAATCAGGAAAAGAGTTGGCGAAAGGATTGCTCCCTGTGGCACACCAGCATTTATTTGGTAAGAGTTGGAGTTCTGGCCATCCAGTGCAACAAAAATGGATCTGTCCTTTAGGTAACTTTCAAACCAAGTGCAAAGTTTCGGCGATAATCCTATTGCTTTGAGCTTGTTGAGCAGATTTTCATGCCAAACTTTGTCGAATGCTTTAGATATATCTAAGGCAATTGTTCTTGTTTCACCCCGCAACTCAATCGCTTTTTGCCATAAGTGAGTGACGTATGTAAGTAAATCACCAGTTGACCTATATTTTCGAAATCCGTATTGCTTATCGTTGATAATTTTGTACTTTTCCAAGTACTTGGTTAGGTGATTGTTCACAACTCTTTCCATTACTTTTGATATCACCGGAAGTAGAGCAATTGGTCTATAGTTTAACGGATCTGTCTTTTTTCCTTTCTTTGGAATGGGTTGTACTGCGGCAGACTTCCATGATGATGGATATACTCCTTACCTGTAAGACAAATTGAATAATTTTGCGAAAGTTGGGGTGAGTTCGTTGGCGCAATTTTTGAGTACTATTGCGGGAATGCCATCCGGACCCATTGCTTTGTTTGTATCCAGCTTTTTTAGGGATTTTCGTATTTCTCTGTGACAAAAGGGTACCTCTGGCATACTATGGGAAACCCTTTCAATGAACGGTGGAGTTTTTCCGTTTGGCACTGTTAGGTTGGAGTTGGAGGAAAACATTTGGGCAAGCATATTGGCTTTTTCCTCTGATGTTGTGGCTAAGTGATTATTTTTATCTGTAAGTGGTGGTATGGATGACTTGGTGAAGTTAGATCCAACAGCTTTTGCAAGAGACCAAAAAGACCTAGAACTACTTGGACAATTCAGCAACCTGTTTTTTATTCTTTGATTGTATGTTTCTTTAGCGGAGTCAATAGTAATTTTGCAACTATTTCTGGCTTCTATAAATTCTGTGTGGTTTATTAATTAATACCTTTTCCAATTTAAAATGGCCCAAATGTCTTTTAAAAACGTTAAATTATCAGCAGCAGATGTGTCGGATGCAATTTTTCGTAATGATATTGTAGAGAAAAACAGCGTATTGGAACTTAAAAGGAATTTACGTTGAGGACATGGCCAGGGAAGGCGGTAAAAAATTAATCCCTCGGAATATCTGAGTCTTCCAACTCTGCTGTCACTATTACACTTTCCAAAAACACAATATTTGTGTGCCCCGTCGCTTTTACTAATTTTTAAATAGGTTTTCCTACAACTGCCTCTGAAAATGGAGTTTTTCGCATGCTAGGCAACCTCTGAAATTAGAGTTTTTCGCACAGCGTGTGAAAAAGTTTCTAGAAAATGAAAATTACATATTTGGTTGTTTTATTTTGCAGTTGTAGGAAAACCATTGTAAAAAACTCGTTTGAAAACCTTTTTTCCCACTTGCTCGACTTGTGGAACTCGCCTACGGCTCGGTCCTACAAACTGTCTCGCCGTGCGAAAAAAGTCGTTTTCAAAACTTGTTGTTTAAATAACTATTTTCAGTGTTGCCACAAGTTCTGAAAATTTCGTGCCAGATTATATTTTTAAATGGGGCCAGACTTCAGAATTTCGGGCAAATTCATTTGAAACAAAAAAGAAGAGAGAAAGCTCGCCGCAGGCAGAATTTTTTTTTGGGTGCCACGCCCAAAAACGTTTATTTTGCATGAAAAAATTATGATTTGGCTTGTTATGGAGAAACGGGCCAGATTCGAAAAAGAGTGGCCAACGGGCCACTTTGTCTTAGAAAGGGCCAAATCTGGCCATATGGGGGCCACCTGTGGCAACACTGACTATTTTCCAATCTTTTCCCATGCATAAACCTGTAACATGGACCGCAAAACAATAATCAGCTGATCGAAGAAATGACAGTGAATTGTGCGATGTTGCCGGTTTGTACAAATTGAAGCGCGGTAAGTTTAAAAAAAAAAACTTTATAAAATGACCATCAATATATCTTTTCAATAAATAGCTTGAGTCTTTGACTGCATCAAATATAAGGTTAATTAATAATAAAGAATTTGAATCTCAGTTCTAATGAAATCGAAATTATTCATGATTCTTTCCTGTATAGCGTGATAGAAACCGACACTTGGCAACAATGTTTTGCGCATGCGCAACAGAATTATTCTACTTTGAAAAGGTCTATGGAATAGGAAATTTTGAAAAGAAACTTGATGTTCATGAAATAGAATTGTTGTCTTAAAATATTGGAAAGTTGTTAAAGGAAACTTATTGTTCATGAAATGAATTTTGAATTAGGGTTTTAAATTTCATGTAGAAATTATTGAAAGGTTTGATAAGAATAAGTTAGTAATACCTATAATAATAAAAAAATAGGTAATTATTTTGGGTTTTTCATAAGCAGTCAGTAAGGGACTTAGTAATTTTAAAGAATTTATATAAATAGGTGAAGGGTAGTTATAATAGGAATGAATCGGAAGTATTAAAATAAGTTAACTTATAAGTTATTGGGAATAGTAGGAATAGGGCGTTTCTTATTTGGAAGAACGGATGTGAAGTAATTGAATGTAGAAAAATAGATGAGGCTGTCAGAATTGGAAGATACTTTGCTGATTTAAAATTTTGGGTTTTATGTATAATAAAATATAATTTAGTAAACCTCAATAGTTTGTTTCTCTCTCTTGCAAATAGACCCTTCCACAGATTTTAGGTAGCAGCTCCAAGTAAATAAACACCATCAATATACCGCTCGCCATTTACCATCTAACTAATTACATAGAGTACTTGGGGCGTTTTGCTATAGTAGGCTCTTGAACAAGATCCAGCTTATTTCCTAGAGTGGATGAAATGAAGTTGGAAATAGAAGCACATATTGCAAAATGTTACGGTTTGATTATAATCTGTCTTGACGTGAATTCTCTATGTTAGAAACAAAATTATTAGAATTATCATGTAGTAATGAATTTTGTTTTCCATTGCAGCGTTTGCACGAACCATAGCGACACTAGTTGAAGTAATGACCTTTTTGTAGAAATTTTACGCAAAGATTCAATCTTTGGATCCTGGTCTGCCTCACATTTGTATATTGGATGCGGTTTTTTGCAATGATAGCATGCCAATGTGTTAGATTTGGTTTGATACTGGGAAATGAATTTGAAGGAATGCTCAGAATGTTCTAAAGAATATTCATTGGTAGTTTCAACAGACTGAGTTATGAAAGATTTTTCTCTGAGGTTAGAAAAAGGGACATTGGGTTTGGATTTGACTTTATGCATGATTATTTTCTTCAAAAGTTCAGCCTGTGAAGACAAGAATTTCTTTAATTTAGTTATTAAAGGCAATTCATTCGCAAATTCATATTGTTCCCATTGGCGAATCGTTTCAGTATCAAATTTACACCAAAAATATTATCAAAGGGTCCCATATTCCAGTTTCTACATTAAGGTTTTCCAAATTTTTTGTTGATGTATCGACAACACTACGAAATGTGCTTGGTGAATCTGGTTTTATTTGAGAAATGTCAAAAAATGATTTAATGTAGGGGTGGACCATAAGGCGTTTGTTATTATAGCATTTGCATAAAATTATCCAAGCTAAATCAAAATCATCTCCCGAAAGTTCAATGTGTTTGATGCACTGAGCCGCAGGGCCCTCCAATGACAGGCGCAAATAATGAAGTTTTTGCACGTGATCTAGATAATCGGCATTATGAATAATTTTATATAAATAACTCTTTAAATTCAAGCCACTTTTCGTAAGAGCCAGAGAATAATTTAGGTAGCTCAATAGTTGGAAGCTTAGCATGAACCGATCTATTGCCAGTAGACGCGTCGAAGCACTGGCCATACGAGCGAAATTTAGAGGTGGAGTAAACAATGAAGATACTGCTTAGCATCAGATATAACTTCATAATAAGCTGATTCAAAAGATTCCTTTTCGCTCTCGTTAAACTGCTCAAAATCAATACCTTCTAACTCTAATTGTAGAATGGTATATTCAGAAAGCGAAGGACCCTCTATATCCTTTAAAAGCGTATCAAGTTCAATTAAATTTACACTATTCGACGCTGAATCTTTTAAACCTGACAAAAAGAATGTAAACCTTGATAACCTGGACTTTGAGAGCTGCCTCTTCCGTAGCAACCGAGAAATAGTGTTAGATTCTTTACTTTGGCTTATCTGCATGAAAACCTGAGTTTAAGTTTTCATTTGAAAGGTCATTTTGGGCAGCAGTCTTCCTTCTAGACGACTGGCATCGTGTAGAAATTATTAACTAATCGAGGATCTACACTAATTAACTACCTATTCATAACAATTTTTAATTATTATATTCTTTTTGATCTAAAGACCATAAACACCTAAGTATTCGGTTCAACACTGAATGCTTCTGAGAATGGGGAATGCAAAGAAAATTAGTATCTAACTCAGATCAGCTGCTTCTTGGTGTACGGGAAGTATGATGTTTTTATAAGCACTATTTAACACAAATGCACCAGTGACTAAAGTTATTTAAATTAATTAAATAAAAAAACTCTAAAACAGGGACCATAAAGTAAATGGAGTATGCACTAACAATCTGCAAAATATTTAGCTTATAGGATCTCAAATGACTTTTTTTAAAATGTATCCAACAGCCAGGCATTCAATTGAAATATCACATTTTAGTGCGGTTAGAGCCATCCTTTGTTAAGTCCTTGTTAGCAAAAACCTTAGATTGTGTCAATATATCAATACGATTGTTTATGTGTGGACACAATCTAAGATTTTCGTTACCTAATAGTGACTCAACAAACGATCGCACTTAAAATAAAAGACAAAAAAAAAAATCGTCACATTTATAATGTAATTTATTTCTTAAATAAATGCAGAATATCGCTTGTTTGTATTTACAGGTTTACATATTAAAGAAATATAATAATTAATAATTAAACAATCGGACAAAGTAAAAAATTGAAACTGTACACGATAAAACCTTAACAACTATTGAGATTTTTTTTCACATATTATGTAAAAATAATAATAATTATAATACACACCTTAAAATCTAAAAAAATATAAACATTAATAAAAGCCTTTTGTTTTGAATAAGTTGGGATGACGCGAAACGAGATGAATTATTGCACTAAGATTTTTTCTTGTTAATTCTGAGGTAGAATCCTTATCAAAAACTTAATTATTCGTTTAAAAGGCTTGGAAGACTTCTATTTAAACGAAAAAAATTACTAGTAAATACTTTCGACTCTATGTAAAATACCTCAATAAAAAAACCTAACGTAGCGATTGCATTATTTCCAAATGATAATTTTCAATACAACACTACAGCTAGTTTATTTCTAAAAGGAGCTTTCAACAATTCTCATTTTGCATAAGGATTTTTTGCATTTGCATGCTTGAAACAAGATATTATTGACAATTTACTTTTTGTACAAAGTGAATTATTTGTAGTTCTAAAAACTCTTTTGCAATCCATCAAATACCTTATTTAAAAGTACTTGATACAAGTCTTCATTTAAAAGGGTAATTTCTATCCCTTATTATGCAATTCTTAGGAGGCTGCTTAAATTATACCACAGCATTTAAAAAGAAAATGGTTTTGTTTGTTGGCAGGCGTAATCAATTAACAACTAATAATAATTTATAATAAACCGGTAGTATGTATTAGGTACTAGTATTTACACGAAAGCTTTATTGGTTGCAACACTGGGATTAAAAAGCCTAAAGACGCTATCAAATACAATATTACTGACGTAGAGTGTAAAAAATAATTCTAATAATTACATTATCAATATTATCATAAATCAGTCTATATTACATAGTAAATATAAAATAAATAATAAAGGCTAGTTTTAAATATAGGATAGAAACTTTTAAATTTTATACTGCTCATATTTACTAAAGTATTATGTATCTATACATGAAATACACAAAATCATTTGAAAATTACTACAGGAACAAATCAAAACAAAAATATCACTATAATATTCCTCCAAGCCTCTAAGGAACATTGATAAAAAAGTTTCCACCCTCTATTATAAAGCAAAATGGAAACAAGCAGACCAAAAAATGAAGTTGTAGATAGTTTTGATAAGAAAATAAAACTTGAATGATGATGAATAGTCGTATACAAGAGAACTTTTGCTGTATTCTACTCACCACATTCATAGAAGAATTTGTATGAATTATATAAAGATAATTTTCTTAGTTAACATTTTGGAATGCAATTCATCTAAGTTTATGTATTAGGGTCAAATTATGGACCGACTAGTAACGTCATTGAATTTAATTTCTAGTTTTATCAGCAGGATAAATTTGCCAAAGATGTTACCAGATGGTCTTTAATTTGGCTCTTAATGGAGGAATAAAAATAACTGAATTTCATATGAAGAAAGTTATACAGGCCTTAAAAAATTAAGCAAAAACTCCGTTTTTAAATGTAATAGTTGTTGTAACAAACACGTCCACCTGAGTTAACAATTCATTAGTGGTTAAATATGACATGCCTGTATATTTTGACCATTTCCTCAAAAACTACTCGAGACTGAAATATGGGATTTTGAGAGAATATTTTTGAGTCTTTGAGGCAAAACGTACTACAAATTTAAAGCAATTGAAGTAAAAATGACAAAGTTACAAAATGTTTAAAATTGAAGACTTTTTCTGTAAGGTCAAATATGCCATGTCTCTATATTTTGACTGTTTACTCAAAAACTACCCAAGGCTGGAATATGAGATTTTGAGGACATATTTTTGAGTCTTCGAGGCAAAACATACTAAAAACTCGAATCAATTGAACAAAAAAATAACAAAGTTACAAAATGCTTAAATTTGTTCTGCAAGTTCATTGTCTTAAAAATTCTAATAGCACATTGTGCGTGCATATTAGCACTTGAATTTATTGATGTTTTCAAAGTGTTATCTTGTGTTAATCTATCTGAGTTTATCATCGGGAGGAAGAGGAAATTGTCTGCTGTTACGAGATAAGAAGATCTTATGGAAACATGTTTTCTTTTTCGGAAACTTCCGTATTTCCAATCTTCAACGTCTGTTTCAAGGTGAACTGTATAAAAAAAGTAGCAATAATTTGGGTTTATTATCAACATAATTTGCATAATTATAACAATTAATTGTTCATTGAATCGTTGACTGTGGGGTCGACAGCTGTTTGTGGATTCTCTTGGATCAACTCGAGGGGTGTCTTACGCGCACGGTCAAAAATAGGTGTACAAATCTCAAAATAATTTTCGGAAATGTTGAGAAATTACAGAAATTTCCTATGAATTGTCACAAATTATGTTAATTCTCAGAAATTATAGGAACTGTTTGGAAATTTTGGGAAATATCAGGAACTTTTAGGAAATTATTCGAAATATTGGGAAAATTTTCGAAATTATAGAGAATTTACTGAAATTATTATAGGAAATTATGAAATTTTCATCAGAAATCTTTAAGAATTTTTGTTTTTCGAATATTGTTTAGTTCCTACTCAGTGTTTTGTGAATAAAAATACTTAACTGCTAACAAAATAAAGGTAAGTAAGTAGATAAAGTTTGTTCCGCCAGGGTTTGTACTTGCCACCAGCATTTGCCTTCCTTGTTTAATAAATAAAAATTGACTGAAATAAATCAATGATGTCAAAAACGTTCGTCGGTTTTTAAACCAGAAGTCATTCATTTTAAGTTGTCAAAAAAATTGAATGTGTCATATGAATTAATCTACAACCCTTTTTTTTTTCAAGTTTCAAGATGAAGTATGAACCCTGGTGAAACGAACCTTAGGTACCTATGTATAAACACATCTCAAAAACTATAGAAGTCAAGCTTCATGTTGTTTTTTTCTACTGGAAAAAATATAAAATTTTGAGAAAATGAGCCTCTAACCTTCCTCATTAAATGCAGAGAGTTTCAAATTTTTCCCTGTCCGTACTAGTTTTTCAGAAAAACTGTGAAATGTGTGAGACTGTATTCTCAATTAATTCAGTTATTGTTAGTTGATTTTCAATATTTTGCATGTTGTTATTTTCCACTAGAAAAATTTGAAATTTTGGGAAAATGAGCTCCTAACTTTCCTATTTACTTGTAAAAAAATTAAAATTTTCCCTTTATCAGTCTTCAGGGAAATCTTTGAAATGTGTGAGACTGTATTTTTAATTAATTCAGTTTTTGTAAGCTGATTTCCAAGATACTTCATGTTGTTATTTTTCACTGGAAAATATTTGAAATTTTGGGAAAATGAACCTCTAACCTTCCTCTTTACATGCAAAGAGTTTCAAATTTTTCCCTTCACTAATTTTCCAAGAAAACTTTGAATTGTGTGAGACCGTCTTTCAATTTAAATTCTGTTTTTGTAGGCTGATTTCCAAGATTCGTCATGTTGTTATTTTCCACTTAAAAATTTGATATTTTGGGAAAATGAGCTCCTAACCTTCCTCTTCACATGCAAAAAGTTTCAAATTTTTACCCTCATCAGTTTTCCAAGAAATTTTTGAACTGTGTGAGACTGTCTTCCAATTAATTCAGTTTTTGTAGGCTGTTTTCCATGATACGCCATATTTTTATTTTCCAATGGAAATTTGAAATTTTGACAAAATGAGCTCCTAATTTTCTTCTTCACATGGAAAAAGTTTCAAATTTTTCCCTTCACTAGTTTTCCAGGAAAACTTTGAAATGTGTGAGACTGTATTTTCCGAGGTATTTTCAAATAATTCAGTTTTTGTAGCCTGATTTCCAAGATTCTCCATGTTGTTATTTTCCACTGGAAAAATTTTAAATTTTGAGAAAATGACCTCCTAACCTTCCTCTTCACATGCAAAAAGTTTCAATCATTTCCTCAAGTAGTTTTTCAGGAAAACTTTGAATTGTGTGAGACTGTATTTTCTAAGGGGCAATTGGGGCAAACCACCTAGGAATCCTTTGCCAAAAATGTGGGGAATTTAGGTATATGTAATTTGAAGAAATTTATGGGGAATTTGGAGAAATTTTCAGTGAATATGGAGGATTTTGTGAGGAATTTAAAGGAAATTGTAGGGTCATGACGTCACTGAGGTTTACATTCTTATTATAAGAAACACTAATAATTAGAAATTTTTTAAAAAATCTAGTTTTCTGACAATGTTCCAGAAGATAGGATGAACTTTTCCAGAAGAGGTACAAAATCTCCTTAAAAATGACCCTGAGTGCAAAGGAACTTCAAGCTACTTTAAGTTTATATGTATTTGAATCCGAATATATTGTATCCTAGCATCATAATATATGGAAAAAAGGCTGAACGTTGAAAAAATAGTTTACTTATTTTCAAATTATTGAAAAGGGAATTAGACACATTCGTATGGCCTACTTAACATATGCTGATTACGAGTGAATTATTGAGATCTGGAGGATCAATTAGTATTGAATATTCCCACAAATGAAACGATCCAATGTAAGTCTTTTGCAATAGAGACTGGTGGCGGTGCAGGTAATAATAGTTATTTTTGCCACAAGTACCTACCTAAAATGAAGTTTTTCAGGATGTATCATCAGAAAAAAAAATCCTAAAAAGAAGCATTTCACGGACTTGAATGAGTCCGTAAAATAGCTGTTTTTGGGAGCGTATGACAAAAATAGGATTTTGTTACATAAAATTAATGACGGTCTAAGGCAGGTCAGTCGGATAGAGAACACGACGGTAGTCGAAAATACTAACTTTTAGATTCACGAAAGTCGACCATTAAGAACAGAATACTTTTGCTCACTGACAGTTATGATTATAGGTTATCTGACAATTTGTTGAACATTTTAGGTGGAACGGATGCCAGTCGTGCCAGTCTTCAAATAATCAGCAAACGTCATGCGAACTTTCCGCATGTAACTGAGAACGTTAAGACGCTAACAAAAGGGGTTTGGAATGAATGATTTCTTAGTGGTATTGGCTTGTATATATCAACGGTGTTGTCTACTAATGTTATTTTATGCTACAGGAATAACGAGGCAATCAGGTCCATTAAAAATGATATCATTTATGCCTAATCAACAACCCGTGTGTTGGATATCTCTTCTTGCCTAATACACACTAGTCGCTTTTCGAAATTGCTGGTTAGGGCTTTTCCATTGGTAAACAGCACATCCCTAGACAAAGATGTAGATACAGCCAAAGATGTAGAAGATGATGATAAGACTACCAAGGAAATGTGGGCAAGGCTCGATACTTTAACTTTAACTGCAGTTCACTCATTGGACAGGCTACTCGACGTTTCTGTTAGTGAATCAAATTCGGCCCCAAGTGAGGATAGTGATATGAATATGAATGTTCAAAGCCAGGTTGATATGGATCAAAGTCCACAAGTGGATGATTCTTTTTTAGAAGTATAAAGAAGAACAGCTCTTTAAACAAATCAGCACTTTTTAATTTTAGTGTATATTATCAGAATACAAGAGGATTAAGAACGAAAAAATCACAGTTATTAAAAATAAACCCCTCAAGAAGCCCTGGTTTACCAAAGGTCTCAAGGTTTCTTCAAAGAATCTTAAATCTCTACATACCATCAGGAGGTTTACGTACTGTCCAGTTTTCCACCAATATTTTTTGAGTTACCGCTCCATGTATCGTAGATTGATTTCCTTAGCAAAGGAAACGTATTATCGTGACCGCTTGAGAAAATCAGGGAATAAACAGAAAGAAACCTGCAATATCAATAATGATATTCGTCGCAGTAATAAACATAAGGTAGTAGATGAACCTGATATGTCGCCCGATTGCTTAAATAAGTTCTACTGTACCATTGCTGAGAGACTGTCCAGATAATCTGTGGATCCACTTTCCTATCTGTCGGAAATTCCTTCTACTTCATACCTACTGATTTGTTGGAACTTAAGACGACACTTCTATCTGTTAAGAATAAGGATTCATGTGGAATTGATTGTCTATCTGCTAAGGTCTTTTTAAACATGCCTGATTCTGTTTTGACAGTGCTCATGGAAGCTATAAACTCATCTTGGCTGAATGGTGTTTTTTCGGCAGTCTTAAAAACTGCTAAAGTAATTCCGCTACACAAAGGCAGAGATCTTGATAATCCATCTAACTTTCGTCCTATTACGCTTCTGTCAACGTTATCTAAAATAATCGAAAAAATGGTAAAGTCAAGATTGTCATCGTTCTTGAGAAGGAACAATATTCTGAGTGTGGTTCAGTTTGGATTTCGAGAGGGCAGGAGTACGGCTGACGCTATGTTTCATTTGCTCAGTATCACAGCCTCCTATAGTTAACAAGCCATGAAATTGGAGATGACGGCAACGTCGCGTATGGTGCTATTTTGTTATTGGGTTATGTGTTTCTGTGTATTGCTTTCATTGTGTATTGTTGCAATTTAGTATTTTTATGGGCATTATTGACGAAAAAGTGGATAGAAACACACCAATATATTGCCCATATTTAGTTGATACCTGTTCCTTTGTGCTTTGATTGCAAATTTTTAGCAAATGGGTACAGGAGCAAAAATGAAGGTAAGGTAAGGTAAAACAATAAAAACAATATTAATATTTGTCTGCAAGAGCATAGGTCTCGATATATTACCTAAGATATTTAAACTTGTTCCAAATGCCATGAAACTACTGTGTTCCTGGGTGCAAATCGAACTATTAGGAGTTCCTTAAAAACTGAAGAAATGCAAACATTTTTATTTCCAAAAAAATTCTGAAGTGCAAAAAATGTGGATGAAAGCAATACACCAAGATAATTATACCCGAGATTATACAATAACGAAAAATTCTGTGGTGTGTTGTAAACATTTTGAAGAAACCGAAATAATTAGATTTGAAACAAACAAGGATAAAGGCGTAGTTCGAGAGTTCAAACTAAAACGTCCAACTCTTAAAAGTAGGTACCTCTTATTTTCGATAATCAGCTCAAGTATTTGAATAGACTTGCCTTCCGAAAAAATCCCGAAGAAAGAAAAAGTTAGATTTTCAAAAGACATACTGAAACATAGGCCTATAACACTTTAGACTCTAGAAATATATTCATTTAAATCAATTATTTACTGTTCTTATTTACACAAATAGTTAAATTATTCATCGAATTACTGTTTTTGGCCCTTTAGTACAATAAATTATGTATTTTTTGTGATTCATATTAATAAAATAAAAAATATATATTTATACAAACAAACACCACCAGCACCACTTGGCGGTAAGATTGCGGTGTTGCCTTTTTAACTTCATGGCTTGTTAAATGTAGGGGGCTGTGTCAGTATGCTTTTCAGTTACATTAATGATGGTGGAGTGACTGCGACAGTTTTCTTCGACCTGTCGAAAGCGTTTGACTGTGTTAGCCATGATATTCTGCTGCGTAAACTCAGTCAGTATGGCATCAGAGGGGTGGCTCTTTCGTGGTTTCAGTCTTACTTGAGTGGACGAACGCAACGTGTATATGTGGGAACTTCTTGTTCATCATCCCATGCCATTAACTGGGGGGTACCTCAGGGTTCGGTGCTTGGACCCCTCCTCTTTCTTATGTATATAAATCACTTGGCAAGTCTGAAAATTATGGCAAATTTACTATTTTCGCGGACGACACGACCATTGTGTGGCACTGCCCAGATGTTGCTTCATTGAGTGCCAGTGTTGTGTCAGATTTGAAACAAGTTAGGATTTCGTTTGATGCCAACATGTTGTCTTTCAACCTTGACAAGACTAAGGTGGTTGCTTTCGGATGTGCTTAGGATGGCTTGGTTGTTAGAAGTGTTCCCGTTCCAAGTGTGTCAGAGTCTACGTTTCTTAGGCTTACAGTTGATCGTGAACTGAGATTTGAGCCTCATTTTCTTTCTTTAGCAAAGAAAATATCTTCAGGCTGCTTTGGTGTGAAGCTGTCTACTCGGGAACTGGGTGCCGAGGCTGGGAGGTCAGTTTATTTTGCACTTATCGAATCTAGACTTCGCTACGGTATGCATCAAAACATTCTGCCACCCAATCTAGCCATAACCCGGAAACCTGACCAATCAAATTCGATGTGACTATTTTGGGTGGCATAATGTTACTACATGCGCTGAATTAGGGGTCAGAATGTCGAGACGATGATGGAGCTATTTAAAGGGTCAGAATGTTATTGCATGGGCTGGCTAGATTCAGGGTCAGAATGTTACAGGCGATAGAGCATTAGTATTAAATTTGACAAACAATGTTTGATGTTGAAGAATCTATAGCTGTCTTTTGTACGTGTTATTCAATTCAGAAATTTAGATTTTATTCGTGTTCCCTATGGAATATTTTTCATGAATATATTGATTAAATTGTTAGTTTTTTGATTAAAATGGAGGAATTGAGAAATATTTCCATTTTGAATATAAGGGGTTGATAAATTTAGATTTAGGTGTGCCTTAATTAAAAAAGCACGTACATGAAATAAAAAAAGGAAAAATAGTACCTAAATTAATGGCCGTTTGCACCGACTGTTTTAAGGAAGCCTTAACGATAAGTCTACGTTAAAATGAGGGAGATTTTGGACCAGTGAAAATAACATCAAAAATTACAGAAATATTCGTTAACTTTAATTACATTCAAGATAACGGAAGGTAAATAAAAACGAGTTTTTGGAGTGGATTTATGAATAACGATATTTGTGGTTATTTCATCATCTTGTTATAACCTAACTTAAGATATTTCGGACTTTCTTTTTCGCTATTTTTTCTTTTCTGCGTTTGTATTTTGTAAAATTGTTTTGTTTTGTGTGATTTCCTGGCAGTTGAAATGAATGAAAATATAGAGAATATAGAAGAGGCCTACCAGTAAACATAGATCTTGTTCGACAAATAATTTTGAGAGATGTTTTTGATTGGCAACAACAACCGCAAGTTCAAGAGGAACCCGAACCTGTATTTGATCAAAACAAAAATACAAAATTCGTCCAGAAAAAAACTAACCACATAGGCCATTGTCCACATTAAACAAACTAAAATATTTGAGGTTAGAACATTACGCTGTCAAAGGCATATTAGGCAATTCAAACCACGTGACACTCAAGATGGCGTGGCGGCCACACATGGGCCAAAAAACACAAAAAAATATCTAGTTTCTGCCCGATTTAATAGTTTAGGTACCTAGTCAACAAATATCGTATTAAATAATCAAAATCAAAGTTACAAGCAAAACTCTAAGCAAAATAATTTAAAATACACATAAAAACCTATTCAAAACAAGCTTGCTTGGCCGCCACGCCATATTGAATTTTCCTTTTTGACAGATGGATTAAATTGCCTAATAAAGTCGAAAATCGCGTGTCGCTAGTGTCAAATAAGGAAAAAATTCGCTAAAGTTATTCGCCCTAAATAAAGTACCTTCGTTATCGTTACAAGCTCCGCCTCTTTCCTTTTTGAGTAGTGCGCATGCTCAAAGTCGGAATAACCACAAAAGTCGTTAATTAAAAGACAGTTTTCACTGGTCCAAAATCTCCCTATTTTTGCATGGGAAAATGTCACTTTAAGGAATACTTTCTTATCGTTAAGCCTTCCATAAATTGGTCGGTGCGAACGGCCATAATGTAGGTACTATTTTTCCTTTTGCTCGATAAGTGTTTTCACTCACATTCGAATAAACAAACGTTGTGGGTAGTTTTATCACATCCATCTCCATCATGAATAAATATTATAATGTCAATGAGCGACAAATAAACAAAACATGCGGCACTTCTAACGGATAAGTCCAACAGGCCGTCCCGACATTCTGATCCCTGATCTAGTCCAGGATATGGCTAGATTGGGCGGCAGAATGTTTTGATGCCTACGGCATAGCTTTCTGGGGTGCCGCAAGTAAACAACTGTGTAAAGCAGGACGCGCACTGAATCGACTCGGACCGGTCGACTCGGCGAAGAGCATTCGGTAGTTTTTGATACTCATGCAATTAAATGAGACTCGAGTCGACCACGTCGAGTCGACGAGTCCGATGCCGTGCGCGGAGTCTCATTTAATTGCCTGAGTATCAAAAACTACCGAATGCTCTAGGCCGAGTCGACCGGTCCGAGTCGATTCAGTGCGCGTCCTGCTTAACTCTAACTCTTTGTTTGTGATTCAGAAGCGTGCCGTGAGATATATTTACAGAGTATCACCAAGAACATCTTGCAGACCCCTTTTTGTTGAAAATGAAATTCTGACGCTCACTTGTTTGTATGTCTTGGAGACTGCCAGTCTGATTTTTGCGAATAGGGAAAAATTTGCCAATCAATGTTCTGAATATGTGACCCGTCAGCATATGCACTTGCGACTTCCTATTCCCTTATCAGCTCTTATTAGGAAGGTTATAATTTATGAAGGGTTCAAAATGTTCAACCATTTACCACACAGTGTAAGGAGATCTCCCACTCTTAGGATTTTTAAGAATAATTTAAGAAGGACTTTAATGACCAAAGCCTACTACAGCTTAGGCAAATTTTATGCTGACAGGTTTGACTAGTTTTTCATAATGCCCCAGTGACTATTCATGGGATTTCTGGATTAGGTTTTATGGCTTGACTTCTGATTCTTCAAATAATAATGTAAATTTTGTTCTTGATTTTAAGATATTTTTGTATTTAGGTTAGATATAAGTTTCGATTTCTTTGTTGTAAGTGCTTTTTTTATATTGTTGTCATAGTTCTCTATTTTTAATTTTTTAGTATTAAGAATGACTTTGTTTACAACAATTGTTTTTATGACAATAAAGCATATTTTGATTTGTTCTTAAATCCATTAGAAAACAGTCCACAGCCGGTTCAGATGGTATATCCATAAAAATCTTGAGGGAACTTCCGGAACAGGCCCTTGGTGTTCTATCGGAAGCAATCAGCCTGTACTTTTCATCGGGCATTTTTTCACCTAGACTCAAGGACGCATTGGTAATACCGATACAAAAGAGCCATCAAATTATCGCCCAATATCATTGTTATCAACAATATCCAAAGTTGTTGAGAAACTTCTGAAAAAACGTATGATGGACTACCTATCAAAACATAAAATTCTTAACTCCGCCCAATTTGGATTCCTTCCTAAGAAGGGTACCCACAATGCCATGTTTCGTGTTCTGGAACAACTCCTGAAGCTCTACAACAATGGCTTTATTACCGCGGGGGTGTTCTAGCTGTAACTTCTCAAAGGCCTTTGCCTGTGTGAGTCACAGAACTCTTCTGAGGAGGTTAGAGATCTACGGTTTTAGTGGTGTGATCTCGAGGTGGTTCGAATCATATCTTTCACATCGCAGTCAGCTTGTCACCCTGGATGGAAAATGTTGTTCTAATTAGCCAATTGTCCGTGGGGTTCCACAGGGATCAGTCTTGGGACCAATATTATTCCTCATCTATATCAATGATATTCTCTACCTTGATGTATCAGGAGTTTTCATTGCGTTCGCGGATGATTCAACAGTTGTGTGGCACGGGGAAGTTCTGGTGAGCTGGTTCAGGTGATTTCTGGGGCCATTAAGTGTTGGTGTGATGCAAATGGACTACTTTTTAACTTTGGTGAGCCTCGGGTGCTTGGGTTCCTATGTAACGTTGATGATATTGATTGTGACGAAGTCTCCATTAAATCCTCTCTAAATACTAAATTTCTTGGACTTCAATTTGACGTTGATCTTAAATTCCAATCGCATGTCACTGAACTTGGCGGGAAACTTGCGTGTGGTTGCTACTGTGTCTGAGCTGTGGCCACAAATTTGGATGCAACCATAGCAAAATCAGTGTATTTTGCATTGATACAATCCCACCTTTCCTATGGACTACTTTTTTGGGGCTGTTGTAGCCAATACCTATTTTAATCAGTGTTTAAACTTCAGATGCGAGCAGTGCGATTTATCACTGGTGCCACCTCGGTGGAACACTGTAAACCCTTATTTGAAAAATTTAACATCTCAACATTGCCATGTCTTTTTATACTTGAATCGGTAAGTCTCTTACATAAACACGTTCCCTGTACACCAAACTGCCTTTTCCACACGACAGACGTACAATATACCGCTCCCGATTCCGCACTCTACTCTTGTGAAGAACTCAATAATTTACAACAGCGTGAAATTCTATAATCACCTTCCTGCAACTATCAGAAACATCTCAGATATTTCACGGTTTTGAAGCCATTTGAGGAGCACTCTACTTCAACATGCATTTTATACAGTTGATGAGTTTATGTCTCTATATAGGACTAAAGCCTTCTTGCTTCTGTTGCATGCATGTTATATTTTGACTTAACTGTCGTTGTATTTATCCTAGTCTTAAATTTGCATGTAATTTGTTTGTTGCTTATCTTTTTTTGTACCATTTATTAACTTATTTATTTTTTGTGCACAATGATAATGTTGCTTACTGACTGGATTTCAATCTTAATCCTAACATTAGTATGTAAAAACGAATTAGACACCCAGTATATCATCTGCAAACCCTAATTTGAAATAAAGGAAAATAAAATTTGAAAAAAAAATACACCCAAAAAGTGTAGTAACTTGCAATTATTGGTTTATTACAAAAAAAAAAAATGAGACTGACGATTAAACCACAGGTTTACTTATTGCATCATCTGCACTACAACTAGTAGGAGTGATACTGGCCAAACTAGTAGTATACTCCAGTTTGACTTGCAAAAACTGATCCCTCAACAAACGCTTCTTAATATTGCCAACACTAGTCCTGGGAAGTTCATCCATGAAAACAATCTTCGAAATCAAGTTGTTAAACTCGGGCATTTTCCTAAACAAGTACATCATGAGATTGTCGTAGTTCACTTTGCTTTCTGGCTTTTTTTGTACGCAAAGCACGAGTTCTGTTTGATTGCCTATAACGGCGGCATCGTGGATTTGCGGATGGGCGACGATGCAATGTTCCAGTTTCGTCGGAATAAATGGTTGGCCTTCCAAGGCGAACACGTCGTCTATTCTACCCTCTAAATACAACCAGCCGTCTGCGTCGTAACAAGCCAAATCGCCAGTTCTGAAATAGCGCTTGTCTATTTGCGCGATCGTCGCTGCAGTGTCTTTAAAGTATCCCAACATCAAACCATCACCGTAGTAATATAGTTCGCCTACATTGTCAGCCCCAACTGGTTGCTTGGTTTCTGCATCCAAAATTTTAACTTTGCAATTTTTCAATAATTTACCCACTGAATTGGATTTTTCTAAAGCTTCAACGTAGTTTAACGAAGACACTGCAGTAATAAAACCAGTTTCAGTTAAAGAATAAATTTGTAAAAATTTCACTTTTGGCAATACTTGTCGCATAAAAGCAAAATCTTCTTTGGTAGTACTGACAATACCAACCAACACACATTTCAAGCAATCTAAATTGAAATCGTTTACGGCCACGTTGCCGCAAAGCCTCAAAGCTAATTCGGTACCCAATATGGCACAATCTATACGAAAATCATGAATCATCTTGCAAGCGCTTCTTTCATTGAAACTTGTAGCCATAATTGTTGTCATCCCGAATTCCAAAGAGGAACATGCCAATATTGTTTGCGTCAGCCAGGACAAAGGAAAAAAAGAAACTACTTTTGTAGGGTCACCGCAGATTTCCATAAAATGAAGGCACTGAAAGTAAATGTTGTGATGCGATAAGCAAACTAACTTAGGATCGGCACAAGTCCCTTGAGTAGGTACGATGAACGCTACTTCTTTGTGCGGATTATCAATGAAAATCGGCTGAAAGTCTGGCTCCTCTTTCAACGGGAACAATTTACAAAACTGCGTAACACCCAACATTTCATTTCCGAAACAAACAATTTCGCAAGTGATTTCTAGAGTAGTCAAGACCTTGTCGATTTGACTCACTGTTCTTCCATCGCAAAAGGCCATTTTGGGTTTCAGTTTTTTCACCAACTCGCGGCACTCTTTCGAAGGCGATTCCGGGCTTATAGGACACACGATAGCTCCGAGAAATAATGCGGCCACGAGCACTATAGTCTGATGCGCGTGCGTTTTACTCGATATAAGAATTATATCGTTTTTAGCTACGCCTCTTTCTGTCATTTCTATTGCTAAACGTACGGCTCGTGTTTTAACCGAACCTCTGGTTTCCGTTATATTGTTGATGGTGTCTACTTGTAGGATTTTATCGGCGTCTGTGGATAGTTGCTCAAAAAATCTAATTCCTAAACCTCCGTAAGTTGTAGGTATTATTATTCGGCTGCCACTAACATCTGCTGTGCCTAGGCTGGATGCCTTGGCACTTGTGCCCGATTTTATAGAGCTACTCTGAAAATTTACGGACATGTTTTTTTTTTTTTTTTGGTTTTCTTTTGAGACAAAACTTGTGACAATGTCATGAGTTTGTCAGGCGAAATGAGTAAATGTATATCTGAATAATTTATGTTATTTTCAGGTCAGCAGGCAAGTAATAAATAAAGGGCTGTAGGTGTAGCTGGAAAGTATTCCGAAGCTATTGATATTTGGGCATGTCGTTTGTGAATAGTCTGTGGAGTAGAATCTAAATTTTCGACCTCAAAGACTCTGTGCTAACTTGGGGGGAACCATCAAGCAATAAGGTTCGACTTAGAGGCAGTAATAAACCACTCAGTACAGACGAGAATCCCAAAACTCACCAACTGGGTATCCTTTGTGGAGGGTCTCTGCCTGAGTCTAGATGAACTCCCTTCTGACATAAATACAATAGAAGAGCTAGAGGCATCATCTGACAATCTAACAAATGCAATAAAAGATTCCTATGAGAACAGTTGTCCCGTAAAACAGAAGGCAGTCCACAGGGATGTGCCTAGGTGGAACGGGCTGCTGAGACGTCTGAAACAAGATGCCAGAAAACTGTTCAACAAGGCAAAAACTAACGGCAACTGGGCAGACTATAGAACAGCCCTAGACAAGTACATCCGTGAATTAAGAAAATCAAAAAGGAAATCATGGAGACAATTCTGCGAGTGGATTGTTCAACAGAAGACGATCTCTGCAGATTCTGCTCAGACGCAATAGAGACCGCAGAGCACCTGCTCTGCGAATGTTCAGCCCAATTCTGCAAGGGGCTCACATTCCTCGAGGGGGCAACACTGTCGCCAGAAGAAGTGGGCCAACTGACACCCAGGAAAATAGCTTCCTTCGGCAGAAGTCTACGCTTCCTGGAGACAACTTAAGATGTAGAGTCACGTACAAAATATCTGCAAAGGTAGCAGTACTGAGCGGCTGAAAAGCCGAAACGAATCCCCCACAATCTACAACTGTGATATCAGGTGACTTTATCATTGATTTGCTTCTTTCCGATACTTAACCTACAAGATTAAAAATAATTATTGATGATAGTAGCCTATGTCACTATAAACGAAGTAACAAGATCATCGAGTGACTCGAACTGCACCATCCTTCCAAGTAAACGTGATTCGTGCTTCATAGTTTTTTGACTTTTTACCTTGCATATACTGTCTTTTTAAATGTCTGCTTTACATCTACTTTTTTGTTATTAAGTGTAGTTTGTAGTGCCGTCATTGAAATCAAACCTAGTGAAAAGATGTAATACTTTCTAACCGAAAACAATAGTAGAGTTCCATTCATATTCATTTGCACTGAAAATTACAACAATGGGATTAACTGATAAGAAGCTCTGAGCTGATAATATTTAAATTATTGTGTTTATGGTTTGACGCTCATAGGCATTTTCGCACTACATCTAAATAGCGTTAGCGTAAGACTCTATTGGTCATTATTTTTGAAGTAAAACATAATGGAGAAATCTTTTAAATGTTGCAGAAATAAAGATTTCACAAATTTTTGCTGCATAGAGTGCAATAGTATATTTCACCCCAGCTGTATGGAGAAATCTCAACACATCATCAAGTTGGGTGGTTATCGAATTTTCTGTTCTTTTGCCTACCAGGAAAATGCTATCAAACGAGAGGATGAACTGTCGACACTTCAGAAAAAGATAGAATCGCTCGAAAAGAAAATCCAAGAGAAGGATTAAGTACTTAGAAAGGCTCAAGAGAAACAGTCAAGTTTTTGAAGAAGAGGTCTCCAATGCGGAAAAAACACTGGTTTTACAACTAAAAAAATTAAGCAAAAGCAACACAGCATTAGAAGAAGAAATTAAGGAAATAAAAAGCAGTGAAGAAAAAATAAATGCTGAACTAAAATCTGCAAGGGACGCAAAGCAGGTTTTAGAAGTAAAAATAAAGGAATTAACTGCCCTTAACAGAGACATGGTTGTCACAATAGAAACGCTGGAAAAGGATAATCAAGCCTATTTAAAAGAGACCAAAGAAATACAGCTTAAACTGCTTAGTATTCAAACTGTTACCAACGTTAAACAACAGTTTTATGAAACAGATATGGATAAACTTCGTAAGATGTCAGAAAGCATGTTAACATCTATAAAGAATTTAAAAAGTGAATATCAGCAATATTCTTGTGAAATTAATAGATTAGAGGACATAATTTGCAAACTAAAATCTGTAAATGCCATTTTACCATTAGAAACTAATCGACACTCTAATGGTAATGCAGGACAGGCTAATGCAAAGCCAGAAAATAATTCTGATATACCTCACTCCGAACAAGTGCTCAGAAAAAAGGACAAAAGGAGGAAAATATTAATTCTTTGTGACAAAGCTGGTAGAGGTTTAAACGGATTGCTGGAAAAGAAGTTTAAACAAGACTATTGTGTGCAGTGTATAATTAAACCTGGTGCCCCTTATGTGGATGTTATACATAACATGGAACAACTTGTTAAGGACTTCACTAAGTCTGACTTTGTAATTGTTTTGGCTGGATCCAATGAGTTTCAACAAGGTAAAATACCAAAAATTAAGGCTATTTGGGATAGAGTTAAATTTTGTACACAAACAAATATAATATTTTTAGGACATCCTGCCAAGTTCGTTATTGCCAAAAGAATTAATAGTTTTTTTCAAAAATTTGAATCTTTTGACAAAAAGGTAAATAAGGTCTCAGAAGGTATATTTTTACTCCTCAACTGTCTGATTAAAGCAAAAAAAGAAAAGAATTTCGAAAATATAGCAGAACTAATAAAGTTAAATTAAATTTGAAGGAGAAAAATGGAATTTTTTTATCTTTGTACCCACAATAAGTAGAGATGCGAATTCTTAAATGTTGTTAATAAAACACAACCGTCTACCAGGTCCACACCTGAGACTTCCAATTTAAATTTTTTAGAGCCAATCAGGGCAATAACGAATTCGCCATAGTTTTAATAAATATGCAGTCTAGTAGAAATAAGTTAGCTGAGTTGAATATTTTATTAGATAGTTGATAGTTTAAGCAACCCGACAATAGTATTATTATGTGAACACTGGTTGAAACCATATGAACGGTTATTCATAGATAATTGAAGACCTTGGCAGAAGAATGGGATATGCCACATTTTGGCGAAATCGAGATTAGATCACCGTTCTATCATAAATTTGATGTCTGTGGTCCCCAAAAAATATTATAGCGTTCAGGCGACAGAGGGCGCTAGGATCTCAAAATCTTCTTCTTCTTCAAAGGAAAAAGTAGCATATTTTTTGGGCAAGAAAGGGATTTGCCACACATTTTTAATAATGGCGGAGCCACGTGCTCGTGCAGCTAAGCGAAAATTATTTTTTTATGATACTTCTGGAAGTGAAAATAGTGATATATATGGCTCAGATGATAGCGTAATGGACCGAGATTATGTGGAAAGTGGAAGTAGCGATAGTTCTTCATTGGATTCATCAGATCAGGTAAGTAGAAAAAAATGTGGCTTATCTCCTTTTTGGCGTATTTTTTGTGGCATATCTTTTGATTTTTTTGGTTGGTTTTTTCTGAAAACATAGACAATTTAAGCAAGTTTTTTCTTTACTATAATATTACAGAACTTTAGTTTCTTATACTTTTCGAATGAAAATTTTACAATCTTCATTTTAAGCACTCGAAAAAAATTAAAAATGGCTTATCCCCTTTTTGCCTGGCCAATATTTCACGTTTTTTTGTGGCTTTTTCATTGCAGAATTTCATGAATTTTGCAGGAAGATGATCATACCGTAGAAGCACCTATTCCAACAACTACACCAAAACTTGCTTCAACAATACCAGCACGTGTTCCAACAGCCCCAGCACCCGCCCCAACAAACCCTGCACCTGTTCCAACAACCTCAAGGGGAACACTACCAACTCCAGAAAAGGCGACACCCTCCAGGTGGAAGAAATCTAGAAAAGAATGGAGAAAAAAGGACAAATCAAAAATAAGAAAAAATTTAGGGTACAGTTACAAGAGCTCGAAAGGAAATGAAATAAGTGCCAGAGAGTTGGGTTGGGAGCAACATGTTCGTGCAAAAAAAAATGCCGCGAATTACTGAGGGGAAGCGAAATGAGTATTTTTAAATCATTTTGGGACCTGGGTGACTACAATAAGCAAAATATTTATTTATACGCTTGCATGAAAGCCTTGCCTAAAAAACGATCCTATCCAAAGAAAACAAAAAATCAAGCCTCTTCGAGAAACATATCAGTTGAATATTTTGTCAAAGTAAATGGGGAGCAAGTTAAGATATGCAAAAAAGAGTTTCTCTCTGTTCATGGCCTCCAGAAAAGCAAAAGAAGGATCGAATTACTCTACAAAACTTTGTCCAGTGGAGGGTTAGTAACACCTGAAAAAGATAAACGTGGTATTCACAAAAATAGACCAAACAAAACTTCCGATGAGCGTCTCGAATCGGTGAGAAATCACATAGAAGCTATTCCAAAATATACCAGTCACTATAGTAGACAAGAAAATCCAGGAAAAGTTTTTATTGACCACGATTTAAATATTTCGAAACTTTACAAAGACTATTTCATTGACTGGTGTGAGGAACGTGGACTGACACCTGTATCCGAGGATAAGTATAGACGCATTTTCTGTACGGAATATAATATTGGCTTCAGACTACCAAAAAGTGACACCTGTAGTACCTGTGATATGCTCAGAATTAAAATTGACGATCCCTCTGCCGATGCGCAAGAAATAAATCGGAATAAAGTAAAATTAGAACTTCATCAAAGGAGGGCAGAAGCCATGCAGCACAGTTTGAAAACGGAAATAGAAAACGCAAAAACTAACGGAGATACTTTTGTCATTTGACTTACAGCAAGCATTGCCTGTCCCAAATTTAACAGTAGGGCCTGCTTTTTATCTACGTAAAGCCTGGGTATACAATCTAGGGATTCATGATTGTGTCACAGGCAAAGGTTACATGTACATGTGGCCAGAAAATGTTGCCAAGAGAGGTAGCGATGAAATAGCAAGCATAGTGTATAAACATTTGCGAGAAAATACGACTAGAGGGAGTAACAAAAATCTTATAGTTTATACTGATAACTGTTCCGGGCAAAACAAAAACTGGACTATTATGTGCTTGTGGCAGCAACTGGTAATAGATGGATGGTTTAAATCAGTTGAGCATCGATTTTTGGTGGTGGGGCATACTCACCTTCCTTGTGATCGAGATTTTGCATTAATAGAAAAATACAAAAAAGGCATGAAACAAGTTTATGAACCGAATGATTGGTATCAAGCTGTCAAAAAAGCAAAAAGAACAAATCCGTTTGTTGTGACTGTTATTAAGCAAGAGGATATTTTATCATTTAAAGATTTACAAAATCAAATTGTTAAGAAAAGTGTTTTGGATGACAAGGAAAAACTAAAATTTAGTCAGGTTAGCCATTTCAAGTTATGCCAAGAAGATCCAAATAAAATGTTCATTAAACATGTCATTAACGAAGATTTTAGAAGTGTCACAATGAAAAAAAGAGGAATGAGAAATAATATTTCTTTGACTGATTTGAAAAGGAAATATAAAGAACTGCTTCCTTTTAATGAAAAAAAGATATCTAATCTTTCTGAGCTAGTAAAATTTATTCCACCGGCATATATTCATTTTTATCAAGAGATTGGAGCATGTAATGTTGTTGAACATCCGAATTCGGAGGAAAATGTTGAGGACCTTGATGTTGACAGTGATCAAGAAAACAAGAGCGACGATGACGGCGACGCTTATGAGTAATGCACATTGTACATTTTCTTACTTTAGAAAAATTAGATAAGTTCGTAAGAATGATTCATGTTTTTGTATTTTTTCTATTTTGTTTTCTTTAAAGGTTTCTGTTTTGGCAAAATCAGAAATGTTTTTATTTTTAAGGCAAGAAAAAGATAAGCCACTTTTTTTTATAGAAAAACCGGTTTATTAAAAAAAAAATTGAATTTTAAGTTTGTTTTATTAATGTGTTCAAAAGTAAATAATTTTGTCATGATATGACGATTGTTTCAATTTTGTACAGTTAAAATCATGATTTCAGGATTTGATTGGATATTTAAAATGCATTTTTCTCAAAACTAACTTTTTGGGCATATCCCCTTCTTCTGCCAAGGTCTTCAATTATGTTCTTTTGGACATATTTTGTAGAAAAGCAGGGTACAGGGCTGTAAGCATTATGATTCACAAGGACTTTTATTCTCATTATTTATTTAAAGCAATTGACACGTTTGAAAATCACAAAGAAGAACGCCTATTTCAGTTGTGTGTTGTATACAGGGTGTCGCACGGTGGATGGCGTATTAGACGTTTATGGAGAACTAAAAAGCGAATCATTTTGAAAATTTGGCAACCGGGATAAACGACCATGATCTACACTTTAAAAATATTTTTGACCGTGCGGTGTTGCCGCTTCTACTCCAAACTTGTGGCAACATCACTATTTAAAATAGAACACCCCGTATTAAATTGCATATTTGGATTCTACATAAAATTCTGAGCAGATTTCATGTGATATACCCTATACCTAAGTTCAACTGTTTTGGAAATATTGACAGTTGAAAATTGACTTTTTGCAACTTTGACAGGCTGTAAAACCTAATTGGTTAATTTCAGAGGAAAACCGATTTCACACTCCTATCTTAGATTTTGATAAACAATCATTTGACACCAACTTTGAACTTAACCGGAGATTAAATTTAACTGAAATTTTTAATCATGGATTTAATTCTAAGTTGGTGTCAAATGATAGTTTATAAAAATCTAAAGCAGGAATGTAAAATCGGTTTTCCTCTAAAATTAACCGTTCAGGTTCTACAGCCTGTCAAAGTTGCAAAAAGTCGATTTTCAACTGTCAATATTTCCAAAACAGTTGAACTTAGGTATAGGGTATATCACATGAAATCTGCTTAGAATTTTACGTAGAATCCAAATATGCAATTTAATACGGGGTGTTCCATTTAAAATAGTGATGTTGCCACTAGTTTAGAGTAGAAGCGGCAACACCGCATGGTCAAAAATATTTTTATAACAAAAAACAGAAAAAAAGTTGGATTACGAAAGTTAGAGTTTCAGCAAAAAATTTAAGATGTCTCCACTATATAAGAAAATTCAATATGTCTAATCAATTTTTTGTAAATTATTTCAATAAGTTAAAATCAATATATCGTAGAATTATAAAGGCAACTAAGCAACTTTATTATGTTAAGAGAATTACGTCTTCTTCTAACAAGCAGAAGACAGCCTGGCAAATTGTAAATGAACTTCGAGGAGATAATAAGTGATTCAAGGAATGTTTGGGTTCCAAATTAAACGCTACTGATTTAAATAACTTTTATTGCAATATAGCCAACCATTTATCAAGCCTCATAAATAGTTATTTATACACCAAGTGAGTTAAATGAATGTTTATTCATGAGAAGAAAGTTTAACCCACGAGCCCTAGCGAGTGGGTTAATTTTCTTCGAGTGACAATGGGAATGCGAAACTAGTTTTTCAAAATCTTTGTAAATGAAATCAAGAAAAAAATTTAAAAATACGAGAAATTTATGTTTTTTTCGTATAGTTTATATTTTTTCCTGATAATATTCAAAAAGATTGTGAAAACCTAATTTAATATCGACACTGTCACTTTTTCTTCTCTACAAAATGGTGGTATTAAATTTAAAATCCGACGTTTCGTTCGTCTGGAAACTTCATCAATTTATTTTTTTTAAATACGGAACTGCTTTTTTTACTGTGTTATTGAAAGATTATAAACAATATCGGTTTTAGGATGCCCAAAGATGACAAAATCGCAAATAAAAAATCCAGGTCCGTATTTAAAAAAAGTAAGTCGATGATGGCCACCTGAAGACGAAACGTCGAATTTTAAATTTAATAGCTCCATCTTCTGAAGAGAAAAAAGTGACAACGATAAGCCCAGGAAAAAATAAGAAAATAACAGAAGACAGACTTGTAAAATTGAATGGAAAAATGTCTGAGCAAATTTCCAAAGAATTGGGAGTTTCGCAAGGGAGTGTGTTGGGCCCTATTTTGTTTGTGCTTTATGTGAAAGATATAGTGGATGTAGTTAATGATGAGCATAATTTGGGATTACATCTTTTCGCTGATGATACCTGGATGATTTCAATAAGTTACCTAATAATATTAAAAATAGTTTATCTCTGAATGGTTTCAAGAAAAATTGGAAATTGTTTTTGGTTAGGGTAAATAATCTTGTTTTCTAAATCAGCATAGTCCTTGTACATTTAACGAGACATATTTATCAGGTTTTTGTCCATTTTATCAATTTTCACTCTTGTCTTTGTCCATTTTAATAATTGTACAGTTGTATTTTGCAATGATGTTTTTGATTGTTTTGTTATGATTCCTTGTTTATATTGATTGATTGTTTCTGTTAGTAATGTACTTTGCTTTGTAAAATGGTAAAACTGTAAATTTTTGTAAACTAGTGTGTATTTGCTAAATAAAGGATTATTATTATCATTACCAAAACGCATGGTTTAGAAAATATAAATAAAAAACTGAAAAAGTTCGAAAATTTCGTGGTTTTTCGACTCCCCTCAAGTGAGTACAGGTTCCTCGAGGTCGAAAACTCAGATTTTACTCCACAGACTACCCACAAATGATATACCAAGATATCATTAACTTCGGAATACTTTCCAGCAGAAAGTACTTACCTGCTGGACTATTTATGTATTAGAAAAAAGCTTGATTTTACGCAAGTGGAAGTTATTATTGGTAATTTTTGATACTTTTTATGCAAACTATTTTTCAATAGAAATTATCCAAGGATTAGCAACAAGTTTTTAAACTCTATAGGAGTGGAAGAAACCTTAAAATAAGTCAAAAATTGAACGGAGATGAGATTTAAATCTGATATTGTTTATCTAGAATTAACTTGTATTTCAATATGCTGCGGGTATTCCGTGAATACATAAATAAATAAATAAACATGGTGAGAAGAACCAGCAAACATGTTTCTAATAGCTAACCTTGTGTTATAAACTATTGTTTTTTTGGAAAGGATACAATAAATGGCAGGGCTACTTACACAAATACAAAATAAAATTATGTTTCAAATGTAGCACAAGAACAAGAAAGGAAAAGTATGTGTACGATCGGCTCCAAAATTTACACAGTAATAATAATGTACAGCCAACGCTAAAGTCTACATTAAAAAATAGACTATATTGGAAATTTTCAACAACAAAACTACTAGCTAGAGTTAAGCCTTGTTCCTGCAACAAATCGGCAACGCCAAATAGACCCTTTTACATTTGTATATTGCATTTTATCAAAGTTTTCAAGCCAAAATCCTTGACAATGTATTCAATTCTTAAAGCCAAGAAACCTTATAGAACTTCTATTAAAAACCAGCTGCAAATAAGAGATTTGACTTGATTCAAATAAATAAAAGCCTCTTG
The DNA here is from genome assembly GCA_917834065.1 of Ceutorhynchus assimilis. Lineage (NCBI taxonomy): Eukaryota > Metazoa > Arthropoda > Insecta > Coleoptera > Curculionidae > Ceutorhynchus > Ceutorhynchus assimilis. Next base: position 35,593,324 of record OU892283.1, on the reverse strand, counting down.
GATATGAACAATCAAAACATTCAGTAGGTACTTTATGTCGACACAGTGTTGAACAAAAGTAAATTTGATGAAATCTTAAAAATGTCAACCAGTGAAGTATACAAAATAAGCCCAAATAGCATGAAGTTTATCAATTCAAAGTACCATAATGTTCATAAATTTCCAACTGATATTTTTTGTATATTGTATATTCAGTGCTGCCAACTATAGTACAGTGAAGTTCGGATATAGCAAACCCGTTTTAAGAGTTATAACAAACGCTTTTCCAAATTTCCATAAGACCAATTTTGTAATTTTGGACATAGTGAGCAAATTCCAGACTTCACTGTATTTACAACAGAAAAAGTATCCAAAATGTAAAACCGCCTTTAAAAATCTGCTTGGCAATATCCGATAAGAAACAGAAACGAGCCTTAAGAAACGCCAACAAACAAAACCGACAAATTCCTAACCTACCTTATAAAGCAGGTCCGGCAAAGTTTATTCGGCCCTATACAGTCGTCGTGACAAAAGGCACCGCATTTTTTGCACACGACCATCGCTTTCAGGTTGCAGGCGCACGAATCCAACTGATGGTGATGCTTGGGCTGTTGCACCGCCATCTGGTTTTGCATAACGGCCGCCGGATGGTCGGCCGTAATAACATTTTCGCCGCCGATTATCGTGTAATTGTTCAAGTGGCTCTCGATGCTGACGTCGCCGTAAACCACTCCGGGCGGTAACCGTTGGCGGCGCGTAACCGCTTGGGTACCAGGGTTCGGACATTGGACGATAAAGTCGTTGGGTTGTTGTACTGTCGGGTGGTCGGCTTCGACGCTGGCCGGACGCCCTCTGCCGGCCATTAGTTGGGACATGCTGCCTACTGGTGGGTTGTTGAGACCTGCTGCTATGGTGGGTTGTTGGGCTGGAGGTGCCGAAGATGATCGAGGGACGTTGTTGTGTTGGTCGACAACGCCAGTTCTTTGGACGAGAATGTATTGGCCCACCGCGCCTACTGGATTTTGACCTTCAACAATCTGGAAAGGAATTTTAATGTTGAATTATATGTTTCTGGATGGTGTTAAAAACTCTTATCTGAAACTGGCGAAAATGAAGGATTTCCAGTGTAGGAAGTCGCTACTAGAATTGTATTTGTCATTTCAATAAGAGTTACAAAATAAACTACTAATGTAAAAGACACGTGACTGTACCCAAAAATATTACATCTGTTATATGTATATGATACATAAACATACTTTTAATTATTATTACCTGGTAAACAATACCTGATGTGGTATGGTTATGGGCCCATGGTACCGATGCTGCAAAAATGCCAGCAATTAATTTTATTTCGCCAGGATCCTCTGACTCTGTGTGGAAACCCATTGGAAAAATTTAAACAAGCTCGTGATATTTATATGGTTGCAACAGCTTTAAATAATGAACCTAAAGAAAAGCAAGTAGCTATATTTTCTAATATGATTGATCCAGAATCGATGAAAATAATTAATACTTTACCTATTAAACAAAATAAAAAAAAGAAAATTAAAAAAGTGCGTTAAAAACAATGGTAAATCTAGTAGATATAGTGAAAGTTGTTTTTTTTTTTTAATGCCGTGTGTGTCAAGTAATCATCATTTAGTTTTTGTAATGTGACTTCTCATTGAAATAAATATGTAATTAGTTGTTCAATGCAGTCTATATTTTTGCCAATCCAAGTGGTTATGGGCCCAGACATAGATAGAAATAAAAGCTGATAGTATTTAAGTGTGGGGGCCAAAAACAAAAGTAGAAGAGAAACTTTTGTTGTACTGTGAAAGGCAGGTACGTCCTTCAAGTTGGGTCGAGCGGTTGTTGAAAATTATGATGGAGTAGGACCAAGGCAATAAAAGCTGGGTGTTGTGGGAGTTTCAGACAAGAGTCATATTAAAAGGGAGAGGGCTTTATGATTTTGCTAGTGGTGAAAAACAGAAACCTTCATCTGCTGGAGAGGACCTTGAAAGCTAAGGCTCAAGAATTAATTGTTTTAAAAGTTGGTCCGTTAACCCATTTATTGTCATGTCAAATGTGGACCAAATTAAAGTCAATTGAAAAGGAATCCCAAGTAAGTGTACAGTTGCGTTCAAAAAAAAGTAGTACAACAAAAATCTCCAAAATCTCCTGGTCTATCATACAATAATTAAATTTATAACCAAAAATGACATTACTTTGGCATTTTTCGACAAGTTTTTAACTTAGAAAGCTTCGGATGACATTATTTTGGCATTTTTCCACCCGTTTTTAACCTAGAATATGTCATCGCCTGAACCCAACATATTTTGAAATGTTTATTTATTGTTAAAATTTTGTATGTTACACTGGGAGCTCAAATTAGGTTTAATAATTCTTGTACTACTTTTTTTTGATCGCAACTGTACATTTACTGCAGCAGAAGTTTTTCAATATGTCCTTTAGTGACAATAATGACACTGAAAACAAACACTTTACCAGATATTTGGAAGTTATCAAAAGTAATCCCTGTTTTTAAGAAGGACGACAAATCAGATATCAAAAACTATAGGCCCGTTCCATTATAATCTTGCCCTGCCAAAGTATTCGAAAGTATAATTTATAAATATGTGTATATTTCAGTAGTAAATAAAATTAATCCTGAACAACATGATTTTCTGTGCAAAAAGTCAACAGCCACCAATTTATGTCACATTACACCATACATATCTGAGAATCTAAGTATCTGAGGGTTTTCGATATCAAATGACAAGTTAATGTGATATACAGTGATTTTGCAAAAGCGGGTGTCACACAATGTTCTCTTAAGAAAACTTTATGCAGAATTTGGGTTCAGTGATAATTTGATAGGTTTCTTTGATTCATATTTACATGATAGAGAGCAACGGGTGGTTTTTGTGGTTAATCTTAATTCATAAAAAATATAAAAACAAGGAATATGGAAATGGTTACAGTACTAGAGCTGACGGTGATCTTCGGCTTCCAATACCAAAAAGTGCTCTTACTAAGAATTCACTGATTTATGAGAGCCAAAAAATTTATAATCATTCACCTCGAGTGTATAGAAGTATTCAGGACATTAAATTCTTTTCGAGAAAGGTTAAATTGTTTTTACAGGACAGAGCATATTATACTTTGAACGATTTTTATTCCAAAACTTTTTAGACTGGTATGGTTGTGACTGTTTCTTCTATAAACTATATTTTAGACAGACTTTTTAAATTTTAATGAGGAAGTAAACCTTTATGTATTGTAGGCTTTATTTTTAGACATATTTGGTGTGACTGTTGTTTTATCATTTTATTTCACCTTTCTTGTACTTACATGTTCGTTTGTTTTATTGATGTATATCGTCTTATTTATTTTACAGTTTTATGACATTTTTTATAATGCAATTTAGTGACTTTGAATATTTCATTTAAATTTAATTTTTCCTTTATCTAATTAGGTATCTATATACAGGGTGTCCCACGGTGGATGTCGTATTAGACGTTTATGGAGAACTAAAAAGCGGATCATTTTGAAAATTTGGCAACCGGGATAAACGACCATGATCTACACTTTAAAAATATTTTTGACCATGCGGTGTTGCCGCTTCTACTCTAAACTAGTGGCAAAATCACTATTTTAAATGGAACACCCCGTATTAAATTGCATATTTGGATTCTACGTAAAATTCTAAGCAGATTTCATGTGATATACCCTATACCTAAGTTCAACTGTTTTGGAAATATTGACAGTTGAAAATTGACTTTTTGCAACTTTGACAGGCTGTAGAACCTGAACGGTTAATTTTAGAGGAAAACCGATTTTACATTCCTATCTTAGATTTTTATAAACTATCATTTGCAAAAGTTTTATTTTATTCAAGTAAATATTACTACAATTTTGATATTTTTTGAGCTACCCTGTATGCTGTTTGACTTGCAACCATTCTAAGTGCACCTAATATGATTATCAGACATGCACCAACTTTTGGCCTTGTTTATATTTTGATTGTGCTATTACTAAAAAAAAATCCCATATGTTGCACACTTAAGGGGATTGAGTGCGCCTCGATGCCAAAATATTTTTTCCTGCGCGAAGCACCTAAGGCAGTCTATCATTGTATTCTTCCCTCCCTATTAATACTCCTTAGTGGGAATGAGATGAATGAAACAAGGAATGCATTGCGTTCTTAGTTTCAACGTAACTTTTTAGCAGTTGAAGTTATATCAAATTTTTTTTTCGCATTCGATTTATAATATAGGGAAGAATGGCGCTATCTTTTTAGAAATCCGGTAATAGAAACGAGTTCTCGAAAAATTACAAAAATGTAATTTAAACTGGAAAAAAACGAGAAAATTAATCAGTTTATGGTGTCTTTTTTATTTAGCGCCAATCTTATGTGTGTTAGCAATACAATAGCACAAACCAGAATCCCAAAAATCATCTAGTTTTTTTTGTAGAAATTAACTTAATTCTTCTTGTCTTTTGCCTGTCTCTGTTATACCCGCAGCAAACCCTATGGCTCTTTCCTCCGCCTGATTTGCGATAAATTTTAAATCGCTATCAAGAAGGATCCAAGGCCAACCGGCCCAACAGTAGCCCAATGTAATAATCGCGATGAACCTCGCATCTTTATTAGCATTAACTTGTTGGGAGTCGTATAGTTCGACGTGCGTTACAATATATTTTAAACGGCGCATTCAATACCCTTAAGTAATGACACTGTATAATTCAGAATTTAACTGTAACAGATCTATTTTTAGAAAAGACAGAAACTATGAGCTGATAGGCAAAAAACAAGGGGGTGGTGTTTTTCTTGCAGTTAAAGATGGTCTTGTAGCTTGCGATTATGATATTTTTGATAATGATCTAGAGGCTTTGTGTGTAAAAATTAATTTTGACCATAGAACGGTTGTGTATGTGGTAGTTGTATACTTTGTAGGTAGCGGTCTTAATTCATATAGAAAATTCTATGATTGTATTGGGACAGGAGTTGTTGATGGTGACTGCATTATTGCAGGCGATTTTAATCTTCGTGACTTCGTAAAAGGTTTCAAGTTTCGTACAGATTGATAATATAAGAAATATACACAATGTAATCTAGATTTATTACTGGTTAGCGCTCGTATACAGGGGGGTAAGGAAAATATTGATGATAAACCTTTGTTGCATGTTGATCAGTATCATCCTGCATTGATTGCAAGATTTGACTCTGATAATGAATGTAGTGTATGTGAGAAGTTAACAAATGCAAAATTTAATTTCAAAAAAGCAAATTTCAACCTTATGTATAGTTTAATTTTAAATCAGAAATGGGAGAGTCTTTATGTACTTGTGTTAATGAGGTACTAAGTAAGTTCTATGATATTATGCATGCCGTATTTATTAAATGTGTTCCTTTGTCAACACAACTTGGTCGAACATTTCCTGTTTGATATAATGGGAAAATCATAACTAATAAAACAAAAGGAAACCTATTTTAGAAAGTTCAAATCCACCAATTAAGTCTTCTTTCTGGCAAAGTAAATATAGGAATATTAGAACCCTAATTAAAAAGAGAATTAAATTGGCCTATACTAAATACTTAAATAGAGTAGAAGAGAGTCTGAATCAGAATCCAAAGTATTTCTGGTCTTATATCAAGGAACGAAAGGATGACTCTGATATTCCTACTGAGGTGAATTACAATAATATCCTGTTCTCTGGTAGGTACAAAGAATATTGCTTCGAGAGTAATTCATTCAAGGATCATTTTTGTGATTTGCCTTTTACAGTGGAAGAAGTCCTTGCCGCGCTTAAAAAGTTAAGGGGGAATAGAGCTATTGGGCCGGACGGTCTGCGGTTATATTATTAAGAGATGTGGTGAATTGTTACTACAGCCTTTGATGTATATTATTATTATTAATCTTAGTTTGAAGACCTGAGGGTGTGGCGAATGAGCAAGGTTATCCCGATATTTAAAAGTGGAGCTCGACGGGACATTGTCAATTACAGACCTGTTTCAATAGTTAATTCAGTTTCCAAGGTTTTTGAAATACTCCTTTACAACAGGATTTTTGACCAGGTTAAATTTGATCTTAGTAAGTCTCAACATGAATGTGTCAATAATAGAACGCAAGTGGATGTCATCTTTACTGAATTGGAGAAGGCTTTTGAAAAAATAAAACATAGTTTCATGGTGTTATAATTAAGTCTCTACAAGAGAGCAATGTATCGAATAATTTAATTAATCTGGTAACTTCTTATTTATCTGGAAGACAACAATATTTGGAAATCAAGGGGGGACGTTCTGATATATTTGAAAGTACTTCTGGAGTTCCTCGATGGTCAAATTTGGGACCTCTTTCATTTGTCATAGCAATCAATGGGGTGTGTCAGGTGGTAAAAAGTTGGGAGTCATTATTGTTTGCTGATGACTTCAAATTGTTTTTGGAAATTGTAACCTTGGATGTTGTGACTGTTTGCTGGCAGATTTGGATAGGGTTGTTGAGTAGTGTAATACAAATGGTTTCAAGCTTAACACCAAAAAGTGTTCCTCTATGTTTTTTCTTTGAAGAAGAATGTTATTAATAAGGAATATACTATTAATGAAGAAACCAACTCGGTTCAAAAGGATTTAGGAGTACTGTTTGATAAATAATGAAGCACATAGAATATTGGGTTTTATTATCTGATCTGCCAAGCATTTTAATGTGGATGTATGTGTTAGGCTATTTGACGGTCTCGTGTTGCCACGATTGGAATATGGGAGTATAATCTAGTCATCCTTATATGAGGTATGGTGCAAATCTATTGAACGAGTCCAGAGAAAATTCCTGAAATATGTTTTTTTTTGAAAAGGTTTGGCTTCTACCCTACTCAGGTATATAACCATAATAGACTTTTGAATTTGTTTATTAGACTCTCTCTCAAGAATAGGCGAATAAAAATATGCCTTATTTACATTTATGAACTCATAAATAATGTTATAATAATATAAATAGTCCTCACATTTCATCTCAGCTGCCATTTTTAATGAATCGTGTCTACAACCGACAGAGAAATATGTTTTCTTTGGACTTTCCTAGGACAAATTTGTATAAAAATTCTCCAGTTTACTGTATGTGCAATTATTTTAAGATATATGCAAGTGACATGGATATAAACACTATTACTTTAGGACAATTTACTAAAATTATAAGTGAGAAACTTTTTATTTCCCAGGCTCAGGAGAAGACAAATTTGTTTTATTGTTAGGTACCTACAGGGTGACATTTTAAAAACTTACAATGGCTATATCTCAGGAACCAAAAAAAAATATAAAAAATCCCTGAAAGCAATTTCTATAGTAGGGAAGGGGAAACAAAATTATGTAATAACTAACTTGTTTTCACTCACCCCCTCACCCCCAGCTACCCCAACTTACTAATCTTAAATGACACCCTCCTACTTGTGATACCTTATCTGAAAGCTCTTGAAAAATGCTTTTCAATGGTACCCTACAAGCTAGGATTCGATGTAATTATTTTCAAAATAAAACCATTGAAATGTGAATTGAATTTTTGACTATTAATTTAATAAAACTTTAAAAACATTTTTTTACTATCGTAGGATTAATCTTGAGGCTTAAAAATTTTAGGCTTGCTTGGATTCGATGTGATTGTTTTTGGATTATTGGGTAAATAAAACTTCATTCATTTGAATTAAAATTGTATTTTTTTAGACTTGTCAATTTTTTCAGGTTCCCAAAACAACGAATAAACAAAAAATAATGCAAGCCTAAAATTTTTAAGCCTCAAGATTAATCCTACGATAGTAAAAAAATGTTTTTAAATTCTTATTAAATTATTAGTCAAAAATTCAATTCACATTTCAATGGTTTTATTTTGAAAATAATTACATCGAATCCTAGCTTGTAGGGTACCATTGAAAAGCATTTGTTAAGAGCTTTCAGATATGGTATCACAAGTAGAGGGGTGTCATTTAAGATTACTAAGTTGGGGTAGCTGGGGCCAGGTTACTACTCCTTTACCTTTACCTGCTCTAAGGTTATTACATAATTTTATTTCCCCCTCCCTACTATAGAAATTGTTTTTAGCGATTTTTTATATATTTTTTGGTTCCTGAGATATAGCCATTGTAAGTTTTTAAAATGTCACCCTGTATATTGTATAGTATAATTTTGGTTTTTCGAAAGAGTTTTTGCTCGTGAAACCTCCAAGAAAACCTCATATATTTAAGAAGTGTAATTATCGTTTACTAGTCTTAAGATCGGTATCTGTAATTGGCATTTGCTGTTGATACTGTATTAATAAATAAATAAATAAATAAATAAATGAATAAATAAGTTATTTGAGTGAAAGAAGTCAAAAAACTAAAATACATAACACATTTTCAAAACAAATCTATAATGATATTGGGATCCACAAGGTAGTGAATTCGGTCCTTTATTATTTATTCTATAAACAAAGTGTCCCACCGGGAACCAAATCGACCTATAAATGAAAAATTGTATGCAGAAAATTTTTGAAAATTTTACAGTATACTAATGTCAATAGGGGCAATCCGGCTAAAATATTTTCAAGATGGTGGCACTTCCAGTTATACCGGAAGTAGACGTCAATTGGCCTATTTTAAATGAGTCACCCTGTATGTGATTGCATATTGGGATTATAGCTACATAAAATTCTGAGTAGATTTCGTTGGATATACATATCCTATACCTAAACTCAACTGTTTTGGAAATATTGATACTTGAAAATTGACTTTTTTGGAACTTTAATATGCTGTAAAACCTAAACGGTTGATTTTAGTGGAAAACCAATCACATTCTTGTCTTAGATTTTCATAAACTATCATTTGACACCAACTTTGAATTTAACCGGAGATTAAATTTAACCGGAATTTTTGATCATGGATTAAATTATTTGGTGTAAAATGATAGTTTATGAAAATTGGTTTTCGTCTAAAATTAATCGTTTAGGTTTTACAGCCTGTCAAAGTTGCAAAAAAGTCAATTTTCAACTGTCAATATTTCGAAAACAGTTGACTCTAGGGTATATCACATCAAATCTGCTCAGAATTTTACGTAGAAACCAAATACATATTATTATGTAATTACATATCTTATTTAAAATAAGCAAGTTGACTCAACTTCCGGTATAACGGAAACTTGGCTCAATAATCGATTAGACGACAGCTCAATTAGTATAGCCGGATACAACCTATTCAGAAAAGACAGAGGCCTAGCAGGGGGTGGGACATGTATTTACATGTTCGTTCCAAACCCTTACTGTTGAATCTTTATGGATTGATGTAAGAATTGACAACCTAAATCTGTTATGTTGCATCTATAGAATAGATTACTCCACAAAGGAAACATATAGAAATGATTTCAGCCATAACAGAAGCGTGTTCTCTGGAAATTCCGGTATTTATCGTAGGAGACTTCAATTATCCCCAAATAAATTGGAAAAATTTGAGCTTATATAAATCAGACAAATCAAATCAACTTTTCTTAGAAAATTACCACTTAATGAAAGGTTGTAAACTTTCCAACTCGTTTCGGAAATGATCAAAAACCGTTACTTGATCTCATTCTGGTCAATGACAAAAAGCTAGTATTTGATATAAACCATGATGCACCAATAGGCTACAGTAACCATGTTGTAATCACAGCTCAATCACAGCTCAAAAGCAGAGATAGACCAACCCACAAAGTCACCAAAAAAAAATTTTGGAAAGCAGACTACAATGAAATTAACTTGTTTTTAAGCCAACAAGACTTTGATACAACACATCCATCAGGAAACAAATATGAGATGTTCACTAACATACTACAGCAGGCTATATCCAAATATGTCCCATTAATATCATTCAAAGTCAATCCAAAAAACCCTGGTTAAACAATTATCTATTCAATGAAATCAACAAAAAAAGGAGACTATGCAACATTTACAGAAATTCTCCAAGTGAACAAAACTACTCCGTTTATAGAATTCAAAACAACCAACTCAAAAACAGAATCCGGGAAGCACAGAGAAACTTTGAAAAAAAATTGCATTATCAAACGACAACATACAATTTTTCAAATATGTAAAACGCACTCTTAATACAAGAGTCTCCAAAATTACTTCAAAAGATCCGTCCACAGGAACTCCAATTACGGATGATTACGCAATAGAGTTTTCTCAAGAGACGATGATCTAGAGCTCCCAGAACTTCCTGAATCAACAAAATCCAACAACAGATTAACTTTGATCGTTTTTACCACTGACAGGGTTTCTGATGCCATTAACTAATTGAAGAAAGACGCCAGTCTTCGTCCTGATAACATTCCGGTAGTATTTCTTCAAAATTGCAACGAAGCAATAACCAAACTTCTAGCAGACGCCATGAATGAGAAAATGAAGAGTGGAAGACTACCAGACATATGGACACATGCTATTGCGGGTATTGCGGCTTCAGGGGCGAGGCTCTTCAATGGTTTGCCTCTTACCTTGGTGGACGCAGGCAGTCTGTGGTTGTTCCCGGCGCCAGGTCTTCAGCACTTGAGGTGCGTCATGGGGTCCCTCAGGGATCGGTGTTGGGTCCTTTGTTGTTTCTGGTCCATGTCAATGATCTGTCCTTGGTAAACATTACTGGGAGATTCACTTTTTTTGCAGACGACACATCTATTGTATGGCACGACAGAGATACTGATCAATTGAGGTACCGGATATCGGAGGATCTGGCAATGGTCAAAAGCTGGTGCAGTGCAAATCTCCTCTCTTTTAACGTCGCCAAAACTAGCCTTGTTTGTTTTAGGGGTGATGTCCGGGAAGTGAGGCTGGAGGGTGAGGATCTGCAGGCCAAATTAGAGAATAGGTTTTTGGGTGTTCATATTGACTCTGGCTTGAAATTTGAGTCCCATATCATGGGATTAAGCAGTAAGCTGTCCTCGGCATGTTTTGCCATAAGAACTACTAGATTTGAGCTTGGTTTGCTAGTAGCGCGGACAGTCTACTTTGCTCTTTTCGAAAGCCACCTACGCTATGGCATTCCATTCTGGGGTGTGGCTTCCCAGAATCTACTGAATATTATCTTTCTTCTGCAAAAAAAGGCTGTTCGTGCCATTGTTAATGTTGGTTACAGAGACTCATGCAGACCCCATTTTATTTCTCAAAAGATTCTTACTCTTACTGGTCTCTTCATTCTTGAAACTGCATCGATTATTTTTAAGAACCCAAGAAATGACCGTGATCCTGTTCGTGTACGCATCACTCGGCAAATTCATGACCTTCCATTGCCGGTTCCCTCAAGCGCACTGGTGCAAAGGTCAATTATTTATGAGGGAAGAAAAATATTCAACCACCTTCCCGTCGTGATCAGAAACGCGCGGGGCTTGAAGCATTTTAGAAAAATTCTCAAGACGTTTCTCATCGAAAAGGCCTACTACAGAACTGAGGAATATTTTAATGACACCATTTAGTGCTCTGGTGCTTTTTGTGGCTGATGGTGCTTGTATAATTTGCATATTTTTGTTTGTTTTTTTTTTTTAATGTTTTTTTTTTGTGTGTGTTTATTCGACGGTTTCTTACCTATTTATGACTTACCTATTTATTGTTATTCACCTAGAATTAGTCTGCTTTGTCCACAAAAATGTTTATTTTTTTTTGACAATAAAGCACATTTGATTTGATTTGATTTATTGTAACTCCACTTTACAAAAAGGGCGGTAAACAACTACCTTCTAACTATAGACCAATAAGTTTGACTTCCAATATTTGCAAATGTTTTGAGAAGGACAAAAGAATTAACCCCATTCCTCCTTGAAACTGGAGCCATAACAGACCATCAACATGGATTCCTTCTAAAAAAGTCGACCATTACCAACCTCACAATTTGTTTGAACACCTGGACACAAAGCTTTGATAGGAATAAACAAACCGACATCGTCTACTTAGATTTTGAGAAAGCATTCGACAAAGTGCCATTCAATAAAATGCTTCACAAGATAGACCACTATGGTATTGGTGGTAATCTATTTGGAATAATAGAATAAATGGAGTACTCTCTGGAGTACATGTGGCTCTCAGCGGGATAGCCCAAGCTACAGTGCTTGGTCCTTTGCTCTTTTCAGTTTATATCAACGACTTAGCAAGGCAAATAAAAACATGTATAATATTTTTTGCCGATGACGCTAAGCTGTTTGTAAACTCCAGAGAACTAAGTCTAAAGAGCTGCAAGAAGATCTTCATAGAATAGAGCAATGGTCGAAAACCTGGAGTATGAAATTAAATGAAGAGAAATGCACGGTACTCAGTATTGGAATAAACAACACAATTACACCCTATTCACTAAAAGCTACCAATCTAAATAACGTCGATCAACAGAGTGATTTTGGCGTCATCATCAGTCCAGACTTCAAATGGGAACGACATATTCATAGGATAGTGAAAAAAGCAAACTCGTTCATTTATTGGCATCCAAAAAGCATTTTCAGACCACTCAATGGACACCACACTGAAACTATATAAAACTTATATTAGACCAAAACTTGAATATGGCGAAACAATATGGAATGCTTACTTTGTAAAGGACATCGAGCTTTTCAAAGACATGTAACAAGAATACCACCAGAATTATCACAGTTAGACTCTATTAATATATATTTATTTTTTGACCTCAAAACAGTATAACTTATACTGGCTACAAGACTACTTTACGAGAAAGGCGTTTCAGAGGAGATCTTATTGAGACCTACTCTCAATATCTTCCATGCGAATGTAAATGTACACATTTGAGGACACAGGAAAAAACTGGAAAGGGAGAAGAACGCAAAACTACCCCGTAAAAACTTTTTGACAAACAGAATTGTCTATTATTGGAATGCATTATCGGCAAACACTGTGAGCGCTCCAAGTATTAACTCATTCAAAAACAGACTAGATAATCAACGGGAAGTGCTGACTAGTGTGAACACTCACTTCGGACTGTAAATAAACAAGCTGAATATTTTGAAAAGCTAAAAAAGAACCACGGAAATTAAAATAGCAGTTTCCTCGGGCATTTATTACCGCTTACTGTTGTAACTAATAATAATAATGATAATAATAATAATAATGTCAAAAAAATAATGAATTGATTTATTTCTAATGGCAATAAAACTTCTTTCTGAAAATTGTGAGTTTCAAAATTCTGATAAAACAGTTAGAGATGAAATTGTTTTAATTTCTAATGACAAGGAAACTCAAAATTAAATTATAAAGCAAGGTGAAATACCTCTAAGGGCCGGTATCATAAAGCTGGTTGACCGTTTTAAAAAATAAACAAAATTATGACAAAAAAGAACTAAAATCGGAAAAATCATACATAAAGAATAAAAGTGATGATGTAACTTATTGGAAGGATGATAAGTGAAAGCCAGCTGTAATTGTCAAAAAACATCCAGCTCCAAAGTCGGTCAGAATTAAAGACAATTTCAAGAATCAAACATAGGAATCACATTGACATTGAAAAATCGTACGATATGGGTAAACTAACTTATAGATTTCTTTATTCGATCAATATGTTTACAATTACAATTACAAATTGGTAGAGAACATTTTACCCAGTTACCAAAACTGTAAATAATCCTTCGCAGATATTAGTAGATAAGCTTGAAAATGAAAATTGTACAAATATACCAGTTGAAAATATTTCAAACCCTATACAAGAACAAAATAAAAATTCAACAGAATTACAATCATCTGTTAAGGTTTGGAAAAAAAAGTCAGGTAGAATTTTAGAAGAGATTGTTTCATTCTAAGACTAGATTCAGAGCACATTTTACCTATTCACTTGGCTCAACATCATACATTTTTCTACTCACTCACTTCAGGACTTAAAGCTGAGCCTTGCGGCAAAACGGCCATAGTCACGGGAATCCCCTGGCCAGAGGTAGTGAACACGTGCCGCACAACGACCGGCGGACTGGCTTGACGTTGCTGGAATGGCAATCCCGGCCTGACTTTCTGACCCAGCGTCTTCAGACCATTGTTGTTATCTAAAAACAATTTACACAAATCAAAAATAGGTATTATTACAGGTTCGAGAAATAAAAAAAATTATCATTACGTACACCTACTTGCAATCTGGAAATTTCCAGAAGCCGGCAACGGAGGCGTGAAAGTCTTATTGCCGCGTGAAGATGTCACCGAACTGTACTGGGTCTGCCGATTGTCGATTTTCTTGTTGTTATTGGTCGAGGCCAGCAAACTGGGCGGCGGTTTCAGTTGGCACTTGAGCTGATCCCTGTTGGGGCTGTTTTGTATTACCGCCTGGCAAATTTGGTAGCTGCGTTCCAAATTAACTGCGCCCGGCGGTGGTTTGTTGTTGTTTGTGCGATTACGATTATTACCTGCTAGAGGACATTAAATAGGAAAATTTGAGGATTTGGATTTTGTTTTTTTTTTGGTAAATTTAGCAGCAAATAATAAAAAAGTTACAAAAAAAAGATTTAAATTTTTAAAAAAGCACATTGACCATTACCTTTACCTATATTATTATTCTTTGGCTTGCTCTTGCTGTGGGTAGGAACTGCTCTGATTGGCTGACTAGTGCTCAGTGCCAAATAGGGCAGGGCGCTGGAGCTCTGCACTAAACCGGGCCTCGATATTGTCGGACCACATTGTACCGCTTCATTTACCTAACAAAATTGAGAAAATTTGAGCAATTCAGTTAATTGATATTAAAATTATAATTTTTACCGTTGGAATCTGAATAGGAGTCGTACTGACAATTGAAGGCAAACACACAATAGTAGTAGGTGGAATCACTGTGCTGACAGTTTTAGGCGTGACCGCAGAAGAAGTAGGTATCATATTAGCTTCGTTATTATTTGACGTGACCGTGCTGGTAATTAAAGCATCAGAACTGGCAATCTCCGGAGTCAGCGTGACTTCCAGCTCAAGTTTTACTTGATTGCCCTGGCTGAATTCTGGAAATATTGAGTGTTCTTTTATGGCTATTTTAGTGGGATCGTTTTCGGTAGGTCCTAGAGCTGCTTCGACCATTTCTGAATCCATTTTTACATCGTAGGGCCAGTCGTTTGGTACAGGAAACGTTCCTTGTTCTAGACGGACTTCAAGTTCTTCTTGCATTGGGATAACCTTAAAATAATTATTATTTTTAGGGTATTTACTCGGGTATTTACTTCTTATATACAAGTATATTATAGTTGGGATATTTCTGATATAAATATTGAGAGAAAACGCAGGAAAAATACAAGTTGAAGTTGAATTGACAATGAGAAGATCCCAAATATCTGTTTCATAAAATATTTCCATCTTATTGAAAGCAAACTTAAACCCCTAATTTATAACAAAAATCTAAATATAGCACTGTAAATCTGTACCCTGTATCTTGATTGTTCGTATTTTAATGATTCTGTTGTATGATGTATTTTTCAAGTTCAACAAAGACTATCATTGGTAAAGTACTTCTTGAGATATTTACAAAGAAAACGGTAAATAATCACCAGTAAAAAATACCAAAGACTCAAAAACTACTAGTAGTAGGTACTACTCAAAAAATTCTCTTCAAAACCCCAAAATCGGTCAAAATCAAAACAAAAAAAATTAAATTATTATGTAAACAACCTCTTCACTTACATACCTGGACATTTTCCACAGCCACAACCACATCGGTACCGTCAATATCATCCTGAATATGAACACTGTGAGTGCCCACTGGCACCGGCGAAGGTTCCAGTTCGTGCAAAGTAGGAACTTGCAATAAGTTTTCGGTACTGGAATCCACCAGGCCCCAGCAACACTCTTCGGCCACTGAAAAATTTTGCGGTCGTTAAAGTAACAAAACAAATTTTAAGTCTATAATTGTTGGGTGCCTAATCGGTTTTTGTAACCCGATATTCCCGAACGTGCTGTGATCGTTCTCGGTAATAATTTAAGATAGTAAAATTGTGTTGAGTATTGAGAAAATGTTTTTGTTTAGGCTACGAGAGGTCTTTTTTCGGTTTAGCTGACATTGGCACTATTGGCCTAATGTGTGGTCGAAGAGATTAAATTTTAACTCTTGATGAAAGAAAAATATGTCAACTTTGCACTTGAAAGTTCAATTTTACATATTTTGTTAAACATTTAAGACATGTGAATGGTTCTGACACTTAAATACATAGTTATTCAAAAAGTTCAGTCAGTGGCATAGAGATTCAGGACATTTGTCTGAGAAATTTTCCACAGTTTTCCTGAGATAGTTGTTTAGCAAGTTAAGACACTAGACATTGTTCACAAACCAGTCACAGCGTTTTTGATTGGTGCAAATCGCCAACAACCAGTTTTCTAGCTATTTTCAACCAATGAACTTCGCTCTGACTGGTTTGTGATTTCTGTGAGAACACACCTAAAGTATGACAATGTTGTAGAGCATAAAAATGAAAACATGAATCTTGAAACATCTCCCAAATCCGACTTGCCAAAAGAAATCACAGAATTTCCTCACACATCAGGGTTTAACAATTGCGATTCGCTACAATTTAGAAACTTCTCAGGGTTCAACTTTAATTTGCTTCTTTTCAGAGAAGCAGGAACGTTTGTCGGTCGAGTATTGAGAGCTATGGTAATATCCCTGGGAAAGACACAAAAAAAAAGTCGGGAATCCAAGGCAATAAGAACTTGAAAGGGAAAGGGGAAAGTAGAATAAATACAAGATAGTGCGAGAAGCACTGACGATAGCACATCTATCAGCATCAGAAATAAGTTTGTTGAGTGAAACCTTAACTGAAGATGTATCTGATTCAGATAAACACCCTAGTGAAATCAAAGAAATACCTATCCATTATTTTAGATCAATATTATGCAGTGTAGACATGCAATGGTATCTAAGGCTCAACAACTATTTATACCTAAAACAAAATTGGTGTGGGTGTGGACAACCATGAAAATAAAAGTTGCTAACTTTTGGAAGAGTTGCAAATACAGAAGATGCCGATTTTTCAGTGGAAACGTGTTTTTATAAGAGAAAAGACTATTTATTTTGATCATATCAATGCGAAGTTCAACAATTAGACATCGTTTTCGTAATAAAATCAGCTGGAAATCGGATGATTGTAGGAAATCATCGAGAAAATCAGGTAATCAATTGGGAATGGTATAGGAATCCCCAGAAAAAAATGGAAATCACCTGGTAATCATACAAAAATACCTGAAAATCATTGGCAATCAGTCGCAATTCTTGAGATGGGAATACATGAGATTCATTGATCAGTGATTGCCAAATATGGAAATCATTGTACATTTGTAAGCATAGTGGTTAACCCCTCAGATAAGTTTATTGAATTTAGACATTATCCTAAAAATATAAAAGAAAGTATACTTAAATATGTAGTAAGTTACGACCGAGCTTGAGACACTGGCCTAAAAGGCATTCAAGAAATTTTTGTCTGATAATTCTTGATACTTTGTCACAGTAGTTCAAGACAATTGTCCAATAGTGAATTTCGACACTTTATGCAAGACAGTTGTCTGATAACTTTATTAAATTTGACTTTAAAGACTTTCATAAAAAAATTAAGAAAACATGTAGATGAACTTCTATATTTAAAAACCTATAGTAGTTATAGTCTAGGTTATAGTTGTTCAGTAAGCTTAAGACACTGGTCTATACATTTAAGATGTTTGTCTGAGAAATGTATGCACTTCCTTTTAGTAGTTTGAGAAAATTTCCTATTGAAAAGTGTAATATATTTAGACATTTTCTTAAAAATATAGGTAAGAGAAAGTATAAATAGTAAGTTAAGACTGGAAGCAGGGTTGGCAAAAATCCAGCTTATTGGATAGAAAATTGGATTTTTGGTTTGAATTTTTGATGTTTTTGGTGGATATTTGTATACTTACCTACAACCTACCTATTTCTATATAATAAAACCTAACATTTTTGAACAAATATCTACAGAAGTATCGACCATTTGTAAGATTTCTGATAACTTCTAGAATATTCCAGCGTTTTGAAATTAAAACGCTTAATTGAAGGGCTCCGGAAGACTTTCAATTCAATTTTCAGTCCTTCTGCATTTGTTTGAGACAAATTAGAATCTTCAAAAACTTTGTAAAATGTTACAGAAGACACTAGAACCAAATTAGAATTTCACAAACATTCTAGAGCAAACCAGACGCTTCTAAACTTTTGGAAACATTTTAGAAAGCTTTTGGAACACTCAAGAACACCTAACAAATCATATGGACCTGTTGGAAACAATCTAGAACTGGACACTTTCAGAAACTATAGTCACATGGCATTTTAGAACTAATTTAAAACTTCCATGACATATTAGAACAGAAAGCGCTTAGGAATATCTAGGAGATTTTTGATAACTTCTAGAACATTCCAGCGCTTTAAAAGCATTGAACAAGCAAGCAACATTGAAAACTGTAGGAAACATTTGGAGGAGTTTCAGAATGTGCTTGTGCCAATTTAGACCATTTTTAAGTATTTTGAGACACTCTAGAGCACTTTAGAACAAATTTAGAACTATGTAAGCTTCAGCAGACTTTCAATTTAATTTTCAATCCTCCTACATTTGTTTGAGACAAATTGGAACTTGCAGGAACATTGTAAAACGCTACAGAACACTTTAGAATCAAATTAGGATTTCAGAAACATTCCCAGAACACTTCCGAACTTTCGGAAGCATACAAGAAAGCTTGAGACACTTCAAAGTTTATGTTTAAATCCAAGTTGAAATTATCAGGAGTATTTTGGAACGCTCTAGAACACTCAACAAAACATATCAAACTTTTGGAACCATCCAGAACTGCAAACTTTCAGAATATCTTGAAAATCGTTACATGACACTTTATTTGTTTATTTAATTATTCAATATCCTCTACATCTTGCATTTACAGAGAATGTCTAAAACTACAAACTACCCAACAACCCTAAAAGCCTAATCTACTTTATACCTCCTTAAATAAAATTATTTTACTTTGAAAATTATCACAATTTGTTTCATTGATTATATCACACATTCTAACTATAACTATAGATGAGGTAAACTGCCTATTTGTTCTTGGTGTATCATAAGTCAATATCTGTGACTGTCTAGTTGTCAAATCTGGTACTCTTATATTTATCAGGCTCAACAGATATTCATCTTTAACATGATAATGAAGAAGCTTATACAAAAATATTACGCTAAAATATTTTCTTCTTACATGTAACCTACTGTAACCATGTTGGATACACAACACATCAACTGGGTAAACCGAGGGGTAAACCTTAAAGTGTAATCTTTTCAAAAATTTCTTTTGACAATTTTCTATTGCATGGATTGACCTCTGATAAGATGGGTCCCATACAACTGATGCATATTCTAGCTTTGTCCAAGCTAGTGAATCATACAAATTTTGACTGTAGATATGCCTATATCTTTTGTGTTATGATAGATAAACCCTATAATCTTAAGTGCCTCGCCCACTATTTTGTCTATGTGGTCATTAAAGCTAATAAAACTGTCATATAAAACACCAAGGTCTCTTATTGAGTTTTCCTCTTTCAACTTAATATCGTTTAGAAAGTAATCATATTTTACTTGATTTTGTCTATTTTTTGTTGTAAATTTCATTGTAAAACACTTTGATACATTAACTGCTAACTTGTTATCCACAGACCATTGATACAATTTGCACAAATAATTTTGTATATTTTGACAATCATTGATATTTCTTATGCTTTTATATATTTTAATATCATCCACATAAATTAAAAATTTTGAATGCTCAACCATTTGCACTATGTTGTTTATAAATATAAAAAATAACAGAGGGCCCAAATTTGACCCTTGACCAGATGTAGACTTGTAGGGCTTTGACTTATAATTGTTATGAACAACAATTTGTTGACGTTTATGCAGAAAAAACCTAATCAGTCTAATTAAGACATATGGCAAATTCGCCTGTATTAATTTATCAATTAGTATTTTTCTATTGACTCTATAAAGCCTTTTCAAAATCCAGGTGAGCCACATGGACATCTCTCCAGGGAATCTGACATATATTGGGTGCAGGTTATCAGGTTTGTGGATGTTGATTTGCCTTGCATAAATGCATGCTGCTCTGATGCGAGGACATTTGAGCATTTTGAAAGAATACGAGTGTACAGGGTGCTGCAATTTGGAGTGTTTTAACAGGAAAACCACACTTCCAGACCAGATAGAGGAAAATTGGCTTAGATGTCATGAGATTGATTTTCGAGAAACGTCGATTGTCAAAAACCGTATCGCGATATCTGCAATGGTACCATTGATATAAGGCAATTTTCGATTTTCCCCTATTATGAAAAATGGCTATAAGTTTTTTATTTATCATTTTTTTTTGTTTCTGTAAAAACATTATGGAGACACTTTTTTGAGCACAATCCAGTGGCGGACTCAGTTTTTTTCTATATCGTTCCGATTTCGAGATATCGACCAAATTCCTATATTTTCAAATGAAACACCCTATATTTTAATAGCTCATTGGATAGCTTTGTTTTTGCTGATTTCAATGATATAAAGTTCGATAGGTTTATCTCTAACAGTTTTTGAGAGAAAAAATTATATCTGTTTCAGTCATAAGAAACAATGTGTTAGAAAGAGACCTTCCTCATTCTCCTTACACATATAAAATCCTTTTCTAACCCATTGGTCCTTATGACAAAAACAGATATAATTTTTTTTCTCGAAAACTGTTACAGATAAACCTATCGAACTTTATATCATTGAAATCAGCAAAAACAAAGCTATCCAATGAGCTATTAATATATAGGGTATTTCATTTGAAAATATCGGAATTTGGTCGATATCTCGAAATCGGAACGATATAGAAAAAAACTGAGACCGCCACTGGATTGTGCTTAAAAAAGTGTCTCCATAATGTTTTTACAGAAACGAAAAAAATTGATAAACAAAAAACTTATAGCCATTTTTCATGATAGGGGAAAATCGAAAATCGCCCTGTATTAATGGTAACATTGAAGATATCGCGATACGGTTTTTGACAATCGACGTTTCTCGTAAATCAATCCCATGACATCTAAGTCAATTTTCCTCTATCTGGTCTGGAAGTATGTTTTTCCTGTTAAAACACTCCAAATTGCAGCACCCTGTACAACACTGATTCAAACACTTTTGAAAAGTTGGGCAATATACTTATTGCTCTATAATTCTCTATATCACACTTATTGCCCTTTTTAAAGATTGGACAAACCTTGCTTAATTTCCAAATTTCAAGATATTTTACTTCTTTTATGCATAAGTTGAATATTGCATTGAGTATTGGCGCGAAAATAAACTTGCAGTCTTTTACTACAAACGCTGGAACGGGAATGTTATCTAGTCCCATAGTTTGTTTTGGTTTTAAATTACTTAAAGCATTCATGACTTCTTGTACACTTACTCCAAAACCAGAGTCTAACAAGTGAGTCATACAGAGTGTTTCAATGCTCTCATCGCTGTCAGCTGGTGCATATACACTTTTGAAAAAAAAGCAAACATTTCAGCAATATTTGAGTTATTGACATGGCTGCTGTTGTACACCATGTTGCCTGGTATACATGAGCAGTTTCTTTTGCTGTTGATTAATTTGAAAAAGTTTGAATTGTTCTCTATTATACTTCCCTCCAACTCGTTAATGTAAACTTGCTTGGCCTGTTCAATCTTTACTTTCAGAGCATCTCTTATATTATACTATAATCAGTCTGACAATTTATAATACCCGTTTGTAAAAATAGCCGCCTATTTCTATTTTTGGCATTAATATCACAGATTATCTCCTTATTGAACCATGGTGGATATTTATTGACCCTAAAAATTATCTTAGGAACAGTCATATCAAATATTTCATAAATCCTACCATATAAAAAAGATATAGCCTCATCTGCTTCACCATACCGATAAAGAATATTCCAATCCACCTCCAGCAAAACTATTAGAACTAACTTAAAACTTTCATGAACATATTAGAACACTCTAAAACATGTTCAGACGTTAGAATTTCAATTAGAAGTATCAAAGAGCGTTTAAGAATATTCGGGAAATTTCTGATAGGTTCTAGAACATTCCGGCATTTCAACAACATTAGTTATGGTTTTCAGAATTTTATTTCAAATTCCTCTTGTGTACAATATTCTGGTAGGATTTTTCCTCGGATTTTTCCGTGGATATTTGTGTTAATTCATATGGATATATCCAAAAACCAAAATTGTTTGCACTGTTTGCCAACCCTGACTGGAAGACAGAAGTTAAGATACGGGTCCAGACATTTAAGACATTCGTCTGAGACTTTCTTAGTAGTTCAAGAAAATTGTCTAGTAAATTCAGACACTTTATGCAAAACTTGTCTGATAAGTTTAATGAATTTAGGTATTTGGTTAAAAATATAAGGGAAAGTATGAATAAGTACTAAAGTACCATCGTCACCAAAAGTATCTGGGACACAAATAATGCATAATAATCTCCTGGACTAATTCTACTGTCATTCATTTCAATGCATTTAATGCATAGTTTGACAAATATTTGACAATAAAATTCATCTAATAGGACAAGAGCTAATGTGATGCTGTCCCAGTTACTTTTGGTGACGATGGTACCTATAGACACTGGCCTAGAAGACATCTAGGACATTTTTGTCTAATAAATCTTGACACTTTCTCAGTAGTTTAAGCAATCATCTATTAAATTCCTACACTTTATGCAAGAAAGTTGTCTGTTAAGCTTAATGAATATGAGTAAATACTTTTTGAAAAATGTAATACATGCAATAAGTTTAGCACTTAAATACCCGAGATAGTATTATCTGACTCAGACACTGGCTAGACATTCAAGACATTCGTCTTTACAAAATTTACACGTTTTCTTGAAAAATTTGGAAAGTGTTTAATTATTTAATGAATTTGATATTGTTAAGGTTACATTTGGATTTGCAAAAAAGTATGCAACTTGTAGATTCATAGAAATGACCTGATAAAATTCATACCCACATATTTAAAAAAAAAAACTGTGGCATCTTACCTGTCTTGACATCTTCCCCAAACAAAGCAGCTTGTATATCGACCTCTTCCTTCTTCTCAATCTCGATAATCTTCTCGCTGGTGGACACAGTGATCTGGCCGGACTCCAAAACGTAATTTTCCGCATCGATGAACCGATCTTCCCCATCGTCATCGTCGTGAATAATTTTGGCAGTGGCAAAAGTGACCAAATCAGCCTCTTCAACACTGGCTTCCAGTTTTTCTGCAGTGACATCGATGAATTCTTGCGACTTATCCAAAACCAAAGATTCTTGCTGGATTATAAGCGTGTTGGGCAGCATTTGAAATGTTTCTTGTATTTGTTGCTCGATTTTCTCTTCTGTATCAAGCTCGGGATTGTCTAAATTTGATGTTTCATAGACAACATTATCTGAATTTGAGGAATTTTCCATAAGGCTCTCAGGCTGTGGTTGAAAATTACTTGCAATGATTTCTAGAGCGCTTTCACTATTTTCGCTCACCAGGTGAGTGTCCATTGAAGTTTCAATACTAGATTCTTCAATTACTTGTGTATTACTAGTTTCTTCTAGGCTAGATAAAGCGCTAGTTTCTTGCGATTGTGAACTAACACTATTCATATTGCTAGTTTCAGCTTCACAAGTAACGTGTTCTGATATATCTGGCATGGACGTCATAGTTTCATCTTGGTCCTGAGTCAATTCAGACTCGTGTTCGTTTGTATTGGTGCTAGTAGCTGATGTACTTGACGAATTATCATCTATTTGACTAATTTCATTTATTTCTTCACCCATATTGTAATTTATGTGTAATTGTAATGAATCTACAGTTTCAATAGCTCCACTACTTGAAATTTCTTCTAGATTATGAGTTGGCATACTACAAGAACTACTACTATTTTCATCTTCTTTTTCATATAAATCGCCCATTTCTGATGTACGTTCGCTGACTTTATCATCGTCACTAGCTACCTCTGAGGTTAAATCTAAAGGATCTTTAAGATCCATGGGTTCTGGTGATAGAGGACTCATTGATTTATTACGTTTAGGTGAGTTACCTTCTGACCCGTCAGAACTTGGCGATCTAGGCCTTTTTTCTGACTCATTTTCTCTACATATAATGATTGTCTCTTGATTAGTCTCTAAAATAGCTTCACTTAAATTAACTATATTACAATTTTCACTATTACTAGAAGATTCTTTATTAATTATTTCTTCAGTAGCTTTTTCTGGTATAAATACTTCTTCAGACTTTTGTTGTTGTTGTTGAACATCTTCAGTTTGTACTTTATTTTTAGTCTGTTTTACAATAGGCAATAAATCAGGTATAGATTTATTATTATCATTTGCAGGTTTCAAAATTTCTTCTTTCAATATTGTACAAGACCTTGTCATTGCTCCAACAGTTCTAACTCTTTTAACAGGAGGTGGTGGAGGTGCTTTACTTTTAGTTGTAGCAGATGTAGTTGAAGGTCTTAATTTTATTGTGGTTTTTAATGGGGGTCGATGAATTTTTGACGTACTACTGCCTGAAGAATCACCATTATCTGCTAAACTTCTATCCCCCCATATTGGTTCAAAATGTTTCAACTTCCATGGGTCTAATTTGCTTCGTTCTTTGTCAGCTTCCGATTTTAATTTTTGTTGGTTTTCTGGTGTGAATTCGCCTTCTGCTAAACGATCTTGCCATTCCAAACAAGCTCTAGCAAAAAATTCGTTATTCAATCCAGAGCTGATTTCTATACAAGTATTCTCTGAGGAATTATTAGCCAATTGTCTGTCAACCAATGGTAAAAGTTGAGCTAATTTATTTTGATATAAAACAGGCAAAGAAGCAAAAGTTCCTTTGTTTAATAATAATCTTAAGTTGGTATTTACTAAAATTGAATCTGGTGTTTCTAAATCTATACAGCCCTCTTTTGTTTGTTCCAGCTGGGCGGCTGTGGATAATTTTTTGTTAGTCCTTTTACGGGTTTTCAAGTTAAAACCTGGAATCGAGGCTAGGACTTCTTTCATTGTTGGGGTTCTGTTTATTTGAGGTTCTGTCGTTGAGGTTTCTGTAGGTAATTTAACAATAATTCTCGGTAGT
The DNA here is from genome assembly GCA_917834065.1 of Ceutorhynchus assimilis. Taxonomy (NCBI): domain Eukaryota; kingdom Metazoa; phylum Arthropoda; class Insecta; order Coleoptera; family Curculionidae; genus Ceutorhynchus; species Ceutorhynchus assimilis. The sequence continues at coordinate 35,568,277 of OU892283.1, read as the reverse complement.
GCTGACGACGTAGACGGACTACTAATTGAGGCTAAATTTGTATTCTTCTTTCTACGTTTAGCTTGTTGTCGTAATGCATGCTTTATCGTCTTTTTGCTATTGATAATCGGCAGCGATTCTTTATTATCAACTGTGGTACTATCAAGGTCGTTGCTAGTGATACTAACAACAGTATCAACTAAGGTATGGTTTTGTACAGGTTCTTCTTCAACTCGGCACAATCCGAATGGGTTTATTTCTTGATTAGCATCAGGAGTAACGTCTATTTCCATCACGTAACCGCCCGTAGTGGATTTGCTACCCCAAAACCCTCCTGCATGCAATTTTTTTGGTAAATCGGTGCACAATGACTTCGTTTTACATTGAAAACATTCACCCCATATTAGGGGTGCAATTGGTCCAGGTCACATAGAAAACAAAGGGTATCATGGTACAGAGACAGGGGCATTTAAATTGTCTAGACTTTAAAGGTTTTCGTGTAGTTTTTTATCAACACTATTCACAAAGATTTTTTAACAATAATAAATACACCATCATCCGCCATTTCATAACCGAGCCTGATGTAAACAGGAAAAACAGGGATAGCTATCGTTTTTTTTTCCTGGATTGATTTGTACTTTTGACAAAGGCGAACGCGAACGTTTTTTGTTGGATTGGCAACATTTTTCTTTGACATTTATTTTGGTGTCACTGGTTGAGGGTTTTCTTTTTTCTCCTCCTTCGTCTCCAAGCTCCGGAGCAATTGGATCGGAAACATTCGGAGTTACTCCGAAAAAGAACACCTTTTCAAATCCAAGTGCTCCATGTTTGACATTGCTCGTTTTTTCTTCACGAACTATTTCCACTGACCTACTATTCCGCGTTCTCTTAAGTTTTTCGGAGCTGTTCGTTCGAAAACAATCCGATTATTTGCCAAAAAAAACGCCTTTTCAAATCTAAATGCTCCATGTTTTATGTTCGTTTTTCAGGATTTCTATGAAAACTCGGAACTCTCTTTTCTCACTATTGATTGTTCTCTCTTCAATTTCGTAGCGATTTGGAACAAATTCAAGATAGAGTGAATAGACTCGCATAAAACCGCACTATATAACGAACATAATCACGAACCATACCACGTTCTTCTCAGTCACTAGCTCCGGAGCTATTCGTTCGGAGTCAATCCGCTTATCTGCCAAAAAAAAACGCTTTTTCAAATCCAAGTGCTCCATGTTTCAGGAGTTCTATTGCACTGCAAACAATTTAGGAACAAAAAACGAAAACTCGGAACTCTCTATAAGCTCCGGAACTATTCTTTCGAAAATTCGAAGTCATTCCGAGTGTTTCCCAAAGACAACGTCTCTTTAAATCCAAATGCTCCATTTTCACATTAATGGGTTTCTCTTCAGTTAAAATATAGAATAGCTTTTTCCGCGATTCACATTTCGGAACGATTCCTTCCGCAGCACTTTGGAACAGATTCAAGATAGAAAGAATAGACCCGCATCATAAAACTGCACACGGACTATACCGCGTTCTTTTACACTAGCTCCGGAGCTATTCGTTTGGAGTCGATCCGAATATCTCCCAAAAAGAAAGTTTTTTTAAATCCAAGTCCTCCATTTTGATATTGTTTGTCAGTTTGTTTGTTTTCTCTTCTTCGCAATAGTTGTATTCCTTCCATACCTAGGAGGAGCTCCGGAACAGCTCCGGAGCTTCACGCGCTTATCGCGGATCACATTTCGATTCCAAGAACTTACACAAGGTTATCCAAATAAAAAAAAAGATACAAGGCGGCCAAGGATAAAACACTACTACAGCAGTGGAATTGCTTGTCGGCCTTGTTTTTGGTAATCGCAGTCATATGGTGTTGTAGCAAGAATCGTAAACTCTACAGGATTGCTCAATCGGCTAAATTTGTTCACAATTGCTGTGACGTCACGCGCATGCCGGATTTTCAAGATGGCCGCTGATACGAATGATGTTTAGTTTGTGCTGACAACTATTTTATCGTAAATTCGGATTTATCTAGTGTTATAAGTGTAAATTTAAAGTTTCATTTAATGTGTGTAAACATAAAAGGCTCGTGGCTGAAAATACTCGCGAAAACCCCAAGCATTTTCTGGTTTTATAATACTGGATTTGTTGTATCAGGACATCGCTCTTTTATTTGTGTGTATTGCTAGTTAGTATTTCCTAGTCAAGTATTTGTTTTGCTTTTTTTTATAAATCAAATATCTACTTAGTTGTAAGTTTCCTTTGCATGTAATTACAAATAAAAATTAGGGTTTGTGAAGAGTGAATAAATAAATATGTAAATAAATTCCTTTACTGGCGCGTTTACTATGAAAACGCATGGAAAATATGGGAAACTTGCAATGTTTTTCTGGAATATGATTATGAGAATCTAAATTAGGTATCACTATTTGGCTTTGTGAAATAAGCTCACTTTGAATGTCTATATTAAATCGTTCTAGTACCTATTAAATTAATGAATAATAATTGAGAAGTACCTAGGTAGGGTCAGTAAAAAATAAAGCACACTATTGCAACCCCGTTTCGCTTATATTTTGATATTGAAATGCAAAAATTAAACCGGCTCGGCACCCCACATTTGGTTTTCTACTGTTTCTCAACTCTGTAGTCAATTGTGCCCGTTTTGTGCTCAATTGTGCCAGTATTTATGCGAATTGTGCTCATTTTCATACACAAAAAAAACATTGAAACGAATCCGGGGGCCAGCTTGACTCCAGCCCTTCGTTTTTTTGACTTTTTGGCAATATGTTTGGCTAATTGATAAACAAAAGCAAACAAACTCGTCTTTCTAATTAGCAATTAGCCAACCACTCAAGCCTCAAGGACACAAGCTTTTGAAGTCTGCTAATTTTAAAATCAATAAATTAATTACAAAATACAGTTTTCAAAGGAAATAACCTCAAAATAACAATTTTTCACGTTTGAAAATGCAAGGATAGTGCACTGTCATAAAAAACACAAACCGATCAAGGACTGCGTGACGTCATTCGCATACCGCCATCTTCGATGTTTTTATGAACGTTTGTCTTATGGGATTGAGCAATCCTGTAGAGTTTACGATTCTTGGTGTTGTAGCATCATTGCAGACGCCATTAACTACGTCAGAATTTCAATTCATGATAAAAAATATTATTTAATTTTGATTAACATAGGTAATACGCAAAGAAAGGAAGATGCAAATGAGATCTAAAAAAACGTTATTTTAGAATGGTAATTGATGAACTGAAGGGCCTAATTACATATAAAGTCTGTTTTTTTTTAAAGATAATTCCCCAAGTCAAAAATTTAGTAACTATGTTGGCAACACAAGAGTCCTTTTCAGGTGGTCCGGCTTAAACTAACCGGGTTACAAAACGGTTAGTAGCGGTATGTCAAGTATGATATACCGTTTTCTAACCCGGTCACAAAGTGAAGTGATCGATATCACTCGAATTTGAGCGGTATGTTGCGGTTTATTTTGACTTTTATCTTAAAAAAAAAACAGATTTTAGTTGTATTCCTTTCAAGAGTTTGAAACACTCGAGCTACTCGCTCCGGTGTTTAGTAGCCCCCGATTTGCAGGGAACAGATGCGTGGTACGACAAACATTTTTCGAAAGGAATAAGCGCGTGAAGCCCCGGAGCTGTTCCGGAGCTCCTCCTAAATGTGAAAGGAATACAACTAATATATGCATCTACAAATTGGCAGTTCTGCAAATATGGCCGACTCACTTATGTGCTCTAGCAGAGCCAAAATTCAGTTAAGAAGAAGACTTACGGGACCGTTTCACCATGCGCAAATTTGCAGGCGAGTTGCAAATGTATTCTGCTTCTGTAATACGAAAAGTCAGACTTGCAGGTCCTGCATTTGTATCTTGGTGTTGCAGAGCTTTTGTAATTCTGGGCTAGAACGACTAAAACCAAATATGCCAGCAAAACCACAGCTTAAAACCTAAAAACCCGCGGAATCATAACCTGTGACGAAACGCTGGCTACGTTATCACTGGTTCTTTGGCGTGGTAGGGTAGGGGGCTTGAGATTTGATCTACACAGGCCTTAATTATGAGGATAAGCTATCCTGTAGTAGTAGTGTATACTAGGCAATTTTTCGCGAGGATAACCAAGCATAATCCGAATATGCTAGGTTGTGTGATGTGTCATACTGGTCATTGGTCATACTTCCCTAACTCCCTCTCCATTAAATTCTGGGCCTGCGAGTGACGTCACTATCAGCAGCTTATAGTGATGACGGCACCCGCAGACCGCGATGTAATGCTTGCCATTCAGACTGTGCTAGTAAATTAAAAAGGCTTTTAAATTGAAAAGGTCAATATGACCTTTTCAATTTAAAAGCCTCTCTCTCTGGCGTCAAACTGTCAGACGCCAAATGAGTATGAAAACAATGGTTGACAGCCGCTGAGAGTGGTTTGTTGACAAGACTTTTGTACATGTGAAAACTGGAAACTATTATTTCCTCGGTTTTTCCAAAGTTTTTTCCTAACAATGGTGATTGTGTAGTGTGCCTTTTTGTAAAAATAGTTCCTATTTACCGGCGGACGTGTCTTTCCATAAGTTTCCATCAAATCCTACATTCGTCAAATTTTGGATACATAAAATCAGAAACAATACTCGCAAAAAAAAGGGAAATCCACGGCCTATCAAGTACCTAGACAAAGTAATCCACGTTCAAGTTTAGTTTGCGGGAGCTGTTTGCTTCCAAAATAATCCACCGCTTTCTCCATAGCGAAGTTCTGCAAATGAAGAAGTGACTTTTCCCACATATTCTTTCAAAACACCCAATACACACTGACTATTGACTCATTGACAAGCAAGCAAATGTTGGCGGGAAAATGATTGTTTTCATACTTTATTGTCCATCTCTTTTAATTGAAAACGTCAATTAAGGCTATGGTCCGAATATAACCAAAAGTAACCGAATTGGTTGACAAGTGGTTACTGAAAATTCTGGTTACTTAGGGAACGCGAACTTCTATTTGTAATTTTTTTCTGTATGGAATAAAAAATAATTGACAGAAACCATTCAAATCGACATCCGATGGCCGGTAACTATTCTCATTTGGTTAACCAGATTTCAGGAAACCGAGGTCTAAAAGTAACAACTTTTCCAGGAACCAGAATAATTTGATTACTTTCGGACCACAAAACCATAACGCTGGTTATATTCGGACCATAGCCTAAAGCCTAGTACTCATAACTGCGAAATTCGCATTTTTTGATTTTGCTTCGACAATTTGACGTTTGATACACGCATTAAACGTCAAATTGTCAAAGCAATGTCAAAAAAGTGCGAATTTCGCAGTTATGAGTACTAGGCTTAAGGCCGGATTTTCATGCATCCGTTTTCCGACGAAATATGTCCGAAAAAATCTTCTATTTTGACATATTTTTATACGATTATGTCAGAATAGAATGTTTTTGGACATCTTTCGTCGGACAAACGGATGCATGAAAATCCACCCTTAGTGTTCTTGATCCTCAAGTATCCCAGAATTTGATGTTGGGGGAGTTAGGGGAGTATGACACAATTAACACATCACATAATCCAGCATAAGATTAGGCTTAGGCTTGATCATCCTCGGGAAAAATTGCATGAAAACCTGCTTGTTTGCTTCAAAAAATGCGGGTTGTTCAGTCGGAAATATTTAACTTTATTAAACGTTCTTTGTTCTTTTCACTCTAGGATACGTAACAAAAAAAAACACCCCATGTGCACCTATTGGTTATTGACCTATTGTAAGCATATTATTACCCTTAGATCATATTTAATTTATTCTTTAGGAATTAAATATATATGATCTAAGATATTACCCACTATTACAGATTGCTCATCATCGACCCCGATTTTTGGACTCAAGATCATATGGTGTTGCACCTTTGACGACGTCATCAACGATGTCGTTAGCTGTTCGCCCAGTCTAGTGATCGTAAGTTTTTAGAATCAAGAACGACGATAAACCACAGAGGATGGTCACATCAGGTCTATGCATCGGCGATCTTTTTCCGCCAGTTCAGCGCAAGCACGCGCTGCTGTAGTGACGTCACCTGGCCCACTCGAAACAAGTTTAATGCGTTATTAGTATAGGAGGATAATATGGTTGTGTTATTGATATGATTATGTTATTGTATCTTTTAATGCAATAAATTTTTACTAATGCTATATTAAACTTCTCGAATTTTCATTACAGAGCAATGTCGAGCAATGTAACTGTAACTAATAGCAAATCTTTGGATTGACTGGGCCGGAGTACGTCACGCGCCCGGTCAATTATTTACCTTTGTGGTCGACTAGAATTGGCGAACATGACGCTTACGAGAACCACTATCCTCTTGTGGTTTATCGTTCTTGATTTGGAATATAAGAAACGACTTTGCGTCAATCAAATGATTCCGGATGAGATAGAGTTAGTAAGGGCAGAAAATCTATTGGATCTCCCGGATCTTTCACTCTAACCCTGAGTGATATAGTGCTAGTAAGGGCAGAAAATCTCATGGATTTCTACCGTGTTCTCGCTCTAATGATGTCCGCAAATATACGTATCGAGTAGATAGGCAAAGGGCCGTTCCAAACCGGCAAACCTTCTCACTACTTCATTGGGAGAGGCGTGTACAAGAGAAAAGAAACTCATCGAAACCTTTCTTATGAATACCGTTTATTCCGAGCGGGACCCGAAAAACAAAACTTCAACGGTCGCAAAACACGCTAGTCTTCAAAATGTTTGCGAAAAGTTTAAGTTTGGTTTCTATGGTTTTGTTTTATTATTCGACACGAGCTTGTGTTTTGTGTTCGTTTATTGGAAAACTTTGCCTTTTGTTACTCCGGAAGTTTCACCTCGGAAAATGGAACTTATCGAGCATCCTTGCTTATCGATCGAGTACCTATTATTTATTCACAATCTGTAGTCCAAAGGTACAGGTAAAATTTATCATCTTTCAATGCTATTCAATAGGGAAAGGTGATAAATTTAACTGTACCTTTGTACTACAGATTGTGAATAGGATATACATACATAAATATACTCTTTCCTTTCTTAATGCACGAACGCAAATAATTTTACTCGGTCTACTTCGAAAAAAACCAATCCCCGAACCAGTGGTGTATAAAACAGTCAAATAGAGCTAAACTGGCAGCTTATCCAGATGAAAAAAAGGAACACAAAAATGTATTTCTTGTAGATATAAAATTAAAAATTTATTTTCATGGCAATAGTCACAAACTAAATAAACTAGAATTTGTGCATACGAAACATTTTTGATAATGCTTACAAAATACAAATGACGATATTGATGATGTGCTACACGTTTCCTGTAGAATGGGCCGGTTTCCAAGTGTTCCTTGGAGTACACTTTACGACGGGTTCTCTGGCAGTCTGCCCCAATCCAGATATCGAAGCACGAGCCTCTCTGACCGGTTGATCTTTTTCGTAGCGCAACAGTTTTTGATGGATCGACTTTTTGTTTAAGAGTTCTTGGTTTAGTTTTATTTCCAATTCTCGTTTTATTTTCTGCAAAAAAAAAGAAACAGAATATAGGGCATGGTATAGTATAAGGTCTACCATACCTCTAAGGCTTCAGAATCTTTATTTATTCGACTTGCAGGCAATGATGGTTTCCTGTCTTTTTCTAAACTTTTACGGAACGCGTACAGTTTGTCTTTCTCTGCTTTCAATGCATCCGACATTTGAGCAACTAAAACACAGAGATTATAAACCTCAAACTATTGTTAAAGTGATGTGTGCTCACTTTTCTGTTGAGCCTGTTTTTGTTTCTTCATCAAATCCCCTTCTAGTTCTGCGATTCTTCTGAGCAACGACAGCCGGTCTCCGGCTTCGGCAGGCCGTAAAACTCCGGTTCGCCGACCCATTTTTTCCAGAATATTCGCCTGAGCTTCGCTGAGATTTTTATGGATGAACTGGAGCTCTTCAATGGACAAGCCCTGATGGATGATTATTAGAACAATTAGATAAAGTAACCATTGAAGATACCAGAATATGGAGACAGATTTACAATTCCTTACCCCAAATCCAGTCCTAGCAGCTTTCTTCAACAATTCTTCCACAGTATAACCGCAAGGGCAGTACGGACGCTTTTTACCATAGAAATTCAACTCTTGATCGGACAAGGGTACTGTCAAGGCAATAACATCGGGTCCAACCAGCGACACCGTTTCGAACGTCGTCAATGTTAATTTGTCGTGTTTGAGTTTACGTTCTGTTGATGCTTTCCTTGGCTGTATCACAGCGATTGTCGAGCTGCTTTTTTCAAAATGCTATAATTATACAGACGTTAATGAGATCTCGAGAATTAAATTTGCTTGAATATGAATTGGAAAATTGAACTTTAGATGAGATTATCAAAACTTCTTTGTTCTTATTTATTTTGAATTTACCTAGAAATTTTTCAGTGAATTCCAAGATTCAAAACTTACCTCGACAGCTGCTCTAGTCGACATTTCTAGTTCCAAAGATTTGGAATCTTCGATCAATTTCTCGTTTTCTTCCGTTAAGCTTTTAGCTCGTTCTTCGATGACTTCTTTGATTTTTTCCGTGTCTCGTAATTTTTCCGCTAAATCGTCTTTTTCTTTTTGCGCCTCCACTGATTTTTTCCGCTCTTTTATTACTTGTTGTTCCAGCACCGCTGCTACATCTTGCAAATCGCTGTGTTTCTTTTCCATCAGTTTACTCTTTTTCCGTTCTTTCGTTATCACTTTTTCTACTTCTTCGACTTTTGTTTTAATTTCGATGCTCTTTCGCTTTTGATCTTCGAGCAAACTCCTCAACCTGTCTTTCTCTTTGGTGATATTTTCCAATGCTTCTCGCATTTTTGCCAGAGCGTTTCGTAGATCTTCAATTTCTTTGTCCTGTTTGTTGTTCAGGTCAGACACGTAGTCGCCATGGGCTTTTTGTAGTTTGTCGATGTTTTCTTCGTGTTTCTTCGAAAGATTTTTCATGTCCCTGTCGAACTGAAGTTTCAGCGAGGCTATAGTGTCTTCGCATTCTTTCTTTTGCTTTTTCAATTCCTCTTCGAGGCGTTTGATTTGTTCTTGGTAGGTTTTCAGGCGACTCTCATAGTCTTTCTCTGAAAAAAAGGAAAACAGATTCGTTTTTTATAATTTGTGAATACAAAAACTAACCAGCAAAATCATTATTATATCCAACATCGTAACATCAATGTTATAGTTTAGTGCCAAATCTGGCTTTTGATTTTTTTAAAATTATTCTGTGGGTATTTTTGAAAGAGGGTACTTGAGGCAAGGAATAATGCCAGACTAGTAATGAAGAGGATCCTACTGAAGATAATAACAGGAAATTCAGACTTCAGACAACCAAGTTAATATAACACTAACCTCAATTGAAGAGTTTTTAAAAACAATCTAGAATTGAAAATCAAAAAAATCACCTGGGAAAGATAACTTTACATCTGAAATATTTAAAAAAATTACTTAGTGAAGATATTATACAACCTCTAACATCCTAGCCTAGAAGAGGCAGTTATTAGACCATCACATAAGTCTGGAGATGGCAACTATAGACCAATTGCACTAATCAGTAATATTTCTAAAGTTTCCAAGAAAATACCAATCTACTAAAAAAGGGAATAACAAAACATCTAGAGAATAGTTCTATTCTGATTTTCAATATGAATTCAGAAAGGGAAGGTCAACAGAAGATGCATTGGCGGACTTCATTTCAAAAATAAATAATTCAGTAGATAAAAATATCCCAACCATTTCCATTTATGTTGACCTTGCCAAAGCGTTTGACACGTTTTCTCATCGTATTTGGCTAAGCAAATTAAAAAATCTGGGGCTTTTATGGAAAAGACTTTAGAATAATGGAAAGTTACCTGATAAATAGACCACAATGGGTTGACATAAATGGAGCCCTTAGCCATTAGTCATAACCTGCGCTATCCGGAACTGTCCCTCGGTTCTATCTTATTATATTTTAATGTTTTTTACAGGGTTGATGGTAGGGCCGAATTGACAAGCTTCGCGGATGATGCCGCAGTTCGATACTAAGCCACAACTTTCGAAAAACTTTTGACCCTGATAAATCAGGATTTCCCGAAATACTGTTTCAATAATTTACCTACTAATATCAACTTTACGAAAACCTACTCCATATGTCATTTAGCAGCTATTCCAACACTTTACCTGGAGCTTAATTGACACCCTGGTAGCAGAAGCTCATTAAGAAACTTTAACGTCACATAAAAATAGCTTCTAAAAATAGTACAACAAAACGAACATTATTTGTGACATAAGAATAATACAAAAATAAAATTCCAATACGAAACATAGACCACCGACATAACACAAGATTTAGACAAAACGCCGTTACAAAACGGCGAGTGAAAAAGACAATAGGACAGAGATGTTTTACATACTTCAGTGCTGGTCTCATCATTAGGTACCTACTGATAAGAACTTCAGTCAGTAGTCACTAGCAATTTTTAAAAAATCCATCGGAAAAGAACCATTTCTAGAGTTGAAATATACAATATACTAATGGATGGATTACGAACTTACAAATTATTTTCAGTGCCTTTTTTTATATTGTTTAATCTCGGATTTATTCTTCTTGGTTCTTGGGCAACTGTTCTTGGACTCTTAATATCTTTTACCTACGAGCGTGCGGTAAAGTGCACTTTACCGCACGTGTTTGCAAATGGAAAGTAGCACATTACTGCACACTATGCGGTAAAGGTAACTTTACAGCATAGTGTGCGGTAAAGTGAACTTTACAGCATAGTATGCGGTAAAGTGGACTACAAAGTGTGCGGTAAAGTGCACTTTACCGCATAGTGTGCGGTTAAGTAGAATTTGATATTTATAATTAAAAATCCTTTTTTTTCCAGAAAATGGATTTTTGATAATTTCTAAATCTAATCTAATTTCATTCATTAATCTGATTCAATAATTAATTTTATCAATGCCCTTTTTTGGAGATGTAGATGCTCATAGGTAAAATTTTGTACCTAACACATGCGGAAAGTGCCTTTACCGCCCTTAACGGTAAAGTATCACTTTCCGCATTTGTTAGGTAAATAACTATTATCCTATCTTTTTACTATCTTAAGGAAACACACTGTAAGCATAATGTGTTAAAAATAGGTACTTAGTTTAGTTATAGTATTAGGGGATGCTCTTGATTTAAACACGAAAAAGTGTAATGTGTAATTTCCCACGCGCGAGACTTTCCCTTGTTATACTTGGTATTTATTGTTAATACTGATGATGGTGGAAATCAGAAAATGCATTCAACTCGAAGGGTACGCAGTACTGCTAAGCATATTTTCATACACACCTGAGACTGTTTATAACAAAAACGAATTGATTATTATGCAATAATATCTAGGCACACTTAAAGCCCATGATTTAAATCAACAATGAATCTTTGCAAAGATTTCTTATAGCCTCTCCTTTTTGTATCTCCTTTTGGTATCTTGTTGTTAATGTATGGGTCCAACTTAGAGAAAGAAGATTTGAAAAATTCAGTACGATGTAGTGGTATTTCAAGAGTGTCTATGTTCCTTGTTGACCTGGTATGAATGTCACCAATGAGCATTTCACTGTTAGTAATGTAAGGAGTAACATGTTCTCACATATTTATGTGAAATATATATCGTATACACAATTGTTCTGAATCTTTTGCAAGACTAGCGACTCTGTTAACATGATTTTAGTAGATATAGTATATGGGAAGAAAATGTTTTAATTCATACAATTTCTATAAAGCAAAATATGTTTTCTGACAAATTGCACTAACTTAACGCAGGATCTAGCAACAGACCTAGACTCTTCACTTCCCTTTCCCATTCAATATTGTGCCCCAACACCTGCACGCAGCTCAAATTTCTTGCATTTAGGTATATTCCTTCCAAACGAAATAACCTTAGTTTTTGATGGATTTACAACTAATGCATTCTTCTGTGCCCACTCAGTAACCTGAATAAGATCATCAATAATTTTTCCCAAAGCTAAATCCTCGAAAAATGACAGACATTCTTAAATTTCACCACAATAGGCATGCAAAGAACTATTCACACCACACACACGTCCAGGAATGGACCCGTATGGCACCCAAGATCGTATCTGTCTTGGATCTGATCATACCTGAGATGTTGATTCGCGTCAGCTGGTAACGCTTATAGATAATCACGAAACCATGGGAGTCTAATGATCAAAGTTTAAATATTTGAGCTTAGCTAAGAGAAGTTAGTGATTTATTGAGTCGAAAGCCCTTCTCATGTTCAGTAAGACCAGGGCAGTCCACTGTCCATTGTCAAATGCTTGCGATAACAATGTCATTGACTATTATGAGTAGAGCAGTAGTGCAGCTATACTTTGGGCGAAATCCGGACTGAAAAGGCAACAAAGTGTCAGTTTGACATAGTTCGAAGCAGTTGGCAGTATCCTGATTGGCCTGAGATCTGTGATTGTTGGATTTGTTTTTTTTTTGGGAGATATCGTATTAGAGCAATTTTCCATAGGTCTGGAACTTTGCCCTGTCCTAAAGATAAATTTATAATGTTCACAATGGATTTAGGCAATGTGGCAAATACAGCTTTCGGCATTACTTTATATCGATAACAAATGTTTCTTAACTGTGTCAGCCAGTGGCGAGGCGTGACCAGTAGTCTGGGGGGGGGGTAAATGGTACGGGGGGCTGAGGGGGCGCCGTCCAAAAACGCGCCGTAGGCGAAATTTTTCGCAAATTTCAAGGTCATTCACTTTTCCAGAACAATTATTTCATTTGTGAAAAAAATAAAACAAAACAAACATGTTTTTTCTTCAATATATTATGTATTTTCTTTTTGGCATCGTGATTTTTCTCTTGATAATGATGGGGGGGGGGTAATTAACCCCAGTACCCCCCCCCCCGACGCGACGCCCCTGTGTCAGCATCGATCAAGGAAAAGGAAAATGGTTCACTGCTTTGTTCAAATTTTGTATTCAAGTTGGAGTAGGCTATGAGTTCATTACAAGCTTGAACATGTGGAATCGAATCTATGAAGGTGTTGTTTTATAAATCAGGGTCATCTAAATCTACAGGCAAAGCAAATTATGTTCGCTAGATAGATAGATAGGTATATGACATTATACAGTGTGCGCCATAAAGTTGGGTACATATGGGAAAATTCTTAACTATTCCTTTTTTCAAAAAACTTTGTACAAAGGTCTGGCAATGGTCAAATAATTTCCACAATGGCTTAAAATTTTGATTACGAAATTAAATTGGGCATCAATAATAACTCCTCTGCAAAAAATTTCGTAATTCTATTTCAAGCCGCTCTTGAAATATTTGACCGTTCCCAGACTTTTGAAACATACTGGTATAACTGCACTTTGAATATAAGCATGATTGAGGTAGATTGGGACATCTAGTCGGTGGTACATGGTACATATGGACACTTGTAACAAACTGGCCTAAAAGTCCTTTTTCTTTTTGCTTCGTAATACAATTAATTCGATTTTTTACCAGTTAGATTAAATTGCCAAATTTCTGATGAAACCGTAACCAAGAGCCAAGGGTTCTCGGTTGGTTTTCAAAAAAGTACGATGATTATGTCTTAAAAACACGACTCTTGACCCCTGGTTCCTTGGAAAAAGTCGCCTGACTTGAAACTGATAAACTAAAAGCGTCACCAATTTCGCTAAATAAAAGACGCCTTACGTCGCCCTGGACTCATTCAGTTCTGGTCACAGATTCTGGTGCTTACAGTGTGAAGTCGTTCGTTATAGTTACAAAGCAGGTGAGGTTTCAGTTTCCACATATTTCCCATTGTCAATTTATTATCTCATTTACTGTATGTTTTTTCTACTTATTGTCAAATCGTCAAACTATTTTTCTATCTTATTTTCACGTATTGTCAATTACCAACTTATTTGCTCATAAATCCTTTGTAATGACTTTCAGTCATTTTGACTGCATTTTCGCTACTTTTCCTATCCTCATTGTATAAACAGTTCAATTGATTCGTTCACTGTTAAAACCATGATATCTAACAAGGCCGATTTGTACTACCCTGTCGAGGATGTTTCCTAGCATTAATTGTAGATTATAACTAGCATAATTAATCGCTTTTCATAGAACATAGCTTACCTGTACACTTATTTTCATTTCATCCATTTTTACTGATTTTCCATTTGTCTTTAGTTATTACCTAGATTATCTATAAGTAATAAATTCCATATGAATCTTTATCGTAAGCGAATGTTTCTTTGATTTATTCTGACAACCGATTCCTCTCAAAACAGTTAGAACCCAACTACGTACAGCTCGGGTAGCAAGAACCCGGACTAATAAGGGCAACCGAATCAGTTACATAAAATTAACCTGTTGCGATTTACTGTGAATTTCAGTGTGACTTTAATCATTTTCAGGCATTAACATGGTAAGGACTTACAAGAGACTTACCAATCGTACTGCTATATCGGAGGAGAATATAATTGCCGCGGTTGAAGATGTTTTGCAAGGAAGGCTTTCAATATGAGCTGCAGCTATAACATATACCTTGATAAACTCGAACGTGGGTAAAAAGTAAACTGAGTGAAGAAAATGAAGAGACGACGTCTGGAAGATCCTGACCGAGACCCTGACGCTCCTGACAGACAAGATCCAGATGTTCAAATATCATTTTCAACGCCATTCCAGTCAAAGTATTCGACTCAATAAGTTTTCACAACTTTTCGAGAAGAACAACTGGCAAAATATTTTATCCAAAGTTTGGAAAATAATTATGGTCTCACATATACACAACCTCAAAAATTGGCGTATGATTATGACAAAAAACTATATCTAAAGTATCCGCCGAGCTGGAATGACTCGTTATCCGCTGGAAAAGTATGGATGAAATAATAATTCATGAAGAGGTATCCAATTTTGTCATTAAAAAAGGCAGAAAATACCAGTATGGCAAGAGTCTCCGCATTTAATGAAACAAATGTGGAAGCAATTTTCGATAATTTACAAAGAGTTTTAGAAAAGTATAAGATACCACCGGAACAAACCTACAATTTGAATGGAACAGGCGTTGCCGCTGTTTTGGACGGCACAAACTGGTACAAAGCAAGCGGGTCAGGCAGTACCTATCCGCCGAACAGAGTACGAAAAATGAACATATTATATTGATTGTTTTGGACAACCATGAATCTCACAGCAGTCTCGAAACTATTTTATATTGTAGAGAGAATGGAATTATTTTCCTTACGTTTCCCTCACATTGTCTTTAGCCTCCTGACGTTGCGCTATGTGGCCCATTTAAAACCTATTTAAAGCAAGCTTTCAATTGGTTGGTAAACCGTCCTGGCAAAAGGATATCCATTTATGAAATTGCAGAAAAAGGGTATCAGAAAGCTTTCACACTGACCAATATATGTTATGGGTTTAGAAAAACTGTTATTGTGCCTTTTGATAGAGGTATTTTTGAAGAAGATGACTTGGCTGCTGGATCTGTAACAGATTAAAGGGCTCCAGAAGCAACAGACGCAACATGAACATCTGCGTTGGTCAGTAGCATTTCATCAATTTTATTACAGCCGGATGTCATATATCCAGACACAATACGGCCATACCCCAAAGCAGAGAAAAAGAAACCAATTTTGGAAAGAAGACTGCCTGAAAAATCACGAATTCTAATAGAGACGCCAGAAAAAGATAGACTAGAAGAAGAAAAAATAGCCAAGGAAGAGAAGAAGCAAGTTAAACATCAGCTGTTTGATAATGTAGAGCAACAAGCGAATGACTCCGAGAATTCCGTGGATAAAGTGAGCTATGCTGATGAGAACTCTGACTGTTTAAGTGAAATTGTTCAGTTTCGTCTACGCGCCCTGTATATAGTTGTAGGTTAAATTGGGTAATTAGGATGTCAAATCCTATTTGGGAATGGAAATTGAATAATTTCTTTTCTTTATTTTTTGTTTCCTCTTATTCTAATTGAATTGCGCGTGTTCTATGCCTAAGAATGAAACGGCTTTGCGCGTTAAACACTGAAAAAGGATACCGGCAAAGTCCTTACACTGCCGACAAGTAAAATCAGTTGCCAAATACACGTCGCCCGCTTCGTGTGGTTCGAGAAAATAGACACGCGGTTATTCCTTTGCCGCGACCGGTTAAATTGCGACGGTTTCGTTGCACTCCTACGCATTGGACCTGAACTTCTTGAATGAGCCGGCCAGCTGAGTGGAGTTTGGAAGTAAAGCAAGGTAAAGTGAAAAAATATCCTTTTCAGTTTCGATATCTTTCAATTTCATTTTAAAATCTTTCATCGATTACCATTCTATCAGCAACCTGTGGATTTTCCAGTTTTAATTTCGCACAGAAATGGACCGTAAAAATTCCGACCAAGAATTCATGCAAGATGTAGACGCTATCATAGATCCTGAATCTGGAATGCCAAATATAAAAATCGGTGACTTTTGGCTGGTCAAATATTCCACGAAGAAAACCCAAAAATACTATATTGGAGAAATGGAAGAAATAGTTGACGGAAAATATTTAACTAATTTTCTCAGGGAAAAAGGAACTGGATTTACCTTTCCCCAAGTCACTGATAAAGACCTAATAGAATTGGAACAAGTGGAACTAAAATTATCAAAGCTAAGAACGTCTGAAACTACTGCAAGGGTAGTTCAATAAATCGGTTTCAAGTAGATTTCCGTGCCTATAATGTCAACTAAATTAAATTAAAATTTTGTGTTTAATGTCTTTTATTATTTTTTACTGTTTATATGACTTATGTTTATCGTACCACCTTTATTCACCAAATGAATATGACCAAAACTTTTCGAATAAAGCAATTTGTTTTTGTCTACATCTGCCCCTACTCTGTGCAAAGCTACCCCAGCCAAGGAATACTTGGGAAAATATCAAAATCTGATCCCTCTATTAGTGGATGAGGGCTAAGCCTATGGTGATAGATAGTACCTACACTTATCAATGTCAACACCATGATCAATGTATTGAAAACCAAGCAATACACAGCTAATTATATTTGTACTGTACCAATTTCCCCACCCAGTCTTTCGAAATTTCGAAAAATACGAAAGGAAAACCCAAATGATTGATACAAAAAATATGTAGCCAGAGTTATGTGGTAAAATACATGGATTCAAAATATCTAAAAATGGTGATAGGTACCTATCTCAAAAAACGAAACTTTGCATGAAGGTAGATATGGTCAAACAGCATCCAAATGACCCCAACTATCACTCATTGAAATATTCCTATCGATTTACCAAATACCCTGTATAAGGTGAAGTAAAGTCCATTCCAAAATATTTCGTTGACTTCACGGCTATAAAACCCTACCATAAATTAGATAGCTATTAGCCTCTATTGTGTAGGTACCAGGTTCTTTTATGTAGGTACCGGGTTCCTTAATACCCACTCAAAGGTTTACAGGTACGGATTTTGTGCCCATTATAATGAAAACGAAAAAGGCGTTTCATAATATTATTTATTTATGTTATAATCTTATACTATCTTAATAATTACCAAAACTTAATATCTAATACAATATAATACAATACACAATTCAACCAAACCTAATCTATATTTAGTTCCGTTTCACTGTCACTGTCATCTTCATCTATGCCTAAACTAATTATTAATGGCTTAACATTAATACCTATTGAATTTTTCCAGCTTTGAACTGGAATATTATCTACACATTTTCTAATTAAATCTATTACAGCAGTACTAAGTGTAGGAGAGGTGTTTCCTCTCCTAACCATTGCCTTCAATTCATGCCAGATATGTTCTATTGGATTGAAAATACAATAATATGGAGGAAGACGCAAAACTGTATGACCACAAGCGCTAGCAAGATCGTCACAAATATATTCTTTTTTAACATTATATGATTTCAAAACGTTTAAAAGATCTTTCTTTGTATAATTTTCTTCGAAATACATATCATTTTCCATCATATATTTTTGAAGTTCTACTTTTGTATTACTTGCATTGGGCACTTTATTTTTTTGACGGCTGTGGTAACTAGCGTTGTCCATCACAATTATACTGTTTTCTGGTATGTTCGGAAGAAGGCGATTCTGAAACCATTCTTCAAATAATTTTGCATCGGTATCTTGATGATAATCTAATGATGAATTGGCTATTTTTTTTGCGGATAGCAGCAAAGAGTTTGGAACAAAACCATGTTCTGATCCGGCATGCAAAATTGTAATCCTCTGGCCTTTATTTGAGGGTGCTTTGGTTTGACATTTGGAGGTTGAGTCGCTCCATCCTCTTTTGGGAGTGTCATGGGTATCAAACCATGTTTCGTCAAGATATATTATCGGACGATTTTCTACCCTATATTGTTTTATGGAACTTAAATATTCTCGACGCCATGCTTGTAATCGCTGGGATTCCATTAGCACTTGCCTCTTATTAATGGTTTGATATTTGAAACCCATTGCTTTCACAATTCTCCAAAGGCTTGTTCTGCTACATAATATATCAGTTTCGTCTTCTATAAGTACCTTTTTTAGAGAATCTATTGTAGGTATTATTTGTTTACTGTACAAATCATAAATTTTCCTACGAATCAACTCTTTATCCGCTTCTTCAACCTTTCTTGACTTGCCGCTGTCACACCGTTGCTTCCTTGGCTGGATGCGTTTGGCTACGATATCTTTAACCGTAGATAATGGAGTTTTGGTTAAAACGGATGATTCACTCACACTTTGATTATGATTATAGCCTCTCTGCAGAAGGGTTAGATAAACGTTCCTCACAATTTCCTTGGCATCTAGCGATAAATGTTTTTTTTTTGAAATACCACTTCCGGTTGCAATACTACCATCATTTGCCCATGGACGCCACATTTTTTTTGTCAATATAACAGCTCTAGTTCTGCACAAAGACTAAATAATTTAACTAAAATATTCACCCACATTTACATGTACATCTCACCTAGGCAGGTATAATAAATAAAATCAACCCGGACCTGCTCACAGGTAGTCGAAGTTTGTGGTTGAGGGTATCATCAACATTTTATTGATACTTGAAGAGTCAACGAATTATTTTGGAATGGACTTTACACGTACATCTACCTTAAATTTATGTAGCTGTGTTTGGTGAGAAGTGATGACAGAATTGATTGATTTGGCTCGAAATTCGTTGAATATTGAATTTCGGTACAAATTAGGTAGACTAATACATATCAGTTTAGATTTCAAAAATAAATTCAACCAAGTTACTTAACTTGTGCAATGAATTTCAATTGATAATCCTAGATTAGGAACATCCACCGAGTATTCACAATTGGCAACAAAGCTATTAGTTCTAAAAAACTTACCATTGAATCCGTCTACTTTCTGCAATGCCGCATTCAACGCATCTTTCTCCGCCTTCAAATCGCTTGCCAATTTTTCGTTATCCTTCTTCAAACCTTCTTGCTCGCTCCTTAACTTGGCATTATCCCCTTTGAGCTTAACATTTTCATCCTTCGCCTTAGTCAACCGTTCATTGGCCTGCTTCAACTCCTGCTTCAATTTAGCCAACTCTTGCTCCAAATCCAAAATCTTCTGCTTCATTTTCTCAGCTTCCTCCACTATGGCTTCCTTTTCTTGCAGCTGCTTTCTGAGCTTGTCCAATTCCGCTTGCTGAGCTTTGCCCGCTTGTTTCAGCTTGTCGTAATCGTCAAGTTTTTGTGACTTGGCGCTGGCCTCATCGTAGTCTTCTTTTAGCTTAGCGTTATCAGTTTGTAGCGAAGCAATTTTTTGTTTTAGTTTAGCTATTTCGTCTTTTAATGCTTTGGAGTCGTCTTTTGGGGGCTTGATTTCGGCTGCGGCTTTTTTGAGTTTGGCGATTTCGTCTTGCAGCTGCTTGATTTGGTCTTTGAGTTTTTTGTTTTCGGTTTTCAGATTATCGATTTCGGTTTTTAAGTTATCGGTTTCGGCTGTTGAAGGTCTGCTATCGGCGGTTTCCTTGAGCTTAACATTTTCTGTTTCCAACTTTGCCAGTCTTTGTTTTAAGTTTGCTTCATTGTCTTTTATTTTGGCTAATTCAGCTGCAGCTTTTTTGGCGTCACTTAAAGCGTCCTTTTTGAGTTTTTCTATTTCTGCTTTGAGTTTAGCTATTTGTTGCTTTAACTTGGCGTTGTCATCTTGTAGAGTTGCTGCTTGTTGGGCTTCCTTTAGAGCATTTTCAAGGTCTTTTTTTAGTTTTTCGTTGTCTTTTTCTAGTTCTTTTAGTGGGCCGTAGTCTTTAATCGGAGCTGCTGCTGGTGCTGGGGGTTTAGAAGCTTCAAGTTGCTTTTTCAATTTAGCAATTTCAGCTTCAAGCTCGCTTATTTTTTGTTTCAACTTATTGTTTTCGTCTTGTAAACGTTTTTTACTTTCCAAATTTGTTTCATTGTCTTTTTGCACATTTTCCATGTCTTTTTTTAGTTTGTCTTTGTCTTTTTCTAGTTGTGCTAGTTTTTGTTTTAATTTATTTATTTCGTCTTGCATTTTTGACATTTGCATTGTCTTATCTTTGGCGTCATTTAAAGCTGCATCAAGTTGCTTTTTCAATTTAGCATTGTCAGCTTCTAGTTGGGTTATTTTTGGTTTCAATTTAGCTACTTCGGATTTTAAGGTTTCTGTTTCTTGAGTGCCAGTTTCAGCTGCACTTGTAGCTCGCTCCAAGTCTTTTTTAAGCTTTGCACTTTCAGCTTGAGCTTGTGCCAGTTTCTGTTTCATATTATTATCATTGTCTTGCATTTTTGATATTTCAGCAACGTGCTTTTTAATATCGTCTAGCGCTTTGTCTAAATCAGCTTTCAAGCGGGAATTTTCAGCTTCAAGCTGAGTTATTCGGCGTTTTAGCTTGTCTTCAATGTCTTTGAGGTCTTTCATGTCTAGAGCGGCTTTTTTCGCTGCATCCAAATCAAGTTTCAGCTTCCTATTTTCAGCTTCGATTTTAGCTAGTTGCTGCTTCAATTTGTCATCATCTGCCTGTGAAGTTGCAGCTTCATTAGCGTATTTTTTGGCTTCAGCTAATGCAGCGTCTAAATCTTTTTTCAGTTTAGCATTTTCAGTTTCTAGCTGCGCTATTTTCTGCTTCAATTTATTCTCGTTGTCTTTTATTTCTCGCAGTTTGGCTAAATCACTGTCAGCTTTTTTTACTTCCGCTGCCAGAGCGGCTTTTTCTTTTTTCAGTTTATCGGTATCTTCCTGTAGCTGAACTAATTTGCTTTGAAGTTTAGCTTCATCGGTTTTTAGTTGCTTGACTTGAGCTTCAGCGTCTTGTGCTGCCTTCAAAGCGGCATCCAAGTCTTTTTTCAATTTGGCATTTTCGTTTTCCAGTTGTTTGATTTTGTTGTTTAAACGTTTATTTTCTTCTTTTAATTCTAAGTTATCCATGTCACTTTTTTTGGCATTATTCCTTGAAGTCTCTAGTTCTTGTTTGAGTTTCTTCAATTCGTCTTCCAACAGTTTCCTCATATTGTCGTCTGTCGATGATTTAGCGTCTTTTAAAGCAGCACTTAACTTAGCTTTACTTTGTTCATTTTCATTTTCTAGTTGCTTAATTTGAGCTTTGAGATTTTTGGCCTCATTTTGAATTTGCTTCAAATCATCCTCAGTTTTTTTGAGCGTATTCAAAGCCTCATCCATATCGGCTTTCAATTTAGCATTTTGAGCTTCCAATTGAGCTAAGCGTTGTTTTAGCTTAGAATTGTCGTCTCTAAGCTGTGAAGCATCTCCGGCAGCTTTCAAAGCGTTTTGTTGGGATAGCTCTAAGTCTCTTCTCAATTTAGCATTGTCAGTTTCCAACATACCAACTTGCTGTTTGAATTTAGCTTCGATAGCTTGAATCTGTGCCAGTTCATTGGCCATCTTTTTCGATTCGTCCAGAGCAGCATTCGAGCTCTTTTTCAGCTTTTCAATATCTTGTTCGAGCTGCGCAATTTTGTCTTTGCACCTTTTTTCGCTTTGCCTTAAATCAGATAATGCTTCGTTGGCTTTTTTAGCATTATCAAGTGCCACTTGCAAGTCTTTTTTCAATTTAGCATTTTCCATCTCTTGCTCGGCCATTTTCTGCTTCAATTTATCATAATCTCCTTGTAAAATGTCTAATTTTTTGTCACCTATTGCAGCAGCTAGTTGCTTTTTTAGCTCAGCATTTTCAGCTTCAAGCTGTTTTAGTTTGTTCTTCAAGCCTGCCAATTCGTCTTGAAGCTGACTAGTTGCTTCACTGCCCAACAAAGCATTGTCCAGGTCTTTTTTAAATTTGTCAATTTCATCTTGCAGCCTAGCATTTTGCTGGCGCAACTTGTTGTTTTCATCTTGGAGACCAGCTACAGCTTGTGACCCACTTCTAGCTTGCTCTAGTTCCTTTTTGACTCTATTATTTTCATCACTTAGTTTATTATTTACCGTTTCTAGCTGAACTACTTTTTGCTTTAGGGCTGCGAGCTCTTTTTGCAAATCTGAAATTGTATTGACAGCTTTTTTAGCTTCATTTAGTTGCTGATCAAAGTCCTTTTTTAGCTTGGTTATTTCAGATTCCAAGTCTTTAATTGTCTGCTTGCATTTCATATTGTCGTGTTCTAATTCTTGAATTTTGTCTTGGGATTTTTTGAGGTCTGCGAAAGCAACCTGCAAATCTTTTTTCAGCTTTAGATTCTCTCCCTCCAATTGGGCGAGCTTCTTTTTCAAATCACCATTTTCGGTTAATAATTGGTTTACTCTGTCGTCACTCTTTCTAGCTTCAGAAAATGCTTGTTCCAGTTGTCTTTTTAAAGCATCCTTCTCGTCCTCCAAAGTGGCGTTTCTAGCTTTGAATTTATCGTTTTCGGCTTTGAGTTGTCGCGATTTCTCCAATTCATCTTGTAGATTTTTTATTTGTTTATTCAAATTATCTTTTTCTTGTTTTAAATTTTCAATAATTTTATCATCTTCTCTGGATTTTTTGCTGTCTTTTAATGCTTCATCAAAGTCTTTTTTCAATTTATCTTTTTCGTTAGTCATCTGAGCTATTATGTCTTTCAAATTAGCATTCTCCTTTTCTAGTTGAGCCACTTTATCTTTAAGCTTTTGTATATCGATGTTAAGCATTGCGCTGGGATCGCTGGATTTTAGTTTCTTGACCAAATCTTCAGCTGCTTCGGCTCTTTTTTCAGCATCTTCAAGTTTCTTCATAAGGTCATTTAATTTTCTGCCCAAATCGTCACCCTGTTCCACGGGTTGTAGTCTGTCCTTTCTCAAGCTTCTAAGCTGATTTTCTAAATCTTCTACGGTGGATTGCAAAGCTTCTTTATCTTTCTTATCGTCAGTTGCTGGCTTTACTGGAACTTGTTTTAATTTAAGGTTAGTTAAGTTAGCTCCCCCCCCCACTAAATATATTTGGATGAAAAGTAATCTAAAATATTGCTCTTATTTTAAATTTTGCTCCATTACGCTTTAGAGACTATATCGATTTTAAGGTGAGAGGGGGGACTAACTTAATGGTTGCCCCCCTCCCACCACTTTTTTTTCTTTCTGACTGTAGATTTTTATCCTACAAATTTTCCGTAGTTACAGAGGTTTGAAAAATATTAATTACCATCCCAATCACTTTTTTCCCTGTCTAACAGTGGATTCTTTTACTAATAATTTTGCTCCGTTATTGAAAAATTGTGCTCCACAACCGGTCCGTAGTTACAGAGGTTTGAAAAATATTAAAGCCTCCCCACCACTTTTTTCCCCTGTCTAACAGTGGATTCTTCTACTAATAATTTTGCTTCGTTATTGAAAAATTTTGCTCCACAACCGTTCCGTAGTTACAGAGGTTTGAAAAATATTAATCAGCCCCCGCACCACTTTTTTTCCCTGTCTGACAGTGGATTTTTTTACTAATAATTTTGCTCCATTTTGCTCCGTTATTGAAAAATTGTGTTCCATTACCGTTTCGTAGTTACAAAGGTTTGAAAAATATTAATCAGCCCCCCCCCACCACTTTTTTCCAATGTTTGACAGTGGATTTTTTCACTAATAATTTTGCTCCATTTTGCTCCGTTATTGAAAAATTTTGCTCCAAAACAGTTCCGTAGTTACAGAGGTTTGAAAAATATTAATCAGCCCCCCCCATCACTTTTTTTCCCTATCTCACTGTGGATTCTTATACTACTAATTTTCCTCCATTTAGGGGCAAAAATGTCAATTTTTCTCAAAGGGGAAAAAGTATAAGTACAGTCACAGAAAAAAAAATGTTTAGATGGAAAATGGTGAGATTTCCCAGTCACAGAAAAAAATAGTGTATTATAGACGGGAAAAAAGTAAGATTTTAGCGCGAGGTGTGGTTTGGATAATACAGCAAGTATAATAAATAGCTATATTTTAAACCATGTAATTTTCACATTTCTTATTGGTTTAAACTTTAAAGGTTCGAAAATGTCACTTTACTTTTGTTTACTAAAGCGGGCCGAAAGTGACAGTTCTGTCACTTTCTGCCTGGAGAACTCACTTTCGGCCTAAGTTGTTCTTTCAGACCTAAACACACATTCAGGTGCAATGTTTGTATTCAGAAGTAGATGTCACATGTTTTTATGTTGTTGAAATTTCACAAGATGTCAATATTGGTGTCAGAGTGTCAGTTTGGAAATTCCATTTTTGTCATATTTTTACCTTATTTTTTTCAATAATTAATGGTTCAAAATAAAATAGTATAACTGTTAGAAGTTGATGATAAAAAAATAAGCAAACCCTTTGCTTGACTCACACTTTTTGAGAGGGACCCTTTTTCCCTTGAAGGGTAAAAAGATAAACGCAGGTAGCAGGTAGTCTTGTGACGGTCTTGTCAAAGACACTTGTAATTTTTCTATTATTTTTGAAATATATTTTTGTCCGAGTGTTCGAGAAATCGTCGTTTAATTTATGACGGGTTTATACAACATTTGCATAGTCATAATCATATTCATAGTCTTAATCTTAAGGCGAGTTTAAACAATTTCATAACTTTAATTTAGTGAGTAATTCACAATCTAGTGCATAAGCTTTAAAGTCACATTTATTAATTTCTATGGAAGCGTTTATACATCTATTTAATGCTCAATTCATAATTTAGTTCATATTGGATAACCTTGAAAGTTCCCAACTTTTAACTTTTATGCATTAAATTAGGAAAAAACTGGACCTTTCGAGTTCTGTCAGTGTTAACTTTCAAAATATCAATAGAATTTTAATGACATTTCAAAAATTATGTATTAAATTATAAAGTTGTTTAAACTGGGGTTTTGAGTTATGTATTAAATTAGGCATTAAATTATGATAAAATTACGACTTAAATTTATCAAAAGTTGTTTAAATCCGCCTTAAGTCTCAATCATAATCACAATTGACCTTTTGTTTGGACGCCATATTGCGGTGCGCGAACATAGTTGCCAAAAGAAGAAAACAAAAATTACTAGCAGGCTGTCAACATTAAAAACAAAACTAACTAAATGATTATTTTATTATTTATTTTCTGGCCAATACAGGCTAAAATTGATAGCTTTTCTTTTCAAAAACATTCGTAATAGGCGGCAAATTTAAATTTAAAATGCTATTTATTCAGTAACTTTTGTTTTTAATGTTGACAGTACGCTAGTAATTTTTTTTTTCTACTTTTGGCAACTATGTTCGCGCACCGCAATATGGCGTCCAAACAAAAGGTCAATTTTAGAAGCCGTTAATACAATGTCATAAGCTTAAAATAAAATCAACTCTAAAGGCGGATTTAAACAACTTTTGATAAATTTTAGTCGTAATTTTTTCATAATTTAATGCGTAATTTAATGCATAAAGCTACATCCTCAATCAATTTGGTAGCGAAGTGGCACTTCGGCACGCGTGCTGGAAAATTGATACCCATCCTCAATGCTGTCAATTTTCAATCTGCTCTGCGTGTAGTACGGTCACGAACCGTGCGTTCGGTATTTTGATCTGAGTTCTCCGAGCATAAATTTCCGTTCGTTTATTCAAAAAGTGTACTCGGTGCAGGCTCATTCGCGTTAGTTTATTAAAATTTCGAGCCCTCTGATACAGCGTTTAACTGCTCTGTGCGCTAGCTGGTCACGTGATTACAGCTCCACTCTGCTCTTCGAGCAAAATACCGAACGCAAGGATAACCTGAATTATTTTTTACCGTACTGCGCATGACACAAGTCAGCACGCGTCGAAAAAGCTTGCAGCTTGCAAGCTTGCACTTCAAAGTTGGCGTGCATGCTAGCATGGAATTGAATTGAGGATGCTAACGTTAAACAACATTGTCCTAGCATGCGTGCCGAAGTGCCACTTCGCTACCAGATTGATTGAGGATGAGCCTTAACTCACATAACTTATGCACTAAATTGTAAATTACGCACTAAATTAAAGTTATGAAGTTGTTTAAATTCGCCTTAACCCGACTTTTTGTGGATTCAGTTGGCAGTTCTATACTTACTTTTTTTAGTTTTATTTATTTTTTCAAAGTGCAAAGAGTTGAAATTATCGAAATTGGAATTATTGTAGTGACGCGGAAATAAACCACCAAAAAAACAATTAAAGGTTCTGATTATTCTAAACAACTAAAGAGCTAGGATCCAACTACCAAAAATAATCAAGAATAACAAGGACTTACCAAACAACCATCCCAGGAGAGATCATCACTTCGACAGCACAACCAGAAACTTCAATTAAAATTTATCTGAACATCGATATCCAGAAATTATTGAAAGCCGACACCCTATATTAACACATTGAAATGTGAATAAAACAAAAGTTCATGGACCTTTTTTTTAAGTGCTTTCAACAATTAACATTCCAAAGGAGCCGAAATATTTCTAAAAGGATCAATAAATCATGCACGAGTCTATATGATGATACCCACTTAACAAACCACTTAGCGACGCCCTTGATAACCTATCTTGCATGATTAGAAAAAGAGAGCTTAATTGTAATAAATAAAAGTTAGAAAGCAATAAAAGATGACATACGCGCGCAACTCGTAGGCTGCAGTGTAGCCAGATTTTATTGTTGCAGAACAAATGTAGACAATACAAATCGAACATTATAACATCAAAGAAGTGATATAGTGTCAAATGTTTTACAACGCCTTAAATCAGACGAAAGAAGAGCTTTAAAGTGGATGAATATCGTTTGCACTTTTATTTTGATAAATTTTTCATCCGGCAACATCGCTCAATGAAATTGCAAAGGAATATGTCAAGTATAATCTAACATAACCTTAAACGAAACTGCGGTGAGTTCAAGTAATATTTAAAGTATTAGTTTGCTCTTTGTCAAATTACACGTTACAAAGAAAGAAGGAACGATTCATTCTGAACTGGCTCCTGAATAAGAATATGGCGCAAGCCTGTCACAAACTTGCTTCTCATTGGACGCTCACCTGCAGCCTACAAGCGACGCGCGCAATCGAGGTAATAGGAGATCGGTCTATTAATTGAAAGGGGACCAAATACACTAATTGATCGGATGATTCAATCACGAAAAATCGAGGTCAGAAAAAATATAGAAATTCAAAACAATGGAGGGACCAATGATATAAAAAGGCAACTTTAACAGGAGAAAAGCAGTGTTCGAGAAAAGAGTGATCGAGAAAGAGCGAGTAAACTGGCAGAACTACGGCGTGAAGGATTATCTGATTTTTATATTGTACCAAATACTTTACAGGATGTTGAAATTATAGTATGAAGACCTGTTACCGATAAAGAAGGAGTACTAGTTATCAAATCATCACAATTTTTAAAGCTTACTGAAGATGAAAGTATTTTGAACAATTTTCCTACAAATATTTTTGGAAATGACGATAAACTTAAGCTTAAAGTGTGTGAAGAAACGATTATTTATCCTGGAATAAATCTTTTATGCATTCAAGTAAGTAAACTGGAAGACTATTTGGAATGCAACCAGTCGAAACACTTACGTAATGGTTTAACTATAATTATTGCAAAACACAAAATCAAAATGGAAAACTCCAAAGGATTTTTAAAAATATTGGATACAAGTGCAAAAGAAATCGTCATAAGAGCTAATACATGTATGGCAAGAAGTAATACAGTTCTCCAAGAAAGCACAACGCCAAATGTGGAAGAACATCTTGTTATTTCGAAATATCCAAATTGCTTCGATGAAAGTAACGCTCTATTAAGCAACATCGACACTCAAATGACTATAGAACTAATAGACTGTGAGATAGGGGCTGTTTAGTGGAGTCATTTTTTTTTTGTCTGGAATTTTGAGGGCTGAATGTGGCTACTAAGCTGATGAGAATATGGGTAATTTTAATGCCGGCCTCCCGTTCGAAAATTGATTTACATGAAGAAATTTTTTTTTAAATAACCCAAATTTTCTGGCTTTTAAATAAAAGATTGACATTGATAAATAATTCACCCATGAAAAATGATGCTTTTCAATAGCTGAAAAAATGGGGATGGGTGTCAACTTCCAAGAGAAAAGAAAAGAACCTTCCGCGTTTACTTTTTGTCTGGCAATCTAGAGAATGGAAGGTTTTGTTGTGAAAATAATGCTGAAAAATCGCCAGACGGTAATCACAGTTCGAAATCCAGTTTTCCGGCGAAACATTCTGTGGACATTTCGAACAGGAGGCAGGCATTAAAACCACTTATATTCTCATCAGCTAACTAGTCACATTCATCCCTCAAAATGCCAGACAAAAAAAAATGACTCCACTAAACAGGCCCTATCTCAGGGTCTATAACATCTACCGTTTCTGTAACCAGCAAACCTTATCAATTATCTTACTTTGAAAAGGAAAGAGTACCTACGAGAAATTTTTAAAGACCTTCTGGACAAATCAATTATTGAACCTGCTAACTCCCCATATTCAAGTGCCATATTATTATTGAAAAAAAAAAACAGGAGTCTTTCGCCTAGTGGTGGATTTTAGACGTCTAAACGATATCACAGTGAAAGATAAATTTCCACTCCCACTAATAGAAGATCAAATAGAACGGATAGGTGAAAACTGTATATTTACATCATTGGACCTAAAATATGGTTACCATCAAATAAGTCGAAAATATACATGGCCACTACCAATATACTAGATTCGCCTTTGGTTTGTGTAACGCTCCTGCCGTATTTCGAAGGGCAATAAATGCAGTCTTGGGTGACCTGAAAAATCAGTACGCCCTAGTATACCTTGACGATATATTAATCACTTCAAGCTCAATACAAGAAGGTTTACAACGTTTGGAAAATGTGTTAAAAGCTTTGGATCAAGCAGGATTAACATTGAACCTAAATAAATGCGAATTGCTTAAGAGCTCTGTTGAATATTTAGGAGTTGAAATTTGCAATGGTGAGCTAAAACCCTCTTCCAAAAAAATAGAAGCAGTCGAGAAATTCCCAACTCCCTCTACTGTTAACCAAATTAGACAATTTATTGGCCTAGCATCATACTTTAGAAAGTACCTATATCCAAGATTTTGCACTTAAGGCACGTCCATTGACGTCGTTGTTGAAGAAAAAATCTGTTTGGATTTGGTCAGAGCCACAAAACCAAGCATTTCAACAATTGAAAGATGATCTAATGTCCTCTTCAACCCTAGCAGTTTATAATGGAAACGCAGAAGTTCAATTACACACAGACGCGAGTAAAAGAGGAATTGGGGCTGCGCTGTTACAAAAACAAGAAAATAAACAATGGAGCTTATATGAGTAGGCAGACAAGTGATCCCAAGACTCGTTATCATAGTTTTGAATTAGAAACGTTAGCAGTCTTTGAAGCGGTGAAAAGATTTCGTAGTTACCTCTATGGAAGGCGCTTTACTATTGTGACAGATTGTAACGCAATGCGACTAACTTGGGCAAAGAAAGAAATAACGCCAAGAGTTGGACGCTGGTGGCTTGCTTTACAAGACTATGATTTCACAATTAAACATCGTCCTGGCACACAGATGAAGCATGTTGATGCATTAAGCCGTAATCCAATTACTGTGAATATGAAAAAGGCATCCGATTGGGTGAGTGCAGTGCAAGCGCAAGACGAGGATGTTCAGTTGTTGAAATCTCAAATTCTAAATAATGAAAATTTACCTGATTGCTGTATTTCGGAGGATAAGGTTTGCAAACTAGTGAATGGCGTCCCTAGAATTTTGATACCAAGAGATCTTAGATGGAGAGTAGCTAAAATGTTTCATGACGATAATGGACATCCAGGATGGCAAAGGACTTTCGATTCTATCAAAGCAACCTATTGGTTTAATGACATGAAAAGTTTGTCAACAATCAACAACTGCATAGCATGCATGATAAGTTAAAAGCCAACTGGAAGAAGAAAAATTGAATAACATCCGATGGAAAAAATTGCTGAACCATTCCACACTTTACATGTTGACCACTTAGGTCCTTTTTGTAAGTCTCTGGCGGGCAACACATACGTGTTAGCCATCATAGATGGCTTTACAAAATTCATTGGGATCGAATGTTCCTAATACTTGTAGCGCTCTTGTATGCAAAAGTTTAGATCAGTTAATAAAATTGGTTCACACACCCAAAAGAATTATTACTGATAGGGGAATAGTATATTGTGCATTTAGGTGGAAAAGTGACACATTCTCGGACGACGGGCGAGGCGTAGCCGAGGCCGGCAAACACCGAAGGAAACACACATACTATTTTTTCTGCGATCGGTTGAATACCTGTTAAATGTTTGTTGGGGGATGGGAGAAATACTTAGTTCAGGTGCAGAAGGGTATTAATTCCACCAAAAATTCAACAACAGGAATATTCCAGTGAATTACTGTATGGGATTAGACCAGAAGTTAAAAACGAAATTCGACTTGTTACAACAGAAAAATTCGATTTGGCGAATGCAAGACAGAAAGAGTCGTCCAATTTTATATGATGTGGGAGATTTAGTGATGGTTGAGCGTACGTTATTAGTGTAATGATCCGAAAAAATAGACCCATAAATCACAATGTCTTCACTGTAAAAATTAAATAATTATCAAATAATCAAAAACTTAATTTCCGATATTTCTAGATCAGTATCGATAAATTAAAATGAAACAAATGAACGCTAACGTAATTCGACACCAGCCTATGTCATCATCTAAATTAAATTCTTAAAAATAATAAAAAAGAGGACAGGGCGATGTCATCCCAACACCCGATCAATGAACTTTTTTTTAGCGAGGCCATCAGGGAAATTAATTTGATGATTTATGGCATTCTTGAACCAATAATGTTTTGACCTCGATAAATCAGGATATTGCGATATAATTATTCGTTTTTTTAGACTAAAAATGATAAAAATCCTAAGGAGATTGCATCATCTTAATTGTCATGGACACAGAAATTTCGGTGGGGTATCAAAAAAATATAAATACCGGCGCGTTTTCAGAAGTGGAAGGCAGTTGCTAGTTGAGTTGCCAGTTGTTAGCAGTACAGTTCAGTTTGTGTTAAAGTCTACAGTACCAATGAGTCAGTTTGAGTAAAATTCGCGAAGCTGCCTCGGAAAACGCGTTCGATTTAACTTCGAAAAAGTACGGAAAATCGTGAAAGAAATAATATTTGAAACTCGTTCAAAAATTATGTGCGAGCTCTAAGTAATCAAAAGAATTAAATTAGATTAGTTTTGTGTTTTATGGACAAAATGTAAGTACTCTATAGTGACAAGATTTATTTTGAATATAAATGATGAACATGACTTTGTGTGATTAAACTTTGAATTTTATTGCCTAAAACTTGAGTGATTTTGACTAGTAAAACTTTCTGACTTT
This sequence comes from Ceutorhynchus assimilis, assembly GCA_917834065.1. Taxonomy (NCBI): domain Eukaryota; kingdom Metazoa; phylum Arthropoda; class Insecta; order Coleoptera; family Curculionidae; genus Ceutorhynchus; species Ceutorhynchus assimilis. Next base: position 35,536,568 of record OU892283.1, on the reverse strand, counting down.
TATCAATGATTCTGAATGATAAGAAGTGAATTAACAATGACTGTTAATGCCCAAAAACTTGAGTGATTTTTACTAGAAAAGGTTTTTGACTTTATAATTAACTGTGGAACTTTATTGCATAACTTTAATTGCCTTCAGATATATTGACATTCTAATTTAATTGTGCAAAGAAAATATAAAGGGGAATTTATAATGCACTTGAATAGAATTTGTTCTGATTAAATAAACTATTAAATGGAATAGGAAATTTTGAAAAGAAACTTGATGTTCATGAAATAGAATTATTGTCTTAAAATATTGGAAAGTTGTTAAAGGAAATTTATTATTTATGAAATAAATTTTGAATTAGGGTTTTAAATTTCATGTAGAAATTATTGTAAGGTTTTATAAGAATAAGTTAGTAATACCTATTATTAATAAACAAATAGGTAGTTATTTTGGGTTTTTCATAAGCAGTCAGTAAAGGACTTAGAGATTTTAAAGAATCTATAGAAATAGGTGAAGGGTAGTTCAATAGGAATGAATCGGAAGTGTTGAAATGAGTTAACTTATAAGTTATTAGGAATAGTAAGAATAGGGCGTTTCTTTATTAGTAGGGATATTTCAGTGGTCCGTAATAATAACATTTTGAACGAATGTGAAGTAAATGAATTTAGAAAAATAGATGAGGCTGTCAGAATTGGAAGATATTTTGCTGATTTAAAATTTTTGGTTTTAAGTATAATAAAATATAATTTTAGTAAATCTCAATAGTTTGTTTCTCTCTCTTGCAAATAGACCCTTCCACAATTTTATAGGTAGCAGCTCCAAGAAAATAAACACCATCAATATACCGCTCGCCATTTACCATCTAACTAATTACATAGAGTACTTGGGGCGTTTTGCTACACACTAAAAGTCACTTATACAAAAATATTTACAAAATTGAAGTCAAGTTCGGTAAATCCCACTTCTGATAATTTTTAAGAGTTTTAACAAAAAGCACGCTTCAGATTTGAAAAGTTTATTTACGTAATGACGCGAAAAAGCCAACAGCATAAAAACGAATCGTAGTTGACTTTACAAAAGCCGTATAAACACGGATTCTGAAATATAAGGGCCAAAATAAAGTGTGAGCAAATAGTTATGTAAACAACTACATAAAAAGGGATGCTTTGTGTTATCGTCCCTTAGGTTCCAGTGTCAAGTGACCTACCCGGAGCAGGTAGAAGCGTAAGGGGTTCCGTGGCGTATTTTCTACAGTAACTTCAAATATTTATAAAAAATTAACGGCTGATTTTCAATGCTTCATATTTGGCATGACTATGTCTTTAGTGTAGTAGAACACATTATGAAAAAAAAAAAATGTGCAAGGTCCATGTAGTTGCTGCTGCCTGCCTTTTGTGGGAATTTATTACTTGTTTGTACAAGTTCGAAGCCCATCTTTGCTTGACTCACATTTTTTGAGAGGGACCCTTTTTCCCTTGAAGGTTGAAGGGTAAAAAGATACACGCAGGTTAGTAGTAGCATTGTGACGGTTTACACCAAAAAAAAAAAAACAATTCGCAAAAACCAAAAATTTTCAAAATAATTGCAAATTATGGGGTGACCCTAATTTTATGCTCGGCAGTGTATTTGTGGAAAGTTTTCACATATTGTCTCGAAAATTGGAAACCATAGTGTCTCTCGACAATAATGAAACACTTTCCACCTCCGTATGTAATATTCTATTTTAACCTCTGTAACTACGGAACGGTTGTGGAGCAGAATTTTTCAATAACGGAGCAAAATGGAGCAAAATTATTAGTAAAAGCATCCACTGTCAGACAAGGGAAAAATTGGTGGGGGGGCTGATTAATATTTTTCAAACCTCTGTAACTACGGAAAGGTTCTGGATCAAAATTTTTCAATAACGGAGTGTTCGTTTGATGTTGAATTTCGATTTATCTTCGATAATAAGAGCCGCGGGACTGTAAACGCGTTGATTCATCTAAATTTTTGCCGAAAAATAAAAACTATGATATTTCAACCCGAGCCATCCAAGAACAAAATGGAGGCACTCACTTGTGTTCTTCCAACGACGTTTTCTTTACCTGCAGGTGCACCTGGATGGTCTACCAATTCTTCGACGAACACAATCACATAAAATAGGTTTAAAATATCTTCTAAAACTATGAGGTTGATTTTCTAACGTAATTATTAACAGAATTTCAAAGGATCGGTTTGAGGGTTCTGAAAACTCAACTGACAAGTTCGGATTTCTGTCTTAATCTGGTTGGTGCGCTGATTTCTGGGAAGCGCATCGAATCTTCTCCTGCCATATAAAACTTGAAATTGTATGGCGCCAAAATTTAAAATCAAGTATACGAATAAAATTAGTTTGGACATTAAGCTATGCGCGAATACGGAGTAAAATTGAGCGAAATTAGTAGTATAAGAATCCACAGTCAGAAAGAGAAAAAAAGTGGTTAAGTTAACCCCTCCCACCTTAAAATCGATATAGTGTCTAAAGCGTAATGGAGCAAAATTAAAAATTTATGGAGCAAAACAATAGATAATTTTTCATCCAATAATTTTTAGTGGGGCGGGGGCTAACTTAACCGACCTTTTAATTTATCCATTAGACTATTAATTTCCTCTCTTTGACTGGCAATTTGCTTTTTCAAAAATTCGTTTTCTTTTTTTAAGGCATCCAAACTCGAAGCATCCACGCTGGTTTTCTTTAAATTATCCAGCGCAGCTTCAAGTTTAGTGTTTTCTTCTTTGAACTTAGCTAACTCGGCACGTAATTTGTCATTTTCATTTTGTAATTCCAAATTAAGCCTCATTAATTCCTTGTTTTTGTTGTCCAAGTCTCTATTGGTAGCGGCAAGTGTTTTTCGCTCATTATCGATTGCATCCAAGTCACTCTCCAACTTGGAGCTTCTTTTTGTAGTCGTCATTACGTTGCTCATAAGCATCTTATCTAAATCGTCTTTTTCTTTTTTCAGTTTGTCATTGCTTGCTCTCAAAGCTTCACTTTCTTCTAATGCCTGCTTTCTAGCTTCTTTTTCTTTTAGCATTTCGTCTTGAAGCCTTGCGTTTGCTTCAGCTAATACTCTCCCATTTTCTTTGAGTTTTTCGTTGGCAGCCATAGCATCTCTTAATTGCTGTTCAAGATCTTCGATTTTATTTTTAAGATCATCACTTGGTTCAAGAGGAACTTCGATTATGGCTTCTACTGTCATTACCTTATCAGGTTTCATTGCAGCTAATAAATTGTCTTTTTCTAGTTGCAGTTTTGCATTGGATTCTTTACATCTGATTAGTTCCTCATCCAAAGCCTGTATTTTTTGTGTAAGAGCATCCTTGTCGGAATTCAGCTGCGAAACTAAATCTTTGTATCTGGATAATTCAGCACTGTCTCCTGCTGGCATCAGTTGTCCTTCAAGCTCGTTAATTCTTTTAAGCAAGCCTTCCTTTTCTTTGAGGCAGCTGTCAAGGTCTGACTTTAGTTGAGCAAACACAGCCATATCTGGTAAGTCTTGAGCTTTTCCAGCTTGAAGATCTGTTAAGGCCTTGTTCAAGTAAGCCTTTTCTCTTAGACAATCTTCCAAATCAGATTTCAGCTGATTGAATGAGGCTAACAGTTTTTGTTTTTCCTTCAGGCAGTCTTCTAAATCGGTTTTCAACTGAGCTAAAACAGACAAATCTCCCATTTCAGCTCCAGCTGCCCTGTCCTGATGAGCTGTAGGAGCTTTGCATTTTAATTGACACAATTCAAATTTCAATTTGCAACTTTTAGCTTCCAGCTCACCTATTCTTGTTTTGGCCACCTTTAAATCATTCAGCAAGCTTTCAATATCCTTGCTTCCACGTGAAGCCAAGTCAAACTTTAACTTACAAATAGTAGCTTCCAATTCGTTGATTTTCAATTTGGCTTGTTGCAGTTTATCTTCAAGGTCCCTCTCTTGAGCTGTTATCTCAAACTTAGAAGAAGTGTTCTGCACACCTGCTGATTTGGATTTGGGTAGCATCAAGCCACATCGTAGCCTGCATGTGGTTGATTCAAGCTCACCAATTCTTTGAAGAGCTCCTTTTAAATGATTGGCTATTTCTCGGATTTGGATACAAGTACAAGTCGCTGACGATTGTGTTTTTATGGAATATTGCTCAGTTAGCTGTTGAGTTGCATTAGCTAAATCAAGCTTAAGTTTATCAGTGACTATATCCAAAAAGTCAGTATTTTCTTTGGCGTCCTCTATCTGATTGTATATATCTTCCATGTGACCTCCTTTGTCTACATACTCTTTTAGCTTCACTAATTCAGAATTCAAAGAACTATTAACAGCTTCTAGCTCGTTGATTTTATCTGTAGCATTCTTCAAGTGATCAACAAGGTCTTTAATTTGTTCTTTGGCAATTTCCTGGACTTCTGTAGAGTGCCTTCTTAAGGCTATATTTTCAGCAGACAATCTGTCAGTAGCTCCTAATTGTTCTTTCAGTTGCAAGATTGTATCGTTGGCCTTGAGAAGCTCAGTTTCCAATTCAGTTATTCTAGCTTCATCAGCCGATCTTGCAGTATACATTTGATCTTCATCGGCTTCTTCATCTGAGTCTAAATGCAAATTCAATTTAGGTGTTTGCACGCATTTGCAGCTAATTGGCTTAGTTGCATCTACTGCTGCATCGTAACCGATATTGCAATTGCAATGTACATTGGCTTTTTGGGTGGCTACTTCGAACCTTGCAGGAGACGCACTTTTTGATCTTCCACTTTTTGCCTCTTCATCTTCAATCTTTTTTCTAGAACTTCGTTTTTTACACGTACAACCTGCACAACACTTAATAATGACTTTAGGCTGAATTTGTGCGCCTCTTTTTTTGCAGGTGCATCCTGGACAGCATCTAAAGCGCTTCGTGGACGCATCCCATTGAGCATATTGCTGCTCCAACTCAAAAGCAATCCTTTCAATGGCATTTCTAGATTGTTCAAGCATATTTTTAAGTTGTGCATTGGTTTCAGGATTGCTGGTGCCAGCGATTTCTTGCAAGTGTTGATTTTCGAATTTGGCAGATTCTAGTTCGAGCTGTAGCTTGGTGATTTGTTGCGCGTTGCACGTGTCAATGTTTATCGGAATTTCTCTGTCCTTGAGCACGTCTTGCATCGTTTCGATGATTCTATCTTTTTCTTGCACTTGCATCAGCAACTGGTCGTTGTCTTCTAGTTGGTCTTGAAGCTCTTGTTGCAGTTTGCAGTTTTCTGACTTAAATGATTCAATAGCCTCATTCAGTTTTTGGTTGTCTTTTGAAAGTGTCTGTATTTTTGCTTCAAGTTTTAAAATTTTCATTTCGGCACGCTGTTTGCCCTTCCTTAATTCGGTAGTTTCTTCAGACAAGTTGTGGAAAGATGTGTCTATTTTTCCGTGCATCGTTGCAATCTTTTCCTCGCTTATAACCAAAAGACTTTCCTTTTTTTCTAGCTCAATTTGCAAATCGGACATCACCTCTTTGATTTTGTTCGCTTGCTCCTGCTTGCCTTGAGCCAAACAATCGATATGAGTGACCAATCTTCGGATTTCGTCTTCTTGCTCGCGAATGCACTTTTCCAAATCTTCGGTTTGCTTCGCCAAAGAATTGCGTTCGCGTTCTATGTTCTTGGCTTTGTCCAGTTGCTTTTTCAATTGATTGTGTTCAGTTTCGATTGCGGCCAAGTTTTCGTATTTTCGTTTGTATCGGTCACGTTCTAATTTCATTCTGTCCATGTCTTTTATTTGGAGACGCATATGCTCTTGTTCGTCTTGCATACGCACCGCCTTGTCTAGACTCTCTTGTAATCTGAAAAAAAAATTGTTCATGTTTAGAATGGTTGGGTAAAATATATAGGTAGCAGAAAAATTGAGCATGAATTTACAGGAACTTGAAATTCTTTTTTGCAGTTAACATCAAGCTATGGCCTGACTCCGCATGCACTAGTGCTACAAGAGTAGGTAGATCATCTTGTATTCAAATTGATAATATCCTCAGTAATATCCCTACCTCTTTGATAAAATACCATACAATCCTTACAGACATTTCTGATCATTTTGGTCAGAAGATTTACGTCCAGGTTGTTACCGACAAAAAAAAAGAGATTATTTCTCGAGAAAAGGTTTTTCACTCATAACATTGTAGCAATATTTTTCCTAACTCAAAAGAAAAATTAATTAACACATAGCTCGGCAGCTGTTCGTCAGTGGCGCTGGGAAATGAGTTCAAAGATATTACCTGATTTTGACTTTGAAAATTGGGCGCCACTAAATTTTTTTGTAAAAGAGGAATTACCTACATAATTATGATATCCCACTGGCGTAGCCAGGGGGGGCAAGGGGGCATTTGCCCCCCCAAGACCCTTAAATTTTATGAATATTTCTTCAAAATTAAGATAAACAGTCCCAAAAATAGCGTAAAAAAACCTGAAAAAGGGGCGTGGCACCCAAAAACTGGCTACGCCACTGTGATATCCAGTTGATGGTTAAGAGAACTAATTAAGAAAATTTAGGAAAACTTAATCTTGTTAGACTAAAATTGTCAAGTAGCTGAAAATATGTTATAAAAAAGATACTCAGAAATATCCCAAAAATTAAACTTTATTTTTCTGGATAATCCAAACACCTGTTCGTATGTACACTGTAATTATACCGGTATAATATAATAAAAGTTATGTATATATGAAATTTGAAGTATAATGATTATCAACAAATGAAATAAGAAAATTATATAGCACCATTTGGTTATTTATAAAAAAATAATTCACAGAAAACCTGGAGAAAATTCATGAATCTTCAGGGTTTTATTTTTGTTCAAAAGGGATTTACCTGTATCGTTTGAATTATTACCAAATAGCTATTCACACTTTCAAATAGAAAAATAAAACCATATGAATATATACAATTATCATTCGCAAAAATGCACTCAAAATGAGCGAAATTCAAAAATTAACCCTATTTATCTATCTGACCTGGTAATTCGGTGTCTCAAAAAGCTCCTGCTTCAGTTTAGGTAAGATGTTGGAACTTGAAGCTGGCGGTGATTGTGTGAGGGCGAGTAGGCGAATTGGATGCCAAGATTTTCGCCGTGGAACTTTAAAGTTGGGACTCTTGGACCGCTGGATTGTTGATCGATTGAGAAATTCAGAGTCTGACTTATCAATTCAGAACGTGGACTAAGAGTTGTAGTTTTGGGTTTAAACCTGAGCACGGTAGGTTGGATTTGGAGCACATTGGACCCTAATGAGAAAAAACATACTGTGAGGACAACTGGGGTAAAATAATTTGTCTTTTGCCTGGCAAAAAAAAGCATAAAAAGACCGAAGACCGAAGCTTAACCCTAATAAAAATAGGAGCAGAAAAATCCAGATTGGACAACAGCAGCAATATAACGTCGGTCAACAGCAAAATTGGGTAACAAAAATCAACCTATAAAGATTAGAAAACCCCATTAGGACGTGTAAACTTCTCAACACGGAACACGTGCAACTTACATGGTGGCGCACCCCCCAAAGTTCCTAAAATATATCGAAAGTTGGGAAAACTAGGATAAAAAATTTAGAGTTGGGAAAAATTGGTAGACAAAAATTTGCGCACCCTATTCGCGAGGACTAATTAAAATTAACATAAGGATCATGTCACGTGTCGTAAGGAATTGCAAAATCACCGGACAACAGAATGACGAAATCCCAATGGTCGCAGAGAATTTCTTGCGTTGCACTTTGCCTAACGCCACTAGCCTGTGGCAGTGGCACGTGACACTTGTGGCAGTACTCGCATCAGCACCACTAGCGCTATATAGTATATTAGGTAATCCAAACTTCTTATATTATGTTGCCTTCTGCGTTCTGCGCATTCTTCGCTCGCAATTCAGATTTCAGCATAACTCTGAATCCTGGTGCTCTTGAGTTAAAGAAATAGTTTTCAAAAAGTTTCACTTCTTAACACGTGTACGATGCTACACATGATTTTTCTGAAGTGAAACTTCTTACGCGGCGGTCTGATTTGGACGAGAATGGAATAACACGTTTTGGCAAATTTCGGCAGACGAGAGACGAGAGAGAAGAAAGATATAACGTAGAGAGGCGCGATTTTTTTTATGTTTTAATAAAGTTGGGAAAATTAGGCATGTCACCCCCCCCCAAACCAGAGGCCTTCGCTACGTCCCTGCTGAGCAGATTTCATGTGATATACATACCTACCCTATACCTAAGTTCAACTGTTTTGAAAACATTGACAGTTGAAAATTGACTTTTTGTAACTTTTACAGGTTGTAAAATCTAAACAGCTAATTTAAGAGAAAAGCGGATTTTACACTCCCATCTTAGATATTTATAAATTATCATTTGACACCCAACTTTGAATTTAATCCATGATTAAAAATTCCAATTAAAATTAATCTCCGAGTTAATTCAAAGTTATTGTCAAATGATAGTTTATGAAAATCAAAGATAGGAATGTGAAATCGGGTTTTATCTAAATTAAGGTTTTACAGCCTGTCAAAGTTGCAAAAAGTCAATTTTCAACTATCAATATTTCCAAAACAGTTGAACTTAGGTAAAGGGGATATCACATGAAATCTGCTCAGAGTTTTACGTAAGAATCCAAATATGCAATCACATCACGTCTACTTCCGGTATAACCGGAAGAGCCACCATCTTGGTAATATTTGTCTGGTTACCCCCATTGACATTAGAATACTTACTTTCAAATTTTCAAAAATTTTCTGCGTACATTTTTTCATATATAGATCGATTTGTTTCTCGTTGGGACACCCTGTATCCTGTATAAACACAGTACAGTCGAAGAAATAGGTACTACAAGTACAAGAAAAACAAAATGAAAAAGTAAGCCAAGTACCAATAAGTACCTACTTATAGCTCACTTACTACCAATTATCAATGCCAGTAACAAAATAGTTATTTATATTCCTAGTACGGTATGAGCTTCATTTCAGTAACGAGTGGGAAATATTATCACGACGAGGTCGTAGACCGAGTCGTGGTCATCACACGAGTGTTGTAATGAGCCTTACCGTACGTGTGATATATAACATTTTATCTACGACATGCACAAGAAGTGACTATTGTCGTTTGTCCTAATAAATAATCCGGTTGGTTTTTTCGAGAAAGGTTGGATTTAGGTCAAAAATAGACGGCGTAGAAGAAGAAAATGTGTATTTGCCTATCTTCTTTAACTCAACGCCGTTTATTTTTGACCTAAATCCAACCCTTCTCAAAAAAAATCCACCGGAATATCTACTGAGGTCACTAACAAGCAAAAAAATTATAAATAACTATTGTGTACTCGATTGTGTAGTTAAAAAAAAAAACGACCTCTTACCGCACTAGTGCGATAATTAACGCGTTATAGGCTCATTACATAACGCAAATGAGCAAACATTAGTGACATAATAGTCACTTATTGTGCAAGTCGTAGATAAATAAAAATAAAACACAAATTGGGTAGGTACCTATTTCTTCATACTTACAATAAGTAAACAAACATAAAGGTACCTATTATAATAAAATGCCTTGGTCTCGTAGATACCTCATACAATTCAGTCAACAAAAAAAGTAAGAAGACATTTTTGGTAGCTACCTACTCATAAAATTCGTATGGAGAATAGCAACATAAACTCAATAGCGCATAGAACTACCACTTGTATAATTCTTATACAAAGTTGTGTATGATATTGATACTATCACACGGAACGGAATGATCATTGAACACGTTTGTACGCATTCCCCACGAGAGGTCACATGGGTGCTCTGCACCCATGAGAGGTTGCTCATGGGTGCACCTGCCCCAATGCCCCCATGTAGTCGGCGCCAGTGAAAACCATAAAACTGAGCTCACAAAGCACTGAATCTTCTAAACCAATATAAAAATAGGGTGGTTTTCGCCAACTTTCCCAAATCCTGATAAAAATCAGAAGGGCGTTCTATGTCCTTATTCTTGAAACAGGGGAGCAGCGTTCCCAGGAGAACGAATGTTCCGTCTTTCTCAATGATATGAAAATGATAATATAAGGAACAAAGACGGAATACTCGTTCTCCCGGGAACGCTGCTCCCCTGTTTCAAGAATAAGGACTCTGGAGGGACCTTGGATATTCGTGTCAACGAAGGTTCGGTACCCACTGCCGATTTATTTTCGAGAACCTGTCCGTCCTGCCTTGAGTGAAACTCAATAGCAGTGGGAGGCTATGCAAATTGATTTGGGTAGCCCAAATGATGACAAGGTCATGCGAAACCCAAAAGGTGTCGAATATCAGGGTTGAATTCAGGTTCGATGTGGAAATAGGAAAATTAGAAAATTAAGTGATCAGAAAAAAGCTAATAAATCAGAGGATCAATTAAAATGATTATTTCAATTGTAATGATTCCTTTTTTCATGTAAAAAATTGTAGCTCTCCATCATATAAATTCTACTAGGACTATAAAAATGCTACACGTTTTGGCAGATCCCTCTGGACCCCGAATCAAGACCAAAGACTGCTTTCAGTATTATTGGCAAGGGGTTGTTCCAATTTCGGGTAATGCCCTTCGGTTTGTGCAATGCGGCCCTACCTCAACAGCGGTTGGTTGATGCTATTTTTGGACCCAAGTACGAATCAAAAATATTTACTCATCTAGATGACATAATTATCTGCTCCAGTTCATTTGAGGAACATCTCCACTTGTTGTCAGGGTACAGGCTAAGTTGAAAGAGGCCAACTTGACGATTAATTTAGAAAAATGCGAATTTTTTAAGACTACCTTAAAATTTTTGGGTTTCATCGTTGGTTCAAATTCTCTTCGCACCGACCCAGAAAAGGTGCATGGTAAATTACCCTCGACCTCGTACGGCTACTGAGATAAAATGGATTGTAGGAATGTGCTCGTGGTACCGCCGGTTTGTTAGAAATTTCGCTTCGATAATGTCTCCTATTAATGATCTTCTGAAAGGTCGCCAAAAGAGTCAAACCATAACATGGACTGACCAAGCAGAAGAGGCTTTCATTAGCGTTAAGCAGATGTTAGTATTCGCTCCGATCTTGAGAATAACTTTAAAACTATTGAGTGGACGGAACAGTTATGGATAAAAGTAATGAGACGAAATTCTAGGGTCAGAGACCTTTAAAAAGAGGTATGACACGACCCCTATTCCCCTATTCAAATTTGGCGGGTTGCGCTCCCCCCAGCTAGGGGGTTGAAGCTACAGGGGCGATAAAAACTGAAAAATGGGTCCCCCTCAAATAAAAAACTGACGTGTCTGACCGTTTTTCCAGATTTTCATTTCAAGTCCAAAAAATCGAGGTGGAAAGTTTTCATTGGCCTACCCTGTATTCTATCACGCAGTTAATTTTTTTTGCTTCTAACTTATTCATATTTATTACGTTATCAGTTTACCTTTTTATGTGGGGGTTTTTGTCGGACAAAGGGATTTAAATTTATTCGGATTTAGTGAAGTACAAAGCATCGGAGATGAAGCACCGTCAGTTGCGTCCGAGAATTATCGATTTTTTTTTTACACAAGCTTAGATTATTGTCGTGTGCCCATAGTGTACCAATTGACTTCTGGATTTTAGTAAGTAGTACCAACAATTATTTTTTGGTAATTGGGATTTATTGAATCTTGAATAAACAACCCTTGATTTTTCTAATGTCTGAATTTCGAACAATCCAACTTATTTTTTATTTTTTTATTGAAATTGTAATTCATTTGTTTCTCTATAACTATTGGCAATTAGTAAAATATACAGGGTGTCCAAAAATTAGTTTTCCAGTATCTATTTTCATCATTTATTTTCTTTTTTTGATTTGGCTTTCCAAAAGTGCGTTAATGAAGAAAGTATAGATGAGCTTGTGTGAAGGATGAATGATCCACTTTGTGAGATAGAATGCTGGGTTCAGGTTATGTAATATGTAGGTATTGTTGGAATAGAACGCTGTATGCTGGATGTAGATACTGTTGTAATAAAATGCTGGAGTGTCCCAAAAAAAAAAATTGATTTTTGTCCACAATTTTGCTGTTTAAGCCATTTCAAATCCATAGTTATTCTGTCACTGGAAATTATCCAAAGATGTTTTAGGGTCTTGAGTCTTAATTATTGTAAATTTCAATAAGCCACTACCACTAGCAACAACCCAACTAACCCAACACAACTTACCCATATTAACACCTTGGGGTAAATTGCTAGTGGAATTCCACTAAACATTTTCAGCTAAAAATCTACAGGTGCATTACACAATAATACTCTTTTATAAAGATAGTATAGCTATCCAGTTATGTAGCTGTATTTTTCAAACACGCAATTTGAAAGTTTTCAATTTTTTTGAGACACTCATGGAGGTGTTGGGTGCACTTTTGGAAAGCCAGTCATTGTACATCAATAAGTGTTTCCAATATACACAGTGTGTAAAAAGTCCATAGGGTACTTGCATGGAAAATTAAATTGATTATTGTTTATTGCAAACTGTAGGAAATCGAAAAAAAATCGTTACTTTTTTTTCATTTCGCCCAAATATGATTATTTCGGAAGTTATACAAATATTAAGTTTTGTATATATAGATATACTGAGCATGTGCGACGTCATAAAGTATTATACCTGATGACGTCATAGGCATATTTCATAGCGTTGTATCTCCGTCAATTTTTGACTAAGAAGAAAAAGAAAAAACACGTGTTGACTTATTTTTCATGGACTATCGAAATCAGCAATAAAAAAATTTGATGCAAGGGGCCTATTATGTTGAAAATGGTGCACAATATAAAAAAACTTCCTGTATAAAAGTTGAAGGTCTTAATAAAGTCTATTGAAATAAGACTTTTGTAATTATACAGGGTGGCCCAAAAAGTTGTGCTATACAAAACTTCATTTTTTTTTAATGGAATGATCCTTTTCTAATTACATTTTCTAATTCCTCTAGAGATTCTAAACAACAATTATGAAACATGTCATATGTCTAAACCCATTAGTTTCAGAAATAATTTGAGTTGAAAAAAATAAATACGATATTACCTACATTTTGCATTGTTTCGAGTTAGTTCAAAATGGTCACCAGACCTAAAGCCCCTCGATTATTTTCTTTTAGGACATCTGAAAAATAAAGTGTTTGTGACAAAACCTGCAGATCTGAACGAATTGAGAAGAAGAATTATTGAAGAATGTGCATCTATTAATCAAGAAATGTTACAAAACGTCATCAATAAATTTTATTATAACCTAGCCCATTGTCAAACTGTGGGAGCAGGACATTTTCAGCATTTAATTAAATACCGCCTTACACTTAATTTTATTTTTGTTCCTTCAAAGTTATTGTTAATTTTACTTTACTGCTTGTATTTAATAATTTAGTTATTATTAAAATTTTAACTAAACTTGAGTAAGGTACATTTCATTTAACACAGGTTAAATGTTTTTTTTTTTTCAGGATTTAACGTGAAATATTTTGAACCAACTCGAAACAATGCAAAATGTAGGTAATATCGTATTTATGTCATTCAACTCAAATTATTTCTGAAACTAATGGGTTTAGCCATATGACATGTTTCATAATTGTTGTTAAGATTCTCCAGAGGAATTAGGAAATGTGATTAAAAAAGGATCATTTCATTTAAAAAAAATGAAGTTTTGTGTAGCACAACTTTTTGGGCCACCCTGTATAATTACAAAAGTCCTATTTCAATAGATTTTATTAAGACCTTCAACTTTTATACAGGAAGTTTTTTTTATATTGTGCACCATTTTCGAAATAATTGACTGTTCCGGGACTTTTTACACACAGTGTATTTTAAGCCTTGGAACCTTTAACATAGAGTTGTCACAATGTTTTTCTACTAAATTTGACCTTATTTTTCTGGCTGGTGAAGTCATAAATTTGAAAAACTCAAAGAAATAATGTTTGATGTAAGACCAAAGGAACTCTATGGAAATCTGACTCAAAGTTTCAACTTTGGAGACTCATATCTTCAGAACCGTTTCAAATATTGGAATAACATTTGTTTCATCTTGAAGAGCATCAAATTCTAATTCAGAATAGTTATTCTAACATTGAAATACATGGAATATTAAACCGAGTAATAGATGATTTTGTGAAATCATATCGAATAAATGAAATTTTTAGAGACCAATAAGTGTTTTCAATTTGTTTCAAGCTTTAAAACCTTTAACATAGAGTTGTCACAATGTTTTTTTTTTGTCAGAAATTTGAATAACTCGAAAAATAATTTTTGATGTAGAATCAAAGGAGCTCTATGGAAATCTGACTCAAAGTTTCAACTTTGGACGCTCATATCTCAGAACTGTTTCAAATATTGGAATGAAACTTGTTTCATCTTGAACAGCATTAAATTCTGATTCAGAATAGTTATTTTTACATTGAAATATATGAAATATTAACGGAGTATTAGATGATTTTGTGAAGCTATGTCGAATAAATGAAATTTTTAGAGACCATTTGCATGTCGCGTCGGTCAAAACTGCCCGACGGTGATGTTTCCATTTAGGCCACGTCGGACATACAGGGTGACAATTTGACACTTAGACAAAAAATACTATATGAAGAAGATCTCATTTATTTATTTATTTATCAAGAAAACATTTTGCTGTAAATGTTTTTAATAACAATTATTGAAGTTGCGTTTCACTGATTATCCAGAGCAACAAATTAGGATTTGATCATGTCTTTTTGGTAATTGGTGTCCCCTGGGGAGGCCGTCCACCATAATAGGTTAGGATCCCATTTGTTGCATTGAATATACTATATACGGTAAGTGTAGCAGTGGGGCACTACCGAATACCGGCGAGAAATGGTTGAATTATAATTTGGTGCCGGGTGTCAGCTGCACAACGTGAATATTCAGCCTATAATGGGGCTATAATAGAATATCTGAATGCTCTTCAACTTTGCCGCAGGCAAAATTGTTTTTGTGTTTCAAGATGAAAAGTCAATTGATCATATTCTATATTGTACCTGAAATGAAATGGTCACGGCTTCAAAGGGGTGTTTCTCATTTTAGAAAAATCATTAGGGTGGGGGGCAAGCCCCATCTCCAAAACAGGAGGGGTTATATTGGAAATAGGATATACCACAAAAATTGAAATAAGATAATGTTTTTATACTTATAGAATCTTATCTGCTATACCTGAGCGGCTAAAGTAGACCTTTTGAAACTCATGGTCATTGGGGCGAATTCACCTGTATCCATAATCCAACAGGTTATATATTTAAGATCTTCCAATAGTATTTTTTGTCAAAGAAATATTCCTGATTGCTGCTTTTCTAATTGTCACCCTGTATATGCTCGACCTACACTTAAGCGTAATCATAGCTGCCCGACGTACGTAAGAAATCAAAGGGATTGAATTGAGTTATTATTAATGGAGTTATGACTTTTTTAAAATAATGATGTTTTGTAAAGTAATATGTACTCTACAAACAATTTTTTCACTCAAAAACTGAAATGAGTGTAGAGTTGAACTTTTGAGGACTTTTTCCCAAAGATTCAATGTAAAAAATACTAAAAACTCAAAAGGATTGAATTGGGTTATTATTAATGGAGTTATGACTTTTCTAAAATAATGATGTTTTGTAAAGTGATACTCTACAAACAATTTTTTCACTTAAAAACTGAAGTGAGTGTAGGGTTGAAATTTTGAGGACTTTTTCCTAAAGATTCAATGTAAAAAATACTAAAAACTCAAATTGAATTGAGTTATTATCAATGGAGTTATGACTTTTCTAACATAATGATGTTTTGTAAAGTAATACTCTACAAACAATTTTTTTCACTCAAAAACTGAAATGAGCGTAGAGTTGAAATTTTGAGGAATTTTTCCCAAAGATTCAATGTAAAAAATACTTAAAACTCAAAGGGATTGAATTGAGTTATTATTAATGGAGTTATGACTTTTTTAAAATAATGTTGTTTTGTGAAGTAATACTCTACAAACAATTTTTTCACTCAAAAACAGAAATGAGTGTAGAGTTGAAATTTTGAGGACTTTTTATTAAAGATTCAATGTGAAAAATACTAAAAACTCAAAGGGATTGAATTAAGTTATTATCAATGGAGTTATGACTTTTCTAAACTAATGATGTTTTGTAAAGTAATACTCTACAAACAATTTTTTCACTCAAAAACTGAAGTGAGTGTAGAGTTGAAATTTTGAGAACTTTTTCCTAAAGATTCAATGTAAAAAATACTAAAAACTCAAAGGGATTGAATTGAGTTATTATCAATTTAGTTATGACATGACTTTTCTAAAATAATGATGTTTTGTAAAGCAATACTCTACAAACAATTTTTTCACACAAAAACTGAAGTGAGTGTAGAGTTGAAATTTTGAGGACTTTTTATTAAAGATTCAATGTAAAAAATACTAAAAACTCAAAGGGATTGAATTAAGTTATTATCAATGGAGTTATGACTTTTCTAAACTAATGATGTTTTGTAAAGTAATACTCTACAAACAATTTTTTCACTCAAAAACTGAAGTGAGTGTAGAGTTGAAATTTTGAGGACCTTTTTCTGAAGACTCAATGTAAAAAATACTAAAAACTCAAAAGGATTGAATTGAGTTATTATTAATGGAGTTATGACTTTTTTAAAATAATGATGTTTTGTAAAGTAATACTCTACAAACAATTTTTTCACTCAAAAACTGAAACGAGTGTAGAGTTGAAATTTTGAGGTCTTTTTCCCAGAGATTCAATGTAAAAAATACTAGAAACTCAAAGGGATTGAATTGAGTTTTTATTAATGGAGTTATGACTTTTCTAAAATAATGATGTTTTGTAAAGTAATACTCTACAAACATTTTTTTCACTCAAAAACTGAAGTGAATGTAGAGTTGAAATTTTAAGGACCTTTTCCTGAAGACTCAATGTAAAAAATACTTAAAACTCAAAGGGATTGAATTGAGTTATTATTAATGGAGTTATGACTTTTTTAAAATAATGATGTTTTGTAAAGCAATACTCTACAAACAATTTCTTCACTCAAAAGCTGAAGTGAATGTAGAGTTGAAATTGTGAGGACCTTTTCCAAAAGACTCAATGTAAAAAATACTAAAAACTCAAAGGGATTGAACTGAGTTATTATTAATGGAGTTATGACTTTTTTAAAATAATGATGTTTTGTAAAGTAATACTCTACAAACAATTTTTTCACTCAAAAACTGAAACGAGTGTAGAGTTGAAATTTTGAGGACTTTTTCCCAGAGATTCAATGTAAAAAATACTAGAAACTCAAAGGGATTGAATTGAGTTTTTATTAATGGAGTTATGACTTTTCTAAAATAATGATGTTTTGTAAAGTAATACTCTACAAACATTTTTTTCACTCAAAAACTGAAGTGAATGTAGAGTTGAAATTTTAAGGACCTTTTCCTGAAGACTCAATGTAAAAAATACTAAAAACTCAAAGGGATTGAATTGAGTTATTATCAATGGAGTTATGACTTTTCTAAAATAATGATGTTTTGTGAACTAATAGTCTACAAATAATTTTTTCACTCAAAAACTGAAGTAAGTGTAGAGTTGAAATTTTGAGGACCTTTTCCTGAAGACTCCATGTAAAAAATACTAAAAACTCAAAAGGATTGAATTAAGTTATTATTGATAAAGTTACGACTTTTTTAAAATAATGATGTTTTGTAAAGTAATACTCTACAAACAATTTTTTCACTCAAAAACTGAAGTGAGTGTAGAGTTGAAATTTTGAGGACTTTTTCCTAAAGATACAAATACCAAAAACTCAAAGGGATTGAACTGAGTTATTATTGATGGAGTTATGACTTTTCTAAAATAATGATGTTTTGTAAAGTAATACTCTACAAATAATTTTTTCACTCAAAAACTGAAGTAAGTGTGGAGTTGAAAATTTGAGGACTTTTTCCTAAAGATTCAATGTAAGAAATATTAAAAACTCAAAGGGATTGAATTGAGTTATTATTAATGGAGTTATGACTTTTTTTAAATAATGATGTTTTGGAAAGTAATACTCTACAAACAATTTTTTCACTCAAAAACTGAAGTGAGAGTAAAGTTGAAATTTTGAGGACTTTTTCCTGAAGATTCATTGTAAAAATACTAAAAACTCAAAGGGATTGAATTGAGTTATTATCAATGGAGTTATGACTTTTCTAAAATAATGATGTTTTGTGAACTAATAGTCTACAAATAATTTTTTCACTCAAAAACTGAAGTAAGTGTAGAGTTGAAATTTTGAGGACCTTTTCCTGAAGACTCCATGTAAAAAATACTAAAAACTCAAAAGGATTGAATTAAGTTATTATTGATAAAGTTATGACTTTTTTAAAATAATGATGTTTTGTAAAGTAATACTCTACAAACAATTTTTTCACTCAAAAACTGAAGTGAGTGTAGATTTGAAATTTTGAGAACTTTTTCCTGAGGATTCAATGTAAAGAATATTAAAAACTCAAAGGGATTGAATTGAGTTATTATTAATGGAGTTATGACTTTTTTCAAATAATGATGTTTTGGAAAATAATACTCCACAAACAATTTTCACTCAAAAACTGAAGTGAGAGTAGAGTTGAAATTTTGAGGACTTTTTCCTGAAAATTCATTGTAAAAATACTAAAACCTCAAATGGATTTAATTGAGTTATTATCAATGGAGTTATGAATTTTCTAAAATAATGATGTTTTGTAAACTAATACTCTACAAATAATTTTTTCACTCAGAAACTAAAGTAAGTGTAGAGTTGAAATTTTGAGGACCTTTTCCTGAAGACTCATTGTAAAAAATACTAAAAACTCAAAAGGATTGAATTGAGTTATTATTAATGGAGTTATGACTTTTTTAAAATAATCATGTTTTGTAAAGTGATACTCTACAAACAATTTTTTCACTTAAAAACAGAAGTGAGTGTAGGGTTGAAATTTTGAGGACTTTTTCCTAAAGATTTAATGTAAAAAATATTAAAAACTCAAAGGGATTGAATTGAGTTATTGTTAATGGAGTTATGACTTTTTTTAAATAATGATGTTTTGTAAAGTAATACTCTACAAACAATTTTTTCACTCAAAAACTGAAGTGAGTGTAGAGTTGAAATTTTGTGGACCTTTTCCTAAAGACTCATTGTAAAAAATACTAAAAACTCAAAGGGATTGAATTTTGGTAGAGGTTTAATTTCTATGCTGCTTGGCAACCCCAGCGGCAGCAAAAGTACTTTTAGTGCCGCTCGTACTTTTACTGTCGCTCAACCATTCACATGCCCCCAAGCTTATTCCATTGGTTTGGAAAAAAAATAGCGTGTTGCATACGGAGTAGAAGCACTTTTTTGTGCTTCAGTATTATTGTAAGCCTCACTACGTTCGGCTCGCAAACCTACTGCTTCAGCACAAAAAAGTAGAGCTTCTACTCCTAATACAACAATATACTATTTGTAAAGTGGTATTGGGTGCACTTTTGGAAAGCCAGTCATTAACGTATATCAATAAGTGTTTTCAATTTGTTCCAAGCCTTGGAACCTTTAACATAAAATTGTCACAATGATTTTCTACTAAATTTGACGTTATTTTTCGACTGGTAAAGTCAGAAATTTGAAAAATTCAAATAATTTTTGATGTAGGATCAAAAGAGATCTATGGAAATCTGACTCAAAGTTTCAACTTTGGAAGTTTATATCTTCAGAACCGTTTCAAATATTGGAATGAAACGTGTTTCATCTTGAAAAGCATTAAACTCTGATTCAGAATAGTTATTTTTACATTGAAATATATAGAATATTAACAGAGTAGGTAATAGATGATTTTGTGAAGCCATGTCGAAAAAATGAAATTTTTAGAGACCATTTGCATGTCGCGTCGGGCAAAACTGTCCGATAGTGCGAAATTTCCATTTAGGCCACGTCGGACATACAGGGTGACAATTTAACACTGAGACAAAAAATACTATGAATAAGAAAATGCCATTTAATTACATAAGGATTAAATTTATTCAAAAAGAGTATTAGGTATAGTGGATCTTAGCCTCTATTTACATTAATGATTCTTAGTTTTTTACATGATTACAGTTCATGTAAGGTAAGGTGGGGTAAGTGTGTAGTTGGGGTAAGTGTGTAATCAACTAATAATTCGTGAGTGATGCGTGTATAGGTCCTGCCATCTATGAAATACTAAGGAAGGTTCTCTACACGTCAAATCTAACAATATAGCAATACTGGATATCTCTTATTGAGACTTCAATACTCCTTCTTTCTGAACGTGCTTCCGTTTTGCATTGATGTAGTCAGTACCCCATGTTTAAATCCACGATCATCGGCCACTCGAATTAGATTTGTAATTGTTGTTCACTGTGCATAAGGTAAGTAAGAGCTATAGTTTAACTTAGTGTCGGTATTTTTATTGAAATTCCATTTCTTGTTATTATTTTCGGCTAATACACAGTTACCCCATTAAAAATTCTCATGGGGAAAGTGTGTAATTTTTTTTAGGGGAAGTGTGTAAGGCATTACACACTTTCCCCATATAGAAATTTCTGCTATTTTTGAAATCATTTATTTCAGGAATCGACGGTTTCAACAAAAATGGTGCGGGTATATGTAAGGAAGAGTGAGAGGGGCAAGACATATACTAAAGAGACTTTGGAACGAGCTATGGAAGAGGTTAAAAGTGGAATAATCACCGCCTATAAGGCCAGTCAAAAATATGGAATACCTATGATGACGCTCAACTACCGCTTAAGAGGTAAAAGGGGAAAAAAAAGCAACACCCAAGGTAGAAGTACAGTAATTCCATTAGAGATGGAAAATGAATTGGCACACGGTATAAGAACAATGGAGAAGTGGGGCTGGGGACTGAGCCGGATGGAAATTTTAAGGATCGTGGGTGATTATGTTAGACGTAACCAATTAAAAACTCCATTCAAAAACGGAATTCCAGGAGAAGATTGGTTTTTGGGGTTTACTAAAAGACATAATTTCTGAATTAAAAAGCCCCAGTCAGTTGAATACGCCCGCAAAAAAAGTATGGACCCATTCATAATAAATGGATATTTTCAGTTGTTAGAGAAAACCTTAAATGATTTAAATTTGCGCGACAAACCTCACCAAATTTGGAACCTGGACGAATCGGGATTTTGCTTAGACCCTTCTAAAACGAGAGTTGTGGGAAATAGAGGCACGGCTGCTTCACGAACTACTGCAGGCCCAGGACGAGAAAACATAACGGTTTTAATGGCAGCAAATGCTGCGGGCTATAAAGCACCACCTCTTATAATATTTAAAGGTAAAAATATTTGGGATGAATGGGTGTCTACGGAAAGCAAATATCCAGGCACTACATATGCCGCTACTTCCAACGGGTGGATGGAATCTCATATTTTTTTAAACTACTTTCAGAAAAGTTTTTTAAAAGAAATTGGTGATGCTAGACCAGTGCTTCTAATCTATGACGGGCACGTCTCTCATGTAGATGAACGACTTATATCCTGTGCTATGCGTAATAATGTAACCATATTGAAACTACCCCCCCATTCTAGTCACTTGTTGCAACCACTCGACCTTAGTGTCTTTCGTTCACTAAAGACAAGATGGGATGCACTTGTTGTGGAGTGGCAAAGGCATAATCAAGGACAGCGAATTCCAAAAAAACACTTTAGTAGGTTAATAGGAAAAATATGGTCAGAAACCCATCCTGAAATAATAATCAGCGGTTTTAAAAAAGGTGGCATATTTCCTTTCGATTCCAAAGTTGTCTCCGAAGATCATTATGATCCGCTAGCGTTAAAACGATGGAAGTCACATGAGAAAACTTTAAACAAAGACATAAACGATCCTGAAAGTAATTTACCCGGAACTTCCAATGATCAGGATAATCAAACAGATCAAGAACAAATGAACGATGAAAATAATGTTTTTCCGGGACCGTCAGGAATAAATAATCCAGATAAAACTTCATTTGAAGAGCTACTATTAGATATGGTGAAGCAGCACAACAAAGATACAAACATTCAAAAATCAAGAAGAAAAATTGCTGGTGGTGCCGAAATAATCACTGCTCCAGAAGTTCTTAAGCGCTTGCAAGAAAAAGCGGATAATAATTCCTCGAAGAAAAAAAAAGTTTCCGAAGTTGTTGAGCTTGAATCACCAACAGAAGATGAAGCAGTCATTTACGATGATAGTGATGATGATTTTGAAGAAGAATTAAGAGAAGAGCAGGAATTGACGGAATACATGGACAAAATAAATAAAGAAAAAAATGATACAAATGTTAACGATTGGGTGCTTATTGCTTGCGCGGGGAAAAAAAATGTTAAACATTATATTGGTCAAGTAATCTCAGTAAAAAAAGAAGATGACGAAATAGAAGTTAAGTTCACAAGAAAAGTGCTATCGCTTACCCGAACTACTCCAACTGCTTTTACTTGGGCATATCCTGAGGAATGTTCATTTGTTGACATTCAAGATATTGTTATGGTGCTTCCAGAACCAGAAGTTACCAAAAGAGGTTTGCATCGATTTGGAATTTCATTTGATAATTATAATATTCAATAAGTGCCATTTAGTGGTTATTTTGTTTATTTTCGTTGTGAGAGACATTATTAATTTTTTTATTTTTTTTTGGAAGACCATTTTCTTTTGTATTAAAAAGTTTGTAACTGGAAAAGTTTAAGTTATAACAATAAAAAAAAAATATAATAAAAAAATTTGGACTTTTACTTTTTACACATTTGCCCCAGACATGAATAAATCGATTTATGTATAAAATCTGGCTCGTTTACACACTTCCCCCATTTTATGGGGCAAGTGTGTAATATGCACACAAAAAAAAATATGCCCGTAGGAAAAAAAAATACGAAAGTGGAAAGGTATAAATGTATTGTACTTGCGGACGATATACCTAAATGTATTATGGCAAAATATGAACTTAGGATCCCAAGTAGTTTCGTCAAAATCAGGATGTATATAGAAACTTTTAAAATTTTACTACACACTTACCCCACCTTACCTTAGTTGCCTTTTTGGCTGAGCAACTACCATTTATGGTGTAAGGAACGGGAGGATTCATTGATTTACAGAAAAAAACTAATCTTAGACATAGTTACAATGGGGTTATTTACAGTATTATGGGATTGCGTTTCACTGATTATTCAGAGCAACAAATTAGGATTTGATCATGTCTTTTTGGTAATTGGTGTCCCCTGGGGAGGCCGTCCACCATAATAGGTTAGGATCCCATTTGTTGCATTGAATATACTATATACGGTAAGTGTAGCAGTGGGGCACTACCGAATACCGGCGAGAAATGGTTGAATTATAATTTGGTGTTGGGTGTCAGCTGCACAACGTAAATATTCAGCCTATAATGGGGCTTTAATAGAATAGCTGAATGCTCTTCAACTTTGCCGCAGGCAAAATTGTTTATGTGTTTTCTAGATGAAGAGTCAATTGATTATATTCTATATTGTAGCTGAAATGAAATGGTCACGGCTTCACAGGGGTGTGTCTTATTTTAGAAAAATCATTAGGGGGGGGGGGGGGGGGGGGCAAGCTTGATCTCCAAAATAGGAGGGGTTATATTGGAAATAGGATATAGGACAAAAATTGACATAAGATAATGTTTTTATACTTATAGAATCTTATCTGCTATACCTGAGCGGCTAAAGCTAAAGTAGACCTTTTGAAACTCATGGTCATTGGGACGAATTTACCTGTATCCATAATCCAACAGGTTATATATTTAAGATCTTCCTGATAGTATTTTTTGTCTGATAAATATTCCTGATTGCTGCTTTTCTAATTATCATCCTGTATATGCTCGACCTACACTTAAGCGTAATCATAGCTGCCCGACGTACGTAAAAACTCAAAGGGATTGAATTGAGTTATTATTAATGGAGTTATGACTTTTTCAAAATAATGATGTTTTGTAAAGTAATACTCTACAAACAATTTTTTCACTCAAAAACTGAAGTGAGTGTAGAGTTGAAATTTTGAGGACTTTTTCCTAAAGATTCAATGTAAAAAATATTAAAAACTCAAAGGGATTGAATTGAGTTATTATTAATGGAGTTATGACTTTTTTTAAATAATGATGTTTTGGAAAGTAATACTCTACAAACAATTTTTTCACTCAAAAACTGAAGTGAGAGTAGAGTTGAAATTTTGAGGACTTTTTCCTGAAGATTCATTGTAAAAATACCAAAAACTCAAAGGGATTGAATTGAGTTATTATCAATGGAGTTATGACTTTTCTAAAATAATGATGTTTTGTAAACTAATACTCTACAAATAATTTTTTCACTCAAAAACTGAAGTAAGTGTAGAGTTGAAATTTTGAGGACCTTTTCCTGAGGATTCAATGTAAAAAATACAAAAAACTCAAAAGGATTGAATTGAGTTATTATTAATGGAGTTATGACTTTTTTAAAATAATGATGTTTTGTAAAGTAATACTCTACAAACAATTTTTTCACTCAAAAACTGAAGTGAATGTAGAGTTGAAATTTTGAGGACCTTTTCCTGAAGACTCAATGTAAAAAATACTAAAAACTCAAAGGGATTGAATTGAGTTATTATTAATGGAGTTATGACTTTTCTAAAATAATGATGTTTTGTAAAGTAATACTCTACAAACAATTTTTTCACTCAAAAACTGAAGTGAGTGTAGAGTTGAAATTTTGAGGTTTCTTTCCTAAAGATTCAATGTAAAAAATACCTAAAACTCAAAGGGATTGAATTGAGTTATTATTAATGGAGTTATGACTTCTTTAAAATAATGATGTTTTGTAAAGTAATACTCTACAAATAATGTTTTCACGCAAAACCTGAAGTAAGTGTAGAATTGAAATTTTGAGGTCTTTTTCCTAAAGATTCAATGTAAAAAATACTTAAAACTCAAACGGATTGAATTGAGTTATTATTAATGGAGTTACGACTTTTCTAAAATGATGATGTTTTGTAAAGTACCTAATACTCTACAAATAATTTTTTCACTCAAAAACTGAAGTTGTACTGAGTGTAGAGTTGAAATGTTGAGGACTTTTTCCTGAAGATTCATTGTGAGAAAAACTAAAAACTCAAAGGGATTGAATTGAGTTATTATTAATGGAGTTATGACTTTTCTAAAATAATGATGTTTTGTAAAGTAATTACAAATAATTTTTTCACTCAAAAACTGAAGTAAGTGTAGAGTTGAAATTTTGAGGACCTTTTCCTGAAGACTCAATGTAAAAAATACCAAAAACTCAAAGGGATTGAATTGAGTTATTATCAATGGAGTTACGACTTTTTTAAAATAATGATGTTTTGTAAAGTAATACTCTACCCACAATTTTTTCACTGAAAAACTGAAGTGAGTGTAGAGTTGAAATTTTGAGGACTTTTTCCTGAAGATTCATTGTAAAAAATACTAAAAACTCAAAGGGATTGAATTGAGTTATAATTAATGGAGTTATGACTTTTTCAAAATAATATTGTTTTGTTAAGTACCTAACACTCTACAAAAAAAATTTCACTCAAAAACTGAAGTGAGTGTAGAGTTGAAATTTTGAGGACTTTTTCCTGAAGATTCATTGTTAAAAATACTAAAAACTCAAAGGGATTGAATTGAGTTATTATTAATGGAGTTATGACTTTTTTTAAATAATGATGTTTTGTAAAGTAATACACTCTACAAACAATTTTTTCACTCAAAAACTGAAGTGAGTGTAGAGTTGAAATTTTGAGGACTTTTTCCTGAAGATTCATTGTTAAAAATACTAAAAACAAAAAGGGATTGAATTGAGTTATTATTAATGGAGTTAGGACTTTTTTTAAATGATGATGTTTTGTAAAGTAATACTCTACAAACAATTTTTTCACTCAAAAACTGAAGTGAGTGGAGAGTTGAAATTTTGAGGACTTTTTCTTGCTTTGTGCAATAAATTTTCCAGATTGCAGGTGGATTGATAGAGATGGTGTATGTAATCCACTTGCAATCCAATGCACGGGCTACGTTAATCACCCTGTATATACATGAACAATTTTTTCTGCCGCTGTGTTATTGTTTTCAGGTGAGCCCCCCCTGTAAACAAACAGAATCCAGAAGTCGTCGGATGACTCTAAGAGTCTATAATAAGAATCTTCTTCTAGACGGATTTTTGACAAAGGTAAGTACATAATCATCAATTTCCCATTTTATTATTTTTCACTGAAAAAGTTTGAAATTTTAGTCTGATGATCTCCTAACTTTCCTCTTTTGTCCTGAAAATTTCACAATTTTCCCTCTAGTAGTTTTCCAGAAAAAATTAAATTGCATAAAAGTGCCTTTTTGTTTGATATCCATAAAAATTGTGTCACTTCTATTTCTTAGGTAAGCCGTTACCCAATAAAGTCCAGAATCATTCTGAGCCCAAGTAGAATATTAGGCTATTAATTATTTCTGGTGAAAGTCCTAATTGTGGTTTGTGAGTGCAAGGTAAATAGTACAGTTTTCACATATACAATAGAACCTCGATTATCCGAGCTCTGGATTAACCGAGCCAGTCTAAAGACCCAAAAATCCGAGGTCCATATTAACCGAGTTTCTAGAATATACCATACATAGTATAAAAGTTCTGAGACCTATTTAGCCCTTAGGCTGATACCCCAGAAAATAACTTCTGTTTATAACTGGCCAGTCACGAATATTTACCTACAATCTTCATAGGTATACATACATATATGTACATTCGGATTATCCGAGTTTTCAGTTATCCGAGGTCCACGTTACTTTGGATAACCGGAGTTCTATTGTACCTACCTACATTAGTGCTTTAGTATTTTGGGTGTTGGATATTGGAAGCTAAATAAATAAGTAATTTTTAATATAAAACATTGAATTTTCACTAACATAAAGTTGTTTTTTCAGACATCCCTTTCCTAATTTAGTGGAGAACGTTTTTTCAGTAAACGCATATTATTTTTTTGACTGTTTCGTAAACGATATTCTAACGCGTGCATACGCTGATACGGTTGTGGAGCAGTTTTACTTACAGAAAGTACTGCCAAAGAAGCTGAACTAAGATACGATGACAGGTTATAGCGCAAATAGCGTCTCGATTATTGACCACGGCACAGACGTCGAAACGGAGACATCATTTTTGGTAGTACCAGAACAGCGTCCAAAGCATTGCACTTATGGTTGGCCAAAGTCTTTTAAATTAACTACAAGTTTTGGTTATAGTTTCTGGTAAATCTGTCAGAATTCTCCCAAAATCAGCTGACTTACATGAAATTCTGTAAATTCCTGTCAGAAAAACGCCCATTTGGGCAAAAGAAGACGTGATAATACCACCAAGAACAGGGGGTTTTGATGAAGTTACGTCACGTGGTGTAAATTCAGGTGAAGTATACAGTATACGTCTCTGGAGGCCTACGTTCCGTGCCGTTAACTGAATACCTCGTAGACGAATGTTTTATCAACGGACAGAACCGGATGTCTTTCAGTCACGAATTTGTTATATCAAGAACTTAAGGTAAATAAAGATCAAGTTTTTGCAAGATCAGTTAACTGTTTTGAAAAAGTAAACTTTCCCAGCATAAACGTTATCCTGAGCGAAGTTGTCGAAATTCGTTCACTTTTTAATGCAAGCAATATTTTCTACGATGAGAAATTAACTTCAGAACAGGTAACTGACCTTATTAATTTGTTAAACAAGTTTCAACGCTGTTTTGCACAATGCACTAAGGGCCTTGACAAGACTGATGTGTTAAAAATGAAAATAAACTTGTCGGACAACAAACCAGTTATATACAGACCTTACAGACTTTCTCAGAGCGAAAGAAAAGTTGTGAGGGACATAGTAACCAATCTCATGGAAAATCACATTATCCAAGAGTCAGATTCTTTTGGTAAAAAAAAAAATGGAGAACATAGGATGGTAGCAGACTATCGGGCTTTAAACTCAAAGACTGTCAAAGATAAATTTCCTCTGCTCCGTGTTGATGACTTTTTTGGAAAGATCAGGGACTGCTGTTACTTTACTGACCTCGATTTAGCAAGTGGTTACCACCAATTCGAGATAGATCCAGACTTGATTTCAGCATTTATGCCTCCGGATGGACAATTCGAATACGTTCGGATGCCATTTGGTGCAGCTAATGGACCAGCAGTATTCCAAAGAACGATCAACAAGGTGCTGGGTAACAACACGAGGTATGGAAAAGTGTTGGCAAATATGGATGATGCTTTTCTGCCTAGTAAAAGCTTCCAGGAAGGTATACAAAATCTTGAAGATGTGCTGAAGGCGTTGAAGAACGCCGGTTTAACCTTGAGGCTATGAAAATGTAACTTTTTCTTTTCAAAAGTTGAATTTCTTGCAAATGAAATTATTAAAAATGGCGTGCAACCTGGAAAAAGGAAAACAGAAGTTGTTTCAAAATTTCCGGTGTCCACGACATGCACACAGTAAGACAGTTCTTGGGATTGACTAGTGTTACTTTGGAAAATTTATAAAGGATTTTGATATAATTGCTAGACCTCTCATATCCTTAACACACACATAATTTAATTGGTCCGACAAGCAGCAACGTGCTTTTGACTTGCTTAAAGAGAAGCTTGTGGTTAGACCAATATTATCAATATATAATCCAGAATGGCTAACGGAAGTCCATTGCGATGCTTCGAAGTGGGGTATCGGAAGTATTCTTCTCCAAAGGCAGCAAAATGGTACCATGTTGCCTTGCATGTATTTTTCCAGACAAACAACGAAAGATGTACAGCAATACCATTCCTACGAATTGGAGACTCTCGCTGTTGTGGAAAGTTTGAAACACTTCAGAGTTTATCTGATTGGAATAAGTTTCAAAGTAATAACCGATTAGAACAACAATAAACAAAAAAGATCTTATATCAAGAATAGGACGTTGGTGGCTGTCAATCCAAGAATTTTGATGTTGAATACCGTCCAGGCATCAAAATGGCGCACGTTGACGCATTAAGTCGAAGCCCAGTTTTTGGCCCAGAGACAAAAGATGGAAAGCTTGCCATACCTGTGTACGGAGTAAACATTGAACATGATGATTGGGTTTTGACTGCGCAACTACAAGATAACAGGGTCCTTATTCTCGAAACTGGGGAGCAGCGTTTCCAGGAGAACGAGTATTCCGTCTTTATTACTTATATTATCAGTTGCATATCATTGAGAAAGACGGAACACTCGTTCTCCTGGGAACGCAGCTCCCTTGTTTCAAGAATAAGGACCCAGATGCGTTTTTCTGTTAGATACACTTAAAAAGCCACCTCAAGACATCGAAGATAAAGAAGTGCACGAAGAGTACTGTCAAATAAACAACCGATTGTACCGAAAGTCTGAAGAAGGAAAAAAATTGGTCGTACCAAAAGCTGTTCGAAGTTCGAAGGCAGATATTTATGCATTTTAACCATGGTAGTAGTTATTTGGCGTTATACAAAACGTTGGTAGCCATTTACAAAAACTATTGGTTTCCAGGTATGCGCCGGTACACAAAAACGTACCATCGTCACCAAAAGTATCTGGGACAAAAATAATGCATAATAATCTCCTGGACTAATTCTACTGTCATTCATTTCAATGCATTTGATTCATAGTTTGACAAATATTTGACAATAAAATTCATATAATAGTACAGGAACTAATATGATGCTGTCCCAGCTACTTTTGGTGACGATGGTACATATTTAGCTGCCTAGAATGTCTGTACAACCAGAAAGCAAGCAGGTACTTAAATCCCATTGAGAAAATTCCAGAATCCTTCGATACGCTACATATCGATCACTTAGGACTCTCCGTAAAATCCAAACGCAAAAATAACTACCTCATTGTTATTGTTGAAGCATTAATGAAGTTTATTTTTATGAAAGGTGGATGAGGTAATAGCAAATTTTGGAGTACCAAGAAGGTTGATCGTAGTTCATGCTATACGGCGAGGAAATTCAAAGAATATTGTAAGAAATTAAATATCAAACATGTCTTCATTGCAACAGCGACGCCAAGGGCAACCGGACAGGTCGAAAGATATAATCGAACAATTTTAGCATGTTTGTCAGCAAGTATAAATGAAGAAAATAGATGGGATGAAAAAGTCCAAAAAGTGGAATGGGGCTTGAATACTCGTATGAATTCAACTACAAAAAGGTCGCCCTACGAACTTTTATTTGTTATCAAGGGGTGTTGCCAATGCTTCACTGGCTAACGAAGTAGTTGAACCAAGTTATGATGAAGACTTACGAAAAACCAGACAGGAAGTCAGCCAAAGAATCGCTGACCAAGTGACCAGCAAAGCAAAACTAAGGCTCGCTATGATATGAGACGTTGGAAAGGCAGTAAATTTGCTAAAGGAAGTTTTGTTTAGTGAGAAATATCCATTCGAGTAATCAGAGCTAAAGTAAAAAACTCCTGACAAAATACAGTAGCCCTTACGAAATTACGGAAGACTTGGATAGAGACAGATTTGTGATAGAGGATCTAACAAGATCTGTCCGATCACAGAAGAAATATAAAGGCGTCGTATCCTTGGATAAAATCAAATCTTATAACGTAAAAGTAAGCTGAAGAATCAGAAGAAAGTTTCCAACAAATCGAGTTGGAATAAAGTATGTATGTATTTATTTTGTTATTCTATTGCGGCAGGTTGAACCATTTCACAATTTTCTCGCTTCTAGTAGAAAAACTAGTCGTCTCGTTTTGAAATTCCTCAAAAAAATGAAACAAAATATGGAATTATAGCGTAATTCTGGTTGATTGGTCATAAATTGCAATGACTATGATGCAAAGGGAAATGACTATGAAACATTATTGCAATTTAATTGACTTTGAGCGAGAGTATATAGTAGGCTACCATAGGAAATACACAACGTCACTAAAATCGCAGTATATGTTATACAGTAACTTGGATTACTAAATTGGAAAAGAAGCAAAAAATACCACAGTAGAGTATCTTGTGTACCGATTTGTGATCTAAACAGAAACTCTACTTGCTGAAATTGAGGAAGATCAAATTGTACTTCTCCAAGCAAGGTTAGTTATATAGAGAGCAATTTATATCGCTAAATTTTTATAGGCGCAGATCATACCTCCTTTTTTCAAGTTTCAACATTTCCCGTTCATTACAAATAGACTTCAAACTCTCCGCCTCGTGATGCATACAAACAATCCTGGACCTCAACGTATCCGCTTCAGTTTTCTGATTCAGCATCTCGATTTCGGCAGTTGCGCATTTGTTTCTCATCGAATCGACCTCTTCTTCGGCTGTTTTGACGTCTTCTTGAGCAATTCTCAATTTTCTTTCTAAATCGTCAATCTAATCACAAGTATTAAAACATCTGAAACTTATGTAAGATAAAAGATTACTCACTCTGTCTGATTTCTGCTTTAGCACGCTCAACTCTTCATCTGAAATTTTCATTTGTTCTACTCGCTTCGATAAACGATCGCGATCCTTCACAACATCATCCAGTAAAACTGATCTTCTTTTAAATACTTCTACATGTTCCGGTAGATCTTGGTAAGCATTCAGCTCTCGTTCCAAAACTCTTACTCTGGACTGTAGGGCATTTCGTTCTGCAACTGATTCGTCAAGGGTTTGCAGTTTGTTTTTGATGTCGATAAAGGCTTGATCGCCAACACAACCTGGAATACAGAATGGTATAGAAACTACCTTCACAAATAAGCCCTTACCAAGCAATTCCAATTTCTCATCAGACTTATTACATTTCAGTTGAAGCTCCGCATTATGTTCCTTTAATCTGGTATTTTCTTTCTGTAACGTAGAGCAATATTTTTCAAGCACTTCTATTTCTTTTCCAGAGCCTCTAGGTCCTTGAGGGCGAGATGATTTTTTGCTCTCTTGGATCGGTACGCACGTTGGAGCCCTTGAGGTTTCGGTGATTTCTGAGTCCCCGAAGCCAGAATTGACGTTTTGCTACAATTATTCAAACGTAATTAATTAACCAAATTATTGTGCTTAAAGGGTACCCTGAGCTCTTCCAATTCATACTGAGTAGTTTCCAATTTTTTCCGTAGATTGTCCCTGTCTTCTGCGACCCTTTTGATGTTTTCTAATTGTTCCAAAGCAGCCTTGGCGATTTTTCTTTGTTCTGCGCTGTATGCATCTTTGGCCTGAAACATATTGAATACTTTACTCTGCCGCAATCGTTTCGTAGAGATGAATGGGGGAAACTCACGAAGGCTTTCTTCAAAAATGTTGCCATTTAAAAAAAAAATATAACAAAAAAGTAGTAAGTTTGGTGACGTTTGTTGTCACTTTAGAAGTTGTTAATGTGCATAGGCAAAGGTAACTGGTGTATCAGTTGTTTGCACATCAAAAGGTAAAAAAATTATGTTAATCTTTTTCTGGAATAAACCATTGAAGTTTCCAATTCCACTTTGATGGTTTAAATTTTAGCGCGAATTAGTTAAGTTACCTATTCTGTCTCAAGAAGGCACCGTGTGATGAAACATGTTAAATAGAAATGTGGAAATCAAGAAACGTTCCTGTTTTTTTTCAAAATTTGTAATGTAGTAAAATCCATCAAGTATTTGCTAAATTAATCTGTCCTTTTGATAGTTCATTAATTTTAGTACTGACCTATCCTTCAACTACATTTTAGAGGATCAATTTGTGATCCTGCTGATCTAAGGACCTCAAGAGCAAAATAGGGTCGTTTCATGATTTTTTTAAATTTTTTCATTGAATTAGGCACATCAAAATCTATTCTTGGTTTTTTTCCCGCATTTTTAGAATAATATTAAAGGAGATATTTCGATTTGAAATTTTACTATTATTCGTTATTTTTTAAATTGTAATGACGTCACAAGGCGCGCTTGCGCACTGTATTTCTAAATTTAAGTTTGCATCACTGAGAAAATTTCCTAGTTTTCTAGTTGGCTGCAATGCCACTGGCCCATCTCCTGTCTTCTTTTAGAGGTTATGTCAGTTATTTTGTTTATTTTGATTCGCCTGTCTAGTCTGGTTGATTTATAAAATAAAAAATAAATACTTATTTCACCCGTTTATTTGGTCGGTTTATGTGAGAAGATGGATAGTGGATTAATTAAAGCCTCCAGCAAAAATTTACCTGAACTAAATTATGTGATGATGCAAGAGTTTTTTGCCAAAAATACGGATTATTTAAGTGCAGAAATAAGAGGAGTCAAAACCGACGTCAAAACCTAACGGTGGGTAGTGAAATATTAGCATAATTATTGTATTGGTTTAGCTTTAGCCCATTATTATATTACATTTTTAGTAGCAGGGTAACAGTTTTATATGTAGTTTCATATATTTTTAGGTCAGCGAGAGCCAGTTATGGTGACAATGCTATTGGCTATGTGAATTAATGTGCAGTTGAAAAGAGACAGCAGAATATCCTCTGTTAGGAGCATCGCCAGATGGAATAAGCAAAGAATTTTTGATTGAAGTTTAATGTCCTAGCAAGAAGGAGACTGTGAAAAACTACATTAAGGAAAATGGAAATATAATGACGAAATACATGTGCCAACTTCAGTCTTCAGTTACAAATGTTATTGTGTAACAGACAAAAAGGACTGTTTTGTGTGGCAAGTCCCAAATTTGGAGAGGATAATGAAGTGACAATTTTTGAATTAGACTTAAACATTAGGTTTATTAAAGTAATTATTAAATCAGCTGAAGAATTTTGGAAGAAAAATGTATTTTCAGTCATTTTGAATAAAAATATATGATTGAATTGGGAGTCTGGTAGTTTTCTTCTTTACATTATTTATGCATTAAAAGTACCCTTTTAATCCCCAGGATTAAATTTCACTTTATTTCCCAAGGGATTAACTTTTTACTTCATTTCCCGTGGAGTAAATGGAACGGGGAATAAAAGGGTACTCCAAAGTTGAGGGAATAAAAAACACTTTAGTCCTGAGATGTATACACTATTTTATGTACTTTAGAGGGATCAAAAGTACCCTTTTAATTTTTAATCCCTAAAGTGCATATGATAGTGTATAACACTTCAGGACTAAAGTGTTTTTTAATCCCTCAACAAATTATAGCCCTCACTTCGGGATTAAAAGTACCACTTTATTCTCTAGGTGTATAATGTACTATTTTGGCAGTAAAAAAAAGTAATAGGTATTTTTTTTATATAATATATTCAAAAAAGCATTTTTTTCTAGCTTCGACATAAAATTTATTTGATTAATGGCAAATTCACTATTCCACAAGCAATAATTATTAAATAATCAGTTTTTGCCACAAGCTGATGGTCAATGCAGGAATGTCGTTCGAGTATTGTTAATTCTCACAATCTTTGTATCACTCTTTCAATATGGATTCGTAAGCTGGCAATTCTTTTATTCAGCTTCTTCACAAACTCGGATTCTGCCTAAATTAGGTAATATGTGGAACCACTTTTTTCTTCATAAGTAATTTGCAGTTTGTCATCCTAAACTGCATCTAGTTATCACAATCTTGTTCCATCTATAAACATAATATAATGTTCATATTTTTGAAATAATGTAAAACAGAAAATAGGTGTTTATAAAATGAAATTTGGCAACCAAGTTTACTTACATTGAAATGATCTTCGCAGCAATAAATTCCACCAGAAATACTAGACAATACATTAACTCTTTCCACAGCTAAACACCAACTTCTTCTTTTTGTTCATTTTTGGAGACAGCTATAAAGATTTTCTTCGAATTTAGATTACTGTTTTTACAAGAAGGAACAAAACATTTACGAAAATCCATAGTCAAATAGTGAACAGTAGGTAGGACTTAGGTGGGTACACTGAAACTGAAATGCATGCTCTATTTGAGACCTTAATAACATCAAATAATGAGAAACAATCACTTACCTTGAAATTATTACACGTTTCTTTTAAATATTTTTCTTGAAACCTCGGAAAAACCGTTGAAAAACTCAAAAAATAATGAAAATATAACAACGATCAACGACATTCCAAAATAATAACAAAACAACATAACCTCACAAAATTGCATATGTTGATGGATTTGTTTACAACTGCTTTGCGCATGCCCGCCTAGTGACGTCATGGGAGAAAGAGACCAACAATTCGACAAGGACAAAAAATGTTTAAATTTAAAATTAATTTAAATAATCCAGGAAACAATTTTCAATAAAACCAATATGACATGGCCAAGTTTTAGGCCTCACTATATCGAAAAATAATGGTCAGTATAATTTTAATAACAGGAGGTAACGACCCTATTCGAGTTGTACAGAGGTTCAAACTTACTGTAAGTAATTACATGGTAGATGGTCAATTCATGACTGTCCATATTCAGAGACTAAACTACAGTAGAGATAGTAAGGTTATTCACCATCACACCGCTCACCGGTGCAACTACAGACCCAAGTGACGTTATCTGTCAACCTAGCGGGGGCACCTGAGCCTGGGAAATTTTTCGATACCGTGGGACAATCTCTAGATCGGCGGCGCCTTTGATCTGAAATTTCGGGGACTTGACCCGGGTCAACCCCAAGTGTTTGGCGGTTTTTTCCGGAATTTGACGGCAGCTCCTCATCTCATGGTGTCATTTTCAAACCGTAAACGTATAGTTGAAAGATTTGGTGAAAGGATGGTAGGTAACTGGTCTTGCTTTTTGGTCAAGTGTATTGATTGTTATATTATCGATGCTGTTTCTATTGACAGGGAGATAGATCAAGTTCCGAGGATCTATTATAATTAGGCAATCTACTGACCTGGCAAAAACGAAATTCAATATGGAAGTTCGGGTCAAGCATTGGGTCAAGCACTGTGTTGTTTATTCGTATGTCATTGATTCTGTCATATTCTGGACAAACGTCCAGATTTGAATTATCGGATTTTGTGTTTTTTGTGTCTTTAGGTATTGTGTTGATTATTAATGCCAGCGATTTGCATCGTAATTGGGTGTGGAAGTCGAGGTAACAGGGATAATGTAAAATTTTATTTAGTTCCTGCTATTTTAAATCATTGGCTTTTGATCTACAAATATGAATTATCAAAACAACGCAGGGCTTTATGGATTGCTGCAACTAAAAGCTCGTTTTTTCCTTAATAATAATACCTTAGGATATTTACTCTCCATCTCAGAATTTATTAATAAATTAAAAAATACATAGAAACACTATAAACACTATAAAATTCACTTTAAAAACAACAAAGGCCAGAACACTAAAAAATATGTAGAAATACTAAAGACTATAAAATTCACTATGAAAACAACAATGACCAAAACCAATGAAAAATACGTAGAAACACATAAAATTCACTTCGAAAGCAGCAAGGGCCAGAACACAAATACTCGCCTTATGAACTTCAAAACGTCACCGGCTTGTCACCGCAATATTTGACCCGAACGGCCATTATAAAATCACGTGATTGCGATTGCCTAATTCTATATCCAGGATCCACAGGTGGTGCAAACTCGTAAATCGTGTAGGAGGAATTACTAGTGTAGTAAGAACCTGAGACGATGTGGCACTCTATCCTTATAGTCGTCATTGATATAATCTCTACTGGGAGATCGGATTCGTGTAGAGAATTAGCTTTCAGTGACTTTCTTGAGAATCCCAAAAGTTTACCAATACTATCCATGGGCTTGAAATTTTTATCGTAGATGCACTTTATCATACACTTTAACGTATTATTGTTCGGTTTAAGAGAGTTTCAATATCGGTAACCTCATAGGAACCCGTTGGAATTTTCAGAACATTTTCTACACCTTTAACGCTATAGTAGAACATGTTTCGGTCTCGATGTTAGGAATGAAATTCCACGTAGTGAGAGAAATGAGAGCCAATGAGTAGCTATAATTAGGATCGAGTTCGATGGGTGGAGTAAAGTCAACGCTCAAGCAATTGGTTCGACCTTTTAACATCAATGTCTACGACATGACTAGTGTCAAATTAGGCGGAGCAACTTATTTATATGGATTTATTATACGAAAATCCAAGTACAAGATGCCAACAATTGAACGAGCTATATGACTGATTCTGGTCATAGTTGAAAAGTATCTTACAATTTTTAAAGTAGCGAATCAGTTCTTCCGGTGGATTAAGGTTCCCAGAGCTGTCAAAGTAAACCACCGCATCACCATCCTTCTTATAGGCTACCCAATGTGTTCCCGAACCCGCATTCGTATCTAAATTGACGACGCCACATTCGGCTTTCCTTGGTGACGTGGGCAAGCTATCTTGCATAAATACGTCACTAAAATTGGGAATCTTGAGTTTTTCAATGTATCGCTTGATATATAAAAAAAAAAAAAAAAAAAAAAAAAAAAAAAAAAAAAAAAAAAAAAAAAAAAAAAAAAAAAAAAAAAATACCAGATTCAACCATTTTTGAAATTTCTTCCTCTACTTTATATTTTAGTGAAAAAGGCATTTCATATGCTCTATGAAATATTGGTTTGAAACCATCTTTGACTTTAAACTCAATCAATATACTGTTGAACTGTTCAAGTAAGACATTCACCTGAAACATGTCGAGTTTTTAGTTACTTTGAAGTTAACGAGTTTTTAGTTACTTTGAAGTTAACATGTATTAGTGAAAGTGGTATCAAAACGTCCCTTTTGAACTGGATTATCAGTTAGACAAGAAGGTAGGCCACAATATTTTGCCATGTTATCCATATATCAAGAAAAATCCTAGTCGAAATATCCTACACACCAATAACATAAGGATCAATTTCCTGTGTGTGGGTGCCCCACCTATGCTATTTTATACGTCATACAGCTTGTCGCCAAACTACCGAGTTCCGAACAGTGCATATGAGCCGAACCAAATTCAAATCACTACTAGGTACTTAGTCTTCAATCTCTGCTATACGGACCACGTCCATTTCACCGCCCTATTTTTATTTCAAAACATCGCACCGATCCTTAAGTTTTGATATGGGAAATAACGACGAATTTTATAAAAAGTTAATGCAAGGTTTTAGTAAGCAGCTTTCTCAACTCAAAGAGGAAATAAAAGTGGATCAAGAAAACCTGAAAACAAATCTGCAGGATCAAAACAATAAAATATTACAAAAATTAGATACGCAGGATAAAGATTTCGTTAAACTAAGTCAAAGGTGCGAAAAATTGGAAAATAATTACATAAAAATCGAAAGGCAAAACAGGAAAAATAACATTATTTTATTTGGATTGGACATTGACAAATCAATAAATCTAGTACAATTCATTGTAACTAAATTTAAAGAGTTATTGGACATCGGACTGAAGGAAATCGACATTAACAATATTTATGTCCTAAGGGCCAAGAAAGGTACACCAATAAAAATTGAATTCACGACCTATTTAAAAAAATCCGAAGTTTTTCGATGTGCCTACAAATTAAAAGACACAAACGTTTATATTGCGCACGATATGTGCTTTGAAGACCGTCAAGAATACGATATTTTGAGAAAGCATTTCAAAAGAGGAAAAGAAACCAATCTAACTTGCAAAATTAAAAACTTAAAACTAGAAATAAACGGGACTTTGTACTCTGCGGAGCAACTTGAAAATAACCAAGAAAAAATATACAAAAAACTAAAAATTCCCCAAAGAAGCCTTTCAAACGAATCACTACCATCCAATGTTTTCGAAGAAGAGGCAACTCTTAAAGAACCAAATTTAGAAGAAAATTCCGACAACCTTTCCAAAAAATCGAAGAAAAACACACAAGATGACGATTATATAACATCAAAAGGAGTGAAAACAAGATACAGAATCCGAACCTAGTTTCTTCGATGTCACACTTTCCCGGTATTAATTTCTGTAATTATAGCAAACAAATCTCTTACTTATATAATTCTAATTTTTAAAAGCTAGCAGGGTATGGACAATACACAAAAATTGAAACTGGATTTATTCTGGAATTGATAACAAAACTATCTAACCTACATTTTTATAAAATAAATGTCTTTGACTGCAATAGTTTATGGATAAGATAAGTACAGTTAGTTTACATTGGTTGCTTGTCTGATTAATTGATTATCTATATTTTGTTACTTAAGCACATGCCTATATCATTTTAAAGTACTGTTTGTTATTATTTTTATAGTGTAATGCTGGACTGTATTTAAATATTGAGGAAGATAAATGGTTTTTCTTTTGGTATTTTTAGTGAAATGAATCTGTTTACTCGAGATTTTGCCTCTCAAGACATTGACGCAACTGACATAACAAACCAAATTTTTTTCAAAAATTACACTAATGATGAGAAGAGCTTGAAAATATTTCATTTGAATGTTAGAAGTATACATCAAAACTTTGACAAACTCTTGTGTTTACTGAATTCGATAGACCTTGATTTCGACTGTATTGTACTCACAGAAACGCATTTCATTGCCGACCAGCAGCTTTTTGAACTGGACGGTTACACATCTATATATAACAAAGGTTTATTGAATAAATGTGACGGAGTTATTGTTTATATTAGAGACACTTTGTCCTACACACAGAATTTTAAATTTATTGGGCAGGTAAAAGCAATAAATATATTTATTGAAGGCCAACTAAATAACAAAATTTGCTTAACATGTATTTATAAATCCCCAAGCATTGGAAAAGATATTTTTAATACCGATTTGGCTCAGTATCTCGAAAGTGTAAAACATAATAAAAATCACATTATTGTCGGGGACATCAATATGGACCTTTTATCGGAAAAACCAGAAGACGAAGAGTACAAAAACATTTTGAGCTATTATCATTTTATATCCTACATTAATAAAGTTACTAGGCCTCAGTCGAAAACCTGTTTAGATCACTTTTTGGTAAAAATGTGTAATCAAGACACTTTAGAAACTCAGCCAGAGTCATTTTTATTTAAACTTGATATAACGGATCACTATCCCATTGCGTTAAATATTTTAACCAAACAACAGCAGAAAACCTACACAAAACAATTTAAAAAATTTATTAATTACAATCAATTGAAAGGAGACATAGGTAATGAAAACTGGTATTCGGTGTACGCAACAAGTGACACAAACTCAGCAACCGATATTTTCTTAGATAAATTGCTACTATACATAAACAAACATACAAATACAGTACAAACAAGTAATAGAAGAAATGGAAAACAAAAATGGATCACAAAAGCGTTACTTAAAAAAATACAACAAAAACATGACTTATATATACAGCATGTAAATGAACCCCACAATGAGGAACTAAAAACGAGATATCAAAATTGCAATACTGAGGTTAACAAAGAAATAAAAAAATCAAAAAAGAGTTACTTAAAAAGACAAATAAATGCAAATAGAAATGAAAATAAAGCTCTATGGAACTGTGTGAATGATGTATGCAATAGCGGTAAAAAAACTAAAACCAAAAAAATTAAAACAATTAAACTTACTTGCGGAAAAACAATAACAAACGAAAAACAATTAGCAAATCATTTCAACAAGTTTTTTAGCGAAATAGGAAAGAATTTAGCCAATAAAATTACCAACCCTTTAAACATGAATCCAATAAACGAAAACTTCATTGAAAATTCCATGTTCTTACGCGAGACGACACAAAAAGAAGTAATTGACACTATAATGAGCCTAAAAAAAGGTAAATCGCCCGGTATTGACGGAATTAGGAGCGAAACTCTACAGGAGATTAGGAATGAAATAGCAAATCCATTGACATACTTGATTAACCTATGTTTCAAATCTGGAGTATTTCCAGATAAGTTGAAAGTTGGTGCAATTACACCAATACACAAATCTGGATCAGTTGAAGACACAAATAACTACAGACCAATTTCGCTAATCTCTAACATTGCAAAAATCTATGAAAAAATCTTAAAAATACGAATAGTATCATTTCTGAATAGGTTCTCTGTCCTTTCAGATAAGCAATATGGCTTTCGAGAGAAAAAATCAACCGAAGATGCAATAGCGAAATTAACTTCATATTTATATGAGTCCATGGACAAATCACAACCTTCTTTGTGTATCTTTGTTGATCTCTCGAAAGCCTTTGACACGGTAGACCACAGCATTCTTTTAGAGAAACTCAATACTTATGGCTTTAGAGGTATTGTTAATGATCTGCTACAAAGTTATCTTACCAACAGAAGACAACATGTAACAATAAATGGTACTCAAAGCTCATATCAGACAGTCACCTGTGGCGTGCCGCAAGGCACCGTTCTTGGTCCAATAATGTTTATTATTTATGTAAATGCCCTTTTAAAAATGGATATTGCAGGAAAAATTATCAGCTATTGTGATGATACTGCTATATTCTACACCAGCGAGTCATGGACAACACTTAAACAGATTACGGAAAGGGACTTCCTAAATATTTCTAAATGGTTTAAAATTAACAAACTTTCTTTAAACACCACTAAAACTAGATACCTAAATTTCTCGTCATACGCTACCGGCTTGCCAAACATGGGCGTTCTCAATATTGATGACGATACCTCTATTCAGGAAAACGATTCCATAAAATACCTTGGAATAACGTTGGATCAGAATCTAAGATGGAAACTGCATAGCAATCAACTTGCAGGGAAAGTCCGAA
Source organism: Ceutorhynchus assimilis (assembly GCA_917834065.1). Lineage (NCBI taxonomy): Eukaryota > Metazoa > Arthropoda > Insecta > Coleoptera > Curculionidae > Ceutorhynchus > Ceutorhynchus assimilis. Next base: position 35,495,125 of record OU892283.1, on the reverse strand, counting down.
ACTTAATATCTAAATTCAAACGCCTTAAAGATTTCCTTGATATAAAATCATTGAAAACACTTTACTTTTCGTTGGTTCAATCACAGCTCACATATGGACTTATTGGCTGGGGTGGAGTAAGGGAATGTCATATTAATACAGTAGAAATTATTCAAAAATGGCTTCTTAAAATAATCTATGAAAAACCCAAATTATTTCCCACAGATCAATTATTCAACGAGACCGGAATATTTGACATCCGACAACTTTATGCTCAAAATTTATTGATAAATTTACATAAAAACAAAATTGAACTTGAATATGTACAACATCCTCACGAGACCCGCGCTCAAAATAGAGACGCGGTTCTCCCGCGGAGTCAGAAAGCTGTTGGTCAACAATACTACAAATCTTACGCCCCCAGAATTTATAATCTTCTCCCAGAAAATATAAAACAAAAAATTAACCAAAAAAACTTCAAATCTCATATTAAACCATGGATAAAAATAAATCGCCATACTCTTAGAAATTTTTTCAAAAATCTATAAAAAATAAATTGATCGTAAACCTAAAAAGTGACCATAAAACTCCCTATTTTGACACACCCTCGATTTTGACATGCACACCCGAATAAGACAACTTTACCCGAAATTGACGCACTGCCCAATTTAGACAAATAAGAAAAATACCATCACGTACAAGCAATACAGTTGATGCATTGCTTCTGTGATTACTGTTTATTTTACTGTAAGATAAAATTATTATAATATTTAAGCATATGTTTGTACCTATGTATCTTTGGTAAATAAACTTTATTATTATTATTATTATTATTATATCGCGATCACTGAGTGGTCGATTGGGTAGCTTTATTGTTAGTTTTTTGGTATCTTTTTCAAGTACTGTCCATACCCAGTCTTTTGTTCAGCTAGATATAACCCACTTCCTCTTTCCCTAAGGCAATGGTTTCCATTGTGTCTCTTGGACTTGGCAAGTTTATCCTTTGCAGAACGAGTATCATTTACGGCTTTTCCAATTCCTGCCACACCACCACTTAGAGCGCCTAACGCAAGTCCTGCAAACAGGGGTATTAGTAGAATAATCCCGCTTATTTTCGGTACTCGGATGACTAGTGGAACTCGAATATTTTGTTGCTGATACACCTGTCTATCAGAAAAGCTGCGTCCTGACTCATATAGCTGTATACAGACCTGTCTTGAAGCGGCCTCCCGCCTGGGTCCTTATTCTTGGAACAGGGGATCAGTCTTTGTTACTTATATATTATCATTTGAATATCATTGAGAAAGACGGGACACTCGTTCTCCTGGGAACGCTGCACCCCTGTTTCAAGAATAATGACCCGGTATAGCTGTATACAGACAAAGCCATCGCCCGACCTAGCTGCAGACCTCTGATTCTACCTCTATTCGGCATTGAGTAATATACATACATACAAACCTGCTCCCAGTTAGTATGGCTTCAGTTCCAAGTAAAAGTGATAAGAATACCAAGAAAATAATACTTAATGCTGCTTGATCTATAAAGAAGAAATATCTGGCTCTCAAGCTAGAAGGAAACGAAGAGGATGAAGCACTCAATTGAATTATAGGCCCTATAACAGACCCGCTGAGGGAGGTTGTTGAAAAAACGACAAGAAGAAGGAAACCCCGAGTTAAACATGAAAAAGTTGAAGAACCCAAAACAGAAGTTAAGTTCGAGCGCAGTATTCCCAAACATGTAGAGTTTCAGCCAACAGAGGTTAATGCTCAAACACTTGAGAATTTAAGAGGTGATGATGATGATGACTGAGAGCAGGAAAAGGTTTTCTACGAACCATTGCAAGAGGAGCTACAGAAATCAATTCTCGAAAGATCAGGAGCATATGAACAGTTTTTAGATCAGTATCTCAAAATATCACAAGCTTATGTAGATGAGATAGACCACTGTTTTGAACTATTGAATTCATTATTACTTATATTATCAATAATCCTAATGTTCACTACATTTTCTCTTCTCGAGATCCACCATCTGAGTAATTAAGTCCCAAGTTTATTATAACAATACTTAATGCTGTTAGGGTTCAAAGATGATGCCGGCTATAATTATTATATAACCAATGTCCTGTTCACATCAATTTCTCGAAAGTCGTTACTTCTATTGCAGAAACCCCAAGGGTTGTAAATATAGAAACTAATTCAAATACAGCCAATCGGAAGTACTTTTGCCGCCAAAGAATGGGAGATAGTTGAAGGCAAGGTATTCAGATTTCGAGCTTCACTCTGAACAGTCGAGTTGCCTCTCAACATTCTTAACTAAGAGTCCCCCCCTCAACCAGAACTTTAATAAATGAAACATTTTTATACAATACCGAGTTTTAATTATCGAAGTACGAGATTGGAGCGAGCGGAAAACTTCAGGTACTCAATATTCGTGGCATCAGTCTTCTCCCGATTCCCAACACGACTCTTATGGTTTAAAACCAACACCACTCTTATGGTTTAAAACAAAACATGACTTGCAACATTAGATGCATCTCAAGAAGCTGGCAATGGTAACCACATCAATGAGATTATAAGTATTTTGGAGGAACTAATTGAGTTGCGTGTAATCGAATTCAATGAATAAACCTATATCCTTTATTTAGAATCATTCTTGTGTTTACTTCGAGAAAGTTTGGATCTCAATGTCCATTATCACGAAAGCTAGAGAGCAGGTGGTTGAAGAGCTTCATAAGCCAGCCCCTGAAAAGTTTGATCCTAGAAGATTCATACAGTTTGGCCTATATGACACTTTTGCAACAGATTTGGCGCTTCTCGAGAAAACAAGGGATTCAAATATGTATTGGTTGTCATCGATTGTTTTTCCAAATTCCTCTGGACTGAAGCTGTGAAATCGAAATCTGCATCGAATGTTGCCAAAGCTATGGAAAGCATATTGAAATCTTGTGGAAGAATACCCAAGAAACTTATTTCCGATAATGGCAAGGAATGCTATAACACACAATCTCGAGTCTGATGAAGAAACATGGGATACATCATTACAGTTCATTTAGTACTCTGGAAGCATCAATTGCAGAACGAGTAACTCGGACGTTCTATTCAAGCAATTTACATTAAATGATTTATTAAAACCAGTTACTGAAACCTATAATAATACCAAACATCTAACAGTTCGCATGAAGTCAAGTAAAGTTAATACAAATAATAAAAAGACATTGCTTGATTCTGTTTACCGTCATATCAAGGTTGTCGGTAAACAAAAGTTCGAGGTTGGTGAGTCCGCATAAGCAAGTACAAACATGTCTTTCAAAAAGGCTATACTCCAAATTGGACTGTTTAGAATCGCTAAAATCCTAATAACAAATCCAACAACATATCTGCTAGAGGACTTGCAAGGCCATCCTATTAGTGGGGGTTTTTATGAAGAAGAATTGCAGAAAACAAAACAAACTGATTTGTTTCTCGTTGAACAAGTATTACGAAAGACAGGGATTAAGGTTTTTGTGGAATGGTTGGGATTTGATAAGTCTCATAACAGTTGGATCTATAAAACCAAAGATGTGGTTTGAAACAAGATTTCTTAGATTGCCCGGCTCATTTGCAATCATGAGCTTGCACTGTAAAATTTGTGATGAAGCATTTCTTCCCATCCACATAAAAGTAAGTGTTGTACGGAGTGTGAACCCAATGTTCAGATTATCAATTCGGCTTTCAAAAATCGGATAATTATCAATAGATTATACGTAAATGCGCACCCGACCAGTAGAGGACTTTATTTAGAAAAACTGAAACCGAAAGTAGTGGATTTAAAGCAAAATTGGCTGTAAGAATAACTGCCTTAGAAAATCAACATAAGCGATTCAATATAACGCCAAGTTCCATAAGTATCGACGACAGCAGAATAGTTAAATTTTCAAATGCTATAAACAATACCGATTCAATAACTAAAGGTCAGGCAATCAAAATGATTGTTGAAAAGGTGAAGCAGACTGAAAAACCAGCGCTAGCAACAGCATCAGGGGTAGCAAAAAAGCCAAAAGGAAAGGGAACCTAAACATCCGTATATTCTGCAACTTTTTCAGTCTAGTTCAAGCCTTCAAACATGTGTGATCAATTGTTAAAATTCCTATCGGGGCAAAAATATATAGAAGATTGTAGTGCCGACGAGTTAAGAGACTTACCAATTGGGTTTTTTTACAATATGTCGATAGTACTACACTTTTAGATATTTGGAGAAAATTACCACTTGAACACAGGCGTGCTTTTGAGTTGCAAGTAAGACTTCCCTGTTTCTTTCATCATAACAGATCTGATTGGAGAACACATGTAGATGGACCTCCCTCCTCATGTTAATTTTGTATAAGAGAAATTGCAGATCAAAGGCGCCGCCGATCTAGAGATTTTCCCACGGATTCGAAAAATTTCCCAGGCTCAGGTGCCTCCGCTATGTTAACAGATAACGTCATTTGGGTTTAGTTGAAGTAGCGCGGAGTAGATTAAACATTGACATAGATGGCGTCACTTGGGTTAGACACTGACAGATGAACTGGTGGATGGTTGCATCAATGCGCGGTGTGATGGTGAATAAACTTACTATCTCTACTAACAACTATTAGCTTATTCTACATCTCAAAAGTAATATTTTTTATGCAAAAAAGTATGACTTACCAATACATTGGGCCACTTACCTCTAATTCGCCCCTCAACGTCCATAACTGTTCCTCCATAGACAAACCAGCAACACCACATGCAGCTCTACAGCTAGAAGCTGGCGGATGTTCTAGCATTTGACGCAAACTCGCTGCCAATGAATCGATACTTTCAATCGTCAAGACATCTTCAGCTGCCAACGACATTTCTGCAGCCTCATCATCAGCAGTAGTTTCTTTATCACAAACATCAACTGTTGCAGTGCTTTCATCTACTGTGAGCCAACACATGTGCCTACACGGTTTCGATTTATCAGTCCTTGGCTTCATTCTACAATCGGGTCTACATTGATGAATGTCACTGGTGGTTGTAGGAGCGAACCAACTGGCAAATATCGAAGATCTCTTGGCTGATTCAGATACAGCAGGTGCAGTTTCAATTGCTTCAACGGGCTGATCAGAATAAGCTGCGGCTTCTGTAGCTGTTGAGTCCACAAATACTTCCTCAGATTTGGATTGTATTTCTTCCATTGCTACTACGACCAATTTTTGCTGCTCCACAGCATCGATGAACGCTTCTTCTTCTTCGTCTTCTTCCGCATTAACTCGTTGTTCTTCTTCTTCGTCTTCTTCCGCATTAACTGGTTGTTCAGTTAATTGATCTACAATTTCAATATCCGATGCTCCATGTTCATCTATTTTATGACTTACATCCGATTTACTGAAGATAGGCGAGTAGATTTCGATAAGTCTGTCTGATGAAGTTGAAGGTAGAGATAGTATTTCTGCATCCGCTTGCTCCATATCTTCAGCACTTGGAAAATCAGAGGATATTTCCGGAATACTATGATAGCTAGGTCCTCGAGACTCTGAGTATGATTCAACTGTAGTACTGATGATGACACTTTTAATTTTACTTTTTACTTTTCCAGAGCTATCAAGGCTACTAATAGTTCGTTTTTCTTCTGGAATTTCCTCTTTAGAAATGGATATTTCTGTTTCTTCCTCCGTCGAGCCTGCCTTCTCCTCATCAGACTCCGTAACCTCTTCAATCTGTTCCAACTTATCTGGCTGACTGAGATGCTCTTCTGAAATATCATCTGGGGCTGCTACAGCATCATCTTCAAACTCATCTAGATTCTCATCAACAACTTCAGTTTCATATACCATTTCACCATCAGTAACAAGTTCACCTTCATCTTCAAAAGATTTATAGTCACTTTGCGTACTTTCACCTTTGGCCGATTCATAGGCATCGTCAGTAAAGTCTGTGTCACTTATTTCACTGACTTCTCCAAATGTTTCTTCGTCCACTGACTCTGCTAGCTTTCTATCAGCCATTGCTGTATGTACTCGTTGTGCAGATAGCTGACGTTGTTGGATAATAGCATCAGTGAGGTTACGTGGAGATTGTTGCTCTCTGGTTATCGGTGGTGGTCCTAAAAGTTGACCCGATAGAACTCTGGTCATTACATTACTCATTCGAATACTTTCTGGAATTGCTGGAGGTGGTGACTCCTCTTCTTCTGATAGACTTAAGTTTGGAATTTCAGTTTCTGCTATTGCAGGAGTTGTGTCTGCCCATTGAGGCATTGCCTCTCTTGGTGATTGTTCAGGCCTATAATATCCTGGAGGTATCAAATCGTACGGTTTGTTTAAATCAACTCCGGTAATAATTCCTCCAGTTTCTTCACCGAACAGAGTAGGCCTTTCTCTAGGGTTTCTACAACGAGCCCTACAAATAGGTACAGGCATAGTGGTTTCTGTAGGCGTTTTTTTCATAAGAGGTGCTGGTTTGGAAGGTTCCTCCTCTGAGAGTTTTAAAGCTTCGTCCTCATCTATCGATGTAAGATCTAGTGATTCTTTTAGCCTGTTAAACTCTGTGTATATTTCTTCGGCCTTTAGGAAATCTTCGAGATCGTCTTGCGATATTTCTGGTGCAGATAGGAATTCGTCACTCCAGTCAGGTTTAGGCACTTCTCTACCTTTTGGTTTTTTTGTTTTGGTAGGGTCCAAACGGCTCTCTTCAGGTATCCTACTACAAGTTGCTTCACATGGTTTTGATGTTGATGCACCAGTTTCATAGATGGGTTTTCTCTTCAACTTATCTTCGGCACCAGAAACTTTTCTCGCAAGTGCCAACTGCTTTTTTAAATCACCATACTTCTTCAATATCTCTATTTCTTCTGGGCTATGCTCTTTTTGTCCAGGCCTCTTAGCTTTTGCGGCTCGTATTAGGTCATCATTCAAGTCACGGATTTTTCTCAATATTGCTTTTTCCAAGTATCCTTTAGGCTTTAAAGCTTCGTCCTCTTGTATCGATGTAAGATCTAATGATTCTTTTAATCTATTGAACTCTCTGTATGTTTCTTCGGCCTTTAAGAAATCTTCGAGATCTTCTTGCGTTATTTCTGCTGCAGATAAAAATTCGTCACTCCAGTCAGGTTCAGACCCTTCTCTATCCTTTGGTTTTTTTATTTTGGTAGGACCCAAACGGTTCTCTTCAGGTATCCTACTACAAGTTGCTTCACACGGTTTTGATGTTGGCAGGCTCGATGGTGCACCAGTTTCATAGATGGGTTTTCTCTTCAACTTATCTTCGACACCAGAAACTTTCCTTGCAAGTGCCAACTGCTTTTTTAAATCACCATACTTCCTCAATATCTCTATTTCTTCTGGGCTATGCTCTTTTTGTCCAGGCCTCTTAGCTTTTGCGGCTCGTTTTAGGTCATCATTCAAGTCACGGATTTTTCTCAATATTGCTTCTTCCATGTCTCCTTCAGGCTCACCAACTATTGGAACCATCACCAGTGGCTTCGCAGGTTTTGGTTTTCTAGTTCCGATATCGGCACATGTCGCTTTGCACGGTACCTTCTTTACCGGCTCTGTCGGTTCAATTCTTTCCAATTCTGGAGTAGTAGGCTTTTCGCCGATTTTGGGCTCAGAAACCCTAATTGCTTCTGCAACTGGTTTTTCTATTGCTTCTAGTTTTTTCTCAGGTTCTGTGATTTCTTTTCGAGCTTCTTCTTCTTCTATTTTTTCCAAAATCTCTTCTATACCAGCCACAGGTTCTGGAATTTCGTCTCGTGCTGTGAAAAACTGATCAGTCTCATCAGCTACTGGAACTAGTGGTCGTAAATCTATGTCTTTTGAAATGGGTGGCTTTTCAAGGACTCCTTCTTCCTCTTCCGCTATTTGTTCCATAGGCTGTAGCTTTCTGGGCTCATATTCTCCCAGCTCTGTTGGTTCGATTCTTTCAACTGCTGGAGCCTCTTTTTCAATTTTGGGCTCAGTAATTCTAATTTCTTCTGGAACTTCAATCGGCTCTTCTATTTTCCTTGGTTTTTCTTCTGCAACAGCTGCTGTAATTTCTTCATAAGCTTCTTCTTCTTCTTTGACTTTTGGAGGAACCTTTTCTTTTACCAGCCCTTCAACTTTTATTTCCGGTTCTTCTTCAATTTCCTGTATAACAGGCACGGGTTCTGGATGAAGTTCTTCACGAGCAGGAAAAAAATCCTCCATCTCTTCTGCCTCGGGTGCACCTGGTTCTCTGCCTTCCACAAAAAATTCTTCTCCTGGCTTTTTCGAAATTTCCACTTTTGGCTCTTTTTCAATTTTCTCTGTGACAGTCACGGCTTCTGGAATTTCTTCTCGAACACTAACAAATTCATCAATTTCTTCTTCAGGAGCTTCTAGTTCTTCGAGCTCCAAAGAAATCTCTTCTATCGACAACTCGTCCTTTTTAGCCACAGCAATTTGTTCCTTAACTTTGGGTTCAACTTCTTCTACAGGTGGTAGCTCATCCTTTTTAGCTACAGGAATTTTTTCCTTAGCTTTGAGCTCAACTTCTACGGATGGTAGCTCATCCTTTTTAGCTACAGCAATTTGTTCTTTAACTTTGGGTTCAACTTCTTCTACGGGTGGTAGCTCAGCCCCTTCAGCTACAGCAATTTGTTCCTTACTTTTGGGTTCAACTTCTTCTACAGGTGGTAGCTCATCCTTCTTAGCTACAGGAATTTTTTCCTTAGCTTTGAGCTCAACTTCTTCTACGGATGGTAGCTCATCCTTTTTAGCTACAGCAATTTGTTCTTTAACTTTGGGTTCAACTTCTTCTACGGCTGGTAGCTCACCCCCTTCAGCTACAGCAATTTGTTCCTTACTTTTGGGTTCAACTTCTTCTACAGGTGGTAGCTCATCCTTTTTAGCTACAGGAATTTTTTCCTTTACTTTGGGCTCAACTGCTACTAGAGGTGGTAACTCATCCTTTTTAGCTACAGGAATTTTTTCCTTAACTTTGTGCTCAGCTTCTTCTACGGGTGGCAGCTGATCCTCTTCAGCTACAGCAATTTGCTCCTCGACTCTGGGTTCAACTTCTTCTATTGGTGGTAGTTCTTCTCCAACAGCTTTGACTTTTTCGACTCTCTCTTTTTTGAGTGGCTCTTTCCCGATTTCTTCAGGTACTTCTTCCTCTGCTTTTTTTTTCGGCGCCAATATAACAACAACAGGTTCTTCTTCTCTAGCTCGTACTTCTTCTTCGGTAGTTACAGGAGGTCTTTTCTCAACATCAACAGGCGCTGCTGATTCTAGCACTCCTCTCTTTGAAGGCTCCTTGATTACTTCTTCAACAGCACTTGGTTCTTTTGAAGTTTTTGCTTTAACTTCTACAGGTTTCAGTTGATCTTCGCTAGGTTTTCCTTTTTCAGGTTTTACTTTTTGCTTTACGTCTTCTGGTTCCAATATTCTCGACAATGCTGGTTTCTTTTCAAGTTGTATATAGCCTTTATCATCAACTGCAGGTTTTTGTTCAACAGGTTCTGCCACTTCTTCTTTTTTTGCTTTAACAATGTCAGGTTTCTCAGTCACTGCTGCCTTTGAAGGAACCTCTGGTTTAGCTCTTTCTTCTCTAGGTTTCGATGGAACTTTGTCTATTTTTCTTGCTTCTTCTGATACTACCTGAGGAGGTGATACTCCGAGTACAGTAGGCTCTAGTTTTCGCTCTACAAACTCTTCCTTAGTTGGTTTGTCTAGTTTAGCAACCTCAGATGGCCTATCCTTAGTTTTAACCTCAGCAACTGGTTTGGCCTTAGCAACAGCTTCAAGTTTGGTAAAGGTTTCTTTCATTTTGTCTTCAGATTTTTTTGCAGATTTGGCCTCAGCAACAGTTTCAGGTTTGGTAATAGCTTCTTTCATTTTGTCTTCAGATTTTTTTGCAGGTGGTTTGCTAAGTATTGGTCTAGCAGCTGCTTCAGCTGCCATAGGTTCTTCAGCTGGTACTTTTTTGTGAGGCACTTTAACATCTTTACTAGCTACTGGTTCTAGTCTGCGCTTTTCCTCTTCTTGTAACCTCTTTTCTTCCAACTCGGAACATACAGGACCGCATTCAGTATCCGAATAAGCATCAACCAGTTGCGGTTCTGCTACAGCTTCGGGTTTATCAACAGCTTTCGGTCTTTTTGTTTTTTCTGCTGGTTCTGGTTCAGTTTTCATGGCCTTTTTTCTTAGTTCTGCGTCTTTTTTAGATGCTGCTAGTCAAATAATAATGTTATCAATAGTTTTTCGACTAATATGGACTCTTACCTTCTTCGGTTTCCTTAATACCTGGTGAAGGAGTTTGTGCAGGCCTAGCACGCTCTGCTCTGCCTCTGCCTTTGGCTCTTTTCTCTGGATCGTGGACAAAGTCATCTGGTTTCTTATCTAAAAATATTGATGGAATAAACATTTTTAGAATCTGCAAATTTACTCACCTTGACTTGTTACTGATACTTTAGGCTCTCCAACTTTGGCTTGCTCTTTTAGAGAAGGCTTTCCCAGGTGTTTATCTTTGGAGGGAGCCTCACCAATGCCTGCAACTTCAGGTTTTTTCGGTTCCGATTCTTTTTTTGGAAGCTTTTCTTGTACTCCAGGCCTAGTGAGGTCTTCTGGTCGCTCTCCACGGCCTCTACCTTTCGGTCTTTTATCGGGATCATGAGGTTTTAAATCTTTTGATTCTTCTCTCACTGGATATGGTTTATCAAGAGCCTTGCCATATTCTCTTGCTGGTTTGTCACCAGGCTTCAAATCTTCTGATTCCTTTTTGATTGGAGATGGAACAGCCTTCAAGTCTTTTGCTTTCCTTTCCGTTGGAGACGGTTTACCTTCGCCTTTTTCTTTGTCAACTATAATCATATCATAATATTTTTTATAATTATAATGAATTTTGCTTTTTATAATCACCTTTTGCAGCTTCAAGAGGCTTCTTTCCAGGTCCAACTTCGAATATAGGTTCCACAACTTCCAACATTTCTGGTTCTGTTGGCTTGGACTTTCCTACTTTTTTCGTTGGTTCGGCGGGCTTGGCTTTATCTTTTACTGATTCCTTTTTCCCAACTGTTGGTTCAACAGGCTTGATTTTTTCAGCAGCCTCTTCTTTTGTAGGTCTCACAGTTTCAGCATGTTTTACTTTCTCTTTGGATGGTTCAGCAGCCGGTTCTTTCTTCTCAGCTGTTTTACGTCTAGCAGTTTCAGCAGGTGTTGATTTTTCTTTGATAGGTTCAGCAGGCGGTTCTTTTTTCGCACCTGTTTTAGGTTTCACAGTTTCAGCAGACGTCATTTTCTCTTTGGAAGGTTCAGCAGCCGATTTAGGCCTTATAGTTTCAGCAGGCTTCACTTTCTCTCTGGAAAGTTCAGCAGCTGTTTTAGGTCTTACAGTTTCAGCAGGCTTCACTCTCTCTTTGGAAAATTCAGCAACCGGTTCCTTTTGCTCAGCTGTTTTAGGTCTCATAGTTTCAGCAGGCTTCACTTTCTCTTTGGTAGGTTCAGCAGGTGGTTCTTTTTTCTCAGCTGTTTTAGTCCTTACAGTTTCAGTAGGCTTCACTTTCTCTTTGGAAGGTTCAGCAGCCGGTTCTTTCTTATCAGGTGTCTGTCTCACAGTTTCAGCAGGCTTTACTTTTTCCTTGCTAGGTTCAGAAGGCGGTTCTTTTTTCTCAGCTGTTTCAGGTCTCACAGTTCCAGCAGGCTTCACTTTCTCTTTGGTGAGTTCAGCAGCCAACTCTTTTTCCTCAGCTGCTTTGGGCCTTCCAGTCTCAGCAGGCTTCACTTTATCTTTGGCAGGTTCAGCAGCCGATTCTTTTTTCTCAGCTGTTTTAGGCCTCACAGTTTCAGCAGGCTTTACTTTCTCTCTGGTAGGTTCAGCAGCTGAACCTTTTTTCTCAGCGGTTTTTGGCCTTCCAGTCTCAGCAGACTTCACTTTATCTTTGGCAGGTTCAGCAGCCGATTCTTTTTTCTCAGCTGTTTTAGGCCTCACAGTTTCAGCAGGCTTTACTTTCTCTCTGGTAGGTTCAGCAGCTGACCCTTTTTTCTCAGCGGTTTTTGGCCTTCCAGTCTCAGCAGACTTCACTTTATCTTTGGCAGGTTCAGCAGCCGATTCTTTTTTCTCAGCTGTTTTAGGCCTCACAGTTTCAGCAGGCTCTACTTTCTCTCTGGTAGGTTCAGCAGCTGAACCTTTTTTCTCAGCGGTTTTTGGCCTTCCAGTCTCAGCAGACTTCACTTTATCTTTGGCAGGTTCAGCAGCCGATTCTTTTTTCTCAGCTGTTTTAGGCCTCACAGTTTCAGCAGGCTTTACTTTCTCTCTGGTAGGTTCAGTAGCTGACCCTTTTTTCTCAGCGGTTTTTGGCCTTCCAGTCTCAGCAGACTTCACTTTATCTTTGGCAGGTTCAGCAGCCGATTCTTTTTTCTCAGCTGTTTTAGGCCTCACAGTTTCAGCAGGCTTTACTTTCTCTCTGGTAGGTTCAGCAGCTGACCCTTTTTTCTCAGCGGTTTTTGGCCTTCCAGTCTCAGCATACTTCACTTTATCTTTGGCAGGTTCAGCAGCCGATTCTTTTTTCTCAGCTGTTTTAGGCCTCACAGTTTCACCAGGCTTTCCTTTATCTTTTGCAGGTTCAGCAGCCGATTCCTTCTCTTCAGCTGTTTTAGGCCTTACAGTTTCAGCAGGCCTAACTTTCTCTTCGGTAAGTTCAGCAGCCGGTTCTTTCTTCTCAGCTGTTTTAGGCTTCACAGTTTCAGCAGACTTTACTTTCTCTCTGGTAGGTTCAGCAGCTGCCTCTCTTGCCCCAGCTGTTTTGGGCCTTACAGTCTCAGCAGGCTTCACTTTATCTTTGGCAGGTTCAGCAGCCGATTTTTTTCTTTCAGCTGTTTTAGGCGTCACAGTTTCAGCAGGCTTCACTTTCTCTTTGGTAGGTTCAGAAGCCGGAGCGGTTTTAGGCCTCACAAGTTCAACAGCCGGTTCTTTCTTCTCAGCTGTTTCAGGCCTCACAGATTCAGCAGCTGATTCTTTTTTCTCAGCTGTTTTAGGCCTCACTGTTTCAGCAGGCTTCACTTTCTCTTTGGTAGGATCAGAAGCCGGAGCTGTTTTAGGCCTCACAAGTTCAGCAGCCTGTTCTTTTTTCTCAGCAGTAGGCCCTATAGCTTCAGCAGGCCTCACTTTATCTTTGGTAGGTTCAGCAGCTGACCCTTTTTTCTCAGCTTTTTTGGGCCTCACAGTTTCAGCAGGCTTCACTTTATCTTTGGCAGGTTCAGCAGCCGATTCTTTTTGCTCAGCTGTTTTAGGCGTCACAGTTTCAGCAGGCTTCACCTTCTCTTTGGTAGAATCAGAAGCCGGAGCTGTTTTACGCCTCATAAGTTCAGCAGCTGTATCTCTTTTGTCAGTTGTTTTAGGCCTTGCAGCTTCAGCAGGCTTCATTTTATCTTTGGTAGGTTCAGTAGCCGGTTCTTTTTTCTCAGCTGTTTTAGGCCTTACAAGTTCAGCAGCCGGTTCTTTTTTCTCAGCTGTTTTAGGCCTTACAGTTTCACCAGGCTTCATTTTCTCTTTGGTAGGTTCCGCAGTCGGTTCTCTTTTCCCAGCTGTTTTAGCAGCAGGCTTGTCTTCGTCTTTGGATGGTTTCGCAAGTGGTTCTTTCTTCTCCATAGTTTTAGGTTTACCAGTTTCAGCTGGCTTCGCTTTATCCTCGGATAGTTCCGCATAAGGTTCTTTTTTCTCAACGGTTTTAGGTTTCACAGGTTCAGAAAGTTGGTCTTTATCTTTGGCTGGTACCTTTTTATCAGCTGTTTGAGGTTGTACTATTCCAGCAGGCTTCACTTTATCTGTGGTAGGTTCAGCGAAGGGTTCTCTTTCCCCAGCTGCTCTAGGCCTCACAGTTTCAGCAGGCTTCACTCTCTTTTTGGTAGGTTCAGCAGCCGGTTCTCTTTTCTCAGCTGATACAGTTTCGGCTGGCTTCACTTCATCTTCAGATGGTTTCATTTTTCGAGCTCGTTCAGCTGCCGGTTCTCTTTTCTCAGCTGATACAGTTTCGGCTGGCTTCCCTTCAACTTCAGATGGTTGCATTTTTCGAGCTCTTTCAGCAGCTTCTACTTCATCTGTAGGTTCCTTTTCGTCACGTGGTTTAGGTTTCCCAGTTTTAGCAGGCTTTGTTCCATCTTTAAATGGTTCGGCAGCAGGCCCACCTACACCTTCACGACTAAGTCTGCCTCTACCTCGTCCTCTAATTTTGGAACGTTCTGGCACTGTGCTTAAAAACAATTTTTAACGAAACTAATAAATTAATCATTGAAAACTTACATTCTCTCGGTGCAGTAGTGTCAGTTTTCCTGGCTTCAGAAGGCCTTGGCGATTGAGCTACATAGAAAAACGTATATCAATTCTAATAAAGCAATACTATTTTGACTGTATACTTAATGCGGAATATAATTTTTCTGGCTCCGATGTTTCGCCTACAGGCTTTTGTGCAATTGGAACTTTAGGTTTTTTCTCAAAAGGCAAATCGTCATCTTTGGATGGTCGTGCTCGTTTTCTATAGTCAGTTTTCGGTTCTTCTTTGGAAGTACCTGGTACACTGCTCAGTCTTTTACGTTTCTCCCGTTTGGACACGGGTTCGCGTTCTTCTGAAGTTGATCTGGGCCTTGACGCTTCAAGCTCTTTCTAGATAATATGTTTTGATTACCTACTTTGTTTTTGTTGAAATCATTATTACCTTTCTTTTTTGTCGTTCGTGCTCTTTTTTTTTTCGGGTAGTAGCTTTCAGCTTTTTCTTCTCCTCATCAAGCTGGGCATTCTAATAAAACAAAAATAGCCAGATGATGCACAGGGTTATATTTTACACATTTACAAAAAGTAATTATCTGGATGTTCAATGCCATATTGCTTTACCAGGCTGTCCAATTTTTTTTTCTGTTCCGGCGTGAGCTCGATTTGTCTGTAAATGTCGGTCAAAGCCTCCAAGTATTCGATTCGTTTTTGAAGTTTGAAGATTTCGTTGTCTTTGTTGGCTGAGATTGCGTTGAAGAGCAAGTCCAGTGGCAGGTACTTTTCCAGACAAAATTGCTAGAAAACCATTGATAAATATTTAAATGAGAGCCCATAATTCTTACCCCTCGGCTTCTGGCATTGAGTTCTAGAATATGTTGTCTGCGTTGCTCCACTTCATCGCACCAAGCTCTTCTATCCGTAGCTGACGGGTAAATTTTCATCCTAGCTTCGGAACGAGAATGCGGTATATCGAACGGTTCGCCATAGCGAAAAACTCGCTCGTGCTTGTTCAAAAAAGACATCGCTGGGTGAATTTAGAGGTAAACCATATATATTTATATGGGAAATTCTAAATACTGGCTTGGTAAAAATGACATCTTACTTTGAGTGATGTTTATTTTGATGATAGTTTAGGCCGCGTCCAGATCTAACGCCATCAAATACTGAAAAAGAAAACCTGTAAAATTGTAAATAGCTGAATCGGAAGGGGTTAATGCCCTCTCAGATACTGAATGCGGTTCTGTATATTCCTAGTTGGATCAAAACTTACTAGATAGTAGCAGAAGAAGGAACAAAATTACTGAAAGTTGCTTGAAATCTTAAGAAAGAATATTTCTTTAAAGGTAAAAGAGTGGTGGAAGAGCCAGTTGAAGTACAGCCTGAATTGATGGAGAAAAGTTATGGTATACAACTTCACAAGAGACCAGCATTGTCAAGCACGTTAGAACCAGAGGTTGAGGAAATAATAAAACCTGAAAAAAAAGAATCCAACTGAAATCTGAAGAAGTAAAAACAAAGAAGAAGTTGTTAGAACCAAGTGAAATTGATCACAACTTGGAAGTTGGTGTTAGAGTAGATCGGGGCTGAGTGGCCAACAAGTCTACTCACATGCCAGGATTCGGCGGCACATACCGACAAAATTATGGCTTTTTGAAAGAGCCCGACGATAGAGAGGGTGTTTTTCAGATCCACTTTTTGCAGATCAGATTCTGGATTCTTGTCCACCGAGCCGTTTGTCGTTACAATGACGGAAATCACTTGAATGCTTTTAAGCTTGTAAATTTTCCGTAGTTCAGCTTAGCGCACAATGGTTGGTACCTATTTTTCAATTTTCTCGGTCTTGACCTTTCGAATGTTTTCGTCCAATGGTATAGTAATGTCGATAACCCAAGCGTGGTCATTTTCTTTCAGAACTAGAATGTCTGGTCTGTTGTGTTTTACATTTTTGTCTGTTGTTATTGCCCTGTCCCAGTACATTTTGGTGTCGGTTGTATGTGTAATACGGAGTCTTTTTTTTACTTATGTTCAAATGTATAGCAATTTCTTGGTGTAGGATTCCTGCTACCAAGTTGTGACGGTTAGTGTAGTCTTTTGGTGCTAAGTAACTACATGCTGCCGCGAGGTGTTAAACAGTTGCTCTATTTTTGTGACAAAGTCTACATAGGTCGCCCCCTATATCCTGTTTGAGAATATGTTTCCTGTAGTTTTTTGTACAGATTACTTGGTCTTGTATGGCTTTTACGAAGCCTTCCGTTTCTGGCATCAGAAATGCATGTCTCAGGTAGGTTGTGAATAGTTTGGGGTCAACCTCTACGCTTTTAAGAGCAGCGGCGTACCTACCGTGTAGGGTTCTACTTTGCCATTCTAATTCGAGTGTTCTCATGTTTTTATGTGTTTTAGGTGCAGCGTTCGATGCAAGATTCAGAAACGAGAGATTGGAATCAGCACTGCAGATTGCAACGTGGAACGGATCTTATTTGCGTTGGAAGTATAAGTATAGAGGTTTTTGATTTGGTTTTGGTGTGAAAGTTCTAAATTTATTAGTCCTCTACCTCTTTTTTTCCTTTCCAGATACAACCTGTTCATGGATGCGTTGGGATGATGACCTCTATATTGGGTAAGGCTTACTCGGATTGCTCGATCGATTCTCTGTAAATCCGTGAGTACCCCAAAAGTGTGGGTTATTACCGGGAGCGCCCATACTTGGGACCCAGCATACAGGTGAGTCTTAAGAATGGTTTTTACTCTGGTAATCAAATTTTTTTCTACCATCTCTTCCATGTCTGATTGTCCCGTGTTTAGGGATTGTTTAACACCAAGATATTTGTATCGTTCTTCCGCTCCTAGTGTAGAAAACTCGGTGCCTGTCATTAGAGTGATGTTTTCTTCCTCCACATATTTTCCCCTCTTGGCGTGTATGGTTGCACACTTGTCCAGTCCAAACTCCATTTTTATGTCGTCACTGAAGGCAGCTACAAGCTCTAGTAGGTTTTGGAGCTATTCGTTTTTACTTGCATATAGCTTCAGGTCGTCCATATAAAGCAGGTGCTCTAGTTTGTACTTTCCGTTGCATATTATCATGTAACCATAGTTGTTTCTTTCCAGCATAGAGATTAATGGGTTAATTCCCAAACAGAAGAATATCGAACTCAGGCTATTCCCCTGGAATATGCCGCTTCTTATATAAATTGGCTCCAACTGATATTCTGTATTGTTTACTTGTACATTGAGTGTAGTTTTTTATTTGCTAATCAAGTATTTAACAAGGTTTACTATGGCTTTGTCTATTTTATAGATGTTCATTACTTCATATATCCCGGATTGTGGCAATGAGTCGAAAGCCTTTTTGTAATCAATCGATGCCATCAATAGATTTCTACGTTTTTGTATAGCCTGGTTACTAATATTTGTGTCAACAATAAGCCATTCGGAGGAACCCTTTCCACCCTTTCTACACCCATTCTGCTTGGTGTTCATGATTTCATTGGTTCCACAGTGTTGAGTGATTTTTTGTTCGACAATCGAGGTAAGTATTTTGTAGACGACCGGTAAGTAGGTAATGGGTCTGTAATTTTTCGGCATGAGTGTTTCGTTATTTTTTCGACAACATAAACGTAGCTCCCGTTGTGAAGAATTCTGGGATCGACTCTGGGCTGGACCAAGCATTAGCGAACTGACCTGCCAGATATTTATGTGTACTTGTGAAGTTTTTCCACCAATATACTTGAATTTTGTCCAGTCCCGGGGCTTTCCAGTTGTGCGATTCTTGGACTGCTTGACGGACATCTTCAGTTGATATGTTTACTGGGGTCATTTCCTGCAGTTGGGTATGTATTTCTTTTTCCTGTCGGATCCAGTAGGCTTCATGGTTATGCTGTTTTTCTCTGGACCATACGTTGGACCAAAATTCCACCATTTCAGGCTCAGAGGGAGGTTGGCACTCCTCTAGAATGCTATTCTGGTCCAGGTGTCTGTAGAATTTGCGGGGGCTTTTCTGAAAAGTTTTATTTTCAAAGAATCTTTTTGTCCTTTCTGTGTATCGTCTGATTCGGTATCCCAGTGCAGCAACTTTTTGTTTGAGTGTGCCCATGTATAATGTAAGTTCTTCCGTTCTCGTTTGGCTGTGGAGTTTTATGCGCTGGCTCTTTGCAATTTTTCTGACTCTATTCCTAAGCTTGTCTCCAGGCTCACCATAGATGTAAGTATGTATCTGGCCTATATGTTTTCTTAGTTTTGCTATCTTTTCCCCAAGCCGCTTTTTCCATGAGGGCAAGTTTGTTGGTTTTGTATGGCTCTTGTGCTTGTTGTTTTTTGTTTGGAATAAGCCGAGGATCTGGGATACTGTCAATGCTCCGCAGTAGACTTTCTGGCATATGTCCTCCAGTTGGTCCTCCGGTTCAATCACTTTCGCCAAGATGGCGAATTATTATTATTATTATTATTATTATTATTATTATTATTATTATTATTATTATTATTATTATTATTATTATCAGGGTAGGGAAGCGATTAGTGTCCGATAAGTCTATTGCACTCAATTGCACTAAGGCATTATTCGACGTTTCCAGGTTTTTGTCTAGTCTTTTGCTAAATACATCCTTGTTAGGTGCACCTATAGTTTCTTCACTTGAAGAATTCCACTGGTATACGACACTGTTGCTCAGGAAGTGCTTCCTTCCGGACAGCCGGGGCTTTATTTTTTATTTTTGGTGGTGTCCTCTGAGGTTGCGGTTCTGGTGCAAATTCAGATTGTACATATCTGTCATCATGAGAGTGAGAATGTTATAGGTCTCTATTAGCTCACCTCTTTCTCTTTATTGCTTTAATGTTGTTAAATTGAATTTCTGTAGTCTGGTCTCATAAGGCAAGTGTCTAATTTCAAGTGGAACTTTCGTTACTCTGCTTTGCATCCTCTGTAAAAGTTCGATGTCTTTGTTATAACAAACCTTACTATAGTTTCCACACTGTATGGCCATATTCCAACTTGGGTCTGATGTGAGTAGTGTATAGCAAAGGTGTATGTGCAAAGGCCTCGATGTTTTTCTGATGGTTTTTGCCAGGTCTGCTTATGTAGATCAAAAAGAAAATCGACGCTATAACCTTGTGGTACTCCACTCGTAACTCTGTAGAGATCTGAGTAGGTTCCATTTGCTCTTACTTGGAAGTGACTGTCTTTGAGAAAATTCCTGCTTCACCGTAGATCTGTATCAGTCAGTCTTTCATGAAGGACAGACATCAAAGGCTTTTTGAAAATCTAGATAGGTATAGTAAATCCATTATGTTTCCCTAATCAATTTCTTTAGTCCATGCTTTAAGGCAGTTGAGTAGATTTGTGGTAGTAGGTCTACTTGGTAGAAAGCCGTGCTGTGTGGATGGGTATAATATGTGTGTCTAGGAGGAACGTGGTCATTTCTTTGACAATAATTTATTCTAATACTTTACACAGTGTGCATGTCAGGCTAAATGGTCTATAATTAGCCGGTTTATACTTGTCGCCGCTTTTGTAGTATTACAATTGCTTGGGTTCATATTTCTGGTCAGATATCCTCTGTAAGAGAAATGTTAAATAGTGATTTTCTAGATGGTGCACAATTTTTCAGAAATACTACAGGTATTCCATCTGGTCCTGGACTGGAGTGAGTTTTTATGTCTTTCAAAGCTTCAGTGGCCGCTTCTGTTGTTATGATTATGATATCTGTAGTATTTTTTGGATCTCTCAATATCTGTTGGTCTTTTGGATTCTTTATTATGAGATCATGTAGTTGGCTATTTAGATTTCTCTTTATGTAAGAGTAATAGTATATTACAATCCGAGACGGAAAATACTTCATTGCTGGTCGAGAGGTTATTATAGTTTATCGAGACGCGAAGCGTCGAGATAAACTCAACCTCGAGACAGAAATGAAGTTTTCCGTCGAGGTTTGTATACTTTTTTATTTTCAACCCTTAATTTTCTGATGCAAAAACTAAAGATTCTGTTATACGAAATTTTCATATAGTGTAAAACTGGCCTTAGAAAAAAATATTTCACTTTTTTTGTCAATGTCATCAATTTTGACGATCTCAAAGGCCCTGTAAAGGCCAAAACAAAAGACGAAACCACAGGAAACCGCAAAATCAACAACCATAGATAAGATCAACAACGCCTTAACGACGGTAGTTTTCGCTCAGTATTTTTGCGGAAATAATAGATTTTCACTAGATTTCTCCCCGTTCTCCCCAAAGAAATGATTTCGGAAAGTGAAGATGAAGCGATGGATTGTACCCCACCTGAATTAAAAGAAGCAGCAGACAGGATTGGAGAGAGTTTGCTTCCAGCAAAAAGCAAATTTCGGTACGAAAAGGCTTTTCAAATATTCGAAGCATGGTGTAGCCAGAAAGGAACGAGAAATACTGCCTCGGAGACCGTTTTGTTGGCGTATTTTGGCGAATTATCTAAGGAAAAGAAGCCTTCGACTTTATGGTCGACTTACAGTATGTTGAAAACCATGATTAAATTGAAAGAGAAAGTTGATATCTCCAATTACGCAAAACTTATAGCTTTTTTGAAGCGGCAAAATCTGGGCTTTCAGCCGAAAAAGTCGAGCGTTTTTTCCAGAGAAAACATTAACGAGTTCCTCACGA
Source organism: Ceutorhynchus assimilis (assembly GCA_917834065.1). NCBI lineage: Eukaryota > Metazoa > Arthropoda > Insecta > Coleoptera > Curculionidae > Ceutorhynchus > Ceutorhynchus assimilis. Next base: position 35,474,315 of record OU892283.1, on the reverse strand, counting down.
AGGCAGCTGAAGAATTCATTAGCATCAAGGTAGGTTTTCAAAAAATATACAAAGAAGATAAAAATGCGAAAATCAAAATGATTTTCTGTATGCTATAGCTAGGTTACCCATTTTATTTTTATCTGGTTTCAGGTAGCGCTAATTGTTGGTGTGTCGGGTGCATGTAGGAGCGATGAACTAGTCAAGATGAAAATGGAGCACGTCAACGTTTTGGAAGGAAAGATCGCTATAGAAATTCCACACACAAAAACTTACACAAGTCGATCGTTTATCATAAGCGATCCAGATTGGGTTGCTATTTTCCACAAATACCTCACTTTGCGGAAAAATTTGAAAAATGACAGGTTATTTGTTCAATGGCGAAATGGGAAATTACATAACCAAGCAATTGGCTATCATTCAATCTCAAAATTTCCACATAAAATAGCTGCTTTTTTGAAGCTTCCAAAAATTGAAACTTTTACAGGGCATGCTTTTCGTCGTACTTCCGCAACCTTATTGGTTGACAACGGGGCCGATCTATTGCAACTCAAAAGACTGGGAGGGTGGAAATCGAGCACGGTTGCTGAAGGCTACATAGAGGCATCTTTGGAGAACAAAAGTAAGACTGCTCTGATGCTATCCTCTACTTCCAAAGGTATTCAGTTGTCCAGTGCATCCACAAGTACATCACATGCGGAAACTCATCCGCAAGCGCAAGAGATAATAGTTCCAAACGAAACACAATTCCAACAGGATGGTCTCAAGATTTCCATTATAAACAACAATGCTAATTTAACAATTAATGTAAATAAGTGAATAGATTTAATTAGTTCCATGTAATACATGTGGTTTTATTATTATATGTGAGAGCTGTATGAAAATTATCAATTTGGAACGAGCAGGGAAATGGGGACGGAAAAGCATTTGCCGTCCCGGACGGAAAATGCTTTTCCGTCCTAGGCAGGCATATGCATTACCGTCCCGATAAATGTCAAAGTCCAGAAATGTGACACTTTCAAGATTTTGAAAAACCTGCAATGTCAACATTACATATGTGGTTGAAAATAAAAGTGTTTATCATTGTTTTCCAGAATATCCTGCTCATATTTAAGACATGACTTGAGTTAAAAATGATTTTAGTTTGTTGTTTTGGGTCCTGTTTATTTTATAATCTGCGTCCGTTTTATTTTTTATGTATTTTTTTCACGATTTTCTTTTTTTTTATGGATTTCTCTAAAAATTCTTTCATTAGTCCATTGTTTCTGTACGTTTGTCCTGCATATTTTTTTCCGAAAAGAACTTTCCAATTGCTGTAGTGAGAATATCTTCAAAGTCTTGGTAGTTTCTTATTGTTGTTTTGATTCTGGTTGCTTTATTTCTTATATGATCGTTGAGTGGTTCATAGTTTTATATGTGGAAGTTTTTTTTTTTTTTTTTTTTTGTTGTTGGCTGTTTTCTAAGTTTGAGCTGCGTTATCAAAACAATGAGCTTGTGATCACTCCTGCCAAAAGATGTTCTTGATCCAATGGTATACATTACCTTTTTGTCATTTGATAAGAAAAGATCGAAAAGGGAGCTCTGATTGTTTCTAAATCTGGTATTGAAGGAGGTTAGTTAGTGGTATCTTGATTCCTTCTAACATGTCAGGAATTCGTTGGCTTCTTGACAAGGTTAATTTAGTGTAAGTGATTTCCAACATATTTCCGGGTAAGTAGTTAAAGTCTCCACAAATAAGTACGTTAGTATTTTCCTCAAAAATCCTCTTGATCAGATGGCTTAGTTCTGAGCTTTCGACTGTATCATTTCGCCCTGTCTGTAGATGCATCCTATCGCAGCTACTTTTTTCTTCTGCATATTTACATGTTCAAAAATATCGTATCTATAGCACCATTGATGTTATATCTATGTATTATTTAGGTCCGTTTGTTTTCGCCCTAACCAATATACAAACACCAACACCCTTTTGTAACCGTCGATCAGCTCTGTATAGGTTATAGTCAGCCGTAGCAATTAGAGAGTCTGGAATATTTTTGTTCAGCTAAATTTCTGTGATTAGAAGGATGGTACGTAGGTCTCTGTTTTGTTAGTACGGTACGGAGTGTACTTCTTGTAATTTAGGACGGATTGATGAGATGTTTTTATAGGAAAATGTGATATCTGTTGTGACTTTTTGTTAATTTTTTTGACTCTTTTGGGCTCGGTACTTGGTGATTGGTCGCACGTGAGGTTTTGCTTTTTATTAGTTTTGGGATTCCTTCTATGTATTTTAGTTTTAAGTCAAGTTCGTTTTGCGAGTGGCGAGTTCATGGAGCAGGTTTTTAATGAGTTCTCTTTGCGCAGCTGTTTGGTCTGGTTTGGTGGAATATCCATATTCCTGTTCCTTCTATTTTATGTTTCAACTTTATGATTTCCCTGGATTCGCTGTTTGTTGTAAGAGCTATTTTTGAGTGGTCTTCTGTTAGTTTGATCGTATCTTCCCAATCTTAGGACTGTAATGCTCTCTAGATTTACATCTGCCTCATTGATATTAGGTCTGTTTCTGCAGATATCACAAACCAATCAGAATGAATTTCATTGGCTGAAACTAGTTATCTAACTGTTTCTGACTATTTTCAACCAATGAAATTCGCTCTGACTGGTTTGTGATTTCTGCAGAAACAGGCCTATTGATTATTCTATTGGCTTCATCAACTGCTTTCACATTTCTCTTCTTTGTAGGTTTCTCTATCTGCCCCGTTCATCCCACAAATCAGAATGTCTCTTGATATTTTCTCCCTTCCTAGTATTTCAGAGATTGTTGGTTCCACTCTTAGGTTATTCCACTAGGATTACGCTATATAAGTAGGTACCTAAAACATAAGCAACAGACGTCCCTTGAGAGAAATTATGGAAGAGCCAGCTTTTGAAAAGCAAAATTCTTGTAGAAATCAAGGAACCAGAAGCTTCTGAATCAGAAAATGATTTTTTGTTTCTCCAGAAAAAATTTCGGAACTCATGTTATAGAAGAAATGGGAAAAGAATCGAAAGTCACCTTGAGAAGAAGCTCAGAGAGAAATTACAGAACATGTAGGTACATATATGGTATGGAGAAAATGCTCAAAGAAATAGAGCAACCATCCGAAGTTCCAAAATTAGCTCGAGTTTCTACTGAGTCTAAAATAGAATATCCAGAAATAGAAAGCTGGTCATATCGAAAACAGCTCAGTTTCCACTTCAATAACTTCTATTCCACGTGTCTGTGAACTTTTGTAAGTTTTGCATTGCACCGAATTGTTCGCTTCAAGCCCATTGTGTGCGTTTTGTTTTTCGGCCCCCCGATTGCTCCTATTTTTCGGGATTTTTCCTTAAGTTGCAGAGAGAGTTTTTGCTTGTTAATAGAGCTTCTCAGGCAAGAGCTGTTTCTGATACGAGAAAATTAAAAATCCCAAAGAAAAAGAGTGCCATAAAAATATAAATTTTTCGAATAAGTGCAATACGTTATTGGTTTTGGGACATCAGAAACTTATAAAATCTAAAATAAAAGTGAAGGAAAATGATGTTGATGATGGTGGCCCAAAGACGGAATGTCAAATTTTAAAATTGATACTAATGTCATCTTGTAGAGTAAGAAAAGTGGTAAAGAGATCCTGTAGTGACGCGGAAATAAACTATCAAGAAAACAATAAAAGGTTCTGAAGAGCGAGTAAACCGGCAGAACAACGGCGTGAAGGACCAGTATCGGTTGAGTAATCAACAAACAAGTAGTAATCGAGAATCGAGAGACCTGTGTCCAGAAAGTCAGAACTACGGCGTGAAAAAGTTGTCGAATTAACCGAGAGAAGAAGCACGACGTGAAATAACAGCGCAAAAATATTCGAGTTCTTTTATTAAGTGTACATAATTAAAGTAAATTCCTTCGACCAATAAGATTTCCATGTAATTAGGTGTGGCCAGCAGTAAATATATTATTGTTAAATGTGAGTAGAGTTTTTTTATGTTCAGCCAGAAATTGTGAAGGCAAGAGTGTGAATCGAGTCAAACTGTAAATAAAAATTTTTACTTGGAATCATATAAATTTTCCTTAACAGTGAATTGATGGTTATTAGAAATCTAACAATTTTATTGTAAGATTATTTATTACCGACGCCTATTATTTAATAACAAGCATTATTTATTTATTTTAATAAAATAAACTTTATTTTAATTGACCACAATATTTCTGTGTTTTACTCTCCATCCGCAAAGAGGACCCATTTTAAACTGTGTCTCCACTCAGAAACTAAAGTCACCGCTTGCCAATTCAACATCTTGCCAAGTTTTTGAATTTGTGGTCTCACAATCCTAATGCTATCCTATCCTTATCTTGGACACACTGTATATTATAATAATGAAAAATTTTCAAAAAAGTTGAAAATTGAAATCGTAAATCATTAAAGAATTGTTAGTGTTATGACATCGCGAAGTTCCTAAACCTGAAAATGAACCCATAAATTAGGCAACGGAAAAATAGAAGCAAGGCTAAAGTAATTAAATGGCCAGTTTCATATGATAGAAAAAAATTATTTATGGCCGATACGAGTTCGGCATCGACATCTCACATCTCTACGATATCCGTTGAGCCCGATATCAAGGAAATTGCGACATCTTCAGTCGGACAAATAATTATATTCATTAGCAATAGTGGGAGAGGATGTCAACGTATCGAAATGTCGCGAATTCATGGTGGGTCCAAAAGCTATTTAAACAATCAGTAGGCAGTCATCAGTCTAGATCAGTCCGCATCCAACGAGTTTCTTCCTAAATATTGTGATTTCTAAGATTTTTCTGAAATGATGGAAAAAAAAAGAACCAGTAGGTTGTCATAAGCTGTACGAAAACTTTGACAAGACTTCAAAATTGTTTTTTTCCTCGATCACAATCAACCAAAAAAAAAAATTAATTTTTGTTTTATTTTTTTTTTATCGAAGTAAAACTATAAAATGACGACGTACGTTCAAAAGAAATTGCGAATGTTCATGAAACGCCCGGAATGGATGAGGCCGGAACGACGTCGGTCCGAGAGCCGTTTAAAAACGTATCCTTCCTCTACGGACGTTAGAAATTGGTGCGACTTGGTGGAAGATCGTAGGCAACACATTTTAGAGCTGATCACTAGAGGATATGGCGAAAAGGTGGGACAAAAACAAACCATTCACACACAATTAATATATCTTCAACTATTTTTTCACAGTGTAATCCAAAATTAGTACCTTTAGATAAACTCATAGAAATGCTTCTGGCAATGGCGAACGCTGACTTGTTGACTATGAAGCAAGACTTAGACGAACTTAGGGCGTTCGTTGATGGGCTCAATCTACCGGAGAGCGAAATGAAAAAACTTAAAGCTTTTGGAGTGGAAGGAATGCGCAGTGAGCCTAGTGGAGATGAATGCGATGAAAAATGTGCCGGCCGTGCGCGTCGTCGGCAAGAAGAGCAAGAAATAGGTGATGTAATTAAACCGACTATACGAGCCAGAATGCAATCTCCTGGTCGAATGGTAATAATATCTTCAAATTTATGGATAAAGTACTTATTTTCATTTCTTATAGGTTACAAAAATTAAGGGTCTGCCACCGGGATTCGAAGTGATAGAAAGACCGTCTGATCCGGGGCGCATGACTATCAAAATGCCAAAGAAATCAGTGGAAAAGATGGCAGAGGGTGTTCAAGTTAGGCTAGAAGATAGTGGTGGAGATAAAGCAGCTGTGAGTGGCTTAAGGTCGAATATATTAAAACTTTGAGCCACAAATAATTAAGTTACGAATTTCCGATCAATATCAGGATTACTCTTATCGATATTAGTTATATTATAAACTGATTTTTATGTGTTTGTGTTTAGGCTATCGAAGCACTTTGTAAGGAACAACATAACAAAATCAGCGAGCTGACTGAAGAACGTGATCATTTGAAAACGAAGCTGAGCGCGTGTTTGAGGGAGCTGGATAATTTCAAGGTAATCTATCAGAACTTAGTTTTACTAGTTGTTATTAGGATTTTTGTGATGTTTAATATTTAAATATGGTCTGCTGTACACTTTTGACACGTTAGGTTCTGATTTTTACTTGATTTTTTGTCAGTAGACAGTTGCCAATATTAGCTGTTGTTTTTCATATTTTATATATTAGTTTTTCCGTTTTGCCACAATTAAAAGCGACCCAAGTTTACATAATGGGTTATGGGCCCAGTCGCGCTTGTCCGGAAAGTAATGTAAGCCGTGTGTGTGTACCATAAAAACGCGTGTAAAACGTTTTGGGTTTGTCCCTTGGAAAACTATTGTGAAAAACTGAAAAGGTCTTTACTAAGGTGTGTTCCTGCAACAAGTGCAACACGAAAACTGCGGAAACGTTCGTTGTTTATTTTGAGTTCCAGTTGAGACAATACAAGGACGTTTCCAGCGTCAAAAAGTATGATGGAATCAACTTTAGGCAATGGAAATTTCAGTTGAAATGTGCCTTAAAGGCTAAAGGTATTAATGGAGTACCTAATAGATGGGACTCTTCCCAGGCCTAACAACTCCCAAACTGAACTTACAACATGGTGCAAAAAAGATGCTCAAGCTATTTTTGTGCTAATCGCAGCCATTAACGTTGATCAAATAACATTGATAGAAAGTTGTGAAAATGCAAAAGATATTATGTCTACGTTGGAGTCAATCTTTGAACTGAAGCCAGAGTCAAATAGTATGATACTTCATGAGCATTTTCACCAATATAAGATGGCTACAAAAGATACTATAGCACCAGCATGACTCGAAGATACAGAATCTTGCAGAACAAATAAAAGATGCAGGTGACGACATAAGTAATATGGCAGTTATGACGTAAATATCGCTGTGCTATTAGTATAGGAATATAATGCAAGTATGGTTGTCATTAGATCCTACCAAACAAAAAATTGATATTTTAAAGGCTCGACTTTTGGATGGAGTAACCTCCAGAATTACGAGGAAACCGAACAAGCTTTTCCAGCAATGTCCTTTAATAAGAAAAAGCAAGAAAATGAGAAGCCGGGAGGTCCTTTATGTTAAAATTGTAGAAAGAGATCTCAAAATACTCAAAGCAAAGAGAAAGAAGTAAGATGAAAACCCCAAAAAACGAGAAAATCCCAAAAATAACAAAAACGAGACAATGTTCAATGTTGAAGTTGAAGCAAACAGTGTTATTTTTGAGAATGAAACATGGATTATGGACAGTGGTGCTCATATGACATAAAGGCTAGACTTCTTTCGAATGTTAGATGATCAAGAGTGACACTTGGAAACGACCAACACTTATCGGTGGAAGGAAAAGGTACGATAAAAATACAAAAAGCTGATTCATGGTAAGTGGTATGGTTCAATAATTAATATTATAATATACATACCACAGCTTCGTAAGAATTTGTTTTCTGAGGGTGTGCTCAAAGATAGGAAAATGAAAGTTGTTAAATTGGAAAAAGAGGCAAAGGTTTCTGAAGGTTCGAACTTTGTAGCAACAGCTGTCAAAGACTCGAGCATTACCTATAACATGCTATTCAGAACCCTGATCTGCACTGCAAATTAAACACTGTGTCCCAAGGTTCCTAAAGTTTATAGGTTGTTTGGTAATGGGTAACTTGATGAGGCATCTGAGCGGTTGAGGTTGAGATTTGCATTATGTTGAGGCCAATGACCTATTAACACAGATAGACGGAACATCCCATTGATAAAATAGCTTTGTTTTGGTTGACTACATGTTTATGGGCCAGGGGAGGTGAGCTGTGAAAGCGGCTAGAAGTAGGGTATCAAATGCTTCCGCTAACTCCGTCCCCACTTTACTATCGCATACTTGGCAACTCTGAAAATCATGTGTGCGGGCCTATTACAACTCCTTCGGTACAAGGAATAAGATACTTTGTAACTTTTAAAGATTGGTTATTGTGTAGCATACTTTATTAAGCACAAATCAGACGTTTATGATTGTTTGAGAGGTTTAATGCAAAAATTAAAACAAAATTTCGACATTCCGGTAAAAGTTTTGCATATTGACGGTGGTACCGAGTAGGTACCTTAACAATGAGTTCAAATGTTACTCAAGCAAAGAAGGTATAGAACATGAGGTAACCACGTCGTATACCCCTCAACAAAACGGTTGCGCAGGATAATCGGATAATTGTTGAAAATGCACGGTCAATGCTACACCAAGTCAGGTGTTCCAAAATACTTGTGGGCTGAGGCAGTTACTATCTACTGCTATCTACATACCTAATCAAGTGCCTACTTCGCAAGCCCCAGGTAAAACGCCATACGAAATATGGTGTGGACAAAAACCAACACTTGACCATTTGAAAGTGTTTGGTTGTGATGCATACGCGCATGTGCCAGTTGGAAAACGTAGAAAACTACGTTTTAATCCCATAACAATAAAAGCTATTATTTCAAGAAATTTGGTGTTTAATGAAAAAAGGCAAAGTGGTTAGTGAAAATAGAACTCGATAATGATGACGTCACTGATTTTGGCGAAGTGGAAGTAGAAGTTGGAAATCAGGTTAAGCAAGATGCGAGACAAGAAATTGAAGAAAATGATAAGCATGTTGGAGAAAACGTTCGGATGCCAGATCTTAGACCCCACACAGATAAATGTTGCATGCCAGCCAAGCCAGATTTCATGATTTTTATTTGAACTTTGTAGAAATTGACATTCCAGACACTTATGCATAGAAGATGATGCTATGAAAAGCAAAGAGAATGACAAATGGAAAGTGGCGATCAATGAAGAGTACACTTGGCCAAACATAAAACTGGTACAGGCAATATATATTTTTTAAATTTGCCTAGTGTGAGTCAGGCTTATGATGATGCTTTGTTTAAGAACAACACATGGATAATGGTAAAAACTCTAGAAAATAAGAAGCCAATAGAGTCGAGGTGGGGTTTTTGAATTGAAAGGAATGAAGACGGCACAATCTCAAGATACAAGACAAGATTATGTGCTAAACGATACGATATGCACGTTTTCTTGTGTTTATGGACCATTAGTACGATTACACTCGCTATGTTGGGTGAATCTACTCACTGCTGTGTTGTGCTTGAAGTAAATTTTTGTTCAGGGAAAGGAAGGGGAACGGGGAAAGGATAGGAAGGAATGGGAAAGGAAGGAAGATAGTTGGGGAGCTGGCGTCAAAAACATGCAAGAGTTTTCGCAAGGCGGATATTTTCAAAATAGGTCGTACTTTAGTGTTAGAATGCTAGTGTACAGTCAGCACTCACAGTTCCGGGACAGCTGGCTCTGGGACGCGGGCAAAATTGTAATTTTAAGAAGCATCTAAACTGTTTTCTCAAAGCTCAAAATTGATAGAAATTTTGCACATTATCTGTTTGAAGGTCACAGATAATGTATGTAAATCGTCAGACGTCTAGTTCGTTGCAAAAAGGGGGTCAGACGTCCTCAAAATTTTTATTTTATGGCATTTTCTTCGGTGTCCTGTCAAAATATATTTTTGCAGGTATTTGACAAATATATTTGAAGAAAATGCCATAAAATAAAAACTTTGAGGACGTCTGACCCCCTTTTTGCAACGAACTAGACGTCTGACGATTTACATACGTTATCTGTGACCTTCAAACAGATAATGTGCAAAATTTCTATAAATTTTGAGCTTTGAGGAAACAGTTTAGATGCTTCGTAAAATTACAACTTTGCCCGCGTCCCAGAGCCAGTTGTCCCGGAACTGTGAGGGCTGACTGTACACTAGCATTCTAGCACTAAAGTACGACCTATTTTGAAAATATCCGCCTTGCGAAAACTCTTGCATGTTTTTGGCGCCACCTCCTGGACTAAGAGGATTTCATTGAACTAGAGAAAATACGACGTTTTAAATTTCGTAGGCGAGTCCTGTCAGGGTTAAAGTTATCGTCAAATAGAAGTTTTTAATAATGTAATTGATATGGTCAGTTACTGAGTCAAGAAAACGCGTATGTTTCTCATCAAGGTACTCCTGGATTGTGTCGACGTTCAGATCCGTATGTAGGTTCACATTGCGAACATACCACGTAGCGCCGACCATCCTTCGGATTACCTTGTTTTGAAAAGTCTGCAGATTCTTCTTGTTCTGTCGTGAAATCTGAGAAACAAGTGGTGCGCTGTAAAGTAAAGAGGGTCTTATTTATGACTTGTTTCAATAAGAGTGTTGTTTGCCATTGCAAATATGGAACACTATAAATTTGAGCAGTTCGACATAAAAACTGCCTTCTTATATGGCGAACTCGAAGAAAATATGTACTTACATACGTGAAACCACCACCCGGATTGGACTGCAACGAAGGTTTGGTTGTTTGCAAGCTAAAAAAGTCATTGTATGGCTTGAAACAAAGCCCAAGATGTTGGAATAAGAAATTCAGCACTTTTCCACTAAACTTTGGTCTGGAAGCTTCGACAGCAGATAAATGTGTCTACACAGGGTACGTCAAAGATATAAAAGTCCTGCTTGTGATATACGTAGATGATGGTTCGATATTCTCATCTCAAACATCAGCGTTTGATACAGTTTCAGATGAATGGAATGATTGTTTTGAGGTGGAAATTGGCAAATTATTTCGTTTGCATTGAAATAAAGCGAGGGACTTGTTTTTCCAAATTGCGCGATGTCCCCGAGATACCTGGCACGAGATATTCTCAGTCTTGATCATGCCAATAAAGACAGTGATCATAGAAAAATATCCACCTTGTTAGAGCATGTCAAGGCAAGAATACAAAGGATATAGCCAGACTCAGACCCAGATCAAATTTTGGAAAATTTAGCACGAAGCGCCGGTACCAGGAGGCAAGACCAATTATCTGACGAATCTCTGTGACAGACTTCGGGGTAGAAATATTGAGGATGGCCTCAATCTTTTCCGGATCTACGCAGACCAGAAGAATTCACAACATAACCAAGATACTTGAGTTCGGGACAAATTTTTCCCTATTGAGAGTAAGCCCAGCGCGGGTAAGACGATTGATAACCTCACACAAGATCCTGATATGTTCCACGAAGGTCGACGTGCAAATGATCACATCATCTAAATAGACAAAAACTGAAGACTATTTCCACGTCCATGACGCGATCGATCAACCTTTGCCAAATGGCAGGGGCATTCGTGAGACCAAACGTCATCCTTTTAAACTGGAAAAGGCCACGGAATGGAAACGGTGAGAGCGGTAAGGGGCTTAGACTGCTCAGAAATTGGAATTTGCCAATAGGCGGACCAAAGTGCTCAAATACTTAGCATCTCGCAATTTGTCGAGAGTGGACGAAACATAAGAGATTGGATAAGAATCGGGGACTGTAACACGATTAAGAGAGCGATAGTCAACGCAAAAACGCCATCCGCCAGTTTTCTTCTCAATCATGACTATGGAAGAAGACCAGGGAAAGTCAGAAGGTTCAACGATACCGTCAGCCAACATCTTCTCCAACTCATCATTGACCTCGGTCTGTAAAGCACGAGACAGCGGGTAGTAGCGCTGTTTGATTGGAGGCGAATTAGTTTTGATACTCAACTCCACAAGGTTTGTACAACCAAGTACGTCACCCATGTTCGAAAATGTGTCCTGGATGAGGTTGTCGAGAAGTTTTTACTGATCAAGTGGAAGGCTACCACGACTCCCTCGCCGCTAACGCGGCTCAGTTCGTGAATATTCCTCGGGAATAATAGCTATCAATATTAACTCGGGGTATAATCTACTATTATATATTAATTTTACCATTTTTACACAAATAAAAGCGACCCAAATTTACATAAAGAGGCATTTTATTTCATATACTCAGTTCATAACACTAGTTTTAATACTCAGAAAAATCTTGAATCGTTTCGTCATTGTGGACCACGGAGCATGTGGTTTTTGTTCGGTTGCTGTTCCAGGTTTAAATCCGTTGGTTCTACACTAAGCGTTCAGAAAAACTCGTTTATTGACCATTTTTGGTCAAAATCGTATTTCAAGTCTTGTTTTTCTTTCTTTCTTGGTGTCAGCATTCTTTCAATCCGTTTGGATCTATTTGGTTTATATTTTTAACTGCAGCTCTTGCCCTTAGATTGGAACTTTTGTTTGTTATTAATGGTTATCTTTGGTATGTGTTATTCATTGGCCATCGTGATGATATTTACGAGGCTTCGGATTTCTTGGTCCACTTCGTTTGTTGTTCTGATTCTGTTGTTAATTGTGATGCCCTGGATAAATGTGTTTTTGTATGCTGTCTAGTTAGCATCCTGGTAGTTGGTTGGGTATTTGTTGGTCGATTGGAACCAGACCGGAAGGTGATTAGTTGTTGCTTCCAACAGGGTTCTGGCGGCTATGTCTAGGTTTCTGGTGATTCCGATGTCTATAGTGGAGTTTGCTTGTGGTCTGGTGGGTTGATCTGATGAAGCGTCTGGGATGTGATTGAGTATGTTTCCTGCTGTGTTGGCGCTGTGGCTGTTCCAGTTGGTATGTTTGGCGACTAAAATCACTTTAGGATGGTTTGTGATGTTTAGCATTTCTTGGTGGTTGAGTCGGATGCCACTTTTGTTGTAGGCCACCACTACCTTGATTCTCTGGAATGTCACTGCGATCGATTCAATGTTCGTCGTGTCCGATGGTACTTCCTGGTATTCTATGTTATTTTGGAAGTATAGGGCTATACCTCTTGACGCTATGTTTTAGTTTGATGTGTTTTCATAGTAGACATCATAGTCCTGTATTCTGGATGGTGTTCTATTTTTGAGTCTTGTTTCTACAATAATTGTGATACCTTGTAATTTTCTCCTTTGGGTTAGGTCTTTTATTTCGTTCATTCATCCCGTCAGTACATTTATGTTGATAAGTAATATGTTTAGTGTCGTATTTTCCATAGCCTACAAGGATTTGGAGAATTTCTTGCTTGGGAAAATTTGTTGTTCAAAGTCCTGACTTGATGTTGAACTTGGCATTTAGTTAATCGATTTCTTTCATTAAGGTTTGCAAATGTCCAAAATCATTTGATTTGTCGGTTTGCTTAGGTAGTGGTGGGAATTCCTGTCTCGTGCGATTCACAGGTTTGTCCAGGGTTGTTTGCCTGGTTGTTGGTGGCTTGGCTGTATGATATACATCTTGCTTGGTTCTGTTTGCTTTGGTTGTGTACCGGCCACATGTTCCTGGAGTTTGGGGCAACCTCTGAAGTATACCGCTAGTTCACTATCGCAATTGGCGCATTGCATTTTGATCTGGTCTTCGTTCACTCCACTTTTCCTAAGGGACAAATAATGGACCAACTGGTAAGTGTCTGGTTGTTACCTAGCAAGTACTTTCTATTATCTAGAGCCTTAGGCAGTCTATTGCTAAATGAGAGCCTGCACATTTCAGGCATTTTATTGATTGTTTAAAGTTATTAACGTCGTGCCCGAAGCCTTGGTATCTATAACATTGGGTTGTTATTACGTTTATGGAAAGTTTCCCATTTTATGTTCGATGTGTTTGGTCTTTTTAAGCAAACCTATGTTAGTTTCTTTTGCTGTGGTTATCAGGTACGGATAGCCTTCTCCACAGTTAGTTTCCACCTGTACACAATCTTTTATTTGGTAATTTTGACTAAGGATTTGCTTCACCTTCTCGATATCCATGGTAGGGGGACCTTGAAATATAACCTTCTTTTGTCTCTTAGTCCTTGGTAAGTATGTGGGGACATTATCAGTGTCTAAATTTGATCGTACCAGTACGTGGTCTTCTAGGGTTTCAGTATATATTTTGATCTCTTCTAGTCAGTATTTTAGGAAAAAGGATTTTTCCTCTAAAAGTTCGGTAATGGTGGCTTTGAACTGGTTGAAATTTACTTTAGAATGTGACCATAATAGGTGGTGGTTTGGGTGCCCTGGTTCTTGTGGATGCTGCTGTGGGTTCTTTCCACTTCGGTTTGGTCTACCATCACTAGTTCGAAACGGTTACTGGTAGGAACATTGGCTTGTTCCATTTCATGCTCTTCATCCGATGATGGGATGGGACTTCTTCGTCCTTGTTCTCAAGGATCCTTTTCGCTGTTCTTCTGATGACACCTTGATTCCTCGAGCCCATTAGGGCAAACTCTAGAGTCGGGTAACTCGGCACTTGTTCACGACGCGCACTACTTCACGATATATTCACTTTGAAACTAAAACTTCGCACCTGGTTTCTCATAAGCTATAATACCGTCAGACAGACTAAGAATCGCTTTGAGATCTCTCTTAGAGCTGAACAACTTTACTCTGCGAGAGCTCAACTCGCGGAGTTAAAGATCCCTGTTGATCGAGTCGGCTTTTATAGGATGATACGCCGAAGTCAGGTTTTGTTAGGTTTTCCTACTTGTTGCTTGTTGGGCGGCCGCAATGGCATATTGTCTTGTGGTTTTGCCGAATCGTGCTCGATGTCTCTGTTTTCTGGGCGGCACGTGCGCAGATTGCCTCGCAGTATTGCCGAATTGTGTTCTTTTTCCCAGTTTGCTGCACTGTTGTCGCTCTATATCAGTTGCCTTGGAATTAGGAAATGAGGAATCTTGGATGAATCCTGCTGGTTCAGACTATTCTAAGGACATTCCGTACTAAGCATAAACAACAATTTTGATATTTAATAACTAAAAATCATTGATTTTATTTTTAGCGATTCTTGGCAAAACTAAAATACCCCGAACGTCGTATCGCCGCACTGAACAGAAGCAAATTTTCTTTAGCATCTTCCGCTGATTGCGATTGTTGCGATTGCTAATAAATATCAAAAACTCAACAATTGACGTTATTGTTTTGTCGGAGGAAAATTAGAAACGTTACTGCTGCATGTTCAGTTCTCGCGGATTTGAGTCTTTCATACTATTTATCAATTATTTGTTTAATAACAATATCAAAGAACATGCAGCAGTAACTAAACTAATTTTCCTCCTTTTCATCATTGTTCGCAAATATTATCATAACTTTTCATTGATCTATAGAAATTACAAAACGTAGCAAATCCAGCCCTACCGGCTTCTTGTCAGGAAGAAATCGAAGCCTTAGAAGCGGAAATAAGAATAATGCGAAGCGGTAACCCATCGCCCGAAGAAGAAGCCGAAATAATCAGAAAAGAAATCGAAATCTTGAAGAGATACTGCAACAAACTCAAAGACGTTGAAGATGAAAACGAAAAACTAAAAGGCGAACTGCTGGCCAGTCCTATGGCCACTAAAAAACCTAGCGAAGTGCAAGTGGAAAACGAAAAAATAAGGGAAAAACTGAAAAATGTAGATGATTTAACGAAAGAAAAGGACATGTTGGCCAATAAAGTTCACATGTTGGAGAAGCGATTGCTGCAATACGAAGATTTACCTGACGATTTGGAAATGATGAAAAATCGATCAGACATGTTGGAAGCTGTGATGGAAGAAAGAGATGAATTGAATCAGAAAATTGCCGCGATGAAAGCAATGGAGGAGGAATTGAATATACTTAGAGCTAAAGCTGACAGGGTCGACGAACTGGAACGAGAATTGAAAATGATGAGTAAAGAAGATCGTTCTAAAGGTAAATACTTGTACACATGTAACTTACAGGAAACTTTATTGTAGTTGAAAGTTAGTGCAAATATAAAATATTGTCTTATAGTTGTTCAATATAAGAAGTCACAGTCAATAACCGGTAATTTAGAAGTGGAATTGCGAAACGTAAAATCCGAAAGAGATGCTATGCAAAGCAGGATAAATCTCATGAAAAAGCAGTTAGATGAGCAAAAAGCAAAAATCAAGGAAGGTGATTTCGTGAGAGTAGAACGAGACAGGTTGCAGATAAAATTGAATGAATTAGCTGATATTCAGGTACAACTCAGCCCTTTGAAATAAGTATAATTAATCTCGAATTAATTTCAGGATGAATACGATTCAATGACGAACAAGATGAGAGTCTACGACAACGTCGAAGCCGAACGAGACATGTACAAACAAAAATACGAAGAGGTTTTGGACATGGAGTGCAAATGCGAAATGCTGAAAGCTCAAATCGACGAAGCCAGGACCGTGGGCAGAGAAAAGGAGCACTTACAAAAACAAGTTGAAGATTTGCAGGCTTGCATATGTGATCAGGAGGACGAAATTAAAGAATTGGTGACGCAAGTTGATAATTTGGCCAGATTGAAGAATAATTCAAATGTATGTATTCTCTTAAACTTTAACATTATTCGAAAAAATCATTTTCCAGAATCAAATAAACACCTACAAAGAAGAAGTGGCAATGAAACAACGTCAACTAGTCCAATCCAAAGACCAACTGGCACAATCCCAAACTCTCTCGGCCAGAATCAGAGATTTAGAAAAGCTGTTGCACAAAGCCGAACACATGCTCTTACAAAAAGACTGTCACATTAAATGCTTGGAAAACCAACTGACTTGCACCGGCAAGAAACCGAACCAACTCGACATGGACTTGATGGAGCAAATGCGAAAAGAGCTGGAAACTGCCAGGGCGGAAAATCAACGGCTGCAAGAAATTGCCAATGCAATGATGACGGCCAGCGGGGACGAGCATGTAAAAAAAATGCTCAAACAATCGGAATGTGCTGTGAAAAGAGTAGTGGAAGAATTGGGCAAGCAATACAAGGATTGGGATCATTTGAAAATTCGGAATCCTAAAGGGAAATTTGCTGAGAAAAAGGAGTGTTCTTGTTATAGTTCAGGTACCTGAAAGGTGCGTTTAGTACCACAAAAACTTCAGTACTAAAGGCACTTTAATGCTTAAATTATTTTATTTTCTTATTATCAGTTCATTATTTCAGCAGGTGAAACTTCTAGTGGTGACGACTGTGAAAAGCTCAGAGTGGAGCTGGAAGAGCTTCAAAAAGAAAAACTGAAATTGGAATTCACTGTGAAACAGTTGCAAAGCGAGGGAGGAAATAAAACTTCTCCGACGCCGATTAACAGTTTAGAATGTGCGTGTCCGTAGAATTTAATAGGAGCATTGTCAAAAGATAGGTTAAGATGTAGAGTCTAGAACAGACGCCAAAATAAAGAAGAAAATATATAAGAGTTTTATTTTGTTTTATTTCATTTATTTGAGATGATGAGACAACAATTTTGTGTTAGTAAGCATAGAAAACGTGCTGATTTATTGTTGGCATATACCAACTGTTGGTCTTTGCTGATTTCTTGATAAATCTTTCACAGAGAAAACGATCGTATGAATAGGAGGGCTCCAAGTCTTTAAGGACTTTTCTATATTTTTTTTGGGGAGTGATGGTCCTGCATCTTGAAGTCTACGGTTTTCTGAAGAAGAGTCTGTCTCAAGTCTCCTGTTAAAATTCCAGCGATGGAGCTTTTTCAATATCCCGATAGACTCTTGAAGGTTGTAGGTATGTGAAACATTGAGTTTCTGGTTGATGAGCGGTGGCAATAAACTGGAATATTGCATCCTCTAAAATTTGCATTATTCCTGGTGCTGGTCTTCCAGTTTGTTCCGTTCTTTTATTAAATCTTCTTCAGACTTCCAAACGACGTGACATTTGAATGAAGAAGATCTTGATTTTAGGTTGCTACGATAAAGGACAACAATATTTCTTATGGAAAAGTGATCTATGTGGAATTTTGCTGAATTTTTGATATTGTGTATAGGGAGTCGTCTTTAACAAAAGTGATCATTGCATTAATGTTCAATACCCAACATTTTTCAAGATATCAATTAAAAACTTTTTTAATTTGATACTCTTCAGTATGACGTCACCAGTATGCTGACAACACCGAAAATTAAAACTATCCTTTTCACTTTTGACTTTGACTACCTATACTTATACTCTTCTCCTTTTAACATTTAGGAAATAAAAAAAACAACAACAGGTACAAATGAAATCGCTATATGACAGACATCATGACATGAAGTTGACGATTGCGGCAGGAGCTAGGTGTTGTTTACATACCTACCTATTTGTCACTAATCGCTATCGCTATCTTTTTTTTTCTTGATGTTAAAAGGAGAAGAGTAAAGTCAAAGTCAAAAGTGGAAAGGATAGTAATAATTTTCGTTGCTGTGAGTGACGTCATACTGAAGAGTATTATTAAAAAAGTTTTTAATTGATATCTTGAAAACTGTTGGGTATTGAACAAGAAATGTGCGGGGTCCTTTATCATTTACGTAACATGTTCCATCTCTTCTTATTTTCATTATAAAGTTGTATTTTTTCCATTCAGAATCAGCAAATTCAAAATAATACAAGTGCTGCCATCTATCCATCATGCGCGTAAAATGCAAACAGTCATTCGTATTTTCATTCAAAGAAGTTATATTTATCTCACTTTTAGCAAATGGATATATTTCTGTCTTTCTTTAACTTCTGATTCTGAAATAATCAAAAAAAGCAATTTTTTTCAATTTTTTTTCTTTTTTTTTGGGGTAGTTCTAGGTAGAAACTAGGGGTGCATTATACGAATTTTCAAATATCATTCCTACATCAATAATCCCTGAAAATTTGAACAGCCTAGCATTAACCGTTGAGATGATATGAAAAGAGGTTGTTTAAATTTCAAAACCCTTTATTTTGGAAATGACGCACTTCCGACCATTGGTGTCCTATCTCAAATTACTTCTCTATGGTTCCTCTATATACCCTAGCATTTTTGACCAGTTGACGGAGAGCACCCTGTATAATACAGTATCAACTATTTTGAATATGCGCTCCCGCTTTATCATGCTATATTTCAAAAACGGTTGGTCGTATAAAAAAATGTATGGGAACAATTTTGTAGAAAATACTATTTTACGTAAGTTTTGTTCGGAGTTCTTCGACGTCAGATGCACTGGAAGCAAGATTTTTGCAAAAAACCGATTTTTGTGACATTTGACTTTCGATATCTCAAGACGCACAAGGGTATGCATATTCGATTTTTTTTGTGCTTCATTAGAACATCAAAATGAAGGTCTCTGCAAAAATTCAGTTTGTTCGGCCTCACTCCGCAGAGGACGTCTAATTTCCCTGGGGTAGTAAAGTTGTACAAAAAGCACGATTAGTGACACATGGTTTAAAGCAATCAAAATTCAGTGGGTTTTACTTTGAAGTATATTCCCCGGTAGCGCATAATGCTGACTATTAGACTGTTGTTTTCTTTATCAGTGGAAAAAAACTACTTGATCAACCAGCTTGACGTGAGGTGCGCTCTTTTGAACGGTGATTTGCTAGAACGTGTGTACTTACCTATATGGAAATACCTGAAGGACTGGAATGTGAAAACTTGGACTCAAACTGTAAGTATGCTTGTCAGTTACAGAAATCACCTTATGGTTTGCGGGAAGCACCAAGATGTTGGTACGAGAAGTTGCATAACTTCCTACTAACCGTGAACTTTCAAATATCAAAATCCGATCCGTGCCTATATTTTGACTCTAATATGATATTGGTGGTGCATGATCTGATTTAAAACTTGGTCTTTGCAAAAATAGGATCATGAAAAAATTCCAAATGAGAGATCTGTCACCAAAATCACAAGAAAACTGTGGGGACTTGTTTGTTTGTAAATCAGAAAGAATTGATTCAGATTAAAATTTTGTTTAACTTCAATATGTCAGATTGCAAAGTTTCGAGTGTTCCTATGCAGCAAAAATTGAATTTGGAAAGTTGTGAAGGACAAGAATCAAACATTCATTAACGTGAATAAATAGGTTGTTTGATGTTTATCATGATAGGAACTAGAGCAGACTTGTGCTATGGCATTTCATATTTTAGCCAATTTCAAAACAGGTTTTCCTCAGAACATTGGAAATAGTTGAAACATATTTTGCGCTATTCAAAGAATACAGAAAATTATGGTCTTAAATATGAGGAAATCACAAGAAAATAGTGAAAGTCTGGATCACTGCTTACGTAGATGCAGATTTTGCAAATTCTATTGAAGATAGAAAATGCATCTCGGGCTTTGCAATAAATATTTTTGAGAATTTCATACATCTGTCAGAACTGGTATTCAAACAATAAATTGACATGTTTTGATTGTTGATTTGAACCAATCAGATTGTAATTACGCGATAATTTGCACTAGTGCAAATTATCAGATAAATGCATACTAACTGGTGCGAAAACTGGTGTTTTGACATTTTTTGACAAAAAATTTAAATGTTTGATTTATGAAATTCTCTCATTAAATACAACTCGTGCAATGGAAATATATTTGTAATTTTCGACAAATTTCCACTCATGCGTTTTTAACTGAAAAAGTTTCAACTAAAAATGCATTCGAGCAAATTTCCCAAAAATTATCAATAATTTCCATTGCACTAGTTATATTACTATTGATACTTTTGTTTATTGGAAATCTAGAAAACAATCAACTGTTTCTCTCAGCAGTGCAGAGGCAAACTATGTTCCACTCTCTGATTGTTTAACGGAATGCATTGTTATTGCAACTGTTGCGTGAAATCCTAAATAGTGATGCTTTTCCTAATCAAATATTTGAAGATAATTTATCAATGAAATCCTGCATAAAGATGGCCAATACTAAACGAACTAAGCATATCGATGTAATTATATGATTGGCAAGCAACAAATTAAACCATTTTCATTTCTCTTCTTCATTTATTATTTACAAAAAAAAAACATCAATCCTCTTAATAATAGTACACGTTCCTCCTGAATCTCTTTCCGTAAGCATTAGAAGCGGGCTCCGCTGGTTGCGGATGATCTGCGATGTACTGCAAAGCCCTCAAGATAGCTGCTGGTACTGGTGGTGGAGTCGGTAGCAAATCGGAACTTGGTTGGAAACCGTTTTCGTCGGCGATGTATTGCACTACAACTGGTACACCTTCGGGGGAGGTGTACTGGTAGGAACCTTGAGCAGCGTTACCACTTTCTTGACCAACTTGCCTTTGTTGGCCTTGTTCTTGCGCTGAGATGCCGTTTTCGGTTTCGTAACTGGAAGAAAATGGAGAACATTTAGAATACTATACTAGGTATCTACTTGTTGAACCTGAATTCAAACTTGTTCAGATACAAAGAAGTATTACAGTTGATGTTTCCCTTGCCATTCTTGATGTTCGATACTATGCAGTTCAGAGATGTTATGGCGAAAATGCTTTCAGGTGAAGATAAGAATATTGTACTCAATCCTCAATAAGGCTTTTTTCAATTCAATTCAATTCAAAACAAGCTTTATTGTCAAAGAACAGAAAATATTATTGACAAAGCATTTTTACATACTAATATTAAGATTAAGATTAAAATCCAGTCAGTAAACAAAATTAACATTGTGCACAGAAAATAAATAGGTTAGTAAATGGTACAAAAAAAGATAAGCAACAAACAAATGACAGGCAAATTTAAGACTAGGATAAATACAACGACAGTTAAGTCAAAATATAACATGCATGCAACATAAGCAGGAAGGCTTTAATCCTATAGAGACATTTAGAAACTCATCAACTGTATAAAAGGCATGTTGAAGTAGAGTGCTCCTCAAATGAGATAGTTGCAGGAAGGTGATTATAGAATTTCACGCTGTTGTAAATTATTGAGTTCTTCACAAGAGTAGAGTGCGGAATCGGGAGCTGTATATTGTGCGTCTGTCGTGTGCAAAAGGCAGTTTGGTGTACAGGGAACGAAGATATGTGTTTATGTAAGAGACTTACTGATTCAAGTATAAGAAGACATGGCAATGTTAAAATGTTAAATTTTTTACATAAGGATTTGCAGTGTTCCACCGAGGTGGCACCAGCGATAAAGCAGACTGCTCGCTTCTGGAGTTTCAATACTGATTGAAACAGGTATTGGCTACAACAGCCCCAAAAACGTAGTCCATAGGAAAGGTGGGATTGTATCAATGCAAAATACACTGATTTTGCTACGGTTGCATCCAAATTTGTGGCCACAGCTCGGACACAGTAGCAACCAGAAGCAAGTTTCCCGCCAAGTGCAGTGACATGCGATTGGAATTTAAGATCAACGTCAAGTTAAAGTCCAAGAAATTTAGTATTCAGAGAGGATTTGATGGAGAATTCGTCACCATCAATATCGTCAACATTATATCGGAACCCAAGCACCCAAGTCTTACCAAAGTTAAAAAGCAGTACATTTGCATCACACCAACACTTAATGGCCCTGATGTCCCCAGAAATTACCTGAACCAGCTCACCAGAAATTCCCCCGTGCCACACAACCGTTGAATCATCCGCCAACGCAGTGAAGACTCCCGATATATCAAGGTAGAGAAGAGCATTGATGTAGATGAGGAATAATATTGGTCCCAGGACTGATCCCTGTGGAACCCCACGCACGATTGGCTGATCAGAAGAACATTTTCCATCCAGGGTGACACGCTGACTGCGATGTGAAAGATATGATTCGAGCCACCTCGAAATCACACCCTTAAAGCCATAGACCTCTAACCTCCTGAGAAGAGTTCTGTGACTCACACAGTCAAAGGCCTTTAAGAAGTCACAGAACTTCCCCGCGGTAGCAAAGCCATTGCTGTAGTGCTTAAGGAGTTGTTCCAGAACGCGAAACATAGCATCATGGGTACCCTTCTCAAATTGGGCGGAGTTAAGAATTTTATGTTTTGATAGGAAGTCCATCATACGTTTTTTGAGAAGCTTCTCAACTACTTTGGATATTGTTGTTAACAATGATATTGGGCGATAATTTGATGGCTCTTTTGTGTTCCCGCACTTATGTATCGGTACTACCAATGCGTCCTTAGACTAGGTGGAAAAATGCCCGATGAAAAGGACAGGCTGATTGCTTCCGAAAGAACACCGATAGAACACTTTCAGATAGTTCAACTTAATCCATCTCCTCTCTGGGTTCAGTACTACTAGGTGACTGATTGAAATGTATATTGAAGCAGAGCTTACTGGAAACTGGAAGTCCGAAGTAGAGCGATATCTTTTTTCTACTCTGCTCAAGAATTTGTTCTAACAAAGTCATCAAACAGATTCTGGAGAGATTAATGAAAAATCCGACAACGTACAGTTTTGGCCTTTGCTAGACTGCTGATGTTCATAACGTTTCTGTGGGTATCATGGGGTTACATCAGCAACGAGAGATAAGGCCAACACGAGTTGAGAGGGTTTCATCAAGATATCCAGACTCTCATACATTGGTTTGCTTGTTATGAATCATTTCTTGCATGCAGACGCACAAGAATATAGATGATATTCTCACATCTTGGTCATCGAAAGGCCTATAAAATTGAAGGAAAAATCGCGCACAAGGAAGATGAAAACGAAACTCTTAAAACCTTAAGATAGGTATTGAAAAAGAAGTTCCAAATAATGCATTATTTCTGAAACTGATGCCTCTCAACATTGCGACACGAAACAAAAATTGGCAAATAATTATTAAACTGAAACTCATATATCTTGTAGTGAAAATTCTTACCCATATTGGTAACTTCCATCAGGATTAATGTCGGAGTCGGATCTCAAGATTGCTACGACTGGTCCGTGAGAAGAAGGAACTGGAGCTACTGGCAAGGGACGGCTGACAGGAGCTACAGGCAAGGGGCGGTAAACTTTTGGACTGTTCGTTTGGTAGAATCTGTTGTTGTTGCCTGCGAAACCCGTGTTGCTGTTTCTGAAGAGGCTGCTTACGTCAGCGGCGGCGAGGGCCACAAGAGTGGAAAGGACCAACTAAAAATAAAACATTGATGCTTGTAAGTAAATTTTAACAACAACTAAATTAATAAAGTTTATTGAAATTACACAAAAATTCTACTCACAAATCTCATCATCTTCTCAATGTTTTTTGGTATGTAGCACCACTCGAAAACCGAACCAGAATATCCGAACCGAAGAAATGTGTCCACTATTTATACATCAACAGGTGTTTGATTGTGCAGCCTATTACCATCGGTTTGCCATATAGATGAAAATATACATTTTTACCGCCTACGAATATGGGTATATTATTATAAAGTTCATGGGCAAACCGTTCGCTGATTTCGGGTGGCTTCTTCAAGTTAAGTAGGTATCTTTTTAAATCTCTTATTGTTGTTTTATTAATGCGTAGGTATACGCGTTTCCAACATGCAAATGAGGTTTTTGGGAAGCTTCCTCAAATCATACAGTTTTTGGTTGATGCCATAACAACAACTGGATTGGACGTCTAACTATATGTATAGATGAAACAAACAATATCAATGATAGATTGGATGAACAACTTTTAGAAGCAGGAGAGGCAGAAATGAAAAAGAAATATAATAAAATGGATAATAACAAGGGAATTGATAAAATTGGGAAATCAAGTTTGCTCTTCAAAAAAGGGTGATCGAGGAAGTTTTTAAATACATTTCATTATTTTGTTTTGCAATATTTGCAAAGGTTTAAATCAAGGATTTTTGTGCTGATCCCCAAATAGAAATTAAGTATTGATGCATAATATATCGATTTAAAATATTCAATAGTTATAATATGCTCGAATTATATAATAATCCACTTAGAGGTGATATTTCGCTTCGTAAACTACTTCTTGGTCTTGGTGGTAATGAGTATAAACGTTGATTTCTTAAAATGTAGGGTCAATTTGTTTGAATTGAGAAATTCATTATATAATTTTTGAATCCTTAATAGTATATTTGCGAACATCTAACATTTATTAAGTTTAGGGCAAAATAAATAATTGTCCTATGAGACTCGAAAGGTTTGATACTGATCCCAGCTCATCAAATGCAGCAAAGGAATGGTGTCACTGGAAAACTACATTCCTGAACTTCATGTTGTCAGTAAAGGATGTAGAGGAAGCACAAAAGCTGCAGCTGTAACTATGTCAGTCACAACGTGTTCGAATACGTTTTTGAAGCAAAAGCCTACGCTGATGCTGTGAGTATCTCAGATAACATCTATATTAAACCTCAAAATGGAGCATTTGCAAGACATATTTATTCGGCGACATCATGGAGAAAACATGAGCCAGTACATTCAAATTTTGAATCAGCTCAGCAAAGATTGTAACTTCAAAAACGTAACTGCCAAAGAACATCGCGAACTTTCCATTAGAGGTGCATTCATTAGCGGCTTATTGTCAAATGAAATTCGTCAACGCCTCTTGGAAAAAAGTAATCTAACTTTAGATGAAGCAGCATTACAAGCTTTAAAATCTCGTGCCTTGTACCTGTAATTAGATAAATATTTTTAGATAGATGAAAATTTGATCTCCTGAAAATTATTTCATCATTATCGACGTCCCAGCTCTTGAAAATTCTAATGCAAAGTGTCACTCGAAAGTGCCGGAAAATAAAAAGCCGGAAGGAAACGGAGAGATAAAAGTTGTTTATTACGATAATGCCTCAAACTACTCCATTCTACATTCCAAATGATGTCGGATTAACATTTTGAAAAATGGCAAAAGTAGCAACTTTGAATTTTTCATACGTTCAAGAATGTAAATACTGAGACTTATTAAAATGTATCTTCTTATCTCGGAAGTTGCACGATGTTTAAACGAAAAATACAAGAAACTTTTCTGAAAGAAAAAGGAACAAGCCTTAATTCGAACATCCTTCCATCTCTCGAATCTGCTCAAAAATATTCTGAGGTATACTAAACAGCTTCAACAGGTTTCATCAGTTCTGGTAACGCGGAAAATCCTCAAGTGCAGCAACAAAGATACACTGTTTTGAGTGCTACCGGAAAATTTTCTACATGCTATTATTGTGAAAATAGAAGACATGATCGCTTTCTTTGTCTTGCCCTGCATGCTACATGCAAATAATGCGATAAAGAAGGTAATTTCTCTACTGTTTGTCGAAGTTCAAATCGTGGTACAACTGCCTCTATTCTGTCTCTAACATTGGCTTCTGTTCCTGAAAGTTTATCAAAAACTGCGATGCCAGTACAAGTCAATCAGTTATCGGCAGGTGCGTTAATAGATACTGGCAGCTCTGAGACATTTGTTTTATCCAATAATCTCCCGGTTCAACCAAGTAAAGGCTACGTATCTATGGCTCAAACGTCTCTGCGTGCACAAAGCAAAGGATTTAGTGTTGTCAACCTCAACATTCTTGATCATCAGTATGCAAACGTAAAAGTTTCCGTTCTACCAAACCTCTGTGCTGATATTATCGTTGGTCATGACATTTTTAAGCCACATAAAATGTTGACCGGTTATTTTGGAAGAAAATCTGCTTTGACTGTACTTGAAACAAAGCACTGTTCCCTAGCTCCTGCTAAAATTGAACCTACGCAATTATTCGCTAATCTATCATCGCAATGTGAACCAATGCTACAAAATCGAGAAAATTTTCACATGATGATGCCAAATTTATTTCAAGTAAAGTACAATAGCTTCTTTCAGAAGGTATCATTGAAGAAAGTACGTCTTCCTGGCGAGCACAAATTCTTGTGACAAAGTACGAAAATCATAAAAAGAGAATGGTTGTTGACTATTCTCAAACAATCAACAAGTTTACTTATCTTGACGCTTATCCTTTACCTAATATCGAAGGGTTGGTTTTTTGACGTTTTTAGCACTATTGACCTAGAAAGTGCGTATCACCAGTTCCCTATAAGACATTATGAAAAACAGTTCACAGCTTTTGAAGCTGATGGAAACCTGTACCAGTTTAATCGTATTCCTTTTGGTGTGACTAACGGCGTAGCTTGTTTTCAAAGAGTCTTAGATACAATAATCAGGCAAGATAATCTAGAAGACGTCTACGCATATCTCGATATAACAATTTGTGGAAAAAATCAAGAAGTTGTGTGTCATTCAAGATTGTGTCCTATGATTTGTGTCATTAATTATTTGTCAAGTTAATCTTTCGCTTAATTTTGTCGATTTAATGGCCATTCGCACAGATATTACTTAACTGTCACTTAAGGGATATTTGATCGAAGTGGAGCTTTGAATGGGACTTTTGTTTCTACAAGAGTCACATTCAAAGCCTCATTTGGATTAAATATCCCTTAAGTTATAACGGTGCAAATGGCCGTAAGTCCCATTTCTCAGGTATTTGCATCACTACACCCTTAAATTGACAAAGCCTAATGAAATCAACTTGATAATGGGACATTTTAATGCCCTGGTTGGCAGAGGAAGAATAGAACCTGCTGTAGGAGACTATGCTCTTGGTGGAAGAAATGATGGCAGAGGTTAATTCAATATTGTGAAGAGAGAGATCTCATATTAACGAACACATCGTATATGACACCCTCACAACATAATAATCAGCATATCATTACCAAATACAGATCTCATCACAAGTTTTACCACAATGCCAGGAGCCGATATTGAATCAAATCATAATCATAATCCATACATACGGTGACATCAAAACCTAAAAGGCGGAGTATTAAAAAGATAATCGACCCGAAATTACTCAAAAACGAACAAGCGAAACTGATGTATGAAGATCAGGTCAATGGGGAATTAGCAGGTATAAATGACACAAAAAACTCTAGCTCGAAATCAGAAAATTATTTGAAAAATGCAACATAATAACATCCTCCAAAAGAATAAAACAAAAATAAAGAACAAATGGATGAGGATGACTGAGGAAATTTTGAAACTAATGGAAGAGAGGAGAAAGTGTAAAGCTCTGAATGATCAAGATGGATACAATTACAAACAGAGAAAACTCCGCAATGAATCAGACTGGAAAAAGAGAAATGAGATATGGCTAACTGAAAGATGCCGAAAATCTGAATCGTCTTGGAGACAGCTTCAATCTGCCTAAGAAAGTAGAGGAAATAGCTGGATTATACAGCAAAAAGCCAATTATTAGAGATGATCACAACGAAATAATCACAGACTCCGAAGAATTATTGGAAATGTGGAAGAGATATACAATCAACCTTTTTAATGACAACAGACCAGTCAAAGTGAAAGATACCCATCAGCTTTCGGGACCAAAAATATTAGAAAGCGAAATCCTATATGCCATGAAACAAATAAAAAGCAATAAGGCTCCGGGTCCTGATAACATGTATTCAGAGACGTTTCACTCAAATCAACGAACAAAACATAAAAACAATAGTTCAGCTCTTTAACAACACATAGGACACTGGATATTTGCCCGAGGACTGGGCCCGCTCTACTTTTATCATGTTACCTAAATCCAACAACCCAAAAGCATGCAAGGATTATCGTCTCATTAGTCACTTTCTGAAGATCTTTCTTCGAATTCTACACACAAAACTCTACAAAAATAATGAAGAGGTTAACGGAACTAGTCAGTTTGGGTTTGAGAGCGGTTTTGGAATTAGAGAAGCTATATTCAGTACCGTCTGCAGACTTTGGTGCAAAATTGTCAGGACCAAAAAAAGGCTGTTTTTATGCGCTTTATTCACTACGAGAATGCATTTGACAATGTTAGACATAATGTCTTGATATCCTGCTTTGGGGACTGGATGATAAGGACATAAGACTTATTGGTAGACTGTACTGGAATCAAAAAGCGGAAGTTCGGTTAAAACAACTCAACAACAACAAACCAATTTGAAATAAAAAAAGATGTCAGACAAGGATGTATCTTGTGTCCAATGCTGTTCAAGCTATATGCAGAAAGACTGTTTGAACCATAGGTATTAAAGTGAACTGAATTCCCATCATCATTATCAGAAATGTAGACGACACCGCAATATTAGCAGAGAATGCAGAAGATCTTCAGACATCACTAAATCAGATTAAGCAGAGAAGGCACTGGGCTTGAAAATTATCACTGGCAAAACGAAGTTGATTGTGGGTAGAGGCAATATATTGAATACCCAAATGGATATAGATGAAGAAATACTGAACAGGTTGTAGACTTGGATGCATGCTAAATGAAAGATGGGATCTGGAGAAAGAGATAAGATGCAGGATAGAACAGACAAGATCAACCTTCCTGAAAATTTCAAAATGTTTCTTCAAAAATAGAAACTTTAAGATTATGCAAGTTCGAAACTCTTATTTTTCATTCAGTAGAGTCGCAACAATTATGAACCTCAGTTGTTTCGGATCCTGAAGCAAAACTGATCTTGGCAGTTGCCAGAAAAACTATAATAAGTTGTAAAGCAACTTCTTTTTTTCTGTATTGCTCAATCAATCCAATTATTTGGATTTAAGCTCTGCAAATAAAAAACACAGATTCAAATGATGAGTTCCTTATTTGATGAAACCCAGTTGGTATAAATTTAAAACCCGATCAAAAAATTGATTATTCAGAAACCCTGTGCAAATGGCAATGTGCAAACATTTTCAACTAGGACATCTTGATAAATCAATGTAATTTGTGTGTTGTAGTTTATTGAGCAAAATTTCTTCTTGTCTGTTTTAATTAGATACTTTTATTGGCCCAAGCCGAGTTGCTTCCAATTAAACTTTAAAACAAGGTTTGATTGACGTACCTATGCATTAAATTGGAATGAATATTCTTACGAAGATTCATCATTTGAATGCAAAAGCAATCAGTGCTTATAATTTCGTATGTTACGCGGTTTTAGGATCATATGGGAAATTATGTAAGATTTGTTCCAATTGAGCTGAGAACTGTTCGAGGGACTTGTGTTAGTTTTTCAAATTAACTTTTTGCGCTTGGCCATAATAATAAATCAACATTTTTCAACCAAATGTAAATTCTGATTTAAAAGTGAAAAAAAAAAAAACGCCTATTCATGTTAACGCCTACATGAATCGTAATAAAATGCAAATAAGACAAAATTCCCGAAATTGCTAAATGCCAAGAGAATCTGAAGGAAAATGATGAATTAAAATAAGCCAATCAACATAAGTCCTTGAGGTATTTCTTCAGCCAAAAATGTGAATGAAAAAGCTTCATATAGTTCACTTCAGTATTATCTTTCCTTATCATAATTCCAGATTCTTATATACCTCCTCATTGGCTCATTATAGGTACGTGTGAGTGGGCTTAAGTGTTGGTAAAATAATAAACGCCATTATGCACTGAAACGCATATTTAGTAAATTGCTGTTCTTGGAATCAAGCCATCTTTAATTTAACCTTGTTATTTTCGCAAAATAATATATACCTACCTAAATTTCAGGTGTCCACCAAAATAGCGGAATATTTATGTATTTAATTCAACATATTATTAGAGTTATTTGTTATTTCAATGGGTTTTATGGTAATTTCCCAACCCAGCAAAACAGTACCTACTGATTTATTGTTTCTACAACTGAAATACTTGGGATGAAACCCGAATACTTGGAACCACACCTGAAAATATAATTCATGTTTATCTGCAATTAAATTTTCATTAGTCTTTATGATTTATGCGGGAAAAGTGCAGGAAAAAAAGATAATCTACTGAAGTGGCTTCAGATAGGGAGAAGCAACCTTTGGTTCCATCAATTTAAATATAATATGCCTGAATTCCCTGAATGCAGGTTCATACCTATATTCACCTGGCAAAATGAAGATAATGAATAGAGTCGCTGTGTACGTAGAAACATGATGTGTGTAGCATACAACATGATGCTAATACATCCTATACAGAGGAAATCTGGATATTTTCCTGATTACCTCATCTAAATTGACGATTGTTTATTGTGGATTGCATCATCTGGAGTCGTTTCAGGACTGTTGCTTTTCCTTTACTTTCTGCTGCATCTGCTTCTAGTTCATGTTCAAATTTGTAGATTTTTTTTAAAAAAAGGGCAGTTTCTAAGGTTGTATGGTGCTCTCTTCTTATTGGTGCCTCTGCAAGGTATTCCAGCCTCTTGCCAAACTGAGCATTCACAGATCAGATTGTTAAGAATAAGTAGTATCCACAAGTCACGTATCTTTTATTATAGTTAGACTCATTTCACTGTGTTTTATTAAACCTTAATAGGTTTATCTAATACAGATGTCTTGCTATTTCGGTTGCCCCCGTTCACAAATATTTGCAGAAGTCATTCTCTGATGCATTAACTATCGTTTTCAAGTGATACTTTATATACCATGCAACGCCTAGTGAACAGGCAGACTAATGTCGAGAAGTCATACGGATATCTTTTCTGAGATATGTACCTACCTTTTTGCTTGTCTCAGACCCCGAGTGAGTACCCGATGAGCCAGCACTTGGATGTTTCCTTATCTGTTTAGTTCATCTTCCATGAGATCAGGATCCGTGGAATGGCTCTTGACCTTCGAAAAGTATTGCGGCCCCCCATTTTGGGTGATAATGTGCTATCTATGCCTTGATGTCATGATATCCACATTAAGGTAACTTCAACAACAAATCCATCATCGTGGCATTTACTTCTAGGCATGAAAAACAAGACCTGAGACCTGTTATATTAAGGGGTGAAAATATACAGATTTTGAGCGAGTTCAAGTACTTGGGGGCAACACTGGACTCAAAACTTACCGAGAATCAACATCTGGAAAACATCACCAAAAAACGGTAACATCACTCTAATAGCCATATGCTTGCATGGAAAGTTATGGGGCTTAAGATCGGACATGCTGTATTGGACATACAACATGATGGTCAAACCTATCTTGACATATGCCTCCCTGGTGTGGTGACCCAGGACACTGCAGGGAAGTGCCATAAGCTAACTTAGCAAAGTGCAAAGACTGGCCTGCTCAGGAATAACGGGATCAATGAGATACAGACGAATAGCAGCCATGGAGACCTGTAGTAGTGCGTATCATCCTTACATGATACAGACTACTACTACAGGATAGCCTATTCTCATAAGGGCTGTGTGGAACAAATCCCCTCCTTTCTCCCGCGCCAAATCACCAGTTGTGACGTATGCCGGGACACACCAATATGGCGGCGATTACCAAAAACGAGGTCGATAAGCAATCCTGTAAGAGTGTATCATCCTTGATGGAGACCCTCCTAGACTTCTTACCCCTATACATACAGGGGGAGGCAAGGATGGGAGCGTACAGAATGCAGCCGACAACCACTTCCAACAAAATAACTGGACACATGGCAATCGTAGAACTCGTAAGGGGAGAGATTTTCAACATGAGGACCGATTATGCCAAGACGATACTGCCTGAACAGACCATTGGAGGTGAGCTTCCCAAGCAGAACTGAATGAAAACATGGCATAACGGAGACCAAACAACAAGATCAGACCTGGTACACAGACGGGTCGAAGACCGCGTCTGGTACCGGAGCAGGGGAATACTCCGCCTACTATAGCGATCACTATGCACTGGGAAGACAAGACATGCCTCTGTTTTTCAAGTAGAGGTATACGCTATATTCCAATGCGCAACGGAGAACAGGAGATTTACAACCAACTGGCAGATCCATTAATGTCTGATAGTCAAACGACACTGAAGGCCCTTTCGAGCCACACAGTGTCATCAAAACTAGTATGGTAATGCCAGGAAGAACTCAGGGCCCTGGCGGAACAGAATAAGGTAAAACTTATCTGGGTGCCAGGACACAGGGGAATCAAAGCCAATGAAAAAGCTGATAAACTCGCAAAAAGAAGGTCAGAGACAAAACTTATAGGCTAGAACCGGCTCTAGGGATACCAAAAAGTATCACCAAAAGCCACATCAAAGACTGGGTTCGTAAAGAACATCGGCACTGGACAACTTCCAGGCAGAATCATGGTAGGAAATTCATCAACCAACCCATGCAGCAAAAGGGCCGCAGATTTACAAATGAGCAGGAGCCGACTGAGAACCATAACGAAACTCTTGACTGGCCATACACCAATAAAGGTTCACCTGAACAGGATGAACCTGAAGACCTTAATTGCACACTCTGCAATAAGAAACCCGAGACAGCCAGACACATCTGGTGAACTGCAAGGCATTGGATCGCTGGAAACACAGTATTCTCGGACAACCAAACGTAGAACTAGGAAGAATAATAAACACTACCCAGTCAAAGACCTGTACAACCTCGTACGAGGCACAAAAATACTGAAGTGGTTGGAATAAACCTCACAGGCTAAGTTCCTCTCAGGTTTCAGTGCTGCATGGGGACAATAACTCCGACAGGCCTGGAACAAGGGAAAAAAGGTAACTTCGTTCCAGATTTCAAAAGAAAAGTGTTTAAAGATATTTATAAATCAGGATAATCTTAGTTGTGAAAATAATAAGAATCAAATATTCAATTAGATGAATATGTGATATGTTGTTGGAAGGGCTCCAGTCAATGAACGCCCATCTAGACACGAGAACGAAACCGAAAAAAACCCAAAATTATTTATTTTGTTAAAAAAATATCTTATATTTTCATCATAGAAGTGATTATCAATTATAGTCTATTTTTTTGAAAGCTGGTTAATCAATCATACTCAACCAATTTTAATCCCCTAAATCCTTTGAAGAGTGAATGAATCTCCTGCAATAAACGACGAAATGACAGTTTGATTATAACAGCATTCAAAAAAATAGACTATAGGTAACTTTTTTCCACGCTCAATTAGCCAATTCAACAATAAAAGTCTTGATATCCATAGGCGCTAGGACAACTTCAGTTCCTGCTAACGAAGACTTTTTAGGAACCTCGTTATATCCATAAATCCATTCAGGTTTAGATTCAATTGATTCCAGATTTTTGTTGGCACCAAGAGTGGTTTCCACGACACTGGTTATCGTAAAATGAGCAAATAGATCCTGGAATAGTTAATTGTAATGATTAGTTACACTTGTAAAAGCATCTTACTGATAAGTCAATGGTTACTTCTGAGGAAAGATTCGGATCTTCGTTTTTCTCTAAAATATGTTCCAATCTTAGGAGGTAAGTGGTTTCAGTCCATGGTTCCAGTGTCAGGATGTTTATGTTTTCAGGCAGGCTTTTTTTCAACGCTGAATACTGTTAAAGATATTAGAAATTTGCATTCGATGTGTTAATGTAGGTAGTTACCGAAGTACTTATCAAGTAATCAATCGTGCCTATAGGAATTTTGCTTGCATCCCCAACACCCACCCACGGTTGCAGTAATTTTTGTTGGGCGATTGTTCGTTCTTGAGCAGTTACTGTTTTGCCTGAAACAACCATTTGTAACAATATTTTTGGTTTTATTTGCTCTTACCATCACTCTGAGTGCCAGATATTGGCCCTAATACCAAATAGTGTTGACCTCTGGCGACAATTCCTTGACCAAATTCCGTTTCGTTCATTGGCTCTTCGACACCTTTACTGTCGTCCCTTAGAGTTCTTCTATGCAACTAATAAATGTTCATGATAATGAGCTTTTGATATGTTTTAGTGGAAAAATGTGATGTTGAGCTAACAACTGGAATGCTCTTACTTTAATGATCAAGTTAAAAAAATAAATAATGGAACATCTTTGAAACTCTATAGATCCATTGGTTCCTTTAGAATTCCTACACTTCTTTGGCATGGTTGACTTTAGTTTCTCGTTATGAAGAATATGTGCGAAGCTACTATTTGGTATATCCAGAACCCATCAGTTTTCATCTATAAATAAATGTTTTCTTACCATTAACTCGATTTCGCCTTCATTAAGACTGCTACCACCTTGTGCGCGATCGTTCAATATAGACACTTGCAAATCTTGTTGTTTATCCAAAATGCTGATTTTCGACGTTACTGGATAATAGTTGCTGGCAATTGGTTCAATTGACGAATTGTACGAGTACGTAGGTCTGTAGTTCAATATTCGCTTAATCATTTCTCTTCCATTTGAATCTGTATAGAAGGTTCCCTCGTTTTTGAAATCCTTCACAGTATATCGGGTAATAATTTCAATTCCATGACCGTCAGATCTAAAATTGAAATGTTTGCAGTTTTTCAAAAAAAAAATTGATGTTGCTTACACATTTAAAGGTCCAACAAGCCAATCGAACTCGATATAATTTTGGGTTCCATTAGAACCCTTGTGGACTCTAATAATTTGCGTTAACCAGTCATTAAATTTTTGCTCTACTTCATCAACAAAAAACCCAAAAGTAGAGGATAAATATGGACGTTCGACAATCGGGATGGCTTCAGCTACTGGTCTAAATATGTAAGCTCCCGATGGGTCGGTGTCATTTGTTCCATTATGACTGGTATAATACAAAAATTGTTGAGTTATTTCCACAGTTCTACCATTCATGGTAATAGATTTCAAGAGGCCGCTGTCGTTATCAATTTTGAATCCAATTCGCTGAAAATAATATTCCAGAATTATGAGTAGGTACCTACATATTCTTGGCAATCTTACATCATCTCCTAAATATGCTGCTTGTTTAACAACTTCATTGCTACTGTACGGTTTTTTAGCAGTGACCTTATGAACATGATAAACTTTTGTTCCAAGCGGTGGCACTTCAAGTGCCATGATATTTAACTCATATTTTGCTGGATGAACATTGTCGAGTTGGACATAAGAAAAATTCGAAATTGGATTTAGGATGTCAAATATTATTGGAAAACCTATAAAATAGTTGTATAATGTAAATTTAACATCATTAGGCTTTGAATTACTCACTTGCAGGTCTAACTGTTGTAGAATAGTCGTCTATAGGTAATCTAATAGTATAGTTGACAGGCCAGGCAAGTGGATTATAAACGAAAACGATAAACCCATCGGAGGATTGGGTGGTGTTGCAAATGCTCATATTGGCCAAAATGCACGAGGATAATTTGGTGAAGGATGATAAATTGGGTAATCCCAGCAGTTTTCTGTATTAGGAAAATTATAATTTAAAAACTGGCTTCATGAAACCTGAGAAAATGGAAGATGCACTTGATTATTTGACCTAAGTTGAGTTAACAATATTTAAGTTTCGTTCAAAGCTAATCATTTCCTAAATTTGTGTTGTGATCACAAATAGGGAATTCAAAACACAAAAAAATTCAAATGCTTCATTTTTTTTAATGTATTCAAAAATCGTTTCTTGCCCAATGTAATCCGTAAAAGTGTCTTCTGCTTGTGCAACAGCTCTTGCCAGTATTTTCGTATAATCCCGTGCTACGTGCTGCTTTTCAGTACCAGTAATGGCGTCGTGGTGTTGCATTACTCCCAGGGCTTCTCTAAGTTCTTTTATTGGTCTCACATCTACTTTGCTACTAGAGTTGTATTTGCTGACTATGGTCGTAAGCTGTTTGGCAACCTAAAAACTCATTTATGAAATTGTAGGGGCAAAGTGCAACTTCCATGCCTGTAGAATATTGTGGCTCTGTCTTTCAAATCTCTTAAAATTTTGCCTTGAAGTAAAATAGCCAGCCCAATACGTATGATCAGCGCTGCCGTAAGGGAAAAAGTCGTCAGTTTTGGTTACCAAAGCTGGTTGAACATCGTACACTGCTTTTAGGTAGCAAGAAGGTGTGGAATAGAGTAGCTTAATTTCTGTGTTATTTTCAAATGCTCTACAAAAACATATCTATTATTTTATATTGTGAGACTTCGTACATACTTTATCAATCTGTCAGAGTTTTGGAAGTTTATCTCTGCAGCCTGATATTGAAAGTCACCACCCATGGTTATTAAAACGTGATTTGTTTTATAGTATTTTACATACGACTTTATGTTTTCTGCAAAGAGATTGGCCTAAAAATGTAACTTCAACAAACTGCATTAAAATTTGTATACCCACTTAACCTTGTCAATAACATTGTAGGCATCGTTTTCTGGATCATCATCAATAGAATCATCTCCGCAAAGTACATCAAAACAAAACCCAGTGGGTGGATAATAAATATTTTCTGGACCAAACATACTTCCGAAAATTACACTGTCATCTAAAAAAATTCGTAAACAAAATCATGCTATTATTATCTGAAGCAAATCCCTAACCATTATTAGCACTGGTCTTCCATAGAAAGTCCATATTACTATCCTTTTTTCTTTGTTCTCGATCGTTCATGTCCAAACGTGCAAAAAACAGACCATCAAAGCCAATTTTGGATAAAATCGAGGCATGTTCCCTGCTGTGACCAAACGGATCGATTTGCCATCCTATTGTAGGTTGCCCGCATTGACCAAGAGTATCATTTAGAATTCTACAAATAAGTTTGACACAAATTAGCAAGTAAATTAGGTTAACTCTTGCCTGAATCCCCAAGTAAATTGATCAATGGTCGATTGGTAATTGACACAAGCTTCATCGTTCATCACCCAGCCTCCATTGATAATTTCCAATTGGCCATTGTCCACTAAGGTTTTGAACTTGTTTCGCATTACATCGTCCTGACTTTTCCACCATTTCCAGAAGAAGGCAGTTTCAACTTGGATAAATCTACAACATGTCTGTTGTAATTGGTCATGGTTTCATCCAACATTGCTTACCTTCTATCTGGATGTTCCCATAAAGCATTTACCACTGATGTTATAATGTATTGAACGCCAACATTAACAATGGTATAGTTTACTAAAACAATCAAGTTGTATTTGGTCTCAAGTTATTGAAATAATAAATAGAAGTTACTTACATCCCCAAAAATATTGATCAACAGTCTTCAACCATCCAACATCATCGTGAGAATGATGCACCAAATGCACGTTAATCTTATCCGGATCAGTTTCATGACATTTCACACAACTATTTGTAACGGCTGGTTTAACATTAATCCTATAAGCTGCTGCAAGAGCAATACTGCCAAACAGCAAACATAAAATACTTATTCTAATCTTCATTTTGCTAATGTATTGAACTGGTTTCAGGTAGGTATCATCGAGTGAGTGTATTTATAAAGTAGCAACGGGTTATTGATTCGGTTTTTTTTAGGAATGGGACAAGTACCTACAGTAAATAAATAATTGTTATCGACTGATATATGTATTTTTAATGGTTTTATCAGCTCTCAACAGGAAACGTTGGAGTGGCATTTGGGTAAATTAGATTGTTTTTTAGGTTTTTTTGGGTGAGCTGCTTATTACCTGAAAAGTTGTTTCATGCGAAGATTAAAGGTATTAGAATTAGCAGGATAACTACCAAAAAATGTTTGAAAGCTGAAAAATAATGAGGACAGGGGAATTAAGTATGAAGCATGAAGGGAATAGATTAAAACAATGCGAGGGAGTAGTACTTGCAAGTGTGACAGACAGTAACTTTCCAGTCTGTTTCTTTTTTGAGTGTCTCTTCTGTGAGTGAATTTTCCTTTATTCTACTTTACTTCACTTATGTAGTATATCTGAATTTTGCCTGTAAATGTTATTATTAGGTATAACATTTTTGTAAAATAATTCTTTATTTTTTAATTTTACCTATATTTAGAATAATGTGTTTGATTCCTGTATAAGTATACATATTTGTTATCAATAAATAAATATTTATTTATTGCTGCCTATTAGTAAGAGTAGGTATGTTTTTATTATCTATCAACTCAGTGTAAATTATCTTGATAAAACAACTTCAAATGAAACCCCGTACCTATCAGTTAAAAGTTAATCTATATTACA
Organism: Ceutorhynchus assimilis; assembly: GCA_917834065.1. Lineage (NCBI taxonomy): Eukaryota > Metazoa > Arthropoda > Insecta > Coleoptera > Curculionidae > Ceutorhynchus > Ceutorhynchus assimilis. Next base: position 35,436,145 of record OU892283.1, on the reverse strand, counting down.
TACATCTATAAATAAATAAATAAATCAGAAACAACTAGAAAAAAAGCTAGAATTGGTTATTAAAAAATTCCGAAAAAATATAGAAATGGTTCAATAATATTTGAACATCGCTCAACCAACAACTTTTGTCATTATGTCATCATCATGTTTGAATACCTACTCGTAGGAAGACACTATGGATTTAATCATGAATAACTTGAAAATTGCGGAATAGATCGACCACTTGATGATTACCAAATTCTGTAAACAAAATCTCTTAGTGAATATATTCACAATTTAGTCTACTAACAAAAGTTTCATAGTAATCAGGGGCTTCGTCAAAACTTAAAAGATCTTCATGATCATCCGTCGCTGTGCATAATTAGTGTAGAAACCAGAATTTATAGAATTATGCTTCTATGAGTAAAACTATTTACTTACCACCAGCAATCCAACTCAATATTTCCAGCTCAGTCAGCAGTCAGCACCCCATCTTTATTTCTATCATGTTCTTGGTCAAATTTGTCTTTTTTTGCCTTCAAAGCGTCTCTGTACAGCTTAACACCTCTGTCTTCGACATGTTCTCGAAAACTAATCGCTCCAACGTTGTCCTTATCTTTATTTCTTCAAAATTTGATTTAAAATTGAAGGGTATTCTTCTGGATTAGCGAAGGCTACAAATTCTTGGGAATCTCACAGGCTATTGTCATTTTTATCGGCCTCCGCATGCCACATTTTTTTGTCTTCTAACTGAAGAATTGGATTTTTTGTATTTCTTATGTCACACAGTCACACAATTATTCAAATACAAACATGTAGGTTTTCTTCGTGAAACTTGAGCGAATCAGCAGAGCCAAAGTCTACGCTAGTGTCAGATTAGTATTCAGTCTGAAGCTTTTCCATCATGGGTTTGATAAATGCTAAACTGATCTACTTACCTGAATGAACTCAATATCCAGGCTTTCAGCATTTTTCTATCAATGTATACGTACCTACCTAACTATCACTATCATTATCTTCAATGGCTATAATTTTTATGTCAGATTAAGTCACTCGGTGTTCAGTTGGGTGTTTCTTATACACAAAAATCACGACAAAATTATAACTGGCGATTATTCGCTCTTAAAAGTACTGTGTGTAAATCAAGAGTCGATAATAACCAAAATTTCAATTATTCCCGGCTCTTGATTGGATCTAGAGAAATGCAATTGTTTTGTTCTAGCAATGACTTTCCTATATGTTCACCCATAAGTAGAGAAATAGTTTGTCAAGAATACGCAATAAGGATAGATCATTTTGAGTTGACTCAGAAACCTTAAGTAAGAAGCAGATGTACGGATACCACATGTCAACTAGGACTTTGATTGGTTTTTAGGTTTTCATATAACGAAGGAGGAATGACTTGTTATAACAATTTGGCAAAGCAGAGAATGAAATACACTCAGACTATTTGCCCCATGGTCCACAGAGTTCCATTCAATTATGTCACACTGTCTTCTTGATTTATTTTCTCAGTTATTATTTTATGTCTTCAATATTTTTTTTTTTTAACTTTAAGTTTCTTTATACAATTTCAAATTTCCAATATTACTTTCTTTTCAGTTTTATAGTAGATCGATTTTAATCCGATACTCCAAAGGAATATGAGCTGGTAGCACCCTACATTAGAACGCCAATGGTCACCTGACGTCACACTTGTTTTTGTTATATGCTTCACCCCCTCGCTCCTCATACGGAAAATGTCAGATTAAAAACGACGGACAATACCTGTATTTCCGCGTCTCCACAATGTTATTATAATCCCAATATCGATAACTGGCACCATTTACTTCAAAGAAAATGATATTTGCATAAACCACAGAACCTTATCAATAATTATTGTTTTTATACCCATTTGATAATATTTCACATTCAAAAATAATCAAAAAACCAAATTGTTATTTAATTATTTCTATAATTTATTGAATAAACTAATACCAAATAATAATGAATTGCCATTATTAGGTATTGATAATATGGTAGTGAGATTAAAAATTGTTACCAAGCAATGAGTATGACGTGAGAGCTTCTAGACAGAACCAAATCAAAGATACCATAGAGAACAACAATTGAGGGTATGAAAAGTTCTGCGTAGAAAGCCTGAGTGCGTATTCTGTAATGCCATAGACATAGAAAATTCTTTCTAGGCAAGAAATTTCCTTCTATTATCACAAAACCTTATTCTGTATGCCAGTTCGGCAGCACTCGAGTCCCGTTCGGTGTTCGGTCGGCATAGAGAAATAGAAAGACCCGTTTAGGTCTTTCTGTAATAGAAAAATTGTTTCTATCTTTTTCTAGCACATTATCGTGAAACGTTCAAATTTCTGTCAGAGTTTATGTTTTGTTGATTAGTGGTTATGTTTTGTCAAAGGTTTTGTCATATTTTGAAAAGTTCCCTGGAATGGTATTTTAGCCTTAGCATTTAGTAATAATACTGTGATAAAATAGCGCAAATCACGAAAGGGTAAGTGGTGGGTATCATAGATATCACTCCCGGAAATCCGAAATGGGCCATGAATTCCTCTTTCCTCTTTCTTGAGTTGCTTCTCAGTCTCGGATAGGGAAAATTTAACCCACTGAGGAGCAATGGCCTCTAGAGTCAAACATACTTCATTACTTAATGCCCTGCTAAATGTGGACTGAGGCATACTTGTATTGAAGTCGTCTCGTACCGCCTTCTGATAGGAGCCTTGAGGAAAAAATCTGAGAGCACCCAATACTCTAATTTGAATTGGGATTCTTCCGGCTCTAACCACAGGAGCCATGTGTGGAGTGAGGTGGAAATACCTTCGGAATTCCCTTTCGGGCCTATGAAAGGTATTAAACTCATCTCGCAAGGTTATCCTTTCCAATCTTAATGGTTCTTGACGCTCTTCTCCTTCAGTTTCATCCACAAAATGCATGAATATAGGGTCCATAATGGCTTATATTGATTATACAACTCACTGTACATTATTCCCATATGACACTAGAGGCTTAATAAGTGATAAGCCTTTTGGGATTATCGCGCTTGGTGGTAAGAGATAAAACAGTATAATAGAATTTGCTATAAATATTGCCACCAAGCGCGATAATTCCAAAAGGCTTATCATTTATTAAGCCTCTCGTGTCATATGGGAATAATGTACAGCGTATTAGAGTTTAGTTCGTTGTATAACCTTTTGAATACCACTCGATGTTTCAGGATTACCTAATACTTTCACCTGACACTTAACGCGTTACCAGCAACACCACTCCTCTGCGTAACGCGTTTCGTGATAGGTAAAAGTATTATCCGGTAAGCCTGAAACCTCTTGTGGTATTACATTCGATAATAAAAAATAATCAATAACAGTGTGATATTGACATTGAACAGTTGATAACAACTGACAATTTAAAACACCACAAAAATAATGAAACTCTCTAGGAAAGCGCAATATTTTCACGTCGGATAGTTTACGATATTTCTATTTCGACTTCACCCGAATCAACTTGGAAAGATGCTTACAGAATTAGTTTTTTATATTTCCTGTCTATGTCTATCTCTTCTTGTTTACAGAATACGCCTCCCGGTAATGATGAAAGACAGATAATAAAGCTCAAAAATGCACAGGGGCACATATCGACAAACAGAAAAGATATTCTAAATATAGTAGAAGAGTTATATAAAATGCTATACAAAAGCCAAAATGATAAACCCTTACATCGGAGGACGGAAATATACATCCAGACAGACTAACCCGTAGAAAAGGTGTAGTTAACCAAAGCTCGAAACTACTTTTAGAAATATCACTATATGACATTAACCTAGTCCTGAAAAAGATGAATAACCAACGATCATCTCCAAAGCGTCAGAACAGTAATTGAAAAGACCATCGAGTATGGCAGATCTCTTGTTCTTGCTTTTGTAGACTTGAATAAAATGTCTGACATTGTGGAGCTGGACGCAGTATTACAGTCCCTGAAAGCATGCCATATTGACTATCGCTACACCAAACTAATTTACGATAGGTATATATAAAAACGCGACCCTTATGGTAAAACTACATGAAAACACAAATCCTATAGAGATTGGTAGAGGAGAACGCCAGGCAGATACGATGCCTCCAAAACTGTCTATTACCGTCCTGGAATATAAACACATAAAATCTAGACTGGGATTGTGAGTGGACCCAAGTGCTGACGTGCACTAATGTAAATGATGGAGTGGATAAGTTCTACAAACAGCTGTATGAATGCTTAGACTTATCCATTCCTAAATATGAAAGAAGAGAGAACAGTCGCACTCGTAGGTATCCTACTTGGTACTCTATGGACTTAGTTCGTAAAGTCAGGGAGAAAAATAATTTGCACACTCTGATTATGAAAGGCAGAGCCGGTGAAAAAAGGGTCGAAGAAAGTTCGAGCTTTATCCGAACACTTTCTGGTCTTTTGTGCGTGGTAAGTTGGGCCATGGTGGGATACTACGGGAAATGGTGCTTGACAATGACAGGTTCACTGACTCTATGGGTACCTATAGCAAATGCTTTTGCACAGTATTTTCAATCTGTTTTTGCGGAAGGCAACAACCAAATATCCATTTGCCAAATCCAAGCTGACCACACACTTTTCAACTTTTCCTGCATTTCGGATCATGACATTTTTCACATTCTTGACAGTATCAAATCTTTAAAATCAAAAACATCAACTGGTCCTGATGGTATACCATCCTATATTTACAAGGGATGCGCCGAATTTTTCTTATACCCATTAAAATTAATAGGTATTTAATTTATCATTGAAACAGGGCTGGTTGCCTGATATTTTTAAAACGGCAGTCATTTTGCCTATTTTCAAGAATGGCAACAGGGAAGGATTAAGGAATTACCGACCAATGAGCTTACTGAATAGTCTAAGTAAGATACCTATTTGAAAAAATTCTGTACATACAGTGACCTTTTGTATCATATTTATAATAATATATCGCAACTTCAACACGGGTTTCTGGAGGACAGATCTACAGTTACCAACCTATGCTGTTTCTCAGAATGTGTGTCTGAAGCTATTGCTAATAAGAAACAACTGGATGTTATATACGCACTGACTGTGCAAAGGCATTTGACAAGGTGCAGCACGGCATATTGCTGAGCAAGTTTGCTGATTTTGGTCTCTCTTCTAAAGCTTTTTATGGTCAGATTTGTCACAACGCAAAACAGTCTAGTCTGTCAAGCTTGCACATGGTTTTTCTGGTCAATTTGTTTCTACTTCGGGAGTTTCCCAAGGAAGCAAATTGGGTCCCCTGCTTTTTATAATATTTATACATGATCTAAAGTATTTTTAATCCCAAGTGAAACACCAAAAAAACATCTAGTCGGCATACATCAAACAAATATAAGACATGAGCGTTACATATTTTTTATTTCTTTGAATGGTAATAATCAATCTCAAACAACACAACTAAATAATACCTGGAATAAAACAGCAAAAAATATATAAATTGGGATGACACTGGTTATAGAAGTCCCGTAGTCTAGTCAGCAAAGCACCTGCATCTCTCCCGGGGAGACGTAAGTAGCCCATCCTAATAATTCAACGCGCCTGCCGACCTAAATTATTATTTTGGGCTACTGTAGCGATATTTTCTCGCTGCTTATATTTTGTACAGGGAAACTTAGAATAGATTTTCTATGAAATTAATATAAGAGCGACGTGATATTGAAATATCCTCGTATAATTCAGTGTTTCAGGTGAAAATAAAAATACTATACCTGAATGCTTAATGTCATCCTATAGTTTGCTGTACCTATGCAGATGATTTCAAGCTTTTTAAAACTGTTTAATAACCATTACATGTGTATTATCGAATGTAATACCACAAGAGGTTTCAGGATTACCGGATAATACTTTTACCTGTCACGAAACGTGTTACGCAGCAACACCACGACTCCGAAGGAGGAGTGGTGTTGCTGGTAACGCGTTGAGTGTCAGGTAAAAGTATTAGGTAATCCTGAAACATCGAGTGGTATTCAAAAGGTTATACAAAGAACTAAACTTCAATACTTTATCAATCTTTATAATCATTAATGACAAATTGACAATATTGCCACCAAGCGCGATAATCCCAAAAGGCTTATCACTTATTAAGCCTCTCGTGTCATATGGGAATAATGTACAGTGAGTTGTATAATCAATAAAGCCTACAAAGCACTATAGGCTTTGTTATACATAATACAAAAAAAATTCTTAGTGAAACTATTATAATTTTGTGTAAGTCTCTGATGAGACCACATTTGGAATATGCTAGTAATATTTGGAATCCAACAACTGCAGTAAGAACCAATGACATAGAAGTTCAAAGACGTTTCTTACAATATCTTTACGTTAAGAAAAATAATGTTCATCCATCCATGGTCTCATACAGATCCATGCTTCAATGTGGTTAGCCTATCTACTAGAAGAAAAACACAGGCTGTCATATTCATTTACTATATTTTAAACAATTTGAAATACAAGAGCTGTGATCTTACTAACTATATTCGAATGAGTGTACCAAAAATACATTTAAGAATATCAAATAGCGAATCATTTTATGTTGATAATTCTAATCATTCACCAATAAACCATATGCTTTCAGGGTGCAACGAGGTTCTGATAAGCAGTGCAAATCTGGATATTTCCAATGTAAGCATCAATCAGCTAAGAAAACTTTCAAGCTGCATCAAAAATTAGTCTGTTCGTCGTCTTATTGTCATTGCTTCTGATTTTATAATTATTAAGTACCTACTTTCAAGTCGTATTTTTATGCCCTAGCCATCATAACTGTCCATTGTCTATGTTCACTGTTTTATTTTTCTATGTTATCTCTCTGATTTTATCTTATTTTATATTTTGTTTTGTATTTTTAAAGCAATTTTTCCATAAAGACCTTTTTTTGGTTATGAGCCATCGGCTATCTGTGAACCTTTACATGTAATTAATTATCAAACTTACGGTTTGCTGATGACATCGTCTTATTAGCTGCCAACCTGGAAGATATTGGGATAATGCTACAGGAACTTCGAAAGGTTTGTGCAACAGTTGGTCTGAAAATTAACACAGGAAAAACAAAAATTATGACAAACCTCGTCCCTAGCAGCAACTCAATTTTTGAAAACTCCGAGGTAGAGCTGGTGGATAAATATACATATCTGGGCCACGAGATAAGCATATCCAAAGCCGACTAAATATGCGAGATAAACAGAGGAATTTAAATTCTCCTGGGCGGTTATGTTGACCTACGGCGCGGAAACACTCTTCATTCCTAATGTGATCACGTAGCGAGACACCTAAGCATCGACCTCTCCATTTTGCACTGTGTTATCCCAAGTTTTTTTACCAGAAGCGTTGGTAAGGGATGTAGCAACTCAAATGAAACTGGGCCGGACATGTGGCCCACATGAAAGATGGCAGGTGGACAAAACGACTTCTTGAATGGAGACCCAGATCCGATAAAAGACGCAGAGGAAGACCACCAACTCGCTGGACAGACGACATTATTAAAATTACAAAGAACTGGATTTGAAGCACTAGACAGAAAAGAATGGACTGAACTAGGGGAGGCCTATGTCCAGCAGTGGACGCAGAGCGCTGATTGATTATGATGATGAATGAGTATCGGTTTTTATTAATTTCATTGCATCTGATACAAAATGTAAATGAACAAGGTACTTATTGTAATTGTGTATTTCTTATAATAATATTATTAGGTAACTTTCCCTAGATTGAACCTTCTTGAAAGAAAGTACATCATATCATATACTAATATAATAATAAATTTAGGTGACTTAATTTTTTTCAATTAATTAAATACATAGCTCATGAATATTTATCCATCAATTTATTCTCCTTTTGTTCATTTTGCTTTTTGATCCATTCGATGGCTCGTAAAATTTCTATCGGTATCGGAGGTGGAGTCGGCAAATGGTCACCCGAAGGATGGAAACCGTTTTCGTCTGCCGTGTACGTCAGATGGATAGGAATACCTTCAGGAGATTGGTATAGATAGGAACCTTCGACTGCTAGTACGTTGCCCTTTTGTTCTGCATAGATTCCATTGTCTGTTTGGTAACTAAATCAGTAAATTTTAAAAAAAATTAAAGGGGCAATAAGTTGTTGTGAAGGTACTCACGCGTATTCATAAGATCCGTCTGGTTTTATTACGGAATAATATGGTGCGGCTCGTGATAATGTTATCAACATTGTAGTTAACAAGATCTGAAAAATCAATTGATTCCGTTATTAAAATAAGAGCGGGGTGGTTTCTGAGGGAAGAGAAGAGGAAGACCCTAATTTGATGAATTACTTGTGTATTTTCCCCTGATGGACTTAAAGCAAGTTTCAACTTCAATAACGAAAGTATTCTATCAGGGAAGAAACAAATTCCATACTTTTCCAGCAAGAAGTAGTTGGAGCCATTGGGTATTCAATGATTGGTATACATACATGATGGTTGATAATGAAGCTACAAGATTGTTCCAGGACACAGAACTTCAAAGTGGTACACCTGAACAAGTTACTCAACATTGAAAAGTTCATTCAACTTTGTATTTAACAATAAAGTGTTATAAATAGGACTGGTTGAATACATATAATAAGTCTAGGAACAGTGTAAACTTACCATTATTGTCAAATGACTTTATCTTAGAGCAAACATTTTTTTGATTTTGCCACCTGAAGTGCAGATACAATAATAAAAACACATACAACCCTCTTCTTTTATTTATACGTAAAGCGCGATTCTCAAAAGACAATAATCAAGAAAATGTAAATTTGTTTGATGACAATTAACAAATCACCTGAATATTAATAAGCCAACTAATCAAAATCAACGATACTCTTTCATTCTTGTTAAACCAAAAGTACCAACATCAGATGGCAAAGATAAAATGTTGTTTTACGCGTATTATGTAAATGGTAGGTAATATAAAGAATATTCAACTAGAATGAAAAATCATCAAGCCATTCGGTCATTATCCGTTTTGTGTCATTTGATTAATTGGTAATTTTCAAAAATAAGACACTGTACCTACATCTCAGAGTTTCAATTAGTTTTGAATAAATTAGTCTAAAGAACTCTTCACCAATAATTTGTTTTCTCCTAAACATCTTCAAACGAGGAAAATTCAAAAAATACTTACAGTAAATACGAGAGCCTGATATAGAAAAACTAAGATGTGTTTCTCAATTCATCGTTTTACTTGGTGTTTCAGAAATAAGAATGAAAATGAGTTAAATTTATCAATAATGAAAAATCATTACACAGGTAGGTACCAATTAGCCAAATAATTATAGGAATTTCTTGTATAAATTTTATTAGATAATGTTTGACATAAAAAGTATTCAATTCTGTGCCCAATTGTATTTCTTCAGTCTAATATTTACACCATTCAACGATTTCAGTACAGCTTCAGCAGATAGCACCAGTTTATGAGGTGGATTTGTTGGGTACAATTCGAAATTCCTCAATACTTTCGATACTATACTCTTCATTTCTAACATAGCAAATTTTTGACCTAAAAATGTTTATTGCTATCAATACCAATAGTGAATTCACTAGGCCTTATTGCCCTACCAATACAATTTCGTGGTCCAGCACTGAAAGGAATATAAGAATATGGATATTTTCCAGACAAATCTTGAAATCTTTCTGGCCTAAATTCTTCAGGATCTTTGAAATAGTCAGGATCATGATTCATCCCGTAAAGATGCAACATCAGGATGGTACCTTTTGGTATAATATGACCTAAATATGTAAAATTAGACAAAGCACATCTAGAATACATATACAAATCTACCTTTGTAATTAAGTTCTTCATTAGTAATTCGTCCTACAAACGGCACTGAAGGATAAATTCTTAAAGTTTCCTTCAAAACGAGCTCCAAATATTTCATGTCTTGCAAATCTTGATAACAAACCGTTTTTTCTTTGTCTTTGCCAAAGATTTCAATTTGTTCGTCTCTTGCTAGTTTCTAAAAAAAATATTATTAAGCCAATCGAATCCAGACAATTCCCAACTTACTTGTACTTCTGGATGGTTAGCTAACAAATAAATTGCAAACGATGAAGCAGATGCAGTGGTGTCGTGGCCCTAAAAATATGTCCAAATAGTTTTATTTTAATAATATCCTTGTTCTTACCTCAAACATAAATGTATCAACTTCTTCTCTTATGTCCTCCATACTTAATGGCTGACCATCAACTGTCGTAGCATTAAGTAACAAATCCAAAAAAGCCATTTTACGTTTTCGTCCAAAAACATCCTTTTCTTTGTCCTCATTATTTGGTTTAATTTCATTTAAAAGTTGACGTCTTTTATCAATAATCGACTTTGTAAAACCGTGTAAAATACTCAAGTTTTTTTGTTGGTTTTTGTAGTCTTGACTAAACTGGAAAAGAAAATCGATGCCTCGCCAAGCTGAAAACGCTCTGGTCAGTGTAATTCTTGACACGTCTTTGACTGCGAATACGTAGTCTTGGTTTTTGTTGTCTTGTGTATCGATTTTTACTCCCATTGCAGTTTCTAGAAAGAAAAAAACATGTTGCGTTCCTATTTGGGAAAAGGTTGCAGAGAGAGAGGCTTCAACTATTCTTTGACTAAAAATCAACAAAATGGATCATGTTAGAGAAGCAATTGTGAAGACTCACCACAAATTGTATCCAAAGCATAAGCCGTAATATAACGATAAATATCAACACTCTCTTTATCCAGAGCCTCACGTTCCAGTTTACTAACCATAATTGTGGCATTAGCTTCAAAAATCTCAACAAACTGTTCCAAAATGGAAAAATGAAAGGCCGGAGTTATAATTTTCCTACGCTGTCTCCATTTGTAGCCTTTAAACAAAACACTAGAATATAAATTATTTTGAATTGTTTCTTATACCAGGCGCTGTCAGTAATCCAGTTCCTAGCCAGTTAGCTATGTACCGGTATTCCGAGGATTTATCCAAAATCGTGTTGGAAGACAAGACGAATTCCATTAGATCGTAATTTTTAACCATGATGTGCCAATGGTTGGCGATTTGCAGGAAACATAGTTTGCTAGGGTTGTTTAGCAGTCTTCCAATGTCATCTATTGTTCCTAAAAATAAGGAATTATAATTAGGATTTAATGTTAGTAATTTGCTGCATTTATTACGGACTACCTATATTCTAGACTTTATTTCGTATCATACTTGAACAGCTTATAAAAGAGTGAATTGCTCAGCAGAGTTCCATTCATTACCTAATTCTGAAACTCTCAGCAATTCACTCATCAATTAATTGATCAAATACGGTACTGATCTTAAAACGAGTGAATTGAGTGGGTAAGATGAGTGAATTACTGTAGGTTCCATTCAATACAACTCTGAACAGTTCTATATTAACTTGATAGCTCAAATGCGGTACTTCCGAGCAACATTTTCAGTCTTTGGTACGACCCAGTGACTTTTGTTGAGAACTGTAAAGTTGTAGTTACTAGTGACGGCAACGTTATTGCTACGATCCCATTACGTGCCTACGACCAGAATGGGGATCATTTTGAAGATGATAGTTAGGTACGTAAAAGTTACTTCCCCAGAACCTAAGAGCGGCTTATCAGTGGACAGTTATCTAGTTTAGCTGTCAGTTAACTAATGATGATTATCAGTTAATGAATAGCTGAACTAAATAAACCTCCATTGATAAACCGGTCCTTACACTTGAATACTTTCAACTTATACTTGATTTTTGTGTAAAAGAATTTTTCACTCAACTGTAGATATTATACATTAGATTTTGGTCTAAGGTTGGGAGGATTTTCTCAAAGGAAATTTTGTCCAATTTTCATCCAAAAATCTTTCAACTTACTTGTATGTCCACCGAATTCCAGAATACCACCAATGAAAGGCCATGCAGGTGCGTGAGGCATCCAATCGCATTTTTTCCTGGCCCAATAAATGTCTTTGTATAAATACGCCAGCCAGCTGGCAACAATTAAAACTAAAGCCACAAAAACTGCAAACATATTATCACTGAAATTATTTTAAACTACATATAATACAATTTTCGTTAAACGACTTGAAAAATGTATACTTGAAATGCAATCCACGAATGGATGTTTACTCGTAATCAAGTAAATTGTGTGCTGAAGGTTATTTCAATTCAATCCATCAAGTAGGTATCGCAATTAGATAAGATTTTTACATTTCAAAAATGTTTAAATAAAATATAAAATAAATGAAATAATAAACCAATTGATAATATTTAAATAATCAGGTCGCCACTTTGTACTTTAGAACATTTCAAATTCGCAGCTAGAATCATTCAGTAGAAAAACATATTTACTAGAATCAATTACCTTTACAAAATCCCCACAAATATTCACAATTACTGAGTTACAAGAATGTCCCTTATGATTTTCCTCAGCTCTCATTTAAAACCCACTGCTTTATATGTGGGGAGGGAGTGTCACCAGATTATTTTAACAAATAAATTAAAAAACCACCACAACGCCGCAATCTTGTGACTCAATATTCTGTAAGAAAGGATGCTGAAAGATCGAAATGATAGCATTTTTCATGCATGAAAAAACTATACTTTCCCAAACGCCAAACAAAAACACAAGGTATACCGAGAAGTGATGGAGAAATGCAATATACATATTTTCAAATTTCTTGAAAACAATTTTCGACCTTATCTTTTTGGTAGAAAATTCACAATCTTGTCAGATCACAAACCTCTACAATGGCTATTTAATGTTAAAGAACCAAGTTCTAAATTAGTCAAATCGTGACTAAAACTATCTGAATTTGATTATGGGATCAAATACAAAAAAGGAACATTAAACATGAATGCAGACGCACTATCAAGAATTTCTACAATACAACTTCATGCCATTGATTAACATCTTCAGATGAAGAATTTCATAAAAAATTAGGATTAATGCTGAAAGATACACCATTATGTAATGATGAAATCATAGCAACAAACTTTACAGATTCTAAAGTATATCTTCCTAAACAAAGCGAGATAGCTAAAGAAAAAGAGATAACAATGTCTGAATCATCTCAATCAACAAAAACAGCATCAGAAAAAGAACCTGAAGAGGAACCTAAGAAAGTAAAACCCAAAATAAAGATATCACAACTAATAATACCTCCAAGAAAAGAGAAAAAAGAAATTCCCATAGAAATAGGAGAATCTTCGAAAACTAAAAAAGTAACAGAAAAATAACACCAACTAATCGTTCTTCAACAATTTCAGCCTTGTCTGAAAATGACCAAACAATACATACGTCTATGGAAAATCCAATATTAGGAGCCCCATATACTAAGAAACATGTAAATGTATTTGGAAATCAAATTGTATTTCGATATTCCAATAATAACACAATTAGAAAAGAGATAATCAAACTATTTGGTAATAAGAAGAGAATAATATTCTTCTTACCAAATAATCCAACAACATCACAAATTACTAATTTAGTAAAGGAATACATGCCACGTATTTATTGCCTTCATTTCCTAAATAAATCTTTAGAACCTATTGTGATACGTACATTACAAGAATCCTTTAATTCGAATTCATTTACTTTGTACATCTCGAACTCTTTATTAGAAGACATCACAGAAGTTGATCTTCAACAAGAGAAAATTCAGCAATATCATGAGACTAAAACCTCTCACAGAGGAATCACTGAAAATATCCAGCCTTAAAGAAAAGATTCTATTGGCCCAATATCGAGAAAGACGTACAGAATTATGTCAAAGTATGCGAGATATGCAATAAAACTAAGTATGAACGTCAACCATACAAAATCATATTCAAACCAACACCCATTGGTATGAAACCTTTTGAACATATTTATATTGACACGTACATAATCAATAACCAGAAATTTCTGACCATTATTGATAGCTTTTCAAAATTTGGTCAAGCCTCTCCTGTAAATACGAAAACAGCTGTTGAGATATCATCACAGTTATTGAAATATTTTAGTGATCATGGAATACCTCAAAAAATCACATCAGATAATGGAGCAGAGTTCAAAAATGCTATAATGACAGATCTTTGTACATTATACAAAATTGAGTTTCATTACACAACTCCAAGAAACCCGAACTCGAATAGTCCAATCGAAAGATTCCATTCGACACTACGTGAAAGTATAACGAGTTTGACTCCAAAACCCGAATAAGAGTATTATTGATCTAATGACAATCGCTATATTGAATTATAGCAACAGTACTCATAGTACAATTAATCACACCCCTTTTCAAGTGATTAAAGGAGATTTGAATTATGCCATACCAATTAAACAAACGGAAAATAAACTAACAACTGACTATATAACAAGTTTGGCAGAATCACTTGCAAATTTGAATAAAGAAATTTAAGAAAAATTATTAGCGAAACAAACAAAGTCTTTAGAATCACGTAATCAAAAACGTGAACCTGAACCAGAATAACAAGATCCAATCTTTGTAAAACAATTTAATAGAGACAAGATAAGTCCGCGTTATGATAGCAAAACACAGAATCGCTTTGCTAAACAAAATGTTAAACGACAATAATTTATTTCAGGTACTCCGAGATGAATCACTTAGTATTCCTAACTCTCGTTGGAGTCACCCAAGCGTATACATTGATGACGGTAGAAAATCCTATTTTACCAATTTCTTTAGGAACTACTTACATAACAACTCAAAATTACACGGCCGAATATCACATAAACACGACAATTATCATACAAAGTATCCATAAACTGGAAATTACCTCAGTGAAATTATCTGACACTCTTAACAAAACAACATGGTCAAACCAATTTGTTGAACTGTTTCAAACAAATATTGAAAACAGTCATTCTCAAATTAAGATTATGAACCTATCAAGACCGAAAACGTAATAAAAGAGGTCTATTAAATTTCATAGGCACAGCACAAAAATGGCTCTACGGAACCCTAGATGCTGAAGACGGCGCAAGATATGATTTTTATATCCAGACGCACAACGATAATCAAAAGACTCTCAATGAAGATCTAAAAACACAAGCTCAAGTATTGAAACAAGTTACTAAAACATTTCACGATCAACTTTTAACTATTGAATATAACCAAAAGGTTATCACAGGAAAATTACAAAATATTTCCTTGGAAAACCAAAATTTCCACTCAATGTTAACTTTTAATCTAATATTGAACAATATCAATATTCAAAGTAATAAAATAAGGAATCTTATTGATCATGTGCAATTAGCAATAAATTTTGCACAATTGGGAATAATGCATTATACTATTTTACAGCATAATGAATTAAATCAAATATTAACAAATATACCCAAAAATCAGCAAATACCTTTTGATAATAAAATCAAGTATGACAATGAAAACTCAAGTAAAAATCCAAAATGAGTTAATTATATTTATTATACACATACCAATGATTGATCCCAAGCCCTTTATATTGTATAAAATCTATCCAATTCCTATCCAAGAACTTACCATTAGGAATAAGTACCCTTACCTATTACTTACTACGGACATTTACTACAATACTTTATGGGAATGCCCGAAAGTCGAAAGTGTGTACCTTTGTAACCAAGCTGAAGCAAGAAGAATCATGTGTCTATGACCTGATTACTGACCTACCACAACAATGTCCTTTCACTAAAGTGAAATATGAAAAACCAATAGTGAGACAACTTCCGAATGGACAACTATTAGTCATCCCTAAGAAAAGTCTGACTATAGTTATTCAATGTGACAAGACAAACCATATGGAAATAATAACCAATCCAACGCTAGTTTCTTTTGAGAAATGCTTTGTGAAAATACAAAATCAAACATTTTCAAAAACCAGCGAGAACTTCAATTTTGAACTGAAGATTCCAAGAATAGACATCCCTGAACTTCCAGAGAACGCAACAACATTGGAACTTCAAAAAATCAACCAAGAAGACTTAGAAGAAGCCTTCACGACGACGAAACAAATAAGAGTTCATAATCTAAAAGAATTGTCTTTTGAACACTCTTATTTAAACACATATGTAATCATAGGTTTAAGTCTTGCTATTTTATTTTTAATTTTACTGTTTTACTGTTTTAGGAAGTTTAAAACTTCAGAAAAAGGTTGTGCAAATGTGCAAATTGAATTGTCTGATTTGAATTCACAACAATCCACGTTTGCAACATCTTAAGGAGGGAGGAGTTATATTAACCAATTGCCATGCGTATTTTTAATCAATTATCTATTTTTTATATGCTTTAATGTGCTTACCCCTTTCCTCTATGACTTTTTAAATACATTGTTGGAAAGTAAACATCAAATTGCTATGTCGGCATTAATGTTTATTTAAGCCGATGCAGTCCCATAAGGAGCGTTCATTTGTTTTCTGGCTTTAGCCTGTAGCAATTTGATACCGAATATTTTCTTTTGTCACCTCTGTATTTTAATCAATAAAATAAATGTTTTTTAAAATACAAGTTTCTGAATCGAAAATATAATTGCTACACCCGGACGAGAAGCAAAAACGATGGTATTTGTATGTAAGCAGCTTCAGGAAAACTTATTAGGTTATATTTATCGAAAAACTCACTGAGAAAAAAATATATCTGATATATTTATTAAGTACGATTTTTTTCGAGTCCTCAACAGTTTTTGACAATTCAATAAATAAAAATAATTTAATTTAAAATTAAAACCACGCTTCAAAAAAACATGTTCAAATAAATACCTAAACCTAAGCGACATCTCTCTACTATTTTAATATAGCTTTTAGTCTAAGCAGTCTTTTTTCAGCTATTCGGTGGCAGTCATAACTTCTTTCTTGTCTGGTACAGCTTCAACCTTTACTGGAACAGCTTCAAGGCTCACTGGCTCAGCTGCAGGACTCGCAGGCTGAGGTGTTGCAGTTTCAACCGGTTTCTTGGCTCCACTCTCACTTGGGGAACTTCCTTTAACCAAAATAACATGGAAATTCAAAGATTATCCAACAAATCAGCAGATAAATTACATTTTTTTGTCTGTAAAGTGCAACGCACCCATTTTCACTTGAATTTAAATATGAAAAATACGAACCTGGTATCAAATTTTGAATGGGATTGTTACCAGCAACTTCTCCAGCGACCTGCTGGATTTGGGTTCCAGCATTCACAGCTTGTCCGACGATAGCATTGGCACCGTCAGAGCTTCCGGCTATTGCGGTTAAGTTGGACGGCGACGGTGGTCTGAACTGATTCTGGATAGTCTGGAAAGCATTTCCGATATTTTGTCCGATACTTTGGATGAAGTTTTGGTTTTGAGGTGGGGCTGGGTTGGCGTTTTCGTCTTCAGAGCCTAGAAACGATAAATATTATAAACTTTTGTGTTGAAAGTTACGTTATACAAACCTGGAGGCTTGTTTTGCTGTCCTCCTTGTATAAACTGGTTGAAGGCGTTACCTATAAAAACACAATTTGATGAGGTTTAGGTATTGGTTTTTGGCAAAATGCTTACCAATGTTTCCGAAAGACTGGATCACTTGTTGGATCGGTCCGTTTTGGGTACCTCCGGTACTGGCAGTGCCTTCATCGCCTTGAGTCCCTGGCTTTGCGGTGGTGGGAATTATGTTGCTGACCACCGAATTGAATTGGTTAATGGCACCTGCGAAGAAACCTTGCTGGGTTGAGCCTGGTTGACCGGTACCAGTGTCACCTAGAAAGAAAATGAAATTGTATTGCATAATTTGTTCTTTTCCAGGTTTTTGAATTGGTTCTTTACCTTGTGTGTTATTAGAAGAAAATATTTGGTTGATTCCTTGTTGAGGCCCTTGGAAGAATTGCTGTACGCCATTGACAAAGTTACCAATAATATTTCCAGGTTGTCCTTGGTTGGTGCCAGAATCTCCTAGAACTGTACTGTTTCCCGAAGTTTGTTGGCCGTTTTGTCCGAGGTTTTGGATATTGCTTACGATATTTTGGACTCCTAAAAGGGAAGATTAGGAGAGTTTCGTAAAAAATATTTTAAAAAATTGAACAATAGGTCTTTTTTCATTGACACCAGTATGTATCTAAACTTACACGTGTAATACATTTTGTGAATTAATGTTGAATAGATTCCCAAGTTCAACCAGTATTATTCAACATCTGTGAGGCTACCTGGAGTTCATTGTCAAAATATTGACACAATATATCCATAACTTTTAACTCTTCTAGAACTTGCGTAGGAATGGGCATAAGAATCAACGAAGAAATGATCAATTGCCCTGTTTGACTGAGCAGATTGTGCTGGCGAGATGATGAACTCATCAGCAACATGATAAAGATATTTACATTCCAGAATAGAACTTACCCATCATAAATAATAAAAACAAACTATGAATGAAGAAATAGGAAAAGGCCCACGGAATTTTGTATTTTCGATGACGAAATTTGTATAAACTGGTTAAATACAAGAAATAAGTAATATTTTAGCCTCTAAAATTATGACCTGAGTGAGCAGAGACCAGTATAATGTATTTAAACAATGTATCACTTTTGGAACGGTTTTTCTTGAACATTAAAATCAGCAAAAATGACCTAAATGAAAAATAAAAAATTCATAGTTATTTATACACCAAGTGAGTTAAATGAATGTTTATTCATGAGAAGAAAGTTTAACCCACGAGCCCTAGCGAGTGGGTTAATTTTCTTCGAATGAATAAACATTTTAACTCACGTGATGCATACAAAATTTTATCCCATTTTGTGGAAATTTAAAAAATAAAGTACAAGGAAAAATGCCAAGAGTGAGTTAAAAATATTTCAAATCACTGAGGTTTCAGATTTTTAGTTGGGCAGAGTGACTTAAAATGCCGAGAGTGAGTTAAATAGCTATTTATACAATAAGTTACGAAATGAGCGTCTTTTAGGCACGCGACGTGAAAATTGTCCAACGAGGCAAAGCCGAGTTGGACAACACGTCGAGTGACTAAAAGAAATCGTTTCGTAACGTATTGTATACAAGATTTTTTCTACTGGCATTTTATAATAGAAAAACACAATTTTATTTCATGTGAATAAGTCGATTATACGCCCAAAATCTTTGTTACCTGCTTTTGCTTGACACCTGACACCTTTCATACGATTTTTTTTTCAAGATTTGACATCAATAATTAAAATCCTAGAAAGTAGGTAATAACACAAAGTTCTGTTTTGGGTAACCCAAACGTTCAATTGCATAATTACATTTTTAATATTCATAATAAATACAAAACAAAATTCAAATTTGTATCTAGTGAGTTTTTTATTTCTGAATAATGAATGACACTTTTAGGCACTAGTGCTTAAAAATTACTTTTACGTACTCAAAAGTCACTTTTACGCATTCAAAAGTCACTTTTACGCACTGAGTGCCTAAAAGTAACTTTTACGCATTCAGTGCTTAAAAGAATGTCGTTTTAAAACTAAAATGACAATCGAAAAGTTGCTATTATGAAACGTCAGTAGAAAAATGTTTTTATCTCACTGAGGTGATAAACGTCTACTTACCTTTATTGTTATGCGTTCAATAATGTCATTTTTAAACGTCAAAATGGGATAAAATAAGTAAAAGTGATTTAGAGTAAAATGAGGATTAACATCCAATAAGCCCAACAAGCAACCAACCAAAACTTTCTCCAAAAGTAAAAAAAGACAAATATCAAAAAAAAGTCTCATACCTCCAGTAAAATATCCAATAAACCCTTGAATAGGTCCCTGTTGCTGCGCTGTGCCCTCGTCGCCGCTAGTGCCATTCTGTCCGTTCTGATTCAACCCTTGGAATTGCTGGACGAAATTGTTGGTCATTTGCTGGAAACCGTTGGCGAAATTCTGGAAAATATTTTGCTGATTGGCGCCTTGATTTTGCCGGGATCCGAATTTATTTCTTTCTTCTGTGAAAAAGTCTTTGACGTCTTTTTCCAACTTTTCCCAAAGTTCTTTGGGCGGTGCCACCTGGTTTTCTGTGGGGACGAAGTTGGCTTTCAGTGTTTTGAGGCCGTTTTCAATGAGATCCTGGGCCTTGTCTATTAAAGAGATTTTGTTGGTTGATGAACTGTCTCCTAATTTTTCTAAATTTTCAGTTTCTTGGTCAAGTGTGTGTTGGATTGGGATGTGCTTGGAGGATTGCAGCAAGTCTTCTGGAGAAAGTTGAACTTTTTCGTTTAGGTTTTGAATCAAATGGGAATGGTCTTTGGTTTCTTCAGCTTTAGACACCGCAATTTTTGCCTCCTCAAACTTTTGCAGCCTCAATTGATTCTCTTTCAGTTCTTCTTCGCTCAATTGTACTTTTTCTCTTAAATTTCCGGTAATATCATGTTCTAATCGTTCGTATCTAATTTCCACGGGTATATTCCGTTCTTGTATTGTGGCCGACTTAACGGCAACAACTATCACTAGAAATATTACTGTATATTTGAGTAGCATGATGAAATGAACCGTACTGGAGTTGTTGAACTCTTACCGGTCGATTTTATAGGGGCATCTTCTTAAAATGTTTATAGTTCTTCTTTCCCGAGCGCGCAGATACCCAGAGGTGGATTCAAGAGAAATTTTTCGGTGAAATTTTTCGGTGAAATTTTTAGTTAGTAGACTTTGACAAATCGACGATTTAATATTAAACTGGGTCAATGCCGATTTTTTTTATTTCTTGATTTTATTTTTGGGTTGGTTTTTAGGAATTGGTTTGGTTAAATGGTCAATGACGTAGTAGTTGAAATACCGTTCCTTTTAGGATCTTATTATGAATTGATTATTGTCTTATTTCAGATGTCAATTTAATTATTTTCAGGGATATAGGAATACCTATATTTATGCATATAAATGAGCTAGATTTCTATCAACTTGCCGAACAAGCGGAACTTAGGAAAAGTTTCCCAATAATCGATCCTCTACAGATAATCAGAAGTGACATCTATCTGGATACATATCCAGACTGACTCAAATAGGGAAACATGGAATTTGTTGAAAATGATCTGCATAAGTGTGGCTAAAGATCAAGAATAAGAAGAGTTTAAGTCGACTATTCATTCTGATTATGTGTATTTGGTTTTGAGACGAAAGTTAAGAAGATATTTCGGAATTCATAGAAGTTTTACCACTGACTATCCCATCTCCCACCTCGAATTTCAATCAAAGCATCTCCTAATCGCTATGATTTGATGAAAAATTCGTTCACAAGTCGAATATGAAAGTATATGAATAAGTAGATACGATAAAGAAAATTCCTTCTAGTTCCAGTCCTGTTCTTATTCAACCGGTCCATTCCGCCAAGAAGTGAGATGCTGAAAAAAACAAGATATTTAAACATTTCTTCGGTTGTTGGAACTGCAATCCAAGCAACCGCATAAGCAGGCAGAGGTCAAGGATATTATTAACAGTTACCTTTTAATTGAATCCGCGCTCGTTATATTGTTCAGGTGGCTCATTAACGTTAGTTTTGTTAGAATATTATGCGTAAAATTTTTATGGGTTTCCTCGAAACGACGGACGGTGGGCAGTTTTCTTTTGAAATTGCACAGTTTATTGTAGAAATAAATTTCAAAGGAAACAGTTATGTTTCTTAAGCTAACTGTTGCTCTTAGAAATGTTCAGTTCTTAACTAGAATTTATACATTTCTGAAGAATAGTTAACGTTTTAACATCCTAATTTGGGTTTGGGAAACATTCCATATTTTTGTTGTTGTTTTTTTTACTCTATCTAGATATATAGCTATGTCAAATCAATAAGAATTTTATGTCTTGGAGGTTGATTTAATGATTTGATTTTCTACTTCTTTGTCAATGTTTTAAAATTCCTTATGCGTAAGTAAGGTGTTAAATCAATTAATATTCATTGAAACTCTATTAGACACGTGTACTTATGTACTATGGTAAACGAAAGTAGACACATCTAAAGGTAAATAATAGGCTTTCGTTTTCTAATGCAAATAACTAAAACGATTTTCGTATTTTGTTATTGTGTTGCGCCTTTAATTTCACTTTTATCGCGATGGTATTCAATGTGTCAAATATTATTTATTGATGAAGATGTTAATTTTTGGCGAAATTTTCTATTTGCATATTTATGTTTATTTTTTTTTTAGAAATTATTTTAAAATGAAATTTAAATGTAGGTTGAAAAAAGGTATGCTTATTAATTTTCTCTGCTTCGAATTAATTAAATATTGATTTTATTATTTCTTTTCTTGAAATTTGTGGAAAGCCTTAGGTACCAAAGGACAGAGTATCAACTTTTAGAAGGAGGTCGTTAAAGAATAATTCAACTATGGGTCGCCCTACAAAAAATGGGGTCTCATACTGAGTTGTGAAATTGGAAAGGAAATATGAAATGTACAATGTAGGTACAGGGTTTTCCCGTGTATTTTTACACCCCACCTGCAGCCTTCACCTTTACAGATAAATGATAGGTGTAAATACAAAAGTTTTAATACAGTATTGGCTAAATTTTTTAAATCCATAGTGAGAAACAAACGCCTGGTGTAAGTCTATGGAGACCCAAGTTCGTTGAACAAGCTGAAAATTGCAATTCCTCATTCGCCAGCTTCAACATTAATGAACCCTGCAAAAACTCTCTGCGATATTTCTACAATAAAGTTTCAGTTTTACTAGCTCATTCATCCTTAGGTTATGATCACTAGAATATTGTAAGATAGACTGTAGATCTTCGTTAATAAGATCAGATGCTGAGTTTGGATCGGAGGGATCAAAGTGGTGAAGAAGCTGGGTGTGATCCGCGTATGATTGCATATGAGAATATGATGTGAAATAAAGGATATATTGGTATATGATAGTTAAACGATAGATGTAAGTACCTAAACTAGAGACCCTGAGCTGGAAAGCTATGCGGCAGGCCTATTCTCTACGAACAGTAACTACATAGCAACCAGCAACCGGTCGCAAGTTGCTTTTTTTGAATAGAAAACTCCCGTTTGACAAAGATAATTGCGCAATTCTCTGCGGTCGCAAGTTACAGAATAAGGCTGCTGGGTCATTTAGTATCATATATAACATTATTACAATATAACGTACTTATACATTATACAATATCACACAAGATAAAATATCCAGTACAAGTAGGTACTGTATCACAAAGTTGTTGCATTTATGAATATATTAGTTCTAAATTGCAGATAAAAGTATTTCATTGTACAGTCCCAAAGTATCCATCGAAGATCAGCTGCTTCAGCTTACACTTGAAACAAGTTATGTTTAATCCTTTAACAGATTCTGGAATTCGATTGTAGTACCTGAGTCCTTCTGATAAGATGCTGCGTTGGCCAGTTGTAGTATTCATTGCCGACATTCTTAAGTTTTCATTGAGTCTGGTATTGTGGTGATAGATTGTGTTGGCTGGGATGAGACTTATTGGAAGTCTTGCAAAAATGGATAAAGAATGGATAAAGATGCATGATTGCAAGATATAATACAGGGAGTGAATGTCTAGGATGCCATTCGGATAATATAAGTCTTTTATGGCAGCTTAAACTTTTATAGCACGATTTTGGAGAACTGACAATGCAGTTTGTTAAGGGGAGCATTGCCCCAGTGCATATGATATGTGAGAATGGATAGGGGAATTGTATATCATCTTACGATGCGTAATGGACAGATAGCCCGATATTCGACCAAGTACTCGTAATACAACAAGTAAACTTTTCACATATACCTATGCAGGATGTGCATATCCCAAGTAAATTTTGAATCGACAAAGAGTCCCAGGTATTTGATGCAGTCTGGCACGAGTCAATGGAAGACCTTGGAAGTTTATTGTGAAGTCAGGCCAGGACTCAAACTTTGGTATTACTGTATAGCTTGACTTTTTCACATTTAAACTAAGTTTGTGGTAACAGAGCCAGTCGCTTATTTTCTGTGAGTCTTCTTCAATGATGATTTTTAAGTTAGCAGGGTCCTTATCAAAATCAGTGATGCAAGTATCATCTGCCTATAAATTGAGAGAGCCCTGAAGAGGTATGTATGACAGTGAGTTTATGTAGACTAGGAAGACTGTCGGTCTCAGAATTGAACTTTGGGGCACTCCGTGTACAATGTTTTCGATTTTATGGAACATTCAACATACTTTAGTCTGCCTGATAGATAGTCCCTAAACCACAGTCGTGCTGAACCTCCAATACCAGTTTTTTCAGGCACCTCCACGAGAATTTTGTGATTTACTGTGTCGGGAGCTTTTCTTAAGTCCAGCGAGACAAGTACCTACATACTTATATCTCTTATCAACCTTTTATAAATATTTGTAATTAGGTCTAAAGTTGCTGAGGAGGTATTGCTATGTTCTCTGAACCCATATTGACCCGCATACCAAAAATGTATTCCATCCAAATAACTGATGGTTAATCTCATATTCACACAGGTCTCCAATACCTTAGACATAACTAGGAGCAGGGAAATGGGCTTGTAGTTGTTTACTTCTGTGCTATCACCACCCTTAAATAAAGGGACAACCTTTGCCATTCTAAACAAACTTAGTACAGATTTAGTATTAAAACAACTAACATGAAGGCAATGTTTCATTTTTCAATTCCTTGATTGTATCAATGCCCAAGCTTTCAGCTCCAGGTGATTTTCCTGGTTTTAATTTGTTTATAACTGCAGTGACCTCCTTTATATAGTAACAGGTTCCCATTGATTTATATAGGCAGTCGAAGTTGGTAGGAGTTGAGGGGAAAACATTTTTGGGGGGATGTTTTTTGCTAGCTCTGCAGCAATTCCGGAAAAGTATTGGTATAGCAAGTTGGCAACCATCCTCTGGATTCTGCACAGTGTGTCCTTCATGTCCTTCTCTTGGGTAGCAAACGGCACTTTTAGAACGAAATCTATTTCTATAGTGTCTATTAAAGTACTAAAATTGGTCACAGCCACATGTTAACTAAAAGATCTTTCTGAAAAAGAGCAGACCTGTGCTGTGGCTTGGCTAAGTGATTTCGATACCTTATGTTACGATTGTTACGATTGTGTATGACCTCACGGAAAATTAATTTTTTTCTCAGGTATGTTGGAACCTCGGTTGAAGATGAGGACTTATTCAATTTGAAAACAACAAAATGCAATTTCACAGTGTTTGATACCCTTAACCATTTTAATTCATTTATCCACAATCATCAAATGATGGCAGTTTTATCCACTCATATGAAGCGTCTAAAGTGATACTTTATCCACTAGTGGAATAAAATAACTTTATTCCACTAGTGGAATAATGAAATCAAGAAATACAAATTTTTTATTCTATTTATTGATATTAACATTAACATTTATATTAATAGCTACTCCGTTGTTGTGGGTAAAAAGGTGATAATTTCCATCAGCTTGGTAACGCACGTTTATGGGTGTTTTGGCAGAATTACCAGGAACAGGAATATAAGGTGTCTCCTCTTGTAAGGGACATTTTCCCCGTGAATTTTGTTTGCAATACTAAGCTTATTAGAAACGGAATCCTCGATATATCTTTCAGCAACAGAGGAGCTCTTCCATCCGCCATGTGTATGTACCATCGTCACCAAAAGTAACTGGGACAGCATCACATTAGCTCTTGTCCTATTATATGAATTTTATTGTCAAATATTTGTCAAACTGTGAATTGAATGCATTGAAATGAATGACAGTAGAATTAGTCCAGGAGATTCTTATGCATTATATGTGTCTCAGATACTTTTGGTGACGATGGTACGTGTGATTGTGGATAAAACGTTGTATTACATTCGTGTTTTAGTTGCATTTTATCCACTCAAGAAAATTAAACGCTCGAACTTCGTTCTCGCGTTTAAACATTTTTGCGTGGATAAAATGCTTCCTAAAACACTTATACAATAAATAACTATTATTTTTGCTGAGACATGATCGTACTTCCCTAATGAAAAAATAAAGCGACAGCAGACATTTTAAATGTACTGCAATCTATTCTTCGACACTGTCCAGACAGGGATAAAAGACAATGCTACCATAGTTAAACAGACAAAACCAGAGATTCACATAACTTTTTTCTAATTTCAAAATTTAAAATAAACCGATTTGCATAAAGTACTTTCATTCTTATGAAACTTTTTTCTAGCAGCTTCTTATGTATTCCCTTAATCTAAAATTTATATCTATATGGAGACCCAAGTGCCTCGAACAAGCTGAAAATTGCAATTTCTCATTCGCCAGCTTCAACATTAGGGAATCCTGCAACAAATTCTTTGCGATGTTTCTGACAGAACAATAAAGTTTCAGTTTTACTAGCGCATTTATCCTTAGGTTATGATCACTAGAATATTGTAAGATAGACTGTAGATCTTCGTTAATAAAATCAGATGCTGAGTTTGGATCGGAGGGATCAAAGTAGTGAAGAAGCTGGGTGTCGTCTGCGTATGATTGCATATGAGAATATGAAACAGCATCAAATATGTCAAATGTATAGATTAGAAATAGCAAGGGCCCTATGATAGACCCATGTGGGACACCCGACACAATATGCCTAGCAGAGGAGACCCTCCCATTGATGCGTATCACCTGATGTCTTCCATTCAGGTAATTCCTGAAGGAAGCACAGGATAGCTCATCACTCAGATAGTGCAGCTTGGCTCACAAGAGATCGTGGTCCAGCACATCAAAAGCCTTTGAGTAATCCAAAGAAATAGATAGGTACTACGGCTATCGATCAGATTAAGCAAGGCAGTCGATTTGCTATGCTCCTCCCGGAACCCCGATTGGTGAACTGGATACAAGTTATTTACAGTCATATACACATTTACCTGTGAGTAAACTTCCCTCTCTAAAACCTTAGACACGCCTGGCAAAAGACTTATGGGTATGAACACTCTCAACTCGGCGACATTAGAGGGATTGCCTATCTTGGCTACAGGACGCACCACAGATTCCTTTCAACATGAAGGAAAATATCCTCTCTCCAGACAGCATGAGTTAATTATAAGATGATATAATATTGCTAGGAGACTAGGAGCATAATATATAAAGTTAGATTATCACCTCCGGCAGCATTTTGACAGGAAGGTCATTGGTACTGTTAGCTCCAGAGCACACAGCCATTTGCCTTAAACCTTTCCAGAATAATCGTGGGTCCTTTCGAATGTCCAAAAAATGTAAATATCCAGCTTACTCACTACGAACCGACATGAAAGTTAAATTAGATTGATTCTTGGGTATGGGAAAGCAAGAATCAATCTAATTATGTATCAAGGAGACTAAACCTCATCAAGTTATGAAAGTTAAATTTCGTAAAGATTTATACCTCTCCCAATTTTCAGGTGTTTTATTTTTTGTATAGTTTAAAAAAGCATTGTCTCTTTCTCTCATCAAAGATTCCAGAACTGGAGTTAACCAAGACGCTGGAGGGTTACGTACTCCGACTGTCAAGATAGGAGCATGAAGGTCAAATAATAACATTAAATTATTTATAAGAAAACTTACCTTCTCATTAACATCGTTTATATAATAAATATCATCCCATATATATATGGTACATTAAATAAATCATTATAAAATGCAGTTCCTGAAATTTCTAAATGTAACAAACTTTTGCACATTTTTAGTAATGGGCAACCTAATATTACAGTATGTTAATCGATGGTCACTGATACCATCAGCGCCAAGCGTGCCAGCAGTAGCTACTATATCTGACTCACTGATAAAAATTGAATCGAGCAACGAGGATCAATTCTGGGTGGCTCTAGTGCGTTCATCAATGACCTGACTGAAACCAAACATATCAAAAAAATCTTGTAAAGGGTTGGATCCAGTGTCACACAAAAAATCTACGTTTAGATATCCAAGGATTGTAATGTAATTACAAGATGGTATCTATAATTAATAAATAAACAGGAAGAAAGGGAAGATTAGGATTTTAAAGCCAAAACTGATGACCTCAAAAAAGGTTTAGAATCAAAACAGAAAATTTTTGATGAAACTTCAAGAAATAATAAAAATTACCTTAGAAAAGCTTCCAGAAACTTATGAGACGTAATTGAATAAGGCTGAAGAAAAATTGGAAAAGTATAAAGAGGAAAACGCAAGAGAAGGCAGTGAAAATGAGGAACTTGGAGCCAAAATTACCAAGCTAAAACAAGAACTAATTCATTTTGATGAGTCCATAAAAAATACAGGAAATAATTTCACTCAGTATTCCGAGCCGATCGGGATTATGCAGCAACCAACACAGATCGAGGACCGGGAGTTTTAATAACGCGAGACAGCAACTTTCAATCTCCAATTATAACTTTGTTGAATTTGAGCAAATATGGATCCACTGTGGTGAGATGGTGATCGGACCAGCCCTTCCAAGTTCCCCTGAGGAGACTTACAGGTCATTTGTAACAGTACGTTAATATTTGAAAAACAGAAATGCAAATGACATCATATTCGGCGACTTCAATCTTCCCAATGTCAACTGGATTACAGAGGATGATTTTCTGGTGCCGGAATTTACTCACTCCTTGGCCGAGCACACTCTGATAGGTAGTGTTCTTCATGGAACTTCAGCAACTTAACAATGTGAAGAATAGGTACAATAGATCCCTGGATCCTATTTTCGTAACTGAACTTTCTCTACGTGTGACCAAAACCAATGACTTTCCGCTGTGTGGGGTGGTTCATATACATCAACCTTTGGAGTTTAGTTTCTCATATGAAAGTAGACAAACGCCAAATACGAAGATCTTACTACTATCTACCTAATTAAACAAACGAACTATAAAGAACTGAACAATTACTTCAACAGTATTGACTGGAATCTGTGCTTAAGTAATAGTGATTCTAGCGAAGCAGTAGCTAGTTTGTACGAAGTTATACAGCAAGGAATTAATCAGTATGTTCCCAAAAAAAAACCATAAGGGTCGTCAAATATCCCAATTAGTTAAACTCTGAGCCAAAAAAGTTAATTGCACATAAAAATCGATTCTCTGAGAAGTAGAGAAGATCAAGATGGCAAACGGACTATGAAGACGTGAAGTACCATAGTGACATGTGCAACCTGTTGCATGTTACCAAAGAGCAGCATTTAATTTCCTCAAATGTAAAAAACTTCGGGTCATTCATAAGATCTTCAAAGAGAGATGCAGGCTTACCAAATCACATGCATTTTAACAATATCCGTTCTTCGAACCCTCAACAGATTGCTGAACTCTTTGCCACACACTTCAAGAATTGGTATCTGACCACAAGGATCTTGAGATCGAAGAAGACTACTCAGTCCCTTTTGGAACATACCTCTCCGATCAACTCTTCACAATCGAGGAAATAAAGAGAAAAAATTTTGGATCATGATGCCGAATGGTCTCTCCCCAGTGTTTCTTAAAAAGGCTGTTGCACATCTTAATAGAACCTCTGGAGCATGTTTTCCCACTTCCTTTCCATACGGGCATGCTTCCCAAAAGTTGGAAAATCCCAACTCTTTCCACCAATCCCGAGATAGCACTGATGTGAATAATTATAAAGGCATATCTCTATCGCACATTCCTTAAGTTACAAAATCACAAGCAAACTAAATATTTATCAGAACAAACACAACACAATCCTGATTCCTGACGCCGCATTATGTAGGTTTTTTTTTTTGCCGATTTTTCTTTAGGGGTTTCCAGATATAATTAGGTAGGCATTAGGGACATTTTAGAAGGGATGTACAAGATTTAAAAAAGATTGAAAAGAGGAGGAAGTCAGTTATGAGACAGCTTTGGTCATAGACATACCGTTTTGTAAGACTCTCCCCAGATAACTCAGTATTATACTTGCAATAAAGAGTATTTTAAATAGAAGCTATACATTATTGTTCTCATTACTCTAGTATAATTTATTTTTTCAGTTTATATTTGAATATTCCTCTAAATTCTGACCCAATGCTCGATATAACGCCTCCAAAATACCCTTAGCTGAACTTGCACCTAAATTTAGCTGACATTATCATCGACAACAATTTGGCGATCTACAAAACTGTGTCAATCGTTTCATTAAGTAATTATATCCTAACAGATTTATTTCAGTTACAAATCGAGTCAGGTGTGACTCAATATTAGTGAAAAAATATAGTGTCCTGGAGATTTTTAATGTCGAGTCATCATGGCTATCGAATTGAGATTTTCAAAACCGGATCCTAGTTCGCATTGGGGGTTTCGATTAGTGGGAGGAAGCGATTTCAACGAACCTTTAGTGGTTGTTAAGGTATTTTGAAAAATTTTTAGTTGTCTTCGAGTTTCAAAATGGTTGCTTTTTTAAGGTGAACGAAAACAGTATTGCTGAAAATTCAGGATTAATGGTGGGAGATGTGGTCGTTCGAGTCAATGATGACGCAACTGCAGGATTAACTCATACAGAAGCTCATGATCTGATTAATGAAGCAGGATGCGATTTTATTATGGCAATTAGAAGGTACTTAAATTACTTTTGTAATATTGTTTTGAGGTGTAAAAGAAATTTTATTTTCGTTCTAGAGGATTATTTTCCGACATACCTGTTCCTTGTGTAAGTAATATGAAACTTTTTGCCCAGCTGTTACAGTCTGATTATTTTACAGGAGGAAGATGTTAACGCTGAAGTAGAAAATATAATAAAAGAATCGTTGGCTGAACAATTTGAAGGTAAGTTTTGTTTTGATGCGAAATTATTTAATTATTTTATTAGTGCGATGTTTGTTGTTTGTTTAATAAGACATTATCAAACTCAGTTATTTTCCAGACACAGACAAAGATCAAGAAATTGGCCCTGAATCAAAAATTTTAGAAAACTTGGCCGGGTAAGTCTGATTGTCCGTATGGAACTTTTGTAATAAGTTTTTTTTTCCAGTCAAGAGCAGCTGATTGACAGTAGGGCATCGATTAGCGAAAAAACTACAAAAAATAAGAAATATTCAACGTTTTTGGTAAAACCGAGAAATCCCAAGCCTGTATCTAAGCAGGCGGAAGAAGACCGAAAAAAACTTGTAAGTTGATACGCAAGGCAAATTATTCATGAATAAGTTTGGGTTTTGATTTTAGGGCGATCCTTATAGAGTAAAAATAGTGAAACAACCTCGACGCGACCCTAAAGATGTTCTGAACCGGAAAAAAACTGTGCAGTTTGAACCAAATGTGGTAAGTTTCAAGAAGTAACAACACAACTTTTATTGAACTCTGATTAAAAACTGATTGCAACTTACAAACTATGCGCTTCATATACGAAACCAATCAACCGAGATTTCTCTAGAATATTCGTAAATTCTTGCTTATTCAATGCATGCCACGGGAACGAATTCTTGAATATTCTCGCATCAGTATGGTCGTGGACAGTGGAAATTTAAAGTTCTTCTGAAGCCAGTCTTATTCTTCTTGGTTCCCTTTTTATCCTTAGACTTTCTCTTCTTGTTGTCTTCAAATTTCTTCTTTTTATCTCCAGGCTTCCTCTTCTTGCCTTTCTTTTTTTCTTCTAGATTCCTCTTCTTATTTCAATGGGCCATATTTTAAAAAATAGAAAAGCTATCGGCACGAAATTTTGTCTGATTATAGATCTCAATTGGGGCTTTAAAAAAGGTGATTCGGGGCACCAAGCCCTAGGGCCTCATTTTCGAGAAAATCGGCATTGAAGGTTTTCCAAAATTTGAGACAAAGATGCAACTTTGAGGCTCAACATCTCAAAAACTATTTGAGATAAATGATTCAATTTTATTTTATCTTAAAGAGCATTTATTTCTGATTAAGAATATTTATGAGCGATTTTGTGAGACAATGTCGCATGATCAAAGTATTTCAGGGCAAAAATGAAATAATCATATTCAATTTTTCACAGGGTGTAAAACTTCAAAAATGAAAATTACGGAAATGCTTTTCTACTAAATTTGATCCCCTCTTTCGATTGGTAAAGTCAAAAATTACAGTATTTGGAGAAATCAAAATTTTAATTTTTCTAAGGGGTATGCAAGGAAATTCTATATTCAAATAGTTCAAAGGGCCATATTTTGAAAATTAGAAAAGCTACCAGTACGAAACTTTGTTTTGTCGTAGTTCTCAATTGGGGCTTTAAAAATGGTTCGCTGGGGCACCGAGCCCTAGGGTTTCGTTTTCGAGATAATCGGCTTTGAAGGTTTTTCAAAATTTGAGACAAAGTTTCAACTTTGAGGCTCAATATCTCAAAAACCATTTGAGATAAATGATTCAATTTTATTTTATCTTAAAGAGCATTTATTTCTGATTAAGAATATATAAATATGAATCAAAATTTGTGAAATATTAGTTGAGTTATGAGCGATTTTGTGAGACAATGTCGGATGATCAAAGTATTTCATGGGCAAAAATGCAATATGTGCATATTTAATTTTTCACAGGGCGTAAAACAACAAAAATGAAAATTACGGAAATGCTTTTCCACTAAATTTGACCCTCTCTTTCGATTGGTGAAGTCAAAAATTACAGTATTTGGAAAAATAAAAATTTAAATATTTCTAAGGGGTACCTATGCAAGGAAATTCCATATTCAAATACATAGTTCAAAGGGCCATATTTTGAAAATTAGAGAAGCTCAGCACGAAACCTGGTTTTGTTGTAGATCTCAATTGGGGCTTTAAAAATGGTTCTTTGGGGCACCGAGCTCTAGGGCTTCGTTTTCGAGATAATCGGCTTTGAAGGTTTTTCAAAATTTGAGACAAAGTCTCAACTTTGAGGCTCAATATCTCAAAAACCATTTGAGATAAATGATTCAATTTTATTTTATCTTAAAGAGCATTTATTTCTGATTAAGAATATATGAATATGAATCAAAATTTGTGAAATATTAGTTGAGTTATGAGCGATTTTGTGAGACAATGTCGGATGATCAAAGTATTTCATGGGCAAAAATGCAATATGTGCATATTTAATTTTTCACAGGGCGTAAAACTTCAAAAATGAAAATTACGGAAATGCTTTTCCACTAAATTTGACCCCCTCTTTCGATTGGTAAAGTGAAAAATTACAGTATTTGCAAAAATCAAAATTTAAATTTTTCTAAGGGGTATGCAAGGAAATTCCATATTCAAATACATAGTTCAAAGGGCCATATTTTGGAAATTAGAGAAGCTACCAGCACGAAACTTGGTTTTGTTGTAGATCTCAATTGGGGCTTTAAAAATGGTTCTTTGGGGCACCGAGCTCTAGGGCTTCGTTTTCGAGATAATCGGCTTTGAAGGTTTTTCAAAATTTGAGACAAAGTCTCAACTTTGAGGCTTAATATTTCAAAAATTATTTGAAACAAATTATTTAATTTAATTTTATCTTAAAGAGAATTTAATTTTCATCAAGAACATATCAATATGCATTGGAGTTTGTGGAAAATTGATTAAGCTATGAACGGTTTTGTGAGGCAATGTTGGATGATCAAAAATTCCATGGTTTACATCAATGTGATAGAAATTTTACATCTATTTGAGCATGACTTTATGCGTTACATTTAAGTTAAATTTTACCTTATTTTGACTTGGAAAAAACTTAGTAAACATATAATTAGGTAAAGTAGTTAGGTAGGTACCTACGTAAATTTCTATCTTAACTATGTGTAGGTATCTACTATTGAATACATATACCGCAAACGCATACTCTCACCTTGCCTTGTTTTGAAATAGAACACGATAAAATGTTTTAGAAACCCTGTGGACTTGCTTCTCAATGTTTTGTAATATACAATTTAACTAAGTAATACACACGCAAAACGGTACCTATACAATAAAACTTGAGCTAAGTGTGAATTAATGGGGTTTTGCCAGAGAAACTTGAAAATTTCTTAAAACAAAATCAAAAGTATACCTATTTATTTATTTATTGATACTCATACAAATACCATAATGGTAATTACAAGTAAGAGAAATGGATACTTACAAACTGAACACAATACCGTTAAAAACAACATAAAATTAAAACATCATACAAGATGGCACTGCTAGGTACTACTTAACTTTTAAATTATTTCATGTCGGTTATTTATGAAATAATCTAGATTAAGATCTTGGGAAAATAATTCATTACATTTAATCAACATACAATTGAAGGGAAAAATTAAATTGATCTTAAAGCACATCCCAAGATCCATGCACTCAGTATTTTTTTGAAGTTCATTATTATCAATTGAATATATGAAAACAATATAGGAGTAGTTTTGTGTATGAATGACATAGCACATAACATTAGAGTTAACCATCATTTTATATCTTCTGAACCAATCAGGAACTGAGTTCAGATCATCCTGAAGTGCAATACAATCGTTATCATTTGTAACACACTTAAAAATCATGAAATCATCTGCAAATAACAGACATTCTGACCTCTTAAGTCTTTAACAACGCTCACAATATCGTTAATAGACATCAAAAACAACAATGGGCAATTTAATTGTGGATTACAATCAACAAAATATTTTCTGTAGATAGAAGTTGAAATTTCACGGGACACGTCCGTCGCAGACTCGAACGAATCATTTGATTCGTCAGAAGCAAATATCGAAAACGACATGGAAATGGAAGTTGAAACGTCAGTACAAATATCGGAAGAAACCACTGTGGAAATTTGTGAAGAGGAGAACGGAGCTATTTCTCCAGCAACTGACAGTTCAACAATCGAAGAAGATGAAGCAAAATTAACCATCAGAAGACCAGTAGCTGGTGAGTCATTTAATGAATTTTACCAAATAAATATTGTCTCTTCTAGTTCCATTGGATATCCACATTGAGCCTGTAATATGCGAGTCCTCCTTATCACTAGAACAACAATTAGCAGCTGTTCAGAAACAGCTTCTAGCTTTGTCTCAGCTACCATCAGCTATTCAAGTTACTTTAGAAGCAGTAACCCAACAACTAAACAAAATTGTTTTGGAAAAGTCGCAACAACAATTCGAGGAAAATGAAATTGAAGTTGAGAACATTAACGGGGAAATAATGGTGAATGGTTCTGAGGACACTATTGAAGATGGTAAATGTGTGTGTTTGTTTCCAATGAAATTCTATTTTGGTACTTATTATAGATAAAAATCCTGACGAGAGTCAATCGTTATCCGAAAACGCTGAAGGTGATATAACGGAAACTGAAAACGAGGATCAAGCTAATGTGGATGAGCTGGAGAGTGATCCAGTTGAAGTGGATGACAATACAGTTGAAGAAGATGTTGAGCCTGAAGAACCGGTTGTGGTGGATCCATACGCTGGGTTGACAGAGGAAGAAAAGGAAGCTAAGCTTAGAGAGGAACAGTTGATGGCTAAGAAGCAAAAAGTAAGGAAATATTTTTGTTTTAATTGAAAAAATCTTATTTCTGTTGCACACTTATAAAGTGTTAAGTGATAATACAATGCTCTCTATGAGCTTTCAGTGAATCTTTCAGTTGTCCTTCCTAATAATATGTTTGTCCTTTTGATCCCATATTTGCATTATTTTTTGTTTTCATATTCAAAAGTGCTTATTTTTCTTAATTCTTCTGTCCACTAGATTGTTTTTCACTTAAGTATTTATAAAATTAAGTAAATAGAAATGTGGACTTATTCCAAACCTGGGACACTTTTGTTTTAATTAAATCAAACTCTTGGCAATATTTTGTATAATTAGGTTATTATTTTAGTCCAAGGTCACATTCCTTTTTTTAACACGCTCAATTATTTGGCTACACTTTCTGTTCATCACATGATCATGATGACCAAACCGTAAAGTTTTGGTTCATTTTAGTAAACACTCTTCAAACAGTTAAATCATAAATTCTTATTTGTCCGCTAAATTACCTAATACACAGATAGAAGAAGCACGTCGAAAAATGGATTGGACCCAGAGACCCATAGTGTTGCCTGGGGGTAGGAAATGGACGGACCCAGAAGACGCGACGCCCAAACCGAAAACCACGAAAATGTCGGACGAAAAAATTTGCAAAACTCTGGACGATTATTCGGAAGTGATCGTCGGAAAAACTAAAGGGTAGGAAACCGAACCACAATTTGGTTTTTTAAAATGGTTAACGTCTTTTCAGGTCAACCATTGGAACAAAATTTGGCCGTGGGGCGAGAGGATGAAACCAGTCTACAGGTATTGTTAAAAAAAAATGAGTTGGGTTGACACATTTTTTTTTTTTTGAAACGGAAGAAGTTGGAACTTATCAAAGTTAAGTAAAATTATTATTTGAGTTGAATTTAATTTGAATATCAAAATTGTTTGGCATTAATTTGTTTTGATCCTCCTTCTGCTAAAAATGTGTAAATTCGATTTCTTTGTATTTTGATTTTAGTTTTGATGGCATGATCTTTTATTGTGTGCAGTTCCAGAGAATCCAATTGCTTTATGGTACCTAGTAAAGTAGCAGACAAGATTGTGAGTATGAAAACCTTTTTATATTGTAACAATTTCCATTTTTCTTATTACTATTGGAACTTTTATTTGACCAAATAAGCTTACTGTTTCTAGTTAACTTTTAAAGTTGTTTGTCTATTTTCTGTACCTACTCTTAATACTATTATAGGAGTCAAACTTTAAGCATTTTATGGTAAGTTATATTAGATAATGATAATACCTGTTAAAAAGAATATTTCTTTTCGAAAAATAAAATAATTTCGATATTGAAAATTGTTTTCTCTTGTTCCAGCATCAATTTTCTAAAATATCAGCCGCCCCCGAAGAACCTGGACTACCTTCAGAGATCAGAAGTGTACCGCCTGATACACGACATGGAACCTCCAGTGAAAGGAGTGGGAGCCCGTGCTGAGAAGATACTCTCAGAAAAAGATTATCTTGGGGTAATTTTCTTTGTTTTTGTGCACGGATACATATCAATAGCTGTTTTCTTTTGCAGGACAAAGGAGCTCCGTAGCTGCTGAAAACAACGAATCTCAAATTATAACAATTTATTATATCATTCTTATTATTATTAAAATAAAATATTGAAAGTCGTTTGTCGTTTTTGTATTAGTGGCCCAACGAGAGAGATTGAAAACTACTTGTTTGGAACTGTTTGATATTGTCACGGCTTTGGTGTGCGTGACAGCAATCTTGGGTTCGTTGTTCTTCTATTCCAAAATCAAAGTCCAATTAACACACCAATAGTTTATTCCACTTAACTATACACTCTGACATAACTAACTCAACAATTAAACTCTTTACAACTCGCAACAATAATTACTATTTAAATCGTATCACAGTCAAACTTAAACTTAAAACTTATAAATACCAGCTTGCTTTATATAGCCGTAAATCCATCCATATACAATCTAGAAAAAACGCCATAATCTTATTTTCCTGATTAAAGTAGAATTTACTAGATTATAGGAATCTGTAATTTCTAGGGTATTCGACAGCCTAGGATTCTTGACACACTGGTGGCCGTTACAATATTTTAAATGAAGGTCGGAATAAACTGTTACAGTCTGTTTCTCTCCACCAAACTTTTCTAAAAATGAAAATTCATTGACTTCCTGTAGTTGTATTGACAGAAGTTCTCAACATTTTAAGCTTCTGTGTCCGTCTGTGTTAGGAAACAAATCAAATTCTATTTTCGATTAATCTGTCATCAAAGATACTCTCTTCAAAGTCAATTCATCACCTAAGAAAATTGGCAGATAAAAACTAAATTCCACCCAAAAATTCTACGTTGAAGTTGTAACACTCAAATAACCTAAGTATTTTGAGTAGCCCTATAAACCATGAAAAACAAATCTGTATTTATTTGACTGTTTGAAGGTTTTCGCAGCAAGAATTTTGGACAGCATCCAATTATCATAAGATGGCTCAGATTTCTTCCAGACAATCATTTCTTGGTAATTATTATGAAAGTGAATTATGTCTGTTACAAATTAATCATCTGTGAATACCTCTTTAATCTAATTTCTTCTCAGTAAGTCAGTAATAAGCATCTTTTTAACTGGTTTGTATTGAATATTTATATCGGTCTTCTTGATACGACACTTGCAGGTGTTGTAGTTTCTTCACGAGCTTCTTCTTCTGTTACTTTTGGATTAGCCTTCTTTCAAAAACTCTTCAATCTTTACTTTTGGTTTCTAACATTTTCCTGGGGGTTCCTGGAAGAAGTTCTTCTCGAGCACAACAATTCATAAATTTTTACGGTAAAAGCACCTGGTACTTTCGAAGAAATGTCTTTTTTGGTTTTTCCTAAATTGTCAATTCCGGTTAGGGGAAGGAAGAGCAAGTTGCCGAAGGGTGCAGAAACGGAAATATTTGGTTTTCAAAAATGAAATCAATTTCTATTACTATATTTATTGAGAAAAATAAAATGAATAAAAGAAGAAACTGCATTTTCGTCAACTTGCCCCAGTACCGAGGCAAGTTGACGAGACTATGGGGGCAATTTGACGAATACAAACAGAGATCGCATGTAAAAGTGCCTTTCTGTTCCTTCGCTGTACATGATTCGTGCCACCAACTCTCGCAGGTTTCACCTTGTATCCAGTCTTCGGATGGAGGTTCTCTGTATGGTTTTGACATCCTGGACAGAAAATATCTTCTTGTTTTTCCTTTTTTTTTCAAACTGCTTTTCACTGTTATCCTGGAACACTTTCTAGCACCTTTAAAATAACCTTTCTTTCTTACTTTCTTTTTCAATTTTTTCGTTGTTTTTCTATTCTTGCTCTTCTTTATTTGCTGAGGTAATAACAGAAGCTCTTTGTTTAACTCATCTTGTAGATTTAACCGGTCGATTATATTTAGGAAGTGATCTGATGTGATGTGAACAAGCGGGACGTGATTTTCATTAGACTTTCGGATGGGACTCAATGAACCAACAGTGTAGCTGAAAGATCTTCTGTTTCGTTTCTTTCTACATTCTTTGGAATGCAAGTAAAACTGGGATTCTTCTGATCTTTTATTGTAATCTCTGAGAATTTTTCCTTACTCCTATCAGATTTATTATTTATTTTATTTATGCCTGAAGGACCAGACCAGGAACTCCAGGAAGGTCCAAAGTGACAGATTCTTGATGCCGTTTTTTTTAAAAAGGGCTAGTGGTTCATCATCACTGTTCGAAAATCCGTCTTCAGAAGTTTCATGCCTTTCACTGACCATGGAAGGAGCAAGATCAGCTTCTAGAAATACGTTGGGGTTATACAGGAATCCAACGTCTTAGGGTTGTAAGCGGTGGGTACTGTGCGGAGGCCTCATCATTACCATTCCATTTTCTCTGCAAAAATTAATTGCTTCGAAAGATGTATGAGAAGAGTAATTGTCAACTATCAACAATACTGGTGTTTCTTTGTTTGGCCGAACGAAGGACCCCCCACCCGATACATGAAAATTTCGGAACCATACGATTTTCTTTAAATTTTAATATGTTGTAGGTATATGGATAAGTACTTCACAAAAAAGTAAGCTAGAATATGGTGGCTCCAGGTGGCTCCCCTCGTTTGGCTACAGTGGCATATCAAAGTTACGGCCATGAAATTCTATTTTGCATTGTTTTTGCATTTTGATGCTAAAAATTAGCCTATAATTGATGAATAGTAGCAGCAGCGGGTATACAAAATAATTTTTAGTATGTAAGTCCAGTGGCGGACCTTGGAATATTAAAAAATTGTGGAAAATCTTTGTTGAAATTCGTATGGTTCCGAAATTCTCATGTATACGGTGCGGACGGGGTCCTTTAACAAAGTGCTTGAGATATAAGATGAATGATTCTGTATTCATCCACCCACTCTGTTATGCTATGCCATCAGATTTTGGGACACATCCATTGAGAAGTTCGGGTCGTATTCTGACTCTCCCAAAAATGAAAAATGGTGGAACGTAGGTACCTCGGTCGTTCATGGTACACACAACTGTGGTATTTTTTCCACGCTCTTCACTAGCAACTCCTACAGCCAGTGGGTGTTAAAATCTTTGGCTTTTTATTAGGAACTGTCGATAACCCTGATTCGTCAGCATTATAGATGCGATCAGCTGCTCGAAGCAAGTCAAAAAATCTAGTGACTTTAACTTTATTAAATACCATTAACCGTCCTAGTGACGTAGACTCCGGAGTTCTAAGGCTTATTCTATGCCTATCCATGAAAAACTTTAGCCAGTCCTTCCCTGCTAGTTTTGTTCTTATTCAAAATTGATGGCTGATATTGTTTACTTCAGCAAATTCATAGGCTAGTTTTCTAAACTCCAGGGACGTGATGCCAAATGCCCTAACACTGAGATCCGCAACGTAGCGCACAAACTCTTTTTTTTGAGCACCCGAAAAAGTTTTCCTGAATCTTCCCCAACACTACGTGGAAGTGGTTGGTTGTTGTTCTGTTTTTTAATGTATCTTCTCAATGTAGCCTCTGGGATTCCATGCTCATTCTTCAATTCTCCATGACAAATTCTTCAACTTACCCCCGTTAGATTGTATCTTCCCGTTTTTACATTGAAATATCTACAATAAACTCGAATAATGATTAAAATAGCAATCAATTTCTTTAGACTTGGCAAAATGTCTTATTTACATCCCCAGGGCTGGAAGTCTGTAACGAATAGAGATATTTTCTCTATCTCTATTGACATCTCCTCTCTATTGATTTCGAAAAGAGAGAAGAAGACAGCAAGTGCCATAGCGATAGGGATAACGATCTCTATCCGTTACAGAGTCCCAGCCCAGGATTCCTATAAACAACAGCTGTCAAAATAGTTTAGGATTCACTGAAAGTATTATAGAGTTGAATGATTTCCCAGCAATGTTTGCAGTATTTTCGAAAAAATGAATTCGTCGTCTTGCCCCGTTCGTCTTGCCCCGTTCGTCACAAAATTCTGCTGATATAAGCAGTACCCTCTTGTCAACCAACAGCTTCGGGTAGACGAGTCAACAAGAGTCAGGGCATTCTGTTATCCTAGGGATCAAAAATTGTCCTTACAGGCGGATGAACCGTCATGAGGTAAAAGCAAATGGGAGACTACTGCATTAAAGATCTGGTTGGATATCCCAAGAGAAAATTGACAAATAATCGCGAAAGATGATGACGGAATGCCGTTTTCGACGAAGTTGACAAATTTCATGTTGGCAAGCAATCCTCCAGTTCTGACTTAGTACACATCATGTCTACCAAGACATTGTGACTATGATAATGATGAATATATAACAACATGAGTTTGAGCTGGAGGTTCTTCTTTGGTGGTGATAGAAGGTTTGTCCTGAACATCAAACATAAGTCCTACTATTTTGGGAGGTGCTTCTTCTAGCACTTCCCTCTTTGATGGAGCCTTCATAACTTCTCCAACTACACTTGGTTCTCAAACAACTTCTTTTGACACTTCTGCTTTTACCTCTACAAAATTCAGTTGAGCTCACTCTCAGGGTTTCTCTTTTCCAGGTTTTACAGTTTCCTCTACATTTTCTTGTTATTAATATGCTTGATGTTTGACAATGATGGTTGCTTTTGAAATTGTATAGTAAGCCTCTTTCCGCGACTTTTCAAATGCCTCAACCATTTCTGGCTTAGCTGAACTACCTACCCAAGAAGGAAGTTTTATCTCAGCACTTTCTTCTTTCAGTTTTACAGCAACTTGGTCGTTTTTTTTTTTGCTTTTTCTGGCAGTTCTGGCACTATCTCAGTGGGTGTATATTCATCTATACGTTTAAGCTTTTGATCTACACTTCTTTCTCTGAGTTGGTTTGTCTAGCAATCTCAGATTGTTTACCCTTAGAATTGGTTAGGGCAACAGCATCAATAAGATTAGTAATTAGTAGCTTTTTCTATTGTTAGTTGGGATTTTATCTTGAGATTTTTTTGCAGCTGTTAAGCCAAGTGTTTGTCTTGCAGCTGCTGAAGCAGCCACTGGTACTTAGTACTTCTACTGGTACTTTGGGCTATTTTTTTTTTGAGGCGCCCTCACATTTTTATCAGCTACTGGTTTTACCCTTAACCTTCTGGACTTGGTGACCCGGCTGCTAGTGGGACTGTTGGCTGGTGGTTCTGGTTAAGTTTTGGCATCTTTTTTACTCGAAAAAATGTGGAGTTTTTCATTTTGCTACTAATGACCTCGTAGCAGCTTCCTTTCCCTCAATACCTGGGGAAGAACTCTCTGCTACCCCTGTACTTGGTTATTTTTGCTGCGTTGTAGACAAAATCATCTGCTAATTGAATAAAAATTTGTAGGATCAGTGAACCTACTCACCTTGATCTGTCGCTGATACTTTAGCCTTGCCTTCAACTTCTGAGTTTTCAGTTGGCTCTTTTAAATTTCAGGTCAAGTTGTGCATAATGTCTTTTTATGTATATCTGCAATAGTAATTTGAAGTTTGATACATGCACAGAACGATAGATGTCATGTTAGTTTGTATCAACATCTGATGTATCAACCGAGCCAAAAGTGTTTTTGAACACTTTTATCTATGTTAACAAAGAAAAGATTTCGTGTTTGGTAATTTTGTTTAATTACACGAAACCCAAATTCCAAAAGGTTATGGGCCCAGTTCACCAGTGGAACACGAAAATTGTGGCTTTACTGCACGGTGAAGTGTAGGAGAAAAGGAAATGGCCGACAAGATTGATGTTAGTTCTATTATTAAGTCTGATGGGCGAAATTACCACCAATGAATGTTTCAATTGGAGCGTGCCCTACGTGCGAACGGTCTATATGGGATGGTTGACGGAAAACCAGCACCAGATTGAGAAACTATAGAAACCTGGTTACATAAAGATGCACACGCTATGTTTTCTGTGACATCAGCAATGGCCCTATTACAAATTGCACTTGCTGAAAATTGTGAAACCTCGAAAAAGATGATGGACATGAGGAAAACCACCTATTAAAAATATTATTTCTTCAAATCATAATTTTTCTAAAAAAAAAGTTATACGTAATAAAAGTAAATATTGCAACCATGTACTGCGCCACAGAGTTTAGGTTTAAGGGACAACGAAGTTACCGAAACCGACGCGAAGGGTAGAAGAGAATAGGCAACTAGACGCTAGACTACAAAACGAGCGGTACTGGTCCCTTAGAAAACGTGTCGAGCGTCTGTAATTATTGATTATTCAATTTTCATTCTTATTTTGCATTAAAATTAATTGTTCAATCAAATTTGTTATTAGTGTGTGTGCAAGGAATGTACAGGTTAGTGGATTAATTATTATTTTGTTTTTGAGAGTTCAATTTATGCAAGTTCCTATTATTTTGTTCATTTTTATGCATTTTTGTTTGTTTATAACATTTTTTTATAACATGTGCATTGTTTATGTATTTAACCAAAATCGTTTCATACTGTAAACAACACAGATAAAGAAGTAAATTAAAACCTAAGAAATTATGTGCTGTCTTTTTGTGCTGAGATTTTGATTTTGTGGATTTAGAGCGTGCATTAGAGCCTTGTTGAATTTACTAACATTTTCCTACCCTGACGAGAGAATATCCTAACAAATTGAAATAATCAATCTAGAGATATTGGCTCAAAAACAACTATAGCTGAGTAGCTTCCCGTATGAGACCTCAGTACCTGCTGGGAAACTGGGTAACTAACCAAAAAACTCTTCAGTTTGGAATATAGAAAGTGTTGATTGAATGTAGTGTGTGTAATTGAAATTTTAGCACAAGAACAAAGGATGGTACCTAATTTAAACTTTGATTGACTTAAATTATTGTAATTAATGACTCACAATTATTATTTAAAATGACACAGTATGTTTCGATTTTTGGGGAATCGAGGTTTTCTCTTTTTCCTCGTTAATTCCAGGTCGAGAACGGTACGTTTTTCTTTGAAAATAAAGGAGGCGTTTCACAAATTTTGCGTTTCTTTTACTCACAT
Source organism: Ceutorhynchus assimilis (assembly GCA_917834065.1). Classification (NCBI taxonomy): domain Eukaryota; kingdom Metazoa; phylum Arthropoda; class Insecta; order Coleoptera; family Curculionidae; genus Ceutorhynchus; species Ceutorhynchus assimilis. The sequence goes on along the minus strand of OU892283.1, from coordinate 35,392,489 downwards.
ATTACAGCTTCCCTTAAATTTCACAAATATTTGCTATGTCGGGCGCATGTCCAGTAAGTAAATTTGAGTAAGTATTCACAACGTAGGTTCTATTGGTTTTTCTTTTAATTTTTCACAAGATTTGTTGTTTAAAAGGTAATAAAAATTCTCATCATTCAATCTTACTGAGCGAACCTGGGTATGTTATACTACAGACAAGTTAAATGCGATATACAGACATCAGAAGTAAACAAACTTATGGCTCATGAGACTCATGAGAGTTTCCATCAATATAAAATGGAGCCAAATGATTCTATTTCTATAAGCACATAGCGAAAAAAGAAAATTTAGCTCAACAATGTGACCAATAGCGATGAGCACTAAATCCTAGATTGTGGTGCTTCAGTACACATGACTAGCAGAAACGAATACTTTACAAAACTTGAAACTTTCGAAAATCCTTTAAATGTAATCCTGGGAATGAAAGTTTAGAAGTACAAGGAAAAGTTACTTACTGTAAACATGGAAAAAGCTTATGAAAGCAAATGGTGTAATTCAACAATAAATGATGTACTTTATGTTCCAAGTTTAACAAAAAAAATATTATCAGAAGGAGTTTTAACTCAAATAGGAATGAAAATCATCAAACAGTGTAATAAGGCAAAAATATATTTCAAAAATCACCTGGTTGCCTGCGCAATACCGCAAGTATCAAGAAACGAGTGAGCTCAATGTTACAGAAAAACAGAAAAGCAACCTACAAACATAAAAGGTTAGCACACCTAAATGTTCAATATTTGAAGGAAATGGTAAATGAAAATTTAGTAAGTTGTGTTAAAATAAGTTACAATGACAATTTTGATGACTGTATTTTGGGTTTATAGTGACCTATGTGAACCATTTCAAACTCCATCAGCTTCAGATGCTCGATACATGCTACTCTTTAAGGACAGCTTCACAGGATATTTAGTAGCCTATTTTATAAAACATAAATACACACTTAATTGCTTCACCGAATATAACAACAAGATTCTGGACATTCAGTTATGGCTTTACATGTAGATAATGGACGTGAGTACACAAATCATGAATTTAGGAAATATTTAAATAAAGAAGATGTAGAACTGGAAACTACAGCACCCTACGCACCAGAACAAAATGGAAGTGAAAGAGAATCGTACTATTATAGAAAAAGTCAGGACCATGTTAATAAGTGCAAGTGCAACTCATGACCTCTGGGCAAAAGCTGTAAACACACTTCACTACTTCCTAAACCGAGTATCATCGAAACAAAGTCAGAACACACTTTTCGAAGGTTGAACAGATGGAAAGCCCTATCATTTGGTTTTTAGTGGCCCATGCACATCAACCCGATCAAAGAAGAAAGAAACTCGAACCAAATAGTAAGAAACTAATTTTTGTTGGTTATGATAGAAATTAAACAAATTACAAACTACTTGATCCAAATACCAGAAAAATTATAGTTCTTTGTGATGTAATATTCACTGAAAAATGTATGGGTTTTCAAAAGGAGCAGAAGAGAAAAGCACCAGTGTTAATTACATTTGAAAGTGACACTGAGAATAACTTTATTGAAAACCAAAACAATCATAGTCGCAGCGAAAGTGGAAATATTGGAAATGAAAACAATAATGTTGATCCAGCCAGAAGTAACTATAAATACACCTTCTCCCAATTTGAGACCTTCAAGATCAATAAAACTTCCAGAAAGATTTGAAGATAATGAATTGAATTTGGTAGAAGTATATTCCTAATTCTTTTGAAGAAGCTGGGACTGGAGAGAATGCTGAGAAATGAAAAAAGGCTATTGAAGAAAAAAATCAAGCTCTGAATGAAAATAAAACATGGATATTGCAAGATTCACCCGATGGCAAGAAGGCTATTGAATCAAAATGGGTGTTTCGTGTCAAAGATGATAACCAAAAGAAACCTACCTGCTTCCTATACAGCAAGGTTGGGTGCAAAAGGTTCAGGATTTAACTAGAAATCCAACTGATTATTAAAGATTTCGTGTTTGATGATATTGTTTAATTACAAGAAATTTTCTTTTTTTTTGGTACCTGCTTCCCAACCATATATTTTCTAAAGTGACTTCACTACAGCAATTTTGTACCTACAGTTGCTCGAAAAACTCATGAAAAGAAAAGGATCCGGAATAATTATATTATTATCCAAACATGACATAGTCTAAGTATTCTTGACAATATAAATGTACTTATATTATGACCTTGGGTACATAAATAACTATAAGACCTTGCAATAATAATCTTCCTTTTTTTTGACATTTTCACCTTTTAGTTGCAATCTAATGCTGCATCTAGCCTAATGATCGATAACGACATAATGTGAAAAGTCTCAAATTTACAAGTGCATAATGAAAAGTAACTAAGAAGTATTTACTGGATTCAAAATTAGTATATTGCAGCGTCTCTAGGATTATAGAATTATTTCAATAGTATTTCGTTCATGATTTTAGTCTTGGGAACAGGAGATTGTTATCAATGTGCCATTCAAAGATGTTTCCCTTTTGCCTGTACCTTCTTTCTACAGGAGGTCCATGTGTAATGCAAAATAATTTTGGAGGTGCTCCTGGATAAGCCGATTTTTTTCTCAAGCTTTGAATATCTGTAAAAGGAATATCCGACTCTATCTTCATTTCTTTGAAATCGTTATTTTCTCCATCTTGCAAATTAAAAAGCGGCTAGTGTGTAATAATTAATAAAAGGTTATAGGTACTTGTTCTTTGGTATTGTATCAGAAACAAAGTAAAGAAACGAAAACAAATTTCTATATTAAGAATAAAAATTAACTTTGTCTAATCTAATTAAACACATACTTATTACGTAAAATATACTTAATTCTGACACTTTGACCCCACACAAAATTTTTCTTTCAATTAATATCTATTATATATGTATTTAATTAAACTCAATATAATGATTCAAATAAAATCTTTTTAAAATGTTAACTGCAGACCTCCGCAAACATTAAATAATATAAGCACATAATTCTATTGTTAGATGACTTAGTAGCGCAACAAGAATAATATCCAGACAGAAAATGATGGATATTCCAATTTGGTACATTGTAATATTTGTGTTCTTATTTGTTTATATTGCATTGTATCTGTACATGTTAAAAATCAAGGATAGAACCAAATATATGGTAAATGTGCCTGGACCTACACCGATATTTCCTTTTGGAAATACTCTGGATTATATTTATGGATCAACTGGTAAGAATTTACCTACTTACTGAACCAATTATTTCAAACGATCTTCCAGGTGTGTTAAGAGGATTAATGGATAGTCTAAAACAATATGGAGAGACCATAGTAGTGAATCCAGGCTCATTTGATTGGGCCATAATAACCATAGACTATGACTTCAACGAATTACTCTTCAGTTCTGCAGTTCACATTCAAAAACCCACTCAATATGATTTTCTTCATGGTTGGCTGGGGCAAGGTTTACTTACCAGTTACGGTATAAAAATCTGATCGGATTTTGGAAGAAAAGTTTTCAAGTCGAGTTTTCAGGTGCTCACTGGAAAAACCATAGGAGGGTCATAACGCCAGCCTTTCATTTTTCCATTTTGCAAGATTATATTTCCATATTCAATGCCGTCGGGGATAAGTTTATTGAAAAATTGAAAAATGAAGTAGGAAAAGATAGTATGGAAATTTCCAAAATCGTTTCGTTATGTACTCTTGATGTTATTTGTGGTAGGTTTTGTTGATAATACTCAAAGCAAAAAACTGACAGATTAATTTTCTACAGAGGCAGCAATGGGTGTTAAAATCAATGCATTGGAAGAAGAAAATTCCAAATACATAAAAAGTGTCAAGACGTTGTGCTCAATAATGCCGGAAAGGGCTTTTTCACCTTTAAATCCTTTTTTTTATCCGCTCACGTTGAATTACTTCAGAGAGAAAAGGGCACTTAAAGTAAAATACTCTTGATGTAATAAAGCATGTAAAAAAAATATAGCTTTATAGGTTATTCATAAGCTTGTAGAGGAAGTTATTTCCAAGAGAATCGAAGACCACAGACGCATGAAAAATATAGGATCCACAGATTTGACTGACGAATTTGGCGTCAGGAAACGCAAAGCGTTTTTGGATTTGCTCTTAGAGAGTTCGATTGATGGGAAATTGCTTTCGATGCAAGAGTTGAGGGATGAAGTTAATACTTTTATGTTCGAGGTAGGATTAATCAAGCTTGGTTTTGTGGAAGAGTTAATTCAAAAAAAGCTTACTTGACCGTTTCTCAACTATTCAATCAATTATAATATATTCAATTAAGCTGACATTTTGAGAAATGTAGTGTATAAACCAATATCGACTGAATATATATTCCACATTTTCAATTTTTAGGGTCATGATACCGTATCCTCAGCAATAACATTTTCCCTACTAATGATCTCAGAGCACCCAGAAGTTCAGGTAAAATAAAACATTGAAAATTATTAGTACCACAACTCTTACACTTTGATTTTTAGGATAAATTGATCAAAGAGCAGCTTGAAATTTTCGGAAGCAATTTGACCAGTGTGACTCCAACATACAAGGAACTAAACGAAATGAAATATTTGGATTTGGTCATTAAGGAAACCCTTCGGCTTTTTCCGTCGGTGCCATATTTTGGTAGAAGATTGGCTCAAGATACAGAATTCAGTAAGAACATATTGAAGTGCCAAAATAAAATCGGTTTTACTTATGGATAACAAAATTTCAGAGGGCAATTTGTATCCAAAAGGAATCAACGTAATGATTTTCCCGTTCGCGTTCCACAGGAATCCGAAATATTTTCCGGAACCGGAAAAATTCATCCCTGAAAGGTTCGTAGATTTGAGTAGCAAATACCCGTACGCCTACACGCCTTTCAGTGCTGGACCCAGAAACTGTATAGGTAAATTAGTATATGAATTTAATATCAAGTTCATTTCATAACTTAATTATCCTTTTATAGGCCAGAAATTTGCAATGCTTGAAATGTTATCTACAATTTCGAAGGTGGTGCGAAACTTCAAGTTGGCTCCAGCCAGGCCCCAGCACCAAATCCAACTTGCCGCAGAAACCATTTTGATTTCAAAGAATGGCGTTAAAATATCGATCGAAAACAGGACGTATTGATCGGTTAGTGAATAAAAATGTTTAGTTATGAAATAAAATGAATTTTTGTTTCTCGTAGTTTTTTTGAAATTTTATCCAATTAAAGTTTTACCAACAGCGATTTTAAATTGTTCAGAATGATAGATGATAGAACAGATTGCAAAACTTTGCAGTCTGATCTTGACTCTGTCGTAGGTTGGCTTGGTGTAAACAAAATGATCCTTAATATCAGCAAATGTGCTGTGGTCTCCTTCGCCAGAAAAGTAGATCACATTAGGGATGAATATTTTGTAAGTGGGATTGCGTTGGACTTGTGAGTTACGTTTCATTAGAGTTTAAAATTCAATAATCATTATTATACTATTGCTGCCACAGCCTGTAGGGCTTTGTAATACGCAATAGCAAGAATTTTCAGATCTCAACCATTGTCAGTTTGTATAATACTTATGTGAGACCACATTTGGAATATGCATCAAATATATGGCTGCCTACAGCATCACTTAATATAAGCCATATTGAAAAGGTACAAAAACGTTCCATTAGATTTCTGTATGTAAGGAGAAGTAATGCATACCCATATATTTAGATTCTTGCTTGAAGCCTTTGAATTTTCTACTTTGGTTGAGAATTCTTTGGTTGAGAGTAGAAAGATAGAAGCTGTGATGTTCATTTATTTCGGTAATAATAGTGTTGAGTAGAATAACTATGATCTCATCAACTACATAAATTTCAGAGTACCTACCTAAGATACAATTAAGGGTTTTATAGAGAGATTTATCTATTATTGTAAACAAGTCATCCCCATTAAACAAAATGTTATAGCTATTTGTGATGAAGTAATGATGAGGCATGATTTGGACATTTTTAATGATAAGGAATGCTCTTTGAGAAAATTATTGCTCTCATCTCAGGATCTGTTATTGTATTTCCTCTTGGGTCTAGATTTTTAGTTTGTAGAAACTTTGGCTATGGTACAGTGTTTTTGCAGAGTTATCAGTAAATAGATAAATAATTAAATTTGTTATAGAAAAATTCAAAAAACTCATGTGTGACTCTTGCAGCACTGAACTTTGATAGGAAAATGTGGGAACCTGGTAAACCTGGAACTTGAACGGCATTAGCGGCAAAATATAAAAATAACTTTTTTGGTGCTCCTCACCAAAGTTGAACTGCGAATAATGCCGGGGTTACCCAGTTCCCTAATTCTTGATTTTTGTTCGTAATTCTGAATCTTTGAAAACACCAATGTTAAATAAATTGAACTTTTTAAGAATTAGGAATTAGCGACAAATATTAAGAATTAAGGAATTGGGTAACACCGGCCTAAGTGTGAAACTTTCATTCTCATCATCCAATAGGTAAAATTGGATCAAACCAGAGCGGTTCAAAAAGCTCATGCTTGTCCGCAGAATCAAAATAAAATTCAATTGGGAAAATTGTATAAATCCTAAACTCGGCTCTACTAAAGTTAAAATTTGGGCTGAAATAGCATAAAGAATTTTGAGTGAGCTTTTTGTATCACTCTAGCTCAAGTATTTAACTTATCAATGGCCAAGAATTGAAGGTTTACACATCGCTAGTTCAATTTTTAGCATTAGGAGTCCCATGAATAGAATTTCGCTTCTTCAGTTCAAATTTTAGCTCTAGTAGAGCCAGAAAAAAGATTTTCCAAATTAATTTTAACTCTGTCAGGGAGAAATATGATCTTTGTTAACTGCTCTAGTTCAACCTCAAATCCTCAATGGTCAAAAATAAAAGTTTCACGCTTCGCTAGTGCAATTTTTTTCTTTAGAAGTAGTAATAAGTTTGATTGAGGAAGTTGAGGAAAACCAATTTTGATATAAGTGAGGAATGGGTAGGTTGCCTTCTTTTAACTGGTTTGCCAGAAAAGTACGCCCCCATGTTGATGGCGATCGAGCACGCGCTACTCAAAATAATAAGGTAGATACGGCTAAATAAAGTTTTGTCTATTCATCGCGTGACGTCATAAGCACACGCGAAAATTACAAAATCTTTTTAAACTGACGCAGCAATAGGGGTGAGAACGCAAAAGCAATACGAAAATGTCAATAATATATGCAGCAAGCATGAGCAAACGCGCGCCCGGCACTTGCCGGTGGACTCAGTTTGTGCATATGACGTCATAGTGCTGGGAGAGGAAACTTTAGACCACGGTATCTTCGCAACGGTTGCTCGTAGCCTAGTGCGGTTTGAAACTTTTATTTTTGGGTCACGCCCCCTTTAAGAGCAAATTGTTCGATATGCAGGTTGATGGATCTGGTGGCAACAACAAGACTGTTGTTTTTGCAGCAAACTCTGGTGCTGTTAGCTTTAAGAACAAACCAAGAAGTGGTGCTCAAAGATGACGAGCGGAATAAAGGTAGAGTTTTATCACAGCGTTATATTATGTTACTGATGTAAACAAGTAGGGCATTATGTATTATGTCAAAATTCCCAAAATTCCTAAAAACCGATCAAAAATATGCTTCTGGAGCATCGTTTTTGAGCCGTAACTATTCCAAGAATGATTTTTATCTGGATTCCGGTGCCAGCAAGCACATGCAAACATAGAGGAAATCACTGTTGCTAACCATGAAGAACTAGCAGTGAAATGTTTGGGTGGTCTGGATATTATTAGTATTGTGAATGAAGAGCACAATAATATATAACCCTTTACGATATGTAATGTCTGTCCAATCTTACAGCAAATCTTTTGTTAATGAGCTTATTTTGAAAAGGAAATCGAATATCATCCAACCAATCCTCTAACATCTAACCAACACATGGTTGTTTCATATACAGTAAGAGCAACAAATTGGTGGCGATACATCAAATTTGATTGGCGGAGTATACAAGTTAAAGTTCAAAACCAATAAATGTATGCTTGCCATTTGTGATAACACTAAACTTTGACATATGAGGTTTTTACACATGGATAGTCAAGACAAATGAAGCACTGTGTGAATGGCTTGAAACTGAAAGGAGTTGCTACAATTGACAAGTCAAACTGTGTTGTGTGTTGTGAAGGAAAACAAACAAGTTGCCTCTCCCAACCACAGGTACACGAAGTTATAAAATTCTCTAGTCATTTATGGAGATGTCTGTGGACTTATGAGGGACGATTTCAATTGGTGGCTCAAAAAACTTACTGCTTCCTATTGACAACTATTCAAGAATGTCCTTTTTATATTTTTTAAAGGCCAAAAGTGGAGTCTATGAGTATTTCAAGGAGTCCATGATAGAAAAGCAAAAAGGCAGAAACATGAAATTTTTTCGCAGTGACCAAGTTAGTGAGTTTTGTTGTGATAAATTTGACAGCTTTTTTAGAGCAGAAGGCATTGTACCTACATCAGAAAACAAATGCTTACACCCCTGAGCAGAATGGTCTCTCAGAAAGACAACTGTACACTGGATAGGAAAAGCGAGATTTCTACTTTTCGATGCAGGTTTACACAAAAGGTTTCGAGCGGAGGCCATCGATACGTTTAATTGTTTAAAAAATAGATGCTTCGCCAGTAGCCTAAGTAAGTGGAAAAACACCTTTCGATTAATGGTCTGGTAAGAAACCTGATGTTTCAGGATTACGTGCCTTTGGAAGTACAGTCATGGCTCACGTTCCAATACAGAAGCGCTTGAAAAGTCCTAAAAACATATTTTAGTTGGTTTCTCAGATCAAATCAAAAATTATAGGATTCACATCCCAGACACTGATGATGTGACAACATGTAGATATGTCATCATACATATGAAAACCTGAAAACCAACAAAATGGATATTAGCCATGAAGTGACATTTAGAGCAGGATAGTTACAAACTTTTACACGAAAAATATAATAGCTCAGCTGGTTCATTTGAGAGTCTATCTCTCCACACTCTCTACCCGATGCACAGTTTCCAACTCATCTAGACTACGTAGACAGTGCATGTGTGCCAGATTTGTCAAAAATAAATGTTGTCGATCAAGACGTTGTGAGAAAATCTCAGAGGACGAAGCGAGAAAAGCAGTTCACTGACTACGAAACATATTTGAGTACTGACTTTCAAAACGCTGCTTATTTATTAGAGGAGGCTCCTGTGACAATGGCAAAGGCATTGTCAAGATCAGAATAGGTATAGTTGTTGGAAGGATGCTATGCAGCACGAGTATAAGTGTTTAGTGCAAAATGATACTTAGGAAAGGGTAGATGCACCAGTGAAAAGTGTAGTAGTTCAATGTGGGTGGGTGTATAGGATTAAGATAGATAAGGATAGCAACAAGACCTATCGTGCTAGACTAGTAGCTAAGGAGTAAGGACATCATCCAGAAAGAAGGAGCAGATTTTCATAAAATATTCTCACCTGTGGTGAGACATTCCACACTTCGTGTATTCATAGCATTAATTATTAATTCAGGACGTGGTATTTCTGGGTTAGATGTCACTACAGCTGCAAAGAGACTTTTAAAGTAGGTACCTACCTTAAAAATACTAAAGATTATTTACTGATTGTAGAATACAGAAGGTCTAATACTGGCTTTTGTTTAACTTTTTCAAATTCTTTGATTTCTTGGGAGAGCAACAAGCAGAGAACAGTAGAACAGTGGCTTATTTCAGCAAAGACGCCGAGTACCTACATGACAGCAAAGGAGGCGATTTACCTCAGAAATTTGTGACATCAATTATTTGGTTCTTTTGATAATATCATTTTATGTAGTGCACTAAAGCTTTCGTTCAATACACTTTTCCATAACCATTTCATGCATATAGATTTGCGTCACCATTTTATTATAGAAACAATTAAAGTGGTGAGATAGAGACTAAATATCTGGAATCAAGTGAAATGTCAGCTCTAAAAATTATAAATTTATGAATTTGTTGGGTTTTGTACAAGCAGAGGCAGTTTAGATTTAATGAAAAAGCTTGTTGGTATGTAACCTTTCTTTCATTTTATATTTTTCGTTAAATACCTAATATACTTCTGGTTGAAATATGCGAAATCTAAGGCCCGTACAGACCAGGCGAGAGTCTCCAAAAAATTAATTGAGATGAAAATGAAAATGCTTCTAAGGCTCCATCGTTAAAGACTAAAGGACAACACTCACGAAAAATGATTTTGATGACTCGTGATTCGAGACTAAAAAATAGTTTTAAAAGATACGATAAAAACTCGAAAAATTTAGAAGACTTGGGACACCCTACATTGCTTTAAAACACATAATCTTCTCAAATTAGGCAGCGGTGTGCCCGAAGAGCTTAGTTACAATTTAGAATCCAAATTTTCGAAATTAATTTTTTTCCATGCAAAGCTGGTCGAACACGGTACCATAAAATAAATGTAATAGTGTAGTCAATCTAGGCAGGTTTATGCAGGTGAGGTAGAAAAAATTAGTAACAAAGTGATCTCTGCGGAAATGAGTAGTCAGTACGGTCCTAATTCATTCCTCAAAAATCGCACTTTGTCGCATTGGTGGAACTCGGAAAAAAATGGCCGCCATCTTGATTTTTTTTCGAATTTATTGAATATTTCGTAAAGTATGCATTATATCAAAAAAACTCTGGAGAACTTTGTTGTGGAGAATAAAAAGTTACTTGTAATAAAAAATTTCAATTGTTCACTAAATTCGGGTCAATTATGTGAATATAGGTAGGACTATAAATAAACGCGGTATCATTCAGATAAGTTATTAAATTAATTTTTTTTTTCTACGAACGTATAGGTAGCATGTAAGATATTGTCTACACTAGGTTGGTGTAATTTTCGCAAAATGTCGTATGTATACACGATTTTCTTACAAGTGAGGTATATGTTTCAATCATTTTTAGACAAAATATTATTTAAAAATTACTAAAATGAGTGTTGTATGCAACAATTTTGCATTATTATAAAAATTCATAGTCCTGGGCATATTTCATAAATTTTTAGTTTTGGTATTTGTTTTCAATTTTTAACCATTCAACCCATTCTATAAAATATACCGTTACCTAATGTTCCTAATATTTTGTATTCAGCAATTTCATCAAAAAGACGTAATAGGTATTGATATTGATGTATAGAAAGTACGGAAGCTTTGAAGGCTGAAAATTTAAATACGAGTTTTTTTTTCCATTACTCATTGTTGCAACAAAGGCGATAATAATATGATCCTTTTATCCGAGCTTGGTTTTCTGCACCAAATATAATTATTTTTATTTAAATTATCGTATATTTACACGCAATTTTGGTGGCCGTGGTCTATTCGACGGCGCGCGGAGCGATGGCTATGATATCATTCGGCATCTTTCGGAGCTTCGCCTGTCTGCTCCCCAGACTCTTGTCACAGACATCTTAAAGACGTTCCTAAGATGTCCACAAACGACATTCAAGACGTCTTTTAGACGTCTGCTTACGTCTTCAAGGCGTCTTAAAGACATCTTAAATACGTCGTTGGTTACAAAACACAACGTTTTTCGTCGTCTGCCTAAATACGTCTTCTGTAGGTACTAATATTTTATTATTATTACTCATTTTATAACTTTCAATTTTTATCTATTTCAGGCGTTATGCCTCATTCTCACTTGCACGAAATTCGCTCTTTTTTGACATTGCTTCGACAATTTGATGTTTAATGCGTGTATCAAACGTCAAGTTTTCGAAGCGATGTCAAAAAAAGCGATTTTCGCGCAAGTGAGAATTAAGCTTTAGGCTCTCTGAAATAATTCTGAGGGATGTCTAAAGTGTTCTAACTTGGCTTGAAGAGTTCGGGAGCATTCTAGAAGTTTTTCCGTAATTTCTAAATTGCGAAGTCCGCTCCTTTGGAGGATCCATGTTAAATTTCAAAATGTTCTGACAGATTTTTAGGTATTTTATAGAGCCCTATTGAAGTTGAATTGGTTTAAAAGCATTCTGAAAGGTTTACAATTCTAGATTGAATCGTAATTGTTCTTAAATATCTCTGAAGTTTCTAAATTTTTCCAAAATGCTCCATTTTAATAATGGTTCTAAAGTTTCCAAAATTTTTTGAAGCGCTACAGAATGCTTTTGGAAATTATGAATTGAACTTTAAGTTTTTTGAACTTTCGAAAAGGCTCTATTATTAAAGTTCTTAAGTGTTCTGTAGCATTCTAAATGGTTTCAAATAACTTCTGAAATTGAATGAAAAACGAATTCTGTGGGAAATTTTCGTAGACATTGCATCTTAAAAACGTTCTTACGATGTCCACCAAACGACATTTAAGATGTCTTGCTTACGTCGTATGTTACAAAACTCAACGTTTTTCAGACGTCTGTTTATAAAGACGCCTTTAGAACTAAGGCATTCTAAAGACGTCTTCAACGGAATTTTTAAAAGAAATCTTTGAATCTCTTTTGAATACATGAACCCATTATTCACTTTTAGGCCTGGTTGTACGAAATAGTGTGGCTCAGTTGTCCTTAAAATCTTATTTTAGTCTTCAGACGTTCAGATGTAATACAGAATGCAGACCTAAAAAAGACGTCTTTAAGACTTTGTGTGGCTGTCTGAGTCTGGGTAGTTTCCTGCCTAGGGGTTTTTCACCTTGTTAATTGGTGTACAAATCACTGGGTAATATATGTCAATAGTGTCAATACTATGCAATACCTACTTGTTAATTATGTAGGTAATATATGTCAATACTTGTAGATATCTAGGCAATATATGTTATAATGTCATTGGTTGATACTCATTAATAACATGTAAATACCTGTGGATATGTTAATACCTAGGATTCTGGCGTAACAAATATTTGATTTGACTCTGTCAGTAGCATGGCAATATCTGGTAATATGTGATAATACTAGGGAAATACCTAGCAATATGTGGAAATATTTTGTTAATACATGAAAATAGTTGGCAATTACTTATTATATAGGTACATAGAAATATCTGTTAATATATGGAAATAACTCAGTTAGTACTGTTAATCGGTGTACAAATTTTGTTAGGTAAAAAACCCTGCCAAAATGTTTTTCTTGTCATATGTGTTTTTGCTCCCTCTCAATAAAAATTTTGAGATTTTTAAATTTATTGAAAAATTCCATGTTGCCAAATAAAATAAATGTCAATAACTTTTTCGTTTTGCAGCTAATGGTCTTGAAATTTCTTTTAATATAGATAACTTTTGATTCTCTACAAAAAAGTTCTCCTGAGTTTTTTTGATATAATGCATACTTTACGAAATATTCAATAAATTCCGAAGAAATCAATATGGCGGTCATTTTTTTCCAAGTTCCACCAATGCGACAAAGTGCAATTTTTGAGGGATTAATTAGGACCTTATTGACTATTCATTTCCGCAGAGATCACTTTGTTGCTAATTTTTTCTACCCGAACCACCTATTTTGACTAGCCTATATGGGCACTTGGGATTATTAGGGAGAATACAAAATCAATCTATAAGTCAATACTGATAAACAACAAAAAAAAAAATATATATATATAACTATCGTTCAGAGATTCGTGACACGAAAATTACGGTTAATGTCCGGTTACAACAACTAAACGTAAGATAATTTTAAGGTTTTTTTATTAAGGTCAAAGTAAACAAATTTTCGTTTTAAAAGGTGACTGAACGGGCTATCATTATTACGAAAGACATATAATAACAAATTTGCTGCATCAGCTAAAGAAGATAAGTCTGTTCTGTTTGAGCCTTTCAAGAAAAAAATTGACAACCTGTGACTTTGTCAAAGAAAATTGAAGCAGAGCAGAACCAACTGGATCTGAGGTAGAAATTGGTAATTTTTTTCCAGTCCAGAACCCATGAATGTTATAGAGGAAATTGAAAAATAGCCGTAAGTAAAGGTTGGAGACCCGTTAAATGAACAGAAAGGTTTGATCTACCCTTATCCACTCGAAAAATCCCCTCGTCAAACAATGGGTTTCTTGATTTCATGAGGCGTATTTTTGTAAATTATACTACCCATAGGCGCAGGTAAAAGATTTTCACAATAATAATCTGCTTGGCTAGTCTAATCAATATTTCGTTAATTTTTCCTATGTAGGCACGCCAATGAACTAGGTACTAACGAAATCTGGTTTCATAATGAAGTTGGCAATACTGTGTATATTTATATATTCTTAATCAGCATTAAATTCTTTTCAGGATAACTTTCAATGATTTTTCTAAATTTTTTTAATTTTTGAATTCACGAATCGAAAGACGGGGTCAAATTTAGTGGAACAGGTTAATACAATATTTTTTTTCTGGGTCTATATATTTTTATTTGAGATAACCTTTAGATTTTTAAAATAATGAATTTTGGAAGATTTTCGAGGGCTGCATAAATATCTAGCCATTTTAAAATAAATACCATTATACAAGTTGATACACTCGAAAAACGACAATGGAACTGTCCATTTTATATATTCAGTTAATAATATTCGCAATCTTACTTGTTCTACTTTATGTGTTAATGAAAATTTCCAAATCAACATCCAAGTATTTGAGAAATGTTCCAGGTCCCAAACCTATATTTCCTTTCGGCAATACTTTGGACCTTATTGGCGGATCTACAGTTACGCTAGACGTGATAAGAAGATACCTGAAAAGCTACGGCGACATTATACTGATTCATCCTGGACCTCTCGATTGGGCTGTCATTAGCAATGATCATGACTTCAACGAGTTATTATTCAGTTCGTCTATACATATTGAAAAAAGTAATCAATATGGGTTTATGAGCAATTGGCTTGGACAGGGATTACTAACGAGTTCAGGTAACATTGATTTAGCAAAGAATAATGGGTTTTTAAACAAATAATTTCAGGTTCTCATTGGAGAAAACACAGAAAAGCCATAACGTCCGCTTTCCATTTTTCAATTTTAAAAGATTTCATCACTGTCTTCGACTCTAATGGCAACAACTTGATTAAAAGGCTTAAAGCAGAAGTAGGAAAAGACAGCACTGAAATTTCAAAAGTTGTTTCGTTGTATGCGCTCGATGTCATTTGCGGTAAATTATATTTTATTTGAAATTATTGGTTCAGTTTGATTTTACATCATTTTCAGAAGCTACAATGGGTGTGAGAGTTAATGCACTGGAACAGGAAAATTCGAAATATATCGAAAGTGTTAAGACACTTTGTAGCGTTATCGTGGAAAGGGCTTTTTCGCCATTGCATCCAGTATTGTACCCTTTAACGTGGAATTGTTATAGGGAGAAAAAAGCACTCAATGTAAGAACTTTTTCTATATTTATTAAGAATAATTTATTTAGATATTTATTAGTTTTTTTTTTGTCTTCCATCAGTTATGTTTTCCCTTTCGTCACCATCTAAGTGTTATTTTTTTTAATCAAATTTGTCTTCCAATGATATTTTTATATGTGGGTATTTATTATTATTTAATAGGTGGTTCACGCTTACGTAGACGACGTAATATCACGAAGAATCGCAGAAAAAAGTAAAACAAAAACCAACAAAAATTTGGGCCAAATGGAAGAGGATTTTGGTATTAAAAAACGTCTAGCATTTTTGGATTTGCTCCTGGAAACCGTCATCGATGGTAAATTGTTTTCGAAAGAAGATTTAAGAGACGAAGTGAATACTTTTATGTTTGAAGTAAACGAATATATTATTATATACCTACCACACATTACATATAAAAATTAATACATTTTCAGGGTCACGACACAACGTCAACGGCAATTAGTTTTTGTTTGCTGATGCTCGCCACTCATCCAGAAGCCCAGGAAAAAGTAATCAAAAAACAAATCGATATTTTTGGAAGTAATTTGAAAACTGCACGTCCTACTTATAACGAACTTAATGAAATGAAATATTTGGATTAAGTTATTAAGGAAACACTTAGACTTTTTCCATCGGTGCCATTTTTTGCAAGAAAACTAGCAGAACATATTGAGTTCAGTGAGTTAACAATAATTTTACAAAGTTTTTATAAAATAAAATCTCTTTTAGAGGATAATTTATATCCTAAAAGCTTGACTGTAGTGATTATTCCATACGCATACCACAGAAATCCGAATATTTTTCCAAATCCAGAAGAGTTTATGCCTGAAAGGTTTCAAGATTATAATAACAAATTTCCTTACGCCTACACACCGTTTAGTGCTGGACCTAGAAATTGTATAGGTGAGTTTCAAGTGTTTTAAACTTAGTTTAAAAGTAACATTTTAACGATTTTGTAGGTCAAAAGTTCGCTATGCTAGAGATGCTATCAACTGTTTCGAAAGTGATAAGAAATTTCAAACTGGCACCATCGAAACCGGAACACAAAATCCAAATTGCCGCTGAAACTATTATGAAATCCAAGAATGGCGTTAAGATATCGCTTGAAAATAGGACATTTGAGTAAAATGCATTGGTACCTATTCAATTTTTAAAAAAAATTCTTCTGGCGTGATGCAGTCTTGAGAAAGCATTTGAGTTCATAGAATATTTTGGAGAAATCCATTATTCTATTCTCAAGTCAGATCAGTGATTTAAGTTTCTCTGGAGTATTTTGGAAACACTTGGCCTAAATGATTACTGTGGGGATTTGAATTCAATCTGCTGATTCTTTTTTCTCAAGTGAAGTCAAACTCTCTTTCAATATTTAAAAGAACCACAGAGTTTGAATTTTTCTATTTATTCATTTATTTTTTTTTTTAATTTATTTGTACAGAAAACTTGATGAATCCTGTGATTTATTCACTAACAATTATTACATTAAATAATAATACTTAATAATTATTATGAATAGTAAATGGGCCACCTAGATGTTTGCACGTCTGTGCAACATGCTCAATATAATTCAATCCATGTGAAAATACACTCTTTTTTTTACAAATATAGGTGATGTAGTAAACCTAGTATTATTCTTTGTGTGTTCTATTTAATTATTCTCAAAAATATTTCGGAATTACCTACAATAAAAGTTTTGCTGATACTGTTGAATGACTTATGAATTAATAGTCTGTACATTACAATGACGATAATTTTCTTTGGATAATTTGAACAGCAAATTGTTACCTTTCCAGCTGGAAAAAGCTCTACCCATTGCAATTCTGGAAAAATCTTTCACGGCGTTTACATAGTCTTGCTATGCTTAGTCCCATTGCAGTTTCTGAAAAAAGAATAGAAATATATCTTTATTTTCTACTAGCGTAGTTTCCTTGTAACATAATTCTCAACAATCTCCCTCCTTGAGTTTCGAGAAACTATAGAGTTCTCAAAAAGGAACAAAGATAGTAAGATGCGTTTTAAAAAAATTGTTAGTCCTGCGCCTCATCAACAACACAGCCATCTGAATGAGACTTTAATCAACTCAAAAATCGAAAATGTCACAAAACAAAACCCTTGTCATTAAAGCAGTCACATTTTATTCATCAATCAAAATTCCCTAAATGAATCCAAATTTGTTGCACACATACAAAATTCTAATGCACGACAACACAATAAGCATCATAGGAAAGTACACGTTTTACTTGAAAAATGGTTTGCCCAATGCCAAGACTAATGTGAATGCCACCACCGGGGCCCCGATTGTACTGGAAGCTTGGAGTATTGAGAAGAAGAATATCGGAAAAATGCCATAAAATTTTGGTAAAAAATAACAAAAAACAAAACTGAAAAATTTTGCTTGCAAATCTACTAGAAGTTTCATAATGGAAATCATATGCAAAAAGAGACTTGCAATGTTGCTATATACCTGAATGCTTTATCAATTTTTATGTAAAATTTTAGTCAGTTTGTAAAAATAAAGTTTGTTACCTACTTAAAATCAATGCTTATTTTTATATACAATCGAACTGTTGAAATGTAGAAACTCTAGAAAGAAACATTCTTCAATATTCTTTCTGAACGTTCTTAGGCCTATTTTCTGCATTATAAAAACTTCAACAGGGATTTTCTCTATTATTTTAGAAGAGTTTCAAGCTCATTGTTAAGACTACTGAACCACTTACCGCAAATAATATCCAACGCACAAGAGGTAACGTATGTATAGACATCGACTTTTTCCATGAATGATTTGTTGTAAGTAATTTTGTAAGAATATATTATACAACCTACAGAGAGGCTCAAAAAAAAAGAAATATTTGTACGTTTTCATTGAATTAACTAAATTTATTTCCATTCCTACCTAGAAGAGTTTAGGTAACAATATTGCAAAATGTTCATGTTCCTTCAAAATTAATGGATTAACCAATAATTGGTTGGCATCAGCAGTGGTAGGTACCACAATGTCTTTGAATGCATGATCTTGTTCTAAATTTTTTTCTGCAATGTGCTTGGAACTTGATTTATGTATCATCCATCGAAGAATCATTTCCAACGACGTGTTTTCCAATGATTCATCAATTACATTGTCTACAAAATTGCCCTTAGAATTCGTGAAAAGTTCTTCGTCACTATCCATCATAGAGATATGAGTACTCACTGGCAGAATTTCAATTTGAAGATTCTTATACCGGGTACTGATCTGCATCAAGGTAACACTTTTCAGCAAAGGGCTATGCTCACTTCTTGAGTACTCTCCTAGGGGATTATGATGTGATAATTCCTCATCAGTAGGTAACTTCAGCAACTGAACTGAGTTTTTCTCAATCGTGGGAATTTGATTTGAGGATTTTTTTCCTAGGTTTTGCTTTGCATCAGGATTGAAGCTTATACAGTAGCTCCAAAATATATTTGCTCACTTTAAAAGAAGAGTTTTGCAATAAAGAAGACAGTTGCGGTGAAAAAGTACTTCTGTAACGATTCAGGCTTTTTCAGTTTAAGAAATATCCTCGATCTTCGCATCAGTATTGCCTTTAAGCATTTCAAAGTCATTTTGAAAAATGACCACTATGGATTTTCTTGTACAATTGATCCTTCTACATGATTTTGGTAAAAAGCAGAAGAGTCTCTGTCACATTTCAAGTATTTTCTTCGATTCCGTTATGTAAAGCGTCTTTGCTATCTTCACTGGCCCTCTGAAGATCTCCATAGATATTCAAAGTTTCATCTTTG
Organism: Ceutorhynchus assimilis; assembly: GCA_917834065.1. Lineage (NCBI taxonomy): Eukaryota > Metazoa > Arthropoda > Insecta > Coleoptera > Curculionidae > Ceutorhynchus > Ceutorhynchus assimilis. Next base: position 35,373,449 of record OU892283.1, on the reverse strand, counting down.
TTGTCCGAAAGTTAGAAAATATATAGAAGTGATTCAAATATTATTCTAAAAGAAAAAATCTCACCTGATTCTCCGCATCTAAAGGACCCCGCAGAAATCTTATGAGAACTGGCCCTCAGTAGAATCTCATGAAATTTTGCATATTGATAGTTCTTAACCTATAGATCAAAAGTGTCCATGGGCACAAAGTTCTAAAAATTCGCTTTTTTGAGTTACAGACGTTTGAAGTTGCGTCATATATGAAATTGCTCAAACCTTATACCAAGTTTTTTCTGTTGCTTCGTGAATTATGTTAAATCGACATAGACTATCCAAGATGCTGTCAAACTTAAATTAAAATGTCCGCCAAGAGGCACACAAACCCGTTGTTTGCTTGTCAAAGTCTCGTGTTTTGGATAGGCTGACAATTCCAAGATGCTGTTAAACTTAAATAAAAATGTCCGCCAAGAGGCACACAAACCCTTTGTTTGCTTGTCAAAGTCACGTGTTTTGGATAGGCATGCATAGTATAATACGTTTTAAATTATTCGATTCAAGAAATGGCGACTTTTAAACCATAGACGTCCTAAGAAGGTTTTAAAAATAATTAGGGGTAAATAATGAGGTGAGTACAGGTAGTAAAGGTACATGCTTGATACTAAATTGATGAAGGAACATTATATTCAGTAGAAAATAAAGCATTGTATGCACCATTCAAAGAAAATTAACCCACTCGCTAGGGCTCGTAGGTTAAACTTTCTTCTCATGGGTAAACATTCATTTAAATCACTTGGTGTGTAGATAACTATTATTTTATAATTATTTTTAACCCCTCTTAAGACGCCTATGGTTAAAAAGTGGCCATACTGGAATCGTATAGTATAAAACGTGTTATACTACAATGATACTATGATGTCGTTCTAAAATTCACCAAGTAACAGAAAAAACTAGACTGTATAAGGTTTGAGCAATTATTATTCCACATGACGCAACTTCAAACGACTATAACTCAAAAAGGCGAATTTTTAGAACTTTGTGCCTATGGACACTTTTAATCTATGGGTCAAGAACTATCAATATGCAAAATTTCATGAGATTCCACTGAGGGCCAGTTCTCATAAGGTTTCTGCGGGGTCCTTTATGCTCAATAGATTTTTTCTCATTCAAAAATTATTGTTTATCTTTTTATACTAGACTAGGCAGTACCCTACACTCCGCAGGCCGCAGCCTGAATCAGATGGCTGATATTAAACTCAAATTTGCCAAATACATTTTGGGGTGAAGCAGTTTATGTTTCGTATCGTGCATTCCTGGAAAAACTCCCACAGAAAATTGGACATCAAAGCACCATGATCTCTCCATCAGACTTCAGTTTTTCGGTTGTAGAACTTTATTGCAAAAACCCTTGGACTAGGCTAGATCCAACAAGTCATGACTACATTTTCATTGGTTGTGCCTAAAACGGCTATGAACTGGCCGACATAAAAAGTAACGAGTAGTAGTTTCAAGAGAGTAGGTACCAGTACCTGGTATTTAAAAAGAAGAAAAATGATAATAAATGTTCGCCTCATAAAGACACAGAAAGACAAACACTAAGACTAGATTAAGAAAATGAAAATTCTATAACAAACTGAACACTCAAGTACAGGGTACAGGCTAAAACATGAATAATGAGGATAGTTTTGAAAAAATACTACATTAAGACCTTCTATGAGAAAACAGAGACGTGCAAGAGTAAGGTTCTCACATCTTCGTATGATCTTCCCTCAAGATTCTTTGCTGTTTTTCCTCGAAAAATGTCTCGCATCTTGTCAAATGCTCCCCAACCCCAAACTTATGCGTTGCTGAATCTCACAGGTCCGATTCTCATTTCATGACCCAAGTATTTGAATTCATGATCCTGGTTTATCTCCTTCATCTCTTCCTTCTATATACTTCAGAGTATCAGCTCGACTTGAAACTTTCAGGATTCATTAACCAGGATCTTTTTAACAAACAAGGTAAATTTGAGGCTCAGAAATAAAATTATGAGGTTTTTTCCAACTTAATACCAGAAAAAGTTGGAAAATTCACGTTAAATCACCTTTGAAAAATCCTGAAAAATACTTCAGAGTATCGGATCGACTTGAAACTTTCAGAATTCATTAACCAGGATTTTTTTAACAAACAAGGTAAGTTTGGAGTCAATTTGAGGCTCAGTAATAAAATGAGGAGGTTTTTTCCAACTTAATACCAGAAAAAGTTGGATAATTCATGTTAAGTCACCTTTGAAAAATCCTGAAAAATACTTTAGAGTATCAGATCGACTTGAAACTTTCAGGATTTATTAACCAGGATCTTTTTATCAAGCAAGGTAAATTTGAAGTCAATTTGATGCTCAGAAATAAAATTAGGAGGTTTTTTCCAATTTAATACCAGAAAAAGTTGGAAAATTCACGTTAAGCCACCTTTGAAAAATCCTGAAAAATACTTCGGAGTATCAGATCGTTTCAAAACTTTGAGGATTTATCAACCAGGATGTTTTCATCAAACAAGGCAAATTTGGAGTCAATCTGAAGCTCAGAAATAAAATTATGAGGCTTTTTCCGACGTTAAATCACCTTTGAAAAATCCTGAAAAATACTTCGGAGTATCAGATCAACTTGAAACTTTCAGAACTTATTAAACAGGATCTTTTTAACGAACGAGGTAAATCTGAAGTCAATTTGAGGCTCAGAAATAAAATTATGAGGTTTTCTCCAACTTAATACCAGAAAAAGTTGAAAAATTCATTGTCAATCATCTTTGAAAAATCCTGAAAAATACTTTGAAGTATCAGATCCATTTCAAACTTTCAAGATTTGTTAACCAGGATGTTTTTATCAAATAAGGCAAATTTGGAGTCAATCTGAGGCTCAGAAAAGAGATTATGAGGTTTTTTTCCAACTTAATATCGGAAAAAGTTGGAAAATTTTCGTTAAATCACCTTTTAAAAATCCTGAAAAATACTTCGGAGTATCAAACCGACTTGAAACTTTGAGGATTCATTAACCATGATATTTTCAATGAATAAGTTAAATTTGAAGTCAATTTGAGGCTCAGAAATAAAACTATGAGGTTTTTTCAACTTGATACCAGAAAAAGTTGGAAAATTCATGTTACATCACCGTTGAAAAATCCTGAAAAACACTTCGGAGTATCAGATCGTTCCAAAACTTCCAGGATTTGTTAACCAGGATGTTTTCATCAAACAAGGCAAATTTGGAGTCAATCTGAAGCTCAGAAATAAAATTATAAGGTTTTTTTCCAATATGATAAAAGAAAAAGTTGCAAATGTATGTTAAATCACCTTAAAAAAATCCTGAAAAATACTTCGGAGTATCAGATCAATTTCAAAGTTTCAGGATTTATTAACCAGGATGTTTTCATCAAATAAGGCGAATTTGGAGTCAATATGAAGCTCAGAAATAAGATTATGAGGTTTTTTTCTAACTTAATACCGGAAAAAGTTGGAAAATTCGCGTTAAATCAACTTTGAAAATCCTGAAAAATACTTCGGAGTATCAGATGGACTTGAAACTTTCAGGATTCATTAAAAAGGATCTTTTTAACGAACGAGGTGAATCTAAAGTCAATTTGAGGCTCAGAAATAAAATTATGAGGTTTTCTCCAACATAATACCAGAAAAAGTTGGAAAATTCACGTTAAATCACCTTTGAAAGATACTCCGGACTATCCGGGTCCTTATTCTTGAAACAGGAGAGCAGCGTTTCCGGGAGAACGAGTGTTCTGTTTTCCTCCATGATATGGAAATGATAATATAAGTAACAAAGACGGAACACTCTTTCTCCTGGGAACGCTGCTCCCCTGTTTCAAGAATAAGGACCCAGATCGATCAAACTTTCAGGATTTATTAATTAGAATGTTTTCATCAAACAAGGCAAATTTGGAGTCAATCTGAAGCTCAGAAATAAAATTATGAGGTTTTTTCCAACTTAATACCAGAAAAAGTTGGAAAATTCATGTTAAATCATCTTTGAAAAATTCTGAAAAATACTTTGGAGTATCAGATCCATTTCAAACTGTCAAGATTTGTTTACCAGGATGTTTTCATCAAAAAAGGCAAATTTGGAGTCAATCTGAAGCTCAGAAATGAGATTATGAGGTTTTTTTCCAACTTAATAACAGAAAAAGTTGGAAAATTCACGTTAATTCACCTTTGAAAAATCCTGAAAAATACTTCAGAGTATCAGATCGACTTGAAACTTTCAGGATTCATTAACCAGGATCCTTTTAATAAACCAGGTGCATTTGAAGTCAATTTGAGGCTCAGAAATAAAATTAGGAGGTTTTTTTCCAACTTAATACCAGAAAAAATTGGAAAATTCACGTTAAGCCACCTTTGAAAAATCCTGAAAAATACGTTGAAGTATCAGATCGATTTCAAACTTTCAAGATTTATTGACCAGGATGTTTTCATCAAATAAAGTAAATTTGAAGTCAATTTGAGGCTCAGAAATAAAATTATGAGGTTTGTCAAACGACAATTTGTTAGAAGAAGAATGGAACACAGCCAAACAAGACTCAGAAGCAGCTGTAAAACGACAATACTGAATTGAGAAAAAGAGGTGGAATTTCCTTCAAAAGAAGCTGAAGCCCAAATCAACCGACGAAGGTGAACTTCAAAACAGATTAGCTCAGCTACAGGACGTTAAATTAAAAAGAAAAGGTAAAGCTGCCCTGTCAATAGACATATGAAAATTCCAGCTTGAAAGCTGATTTAGACAAAGCGCTGGAATTTCGAAAATGCAAGATGGGAAAAATGCTCGCTAACATAACATCATAATAGTTTCAGTCTGGCTGCGACAGATTTAGGCCAGGGTAGTTAGCTGAAAAAATGGCCTTTAGGAGAAGTTTTTGCAATCAAGCTGATTTTTTCACGGATGATAGTACCCATCAATAGTAAGTACTCTGTAAAAAAAAGCTACACCTCCTAGGAGGTTTCCTTTTCCCGCCATGATGAGTTGAAGATGGCCGCTGATGCTATTCTTGGAAAAAATCGTAACTTTCTTATTTATTAACCGATTTTCGTCAAGTAAAAATAAAAAACTTTGTTTCTTCCCAAAAATGCATAAATACCCACAAGTATAAAATTTAATATCATGCACCAGAAATTTGGTTTTACTTTACGCCCTGAGTTAAGAACTAAATTACTTTAGACAAAGAATCTTTAGATACTAGGACGTAAAGTTATGGTATATTTTTTCAAATTTATGGCTGTATATTGTTGGTGATAGATTTTTTTTTGCATAAAACAGGTGTGCGAAGTGAACATTTTTTCACAAATGTGTGAAAAAAATGCTTTACACACCTGTTGCATACAATTTTTTTTCTACTACCGACAATATTATGAGCGGGCGTTATAGATCATAACTCTGAAATGCCATTAAATTTGAAAAAAATATACCAACCACAACTTCACGCCCTTAATAAATAAGAAAGTTACGAATTTTTTCAAGAATAGCACCAGCCGCCATCTTTAATTCATCGTGACGGAAAAAGCAAGCCTCCCAGGAGGTGTAACTTTTTTTTACAGAGTACTATTGATGGGTACTATCATCTGTGAAAAAATCAGCTTGATTGCAAAAACTTCCCCTATTTTTGCTAACTGCCCTGGCCTAATTGTTGATGAATGCATTCATAAAGTAATATCTTTATAGATTATCTGCTTTGAAGTATAAATGGGATGTTATTACCAAAATATCTATCTATTTAAAGATTGTACCCAGCTAATGACAATGCAATAATAATTTATAAGTAAAACATTGTCAATAAATTACTCAATTGAACTTACGCAGCGCTTAGATATTCTAATGTAGTCCATCATGGCTCACGATAACTTTGCCTATTATATAATTTCATTGAAGAATTAAGATAACCTTTGGCTCTTTTATAATAATATTTTCGACAGAATTCGGGTGCAACATGATTAAATTACCAGTTTTACTTAAAGAACACCTACATATTGATTCACATCCACAAACATGCCCATCATTTTATATATTCTCATATCCATATTTGTATTGTTTTTTGTTTTACTTTTTGTGTATACGAGAATTGTTAAATCAACATCCAAGTACATGAGAAACCTTTCAGGACCCAAACCTATATTTCCTTTTGGGAATACTTTGGAGCTTATCGGCGGATCAACTGGTGAGACTGCAAGCTTAAGCATTGAACAAACTTATTTTTAAATTTCTAGTTACTCTCAACGTAATAATGAAATACCTAAATATCCATGGAGACATTATACTCACTCATCCTGGACCTCTTGCGTGGGCAGTTGTATCCGTTGATCATGATTTCAACGAGCTACTGTTCAGTTCGTCCACGCATATTGAAAAAAGTGTTCAGTATGAGTTTATGAACAATTGGCTTGGACTGGGATTACTAACGAGTAAAGGTACTGGTGATTTAATACAAAATACTAGGTTTTAGAACAAATTATTTCAGGTTCTCATTGGAGAAAACACAGAAAAGCCATAACGCCTGCTTTCCATTTTTCAATTCTAAAAGATTTCATTGCTGTTTTTGATTCCAATGGCACCAACCTGATTAAAAGGCTTAAAGGAGAAGTAGGAAAAGATAGCACTGAAATTTCAAAAGTTGTGTCGTTGTATGCACTCGATGTCATTTGTGGTATATTATATTTTAATTTAAATATTGGTTTAATTATATTAATTTCAGAAGCTACAATGGGAGTGAGAGTAAACGCGCTGGAACAGGAAAATTCGGAATACATCAAAAGTGTCAAGGCACTTTGTAGCATTATTGTCGATAGGATTTTTTCACCATTGCATCCACTATTGTACCCTATTACATGGAATTATTATAAGGAAAAGCGAGCGCTCAAAGTAAGATTTTTTTAAAAACAATTCCACCAGCTACATTATCTAATCAAAGGTAGTGCATGCCTATGTTGAAGACGTTATATCTCAGAGAATCGAAGAAAAAAGCAAAAAAAATCTCAACAAAGACCGACATAAAATGGAAGAGGATTTCGGTCTTAAAAGACGTCTAGCATTTCTGGATTTGCTATTGGAAACCACCATCGATGGACAATTACTTTCGAAAAGGGATTTAAGAGACGAAGTGAACACATTTATGTTCGAAGTAAGTCCAAATATAGTCCTAAATATCATCGAAATATAATATTTAAATTTCTAGGGTCACGATACAACTTCAACAGCAATTAGTTTTTGTTTGCTGATGCTCGCCACTCATCCAGAAGCCCAGGAGAAAGTAATCAAAGAACAGATTGATATTTTTGGAAGCAATTTAAAAACTGCAAGTCCCACCTATAACGAGCTTAATGAAATGAAATATTTGGATTTGGTTATAAAGGAAACTCTTAGACTTTTTCCATCGGTGCCATTTTTTGGGAGAAAATTGTCCAATGATATTGAGTTTAGTAAGTTACTAATAATTGATTTTTTTTTTAAATAAAATAAAGATTTTAGAGGGCAATCTGTATCCTAAAGGCTTAACAGTAATGATTATTCCATACGCATTCCAAAGAAATCCGAATATTTTTCCAAATCCAGAAGAGTTTATACCTGAGAGGTTTCAAGATTATAATAACAAATTTCCTTACGCCTACACACCGTTTAGTGCTGGACCTAGAAATTGTATAGGCGAGTTCAAAGTGCTTTTAACTTAGTTAAAAAGTAATGATTTTAATGATTTTGTAGGTCAAAAGTTCGCTATGCTAGAAATGCTCTCCACTGTTTCGAAAGTGATAAGAAATTTCAAATTAGCACCATCAAAGCCGGAACACAAAATTAAGATTGCAGCCGAAACTATTTTAATTTCCGCCAATGGCGTCAGGATATCGCTTGAAAATAGGGAATGTTGATGAAATGAATTGTTAAAAAAATATGTTAAGATTAGTTGTCGATTTATAGATTATGACACAAGGTTGTTTCTTTTGGAAAAGCATCTACTTGAATGGGTTTATTCAAACGCAGATCTTCAGTGCTGTTGTCTTGATATTTCTGTTTGTTTTCAAAAAGCATTTATTTAGCAAGATAAATACAAAAATGAAAAATTTCAAACTTGATAACTGTATGCTTGATCAAGGTTGCTTAAAACGAGGTTGCCTGATAACTTTCATGACGTCATCTGTAAGCCTCAACATAATGCAAGTGTTCATAAGACACTCCAGATGCGTCATCAAGGTACCCATTACCAGACAACCTATGAACTTTAGGAACCTTGATGCTTGATAATTATATCTGACAACCCATTGTCAAGGAACTGGTTTTGATATCAAAACAAAGGCGGAAGGGCATTGCGATGAGATCCAAAGTGTTTTTTTTTTCAGAAAACTGGAAATAGATCATTGATGTACCTACCTAGCGTGCTTTTCTAGACCAGACCAGATATCATGTATACAGTTTCATATCTCAGCAGATATAAGAGTCGTACTGTAGCAAGTCACACCCAACTTGGAGAGAAAGTCTTTAGACTTGTACCCTCGAGGAGCTTAAGGCTGTGGAGACTAACCTCTGCCTGACTGCATTGCGGTGCGCGTAATTTATACAAGAATTATTGCTACCGTCAGCAGTCAGTTAATTTTCTGTAGTACAAGCGCCAAATTCATTTTATTTTTATAGTCTGTGGGCTTATAGACATTTATGAGTTGACATTGGCCATTGCCCATAGATTAAGGAACATGAATTAAATAACAGATAAACCTATTAAAAACGACTTAACTTTATTATTTACATTTTATTTCTAATCTTAACTTTTCGATACAAATCAAAGTGCAAAGTAGATATTTGAAAATATGAATCTACTACCTACGAGTTTCGAAAAGTATGTAGACATATTGTCATAATTGGTACAGTAGAGGGTGTAAAATATACCCAAATATATTTGGTATATCCGGGGTGTTCATTTGAAACCGAACCATCCAGGGCCGATCCTAGCAGGTGTGCAGCGCGTGCCCCGCACGAGGGCGACCAAAACTAGGGGCGGCCACAGGCCGCCTATAATTCTGTCATTCAAGATTATTATTATTATTATTGTTTTGAAAAATTTTCTCACTTTTTCGAAAAGTGGTGTTACTTCTCCGAAATAGCGGGCTGTGCCAAGCTATTTCAGAGTCTACCGCTGGAATTAAGAAATGATCTGACTATATTACAAGTTTTTATGATGACAGACTTTTGAATATTTGTGTGAATGTGTGAGTTGATCCCGAGCTGCTTAAGGTGCGAATCGAACATGTCAGGTGTAATGCCTGTGGTGGATATAACGAATGGTATGACAGTTACTTTTTTTTGTTTCCAGAGCCTCTGAACTTCTATGCCCAATTCTGTATACTTTGATATTTTTTCGTTATATTTGTTTTGAATCATTGGGTATGGCTATGTCTATGAGATAGGTGATCTGTTCTTTTTTATTTTGGAAAACTATGTCTGGTCTATTGCATGTTATTGTTTTATCCGTGCGTATTTCTACATCCCAGTATAGTTGGTATCTATGATCGTGTTGGGGGCATATTTATAGTATGGTGTTTCTTCTGTAATTAGTTTGTAAGTTTTTGCGAGTGCCTGGTGAATAATTCTTCCTGCCATGTTAGGTCTCTCGGTGTAGTCTCTACCTGCTAAGATTTTGCACTCACTGGTAATATGGTCTATGGGTTCTTTAAATTGATGACATTTTCTGCACGTATCGGTATGTATGTTAGAGTCTTTTATTATATAATTTTGGTAGTTAAGTGTGGCTATTACTTGATCCTGAATTGCAAGGAGAAATCCCTCAGTTTCAGGAAAAAGCTTTCCATCTTGGAGCCATTTATATGAGTGTGGCTTTGATATATGTTTCTGCTATGATGTACCTATGCTTTCCATGTAGCTGTTTTGATGTCCATGTATTGATTTTTTGTTCTATATATTGAATTGGGATAAAGGTATCCGCCGAATGGCTGGTTGTGGATAGATCGAGTGGCGTATAGTTCTTGTCTGCCTTGCACACCGCTTGGTGGAGAGATGTTTGTTTATCAAGAAAGTATTTTCGTATTATTATTATTATTATTATTGTTAACAGCAGTAGGCGGTTTAAAGAAAAACCGATGAGACTGCCGTATTTGTTTAGACAGCTATCGCATTCTTAGTTTTGATTGTATGGTCTATAGACAGTAGTGCACAAAGGAGGTTAGGGCCCAGATTGTCATTTCCTGGTCGAGGCGATTCTTAAACTGATTTTTGGAGGTAGAGTTTATGGTCTCAGCGCTCAGGCGGTTCCAATTGTAAACAACTCTATTCTTAAGGAAATTCCTCCTCAGGAGCTTATTGCATCTTTCTTTAGAAAGCTTTTGATCGTGTCCTCTCAGATTTATGTTGTGGCTTGGGTGGAAGATGTCTCTCAGGCTACAGGCATAGTGACCGTTGAGTATTTTATGTATTTCAATGAGATCACCTCTGATTCTCCTGTCTCTTAAAGTTGTTGAGGTTCAATCTCAGGTGCCATTCCTCATAGGACAGATTTTTAAGTTCCTGCGGTAATCTGGTTATTCTTCTTTGAACTCTCTCAATCTGTTCTATGTCTTTAATTTAGTATGGATTCCAGATCGTTTGGGCATATTCGAGTTTTGGTCTTACATACGACTTGTAAAGTTTCAAGATCATTTCCTTTGATAAGTCTTTAAAGGCTGTCTGAATAAGGTAGATCATTGAATTAGCCTTTTTGGACATTTGTGTGATACGTGTATCCCATTTCAGGTCATATGTTAAAGTGACTCCTAAGTCTCATTGTTTCGTTACTGGTGTTATTTCCGTTTGTTCAAAGAAATAGTTGAAATTGGGATTGTTTTGACCAATATGAAGGACAGTGCATTTGTAATCATTCAGAGGCATCCCCCACTTATGTGTCCTAGCTTTAATGTTGTTAAGGTTCATTTGTAATTCAACCTGATGTAGCAGCGGATTTGTGTATAGGTAGGTGTCCATCATCAGCAAATGTCGCATTATTCGTGTGAAGCCCTTGATAGAGATCACTTATGTAAGTTATAATCAGCAGCGGGCCAAGGACTGAACCCTGAGGAACACCGCTGTATACTTTGTGCTCCTTTGAAAGTGAGGAATCCACACGTACAATCCACACGTACTTGGAAGGTACGTACAGTGAGAAAGCCTTCCAACAACCTCAGAAATTTACCTCTAACTCCAAAATGTTCCAATTTATAAAGCAAAAATTCTGTTGGCACCTTGTCGAATGCTTTTTCAAAATCAAGGTAAATGACATCAATTGGTTTATGGTTGTCGTCAGCCAGGGTCCACTCATTTAGTCTGGTTAGCAGGTTTGTTAATGTTGATTTTCCTGGGAGAAAGCCATGTTGTTCAGCAGGTAAAACATTTTCAAGTAGAAAATCAGTGAGTTCTTTGGCTACTATTTTTTCCATGCATTTACGTAGTGCACTTGTTAGACTGATTGGTCTATAATTTTCTGCATGCTGTTTGTTTCCTTTCTTGTATATTGGTGTTACCACAGCCCTCTTCCAGGCTAAAGGGAAATCTCCTGTGCTCATTATGGTGTTAAGCAAGTTGGACAAAGGCTCTTTCAGCACCTGTACATACACAGTTCTTGAGAAAAACTGGTGTGATCTCATCAGGCCCTGGACTAGAGTTTGGTTTCAGCGATGTGATGACGGTTTCGACTTTTTCTGCTGTGAATATGATGTTGATAATTTCAGTCCTGGAGTAGGTTTCCAAGGGAAGTGTGGGTTTATTTGTGTTCTGATCCAGTAATGTGTATACGCTTTCAAATTGCTCTGGAAAGCATTCTGCAATTTCTTGGTTTGTCTCAAATGGTTGTTGGGTTGCATTATCAATTATGTTAAAGTTTTTATGCTTGGAGTTGAGGGTGCGAGTTATGTATGCATATAATTGTTTGTCGTTTGTCAGTAGATTATGTTCATAAGTTTTTCTTGCCCTCTGCACGCTTTAGTTTTGTTGTTTTGTTGTTGATACCTCTGATAGTTATCTTCAGTTTTGGATATTTTATATTTATGTCACAGATTTCTTTTTAGCTGGATCTCTTTAAATAGGTACTTCTTTAGTCAGCCACAGTTTTTGCTTGTTAACTTTTTGAGATCTTATTGGTATGTTTATGTTGATTGATCTGTTTATTGCTTCGTAAAAGGTGTCAATATTTGTTTGATTTGCTACCTTATGTAACTCTTGCTGGAGTGAGTTGTTGACAGCATCATAGTCAGCTTTCCAGAACTGTCTCTTGTAAACCTTGTGAGTTGGCTGAGTTATAACTTGAAATTGCGTTGTGGCTGTAAATACTACATGGTCACCTTTTCCCAGCGGTGCATGTTGGTGAATATCGAAAATTAGTTTCTTCTCATTTGTTATAAGTAAGTCTAGAAGTGATTGCTGGGCATTTCTAATTCTTGTTGGGAAATTAACATGTTGGTGTCCTCTGTGGTTTTTGTAACTCTCCAGGAAGTCATAACTGCACTGGTTGTGTGGATGAATTACTAGTTTGTCCCAGGTGATTTCAGGGTAATTGAAGTCTCCCATGATAAAGACAGGCTCTTTTAATGTCATAGCACTTTTAATAGCTCGTATCAGTCCTAAGTTAAGCTCTACGGTTGTTTTTGGCTTTTTTCTATATACACAAGCCACTAGGAACCTAAAATTGCTGATTTTAACTTCAAGCCATTCAAGTAAAACTTTTAACGAATTTCTCAAAATGAAACTACTTCTAATAAAGAAATAAGCTGAACTTCAAAAAACTCCTGAAAAATGAAAATAAACCCTGATCTCCTGATAGCATAAATAGAAAGTTTAGTGCACAGTCAATGTGTAGGCTCACGCATAATAATGTTTTAACTCTATAGGTACACATCCATCATAAGATCGCATAATTTTTTATATTTCCCAAATACCTACTTCTGCTTTATTTTTCAAAATGTTTATTTTTGTTCCCGATTCACCTAATTCTGCAAGAATAATTACTAACCGTTCAACAGAACTAGTTGAATACTCCCACTAACAATATTACCAACTTTTTTGGTATAGTATTTCCAAACTCAATTGGAACACGGTATACCAACTGGTGGCTGACTAGTCACTGAGAATTTCCATAAGAAATGCACTGCTACTAGTCAGCCACCAGTTATAATTTATGTTCACCTGGTTCCAATTAACTTTGAAAAAACTATACCAAAGACTTCCAAATGCAGGTGGGTATGTTATACCGTGGGTAAGTATTACGACTAGGGACTGTAGTGTCTTGACTTTCCAAAGGGCCCTATTTTTCACTCTCGTACCTAGGCCCAAGCCAAGTCCTACTTAGTTTAGGATAGTGTTTGTCATTATTGATCACCGCTCACCCGCATTCAAACAACTTATAGAAAACAAGTATGTTGATATGTATGTAAAAGTTTTTTTCAACCCTAAACGCCCAAAAACGTTCACTTTGAGGCTCGAAATGAAAGCTTTTGAGCGGGGCACCAAAAAAAAATCTTTGACCACAGGTACCTACGTAAGGGTGCTATATCTATATGGGGCGGCGCAAATGTTCTTCTTTGCACGCGGGCGGCCGATATCCTAGGATCGGCCCTGGAACCATCTTCAACTTTTTGACTCCTGGCCCACCCAGTCTTAAGTACTTAAATCGAAGCTTCCAATTGTTTGAATTAACTAATTCTGAATCTGTTATAATCTTCTCTGAAAGCCGCAAATACCTTTTCTGGAGTAAAATATTCCTCAAGAAGTATTTTTTTTCATGCATCATTATATAGGGATATATTGCGGGTTTCAAGTGAGCACCCATAATATTTACAGAGGTGTATAATTGTGTTTATTCCCATTTATGTCTCTGAATTCGAACCATAACACCATTTACAGATTTCAATACTGCTTCGGGTGACACCACCATTTTGTGAGGCGGATCAGTTGGATACAACTCGAAGTTTTTGATTATGCCCGATATCACACTCTTCATTTCCAAAACTGCAAATCTTTGTCCTAAAAATAATTTGTTTAATTTACCCAACTAACACAATAAAATACTAGTGGATACTCACCAATACAGTTTCTTGGTCCAGCACTAAAAGGTATATACGAATATGGAAGTTTGCCAGTTGAATCCAAAAATCTTTCAGGATTAAATTCTTCAGGCTTTTCATAGTAGTCAGGATCACGGTTAATTCCGTAAATGAATAAAGTTATCATGGATCCTTTAGGAATGATATGACCTGCCAATTTGAAAAAATCATACTTAAAGAACAAAATAGACGCAACAAAAAAGAATCTTTACCTTTATAGTCAATATTTCCAGTAGCTAATCTTCCTATTAAAGGCACTGATGGATACATCCTTACGGTTTCTTTTATTACGAGCTCTAAATATTTCATGTCTCGAAAATCCTGGAAAGTTACTGGTCTGTCTCGATTTTCGCCGAAAATTTCTCTCTGTTCATCCCGCACTTTTTTCTAGAAAAATAATAAAATTTTAAAATATAAGTTTCTTAGCCTGAGATAACCCATTCTCAGTCAAAAATGTTTCTGCTTCATTTAATTTTCTCAAAAAGGTTTAAGAAATTACTTACTTGAACATCTGGATGGTTTGCCAATAGGAACAATGCAGATGATATAGCCGATGCTGTAGTATCGTGACCCTAGAATAATTTTCTTATAAAATCCTATTAATTTAATAAAATTCTGTAATCTACCTCAAACATAAAAGTATTAACTTCTTCTTCAATGTCCTCTTGACTCAATGGCTGACCATCGACAGTACAATTCAGCAACAAATCCAAAAACGCTAACTTCCTCTTTCTGCCCAAACTATCTTCCTCTAATTGTTCAAGGTTTTTATTATTTTGCAATTCTTCTTTCCTCTTTTTAATAACCGAATTCGTGAATCCGTGCATGATTTTTAGATTTTCTTCCTGCTTCTTATAGTCTTTGGTTAATTTGAACAGGATATCTTTACCTTTCCAAATGGAAAAGCCCCTAGCCATTGCAATTCTGGAAAAATCTTTTACCGCAAATACGTAATCTTGGTTTTTATTGTTTTGTGATTCGATTCTTACTCCCATGGCAGTTTCTGAAAAAAAATTACAATGTATCTTTAGTATTCAACTAGTTTCCCATTATAAATCTTACCACAAATAGTATCCAGAGCACAAGCGGTAACGTATTCATAAATATCGATTCCCGGTTTATCCATAGCCTCTTTTTCCAATATCTTGATCAATACTTGCAAGTTTGACTCAAAAATATCCACAAATTGTTCCAAAATCGAAAAATGAAACGCTGGCGTTATGATCTTCCTACGTTTCCTCCATTTTGGACCTAAACCAAACCAATGAGATTTAATCAATTTACAACAAAATTTAGTATTTTACCTGGAGCAATCAATAATCCAGTGCCCAACCATGGAAGAAAGTTATCATAATCTATAGATTTGTTTAGAATGTTGGTTGAAGATGACGACAATATGAACTCTGTTAAGTCATAATTCTTAACAAATATTGTCCATTTGTTGCCTAATTCCACATAAACCATTTTCTTTGAATTGTTTGTGAGTCTTGTAAGAGTATTGAAGATTTCTGAAAATGCATTGGGTTATTATTAGTTAGAATAGTTAGATACAAAAAACTATTCTAATAGGATTGATACATACACTAGGTATGTTGTGTACTTACCAGTTAAGGCCCCAAACTCCAAAACGCACCCCAAAAATGGTATTCTGGGTGCATGCGGTAACCAATCACATTTTCTTCTTGCTCTTATAACGTCCGAGTAAAAATAAGCTAAAAAGCTTAGCAAAACTACCGCCAAAGAAATTAAAACTTGCGTTACCGAAAACAACATTGCTGCTAAAGTTCAAGATTGAAAATGAAATAATTTAACTTATATATATATAGATGTTGAGTAATACATCTGCTTGTAATGTTATTGACTGAAGATAATGAATATTAGGCCCAGTCATCTTAAGAGAGGACGCAATTTATTTACAATATATTTCGGCTTAATTTTTAATAAATTTACAATTCCAAGTAGGTACTCTTAAGAGGCAAATTTTCAGACAAAATAAGATGCCTAATCTTATCTTCGCAATCTTTAATAAATTTTCAATTAGTGATTTGTTATGATCGAACTGATCGAAAAGTGCGGAATACATGCATTCGAATGGAATGGAATCAAAATTTACGAATATTTAATAATAAAGTGGGTAATTTTTTATTTAAATATGAGTTTATTTAAAAATAGAATAGGTATACTAGTAGGCATTTATAAACATGTCTAAGTAGGTACTAAATACCTACTTCTCACGAAAAGCTTTGATTTTTGCTTGGAGTTTTTTACTTTCTCGAGTCATTTTTTCGATTTTCTTCTACAACTGCAAGGTCAGTCAGGTTTCCTTCTTCCCAACAAAACATGACAGCATCTCTTGCAAACTGGTTCTCGCTCTGGAGATGGCCACAAATGACTGGAAATGGTGGACATGGACTTCCAGGTGAAAGGTGAAATTACATATGTGGCAATTCCAAAAAAACTGTTCATGATTCGACTGAATCTTCAAGGCAGGGAAGCCCCGGGGGAGCCTAATGCCATAGTTGTCCTGGACCCCTTTTGTCGCACTAATATACTATTTATGGTAAGCGTTTACAGTGGTGCCTTCGTAGCCGGCGAGTGAAGTTTGAATTAATGGATAGTTGACGGTTTTGGCTGTACAAGTGTAGTTTCGAGTGGACTAGGCCTACCGGGGATACCACTTAAAAAAAGCACCGACAGCTCGTACCTTAAGGGTGGTGTGGAAATTAGGCTTATTGAAGTTACTATTGGCACACTTAAGTTATTGAAAATAAAAGTTTTCCACAACAAGAAACTTAAATTATAAACTTTTTGTTAAATACAAGATTTGTGAGGAAAGAATCTGGAAAAAACACCAGAATTATGTAAAGTCATGGTAAGAACTTCAAAGAAACCTGGACCCCCAATGTGGTAAGATTTTACCTTTTACTGTTTGTTGTCTAGTTTTTTTTTTTTTTTTTTTTCATTTTGGACACTATGAAATCTTAAAAGCCTTTACCTACTTGTTGGAAGTGAGTTCTTCAATTCCAATGTCCAGGGACAAAAATCAAATTGGGAAAAAATTCCTTTCCAATGTTTTTAGTTTGGGTTAGTTCTTCCAGAGGAAAAGATGTTTGATTCTGCCTCTAGAATATCTAAGACTTACAGATTGATTTTGAGCCTCCCAGAACAACTTCCAGATTCATAATATAGGTTGGGAAAAATTGTTTCTAATATTGTTCCATTTTGGTTATGGAAGTTGTATTTTCGAGTAATTCAAGGGCAATAAGGGCCTTTTACACGAGTTTCCAGACTTTAAAATTGGAAATTTAGAATTTTCCGCCTTATTTTATTTAAATTTTTGTCTATTACAGGATCTTGAATTGTTTTTTATTCGTAAATTTTGAGCTTAATTACATTAAAATTGCCACCTTTCTAGCTGCAAAATGCTTGAAGCTGGATGAAAAGAATTTGATTGGCTTTAATTAAAGCCCAATTACGTTAAGATCGGATTAAAATTAACAAAGTTGTGAGGCAAAATGTATGTTAGTGTCATTTTCCTGATAAAAATCAGTCAAAAAACTTTAAAGCTTTGCAGCTGCAAAACTATTGAAGCTGGATTGAAATCATTCACAGGAGATTTGTAGAGATTTTATTTGGCTTCAATTGAAACCTAATTACGTTTAGATTTTTTCAACGTTTATCTGTTTCTACCAGAGCTGTGGACTACTGACTGAGCTGTAGCTTTTGGTAATGTGTTCCATGTAGGTATTCATAAGCTACCTAGTGTGAAAAGTAAATATATAGTTTCGTACTAAAACAAGCTAATCAAACTAATTTTGGTAATTAAAATTATTTTTATTTCTCAAGCTACAAGTATTATTTTTCCGGAAAAATCTTATCCTGCCTTCTTAAGACTATATAGTTTCAACATTGTCTCTGTACCTACCCAAGTCCTATGTGTCTTGTTTTATTCTCGCATTCGCAGATTAGTGCGATCAAGGGATCTTAATAAATTTCCAGTGGTTTTTGAACAAAATATGAATACCTACTGCAGTTTCTAGTTCCTAGAGTATAAGTGAAAATTTTATATTCGTATGATGATAATATGAAATTAAATTAGGTAAGGAACATTGATGGTGGCGATTTTGTGTTTTTTTGTTTTCATCAATTCAACTTTTGAAAATGTATAGCTTAAATAGTAGCTTTCCGGTTGCTGGTATATTTTCCACGACTCGGTCGTCCTGGAGTTACATCGGCCCCCGATGTTATTTCGTCTTCTTCCATGTCTGGATAAGCTGTGTCTGGATCATGGTCATCATCATCGTAGCTTATCCATGGTTTTGAAAACTCAGAACATGTAGATGTTTTCACGGGCCCTTCATGACAACCAATCTTCATAACATCGTAAGTGTTGTTCTCCTTTACTTTGATTATCTCATAGGGATCTAGAAACTTTATCTTCATTTTGAGCTCTGGCGCTTGTTGAGTTCGTTTAAGGGCTACTAACGGGTCAATTCTGTGCACATCTGTAAGCAAATCCATAAATTTCTATAAGCCTATAGGCACTGCAAAACGCATCGATTGCCAAAAACTCCATGGGAAATATTTACGATCCTATAATATATTCTGTAATCTACAGGAAGTGCAGAATTATAAATTGTTTTTAGGCAGCTATAGGCTTATAGAAATTTATACAATTGCTTACAGATGTGCACAGAATTGACCCATAAGTCTCCCCAACTTCATAATATTTTGGCTCTTTCCTCTTTTTGTCATAGTAAGCTTTGTTTTCGTCCTGTATCTTCTTTATTTGATCTTTTGCTGTCTTCCGTAATTCGTCTCTAGATTCTTCAAATATTTTTATGGTTTCTTCTTCTATCATTTTCTTAATGTTTAGATCCCCTGGCTTATTCATTTTCACTCCAAACATAAGTTCAAATGGCTTCATGCTTATGGCTCTCTGATAACTAGACTTTATCATTTTCTGAACTGGTTCTATACATGTTTGTATCATTTTGTTGGATCGTCCTTGGAAAGTTTAGTTGACACGTTTGCAGTTATAGTATTTATTCGCTCAATTTGTACATTACTTTCAGGTTTTCCACTTGTTACTGTATGATGCTTAACTTTGTTTGCCTTACAGTACTTCTGAAATTCTTCACAGACCTCTATCTGATACGAGATTTTTAGGGTTTCCCAAAAAGGTTGCTTTGACATTCTAATTTGTTAATTACTTCACTCGAAGTAGTTGATTTTGTGGGATATAGGCATATAAATTTTGTAAAACTATCTATAATAGTTAAGACGTGTTTGTAGTTTTTATTGGTCGACTCTGGTGGACCTAGATGATTTATATGGTAGGAATTTAGCGGTATATAATCTTTTTCTAATGGGTGTTAAAAGCCTTCTTGTTTACCTTTCTTCCTATTTCCGAGAATGCATGGAACACAACAAGATATTATTTTTTCTATTTTACATTTTTCACTTTTGGAATAAAGTAATACTGCTTTAGAGCTTCTTCTGTCTTCTTCGCTGCAAAAATATCATCATCATATATCATTCTTATAATTTCGTTCTGCATTGCTCCAGGAATAACTAACAATTCACTTCCAGTCAATAATTTGTTATTTGTACTAAATATAATCTTTATAAGGCTTTTCAAAATATATAGTCTTTATAGGACTTTTCACACAAAATTTTCTCAACAGCTTTTAATTATTCATCTATTGCTTGTGCACTTTTGATTCTTGTGACTAGATTTTTTTCGTCTTGGACGTCTTGTATGGCCATAATCCGGTATCTTGATAATACATCTACATGTCGCATCCAGGTTCCTGATCGATGCTCGATCGTATAATCAAATTCTTCGATCAACAACGCCCATCTTGCTATTTTTGTTGATATATCTTTTTTCTCCATAGTCTTTGTGAGAGCTGAACACTCAGTTACTATTTTGAATTTCGATCCCAATAAATACACTCTAGATTTCCTTAACGCTTCTATTATGGCAACAACTTCTAACTCATAACTACTGTATATCTGCTCAGCGTCGTTAGTTTTCCTACTAATGTAATGAACTGGATGTAGCCCAACAAACACAGTACGTACTGAAGACGTATATGTCAGGTCCTTTTAACGTCGGTTCGTCGGGGATGCGAAACTACGTTTTGAGTACGTACTGAGGAAAACCACCTATTTAAAATATTATTTCTTCAAATCTTAACTTTTTTTAAAAACCGTTTACTGAATAAAAATGAATGTTGCCACCTTGTATGCGCCGTGAAGCGCACTGAAAGGGTACCAAACCGAACGGGAGCTAGAGAAGAGGCGATTAGGCATTAGAGAGACTAGAGAACAAGCTGAGGCTGGTCCGTTAGACGCGTATCGCGTGTCTGTAATTATTCAACATTCACTTTTTATTTTAATTTTGCAAAAAACTGATTGTTCAATCCAATTTGTTATTAGTGTGTGTGTCAAGGAGCGATCACCAGGTAAGTTAGATAATTATTATTTTGTTTGTGAGAGTTCAATTTATACAAGTATCATTTTTTCCATTTTTATGTTTTTTTTGTTTGTTTATAACATTTTTTTTATAACATGTGCATTGTTCATGCTGTAAACAACACCGATAAAGAAGTGAATTAAAGCCTAAGAAATTATGTGCTGTCTTTTTGTGCTGAGATTTCGATTTTGTGGATTTAGAGCGTGTATTAGTGCCTTGTTGAATTTACTAACATTTTCCTACCCTGACGAGAGAATATCATAATATTCCTAACAAATTGAAATAATCAATCTAGAGATATTGGCTCAAAAACAACTATAGCTGTGAGTTTACGTAACCAGGGACCTCAGTACCTGCCACAGATGGGCTAACTAACCAAAAACTCTTCAGTATTGAATATAGGTAGTGTTGATTGAATGTTGTGTGTGTAATTGAAATTTTAACACAAAGACAAAGGATGTTACCTAATGTAAACTTTTATTGACTTGATTTTTTAATTAATTTCTGATCATAATATATTTTTAAATAGGTAATATGCAATTTCCAAGCAAAAGAAAGGTTGCATATCGTCACGAACTTTGTAGCAATATTGCACCATAACCATATTTTGATGCGTACTACAGTATCTATGTCTCTCGGGTTCAACACCTTGTAAAAATATAGGCAAAACTGATGGCTTTTCCGCCATTATTCGTTTTAAATGAATAAAGACTGTCTTTTCCTTATCCTCCCATGCAAATTTAATTACTATTTTTCCTCAAAAGGTCACTCAATGGTTTTGCAATAAGGGAATAATCCTTAATAAACTTTCTAAAATAACCAGTTAAACCAAGAAAACTTTCAACTTGTTTCAATGATAACTCTGGAAAATTCAAAACTGCTTTAGTTTTCAATTCTAACGGATATAACTTACCATTTTGAATATGATGACCTAAAAATTCAATTTTTGTTTTCAAAAACTTAACTATTTTTTTGTTAATTTCAAGCCTATAGTCTTTATATGTATTTATATACAATTTCCAATTTTTCGATAGCGTAGGGGAGGGTGGGCCACCATGAGACGCGTTTACCATGAGACAGTCGCCATTATTTTTTAATAACGTAGGCTATTTGTCTCCATTTCACAGTACATCAAGTATTAAACATGTTAGTTTTATTTCTGTTGCCAGAGAAGCTGCACGTATGCGCCCCATATTTTTTTGCCGGTTTCGATTTGTTTTCGCCATGGTGAAATTTCTTTTGCTGTAAGTTCAGTACTTCATCAATCGTTCCCAATAATATTTTTTCAATTTTTTCTGAGGCTTCCAACACAACAGGTGGAAATTAATTTCATTGTTTATGTATATTACGAGTCGCTTTTTCACGTTTTACCAAAATATTGCGGTTTGTAACTCAGACCTACCATGGGCTACAATGAGACACGAAGTTTGGGCCACCTTGAGACATGTCTCAAATGTTGAGTTGTTCAAAACATGTCACGGGAACCCAAGAGAAAATCTCAAAAAGGCCTGTATAGTGCCGAATCAATAGAAAGGGATGTCGAAGATAAGATTAAACATAAATTATGCTTCTAAGTAATGCAGCAGAGAAAAACAACGTGAAACATCAAACATTTGCAAGATATGTTGAAAAAACACAAAATAATAATGAAGAAAAGTTATATTACCGCCCTCGTTAGTCGTTACGATATTATTTTTGAATAAACCTTATTTTTCTTCTTTTTTCTCGGGTTTTATGTATGTCTCAAAGTGGCCCACCCTCGGGCCCACCTCATGGGCTACCTTGAGACAAAATCAGATTTTTTGGATTCCTCTATAAAATTAAATAAATAATATTGTGTTAATATTTTATTCAAAAAATGTGTGCAATAAGATGAAAGATTATGAGGCTCACTCAAACTGAAGCGAAAAAATTAAAGTTACCAATTTTATCCCCAAAAAAGTAAAAACTGTCTCAACGTGGCCCGCACCCTCCCCTATGTACATCCTCCGCAGGAATGGAATAATCAAATCATCCATAATGGTTTAAACATCTGATTTATGAATTTTTGAAAAAAACACTTGTAGAATTACATAGACCAACAAAAACTTTTCTAAATTGATACTGACCATTGATGTATTGTAGGTATGTAATAATGGCGTATATTTTCTACTGTTTGCATGGCTCCAAGCTCACATGAAAAAATCCATTTTTCAAATCAATCGTTGAAAATATTCACAAGGGTAACGAATGAAAATTTTGTTGATACGCCGAAAATCTATACATACACGTTGCGAACCATCTTTCTTCCTTGTTTTTACCACTTGGCTTCTACAATTCAGATGTGCATGGTTCATTTATTCCATTTTCCAACCATTCTTCTACTTATTGTATATCCACTATATCTCTTTCAGGATAAGGTAAGAGTCTAGGATTGTGATAAATTGGTTCTTCTAACACTTGACAATTATTTTCAGTTCAACATTTGTAGTTTTGATTTTCTCAGATATAGTTTCAGTTTTATCTACAAGCGTTTGGTTATGACGTTTTTCTAGTATTTGCGAGTTATGCCATGAGACTCAGCAAGCACGAAACATCTACAGGCAGTTTTGCGTTTTTCTTCCTAAATCCACTGCAGGTTTTGTTATGTTACATTGTAAAGAAGTAGGTACTGAAGAATTCTAATTGCGAGTTTGAAATGTCTCATGACTGTTCTTTTGTTATATTACGTTGAGTCGACCGCAGGAGATTTAAGAGACACTTATAATTTAAGGAACTATCTGAATTCTATTTGCACATACTGGCAATACCTATTGCAACTTGCGTTCTGTAGAATATAAACTGGATAGGTTCTACGAGATATCGTCTAAAAACCTGTATAAAACGTCGGATAGCTAATTATGTCTCCCCTTTTTGTCGAATGGAAGTTCCGATTCAATTTCTACAGAATGTTAAAATTGATGTCGATATCACTTCGATAGTTCATTACAAACGATCATATTCTCCCGATGTAATGAAGAAAAAGAAGATGTTTTGTTTTACTACCCTCCCTATAATCTCTAACCTCGCATCGCATTAGCCGCATGACTTATGGTCCTTCTGGCTCTTGAATAACGTTTCAATTTTCAATACATTTTCTGTACTTCCTATTTTGCCATTGGGTATTGCGTGCAGAACTTGGGTTTTTGGTAATTTCAATTATTTGGAACTACAACTTTTAACTTGAACACTAACTTCTAACTTCGTACTTTATTACAAAAATGGATTAAATAAACGTAGTCATTACACTTCTTTGTGTCGACGTAATTTTCGGGCCGTCGTTGTGCACCCTCGTAGTTATCTTCTTCTTGAACAACTGTTTTTCAGTTGCTAATCTACCTTCTTCTCATGACACTCATAATACTGGTCATGTACACCTTTACTGAAGGTGCCAACTGCACCGGTTGCCGGTATATTTCCCACAATATGTACTTTTATTACAAAAATTAATCATCAGAGCAATTATCATTTTAACCTTGTCTTTACATACTTCCATTGACACAAAATATACTATCAATTAATATCAATTGAGGTGTAAGTCCCAAAAAATGCAAGGTAATATTATTAAATATACTATCATTATACTATATTTGCTCATTAGAACTTAACTCAAAAAAATAAAAACTTCTGCCTTCTTATCATGCATGGATTTTTTCAAAATATCCGAATAAATTTTATGAGTTGGCTGGGAGTTTCTATATATGGTAAGGTTGTTAAACTGAGGAGAAGAAAAATAAAAACCATGTTACACTCCTCGGTTTTCAGAACAAAAATCATAAAGATTGAATATCTCATCCGTTTTTTTTGGTCTAATAACCGAGTGCAACAAACCTGTCTGAAATTAAATTTTCTTTATTCATAACATAACATTCGTTTAGTTAAGTTGAAACGGCCTCTCAAAGAGTCAGTTGTTGCAGCTCTTTCAACAAATCAGCTTCCCCTTTGAGTTTTGTCAACTGATTCGCCTCCAAAGTTTTTCCGGAAGCTTGCTCTTGTTTAAGTTTTTCAATGGCATCA
This sequence comes from Ceutorhynchus assimilis, assembly GCA_917834065.1. Classification (NCBI taxonomy): domain Eukaryota; kingdom Metazoa; phylum Arthropoda; class Insecta; order Coleoptera; family Curculionidae; genus Ceutorhynchus; species Ceutorhynchus assimilis. The sequence continues at coordinate 35,348,853 of OU892283.1, read as the reverse complement.
AGTTTCTAAAACACGAATTTCGTTTCGTAAAAGAAATAATGGAAATAAATCAAAATCCCACCTTTTTGATATTCTTCAACTTCTTGTCAGTTTCTGGGTCTCCTGTAAGTGCCACTTGTACACTACTAACAACCGGAGCTGTTTTACCTTCGCCTGCTTCGTTTTGGTTCAATTTTTTAGCTTCTCTTTTCTTTTTGTTTTTCAAGGCTGCCTTAGAAGGAGCATTATTTGATCCTAGAAAAAAACTATGTTAAAACTACTTGCATCAAAGAAAAGCTTCAAAATAACTTTATTTTATTGGTAACTTACCTACCCTATGAGCTTCTTCATCATCATCGTGCAACTTAAAGTTAACCGTTGGACGGTTCCTAGCAGACGGAGGCCTGTAAGCCTCTTTTGAAGCTTGAGGCTGGCTCGGAGCTATACCTTCAACTTTTTTACTAGTGATTTGCGGTTCTTTAAATGCCAATTTAGGAGCGGGCTTCCAAACAACATCGTACAACTCTTCACCTTGAGGCCAGTGAGTTTCATACAGCAAAGAACCAGAATAATGCCACACCTTGAAACCGTTAGCGGTTCTTAATCTGGGAGCTGTGGTGGCTGATAGAAAATGTTCACCGTCTGCTGACCATCTAAGGAGAGTGGAATCTGATGCTTCACAACTACCTAGAGCAAAAAAATTGTCCAATTTAAAACAAAAAAACTGTTAATCTATTGAAAGTTTACCCAATTTCTTCTTGTTTACAGCATCCCAAATCTCAACTTGTCCACGCAAGTTTCCAAAACCTCCCAGAAGCAAAATATTCCCATGAGGATTATAATAAATGGCATTTCTAGCCCCAGTACCTAGTTCAAAAATGGGTTCACATTTTAAATTAAAAAGTGTGGCTTTTGCTGGCATAAATCCGTAAATGACGCAGAATTCCTGGTTTTTAGGTGACCATTCCACACTATAAATTGGACCTTCTTTATCTGAAAATAAGTTCCTAGATGCTACTTATTTTTTTAAAATAGTTTTTGACTTACTCATAGTCACTATAGCAGTTTGTCCATTCAAACCAATAAAATGTAACCCTTGTTTGCCATAATATGAACCTCCAGTTTTATCTACTTCAGTTGAAGTAAGCAATAAGGCATTATTGCCTTTGGAATTCCATAGAACCTCAACAGTGTCAGCTTGAAAAAAGCTTTTGCTAGCAACAGCTTGCTGAATGTCAAAGTTAGGATATTTAAAAAGCCTAGAGAAATATTGAATTACAAAGACATTTTAAAGTGACTTTATTATTACCTTCCAAATGATGGTGGTTGAGCACTCAAAGTATGACACAAAATAAAATAAGTGCCAACATTTGGAGATAGTTTATAAGAAACCACCTTCAAGCCGCTTATTCTAGTTACAATTCTTTCAAAATTTAAATCCTCATAGAACACTACATCATTATTGACAAGTCTCGTGAATAGTTTTTCGTCATTGCTCCATTGAGGCTCCCAATTTACTTGTTTCTTTTGAGTGAAGCTCTTGACCAAATCTCCCCCTTGAGTTTTGTAAATTTTCAAATTAGGAGTTCCTTGCGGGTTAGCATTGCTAACGGTAAAAGGTTCCCAGGTCATTAAAAACGTACTCTGAGGCGAAAAAGCTAAATGATATGCCTTTGTGTTTTCGATCGTTGCTATTGGACGCCATTTTTCGGTTTCCAAAATATTTATACTGAAAATAGACTAATGAGGTTTTTTTTTTTCAATTTTTGTTAGAAACTTACTTTGAGGCACTGGTATAGGCGAAATAAGACCCATCAGGGCTGAAAAGTATGGTTCTGCACGATTTGTTGTTGATTGGTGGAAATTCATCAAATCGTTTCAAGCTCGGTGGACCGGAAATTGATGTTATTCCAGCAGATCCTCTAGCTGAAGTAAAACACATAATAATATAGAGGGTGACTGACAAAATTTGCGAATAAATAATTGTTGAAATTAGGCGCTTAAGGGTCTTCAATTTTTTTCGAACTATTTCCGCTCTATTTTTCATTTTCTTGTCTATTCCAGGCTCTCGAATTTTCTTTATTATTTTCAAATTCCAATAATTCACCAAAATTTTCTATTTCAAGGTTTGGATTTTTGCACGCTGTCTTGTTGAAACATGGTAGAATCAAGCTTCGCAGCTGCTGTTGAAGCTATATTCAAATATTGTATTGTAAGGTAAGGCAAATGTATGTTAATCTAATTTTTGGAGAAAATTATATTTCCAAAAAAGGATGCTCAGGGACGTTTTACATTTTTTGAGGAAAGTGTTCAAGAAATGCACTTGTAAAATTTCTTGTACAGTACAGTAAAAAATAGAATTCGGTAAAAAAAATAGAAATTTCCATCTGCTTGCTCGAATGGTGATCTGAAGTTGTGTGCTGATTATGGTTATTGTTAAATAAATTAAAATTTAATGTTAATAAAATCAAATTTATGTTGTTTAAGCAGAAAAACAAGACTGTTCAAATGTAAAACTAAACAATGTAGGTATTCAACATGTATCAAAAATTAAAAACCTAGGACTTATTATTGACAATGGAATCAGTTGGTCGTAACACATTAAATATATTTCTAGTAAAATAACACCAATAATCAGTGTACTGTATAAAAATAGAAACTACCTTTTTTATAATACTAAGCTTAATATACACAGTGCTTTCTTTTTTATGCACTTCAGATATCTCATTTCTGTTTGGGGCACCTGTGGAGTAGTGAACCTAAATCTGATGCAAGTTTTGCAGAATAAAATATTAAACATTTTATTTAATTATAACCGATTAACTCGCACGGAAGACCTTTACAGGAACTTGTGAATCTGGAAACTAGATAAGGTACTGCGTTTAGGACAGTGCAAGCTTATGTACTGAATCCTTAATAAAACCCAAAAAAACAAATGTTAAAATATTCCACTCCAAAAATGGAACTAGCACCACCATATTTTGGTTAACGGGTTGAATGACCCTTGGCCCCACGCACCCAATACTCAAAATTTTGAATGGCACCACCCCTTTTGTGATACCTGAAATTAAATATTTTTGAGTATAACATTCGCCTGCACAAGATTTTTTTCAAAAAATATTAAATTTTAGGTATCACAAAAGGGGTGGTGCCATTAGAAATATTATATCAAAAATAGGTATAAGAAGTTATGAAAATTTTGTGGAGCAGCTACAATCATTTGTTAACCTTAAGTAATTATTATTTATACCAGAAGATATTATACAGGTTGGGGCACGAAAAACTTCCCACCCAGAGTTTCTCAGCTATTAGGTGTTTAATCAAAAATCGCTCAGACACGTCAATTTTTGTTTTTTGGGGGACACATTTTATTGGTATTTTCACCCCCTACCTGTCAACCCCTAAGTGGGGGTAACAGGTACCCCCAAAATTTCAAATGGAAAGAGGGGTCGATATGTCATTTGGTAGCTATTTTCATAAAGATTATATCCCCGAAGTTTTAGGTTGCTACTATTTACCCTGCCGAAATGGCGGCATGTCAAAGTTAGGATAAATGCTTTTTTTCGATAATCTAAACTGTATAGTTTTTACCTGTCACACCTATGCGTAGGTAACAGGTAAAATCTACACAGCATTTTTCCTAACTTTGACAAGCCGCCATTTCGACAGAGTTAATAGTAGCAGCTTAAAGCTTCGGGGATATAATCTTACTGAAAATAGCTATCAAATGACGTATCACTCGACCCCCCTTTTCATTTGAAATTTTGGGGTTACCTGTCACCCCCACTTAGGGGTTGACAGGTAGGGGGTTGAAAATATCAATAAAATGTGTCGCCAAAAAAAACAAAAATTGACGTGTTCGAGCAATTTTTAATTAATCACCTAACACCTGAGAAAACTTGGGTGGGAAGTTTTTCGTGCCCCACCCTGTATAGAAAAGTATAGTGTAACGTGTAAAGTATAAAAGTATAGTTTTAGTGAGTATTTAACCTAGACAAGCTGTCCAGTGGTATAGTTATTATTTGTCCTGCTCCTAAGCACTGTCCAGAGGTATTTGTTACCTGTATTTTGTAATTTATTACTTAGTGCAGGGTGATCTATTATAAATGTCACCACCTGCTAACTTTTTCATTTGACATTTTTGACAGAAGTGTCAAATACAAAAGTTTTAAGATATTCAGGCCTATGATGTATCCTGTCGTGTTATTTTAACGGCTGTGTTAAGGCTCAACATCTATTTCTGTCTCTATTTTGATGCATAGAATACTAAACAGTGACAGATAACTTAACGTTGCTGTTAAAATAACAGAAAATGATACATCATAGGCCTGATTATCAAAAGTTTTTAACCAAGTCAGTTTTAGGCATACAGGGTGCGTCAGAAAAGTGCAGGAGCATGAAATTATATTTTTTAAATGGCACACCCTGTATATTGTGCGCTTATTTATGACTTAGTCCCCTCTAACCTGATTTCAACGATATATGGTTTGATATGTTTATCTCTCGGTTTATCTCCAATAGTTATAGGGAAAAATGCAAAAATCCATTCCTAGGTCTCTCATGTTATTTTTTTAAAATTAATAGTAATAACTTAGACATCTGGATTTATTAAAATATTTCACATTGTATATTAATGAAAAAAATTTGAACAATAAACTGTTTATAAAAAAATTCTCTAAAGCTTAAATTGTATAATTTTTCATTTTTCAATATGAAATCTTGAAGGGGGTTTTCATGTTTTTCCCTATAAGTATTGAAGATAGACATATCAAACTGTATATTGTTGAAATCAGGTTAACAGGGACTAACAAATAGGCGCACCGCACAATATACAGGGTGTTCCATTCAAAAAAATGGTATAACTTCACACTGCTGAACTTTTTTGACGCACCCTGTATGCCTAAAACTGACTTAGTTGAAAACTTTCGACAATTTCTTGAAACTTTTGTATTTGACACTTTTGTCAAAAATGTCAAATGAAAAAGTTAAAAGGGGGTGACATTTATAATAGATCACCCTGTACTTATGATAAATAAATATTAAATTTTCGAAAAAATAAATAAAAAAAATCAAGTTGGGGAACTTTTGATGTTAAATTGACAGTGTCACTTGGATTGATTCACCTGTCAAGCATTGTCTGTTGAATATCTGGTCGAAAACTTTATATGAACGTGTTTTGAGATGTAGGGAGATACAAGTTTCCAAAAATGAATGATTTATTCAATTCAATTCAATTCTTTATTGTCTTAGATATTTTAATGAAAATTGGCATGTAATGTCTGCCCAGCGACTCTGTGTCTACGGGGCAACGGTAAGGGGAATGCAGTTGTAGAAAAAAAGGCTGATTTCATTCATAAAATACCCCGCTACGTGCGGAACTTTTTGGAAGTATCGGGTCTTCAAAAAAAAAAACCAATCAAAGATTGCTATGGTTTTTGAAACGTATGTCTTAGCAATATTTTTCTTTAATTTCCTCAATGAACTTTAATGTCAAAATGTCATGTCAAAAATCCTGTCCAATAAAGAAACAGTAATGCGACGTACGTTTTCGTAATCAAAGCAATCTTCGATTGGTTATTTTTTTGAAGACCCGATATAATATTGTATTGCAACTGGTACACAAAAATTGACAATGACCAAATCCCCGCCACTGGATATTTCAATATAAATCGATATTCCAAGATGGGAGGATACAATGATAGGAGCCCTGGCCAATAGGAAGACTTAAGGTGACGTTAGCCCACTGACAACCGCATGGTTCCCCGTGGCAATGGCAATTCTGCCAAAAACTCTACCAATCAGGTTAATCCAGGCTGAATGCTTGCCAAATTGACAAAAGCTGATGGTATCTTTGGAAAATGTTCATTTTTTATTGAAATTGAAGAAATCAGTTATTAAAATAAGAATAGATCTAACAACCACATTAGAGTCTTTAGCGTTTCATTATTGTTATCTATATTTTGTTTTAAAAAAATGGATTTTCACATGAACTATACTTCATGCCTAGTATTTTTGCTTTTTTATAATTAAACGCGGCAACATCGCACATTTACGTCCGAATTCCTTCCGTAGACTCAGAACCGCTGGGCAGATAGGTACTAGTATCCGAGCTAGTATCAAGGCATATTTTAATACACATTTTTTTTATTTTTCACCAAATTATTTTTGAAACTCCCAATCATTTCTAGGCAAAGTTGATCACTTGATTTTTTACAATCCGACATTTTTTTAAAGAAAACCATGCATCGGACTGTTATAAATCAAGTGATCGACTTTGCTTAGATGATTGGGGATTTCACGATCAATGAAGTAGTAAGAAGGTTTGGAACGGCCCCTCGCCTATCTACTCAATATGTATATTTTTGGCCAAGGTTAGAGAGATCCGTGACATTTTCTGCCTGACGTCACCCGATATTCCTACAGAAGTTTTATTAAGTGAATAATTTGTCGCAGGAAGAGAATCGCATTATTCGCGTTAAGCAATTTGGGGCTAGTTTATTCAATTTTCTAAATGCCTTTTTTCTTAGATTTTGGCTCGGATTTTGGCTTCATAATAACTCGGAATAGTTAAGTGTATGGAGTTTGGGGGATCCCAAAGAATCATTAGGACACAAAATCTAAACGTAAAAAAAATTGAAATTTCATCATTTTAGTACTAAGGTAGCTGCCTTATCATTTAGATTCCTGAAAACTTTGAAAGGTCATAACTTTTTTTCTATAGATAGAGAGCTGAAATTTTCAGCGATTCTTATCCCAGTGAGGGACTACAATTCCTGAAAATTTCAGCTCATTTGGACTTATAGTTCCAGAAATAAAATCGCGTTAAGCAATTTGGGGTGAAATTATCAATTTTCCGAGTGCCTTTTTTCATAAATTTCGGCTTCATATCTAGGAATAATTTAGTGTATGGAGTTTTGGGCCAGAGGCTCCCAAAGGAGGAAATTGATTTTTCCTGCATTTTAGAAGTATTTATTTATCTCAATATACCTAATTGATGAATCATCACTATGAAGTAATGAAAAAAAAGGTACCAGGGTAATGTAAACAAGCTTTTTCATTCTTTTCTTATCTATTTTAATATTCGTCATTCGGCAGTAGACTATTCAGCATGCAGGAATAAGCTATTAAAAAAATAATAATTATAAAAACATCTCAAGTTTAGTGAGCATTCTTGACCAAATTTTCTAATACATAAGTGATTAGTGTAGTGTACAAATTATTGTTTTTCGTAAGTACCAACAACTATTGATAACCTGCTGATCCTGCCCTTCAGTCACGCCACAGGTCCTAGAAAAATCCCTTTATGCACTTATAAACTTTCCAAAGGAATTTACCTTCTATTGTTGTTCAGGGGTGATAGGTACAGAAATCAGAACTTTGGTAAGCTGCTTCTAGTTGAGCAAGTTTGGCATTGGATTTTGAGTATTTGGCTGTGAAAGTTTCCAATAACTTCCTCTTTCAATGATTACCATTTTTTACCAATTGAAGTTGTGTTTCACTGACATCCAGGACAACAATTCGTGGTTCGATTATTTCTTTCTGGTAATTGGTGTGCCCTGGGGAAGCCTAATGCCATAGTTGTCCTGGATCCCATTTGTTGCACGATTATACTATTTAAGGTAAGTGTAGCAGTGGGGCACTACCGAATGCCGGCGAGAAATGGTTGAATTATGATTTGCTGTTGGATGTCAGCTGCACAATGTGATTTCAAGTTGATTTAGCCTATTGGGTCATAATAAGAATAGCCGAATGCTAAAGAACTTTGCCAGATAAACCTTAGGATTCAGATTTCTGAAAACTATGAATTTAGGTCAGTGCATAGAAAATGCCACTTTTTTACTTTTTGCAGATGATTTCAAATTTTTTTTGATGCTAGATAGGTATTACAGACTGTCTTAAGATTCAGCAAGATATTGACAACAATATGGTTCTTAAAAGTGCCGACAAAATCAAAGATCTTGGAGTATTATATGAGCATAAAATTGACTTTAACGTTTACATTGAAAACAGCTACAACAATGATATTGTTGGGGTTCATATCTCATACTTTGGAGGAAATTGAGAACATATACTGTTTTTAGTTGTTATGCTGTTCCTTAGTTCGTTCTATTATTGAAAATGCCAATCCAGTTTGGAATCTAGATTATTTTAAATAGGTACAGTGAAATGCTGAAGAAGATACAAGGAAGTTTTTGGCGAATTGTTAATTACAAACTTAAAATACCAAAAAAGGACATTGATAACTTATATCAACTGCCAAGTCAACTGCTTAGAAAATAGAAGATTTATCTTAAATGTTAGATTCTTGTTTAAACTTGCGAATAATAGTATGGATAGTCCCAGATTGCTGGAACTGGTGGGAATTTCTCCTTGTTGCATGTTGGTTTTCATAGAAAAAATTATGGACTGAACTCGCCTTTGAACAGAATGGCTAGTTCATTGAATAGATAGCATATTTATATATTTAATGTCTTTCTTGAACAGTTTGATAAAATGGAGAAAGAGTTCCTGGAGCGTGAGATATGAAAATTCCAAATACCTAAATTAGGGATTTTAATTAAATTATATCTCCTATTTTTGCTAAGTTTGTGTATGTTATTGTTTGACATCTGAACATATAATTGTTGAAAATATAAATGGTGAATTGGTTTAAATAAAATAAATAATTGAATAAATATTTGAAAAGTTCACCACCCTGTATCTCAAAAGTTAAGACGTTTAGGACATACGTTCATATGAAGTTTTCTATTTGAAATAGACCCAAAAATCGCTTCCTCAAATATGTAAGTATTCACATTCAATCAGAAAACACCCTGTATGTATAGAAGGAAAAGTTACAAGATATTTTTTGGTTTAAAAATATCGGTCTGCAAGAATCTCTCCTATCTATACCAAACATAAACCTGACTGCTCTTTTATGTAGAACAAACAGTGAACAGCCTAGAAAACACATAAAGGCCTCGATAAAGGCTACGGCTACAACAGCCCCAGAATGAATATGCCATATCTCAAGTGTGATTTTTAATTAATGCAAAATATATTTCTTGAGAAGTTTCTCAATATGAGAAAACTAAGCATCTATTATAAATACAGCAACAAAATTATCAAACATACTCACTGAAAATGGGAATCGAAGACTCCATTTTGAGGTTATATCAATTTCCAACAGCTGTTCCAAAATCAATTCGGATTCTACCTGTTTTCTGACCTCTTGCTACTGCAATCAAATATCTATAGAATCCATAGTTCTTGTGTTAAAAGGTAATGCTAAATGCATAATTTATTGTTAAATAATTTTAGACCACATGTTGGGTTGGCTTAAAAATAACAACAAAGAATTTTGATTTTGTTGAGAAATGGTTGTCAATTATTTATCTCGTGGCTTATATCTGTCCTTGTTTTAATCACGACTAAAGACAAGGACAGAAACTCTACTATACTAAAAAGAATGGCGATTTGTGCAAAAAGAACTCAAAGAAGATTGATTGCTTAACTTAACCCTAAAAATTTGACATCAAAATCAAATCAAATCATCACCCCCCTTCTTCCTACTACTAAATAATTAATCACTTCCAAAAAAAAAGATAATTTGAGAAGGCCGGCCTTTGAAGGCTCACCGTAAACTCGTCAATTACCAGGTAAATACCCTTTTTTCCATTAGTTTTTGAAAAAAACTAAAAATCCTTCTATTTTTGTGTATTTTAGGCTCCAATATGCCTCCAGTGGATAGCACACCCAATATTTATATGGGAAACTTCGAATTGGTGTATTCCCTAAAGGCATTCAATAAAATTCCCGTTTCCGAATACGTTTCGAAAAAGACAGGCTTGACTGTTTGTATTGCCGAAGTCGAAGGGCCTGTGGTCAATGGATATTTTTGTCTTGGTAAGTTAAAAACTGGTGAATTCGTAAACTTGAGATGGTCATCACAAATTCAACACTAATTTTCCTCTCCTCATTTCATAATTACCCTTTCTACCACCTGTTATTATATGGAGGGAAGCTGCATACATATCTATTAATTGCTTCTGCTTCTTTTTGTATCATGTAGTGTATTGTATTGAAATCACTCTCACTTTCAGCCACTGAAGCTTTCGACGACGATGGCTTACCTCACACCCTCGAACACCTCATTTTTTTGGGCAGCGAAAACTACCCCTACAAAGGCGTTCTGGACTTGTTGGCCAACAGGTGCTTAGCCTCGGGCACCAATGCTTGGACAGACATCGACCATACCTGTTACACAATGGAAACAGCTGGATCTGAAGGATTTTGCTCCCTTATGCCTATATTTTTGGAACATATTTTGTATCCTGTTTTAAGTGTGAGATTATTCTTTCAATCAGCAACAATTGTTATTGAGTAGATTATTATTATTATAGGATGAAGGCTTTGTAACTGAAGTCCATCACATAACAGGTGTAGGTGAAGACGCTGGCATAGTTTACTGCGAAATGCAAGACAGAGAAAACTCGGCAGAATCCAGAATGCATTTATCCATAGCCAGGAATATTTATCCGGGTCGTTGTGGATATTCTTCAGAAACTGGTGGTATTATGAAGAACTTGCGTGAATCTACCAGTAATGCAAAGGTGAGTGATACTAACTGCACATACTTTTGAGTTATAATTTGTTGCTAGGTAAGAGCTTACCACAAAGAATTCTACAGGCCGGAAAATCTCAAAGTCATTATAACTGGACAAATTAAAGCTGCTGACATCTTCAAGGCTTTGGCACCATTAGAAGAGCTAATTTTATTAAAGGTAATAAAACAATTTCCAAGTTAAAAATTACCTACATAATTCTATTTTTAGGATGATAGAGGTCCATTCCAAAGACCTTGGCAATCTCCAGTCCCTCCGCTAGACTCTTCTAAAGATTTAACCATTAAATATCCATCAGACGATGAAGATAATGGTCTTTATGCCATGGCCTGGAGAGGGCCCTCTTGTGTTACAGATTTATATAGTTTAACAGCTTGTTCGTTGTTATTGAAATATTTTACGGAAAATTCAATTTCTCCTTTGCCTAAAGCGTTTGTGGAGACTGATAATCCTTATGCTAGCAATGTAAGAATTTTCCTTAAAAAATAAATTAAGATTATTTCAATGATTTGTTTTTAGGTCTGTTACAATTTGTATGAGAACTCCGAATCCTGTCTATATCTTATTTTTGAAGATGTCCCTATCGCTAAAGTTAATTTGGTTAGAGACAAACTGAGGTCTCAATTGCAACAAATTTTGACTGAAGGCGATATCGACATGAAGAGCCTGGAAAGTATCATTACTAAATATAAATTGGAGAATATTAGTAATATCGAAAATAGTCCGCATCAGTCAGTTGCTTTCATGATTATCGGACACATGCTCTATGGGAATACTAAAAGTGATGTGAGTATTTTTTTGTTGATTAAAGTTTTCTGAATCAAATCAAATCAAATCATGTAATAGACGTCTGCTTTGTCAACAAATATTATGTACATATTTCTGAGACAATAAAGCAATTGTTGATTTGATTTGATTTGAGTGTTAGTTTAGACATACACAAACACAGGATTATTTAAAACACTCGCTTGCTTGACTCTTCAAAGCCATGACATTCCTCTTTGGACCCCTATTCGGCTTTGATGCAAAATTCAATAATTCACAATGGCATAAAGATCTATAATCAGCTGCCTTCAAATTTCAGACACATATCAGATATTTCAAAGTTTCGCAAAACCTTAAAGGGAACACTGGTGAAGCTAGCCTTATGGGGGTATGTGTTGGGCTATAGCTTTATATTGTTGTGTCTTAGGAAATTGTTCAATATACATATTAATTGTATTGTTCAATTTTCCAAGTACAGTAGTCAGAGGTATTGCATGTTTTTCCGAGTGTTTTTCTTCCCTGCTTAAAATGCAGTAAGTCGTTCTGTATAGCATTATTTGGGCATTCCAGGAATATGTGGTTTGGTGATTCTTTGATGCCTATTTTGTGTAAGTTCTATTTGGTTAGGCAGTGCCCGGATCTCATTCTTGTTATTGTCGTTGTATGACTTCTGTGTAAGTAGGGTAACTTTTTATGCCATGGGTTTGCAGGAAATAGGAAATTTATCTTGTACTTGTGCGTACCATCTGCCTTCCTGTTCTAGGGACGTTTTCCAGGCTTCATTGTGTTCTGACCATACTTTTTCTTTTATTAAGTTGTATATCTGTCTGTTGTTTAAAAGTATTCTTTTTGGAACTTATAATCTTCCTATATTGGCTTATTTGTCCGCTGTTTCATTTCCAGGTATATTTGCTTGTCCTGGTATCCATGCTTGTCTGATATCTTCTCCACTATCGTTTGCTGCCTGATGGTTCGTTAGTGATAACTATTAATATCCTGCATCCTGTGATCTCTGATCTTGTGTGACCTGCCAATTACATTTTGTTGCTATTTTTATAGTAGTAGGAGTGATTTCAATTGGGCTTTTATTCTCGTATGGTATGTTTATTCTAGTAGATGTTCCATCATTCAGTATCATCATGCCGTTGTTATCCAGTATTTCTGCAATCTGTCTACCATTTGTTTTGCTTGCAACTTTGATTTTGATTATGTAATAAAATATTTGTTGACTAGATACGGAAACTCTTTAACACAATTTTATCTCAGGAACTATAAGTCCACATGAGTTGAAATTTTCAGAGATTGTAGTCCTCTACTGGAATAAGAATCGCTAAAAATTTCAGCTTTCTATCTATAATAGAAAAAAAAGTTATGACCTTTCAAAGTTTTCCAAAATCTAAATCTTAAGTTAGGTACCTTCTTACTAAAACGATGAAATTTCATTTTTTTTTTTGTTGAGATTTTGTGTCCTTATGGTCATTTGGTTTTCCCCGAACTTCATATACTAAATTATTCCCAGATTTGAAGCCGAAATCTATGAAAAAAGGCACTCAGAAAAATTGAAAAATTGATAAATCACCCCAAATTGCTTAACACGATTTTATCTCAGGAACTATAAGTCCAAATGAGTTGAAATTTTCACGGATTGAAGTCCTCTACTGGAATAAGAATCGCTGAAAATTTCAGATTTGTAACTATAATAGAAAAAAGTTATGACCTTTCAAAGTTTTCCAAAATCTATATCATACTAAAACGATGAAATTTCAAATTTTTATTTGTTGAGATTTTGTGTCTTATTGGTCATTTGATATCCCCCGAACTCCATAGACTAAATTATTCCCAGATTTGAAGCCGAAATCTATGAAAAAAGGCACTCAGGAAAATTGAAAAATTAATAAATCACCCCAAATTGCTTAACAGGATTTTATCTCGGGAACTATAAGTCCAAATGAGTTGAAATTTTCAGGGATTGAAGCCCTCTACTGGAATAAGAAACGCTGAAAATTTCAGCTTTCTATCTATAATAGAAAAAAAGTTATGACCTTTCAAAGTTTTCCAACATCTAAATCTTAAGTTAGGTACCTTCTTACTAAAACGATGAAATTTCAAATTTTTGTTTGTTGAGATTTTGTGTCTTATTGGTCATTTGATATCCCCCGAACTCCATACACTAAAACTATAAATCCAAATGAGTTGAAATTTTCAGGGATTGAAGTCCTCTACTTGAATAAGAATCGCTGAAAATTTCAGCTTTCTATCTATAATAGAAAAAAAGTTATGACCTTTCAAAGTTTCATAAGGTTGCTACCTTCTTACTAAAACAATGAAGTTCCAATTTTATTTTTGTTGAGATTTTGTGTCCTAATGATCACTTGGGATTCCCCGAAATACATACACCAAGTTATTCTCAGATTTGAAGCCGAATTTTATGAAAAAAGGCACTCAGAAAAATTGAAAAATTGATAAAACACCCCAAATTACTTAACACGATTTTATCTCAAGAACTATAAGTCCAAATGAGTTGAAATTTTCGGGGATTGAAGTCCTCTACTGGAACAAGAATTGCTGAAAATTTCATCAAGAGAAAACTGTCGTAAATAGATGTACAATTGAGTTCCAACAATATTTTGCTCGAGATAAAGCCTTTTTGGCGATTGAAAGTAAAAATAGGCAAAAATATTTGCAGTATAAACCCAATTTTCAGTTAGTAGTTGTGAGAATGTTTGAATTAATAAATTATAATTTTTACTTCCAGCTTGAACAACGAGTCAATCCTCTAGAAGACCTTGCCAAACTCATCAAAGAACCAAAATCGTTTTGGCTCAACATCCTCGACAAATATTTTGTCAGCAACAAATACATTTCGGTCGAATGCTATCCAAGCAAAGAAGAACAACAAAAAATGGCCAAAGAAGAGAAAGACCGTGTGGAATCTCAAAAGCAAACCTTATCTGAAACAGGCTTGAAAGAAAAAGGAGAAATTTTACAAAAAGCTATTGATTTTAACGAGAGGGAGCCGCCAGCGGACATGTTAACTTCGGTAGCTATTCCTAGTACTGAATCGATTAAGTTTCATAATATTACTAGATACAGAACTGATTTGAAAAATGTAAAACTCGATTTGTCTGGAACTCCAGTTTTTACTTATTTTGATGATTTGAAGACTAGTTTTGTTTATGTAAGCAATAATTTTTCTGTTTAAAAATATGCTTGGAAATTTATTTTTTTAGCTTTATGCTCTTTTGGATACTTCAACTATTCCTTCAGATTTAAGAATTTATCTGCCATTGTTTTTGGAAGCCTTACTTGAACTGCCTATAGAGAGAAATGGAGAAATTATACCTTTTGCCCAAATTGTGTCAGAGTTAAATGATGATACAGTTTGTACAAGCACTTCTTTAGGTACTAGGTTTGTCAATTAATAATTCATTTCAAAAAAATTTCATGATTCAAGGTTTGGCCTCCAGCGGTTTGTTCAGCTGCGGTAGTTATTCGCAAACAGCGTCAATTTCATTGCAACTTGAGGCTAGTAAGTACAAAAAAGGACTGACTTGGATTCGTGAGCTTCTCTATCAAACTAAATTTACCGCTGAAAGGCTGAAAGTTATCGCTATGAAAATGAGCAACGCTGTTTCCCAGGCTAAAAGGAGCGGTAGGAATGTTGCCTCTTATGCTATGAAGAGCCTGTGGTATACAAAAGGTAAAAATTGCTTGTAAATGTAACTAGTTTAATAAAATACTTCAAATTCCAGAGAGTAACGTTTACGTCAACGGTATACTAGTCCAAAACAAATTCCTGGCAGAAATTATTCAAAAATTGAGCGGCGATAGCGCACAAGAAGTAGTCCAAAATTTAGAAAATCTACGGGAAACTTTAACGAAACCAGAAAACCTTATCCTTTACGTAGCAGGAAGTTTGGATAATCTTCCAGACCCTGTGACACCTCTGAAGACCTTTTTACAGACTGATAAACAACGAATTTTAAAACCGTAAGTATACATTTTTTGTAAAGAATCAGAATTAAAGTTAATTTTTTCAGCTTAAATCCAACCCCTGACCACAAATTGCTGTGCAATCTGGAAAATATTCCAACTCCTGGCTGTATAATCGGTTTGGGTTGTATAGAGTCTGCTTATTACTATCAAACGGCCAAATGTATAACGTCGTTTGACGATCCAGATTTGCCTGCGCTGATGCTTTATGTGCAATATTTAATACAAGCCGAGGTAAGATTTGAAAAAAATTCAGAGTAATTTGATCAGTTGGTCTAGGGCAAAACTTAAGACATTTCCTTCTATTGTTGTGTATTTTTTAAAAAATCTTTCTATTCTTGATCTAGGGTCCGATGTGGAAACAAATCAGGGGCAAAGGTTTTGCCTACTCTTACCGAATGTTAGTCAAAGTATCTGAAGGTCTCATCTATCTTATATTGGGACGGGCCTCTAATTTTTTGGGCGCCTATCAGGAATCTAAAGAGATTATGGACAAACAGCTTAGTAAACAGGAATGGGACACTACCCTTCTAGATTCTGCCAGAAGCTCTTTGGTTTTTAGTATCATTGAAGAGGAAAAGACTATTGGTAGTACGGTGGGGTTGTCAATAAGATCGTATTTCCAAGGGGTGGATTATACTTACAACAGGTAAGAGTTTGCATTTACTGTTTGACTTTGCAGTGTAAAACAATGTTTTTAGAAAAATGCTAGAACACCTCAACAAAGTTACTATAGAAGATTTAAATAGGGTTGGAGATAAGTATATTGCACCATTATTTGATCCGGAACAAGTTAAAACAGCTCTGGTAATTGACCCGGCTAAACTTGAGGATTCAGTGGAAGGACTTAAAAGGTAAGTTGCAAGATTTTGGGAAATAGATTCTCATGTAAATTCCAATGTTAAAATTGTTACAATTATTTCAGGTTTGGACTAGAACTGACAGCATACTCTTCACTAGAAGAAAGTTTCCTAAACAAGGTATAAAACATTAATTATATGATATATGGACATCCTAATGTGTAAGACAAGCTTGATATTTTATTTTTGTTAAAACTATAGAAGTTTTAAATAACTTTATACTATAATAATTATTGGTCTTCACTTTATATGGCTGTTTACGCATTTACGTAGTATTTTTATCACATCAATTTTATAATCTAAATAATGTATTTTAAAATATATAAACGGATATTGAAGCTGGATGTAGATTTTTATTTAACGGCGTCTGATGTCAAAACAAGGTTTGCACCAATGAAGATTTCACGGAGTATAAGCTGTGAGTCGTGACTCACCCAAAAATGTATGTTTCCTATCAAAAGGGTCCAAATTAGCCATTAATGTACCTATAGTCTTCCACTACTTACCCCGATGAAAATCTGTATGCATAAAAAATACTAGAAAGAGACAAATACATAATGCATTTTTATAAATATCAATTTATTATGTACATCATGTTTAACTATAATTTGTATAAAGTTTTATAAGAAATTCTTCACAACGAAAATAGAACAAAAAAAAAACTACAACATATAAAGATGGATTTTTGTATTAAAAACTCATCAAGTGATAACCATGAATAAGTATTGATAATAAATCGTCAATAGGCGTTTTCTTCGAGTTATTTTAGAAGATCCATTTGAATCTGTAGAGGCTCTTCAGTTACCATCAATCATAAAAACTTACTAACATATACACAAGAATATCACAAAACAATATAAATGATCAAAAATTCTTCAGTCCTTATTTGGCAAACCCGTTCAGTTCCAATTTTGTATCGGTAAACTGCATGTGGCTGTCAATAATTTGAAAAAGTTCAGCCGGTTGTGGTATTCTACCGCTTTCCAATTTGGACCATATTGGAACACCATTGAGTGTAATTTCAAAGGCCCCCGACGATATCAGTTGGCCTTCAATGACGTTGCACAGGAAAAACAGCATCATGCAAGCGTAGATCTTGTTTTCTAGACACCACCTCCACCAGCTGGGTTGGGGCTTGTTGATGTAGTCGAAAATGTTGACTCCGCCCAAGATGCAAACTATTAGTGCCATTTTGAGGGTACCCTGAAACTGATTATTGCACAAGCTGCTATGTCTTGAATATGCTACTTACGATTATTCGAACCAATAGTGAATAGAAGGCTGCTGGTTCATAGTTGGCTCCATCTATCATAATGAAGGGGTATTTTTGGTTTATGAGCTGGTAGTATTGGTCAAACATTTTCCTGTAGCCACATGAATAACTGAAAATTTATCAATTTTTTACCTCACAATTTATTGAAAAATCCAAAGATTATTTTGGGTCAGTTGTTATCAGAAGTAAACAAATGGCTTACAACAATTGAAAGCCAGAAACAGGTAAGTATGTATTATTAACATAAATAATTAAAATTTTAACTTAACCGGCAAAACAATAAACAAACGGTAATTTCTAAAAACATCCAATAGGTATAGAGTACAGTGTAGGTATTTTCCTATTACCCTGCCCCGAGCCGACTATATTTTCATATTTAACGACTTTGCCTACCATGTTCTTCTGCAACAAATGCAAAGACAGTATTAAGAATCTTCCCTAGATGAAGGAAAAGATTCAAAGGAACCAAGCAAGAGGATCTTAAAAAATAAAAGAATAAGGAGGTAAAACCACTAAAAGTTGGGATGCCCTTAGAAATGATGTTGACGCTCTTATGGCATCAATATGAATAGGAGGAAGGAGAATGAAACAACAAAAAAAGATATTTCAGAGAGAAAAAATGAAATGCGTTGCGTAGATAAAAAAAAAACTACCGTCACGTCATCTACCAACAAAGGAATTAGCACTGCAGTCACTAAAGTGCAGAAAAGTTCTCAGAGAGAATAGCGGCATTACATAAAAAGCGATAAAACTGAAGCGCAGAGACAATACTTGAAGGAAATATTGGGCGAACTCCAAACTCAAAAACTAGCAGGTGAGCAAAACATTATGTCAACCAAATACCAAGAATCATAGCAATATCAAAAAACTGACTCATTCTTGTCCTTACACTGGACAGGTCCATTCAAGTCTAATGGAAATTACCTACCGTATTATATACCAAGGCAGGATCAATGTTTTCGAAGCTAGATGAGTTTCAAGCAAGAGAAAAGCAAAATATGCCTACTTTGATATTTGTTACAGAAACGTGGTCTAGCGAAACAAACAATCAATTGCTAAATGTAACGGGTTACAATAACTTTCAATGTTTCAGACAAAACCAGATGGGGAGCGGAGTCATCCTACATGTGAAGAAAAAACCGGATAAAAGGGGCATTTATGCAACAATGAATGAATCAACATGGGTAGATGTAAGAATAGGCAAAGATGAATTCCTCTTGGGATGCATATGTATACAGTTGTAGAATAGTAGGCATACAGGAGCATACGAACCTGATAGAAGTGATAAAGATAGTGAGCCAAGAATTTAAAAATCCTATAATCTATGGTTATTTCAATAACCCGGAAGTAGATTGGGAAAAGCTGACTCTTACAAGGAAAGGCAGATAAGCAACAGACTTGTTGGAAGGCTAAGAGAACCCAATTTGAAACAACTGGTCGCTTTCCCAACAAGAGCAAGAAATCACAGAGAATCACTGTTGGATTTGCTGCTTGTGAATGACAAGAAGCTACTTACTTCATTGACACCACAAAAACCATCATAGACTACAAAGTAATTAAGGCAGTCACAGGCAGTGATACGAATGAGATTGACAAAAGAAGCTACCTACAAAACAATAAAAAGAAAATTTTGGGAAGACGACTATGATATAATAAATTGGAGATATTCCCTTGTATGAATAAAGTGTAGCAAACGCTTTTACTCTACATCCGTCTCTTTTTGCCAAAACTCTAAGGAATTTGTGGGGAATTTGGAGTAATTTGTGGGGAAATTGAAGGAATTTGGGGAATTTATTGGTTTTAACACCGAGCGCAATAAAAATAGATAAAAGAAACATTTCTTAGTTATCACGAACAATTTTGAAAATTTTCAAGGAATTTGTAACAGGCATTTGCAGGGAATTTGCGGAGAGCAGTATGGAGGAGTTTGTGGGGACTTGAAGGAATTCGCGGGAAGTTTGAGGAACTGTTTGAAGAAATTCGGGGTGGGGGGGATTGGTTTACTCCATAGATAGGGTTGCTACCTGTCCGGTTTCTCAAAGGTTTGTCCAGTGTCAGGATGCATGATGAAATTTCCGGGAATATCTGGATAACTATATAATTAATAATTATTACTTAATATAAAATTTATAAAGGCGATTGCCGAACGCCTTAGGATATACCCAACTAATTTCTGAACGTTCCTACTTCTTGAATGACGGGTGTGTCACAAAGGTCGCCGGTTTCCAGTTAGCGACGGAAAAGTGGTCTTTTTCTGCCTAGGCAGAAAAGTTTGTTGCTTCCCATTCAACAAACGTTATCAGCGCAGCGAGTGTTTCTGTTTTTTTTTTTTTTTAAATTTCAAAATAGACCGTAACTACGAGGGGTGGCGTTTGAAATTGAGTAGATACCTTTTTTAATTTTTTTCTAAAAATTAATTTTTTCTCCGAATGACAGTAAAAGCGGCATTTCAATGACACTTGACAGGATCAAAAGTTGTATTTTTACTGCCTAGGCAGTAAAAGTGGACTTTTACTGCCTAGGCATTAAAAGTGACAGTGTCATAACGTTCCAGGTAAGAATTTCACTCAATTTGGTATTTGAAATTGATGGTGACAATGACAATTGTCAAAATAATTTAATTATTTGGATAATAATAATGAATGAAATAAATATAAAAAAGATGTCCATGTGTGATTTTGAACATTCGGAGAAAAAATTATATGTTTTACATGGCAGAAAAGCAGATTTAATGCCTCGGCTGGTTTCCTAGCCTCGGCTATGAAACACCAGCCGCGGCATTAAATCTTGTACTTTTCTGCCTAGTAAAACAAATAACTATTATAGATATGTGTAAATTATCTATGAGGTCATTTATGTAAATCAGGAAAAGAGTTGGCGAAAGGATTGCTCCCTGTGGCACACCAGCATTTATTTGGTAAGAGTTGGAGTTCTGGCCATCCATTGCAACATAAATGGATCTGTCCTTTAGGTAACTTTCAAACCAAGTGCAAAGTTTCGGCGATAATCCCATTGCTTTGAGCTTGTTGAGCAGATTTTCATGCCAAACTTTGTCGAATGCTTTAGATATATCTAAGGCAATTGTTCTTGTTTCACCCCGCAACTCAATCGCTTTTTGCCATAAGTGAGTGACGTATGTAAGTAAATCGCCAGTTGACCTATATTTTCGAAATCCGTATTGCTTATCGTTGATAATTTTGTACTTTTCCAAGTACTTGGTTAGGTGATTGTTCACAACTCTTTCCATTACTTTTGATATCACCGGAAGTAGAGCAATTGGTCTATAGTTTAACGGATCTGTCTTTTTTCCTTTCTTTGGAATGGGTTGTACTGCGGCAGACTTCCATGATGATGGATATACTCCTTGCCTGTAAGACAAATTGAATAATTTAGCGAAAGTTGGGGTGAGTTCGTTGGCGCAATTTTTGAGTACTATTGCGGGAATGCCATCCGGACCCATTGCTTTGTTTGTATCCAGCTTTTTTAGGGATTTTCGTATTTCTCTGTGACAAAAGTGTACCTCTGGCATACTATGGGAAACCCTTTCAATGAACGGTGGAGTTTTTCCGTTTGGCACTGTTAGGTTGGAGTTGGAGGAAAACATTTGGGCAAGCATATTGGCTTTTTCCTCTGATGTTGTGGCTAAGTGATTATTTTTATCTGTAAGTGGTGGTATGGATGACTTGGTGAAGTTAGATCCAACAGCTTTTGCAAGAGACCAAAAAGACCTAGAACTACTTGGACAATTCAGCAACCTGTTTTTTATTCTTTGATTGTATGTTTCTTTAGCGGAGTCAATAGTAATTTTGCAACTATTTCTGGCTTCTATAAATTCTGTGTGGTTTTGAGCGGTTTGTTGTCGTTTCCAAAGGTTATATGCTCTGTGTTTTTTCTGTACAGCCGTTTGACACTGGCTGTTGAACCAAGGTTTTGCATTAGCTCTACGTTTAGTTGTATGTGGGATATATGCGTCCATTCCAGATAAGATTACTTGTGTTATTTCATTACAGCAAATAGTGGGATCAGCTGTTTTAAAGCAAACCTCTTGCCATGGAAAATCCAGGTAATACTGTTCACATTTTACGAGGAAGTGGTTGTAGGCTTGGTGGGATGAGCATTTCGCACTTTGTTATTATAAGTTTATGATCGGACGAACCAAGTGGAGCAT
The DNA here is from genome assembly GCA_917834065.1 of Ceutorhynchus assimilis. Lineage (NCBI taxonomy): Eukaryota > Metazoa > Arthropoda > Insecta > Coleoptera > Curculionidae > Ceutorhynchus > Ceutorhynchus assimilis. Next base: position 35,327,211 of record OU892283.1, on the reverse strand, counting down.
CTACTTGAATTGTGTACGAGTCAGGATTGGTGGTTAGGAACAAGTCTAAAAGCGCTGCAAATTCGCCCCTTTCTGAGATACGGGTAGGTTCATCGACAAGCTGCGTTAGACCACAACTTATGGCAAAAGCTTCTGCTTCTCTGCCTTCGTTATCTGTTTTGTTGTGGTGTTTCAGCCAGGGTATATTATGGACGTTGAAATCGCCTAAAAAGACAATTTCCGCCTGTGGATAGTTTGACTGTATACTATCACAGCTTTCGGATAATGTCGCGAAAAAGTTTTGGTAATCGGTGTTACTTGGCGGTCGGTAGAGGCAGCAGATAAACTTGGTCGATGACTTTGAGGTGAATTTTAGCCATATGATATCAAGGTTCGCTGGTTCTAGCTTCTCCTCTCGATGACATGAAAGGTCATTTTTAATGTACACACAGATCCCAAAATTATGTCGAAATCGGTGGTGTAGGTCATAGCCGGGATAAAAATAGTTCACAATAGGTGTTGCAGAACTGATTTTAGTTTCAGTGAGAACAAGGATGTCAGGTCTTTGTTCTTCAAGATGTTGGTGAACTGAATTCATATTTGTACTTATTCCTCTTATATTGCTAAAATCAATTCTGAGTTGAGTTTTTGATCTTTTTATATCTTTGCATGAAGGACCCCCAGGATCACCCGACGCCCGGAGATCCGAGTGGTCGGGTATTTTACCTCCGGAATATTTTGATCCTGGAGGCGCCATCATGCTATCTGTTACTCATTGTTGGAACCGGACTGCCAGCGCAGTAGCGGAACGTGGTGATGCCACTTAGCGCTACTCAATTCAATTTAAAACAGTAAATCCACTTTATTGCTTTGCAGACGATGGCAATGTAGTCTCCTCACTCATACCACCCACAGGTCTTTCCGCACGTGAATTCCATCATCTTAGACTAACTCAAATATCGCAGATAAATAACGACCTGGAGATAATAGAGGACTGGGGTAACAAAAACCTTGTACAGTTCAACGCGCAGAAAACCCAAGCAGCTCTGTTTTCAAAAAAGACCAGCACCGGTGAGCCAAACATCATGCTATCTGGCAGTGCTGTCACATTACAGAGTCAGTTGAACATCTTGGGGGTTACTGCAGAGACCAACATGTCTTGGCACAGTCACGTGGCAGATATTGCTAAAAGGGCCTCCCAAAAGCTGGGGGTGCTATTTCGTACAAGACATCTGTACACACCAAGCCAATTGCTGACACTCTACAAAGCCCAGATTCGACCAACTATGGAGTACTGCTCACATATATGGAGTGCAGCACCCAAACATACCTTAATGCTTTTGAATACCGTGCAAAAACGAGCTATCAAGCTGATCAATGACCCCGCACTTACTCGTAACTTGGATGGTCTCGAACATCGCAGATCTGTGGGCGATTTATCTCTCTTCTACAGGTACTATCACGGAAAATGCTCTGAAGAGTTGGCACGTATGATTCCACCGAGAGTAGCACCTACCAGGCGAACCCGTCAAACAGACGGTAACCATGAATTTACTGTCAAACTAGAGGCACCAAGAACCTCATTATATCAGAATTCATATCTCTGGAGAACAGCATCGCTGTGGAATAAACTCCCTGCAACGGTTTTCCCTGCAGGTTACAACCTGAACCGTTTCAAGACCAACATACACCGACATTTCCGCGCACTTGCCGCTTCTCGAGCGTGATAGGACATTTCCTTGCGAGTGCGCATATCCGTAAAAAAAAAAAAAAAAAAAAATTATGCTAAAAAAAAGTTAGCTTCGATTATGTACGGGTTTTCAGAAATCAAAAGACGGCAACCCTGTTGAAGTTTGAACAGCTAAAAACTATTCAAGCTGCATTGAAATTATTTACTAAGGGTTTGTAGAGGATTCAATTGGCTTTATTCCAAGCCTAATTACGTTACGATTGAATTGAAATTGACAAAGTAATGAGACAATATGTGTGTTATGTCATTTTCGAAAAAATCGAGGAAAAAATCACACTTCCATAAAACGACAAAAAGATTGAAATTTAGGAAAAAAAATATAAATTTGCTTCTGATCGTACACCTTGGTAAAAATCAAAGTAAAAAAATTTTGAAGCTTCACAACTAAAAACTATTAGAGTGCCTTGGAATTATTTACTAAGGATTTGTAGAGGATGTAATTGATGGATTTAATTCAAGCTTAGTTACGTTGTGATCGGATTGAAATTAACAAAGTTGTGAGGCGAAATATGTGTCAATGTCATTGTAGAGGAAATCAAGTTTCCGAAAAATTACATTGAGGGACGTTTTTTTGTATGTAGAAAATGTTTCAGGTATTGGATAGAAATTTTGCAAGTGGATAAAAGAAAATATTGAAATTTTGGAAAAAAATTAATTTTCTTCCGACTTCTAGGAACCAACCATCTAGGAATTCTTTGCGAAAACTGTGGGGAATTTAGAGACATTTGTGGGGAATTTATGGGAAATTAGAGGAATGTTTGAGAAATTGGGAAAATTTATTGGTTTAACACTGAATGTAATAAAAATAGAAAAATACATTTCTTATCACATCACAAACAATTTTGAGGATTTTTATGGAATTTGTATTGGGCATTTGCAGGGAACTTCCGAGCAGTTTGTAGGAATTTGAAGGAAATTTGGAGGAATTTGTAGGAAATTTGGAGGAATTTGTTTACACATATTTGGGGGGGTCGTTAACCCCTTGCATAAAATTGAACAAAGAGGAGATCTGATAGAAGCATACAAGTGGACGACTTTATACTACAAAACCGATATATTTTTAGAATCAGCAACTCAAGGGCACTTAAAAAAGTTAACAAATATAAAGAAAAAATCAATCACATGACTGAAAACGCCTCTCATTGGCTAAAGCAGATATTGATGCTATTAGAAATGGGAAATTTCCATTCAAGGGAGTGTTAGCATGGATGCCAGGACACCTATTACTAGTTATAGCCTATTTCATTGCAGTTCATAGCTCCAATTGAGGTTTAGGACCATAAAACCATTGTAAACCATAACTTTATGGTCGTAAACCTCGATTTGAGCTATCAACTGTAATGAAATCGACTATAAATACATATTGTCAAATGAATGTACTCTGGCATTTTATGTAATAATTAATAATCGAGTTAATAATGTAACAAATATATACCAATTTCAATGCAATAGAAAATGTCTAGGAAAAGCGAAGGGTGTTTCACCCACTAAATTTTGTACACCTACTGTATTTGTATTGGACTGCATTGATTGCTTCAAAGATGATAGTTGACTGCATTGATTTTTGAGCAATATCTAACAAGATTGCAGGCTCTACTTGCAGCAACTGCTTACGATTTTTTTGCAAGTGTATATGGAATGTAGCCTACTGCGTGTGACTGTATTATGACTGCATAAGTACATGTTTTCCATCGACTGCATGAGAATGTATGGACTGCATAGTGCATATACATGAATGTATGAAATTTGTACACCTACTGTATGAGTGAAACACCCCTCGAGAAAAAGTCTAATGTTACCCAAGTAACAATCCGACATCATTTGACGTAATATTACGTTAAAAATGTTCTACCTGGCGTCGGCATGCGATGTCCGTATGACTTCTTGACGACCAAAATTCGACTAAAATGGGGAATGAAACTTTAGTCGATTCGACGTCGGAATACGACTTTGAGTCCTTAAGCCAACCCAAACACTACGTAATTTGACGTAGGGAATGCTATACCATTTCCGACTTGAAAAGTCGGGAATATCTAATTATTTATACCTGAACTGTACTATTTTAAAAATTGGTCTACATATTTTTCCCTATTTTCTACCAAATGTGGATATATTATTTTGGAACCATAACTAACAACACAAAGTGACATCAACTATTTTATTTCATTGTAATATATAGGTTCTTGTAAATTTTTAGTGCATTTCACAAGTTCCTCTGGTCAAAATTCATAAACGCAGGTGACTTTATTGATAAAAATAACTAACGTAGGACTAAAAACACAATCGCCTCCCCAATAATTAGTGAAATTTAGAAAAATATCAATTTTTGTTTAATTTCCCAATTTTAATTTTTTGTTTAATATGGGCTGAAGGATACTTGTGAAGCTCCTATTTGATGAACAATTGTGAAAAACACACTTATGAAGGACTAATTTTGCCCATGTTCACTGTAAAATTGAAATTAATCTAAAATATCAACAAGGGCTATGCATAACCTTTGGTCAGATAAATAATCCCTAGTTTTCACCTGCGGCGACCTTTAGTCGAAATATGTAGATTTTTTCATACGAAAACTGTTCATAAAAATAATCGCGACACCTATACTACCTTTTACGGACAACAGGTGAAGCTTAATTTATTTATAGATATGTAAATAATAAATAAATAAATAAATAAATAAATATCGCCTTTATTCAATATTAAGAACAGAAAAAAAAAAATCGTTAAGATACATTCCCATACAAAGAAGAACAATAGTATTAGTAAATATAAATTAACATAATAGGGGATGCAAACTCTAGCATGGCGAAGTCTAGCTTGAAAGCTACTCAAACTCAACCATATCTAGTGATATGCATACACCCCACATATTAATGAAATGTACCATCATAATATTCCCTAAAAAACTAAACAGTATATCTAAAAAAAAAAGCGCAAATATGAGTAAATATTCAAATTTAAATATTTAACTATACATTACGTTGGAATTTTAACCAATAATATAAATAGTTTTAAGATAGTCCCGAGACACCAGCGCACCACCCTCTAGTAAGCCATCAGCAACTAAATTAGGTGAGGGAATTAACCTGCTCATTAAACAATATAGAACGGTATTCACGGTTGAAACTTGTGATATTATGTTCCTTTAAGCCATGTGGAAGAGAATTATAAAGCTTAATAGCATTATAAATAAAACCCCTTTGAAATAAGGAGGTTTTGTGTTGTGGAATTGTAAATGTCTTGTTTGATCTGATGTTCCTATTATGTACATTATTGCGGGGAATAAACTTATTCTTAAGTAACACAGAAGCATGAGGGGAGGTGAACAATGAATGAAGAAAATTTCCAAAATGATGAGTTCTCCGATTATCCATGTTGAGCCAGTTGCAGTGAACAATCTTATGAGAGATCCGATCATACTTTCTGAGACCGTAAAGAAGTCTACAGCAAGAGTTTTGAATTTTTTGTATCCTATATCGATCCAGTGCGTACAAAAAATTATCATAAATGAAATCACAGTAACTGAATCGTGACAGCACCAAACACACAACATCCGTTTCAATTGACGACTTAAAATATCTCGATTGGAATAAATAAGCTTGAGAGCACAATATGCCTTGCTCATGACACTTTTAATATGTTCTTGGAATCGCAACTCTTCATCAATAATAAGTCCAAGATTACGCGCAGAAGACACAAACGGTAGAGGTACGTTATCTATATGAATAAACAGGTTATTCTTGACAAAATTACGACCTTTGGCACTGCCGAAACAGATAAGATTAGATTTTTTAGAATTTAAAATCAAATTGTGCTCCAAGGACAATAATTTTATGTTTTGGAGCTCTCTGTTAATTAATTCTTCAGCCTCAAGAATATTAGCCAGCTTAAAAGAAAAATAAATTTGTGTGTCATCAGCATAGGCTATCACTCTACAATTTTTAACAGCCTTTATGATATCAGTTGTATATAAAATGAAGAGAAGTGGACCTAGTATTGAGCCTTGAGGAACCCCGGAGTAAACAGCAATCGGGTCAGAAGATATTCCACCAAGCTCAACCCTTTGAATACGCTGAGATAAGTAGGAACACATTAATTCAACCGAGGGAGGTTGAAAACCATAGAATTTTAATTTGGAACAAAGCAAACGATGATCAAGAGTGTCAAATGCTTTGGAGAAATCTAGAAGAACAAGAGCAGAGGCAAGCCCCTGATCAGAAGAATAGAATAAAATTTCTATTTATCAATACTAACAGTTAATGTCGACTACGACCAATAGAAAGGAGTTTTCAGTAAATATCGCGTTGATATGAAACTCAGGCTTTAATTGTATCAAATATCAGACACACAGTAGGTTTTCGGAAACACTGATCTGATTTACCCGATCATTGGAACTAAAATTTACGAAAATTAAAATAAACCTTAAAAAAAGTTGTGTCACTTTATTTTGTGTACATTGTTAGAGTTTAATCAATTTTGGCAAATTTACCGATGTCGAACAAACGTCTACGGAGAACTTAGTGCCGCATATTTAAATTTAGTCGAATGACAACGTCAGACCAACGTTGCCTTCTATACCAAAGCTTACCTAGCCATAATAGGTTACATGGCGATTTTGTAGCGACGTTCAAAGATAACTTTCAATATTTTAGTCAAGAAAGAACGTCACGCCGTTGGCAAATTACTTGTAAGCTACTTTAATTTTCGTAGACGGCTTGCGTGATCCAAGCATCGTTGCGCCGACATTGTACTGCAACTGAAGCTATGAAGTCGTAATACGACTAATATATGAATCTATTCTGACGTTGAAATAGGTGCAAGTAACGTTGGAAGACATAAAAATGTTACTTGGGTAATAGGAGAATGGAAATGATTCCCCCTGTTCCACCTCCAGCATTCCCAGCGCTTCATCTAAGGGTATAGAGATGTTTTTTGAATAACTAATACAATAATTTAATGTTTTCGAAAAATGTGAAATTGGCCTATTACAATGGCCAAAAATCATGGATTTTCAACATGTTTTTCCATAGTATCGACACCCCACCTTTACGGGTAGAAGAGGAGTGTATGAAAATGTAAATTAATGCATAATCATGCTTTTTCTCAAATAGAATGTCCTATAACTGGTTCCATATTCTTGAAGGGCACGGTTCCAAAATCTACAGTTGTATATCAAAATTTGTCAATATATTATTATTATACTGATTATATTCATTCATTAAACATTGAAACTAGATAAAACTGGGTTATCGATTGCGCTTATTTACATTTTATAAGCTAGATAACATACAATTGAATAATTTAATTAAGGATTTGGAAAGTGAAACCTTTTTATTTGCTTACCAATAGAAGAATTTCAATGTTGGCGCCCCAACATTTTGGCTGAGCTTTGAGATGGGCACCTCGACATCTTCTTGGGCCGATATATCGCTAACGTAGCATAGAAGCCCAATACAACTCAGCACTAGAAAACATGTGATGGAATTATTGAATTTACTCGGTACTGCCATTATTTTGAGAAAAATATTTGAAATTGTGGAAAATCTTGTGATTAGGATCAAAACAGAAATAAGAAGGTGATATTTGAAATTAGTTACATGACAAGATTGACAAATGACATTCGATTGAAATAAGAAAACAGAATGGCCAACATAAAATATGTGTTCAGTGTTGGAATCAGCTTGCTCAATCCGTGCACTCTAAGTACTCCGTAGGCACTCTGACCGTTCGGGTATTGCTTTTTAGTGGTATGGTAAGGGTATACTCTTTCACTCTGCTCTTACGTCTAAATTAATCCATGAGTGATACAAAAAAACTAATCTGGTTCTACTCTACTCCAACTCTGAGTTGAATAGCCAAACCCAGCTATTTTTTTTCTTAAATAAAACAAATGCAGGCGTTCCAATGTTGTGGATTTTATTTGTGAGAACGACGTAAAATTTCGTCTGGGTTGAGGGTATATTGGAGCATCAAGATCGTGCCAGTTCGTGTGCTCCAGACTCCAGAAACATCACACTGTTCGAAGAGCAATAAGAGCATTATCCACCGCACCTCGAGCAACTTTGGTTGGCGATTAGAACAAGCCTAGCTTAAGGTAAAACGAATCGGAACGAACCTCTTTCCCGACAATTGACAGATGACATTGACAAATTGAAATTTAAAGTTTCTTTTTGGGGCACACAGACAACACAGGGTGCTTATTAACAATTTTTTTTCGAAACTACAGTTAAATTCAAAGAAATTAATCATGGCTGCAAGAGCTAGTGCTTCCAGACGTCCCGTGGAACCAGAACAAACCATCGCCTACGTACAGGCCGACGGTTTGGTAAGTTTTCATATCCCAACCTCACACCAACCAAATCAACCTTTTTCCTGAGGTATTCTTCTTTTGATACCATATTTCTTATTTTAGGCTGTAATGAAAATTGTCAAACATTGCCACGAAGAATCCACAACCAACATGGACATAGCCCAAGGCGCTTTGCTTGGTTTGGTAGTTGAAAACCGTCTAGAAATCACCAACTGCTTCCCGTTTCCCAAACAAAGCGACGAAACCATGGACGAAGAAGAATACCAACTGGCAATGATGAGAAGACTCAGAAGAGTCAATGTTGATCATTTCCATGTTGGTTGGTACCAAAGCGCCGATGTAGGCAACTTTTTAAGCTTGCCTTTATTGGAATCCCAGTACCACTATCAAACATCCATTGAAGAATCTGTAGTGGTCATTTATGACACCCAAAAATCCTCCAGAGGATTTTTAACATTGAAGGCTTATCGTTTAACACCTCAAGCAATTGAGATGTACAAGGAAGGTGAATTCACCCCAGAAGCTTTACTGAAATTGAAAATTGGCTTCGAAAACTTGTTCACTGAAGTTCCATTCTACATCAAAAACTCTCCATTGACCAACATAATGATGTCAGAATTAGCTGAAATGGTTCCAGAAGAAGAAGGCTCTAAATTCTTAGATTTAGGCACTGCTACTGTCTTGGAAAACCAACTGAGATGCCTCATGGATCGTGTCGATGAACTGAATCAAGAGGCCATCAAATTCAACAGGTATCAGCAACTTGTTAGTCGCCAGCAGCAAGATAAGCACAGATATTTGCAAAAGAGGTCCCAGGAAAATGCCGCTAGAGCTGCTAAAGATGAGCCTGCACTGCCCGAAGAAGACATTAACAAGCTGTTCAGGCCTCATCCAGTGCCGCCAAGGTTGAACCCTATGATTATTGCCGGACAAATTAACACTTACAGTCAGGCTATTTCGCAGTTTTGCTCTCAGTCTTTGGCTAAGCTGTATATTACTCAAGCCCTGCAGAACGCCAAGGAATCTACTTCTAATAAGTGAAAGTATTTATTATTGGGATCAAATTGAATCTTATTTTTGGGAAATAAAGCAATTTGATTTAAAAAAAATTATTTATTATTCAAGGAGTTTTTAAATACTTGCATAGTTTTGTTTGTTTGTTAGTTGACAATGGTTTACTTACACAATTTTTCAAGAAATATGAGAGTTAACAGCTTCATCTAAAGGATTTTTATGGTCAGACATATTAGGCCTTAATTCATAGTTACAAATTGTAACTCCGTGACGGTGGGCTTCAAAGTATTCGCCTCTCAAGCCTATGTAATAAATTGTGGTATGCTCATCACCAAAATTGGTTGGAAAGTGAATTGAGAGATGGTTGACGTTGTTAAAAGTCACTACTCTGAAAAAAATTTGAAAAATTACGCCCCTTATCATTATTAATAAATTGCTTCTTGCCTAGTTGCATACTCCAGCACACCTTCAGTGTCTTTTTGTAGGTGAAACTCTTGGTCTGCTGTTGAAGAAACATCATCAAATGTCATAGATTCTCGGTTTTTGTATCTAAAAAGAGTTATCTTAACATTAAGAATTGGAGTTATAAATGCTTACAATCTCATTTTGGAAGGATGTGATTCTGAGCTATCCCCAATAATTATAATGCCTTTGAGTTTAACATTTCCTGTGAATGGGATGTTGAATAGTAATTCTTCGTCTGCGTCTGATTCCACAAACTAAAAAGAGCAAAATGGTTTACCAATTCTCTGTGGGTTCTTGGTTCTTGAGACAAGTCCAAAGATTTACATTGTTGGTGTTCGTAGGTAGTATTAGATCAGTATCTTTAATTCTTGTTTTTGCAATAATTAAGTACTTACAGTATTTCTATCTTTTCTATTCTCCCAAGCTTTAAAAATACTTCTTCCTGATCCCTCGACTGATTCATTCAGGCACACCAAATCATTGATGTTGATTTTCTTGTACAAACTGTATTGAATGCCCAGTTCAGGGTCATCGTGTTGATGGTTCGGGTCTTCGCAACATTTACCCGGAGGAGCCATTACGAATATTCACAAATTTAAATTATAAATTTGTAATTTGTTGATGAATGATGAGTTCACAAAAACAATAACAATGAAAAGTGAGGTTAGAGAATAGATGGACAAGTATCGATCGATAGTCTACCGATAGTTTGGTCTATCCAAATTTATCGATAGTAGTTATTCGCACCAATTTCCAAATTTCACCGATAAATTGACCGGTTAAATAAACCGGTAGCTGTCAAAAAATTCGGGTAAAAGTTGTGTCTGCTGAGGTTATTGGTCTAGTTACAAGATTTTTCTGATGCATTTTGGAACGTTTTGGTGTGTTGAAGTTTGGTTGTGCTGCGACAAATTAGGGAACCGGTGCCTCACAAAAAGCTGATCATTCCAGTCAATTTTGGAACGGACGATCTGGTTCAACCGGTAAAAAGTCGGTACATTTTGGGACGGTTTGGTGAGTGAGTATAAACTATTAAACCGGTATCGCACCGGTTAAGAAACCGGTGAATTTTGGAAAGTGCAAGACATTGGAGTTTTCGAATTCTATTAGGAATGGCTTCAAAATATCGATGTTTGGAATATTGATATGTTGGAATAAAAATCGACAATGCATATCGAAAGCCAAAATAATGAAGTCCGTTTTTGTTTCAAGTGAAAACAGGCGCGTTCAGCATTTTTTTTTTCTGAGCGGTGAATGAGATTTACCTTGCGTTCGGTATTTTGCTCAAAGAGCAGAGCGTGCTGAGCGGAGCCGTAATCACGTGATCAGTGAGCGAACAGAGCAGTTGAACGCTGAATAAAAGTGCCAGAAATTTCAATAAACGAACGCGAATGAGGCTGCACCGAGTACACTTTTTAAATAAACGAACGGTAAAGTCAAGCTCGGAGAACTCGGACCAAAATAACGAACGCACGGTAAGCCGTCACGCCTGAATGAGTAACGCTCATTCGGGTACAGTCGGCCTGAGTCGACGTCAGTTTTCAGCCAAGCGAGAGAAAGAAACAGTCAGCAGTAAAATGGCAGTATTGACAGTGGGTCGCGGGATAGAGAGAGAGAGATATAGTGTGATCATGATTCGAAACTTCCTTTGAATATGGCGGCAATGGTCAAACATCTGTGACAGTGGCGACAACAGCTCTTAAGCTCCGTTTACCTGCCATGTTTTGTCGAACTTATCCGATAATGTATTGATTCTTTATTGGATAGGTAATATGTAATTAATCATGTAAAGTCTGTCGATTTTAATCTGATACTCGGAAGGAATGTTAGCTGGTGGCATCCTACATTAGAACGCCAATTGTCACCTGACGTCACACCTGTTTTTGCTATATGCTTCACCCCCTCGTTCCTCATACCGCAAGTGTCAGATAAAAATTGACGAACACAATATATTTATTGTATTATTTATGTCTATACCGGGCAAGTGAACATCTTACAGGCCAATTTTGATGTAATAGAATGAAATGTCTTGAAAAAGTCTAAGGTTAAATAGAGAACGAAAACGACATTCCCATCGCACCATACTGGAGATGGAATAGGTGGATTGTGGAACAGAGGAAATCGTTTTTTCGTTTTCGTTCTCTATTTAACCTTTAGATTTTTTCTAGACTTTTCATTCTATTGCATTGAAATTGTCGTGTAAGATGCTGACTTGCTAGACCCTGTATGTACAGTCGGCGTGAGCATTAAAACCGATGAACTATAGTCAAAAACTGGAATGCAAACACATTGCCATATCTGCCAAAAAAATGTAGCCATGAAAGATAGATGCCACAAAGGGGAATGTTGTTTTTTTCTGTTGCTCGCTGACATATGACCAGGCCCTGCGATCTCTCATTGCCAGTTATAAACCACATACTCTTTTCCATTTTTCTAGATGTCGCTGACAACCACAGAATTGTCAAAATTGTAAAATACCAGCACATAAAGAACACGTCCGATGTCGATAACTGACATGTCAACATATAACAATATGTCATAATTTGATCATAACTAATAATTCATAATGTTTTTTGTTCGCCGATCTTGCATTTCATCTTTCTTTGTGTTGTCAAGTGCTCTTAAGTGATTTCAAAGTTGTTTTGTGTGTTTCAAGAAGAACTTCAAACTTTATAGATTGGAAGATCTATTTTTATCTTTGTTGATTAGATAAATGACAGGTTCAATCAATCAGAACTTTGAATAAATATGTTAAGGATACCCGTGCCTGTAGCATCGATGCAAAACCAGTAAATAGTGATTTTCCGATATGGTAGATGGCGCTGGCTTGGCTCAATTTTGTTGACAACAAAATTTACCCTGAGATTCCATTCTCGACAGTTTATATAGTGGCCGAGTTCGTTTTTGTCATCTTTTTCGTCGATTTCCTCCGAAAATTTGACAGGCACGTGATTTGTAACTTGAAACTGTTTTATCCAGACACGTGCCTGTGGTGTGGTCAAATTTTCGGAGCAAATCGACGAAAAAGATGACAAAAACGAACTCGGCCAGTATTTATCTCTGCATATGACTTTTTGGAAAGTTTTGTCATATTTACCATTTACCTTCACAGGTTTCATCAATTGGAATACGTATTGGAAGCAATTTCCGCCATTTAACATAATGAGTGCGACAAAAACAGGTATCCCCTCCGCAGCAGCGGCACTAGGCTTCACGTTCGTCAATATGTGTTCACATTCCAGTTTTTGGTTATATTTCATTGATTAAGGGCCAAATTATGGACTGACTGGTAAACGTCTGGTTGTTACCTAGCAGGTACTTTCTATGTACTAGGGAATAGAAAATACCTACTAGGTAACAACCAGACACTTACCAGTTGGTCCATAATTTGGCGCTTAAACATAGAATTGACTACAGTGCCTCTATACAAGACAGTGGCGACAATTGAGGGACCAATTTTTGATTGATTCGTGTATTTGCCGCCATCTTGTTGCAAAAACGTTCTTGTTTACATTGTTTTCATGAGAATATCGCTGTTATTTTGTGAATTTTGTGATTTTCTAATTTATTAATTGGATTCTGGGTAGTTATTATTGCTCATTATACATAGAATATTATTAATACAGAAGGTTCACGCGTGGTTACGTTGGCAAAATGGCGGCCAAAGTCTGAGACTAGTGAAAACGCTGTTTGTATTGGTCAATTATTAAAAGTGGGACACCCGACTGACAGTTCTTGTAATTTTTTGCTATTTTGGGTAAATCAGTCTTTTCTGTACAACGGATTTTTTGTCAAAAATTAATATCCTACATGTTGCCATTTCGCTTTTATAGGCGCTATCTTTTCAATATGGCAACCCTAAATTTGACACTGTCTTGATATAGCTTATGGGGTATCGTTTTATAGGTATTTCGTGTTTCACTTCCTAAATGAAATATGTGACGACATCTATTTTTGGCTGTTTAAATAGTATAGGAGTGACACTACCGTTAGGTGGTATTTAGGTATCAGAGAATCAGTCACACGCGCCCGATAAGTATCGACCTAATGTTCATTGAAATGCCACGACGCGTCGTGACACGCCATATGCACTTATCTGATAGATTTGCACTTTTATTATTTCTACGCGTTCCAAGATATTTGAAGAAAGAGATTTTACAGACTGTGTGTGAAAGTTTAGTGGAAATAGAGGGAAAGTTTGATGGAAAATTTCGAGACAAAAATTATGGTAATAGCCTCTCGTACTAGCTTAGGTTAGGTGGTTGTTGATTATAATCTTTGCTGTATACAGGGTCCCAACTATTTCATAGGGACAGCATTGGTTCCTATTTCGGGAATGGTTAAAGTTACGAGGGCGTTTAAATTAGAAAAAAGTTGCCATTTTTGAAAAATGTTAAAAATATAATACTTTTGAATTTGAACTATGTCTCTAAAATCAATAGATTTTAAGATATTTGATAACATTGTTTTTACGTATTCTCAAAAATCACCCTGTTTTTGCGAATCTAATAGAAATTTGGCAACAACGGAAATATTTTCCTAATATTCTTCAAAAATGACAACTTTTTTCTAATTTAAACGCCCTCGTAACTTTAACCGTTCCCAAGATAGCAATACTGTCCCTATGAAATAGTTGGAACCCTGTACAGGGTGGGCCAATTTGGACACTTTCTTATGGAAACACCCTTTATTTTTAGAGATAGAAAAAAATGAACCCCCCACTCTGAGGCTCAAATTTCATGAAATTTTGATTGGTGCAAACCGCATTTTGATATCTTAAACCGTTTAGCCGCTAGAGGGCGATTCTCGATTTTGAGCAATAATGTGAAACCATCATAACTTTTTTCTTTATGAAAATTAGTGATTTCCGTAAAAACTTTCTTGGAGCACTTTTTCCAGCAGAATTCAGTGACGTTCTCAGTTTTTTTCTAGTTGGTCCCAACGTCGAGATATTGACCAAAGTCTGGTTTTTTTCAATAGGACACCCTATATATTAATAGCTCATTAGAAAGCTCTGCTTTTTCTGATTTCGATGATATAAAGTTCGATAGGTTTATCTCTGACAGTTTTCGAGAAAAAAAAAATTTCGGTTTTTTTCATAAGAAGCAATGTGTAAGATTAAAAGGACTTTATATCTGTAAGGAAACTGAGAAAGGTCTCTTTCCAACACATTGTTTCCTATGACAAAAACCGAAATATTTTTTTTCTCGAAAACTGTTAGAGATAAACCTATCGAACTTTATATCATTGAAATCGGAAAAAGCAGAGCTTTCTAATGAGCTATTAATATATAGGGTGTCCTATTGAAAAAAACCAGACTTTGGTCAATATCTCGACGTTGGGACCAACTAGAAAAAAACTGAGAACGTCACTGAATTCTGCTTGAAAAAGTGCTTCAAGAAAGTTTTTACGGAAATCAATAATTTCCATAAACAAAAAAGTTATGATGGTTTCACAATATTGCTCAAAATCGAGAATCGCCCTCTAGCGGCTAAACGGTTGAAGATATCAAAATGCGGTTTGCACTAATCAAAATTTCATGAAATTTGAGCCTCAGAGTGGGGGGTTCATTTTTTTCTATCTCTAAAAATAAAGGGTGTTTCCATAAGAAAGTGTCCAAATTGGCCCACCCTGTACATACCAAAAAAAAAAAATGATGAACAGCTTATTTGCCCTGTCAATAATCCGATTGAATGTCGTCGAAATTCTACATATTTTGCCCTATGTCAGAAAAACCTGACCAGTTAAAACGATAATATACGATTATTGTCTGCCTGGCTATCGAATGGATGTTTGTTTTGGACGAAGGAAAAGGAATTGGACCTAATTTGTGTGAAAAGTGAGCAAAGTGGTATGAAAACTGTATCCGTACCGGTGTCAAGTTATAAAGTACCACCTCCTGTAACTTTTTTATGTACGATCAAAAATAAAAAAGTTACAGGGTGGTGGTACTTTATAACTTGACACCCTGTACTGTGTACATACTTGTACAAGTTTCAATCATGCCTGAGGGCTGAGGGTCAAAGAAAAAAAATTAGATGATTCTAAAAACATTTCTGGAAAGCATGCCTGCATGTTCTTCGTCATCCGTCCTGAAAAAAAAATTACCCTGCTCTCGAATGTTAGTTGTTTTAATGTGAAAGACAAAGAAAAACAAAATGTGGCAAATCAGCACAGGCTCCCTTACGTCACTGCAAGACCAATAAAGTATATGAGCACAGGCAACTTGGCCAACTTGGTAGCTCAAAAAGCTAAATATATTATCCAATTTGCCTCATCCACTAGTAATATAGATGAAAATGAAGTCATCTGTGAAGGAATTGCTTTTGTACACCTAGTAATTTATATAGGTACAAGAAAAACTTCGACAGTCTCAGCATTATGTCTTTAAAATGGGGGATATCAGAAAACTGTACAGCGATAGATTAGCAGAACTTCTAGGACTTCAAAATGTGCCTTGCGAAAAAACAACTTTCCCAAGAGAAAAAAATTTCTTTTGCTGCCAAATAATTCTAATTCTAATTGCTTTATTATACAGTAGAGTTTTAAGTATCTATATTATACCTACATATTGAAAGCCGCCATATTTAAAATGACCTCCAAAATTAAAACGGAAGGCTCTACGTTTTGCTATAGCTCTGTTCCAACCGACATGAGAACCGTTCCAGAACCAGTAATTTCCAGTTGCCCACATACCTATTTTTCAATAACTTGAACGCAATGATTTGAACGTTCGTCCTACTTGGCAAATGAATTGATCGACTGATAGCGGTTTCCATTTGTCGAACCAGTGCAAAAGAATGTATCCTTATCCTTACATGTCCTTTCTCGCTTTTCATCTTCCTCTTTGCCTATTATGTTAATCAAAATTAAATAATATTTTTCATCATAAATTTAAATTCTGAACTATCGTAGTTTAGTGCAAAAAGCTGATGTAGCTAGTGCCAAAAGCTGACGACTTAGTTATGACATCAGAAATAGTTAGGGTGTTCATTTGTCCTGATTTTCTTGCTCCAAGTAGATCTCAGCAGCTGATCGGTGTTCACTTGTCCCATATATAAGCTCATAAATGGCAGCGCCTAACAGATCTTTCTGATTTTCCGAGCCGATAGAGCATGCACAAATGAACAGCCCATTAAACACACCAATATAACAGCGATTACCAGATACGAGGCCGATAAGCAATCCTTATTAGTAATGTGTATTATCCTTGATAAGCTATAAGTGGCGCCTAAAAGCGAAAGGGCAAAATATATGATATTTATATCACACGAAATGGATTCCTCGACCCAAGATAATCAAAATCGAGGTAGGTATCACACAAGTCAAGTTATGGTTGGGTGTCTGGTATTGATTTTTATATATAAAGTTGGCCGCCATCTTGAAAAAGAGCTGCTATGCAACCGCCGGACGCCATTTTCTATCTTTGTAAATTTTTAGCAAGTTTTATTTGAAGTCAAAGATTCCTAATAGTTTTTGTTTTTTTTTTTTGAAAAATGAGCCATTTTACGATACTTCAAAAATGAAGTCGGCCATTTTGAAAAAATGGCGGAAACTCTCTATCCTATGGAGAAATTTTTTTGGGACTCGACTAAAATTATCTCTTAGAATCGCCTTAAGAACGTGGGTGCCAGATTTCATTCTTGTATAACTTAATAGCCACATTTTTGGTTTAGCCGTTATCCTACTATAAGTACTGGTACTGACTCAGAAGCAGGGAGAGACGCTCCGATACTGTGGTATGTTGTCCTTGAAGACCGAAGTGGATCGACGTTGTTGAAACGTTAAAACTTTTATTTGTCACTCATTTGTAAAACGTCACTTATCAAGTCAAAACATAACCAGCGAAAATTGATTTTTACAAGCTACTGGCTCTACTGACTTGTAAAATTGACAGCTAAACTGTAAAAACTTTTTACAAGTCAGTAGAATTATTTATTTTTGAAAAATCGGTTTTATCACAAGAATAATTGCTTGTAGGTACCTTCTGGGAGACTTTTCTGGTGATAAACTGTTGGCTACGACTGAGGCTTCATTAATAATATCTTGTAATAAATTCATTTCTGGAAAAAAATTGCAAAATGGAAATCTGTCAAAAAACCTATTTATAACTAGAAACAACGTCTTAACAACGTATCATTCTCATAGTTATACCAACTACCAAAACTTCTGTGAGAAAAAATCAAGGAAAAACATATAAATTTCAAATTTTTGTTATGTATTGATTTTTTATTTGTCCCTATATCTTTTACAAATGAGTAACAAATAAATTATTGTACATTATACGCCAGGTAGCAGTTTTTACTGGCTCTTGAAGGTGACAAGCTCGCCTGGCGGCTCGCTAGTCATTTCCTTCAATCGCCAGTAAAAACTGTTTTACCTGGCTAATAATGTAAAATACTATATCGTGGTTGACTGGTTGAGTGATTTTTTTCACCTAATTTCTTTCTGCCAGCTTGTTTCAAGGCTAAGGCGCGATTCATATTATACGTACGGGCAGCGCCATAGACGTCACCATACCGTCAACGACACGTCAATAATAATTCTGACAAAAGCAATGGTCGTATTCACACTACACCTTCACAACACCGTCACGCTACCATCCAGAGGCTGACAGGATTTTTCGAGGAGAATATTTGACGTGTCGTTGACGGTACGGTGACGTGACGGTACCGGGTACGTATAGTATAAATTGCGCTTAAGGCCGCGTTAATGGCCGCCATGTTTAAATTTAGTTTTTGAAAATGACGACTGCGTCACTCTACACAAAGGGTTCAATATTTTATTATTTGTCCAAAACAAAATCTGTTTGTCGGTGAAACACTTTTGCCTGTATGCAGTGTATGCACCATTGCACAAATTCTCTGATTAAGACTTTAGCCGTGATTACATAATATTTCACTTAACCTTACTTTTCATGCATCCGTTTTTCCGTCAATCTGATGATCCGGAAGTATTCCTATTGGACCATTATTATGGCACCAAAATATTGGACCAATAGGAAATACTTCCAGATCATCGGATTGACGGAAAAACGGATGCTTTAAAAGTATGCTGAAGAGAAATATGATGTAATCACGGCTAAAGTCTTAATCAGAGAATTTGTGCAATGGTGCATACGGGCATTGTGACAGAGAAAGACAAATATACAATTATGATGCTCCTGTAGCTTTTTTGCCGTGGCGCCATCTACTTGAAATTGCTTGAACTGTTTTCACCTTCAAAATTCGTTTCAAGGTCATCTCAAAAAATCCGCAATAATTTCCAAAATCCTTTGGCATAAACAATGTTTGATATATTATCTACAATCTCTACAATTAGCTTTTTTTAGTTTTTCGTGGTTATCAATAAAATATGCTTTTAGCGGATCGAAGCTGGATAAACATGCAAATATGCAACCACCAACACATTTAATTGTCTTGGTGGTTGCGAACATGATTTTTGATGATTTCTAAATATCGAAAAACCAAAATAAGGAATTGTAGATAATCGATCAAATAATGTTTATGCCAAATTTGAGCCAATTCTGATGTGCCGTTTTTTTAAAGACCTTAAAACGAGTTTCGAAAAATCAACCAATCACAGTTTAAACATGGCGGCCATTAACGCGGCCTTAAAGGTATTCTTTATTTGTATAATAATAATTTCCAGCTTTCTGGTTTTTTCGAACTTTTACCAATAGAGGCCCATCAGTTGTCGAATGAGAAGTACCAAGGTCTATTAGAAATCGCTGCATAAGCATAGCCCTGATTGGTAATTTGCTTCAGATGGTTTGCTACGTCGCTTTGGAAGACCTGTTTGATGAGAGAAAAGCATTGGCTATTGAAGATTGAAGTTTTCAGCGTGGGCGAAGCTGGAAGGTGGTTAAAAATATTCAAAGGAAGAGCTATTTGGCGAAGTGGACTCTCAGACTCCCAAGTAAGTTCGAAAAACCATTCAAAGTATGACAGGAAAGTAACGCCTCACGTAATAAGAATAGGCTGTCTGGTACATATACAGACGGCTCCAAAACAGCGGATGAATGCGATGAAGCTAACGCTGGCGTGTATGGAGAAAGTCCAATATCAGAGCAAAGCATCCCTCTGTGGCTCACCGCCACAGTTTACCAGGTAGAAATTCATTAAATTCAAGCATGCGCACAGGAGATTCTAAGGCTGTAATGGGTTATAACAACAAGAACATATAGGCATTCTTTCAGTCAGGCTGCTCTTAAAGCTCTAAACTCACATCGATTTACTTCGAACGATAACAATGGAATGCCTACACGACCTGTCGTCAAGGAATAACAGGGTAAAGCTCCTGTGGGGATTCGGTAATAGAAGGCAACAATAAAAAGGATGACGAACTGATTCAATCAGACATCAAAGATAAACTAAATCATCAATCACGTTTTCTGCGAGAAAAAATCTCATCATTTGCCATAAGAACTCATGTAACAGAGTTCATTATCTGCCGGGTCAATTCAATCTAATTGCATTGTTTCTAAGGATGTCTATGCCCGCTCAAAAACCAAATTATTGAAGTTCTCTCATCATTGACAACAGTTTGAGGAAAAAGGTATGCACTATAGAAGATCCAGGTAAAGCTGCAATTGTAGAGATTTTTTTCGAATTAAGAAAGCTAGGGAATTGAAGAAAAACTATATTCCAAGATTGAGTGCGAACAAAGAACCTCCAACAAGCATCAATAATCCCCAGGAATTGATTCGGTAAAAGACTTTTACTCTGAAAGATGCCTCCAAATCTCCAAATGCATTGGTTTGAGTAAAATCTTTCACCTTAGAAGATAGCTCTATTAAACTTACTGAAACCTTTTGATTTTTGACAAATTTAAAGATTCCAAATCATGCTTAATTTTTTTGTTATTTTTTAACATACAAATAGAATAGAAGAGGTACCCATACATGCTAAAACTAAAGTATACAAGATAATATCTGTTCATCCTAAAACAATTATTTTATTTGTAGCAAAATAAAATTTATATGAAACGGGCGGGCGTTATTAGCTAAGTAATCTGATTGTCAATAACGGTTATTTTGTCCCCCAAAATTATGAATTTTGAATTAAATTTAAATTATCAAGCTCCATAGGTTTTTCAATCTTTTATCTTATCGCAGCGCGAAGTATGAAAACAGTTGAAACAATAAGATAACATTTAGTTGAAAATATCGCTCAAATCACATACAACTCATTATTATAAATGCAAGTAAAAAGTTTTACTCAATGATTGTATTACCCTTATTACTAACCACTCTAGTGTTAAGATCAACAGTCGCTGTAAAAGAAAAAGATGTGAACTTACCCGATCATCGGTGCGAATTTATGCTCAGGGACCGTGCCGTGCAAAATGGAGTACGCTTAATCACTGAAGGTGTTGTCAGCAAGAATGGTGTGAGATTGGGCGAAGTGGAAAACACGCTACTCCCACTAGCACGGCACCATATCATTCCCTACAACATTATCTCCGACTTTCTACAAGCGGCAATTGATAGAGCCCAAGAGTGGATGCCTACTGAAGAAATTGGTGAAGCTTTCTCTTTTGGCCAATACTTGGATACTTTGGTAAGAGAAACGTTACCTATCATCGCCAGGGATCGAAGTAGTAGGGTAGTATTAGAAGCAGCTAAACGAGCTGCTTTAATAACTACTGAGTTGGTTGAGCATAAGTTTGATAGTACAGATGCAGAGAAACCCGAACTAGCAATAGTACGAGCATTTTTTTATTGGTTACCTGGTAACATAGTAATGGGTCCTTCTCCAATGGAACGGAGAGATGATCCTGAAGATGGTCCTGATTACCGACTCATTATGATTGCTCAGGAAAACAGTGGCGAACGTGCTGGAGATGTTCTCAGAGTTCTCTATCATCACATGGTTGCCTACAGGGATCGAACTGAACATCATGATCTTTTAGATGGAACTTTTAGAGCAACGACCCTACATCGTATAGTGGAGCTACTAACAGAAGTTAGCACAACATCAGTTTATCCTTTTAGCTCTAATGATTGGGAGTCGATAATGGATCCAGATACTAATACTACTAGATATAGAGCAAGAGACACTTCGATTGCACATAAAAATGACCTCCGCAAGGGAAGAGTCAATTATGCCATCGATAATTGTGATGGAGATGATAAGTTCAAGTTTGATCTTTTTGATATTATTGCTAACTATATAGTTCCAAATCACCCTGAGTTGGTGATTAGGCCCAAGCCGTAAGATAGAGGATACCGTTTTCACGTCTGTTTTATACAGAACTCATATCTTATAATGTCTGCTTATTAATTAATAATAATAAAAAACAGTAGAAGTTATTAAAACAAAATTATTTATTATTTTCATAAATAAAATATTATAATTAGTACTTAATAACACTGAACATATTGGTTTTACTCTTGGCAGTGTACCTTTAATTATTAGCTCAAATTAAGCGCTTGGAAAAAGTTACTTGGCTAAAAAAAGCTTGGAACATGAAAAAATACCTTAATTTACTATTTATTAATCGCTAAGATGAATCACCGTTGGTCGTTAACCTAAATAATGGAAAAACATAATAGAAGTCAATTTTTTCAGCACCTTATACTTATCACGACTCTTAAAACCTATTTAGTATTGTACAAAAATGGCACATAGATAACAGAGATAGAGCAACCTACTTTTTTACATAATTACATACAATTTTTTCCTCGTTTCGTACATTTAAAGGAAAATTATGGACAAATTTTCTATACTAAACTTTGTGTGCAAATTTATCCAAAATCTTCGTAGCAGGTTAAATAACTATACCTAATTAAATTATGTACAATTTTTACTTGTAGCTTAGAAGCCAAAATCAAATTTCCCTAAAATTTAACCACCCTTCAGCCTTGCTGCGGTTTCCTAGAGTAATTTTGCGCATAAGATTGCGGCCTACGTCTTCTAGCCACGAGCCTATCTCTATAGTTCAAGTTCCTATATTGGGGATTGTAAGGAGAAGATTGTGGATTATAAGGAGAAGGTTGGAAATTGTAAGTTGCAGGTCTGGGACTGTAAGGGTTGTAAGGCGCAGGCGGCTTCGGCTGATATTGCCTGTTGATTTGGGCTGGAGGCGGTGTAACATCTGGCCTAGAGGGTCTGGAATAAGACACAACATTCAATTTATAGATAATTGAGCAGTAAATTGTACGTACACTCTTCTAAGACAGACAGCGCATCGACTAATCTTGGTAGTCAAGAATCCAGACTTCAAGGTTTGTGGCACTGGTTTTTTGAATTGAGAATATTCCTCGATTGTAGCTATCCAGAAGGATAACGCTGTAGTGTAGTGATTGCACCTGCCATGGGCGTGACATTCGATAAACGGTTTAGTCCTGAAATCTTCCAGACACGATCCAGGTGAAACTAAAGATTGAGTTGAGCCATCACCGCCAGCATCGGTACCCTAAATCCCAATAAAAATGTGTCCATTGATCAATTATTGCCTATACTTACCATCATGAAACTCCATCCGATCCATAACTCGTCCCAACCAACAGGGCATTGCGGAACAGTGCTGGCTTGACTGTGAATTGCTATAGCTCTAGTGGGTGCTTCACATACAGAACACCTAAATATAACAATAATTAAATGAATTTGATGCGATTTTGAAAAAGCAATAACACATACCTAGAAATATACTTCTGGATATCATTACCATAAATAGGAGTCATGGTCATTGGTACAGGTTCAGTAGTTGACAACCAATAGCTGTAGTCATT
This sequence comes from Ceutorhynchus assimilis, assembly GCA_917834065.1. Taxonomy (NCBI): domain Eukaryota; kingdom Metazoa; phylum Arthropoda; class Insecta; order Coleoptera; family Curculionidae; genus Ceutorhynchus; species Ceutorhynchus assimilis. The sequence goes on along the minus strand of OU892283.1, from coordinate 35,303,958 downwards.
GGTGTTGGCATAGTCGCACACGTCATTTAAATTACAAAACACGAAAGGCATCGTGTTGAAGCGTCTCACACAACTTCCTGGGTTACCTAAATCTTGCCCGTGAGTGTCTTTTTCACTTTGAATGTGCAACAACGAAAATCCTTCCCACAATTTGACGGTATTCCTTGGACAAACTGGAATTATTTCCGACTGTGAATGTCTCACGACAGCAAATCCTCGGCTTTTTGGTAAGGGCGCGGGTTCTGCGGGTTCTCCTTTCGGACCTTGCGGTCCTGGTAGACCTGGTAAACCGTTACGACCTGGAATACCCAACGATCCGGGTAGACCTTTCAATCCTGGATAACCCAACAAGCCTGTGTCTCCGGTGTCGCCTCTCATACCTTTGGCTCCTGCTGCACCTGGATAACCATCTCGGCCATCTAAACCTGGTTTACCTGACATACCAGCCAGGCCAGGAAGTCCTTCATCTCCTGGCTAAATACAAGAAAATTACATATTCGACTGCTTTTGAAAATTGAAATTTTTTGTACCTCTCCTGGGAAGCCATTAAATCCTGTATCACCAGCATCACCTTCTAATCCTGGCGCACCAGGAATACCAGGGAATCCAGGCAAACCAATATCACCAGAAAGACCTATTTGTCCTGAATAACCTTGTTCACCTGGATAACCTTCAAGACCTGCATCTCCTTGTTCGCCTTTTTGTCCGTCACGACCTCTAAGACCTTAAAAAAAACTTTTAAAAAAGCCTAAATTTTTTCAAAAACTCTCACCCTTGAATCCGACATCTCCACGGACTCCCTTAAAACTGCTAGCAGCAAATCCAAAATCACCCGTCACACCCTTGACACCTGCGATACCGGGCAAACCGTCACGACCTGATGGACCTTCCGGTCCAAATGGACCTTGTTCTCCATCAAATCCACTGTCACCTTGTACTCCTTTGACTCCTTGAATAGAAAGTCCGGGCTGCCCTCTAGGCCCATTGAAACCGTCTTGACCTGCTTCACCCGGAGCCCCTTTCTGTCCTAGCCTTCCTGGCGGTCCAGGAAGACCATCTTCTCCTGGTGTTCCAGCATCGCCGCCTTCAGGATTTTGACCGGGCAATCCTGGGGCTCCTGGAAAACCGGCGTCACCGCGTTCACCTGGCAAACCTGTCAAGCCAGCGTCACCTCTTAAGCCTGCTTCACCTATTCGGCCTCTTTCTCCTCTCGCTCCTGGCCAACCTGCTACTCCTACATCTCCAACAGCTCCCTTCCGACCTAAAAAAGGTTATATTTGAAGATTTCTGTGTGCCACCAAGGTGTTTAAATATACGCTAAAATCTGCTAATACCGAAAAAATGTATTATATATATGTAAATAAAAGTTAATTTGAAAAAGTATCCACTGCAGTTCAAATAGTAATTATAACACAGGGCACCAACGTACCTGTTAATCCAAACATTCCAATTTCACCAGCATCTCCCTTTTCAGCAAATCCGGGCAAAGTTATACCAGGCAAACCTCTGTTACCCTTAAAACCTTTAGGACCCCATGGACCTCTCGGTCCAGCATCACCAATAGGCCCAGGCATACCAGGTAAACCTATTAGTCCAGGCTCTCCGCTCATGCCCGATCCTCCTTTAGCTCCCGAATATCCGGGAAGACCGATTTCACCGCGGTTTCCCCGTAAGCCTTCTAAGCCTGCATATCCAGGCTTTCCTGGTGCTCCAACTCTGCCTAGGGAACCTGTGAATCCTTTTGGACCGGGAATACCTGCTTCACCTGGTTCGCCTTTGAAACCGAAACCTCCTGGTCGACCGTCAAGACCTCTGTCACCTTTTGGACCTACAATACCTGGTTGTCCTATTCCTGGTATACCGACATCACCTTGTTTTCCTATATAACAAAAATAAATATATAATACTGGAATTGATTGAGCCAATACTTTGATTTACAACCATGTATTGCAACATATTTGTTATGCCACTAAGAACTTCTTTCATTATTCTCAGCCATTTTTGTATCTATAGTTACCTTTAAGTCCTGGTAATCCAGGTCTTCCATCGAATCCACTCACTCCAGGTAATCCAGCATCTCCTCTATCACCCGTTTGTCCGCTAAAAGTCGACTCTCCTTTTTGACCGTCGAATCCAGGTATTCCAGGGTTTCCCATCGGACCTGGCTTTCCCGGTTCGCCTTGCGGGCCAACGTATCCGTCGGGTCCAGCATCACCTCGTCCACCTTTATGTCCTCTGGGTCCGAGTAGTCCTTTGGGTCCTGGAAAACCAGGAAGTCCAGCGTCTCCAATGTCACCGCGGTCACCAAACTGTCCAGTGACACCTGGTAAGCCTTCGGGACCGTCAAAACCTGGCAATCCTGGAAGTCCTTCCTCGCCAGGTAATCCTGGGAAACCGGTTTCGCCGAGATCTCCTTTAACTCCTTGGAGGCCGAAGTAACCATTTTCACCGTCATCTCCCTTCTGTCCTAGATCTCCCCATTCTCCAGGTCTACCGACAGGGCCTGGAAGTCCCGGAAGTCCTGGCGGTCCTGGATAGTAAGCTCCTATTTGACCTTTCACGCCTTGAGCTCCTGTTTGTCCTGCATAACCTGGGGCACCTTTGGTTCCTTTAATGCCTTTGTATCCCGGGGTGCCAGGCAATCCTGGATATCCTGGCGGTCCTTCGTCACCATATTCTCCTTTCTGTCCAGGTGGACCCATCAAACCCATGTCACCGAATAATACTTTTTGACCAGGTTCTCCGCGATCTCCTTTGAGTCCTGAAACTCCAGGAGTTCCGTCTATACCAGGGAAACCGGGATTTCCAGGTGTGCCTCTCGGTCCTTCATCTCCGATGATACCTGGATGGCCAGTTACTCCATCAGGGCCTGGCAGAGATCGTCCCGGTAAGCCTCTGTCTCCAGGTAATCCAGGCCAACCTGGGTCTCCACGTGGGCCCTTTGGTGCTTGAGGTGCGTTAGGTCCTGGATCACCGGGAAGTCCTTTTATACCTTTTTCACCTGCTCTATCAATGTAATTGCCAATTATTCCAGGAATACCTCTCGGACCTGTGGGCCCCTTTTCACCTTTGTGCCCCTTGAATCCACTGAAACCTCTATCTCCAACTAAAAATTCTTTAGGTATGGTATGACGGTCACCTTTTTCACCTATAAGACCGGGTATTCCTGCGGTTCCGTCTCGTCCAGGAATACCATCGTTTCCAACATCACCTTGGGGTCCGGCATATCCTCTCGGACCACTGTCGCCTGGGGGACCCTTAAAGCCTGGCTCCCCAGCAGGTCCTTCGAGGCCTGGTAATCCTGCATCTCCTTTGTCACCCATATCTGCGACCATAGCAGCTCCTGGAGGCAGTACAATTCTACCAGGTTCACCTGAAGGTCCCGGACGACCCATTAGACCGTTTTGACCAGGTGTACCGTCTAAGCCGTCGATACCAGGGAAACCAGGTTTACCAGAAAATCCTGTTTTGCCTCTTTCACCAGATAGACCTATAAAGCCGATAGGGCCGGGACGACCGTTTCTACCAGGTTCTCCAAGGTCTCCTTTGACTCCATTACGTCCTGGTCTGCACACGCCACAATCATCTCCTTTACGACCTTTCGTACCTGGAAATCCGTTATATCCTAGAGCTCCGTCGTAACCGACAGGACCTGGTTGTCCTCTGGGACCCGGTGGACCTGGTGGTCCTCTAATTGGTGTGCCGATACCTTAAAAAAATTTTTTTGGTCATTGCCTCATGATGGAATTATAGTATTGCCTACCTGGGAATCCCTTTCTCCCTCTGTCACCAGGATCACCACGATCACCGGGTAACCCGTCGAAGCCTCTAGTTCCAGGTATTCCACCAGGGCCTTGAGGTCCCACAACTGTTTCGCCTTTGAGGCCTTTTTCTCCTGCCAGTCCCATCGGGCCGGAGTTTCCTGGTTGGCCAGTTCTTCCGGGAGCGCCTGGTTGACCATCGTCACCCCGTTCTCCCTTTATGGAAATACCTAGGACAAAGAATATTGTGATAATAATACTTTCTTGAACGTAGTTGTATGAAGGTATTTTGTATAGGTTTTAGGTATGTAGATTAGTAAAAGTATGTAGATTAGTAAAGGTCGATGCGCAGTCTCTCTTTGTGTTCATAGAGAATCAGAATCATTGATACTTCATCAATTTTAAGTAGGAAAAATAAAAGATTGTATCTCAAAAATATGATGATTATGAAATGTCCATGGCATTAGATGCTGTGTACTTATTAGATAGAAGAAGTATAAAAAAATGTAGAAGAAATAATGTGCTTAGCAAAGATAAGAATATGTGGATCAGAGCAATGAAAAAAAAAATTGAATCTAAGTACATAAAGTCCGTCGATTTTAATCTGATACTCCAAAGGAATGAGAACTGGTGGCACCCTACATTAGAATGCCAATGGTCACCTGACGGTCACACCTATTTTTGCCATATACTTCACCCCCTCGCTCCTCATACGGAAAGTGTCAGATAAAAATCGACGAACAAAGGGTATAGAGAAAAATAAAACATGGACTGAAGAAACCAAAAGGAGGAGAAATTTCAAATACAAAGTGGGTTTTTGCTTCCAAAGACATAAAGCACGCCTTTGTGGTGAGAGGATTTTTGGAAATCATGAAACACTATATTTACAATAACAAGTTGCTGACATTATAATTTCAGGACGTGATTATGACAAAATTGAAACTTGAGAGGTGTAGTTTGATAAAACATTTCAAAATAAAAGGGAAAGAATATGTGAATTATGATGGAGATGAGGGATAATAATAAGTTAGAAAGGATTTCGAAAAGATTCAATTTTGAAAAACCTATAAGTTCCTGCTTACCTTTAAGTCCAGGCAATCCCATTTGTCCGGGTGGTCCAGGCGGACCCGGTGGTCCAATTGGACCCGATTGTCCCTCATCACCAGGGAGTCCCGATAAACCTTGCAAACCCGGAAAACCAGTCGGACCTTGCCTGCCGATAGCTCCTCCGATAATTTCATCAAGGAACGGGTCGTATAAACCAGGAGGTCCTTCGGGACCTTGTTCGCCAGGAATACCAGGTCTGCCTTCTTCACCCAGCTCACCTTTCGAACCGTCAGATCCGTCAATTCCAGCGTAGCCAGGAGCTCCTTTGTAGCCTTTTTCGCCGGGTTGACCTTTCGGGCCATCTTTGCCTTGTTTGCCTGGCGGACCGTCTTCACCACGGTCACCTTTGTAGCCTGCGGCTCCTTTAAGACCAGAAAGTCCAGCGCGTCCCTTTTCTCCCCAGAAACCCTTGTAGCCCATCGGACCCATTTCTCCTCTCTCTCCTTTCATGCCTCGGACACCTTTTACTAGTTGAATGTTCGGTGTGCCGTCTTCGTGGTGTTCGGAGTCGTCCGCACGTTCACCAGCTGGACCTTGATCACCCGATTCTCCTTTATTACCTTTTGGACCTCTTCGGCTGTCTCCTTGATCACCTGGAGCACCTATTGGACCTTGAGGTCCGACTAAACCCTATAGAAAATTTCATATTTATTTTATAATTAAAGTGAATAAGAGTTTTTACTTGAGCTCCTTGTGGTCCTTGATAGCCAGGTAAACCCGAAGGACCGACGCGTCCGTCCAGTCCAGGTAGCCCGTTGTATCCAGATTCGCCCCAGTCGCCTTTGGTACCAATCGAGTTACCACCACCTTCGCCTGGTTCTCCTCGAGGACCTTGTGGTCCTTCGGGTCCTAGGCCTCCTCGAATACCAGGGTAACCTCTAGTGCCTTGTGCTCCCGGTCTGCCGTCAGTTCCGTTACACCCGTCCAAACCTATCGGACCTTGAGGCCCTATATCTCCAGTTTGACCCGGTCTGCCTGATAAACCGTCTGGACCTCTTTCGCCCGGATCCCCTCTAGCTCCTCTGTCACCACCGATTCCGTAGCCTCCGTCCGATCCTTTTTCTCCTTTACTTCCACTACTACCAGGATATCCAGTGTCACCTGGTGGACCGCGTAGTCCTGGCATACCGGGAATACCTTCCGCTCCACCTCGGCCTTTTATTCCTGTACAATTGCATTTGACTGGCGTGGTACAGCCGGAACACTGCCCCTAGAACAATGAAATAGTATAAAGTCGTACGTTTATTCATAGTGTTGTAATCTTCTGATAAGGATTCATAATAGGTCGATAAATTATTGATTTACGACCGTAAATGCGGTCAAAACAACGCCATTTGGTTTATCTGGTATAACTGCTGCATAGTAAGAAAGCGGCGGCATAATTGCTGTAATTTTTATGGCGATTTAATAAGATAACGCTCTCTCATTAATAATAATTTATGTGGGTTAAAAGGGGACAATATTGGATTGGATCACTAGAATTATTAATATTTGATTGTTTATTCTTTGATTATCTACAAACTTTAAGAATAAATTTAAGTCATTTATTTTAAACAAAGCAGATTTATCAACACAAAAACTCTGATGTCCTCCACAGCCACATGCCGTCAAAATTATCTGATAATTTTCGCATCACCATGCGCTTCCGTGCTAATTGATAAAAATTATAAAATTTGTCAATCAGTTGGCATGATTAAAAATGTCTGCGTCCTTTCAATGAGTACCACCTACGACAGGGTTAATGTGAAAGGATGTGGCGTAATCCACGTGGAGAACATGTTCAACTCTGAAAGTGTTATTACATTTTTATACACGCATATGAGCAAAGTTTTATATTTATTTATTATTTTATCAGTGTTGTATTACAAAGTTATTACAAAACTGTTCTATTTCTTGGATTACTAAATATCTCACAGACATTTACAGGTGAAACGTGTTAGCATCAAAGAAGCAATCAAAGCTGATAAATAGCTGATGCACCTATAGTTATTTCTGTTGAAAGAGAATAAAGAGATACATAAATAACATATATCAATATAAATATTTTATTATTACTTTAGTTTTAGTGTTAAGTTTAGAACGACTCCGACGTTACGTTAATCATATGGTGCAAATGTGAAACTACCTTAACGTTTTTATTTTTTTCACGTATAAGAATAGGGTTAGGGTTGTGCTTTGTCTTGCTATGTTAGTTGTCTGATAGGCCTGGCGTGGTCGGTTGTTTATCATTAACAAATAAACCCATTGGTCTTCAGCCGTTGTTTTTCTTGATTTTAAAAGCCCAAATCATTAATTTCAACAGGCTATGGGCCCAGGCTCGCGATTAAGTTTGTAAAATCGTAAAAACGGGATTTGGTGTTGAAGAAAACCATCTTTTCAGTATCGTGTTACGGTATCAAAAGGTCGGAAAAAACGGACAGTATAGTAGTTTGTGATATTGTTCGTGTGTATAAAACTCGTGCAGGTGGTTGCGTCGAGGAAAACCCAGTTGGGGCGTAAAACCAAAATGGGACACCAGGCAATTCAAGTGGTAAAATTTTATGGTGAAAACTGGACGACTTGGAAGTTCCAAGTGCTAGTAACATTGAAGGCATGTTTTGACATTGTAAGTGGAACCACTATAAGGACACCACACAATGCAGAAGAATATGACAGAAAAGATGCAAAAGCACAAGAAATTATCGTATCGTAGGCTTCATGAGAAGGTAATTAAACATATTCTGTCGTGCAGTACATCAGCAGAAATGTGGACAAAGCTAGAAACTCTATAAGAGCGCAAGTCACAAGTTAGTGTACATTTGCTCCAACAAAAATTCTTCAATTTAGGGTATAAATAAGGTGGCATTGCAGAATTTATATCTTAGGTAGAGGAGAGCATTATAACAAAGGTTTTTGGGTGATTTGAGGCACTTTGTTACAGCATGGGAGTCATCTCCTAATGATAAACAAATACTGACAGAATTAACGTCAAGGTTAATGATTGAAGAGGAGAGAAATAATGGCAAAGAGGAGTCCACAGCACTGGCAAGTAACAGCAAATTTCAAAACAATAAAAAGGCAGCTCATAACCAAGTAAAATGTTTTGAATGCCACAAGTTTGGGCATATTAAACGAAATTGCCTAGTGTTAAAATCAAAGAAAATGTGTACTTATTGTAAAAAAGTTGGCCACTTAGTACAAAATTGTTGGTTTAAGAAAAATAAAGAATCTGCAAACGGAAAACAGGAGAAACAGGACAATACTCAAGTTTTGATGGTAATTTCAAGCATTGTAAAATGAGAGTGCATTGTTTAACCAAGAGCAGTTTAATAATGCTGATGAATAGTGGTTGGACAGTGGAGCAACTGAGCATATGTGCAGTCAAATTGAATGTTTTGAATCAGTGACAAAATTAAAAGAAAGCAGATTAGTCAAAATAGGAAATGGGACACTACTTGAAGTACATGGAGTTGGAATAATTCAAGTGCAAGCATGGAATGGCAGCTCATGGGTGAAAACAATTCTGAACAACGTTTTGTTTGTTCCAAATCTGGCTGTAAACTTATTTTCTCTGAGCACTGTATTGGATCGAGGTATCGAGATGCATTCAAATAAGGATAGGTGTGATTTGTTAGACACAGAAGGTAGAATCATAGCAGTAGCTGTTAGACATGGAAATTTGTATAAAATGCAATTCAGAAGCCAAAGGAAAGTTGAAATTGAAAAGCCAAGGATATCAGAATGTAATTTGGTGGAAAGTCTAACCGAATAAATTGGCCCATATATTAATTTTGAACAAGTGAAAAATGTTTTTAAATGTAGCAGTACCTATACAATTTAAAAATGAAATAAAGCCATTTTGTATACAATGCCTAACTGGAAAGCAACACAGGCTTTCATTTCCGATGAGTGAATCCAGAGCAGGAAAATCAGGAGAGTTAATACATGCTGATTTGTGTGGACTATTTGAAGTAGCCTCTTTAGGAAGAGCAAAATATTTTCTTTTGATAAAGGATGATTTCTCTGGATATAGAGTTCTGACAATGGTTTAGGATTTATAAATAAAGATTTGAAAAACTTATTTGGTACAAAAGGCATTCGGCATGAAAGATCTTGTTCCTACACACTTCAGCAGAATGGACGGGCCAAAAGGGATATGAGAACCATTGTAGAAGCTGCAAGCTACACAGTAAAAATATGAATAAGTTTTTTTTTGGGCACAAGCAGTGACTTGTGCTGTATTTACACTGAATAGAGTAGAAAGTAACTACCAAAAGAATGAGTCACCATTCAGGTTATGGCACAATAAAGATTTTGATTTGACGTTTTTTAAGGAGTTTGGTACAAAAGTCAAAGTACATGTACCCAAAGAGAAAAGACCTAAATTAAATTCTAAAAGTAGAGAAGGTGTGTGTTTGTGGGATATAATAAGGATGTTAAAGGTTATTTAATTTACTTTGAGGACAAAAATAATAGAGACGTTATTTTTAAACCCAAAATTTACCAAGATAAAGTAAATATTACAACTGAAAAAGTTATAAAATTGGCCCTGCAAAATAGTGATGAGAGTGAATCAGAATCAGAAGCAGTTGAAAATAAAAATCAAGAATTGTATGAAACAGAAAACTTACACACCACAAGTGACGAAAACTCCAATAATGATATGGACAATATTCAAGAAATCGAACCAAAAATAGAAGATATTATAAAATCAAGTACCAGACTTAATAAAAGAAAAATTCAGACACCCTTTTGGATGAACGATTATGAGACAAGTTTCGTTTCACAAATTGAGAACCCTATTAGTTTGGAAGAAGCCTTAAATGGAAACAATGCCACCAAATGGAAAGATGCTATGGACAAGGAGCTGCAAGTTTTGAAAGAAAACAACACATGGTCTGAAGCACCATGGCCACATGACAAGAAAGTGATTGAAAGCAAGTAGGACTTTAAAAGGAAAAGTGAAAGTGAATTCAAGGCTCGCTTAGGGGCTCGGGGATTTCAACAAGAAAGTGATGACAACTTTTATGCTCCAGTAGCAAAATTGTCAACCTTCAGGGTGCTACTAGTTGTCAGTCTTAAGTTGGGTAAGCCCATTTTCCAAATGGATGTGAAAAGTGCGTTTTTGTATGGTGAAATCAAGGAAGAAGTTTACATGTGTTTACCTGGTGAGAATAAAATAATAGTAGTAGAGTTTAGTTTGTAAATTAAGCAAGTCTATTTATGATCTTAAAAGATCACCTAAATGTTGGAATTCCAAATTTGGGTGGAGAAATACAAGTGTTTGGGACTAATATTGGACAAAAAGCTGAAATGGAATGATCACGTGGAGTATGTTAGTGATGAGGCGCAGAAAGGTATCAATATTATGAGAGCAATCACAAGAACATGGTGGGGCGCAGACCCAAATATTTTGCTGAATATATATAAAGGACTAGTTAGATCCCACTTTGATTATGGCTGTCAAGCAATGTATCACATGAGTGAGATGAATATGAACAGATTGGATCACATCCAGTACCAAGCCCTGAGAAGGGTGACTGGCTGTATGAAGAGTACACCCATAATGGCTCTGTTATCCGAAGCGGCTGAAATACCACTGGCTAAACGAAGAAATCTTTTTAGTACAAGATTGATGCTCAGGAAAATAGCTTTAAAAGGGGAACAAGAGAACAAGAGGATAATAAACTTCTATGTGTTATAAAACCAGGACCCTCCTTATTGGCGCACCAAGGGCGCTCCGGCGATTATGGAGGGAGCGGATTTTGTGCTTGCCCATATAGAAATATTAGAAATATCGGATAATCTGTCATGTTACGAAGAAGATATGAAAACTCAAATGCGAAAAATAGAATGGTTGATTCAAACATACAAAAGGATAGTCTAGATGCTCAAGTAAAACTGCAGGAAATTTTGGAGGAATATATCGGGTCTTCAAAAAAAAAACCAATCTAAGATTGCTATGGTTTTTTAAACGTATGTCTTAGCAATATTTTTATTTAATTTTCTCAATGAACTTTAATGTCAAAATGATTTGTCAATAATACTGTCCAATAAATAAACAGTAATGCGACGTACGTTTTCGTAATCAAAGCAATCTTCGATTGGTTTTTTTTTGAAGACCCGATATAAATTATCAACATATCTACACAGATGCATCTATGGACCCTATAACAGCACAGTGCGGAATTGGAGTTTTCAATAGGTAACACAAATAAATTTTCAATAATAGGAAAATGTCAGGATTCAACTAATATTCGCTCAGCAGAGATGCTGGCCATCTATGCAGCCTTGATTACTTTGGAGAATGATAAAAGAAAGGTTGTCCTGACATCGAATTCCAAGAGTGCCTTCGAGAAAATAGTCAGAGCTGGTATTCATAGAGCTTCAGATAGAAGCACGTTAAGAAATAGGAAAAAAATTCTAGAAATGCAGGATGGGGGTGTGGAAATTAAAATGATATGGTTGCCTAGTCACTCAGGCATAACAGGAAATGATAAGACCTTGCAGGAAGGGGCCGAAGGGCTAACGTCTTAGTAAATAAAACATTACACTATGAGGATCTGGCCAAAATAACTAAGGAAGAAACATGGAGGGAATGGGCTATGGAATATTCCAATAAGGGCAGAGATCATTGGAACCAATATCATAAATTAGTGAAGGAACCTCTACGAATACCATGGTTCAGTAAAATAGAGAAAATAGACAGAAAGGTAGTGTTTTTTGCAGAATGACAACGGCACATTGCCTCATACCAAAACACCTCCATAAACTTGGTATACAGGACAATGAGAATTGTGGATTTGGAGAAGTGGAAAGAAGAAGAAATCCCAGAGGAAAGTCCTGTAAACATTAGACGTCAGAGACAGAAAAAACCCAAGAACTTTCCAGATTATGTAACGTACATGAGTATACAGAAAATACATTAGAATGTAAACCTTTCAGTGTAAAGGAAGCATTGCAAAGAGCTGACGATGAGAAGTGGAGGTTAGCAATAATGTTGGACGAAATGAAGAGTTTTGAGGAAAATGAGGCTTGGGACTTGCTGATATGCCGGAAAGTGGACTCTAAGTGGGTCTTCAAACGAAAAACTGATAGTGAAGGTAACGTTAGGTATAATGCTAATATGGTTACTGCTAGCTTCCTCAAAAATATCAAAACTAAACTTGCAAATAACCTCATCTGGTTAACAAAGCCCTAATTATAAAAACTAGTTAAAAACATCAAATTATTTTTCAACAAAGTATCTAGTTACACAACGATTACGTGTTACAAAGCTTGCCGTCATAAAAATGTTCACAACAAAAGACATGGAACGATTCCCCAATGCGCCTATAATCGTTTAATTAAGGATTCAGTTCCTTTTTTCGAGAACTGCCGCCCATGTCATTAATCCTATAAGCTTGTTGTGAATAGGATTCATGAAGTTTTTAAAGATAAAAGGCAGATAACTCTATTAGGTTGAGTTGAATATTTTAAAAAGCGAAAAAAGTATATCGTCTAATTTTGTTTTAAAGATATTGCAGCACAAGATTGCTCAATACCTACTCATTAATCAGATCAATTCGATGGTTTTCTCTTCCTATAGAAAGAATTTTTTGTTCTTGGATGTTCTCGAGGAACTGTTTATTAATACTTTAATCTCATAATGAGTGTAATGACTAAAATCTTGGTCTCCGTTTGGTTGGATTGGGTCAAATAATATTCAAGTAGTGTCTCTGATTCTCAGCTAAGTCTCATATTCGGTATTTTTGATTCTTGGGTAAGTTCAACCTTCCTTCTCTTTCTTACCCCAAGTTATGCTATGAAAATATCGACTGGTATATCAAGTCCTGAAATCTTGCCGGACATTTGGAAACCTTTTACACGCTTTCTAGGACTTGACGAATGTAGTCAATAAGGATAATATAGATGACAACTCGTATCAATTTCAAACAAAGTTATTCGACAGTTTTTTCCTAAACAAATCAGATTATGTAACCTCGGTACATCGAGTTGAAAAGGCCCATGCCCAAACGAATTACTGAAAATATCTCATAACAATTAATAACTATCTAAATAACATCACATAATATTGCATCTCTCGGTTATTTGTTTTAACTATCCAACGTAATATGGACTATAATGGTTCGTCGACCGAAAAACCATCTCTTTCCACTAGTGAAATGTGCTTTGACAGCTGCATTCACGGATTTCAAAGATTTAAATATTTACGTTATCTTAGGTCTGCATCGAATGTTATATTTTTTGATTTGATTCGAATGAATCTGACAACTTTGTGCTGAGGTGCTAAAATGAAAGTTGAAAATACAGCTCACATTTCCTCAAACCAACTACTCTGAAGTGAAACTAAAGATGAAGAAAAATAAATGTATAAAAAAAGTGGTAGGTAATTTATTCATTAAACAAATTAAATTATAATTGGTCAACCTTTTTAACAATCATCGATAAAGAAGTTGTCTCGGCAAAAACGCACAATAACATTATTTATCGGACTCTCTTAATTAATTTGTGTTACGTTAAGAAGCTTTACGAGGTGCGTTTCGTTTTTTGACTTTTCGTTATAAATAACAGCGTGATATGTCTGACCCCGTTACCATATAAGGGCAAGCGAGTGCAACATATTCTTTTTGCATTGCGCTGTACTGGATTTTGACCTTTTAAAAAAAAATTGCTTAATATGTAGACGCATATTATTTACTGGACCATAGTGTCTGGGATGAAATCAAAACCTCCTAAAACTATTTGTTTAAAGTTTTTAGTACTTCCCTTGTATAAGTTAAAGCAAAATTTACGATTCATTATGTTTACACGCTGTTTTGCTCGGGAATAGAAAATAGCCTTCGATTACGCCACTTTTTTTTTGGTGTAAACAAACACTTTCGATTTCGTTATAATAGCGAAATGTGGATTGTATCCAGACTACTGACCTGGATTTGGAGTTTTTTCGTTAGTTTCGCTGCTCGGAATAGTTGTTCTACTCCCAGTCTGGTCAAATTTCTACTGTTTCGTAGCCATGACAGTTTTTTGCGACCTATCCATCTTCTGCCCTCAACCTTTCCCTGGATGATCATGTGAGGGACGTGATACTTGGTGCCTCGCATTATATGTACGAAATAACTAACCTTATTTTTATGGTGTTCAGAAGTTCTCGGTCCTTATTCAGCTGTCTTAGTACCTCTTCATTGCTGGTATGTGCGGTCCAAGGGATTTTGAGGATTCTCCGATAGCACCACATTTTAAACGCTTCTATTTTGTTTATGGTGTCAGCTTTATGCGTCCATGTCTCACATCCGTACAAGAGAATGCTACATACGTAACAGCTGACTGTTCTTAACCGCGTCTGAACTGTGAGGTTTCTATTGGTGAGAATTGGTTTGCATTTATTTAAATGCCCTACGTGTCTTTTCAATCCTCGCTTTTACCTCTTCCTCGCACGTAGCTTCACTGTTCAGCCAGCTGCCCAAGTACTTAAAATGTGATACTAGTTCAATGTTATGTCAGTTGATTGTAATCGGAGTTGATTCGATGTTTATTTCACCTACAGTCATTCATTTCGTTTTCTTGATGTTTATATTAATACCCCATCTTTGGCTAGCGTCATGCACTCTATCCAGCAGTATTTGCAAGTCTTCCATCTTCCATATTCTCCGCAATGATGGCAGTGTCATCTACCTATCTTACGTTGTTTATTATTTCGCCTCCTATCTTTACTCCCTCTGCCCTGTCATGTAAAGCCTCACGAAATATGTTCTCTGAATAGAGGTTGAACAACTGGGGTGACAGAACACATCCTTGTCTTACGTCGCTTTTTATTGGTATTTCATCGGTAACGCTGTCATCTAGCCTGACTACAGCTGTTTGACTATGATATAGATTTATCAAAAGGCGCATATCATAAGCTATATGATTTTAGACATTGAAAAAGTTTGGTGTGTTTGACTTGATCGAATGCTTTTTTGAAGTCAATAAAACATATATAGATGTTTCTTCGAAACTCACAGCTCTTCTGCAATAATGTCCTCAGGCAGATAAGGGCTTGACGCGTTCCCAGCCCGCTGCGGAATCCAAATTGTTCCCTGCTAATGTTTGTTTACATTTGATGTATGTTCTATTGAGAAGTATCTTAAGGAGCATTTTTAAAGTGTGACTCATTAGGCTAATTAGTCGGAACTCATTGTATCTATTAGCTTTGAATAAAGAATGAAGGCTTTTACGGCCGGTCAAATCCAGTAAAAAAGTTTTTTCCGGGCTATAATGCCGTGGTCCATTAGTATTTCTACCTACAAACAGGGAGTACAAAGTCAGAGTTGGCGACATATACTCTGGATTCTATCTACTACAAAGTGGCGTACCTTAAGGCTTGGTACTTGCACCTCTGTTGTCTGTAACTTTCACTGTAGATCTCCTCAAACTAATAATATCAACATGTACAGCGTTCACCACCGACGACATAAAAACTTATGATCCCGCCAACAATTCTAACTTGCTCCAGAATGATTTAAACCAAATTGAGAAGTGGTATGAGGACCCTTATTTTAGAAAAATGTGTGGTACTCCATCTTGGGAAAAATAACCCAGAATATAAATACACCATCAATAGGTCAGGGTCTTTATTCTGTAAGGAACGAACCGTTCGATTCGGTAGAATTTCTTCGATTGTGACGTAATTTTCGGTTTGATTTTCGAGCTACCAAACCTTTCGTCTACTGCTGCGGTAGACATCTTCAGAGGCGGTGTGGTATTTTTTAAAAAATGAAAAAATGTTGAAATATATATGGATGCAACAGAAATTAGTTCAAATCCAAAAGTTACTAAAGAGAGAAAAGTTGCCATTCTGCTACATATCTAATGGCGTAATGGATATTTTGGAAACTTTGACAATTTCTAAGACAGATAAAAATTATTGGCAGGCGGTACTCCATATCCTACAAATAGTTATTTGTGTACCAAGGCCGTAAAGTTGATCTTTTTTGGCCGAATCTGAAATTTGCGGCCGAGGCGCAGCCGAGGCCAAGCAAATTTCAGGTGAGGCCAAAAAAGATCATTCGGCCGAGGTGCACACAAAATTTTTTAGGCGAGTGTTTGTTCTTGAAAAAAGAAGAAAATTCAACAGTAGCTTTAAACTTTATTGATCAAAATAGCCGACTTTTTCGCCTGGTATCTTACATTGAGCTTTTTTAAAAAAGCAATCAATTTTGAAAACTTGCTGATATGTTAGGTATTTCCGACTATAATTGTAAATTTTAACATAGAGTATAACATAGGTGGACCTGAAGACCATAACGTTGAGGAATATTTAATTTTGGCATTTTCCGAAAAAAATGCAAGAAAATACTTCTCCCAAATTTTTACTCATGCCGCTTTTTTTAGCATTATATGTGGAAATTTGGATAGAGCTAAAATTAAAAACTTGGTTTCATTGTGGTTGCTAAATAATTGTTTATTCGTTGTGTTGATGGCTACGGCACTGCGTTTCCGATTGTTTGTTTATTTTCACCAAAGTAGCGGTAGCGGCCGTAAAGTAAAAGCGGCCGTGAAGTAAAAGCGGCCGTAAAGTAATAAAGCAAATGCGGCCGTGAAGTGAATGCGGCCGTAAAGTAAATGCGGCCAAAAAAGATATACTTTAGGGATGATATTGAATCCGTAAAACTAATCTTTTTGTGACAGTCGCCTAAAAAACATTTTGTTGCAATATCAAACGGAACAGTGAATAGTCACATTTCCAACACAAGAAATCAATTAGGAGAGCCAGTGGATGTTACAATTTTGAAACTCTGGCTGAGAGTCTTATAAGAAACAGAATAGTTTGTGGTATTAGGGACCAGAGAGTACGACTGCTACTAGAACCGAAACTAGACTTACAACATTGTGTACGCATATGTAGGGCGGCAGAATTGACTGAAAATTAGAGTAAGAAACTATCAGAAGAAGCAAGTAGTTGTTCATGCTGGAGGTGGAAGAAAATTTAATTGAGCTTGTGGAAAATGTGGTACTGTGCATGAGTTTGGAAGGTGTCCTGCATATAGGAAAATATGTAATAATTACAAACAATATAATCATTTCGAGAAAATGTGCTTTAGTAATAATCGAGATAATAATTTTCAAAGCCTTCCTAATCAGTTTTCTTCAACTTGCATGCCAGGTAATCGCAATGCTCATGCTATAAAGCAATCCGAAGAAGATGAATCTGATTTTTTCATTGGATTAGTAGTGAAAACAAGTAGGATTAGTAGTGAAAACAAGTAGGATTAGTAGTGAAAACAAGTAGGATCAGTGAAGAAAGTCAGCTGGTATCAAGAAGTGCTTATTAGTGATCAAATTGTAAATTGTAAGATTGTCATAGGAGCTGAAGCAAACATTATGAATAAAACCATTGGTAGCTATGGTTTGGGTTAGTTGGGGCAGCAACATGGGCGCCGCCAGGATTAGTTTCAGGGAGGTGCATACGGGCAGTGGCGGCGCGTAAATTGTTATATTGGTTCAAATTACTAATTTAGGAAGTTGAATGCCCGACGACGCAGGAACTTCCGGAGGCGCTAAAATTTTTCCGGGTGCCACGCCCAAAAACGGTTATGTTGAGATTTCAGAAAAATAATTTTTCTAGGTGATTAGCTAAACTATATGATGTTTTCACCTCGGTGGAAAGTGGCACGGGCAGTCGCGGATCTAGGGACGAGTGGCCCTCAGGGCAAAATATATTTGGGGGCCCCTAGAACTAACCTATCCCTTGAGCAGTGGCGCACCCAGAAAATATGTTTGGGGAATGGGGGGACCCTACAAACGTTGTGGCTTGTGGCTTTTTTGTACGTAAAAATACAGTTTTGGACGGGCGGCCTAGGGGGGGGGGGCTGGACCGATGTCCCCCCTGGGTGTGCCACTGCCCTTGAGTGTCACGTAAAAAGTAGGAAAATAAAAATGCGGCCTGGAAATCGTGGTAGGTAATCAAATCACAATATATAGACAGTTGGGTCGGTCTGTGTTTCTCGGAATTATGGTCGGATATATTCGGAATACTTCGGAAGCACGCTCAGCGTTGCCAGATGCTCTCAACCACAGAAACGAATATAATTAGGCATGAGCGGTATGGTAAATGATATTTTAGAACATAGGAATTGAGTCTTTATTGAATGTAGCTTAGTTAAAATATTATTATATTTGTTTTGCATGTATGACATTTCTTTCGGGCTCGTGGGTTAAACTTTCTTCTCATGAATAAACATTCATTTAACTCACTTGGTGTATAAATAACTATTTTCGGGCTATCAAATCGTAGAAGTTAAAGAAATTTATATCAATAAACTAGAATTTGTGTAAATTCGAAATTCCCGCCATTCTACAGGTTGATGGCGCGCGAAATAAAAATAAAATAACCCGATCCGAGCCGGAAGTGAGCCGAGGACTGTCGCGGGGCACAAAGAGTGCAAGGGGCCATCGTTTCCCGTTTCGCCAATTTTTTCAAACAGTAACTATTGAAAAAAAAAAATAAATAATAGAATAAAAATAATTTTTTCAATGTATTTCTGACAGGGGGTGCAAGTGCACCCCCTTGCACCCTGCTGCCGGCGCCTATGGGCAGCAATAAAATGTCCAAGTATAAGATCAACTAATTATGATGGATCCTTCATCGACAGAGTTTATGGTGAAGTTTCAGTTCTATGTAAAATAAACAATAAAGAAGGTACTGAGACATTCCATATAGTTGAACTGGATGCACCCTGTATAATTGGATTAAGATTTTCAGAAAAATATGGTCTAATAGAGAAAATTAATGTAAATGATTTGGCAATAGCTACAATCAATGAGAACAAAATATAAGAATCGATCACAAGGAATGAAGAAGTATTTTCGGGGATAATACCACGAGAGCCTCAAAATTACCGATAATTTTTCACGATTGCGCGTTTTCTATAATTTGCAGAGAAAACACGCATGAGTGAAAAATTATCTGGTCCATTTTAAAGCTCGAGTGGTATTTAGAGGATTATTCCACTCATGTGTTAGAAATCCCATAAGACAAGTGACGATTTTCAGAATTACAGCGAAAATTATCTTTTCCATTTGTTTAACTAGAGAGAATTACAGCGATAATTTTCCCATGTTATTGTATACATGGTTGTCATGCTAATTTTTGATACACACAAACGGTTCCTGATAGCAACCATTTATTTGTATTGATTATTAAGATGTTCAAATCGTTCAATACATATTTATTTCCATATTTTTTGCATTCTCATACGTGAAATAATCATATATAATATCACAAGAGAAAAAATTTTGTCGGCAAAATTTTCGAAAGGTATGAAAGTGACAAAATCACGAGCCGTCAGGCGAGTGATTTTATCAAAAATGTCATGAGCGAAGTTGCCGAAAAGCAATAAACTTGAATAAAACCTTGAGAACAATTTTGCCTACACAATTTTTTCTCGAGTGGTATTCGTCATGACTATTTCACGTAAGATTTTGGAATAAATAGAATGCAAAATTATGAATAAAAACTTCAAATTAAAAATACCAGTTTGACAATGTCAAAAGATGGTCGCTGAAATACCATGTTATTGGTATTGTCCAGGTAGCGTTATTGTCAGGTGAATACCGAATTTATTGCTGGTGTAATACACTCTAGTGAAATAGTCCTCTAAATACCACTTGAGCTTTAAAATGAACCAGATAATTTTTCACTCATGCGTGTTTTCACACGCAATCGTGAAAAGTTATCGGTAATTTTGAAGCTCTCGTGGTATTCTCCCCGATTATTTCACGTATGAGAATGCAAAAAATATAGAAATGAATATTTATTAAACGATTTGAACATCTTAACAATCAATACAAATGAACCGTTTGTTTGTATCAAAAATTAGCATGACAACCATGCATACAATAACATGGGAGAATTATCGCTTTAATTCTCTCTAGTTAAACTAATGGAGAAAAGAATTGTTCGCTGAAATTTTGAAAATCTTCACTTGTCTTATTGGATTTCTAACACATGAGTGGAATAATCATATATATTAAAATAAATATTTTCAAATAAAATTAAAAGCAGATGTTAAACCAGTGGCGGAGGCACCACGAAAAATACCAATTGGAATACAAGAAAATTTACAAAAACAGTTGGAAAAAATGGACATTATTAGAAAAGTGAGGAACCAATAGGATGGGTAAGTTTGGACCCTCAAAGCCTTAGTAAAGCTGTCATAAGAGAACAATACCAATTGCCTATACATTTGAGGAGCTTGTTTCAAAAATGAAAAAAACCTACAATTTTCTATGAAGGATTTTATCAAATAAACCTACATAAAGATTCACAACTGTTAACAACATTTGATGCAGACAAATTTGGAAGATGGTGCTATAAAAGATTAAGAATGCCTTTTGGTCTTTGCTCGGCTCCCGAAGTTTTTCAACGTACTTTTTCAGATATTTCTGGAGACTTAGGCCGGAGTTACCCAATTCCTTAATTCTTAATATTTGTCCTTAATTCTTAATTCTTAAAAAGTTCAATTTATTTAACATTGGGGTTTTTAAAGATTAAGCATTAAGAACAAAAATTAAGAATTAAGGAATTGGATAACCCCGGCCTTACCTAGTGTACAGGTACATAGATGATATTTTGATCTACGCGGCCAATGAAAATGAGCACTTGAAAAAAACTGAGTGCGATATTCAAAAGGGCCAAAAGTGCAAACATCAAATTTAACCAGAATAAATGTAAGTATGGTGTCAAAGAAGGTCTTAGAGCAGATGATGAAAAAATCCAAGCGATACTCGACTTGGAAGTGCTAAAAAATTAAAAAGAGCTACAGACAATCCTGGGTATGATAACTTATATTAGTACATTTTTACCGAATGTTTCTCAATTAAGTAATTCTTTAAGGGTTTTGCTTAAAAAAGCATAGATTTCAGTGATAGAAGACAGTGATTTTCTGAAGTTAAAGCAAATGTTATATAAAGCTCCTGTTTTTAAGTATTTTGATTGTGCAAAGCCAGTTGTGTTATCAGTAGATAGTGGTAGTACGGGGTTGGAGGCAGTTCCCTTAAGTTATAGCCGTGCAAATAGTCATAGGAGTCTCACAGATAATCAAAAAATGTAGGCTCAAATTGAAAAAGAGCTCCTAGCTATTGTCCATGGTTATGAGCCCATTCATCAGTATTTATATGGTAGAACTATATTTGTTGAAAGTAATCACAAACAAATTTTGAAGAAACCTCTCGATGAAACTCCATTGCGTTTACAGAGGTTACGGTTAAGATTTCAACCCCATGACATTCTTGTCAGATACAAACCAGGAATTTTTAGTATTTACATAAAAAATGGATGGCATAATATGGAAAAAATGCCTAATCAGTTAAAGTTTCATTCTCTCAACGACGACCTTTATTTTGTTAATGAGTTGATTTCTAGAAGCAATACAGTTTTAGTTCCCATAATATTGTGTAAAGAAATGTTAGACTTATTCATTATAGATACAATGATTATAGTCATTTAGGACGTGAAAAATTTAAAAATAGTGCTAGGAGGATTTTATCTTGGCCACTATGATGAATGAAATCGAAGATAGAGTTAGAAATTGTGAAACATGTCTGAAATTTCAAGGATCACATCAATGGGAAGAGTTGTTGTGCAGAGAAGTGTCTAATGGTCCTTGGGAGGAAATTGTGTTAGACATATTTTATTTCAAGCGTCGTGCACATCTTTTAATGATTGGTTATTTATCGAAATTTATTGAAATTGAAGAACTAACTAAAATTTTTCAAATCACATCCAAATTAGAATGTCGACTAAATAGTTATAAACATTTCCAAGATTTAAAGAATAGAGGGAAACCTCGCGACTCTAGTAGCGGAGAAGTGGTCCATGTTAAGGACAGTGTTCGTTAAATAACACCAGCACAAATAGTAGGACCAGCTGACAGATCTAGAAGGCCTAGAAGTTACGGATTGAGTCTTCAAAATGGACATATCATAGAAAGAAGAGTGATTCCAATAGTGATAAGGCTTCAGATGAAAATTATTTTTCTGAGCCATCTCAACCATCGGAGTTGGGGTCTCAGTCAACTTCTAACAAATCTCATATACCAAGGGATATTGAGGAAAATCGTATAACTTCTAGGTAAGGTCAGAATATAAGAAAACCTTCATTTCATTCAGATTATATTTAAATTTGGATAATTATTTATTTTGTTTATAAATCTCATTAATTCTTTTAGTTGGAAAAGGGGGATGTCAGGGTTGATGCCGACAAGTTCCAAGTTGTCATCAGTGATCAGTGATCTCTGACAAACCTAGTTAGTTTAGTGAACTGCTAAAATATTAATAAAAGTGTCCTAGAGTAATAAAGTGTCTTTTACTGGAAGGGGCACATCACAAAGGTCACAATTTTCACCTACATGACCGGGTATTCCTGCGTTTCTTTCATGTTCAGGAATACCATCATTTCCGACATCACCCCTGGGGTCCGACATATACTCTCGGACCACTTTTGCATGGGGACCCTTAAAGCCTGGCTCCCAAGCGGATCCTACGAGGCTTGGTAATCCTGCATCTCCTTTGTCACCAATGTTTGTCACCCATGCATATCGGCAACCATAGCAGCTCTTATAGGTACTAGGATCCTATCAGGTTCACCTGAAGGTTCCGGACAACCCATAAGACCGTTTTGACCAGGTCTAAGCCAGGTTTACCAGATAATCCTGTTTTGCTCTTTCCACCAGGTTAACTCAGATAGGTTATGTACAAGAACAGATGTCATTGATAAGAACACATTTTAAAAAAAAGTGCTCTTCCATAATTTTTGTTCGAAAACCTTACACAGTTAAACTTGGGAGTAGGTACGTTCAGTGGCGACGCCAGGCTTTTACGTTAGGGGGGGCCAGGCTGGGCCAGAAAAAATTAGGGGGGGCACTTGTTCTTACTTTATTGCTTTTCTTCTTTGAAATAAAAAATGGAAATTGCAAAGTTTACCCGTATATTTTTGCACTCCACCTGAACAGCTTAATTGAATGTATCAAAATAGTATATTGTGTATTTAGGTGGAAAAGTGACACATTCTTGGCCGACGGTGTAAGTTGACGGGCGAGGCGAAGCCGAGGCCGGCAAACACCGAAGTCCGAGAATGTGCTTATCCACCGAAATACACATACTATTTTTTCTGCGATCGGTTAAATACCTGTTAAATGTTTGTCTTTTAGTTCCAATTATTCAGCAATACGAGAATCACTTTCCCGGCCTAGGCCGGAAAAGTGTTTCCTGTATTGTTATTCATTGATTCCTTAGCAACTATTGAAACATAATTGAAATACCAGAATATTGAGTTGTCAACCGGTCAAAAATGCTGACATTTCTTGTCAATCGCAGAAAAAGGTTTTTATTTGGATTTTGTATACAGGGTGTCCGTTTTTCGAGGGCAACCATTGGAATATAGGAAACAGTAAGAGATAAAAAATCGGAATCAATGGCCAAATGTGTTACTGCTTTTGGGAGATCAAGAAACTCCGAATACAATTCATAAAAATGCAAACCTCTATTTAAAAAAATAAAGTTGATGATGATCGGCAAAAGACGAAACGTCGGATTTCAAATTTGGCTACACCAGTATGTAGAGGGGAGGAAGTTGCCCCAATAAAGTGAAGTTTATTTGAAATACCTTTACAAATGAGTCCAGGAAAATATAGAAATGATTTTACAAAATTTTGATTTCCATGTATCTCCGGAAGTATTCGGAATTTTCCAAATTTCGAAATAGCGTTTTGTTAAGCAAGAAATTGCGCAACTTTGTCCCAATTTAACAGAACCTGTATCTCTTACCGTTTCCTATATTCCAATGATTGCTCTCGAAAAACGGACACCCTGTATATAGGTAAATCTTCTTGATACCTATTCAATTAACCGTTCAGGGTAGGTTTCTCGATAGCTAGTCCAGGGTAAACGTGTCCAATTGCAATGTTTACCCTGGAGTTATGGTTAACTGCTCTGACCCGGGGGTGACTTGCTTGCTATTGAGAAACCTTCAGGTGAGGTGCCAAAAATACACAGGAAAACCCTGTACCTTGTCGACACAAATATGTTTGGGGAAATCCCAGAAAAGCGAAAGCATAGTCGCGGTTGCCTGGCGCCTACCAAATATCAAATTGACCAGAGAGCACAGGTTACTCATGTTGTATTGCATTGTTGTCGACATGAGGGCAAGTTTTCAGGGGGGGCCAGCTAAATTTCAGAGGGGGCCCCGGCCCCCTCTTGCCCCCCCTGGCGTCGCCACTGGGTACGTTAACAGAGACAAACTGAAAAAGAACCGCAAGAAAATGAGTTGTCAAGACGAAGGTTGCTAGAATTTCAAATTTTGATTCAATCAACAAGATAATAATTTTTCGATTTGGAGCTATACTTTATTTACAGTTTGCAGTTGAACTGACATCTCAATAATTCAATTTGAAGTCTATGATTCAACTAAGAACCCGTACTGCTGATTATATATGCGCATTCATAAAATCTTGATTATACGCAAGTTTGTGAAATAGTTTTAACTTGTCAGTTATGCTAACTTTGCCTATTAATTCAAAGGGAAGATTGATTTCATATAGCATTAGGTCTAGGTGTATGCTTCATCTTCAGATTAGAGGAAATATAATGTTGAAGAATGTGTGAAGTTTTCCTTAAATAATATTTGAATCTTGAACTAAAGATCTGAAACTCATTCCATGTAAGTCAACATGTAGGTGCATACTGAATTAAATCTAAAGAGTTCACAGCAAGGGTAGTAGTCTCGGTAGCAGTAGTTCAACCAAATTAGAGAAAGTCATTTACCAAAACCAGATTTATTGTAATTGGTAATAATCCAATATGAATTGATGTAAATCAAGTAGGTATTTGCAAACATCATCAACAACGTTGACGAAATGCAAATGGGTACAGAAAAAAAAAATCGAGACAACATTTTTAAGAAACTTCAACTATCAAATGACAATAATGATTGGCCCAATTTCTGTCTCCAATCTCAATGAAAATTTGAATGATTAGGTAGGTATTGACCAAAGTTTCACGTTGCTGATTTGTAGATGACTGTAAGCGAACATATATGTCAACTCTGCCTTTACCAAACTGTGTGAAAAGCTGCAATCTCTGGAATAATAAAACATTACAGACTCCTAAGATTATCTATTCCTATGTAGCTATTAAAAATATATAATAACAATTAAACATTATTCATCCTGTAAAGGAACACTCTCGCGAGAGAGAATTTATTGGAAGTCCGATAAAGCGTAGGCGCCCTCTGTAGGAAGTACGCATTGATATAAACCACCCACGAGGCGAGAGGTTTTAGATCGCATTTCATTTGATATTATTGTTATTTGAAATCGAAAATCGAATCGTATTTCGATTTTTCATCAGACTAATTTCTCCTAAAGTTTTGATAATAAGGCGCATCAAAACTAGGCAACAAAACATGTTGTATAACAATTTTCTTCTCTTAGAAATATAACAGAAAAATGTTGTACACAGCTCTAGTTATATTAAAAAAAAATCTTAGTTGCTATATAGCACGTTGACTGGAGTTCATTTGTAGGTGTTCTTCGTAGATTCCAAAGGCAACTTCAATGGTCAACCGCTCGGAACAAAAAGCCTCAATCATCTCAAAGTTCCAAAGTGAAATTACCACGATAATACTGATCATTACACCATCTGTCCTTCCTCTACGACCTGGGTCGCTTTAGGACATTTTAAAATATCGAACAAGAGAGGTGTATTATAACAATTTGCTCGTTACATCATTCTCTGTAGGCCGAATATAACAGGTTGGCGCGGCTGCAGAGACCTGTAATTTGACCGCGACACGAGATCGGATCGCCGGTTTTGTTTATGAGCAAATTAATAATTTGAAACGATTTTGAGATTAATCGATGGGAATTAAATTGGAGTGTGAATACTTGATGAGTGTGAATTAGAATAACATCGGAAGAAACTGGAAGATGATCATCCTAAATCATCAGTTAGGCTGCTAAATAATTGTCATCAAGATGCTTGTTCAAAATCTTTAAAAGTCTCAGCTTCTTCCGTCCTAATTGACATCCAATATTCAGCTACCAGATATATTCTTGCATCAGTTACCGAAATAGAAGGTTCAAGCCACTTGCATTCCTACTTATAAGGTTCCTTAGCTTCAATTTTGAATTTTCTTTGAAAGATTCTCTGAACAAATCTGGGCATGACTAGATAATTAGGATTCTGTCACAAACATGCCATGACTAGATAATTTTCTCCTTTTTTCCCAAAGTTTCTATGGATGAAATTCCGTTGTTTCCGTGTTAGGTATGTAAATAGTTATGACATTTAATAATCGTTTATTCATATTCCAGACAACAACATTATCTAACCTTTACTTCTGAACCACATAAGTGCCAATTAGATAGAAAAGAAGAGCAAAAAAGTCATCTGTAGAGGTTGTTGTTACCGGATGTGTTATCACTAAAGCGCGTAAGCACACAAGTTTAATTCCCAGAAATTGTGCTTATAATCAGTGCACGATGTTGTCCCTCTTGGCAAAATAAATGTAAATTTTCACACAAAAACGTATAAATTACTCGCATTAGTGTTTAAATAGAATACCTACAGGGATATATGCAAATTGGGGTTCCCGTTCCAAAACACCGGGGGCGAAAATGGATGAGCTCTATAGATAACAAAGTTATGTAATTCTAAGCAATGATGAATAAATAAGAGCATAATTTGGTCACTTCTTTTTTATCTCTGATTTTCCCAAGAACTCTCGCAAAATTACCACAAAATGATAAAGAAGCACATTCATTGACGAACCCAAAAATAAAAATTGGGTCTCAACTTCCTGACAGACATATTCTGCTATCGCAAGAGTTGAATAGCCTCTTTCAACTTTTGTTAAACTGTTCCTGGCAAACGCAACTTTATTATGAAATATGAATGGGAACCACTACATACTGGTATATACGGAGATGCAGCGTTTGCCGTTACTTGCTTAACACGATTCTCGGGAAAATTTACATTATCCTATGGAAATAATGACCCTTCGCCACACGATTAAATGTTGGAGATTTATGGGTGAGGATGGAGTTGTAACTGAGCGCTTTATTGCAAATATGGGGAGTATATTCACAGTCTTGTATCCTGCGCTAGTGTATGGCAGTAGGCTTGATAAGAAATTTTAGTAAATAAGGAAGAAGAACTAAAGCAAAATGTGTTACCGAAAGTAAAATGAAAATTTAAAGCAATCAAGTACAAAAGTAGTCACGCTGTCTTCATGTACAGGGTGTTTTTTATATATTGGCACCTCACCTACAGCCTTTACCTTCACAGGTAGATGAAAGGTGTAAATACAAAAGTTCTACAGCATTGACTAAATTTTTAGAATCCATGGACAGAAACAAAAACTGAATGTCAGAAATGTGAAATGTTGCATGCTTTCAGCTTTTTCCAAATGGGATGCCCTATATTTGGTTCTATATTCTTGAAGAGCATAATTTTCCGATTCCAAAACTATATAGTTTGTCTATATTTGGTTGAGTCGTCTCCAACATATTTGGTTCTAAAAATTTCAAAAATACTATCAGAGAAATCAAGTATATCCTGTTCACAATCCGATGTCCACAGGTGCAGGTAAATTTATCACCTTTCCCTATCAAATAGCATTGAAAGGTGATAAATTTTACCTGTACCTGTGGACATCGGATTGTGAACGGATAATAGGTACCTCAAATTTTACCTGCAGCATTCACCTGTACAGGTAGAATGGTTAACAAAATGAGTAGTAGGATTGTATTTTTACAATTTTTGGAGCCGAATAAATGAGAGACTGCTCAATCAAATATAGACAAACTATATATTTTTGGAATCGGAGCATTGTGCTCTTCAAGAATATAGAATAAAATATAGAGCATAACATTTGAAAAATGTTGGAAGCATGCAAAATTTCACATTTCTGACATTTAAGTTTTATTTCTGACCATGGTTTCTAAAAATTCAACCAAAACTGTACAACTTTTGTATTTACACCTTTCTTCTACCTGTAAAGGTAAAGGTTGTAGGTGGGGTGATATTATATAAAAAAAACACCCTGTACAAATAAGTGGATTAGTGCAAAACTTATGGGTGGGACGAGCGCAGCGAGTTCCGCAGCCATCTACTCATCAATACCGGGTGTCCCACTAAGGTCGACCAGGTAGGCTATTATGGAAACCAAACCATAGATCTTACGTAACTCGAAAACGAATGCAGATATTGAATTGCGGTTTGCGTCAAAATGTAGATATTTTTGCTCTTTAAGCACGGCAATAAAAAAATAATATCTTGCCATTTCGAATTTTCAATAAAATTAGAAAAAACTGGATCTTGGTAGAACAGCGCCCTCTAGAAGACGCGGTGGGATCTATTGACCCCGAACGAAGTGGTGTTCTGAATAATAATGAAATTCTCTTTCAAATAAGCCCAAATTGAATGAGTTTGGATAAGGGGTATGGAAGATACAGCAATTTTTAAAACTATTTTTTCACCAGCTTCCCCCACCCTTATTAGTGAAGATACGAAAAATGCCTAATAACCAAACTGGCGCGAAAATTAATAAACTTTCGATTTCTGTTGTTGAAACAGTATCTTAATATAGCGATTTCTTAAGAAAGTTTGAATTTTTAGTTCTATCATCGTGATTGCGCCCCCTAGCGGTCATCTTAGAAACTTGAAAATAATTTCCATCAATTTCTCTTGGCCGATTTAGTGAAGAAAAAAAAAATCCCGAAGCCGTAAGGTCTATGGTTTCCATAATATCGTACCTGGCCGACCTTAGTGAGACACCTGGTATACTGTTGAACTGTTGAAGTAAGATTTTCACCTAAAACGTGAAGTTTTTGAACCAATGAGAAAATCTCACAACTGAGAGAATCAAGTTAGTATTGTACTTGAACAACATATTAGTGAATAAGTGAATAAATCGCTGCAGAGCTCGCTACGCTCGTCTGGCCGAGATCCACCCATAAGTTCCGCAACAATCCACTCGTTTGTACTTGACAAAAAGTGGATAATCTTACAAATTCTGACTTTATATAATAAGTTATTGTTCAAGTACAAATAAGTGGATTGTCGCGGAACTTATGGGTGGACCACTGCGGGACGAGCGTAGCGAGTTCCGCAGCCATCTACTCACCAATATACTGTTAAACTGTTCAAGTAAGACATTCACCTAAAACGTGTAGTTTTTGAACTAATGACTAATGAGAAAAACTCACAACTGAGAGAGTCAAGTTAATACTGTACTTGAACAACATATTAGTGAACTCGCTACGCTCGTCCCGCAGAGGTCCACCCATAAGTTCCGCAATAATCCACTCGTGTGTACTTGAATAACTTGTTACATTATGTTACTAGTTTAATAAAGTAACATAATTAATTCCTGTTGCAAGGCACATTGACAAAAAGTGAATAATCTTACAAATTCTGACTTTATATAATAAGTTATTGTTCAAGTACAAATAAGTGGATTGTTGCGGAACTTATGGGTGGACCTCTGCGGGACGAGCGCAGCGAGTTCCGCAGTCATCTACTTACCAATATATTGTTGAACTATTCAAATAAAACACTCATCTGAAACGTGTAGTTTTTGAACTAATGAGAATAATTGACATTTGAGTGAGTCAGGTTAGTATCGTAAAATATAGGGATGTCGAGGCTGAAATGGAGATAACGGAACTATCGAAAAAAGCATTCATTAATCTCCAAATGAACCGCTAACTGGAAAAGTAAGGAAACCCTGAAAGAAGAGAACCATACTGGTGAAATGTTGAGATAAATAGAGGATTAGAGAAGACTATACTACACATACTTATCAAAGAAAACTTATCATACCAAACAAGATTAGAAGAACGCATAAACAAAAGTGAGACGAATGATAGGGTCAAAGAAAAATTAATTATGACAGAAACTAGACTTATATATTGGAGCATCAGGACAAAGAAGCTGAAAAGTTGAAAAGCTATAAGAACATGGATCATCTAGATCTCCCAATAACAGATCATGAATGGATGGGACATTTTGAAAAATTTACTAACAGAAGTTTCAAGAAGAATTGACCTTCGACATGATCAAAACTAGTGGCTCCCTGTTATTGGCTGACACTTCTTGGGGTTGAAAAAGAACGTATAAATCTGAAGAACGGAAAAGCTTCTGGACCCAAGTAATATTTCGCCAGAATTGATTAAATATGGCTCAGATGAAGGACTATTTTGTCGAACACGAAATTTATTTTAGAAAAGGAATGGAATCATCCACAATCCGCAAAAAGAAAGAAGACACCTGGGACATTTATTAAGGTACATAATATATCTGTGACCTGATGCAGAAAAATTCCCTTTACCAACATTTCTGATCGATTCATTATTTGTGTTTGAAATCAATAAAATTATAAAAGTAGTACCCATGATGTAACAAACAATATTCAATGTTCATTGTCACCTTGCATCGAACCTGAGGCACCCACCTTCGAATGACTTCATTCCGCCTTCACAAAATTTCTTTTTCTGGGTTCACCTGAAGCGAAGTTTTAAAATAGATTTGTTTGTTTACGCTAGACCTTATGTCGATGGCTATATAAAAAAAATAGATCCGCAGAAAAGGAAAATTATTTAGTTTTATTATCTTCTGAAATAATAACTTACAGAGGCTCTATGCTCCAAAGGGTCCTGGCTCCATAACCTGTTGCAGATTTCAGCCTTAAAAATCTGAATTAAACTTATTCTGACAGAAGTCAGTAGGCGAAATTTCTTCAAATGAAAGATAGATAATACAATACCTACTGTTTAATGCACCAGAGCGGTAAGTAATTACCTACATATGTGATTAAAAATTATCATAAATTTGATGTAGGTTGCTTTGGAACCTGTATCGCAATAAAACAAAAACTTTCAAAGAAATCTAGCTTAAGAATAGGCTCTTGCATCAAATTTTTTTATTGCTGATTTCGATAGTCCATGAAAAATAAGTTAACACGTGTTTTTTCTTTTTCTTCTTAGTCAAAAATTGACGGAGATACAACACTATGAAATCTGCCTATGACGTCACTTATCTAATAAATAAGTGACGTTGCACATGCGCAGTATGTCTATATATACAAAACTTAATATTTGAATAACTTCTGGAATAATCATATTTGGGCGAAATAAAAAAAAAGTTACGATTTTTTTTCGATTTCCTAGAATTTGCAATAAACAATAATCAATTTAATTTTCCATGCAAGTACCCTATTGTTGTAAGTAATGTTTTATCCATTAGATTATTCATATAGAAAAAAGTTACCATCACTAGTTTTCATACCGCCTCTTTCGGTTGATGAAGTCCAATTTTCTCAAAATACCCTCCATTGCCTATACTGACCAACCAATAAGATTTCAAAATCTTCATCCTCACACAAATTACAAGTTGAAATTCTTGTAACATATTAGTAAGTTATCGAATGTATGAAAATATTTATAATTGGAACCAGGAAATCATCATTAGTACTTTTATAGCACCTTCCATAGATCTAAAATTAAAGATTAATGTGCAGGCTGTTCAACTTTCCAAAGTTTTTTTGTTTATGAACTGGTTCAAGACTAAACACACACAGATATTCAATTATCATTGCCCATTCGTCATGATGCAGTTATGCAAATGTTTTGAGCCTATTAGAGCAACAATTCCTATTTCCGTCTTTGATTATTTATAAGTATGATGCTTTTTAGTGTCACTATATTCATAATTGCGATGCAAAAAGTTGCCGACTTTACAAAACAAAGCATAAATATTAATACGAACTAATAAATGTCGCCTTAAGATCATGATGTTATTTTTAGTTTGCGTTATTCAATATCCGTTTGTATTTCTTTTGGCCTCTAAATTGGCGATAAAACCGAAAAATTTGAGTACTGATTTTTCGGAAATGTCAGCTTTTATCGCAAAAAAAATGACCTATTTTTATCTAATCTTTTTTTTTCAAGCCTAAACATGTGACCCACAGATTAATGGTGGTCAGTTGCTTTGAAATACATTTTTCTGAGAAAAACGTTTTGAGAATAAAACTAACCATAATATATCTCAAGTCTGATCTCAATACATTAAAAAGACTATTGGACTTACAGATATATTTATATACCTATATAAAAAAAATTGATATTTCCAGATTTGGCGAATACTGGAATAACTTTCAATGATGTTCTTCTCATTTTGAGTACCTATGAGATAGGCGACACAATCTGAGATTCCCTTGATAGTTTGTACGTGTTCCCTTATGAATTTATTTATGATGAATCCTACTTCAAAGTTACTATTATCTTTGTTACCTTCAAATAATATACCTAGTAGGTTAGCGAATTTTATTCGATGTTATGATTTCGTCGTGTGTCTTTCTGGTTTTTGGGTTTTTGTTACCAAAAGCGAATGTTTGCTTCCCCTAGATTCCGTGAGGCAAACCCTATGGTTTGCCTCATCTCTATGGGTGTGGGAGTCGCGATGTTTCCCACCCACCTGGGGACCATTTTCTTGTGTTTCAAAATTCGCCATGGTATATGCACAGGGAGGTAATGGCAGTTAAAACACCACGCTTGCCATCCTTGATGGTTTTTTTAAAATGGTCATTGTAAACTTGGACCTGATCTGCCTGATCTTTTTGCCGAATTTTTCCAATCGGTATGTACCATAAAAAGTGTTACTCGTCGGGATATTACATCATTTAATCATATCTGTGTTTCAGACTTTTTAATATTCATATCGACTGTTTATGAGGAAATTACTAAGATCAGTGGGGTGTTGGGCCGGATAGCATTCTACCGTTAGTTTTAAAGGCTTGCAGTTTTGTACTCTCCCGTCCGCTTTTTATTATTTTTAATAAATCACTTTCCTCAGGTGTATTTCATGACTTCTGGAAGCTATGTTAAACATACACGGTGTCCCACGTAAAAGTAACTACATGGAGATTTCGGAAACGGTACGATATTTCCATTTTCGATACAGCATCTGATTGAGCTCGAAAGGGCACAACTTTTTTCCCATTTAACCAAAATTGAAACTCTTACCGTTTTCGAAATCCCCATGTAATTACTTTTACCTGGAACACTTTGTATATATAAACTGGAAATAAAGCAGATATCTGCAACAGGAGGCCTATGTAACCTCAGTTGTATTCCCAAACTCTTCGAAAAAATGGTTGCTGACTATTAAGAATATTCTTTGAGCTCAATAATCATGGGTGAGCAGTTTGGTTTTTTTATTGGGCTATGTTGACTGCCTGTCGAGCGTCTTGGATGACGGTGGGGAAATTCACACTGTCTATACTGACTTTTCCAAGGCGTTTGACAGGGTTAATCATGGAATCCTACTTGATAAATTTAAGGCAACTTCAGGAAACCTTGTTGAAGTGGGTGGCGAGCTACCTCTCAGATAGATATCAATTTGTCAAAATAAATCTGTGTCCAAGTCCCATCTGGGCCCCTTATTGTTTTTAATATTTATTAATGATATTGCTGAGTGTTTCGAATTTTCTGAATTGCTGAAGAATTATTAAAGAGAATCGTACCGTTCTCAACCTGGACCTCACAAGGGGAAAGAGCACGGCAGAGAAACCCTCGATCTCAATTCCTCAAAAATCAAAACTTACTGCGTCATTTTAATAATAATTGTGAGTCAATAATTGTTTGTAACAAGTTTGAATTAGGTACCTACCGTCCTTGTGCTTGTGCTAAAATTTCAATTCCACACACTACATTCAATCAACACCACCTATATTCAATACTGAAGAGTTTTTGGTTAGTTAGCCAGTCTGCTAGCAAGTACTGAGGTCCCGGTCAGGAGGCTACTCAGCTATAGTTGTTGTTTTGAGCCAATATCTCTAGATTGATTTTTCAATTTGCTTGCCAGAATATTCGCTCGTCAGGGTAGGAAAGTGTTAGTAGATTCAACAAGGTCCTAGTGCACGTTCTAAATACCAAAAATTAAAATCCCAGCACAAACGACAGCACATAATTTCTTATGTTTTAATTTAGTTCACAGCATAAAACGATTTTTGTTAACGCACCCACTTCAACCTACGATGAAACTCGCCTTGCGCTAGAATAGGAGATTTCAATGCCAAACAAGGTAGGAAACTGAACGAAGAAGATACTCGAGAAGAAACGAAAACCAGGGACCTGGATACTGCGAGAGGAATGATAGAGGCAACACTTTAGTGAATTTTCTAGGAGAAAAACACCTAAGTAGGCATACGCAATGAACTCGTTTCACAAAAAAAAGCCGCAGCGGAATTGGACTGGAACTACGAAAAAAGAAATTGACCACATAATAACGACTGAAAATTTATCATGAGAAATGTAACAGTCTTGAACAGATTCACCCCAGGCAGCGATAACAGGATGGTTCAGAACAAAGATATGTATCGACAGCAATTTTCAAATTAAAAGAAAAATTAATAGAAACAATGAACCAACTGAACATGACCAAACTCGCACAAAATAAAACTAAATACAAAGATAGACTTAAAGAACAACTAACCCAAAACTTGAACAGCGATAATGGAAATATAAATAAAACAAAAAGTACATTAACAAAAACTATGATTGAAGTAGGAAAAGTAATCGTAAAAATAAATAGAAAAAAGGAAAATTACATCTTGGAAGAGACAAAGAAACTTACGGGGAAAGGCAGAAACTGAGCGAAGAAAATAGAAGGAAATTGATAGAATACGCAGATATCAATAAAACCATCAGTAAAATAATAAAAGATAATAAAAAAAGGAAAAGAGTCTTAGGATAGAACAGAAATATGAAGTGCCTAAGCCTGATACAAGGTAGATATGGAATAAATTAAATAAAAGACATGAACGCAAAAAAAACCAATATTAAAGAGGATATTAGGGATATAATACAACTTTTTTCTACGCAACCATACCAAGCAAAAAAGGAACCACCAGAAGTAATCATAAGACAACTCAAAACTAAAATAAACAACGTAAACCCAGAACTAGAACATCAAATGATAGAGACCACTGAAAGAAACAAAATATAACAAAGTAATTGGAAAAGACGGAAAAACGTCAGCAATTTTAAAATACGGTGGAAAACTAGTTTTTACTACTCTCCATACTTTCCTAAAAAAAAATACTAAATGAGAAAAGAATCCCAAAGAACTGGAATTAATCCATAACCATTATTCTACATAAGAAAGGTGATAATCAATGTGTACACTCCCTATCTCAAACATGGACAAAATCATAAAAGCACAAAGATTAATGGAAAGATAAATTTTACATGTAAAACTAATAGAAAGAGAGACGAATGAGTGAGAAATAGAACGAAAGTGAGACACGTTGGAAAAGAGGTAGCAAAATTGAAGTCACAATATCAGACTAGAGGACGATCGATGGAAAAAATGTAAACTATTGACCTTGGTTAAATAGAAGAAGTAGAGGAAGACCCCAAATGAAATAGGCGGATGACCTGAAGAAGCACGCTGGAACTAGTTGGATGAACATGAAGATGAATAGAGGAGAGTGGAAAAGACTAGGGAAAGCCTTTGTCCAAAGATGGACCGAAGAGGGCCAAATAGATAGATTTATAGTTGCAGAACCTATAGACATCTTGAGAAAAACAGAAAATCAGATAAGCTCAAGAAATAGATAACCAAACAATAGAGGAGAGAAAGGGGGATTATGGAGTTGATACAAGTGAAACACAAAGTTTATATATGAAATTGAAAATAAAGACGGCATCAAAACTAGGAGAAAAGGCGAAACACTGTAACTGCGTATTTGGTTTGTTGCCTTTGGCATCACGATTGCTCCGATTTTTTGGGATTATAATTGAATTAGATCATGTGTGCCATTTTAGACCCGCATTGCCCATTTTCTCTTATAAATTATTATAGAAGAAAGTCTTTGAGACTATGTTTATGATTGTAACTTAAGAAGGTCTTGACAAACAAAAAATCTAACAACAACCGGAAGATTGTAGGACGTATAATCTAAAGTTTATAGCCGACAAGTAATAAATAAGCAGAGGATCAAGTTACCATATAGTGAAAATCTGCCAACCTCGAAGAAAAAGTACCTCTAAACAAAAATCATAATAAAAAGTATATACAAATACACGATTTATCCGCGCCCGCCAGGCACCGTTATAAAGTCGCTGCCAGACCTGCCTATACATACATATGCTGAGTGAAGTAATATACCATGTAACCAATAAACTGCATTGGATGCAATTTTTAATCGGGTTCCTTGTCAGACTGCAACATTATAAGCACACCGTGAAATTATTTTTTACGAGTGTTATAAATACTCTTGGGAAAAAAAAAATAATGAAAGCGCTTTCGATTATTTGATTTAAGTAACTTAAACTGGATCAACCAGAACCAGTCATTAACTTACTGAGATTTTGCTCAATCAAATTTCAAAAGTTTAATATCTAACTTGATGAAAATTTAACCAGATTTCTGCGAGAGAAGAAGCAAAAAGAAATCCTAATCCAGGGTACTTATTCTCGGAATAGAGACCGCATGTTCTGTCTTTTTCGCTCATATTTATATTTGCATAACACTGATAAAGATTGATTTAAGTAACTCTAAACTGGATTGACCAGAACTAGGCATTAACTTACTGAGTTTTTGGTCAATCAAATTTCAAAAGCTTAATATCTAACTTGATGAAAATTTAACCAGATTTTTGTTAGAGAAGAAGCAAATAGAAATCCTACTCCAGGGTACTTATTCTCGGAATAGGGACCGCATGTTCTGTCTTTTTTGCTCATATTTATATTTGCATAACATTGATAAAGATTGATTTAAGTAACTCGAAACTGGATCGACCAGAACCAGGCATCAACTTACTGAGTCTTTGGCCAATCAAATTTCAAAAGCTTAATATCTAACTTGATGAAAATTCAACCAGATTTCTGCGAGAGAAGAAGCAAATAGAAATCCTACTCCAGGGTACTTATTCTCGGAATAGAGACCGCATGTTCTGTCTTTTTGGCTCATATTTATATTTGCATAACACTGATAAAGATTGATTTAGGTAACTCGAAACTTGATCGACCAGAACTAGGCATTAACTTACTAAGTTTTTGGTCAATCAAATTTCAAAAGTTTAATATCTAACTTAATGAAAATTTAACCAGATTTCTGCAAGAGAAGAAGCAAATAGAAATCCTACTCCAGGGTACTTATTCTCGGAATAGAGACCGCATGTTCTGTCTTTTCCGGTCATATTTATATTTGCATATCACTGATAAAGATTGATTTAAGTAACTCGAAACTGGATCGACCAGAACTAGGCATTAACTTACTGAGTTTTTGGTCAATCAAATTTCAAAAGTTCAATATCTAACCTGATGAAAATTTAACCAGATTTCTGCGAGAGAAGAAGCAAATAGAACTCCTACTCCAGAGTACCCATTCTCGGAATAGAGACCGCATGTTCTGTCTTTTCCGGTCATATTTATATTTGCATATCACTGATAAAGATTGATTTAAGTAACTCGAAACTGGATCGACCAGAACCAGGCAATAACTTACTGAGTTTTTGGTCAATCAAATTTCAAAATTTTAATATCTAACTTGATGAAAATTCAACCAGATTTCTGCGAGAGAAGAAGCAAAAAGAAATCCTACTCCAGGGTACTTATTCTCGGAATAGAGACCGCA
Source organism: Ceutorhynchus assimilis (assembly GCA_917834065.1). Taxonomy (NCBI): domain Eukaryota; kingdom Metazoa; phylum Arthropoda; class Insecta; order Coleoptera; family Curculionidae; genus Ceutorhynchus; species Ceutorhynchus assimilis. The sequence goes on along the minus strand of OU892283.1, from coordinate 35,266,429 downwards.
TGTTCTTCCTTTTTCGCTCATATTTATATTTGCATAACACTGATAAAGATTGATTTAAGTAACTCGAAACTGGATCGACAGAACCAAGCATCAACTTACCTACTGAGTTTTTGGTCAATCAAGTTTCAAAAGTTCAATATCTAACTTGATGAAAATTTAACCAGATTTCTGCGAGACAAGCAAATAAAAATCCTACTCCAGGGTACCTATTCTCGGAATAGAGACCGCATGTTCTGTCTTTTTCGCTCATATTTATATTTACATAAAACTGATAAAGATTGATTTAAGTAACTCGAAACTGGATCGACCAGAACTAGGCATTAACTTACTAAGTTTTTGGTCAATCAAATTTCAAAAGTTTAATATCTAACTTAATGAAAATTTAACCAGATTTCTGCAAGAGAAGAAGCAAATAGAAATCCTACTCCAGGGTACTTATTCTCGGAATAGGGACCGCATGTTCTGTCTTTTTTGCTCATATTTATATTTGCATAACACTGATAAAGATTGATTTAAGTAACTCGAAACTGGATCGACCAGAACCAGGCATCAACTTACTGAGTCTTTGGCTAATCAAATTTCAAAAGTTTAATATCTAACTTGATGAAAATTTAACCAGATTTCTGCGAGAGAAGAAGCAAATAGAAGTCCTACTCCAGGGTACTTATTCTCGGAATAGAGACCGCATGTTCTGTCTTTTTCGCTCATATTTATATTTGCATAACACTGATAAAGATTGATTTAAGTAACTCGAAACTGGATCGACCAGAACCAGGCATCAACTTACTGAGTTTTTGGTCAATTAAATTTCAAAAGTTCAATATCTAACTTAATTAAAATTTAACCAGATTTCTGCGAGAGAAGAAGCAAATAGAGATCCTACTCCGGGGTACTCATTCTCGACATAGAGACCGTATGTTCTGTCTTTTTCGCTCATATTTATATTTGCATAACACTGATAAAGATTGATTTAAGTAACTCGAAACTGGATCGACCAGAACCAGGCATCAACTTACTGAGTTTTTGGTCAATCAAATTTCAGAAGTTCAATATCTAATTTGATGAAAATTTAACCAGATTTCCGCGAGAGGAAAAGCAAATAGGAATCTCACTCCAGGGTACTTATTCTCGGAATAGAGACCGCATGTTCTGTCATTTTCGCTTATATTTATATTTGCATAACACTGATAAAGATTGATTCAAGTAACTCGAAACTGGATCGACCAGAACCAGGCATCAACTTACTGAGTTTTTGGCCAATCAAATTTCAAAAGTTTAATATCTAACTTGATGAAAATTTAACCAGATTTCTGCGAGAGAAAAAGCAAATAGAAATCCTACTCCAGGGTACTTATTCTCGAAATAGAGACCGTATGTTCTGTCTTTTTCGCTCATATTTATATTTACATAACACTGATAAAGATTGATTTAACTAACTCGAAACTGGATCGACCAGAACCAGGCATCAACTTAATGAGTTTTTGGTCAATCAAATTTCAAAAGTTCAATATTTAACTTGATGAAAATTTAACCAGATTTCTGCGATAGAAGAAGCAAATAGAAATCCTACTCCAGGCTACTTATTCTCGGAATAGAGACCGCATGTTCTGTCTTTTTCGCTCATATTTATATTTGCATAACACTGATAAAGATTGATTTAAGTAACTCGAAACTGGATCGACCAGAAGTAGGCATTAACTTACTAAGTTTTTGGTCAATCAAATTTCAAAAGTTCAATATCTAACTTAATTAAAATTTAACCAGATTTCTGCGAGAGAAGAAGCAAATAGAGATCCTACTCCAGGGTACTCATTCTCGACATAGAGACCGCATGTTCTGTCTTTTTCGCTCATATTTATATTTGCATAACACTGATAAAGATTGATTTAAGTAACTCGAAACTGGATTGACCAGAACCAGGCATTAACTTACTGAGTTTTTGGCCAATCAAATTTCAAAAGTTTAATATCTAACTTGATGAAAATTTAACCAGATTTCTGCGAGAGAAAAAGCAAATAGAAATCCTACTCCAGGGTACTTATTCTCGAAATAGAGACCGTATGTTCTGTCTTTTTCGCTCATATTTATATTTACATAACACTGATAAAGATTGATTTAAGTAACTCGAAACTGGATCGACCAGAACCAGGCATCAACTTACTGAGTTTTTGGTCAATCAAATTTCAAAAGTTCAATATTTAACTTGATGAAAATTTAACCAGATTTCTGCGATAGAAGAAGCAAATAGAAATCCTACTCCAGGCTACTTATTCTCGGAATAGAGACCGCATGTTCTGTCTTTTTCGCTCATATTTATATTTGCATAACACTGATAAAGATTGATTTAAGTAACTCGAAACTGGATCGACCAGAAGTAGGCATTAACTTACTAAGTTTTTGGTCAATCAAATTTCAAAAGTTCAATATCTAACTTAATTAAAATTTAACCAGATTTCTGCGAGAGAAGAAGCAAATAGAGATCCTACTCCAGGGTACTCATTCTCGACATAGAGACCGCATGTTCTGTCTTTTTCGCTCATATTTATATTTGCATAACACTGATAAAGATTGATTTAAGTAACTCGAAACTGGATTGACCAGAACCAGGCATTAACTTACTGAGTTTTTGGCCAATCAAATTTCAAAAGTTTAATATCTAACTTGATGAAAATTTAACCAGATTTCTGCGAGAGAAAAAGCAAATAGAAATCCTACTCCAGGGTACTTATTCTCGAAATAGAGACCGTATGTTCTGTCTTTTTCGCTCATATTTATATTTACATAACACTGATAAAGATTGATTTAAGTAACTCGAAACTGGATCGACCAGAACCAGGCATCAACTTACTGAGTTTTTGGTCAATCAAATTTCAAAAGTTCAATATTTAACTTGATGAAAATTTAACCAGATTTCTGCGATAGAAGAAGCAAATAGAAATCCTACTCCAGGCTACTTATTCTCGGAATAGAGACCGCATGTTCTGTCTTTTTCGCTCATATTTATATTTGCATAACACTGATAAAGATTGATTTAAGTAACTCGAAACTGGATCGACCAGAAGTAGGCATTAACTTACTAAGTTTTTGGTCAATCAAATTTCAAAAGTTCAATATCTAACTTAATTAAAATTTAACCAGATTTCTGCGAGAGAAGAAGCAAATAGAGATCCTACTCCAGGGTACTCATTCTCGACATAGAGACCGCATGTTCTGTCTTTTTCGCTCATATTTATATTTGCATAACACTGATAAAGATTGATTTAAGTAACTCGAAACTGGATCGACCAGAACTAGGCATTAACTTACTAAGTTTTTGGTCAATCAAATTTCAAAAGTTCAATATTTAACTTGATGAAAATTTAACCAGATTTCTGCGATAGAAGAAGCAAATAGAAATCCTACTCCAGGGTACTTATTCTCGGAATAGAGACCGCATGTTCTGTCATTTTCGCTTATATTTATATTTGCATAACACTGATAAAGATTGATTTAAGTAACTCGAAACTGGATCGACCAGAAGTTGGCATTAACTTACTAAGTTTTTGGTCAATCAAATTTCAAAAGTTTAATATCTAACTTGATGAAAATTTAACCAGATTTCTGCGAGAGAAGAAGCAAATAGAAATCCTACTCCAGGGTACTTCTTCTCGGAATAGACACCGCATGTTCTGTCTTTTTCGCTCATATTTATATTTGCATAACACTGATAAAGATTGATTCAAGTAACTCGAAACTGGATCGACCAGAACCAGGCATCAACTTACTGAGTTTTTGGCCAATCAAATTTCAAAAGTTTAATATCTAACTTGATGAAAATTTAACCAGATTTCTGCGAGAGAAAAAGCAAATAGAAATCCTACTCCAGGGTACTTATTCTCGAAATAGAGACCGTATGTTCTGTCTTTTTCGCTCATATTTATATTTACATAACACTGATAAAGATTGATTTAAGTAACTCGAAACTGGATCGACCAGAACCAGGCATCAACTTACTGAGTTTTTGGTCAATCAAATTTCAAAAGTTCAATATTTAACTTGATGAAAATTTAACCAGATTTCTGCGATAGAAGAAGCAAATAGAAATCCTACTCCAGGCTACTTATTCTCGGAATAGAGACCGCATGTTCTGTCTTTTTCGCTCATATTTATATTTGCATAACACTGATAAAGATTGATTTAAGTAACTCGAAACTGGATCGACCAGAAGTAGGCATTAACTTACTAAGTTTTTGGTCAATCAAATTTCAAAAGTTCAATATCTAACTTAATTAAAATTTAACCAGATTTCTGCGAGAGAAGAAGCAAATAGAGATCCTACTCCAGGGTACTCATTCTCGACATAGAGACCGCATGTTCTGTCTTTTTCGCTCATATTTATATTTGCATAACACTGATAAAGATTGATTTAAGTAACTCGAAACTGGATCGACCAGAACTAGGCATTAACTTACTAAGTTTTTGGTCAATCAAATTTCAAAAGTTCAATATTTAACTTGATGAAAATTTAACCAGATTTCTGCGATAGAAGAAGCAAATAGAAATCCTACTCCAGGGTACTTATTCTCGGAATAGAGACCGCATGTTCTGTCTTTTCGCTCATATTTATATTTGCATAACACTGATAAAGATTGATTTAAGTAACTCGAAACTGGATCGACCAGAACCAGGCATCAACTTACTGAGTTTTTGGTCAATTAAATTTCAAAAGTTTAATATCTAATTTGATTAAAATTCAACCAGATTTCCGCGAGAGAAAAAGCAAATAGAAATCCTACTCCAGGGTACTTATTCTCGGAATAGACACCGCATGTTCTGTCTTTTTCGCTTATATTTATATTTGCATAACACTGACAAAGACAGATGAGGCATCGTTTTCATGAGATCGATATTTTCTGGTTTCAAGAATAGATTTTCCAGGAGGAGAGAATGGAGAGATCCGATTTATATATCCTTTTTTTTATTGACTGTTCAATCCACAAGTTATTTGTGCTGATTTCTCTGCAAACCTCCTGCAAGGATTAATAATTTCTGAACCTGAAACTGGGTCCCAAAAATAATGCCCAAACTTCAAAATCCTCATTTAAGATAACGTTAATTTGCATTACCTATATGCTTAACATCATCTACTATGAGATTATTCCATTTCAAAGGTATTTTATTAGACGCACTAATGGGAATTGATGTTAATTCTAACCGATAGGGCCTCCGAAGATTTATATCTGTAATAAAGATCGACGATCGAGGTCCGGTCCTATAAAACAAAAGGCTTGACAGGATCAAAAGTCATTATGGTGGCAGCCCACCAAGACGCTGGTTTAGTTATTCAACTTTGATTAAATAGTTTTAAGGATGTTCTCTCGTGATAAGGCCCTAAGACCCTTAATTTTCAATGCTCTACTATGCTTCTTTATGTTTTTTTTTAAAGGAATATGTTCACTGTCAATTTATTTATATTCATTTGAAAAAAATCTTGTCTTGGCGCCGGCGCCTAATATGATAATACCGTTGTTCAATGATTGAAGGTGAACTCCAAAAGAAAATACTCTCATCAATTTGTTTAATAATTCGGAATGACTTAACAATAATAAATTGGCCGTTGACTTTCTGTTATGGTAAAGTGCTTTAGGCAATTATCATTGTTATTTTGTTTGTGTGTCCTAACCTTAATTTATTTTTTATTGGCAATCTTAGGAGAAAAACTAAATGTTAATTTCTTAACACATTACAATGTAATCAAAAATAGACCATTGAATCGTCGAATTGCAATGTACGATTTCTCAGAAAGCTCGTTCATGTCCGTATAGTAAAAAGACGCTTATTCAGCTGGCGAGGGTTAAGGTTACTTTTATTCCACTGATAACTATTTTAGTTCCATGATGCATGTAGGTACACTTTTGTTGCATATAAGTACGCAATTAATGATATTTATTCCACTTACGATTACCGATGAGTTAAATAGTTGTCTGGTACACTTACCTGAAAGAAAAGAAAAAGGATTAATGAAACTATAAATATATGCTTATAAAAAACAAATTGGCAGTGTTAAGTAGGCTTGTCAACGTTAAGTGGAAATACTTTAAAATTGTGTGAAGGAATCAGTCTGGTCGTTTACCAAGACAGTTTCGAAATTAATTTCTGTCACGTTAAAAATAAAATTTTGAATACCGAGGATTGATTGAAAACTTCACTCCTAAGGGTTCTCTAAAATGTTCAATTTAATTGGAATCAGTCTGACCATATTTTTTAAGGGCTGGATTCCAGGAGCTATTCGATAATAGTAGAGTGCTCCATATGATATACCTACCTATTTCGACTTTTGTGGGCGCGTCGGAGTTACCAGCTGAAATTTTCACAGAATGTTAATTCAAAATCCCATGAGGTAATACAAAAACAGAACGGGCAGAAGGGTACTATATTTAAAAATTGAGATTATTGCATGAGCGTATAGAATATTAATTTATGACTGTTTTCATACATTTCGTAATGGTAGATAAATCGAAAGAGCGGGACAAAATTAGTGAAAAGCAACCCTGACATCAATTCTAAATGCCCATTCTGAGCAGACACAAAAATTAAAAAAAAATCCTATTTTTGGCTCTGGAAAATTTTCAAACTATTGACATGGTCATGAATAATTGCCCATATTTTTGGTAAATTTTAAGCAAATTGAAATAAACTAAACATTATTGAAAAGAGTATTAAATTCTCTATAAATCTGTGCAAAATTGAGTTCGATAGCTCAGATAGTTTTAGAGCAATTGAGCCTCAAAGTTGACTTTTAGTCCAAATTTTGTCAGAAACTTCAAACTCAATTTGCTTAAAAACTATAAATCTGGAAATATTGTAAATTACAGGCCATTTGGAACTTAATAAAAGCTACAAATTCTGGAAATTTTAATGCAATTTGCTCAACGGTTATAGAGCAATTGAGTTTTGAATATTTTGAAATCAGAATTCAAAGAGGGTACCCTTATGAAAAATTCGATTTTTTTCTTTTTTAGTTTTGGTCAATTTTGACTTTCTGAATCGATAGAGTGGGTCAAAATTAGTGGAAAACAACCCTGATATCAATTCCAAATGGCCATTTTAAGCAGACACAAAAATAAAAAGAAAATCCTATTTCTGGCTCTGGAGAATTTTCAAAATCCTGACATGGGCATGAACAATTGCCCATATCTTTGGTAAATTTTCAGCAAATTGAAATAAATTATACATCGTTGAAAATAGCAATATATTCTCTATAAATCAGTGCAAAATTGAGATGGATAGCTCAGATAGTTTTTAAGCAATTGAGCCTCAAACTTGACTTTTAGTCCAAATTTGGTCAAAAACTTCAAACTCAATTTGCTCAAAAACTATAAATCTGGAAATATTGTTAATCACAGGCCATTTGGAACTTAATAAAAGCTACAAATTACAGGCCATTTTGAACTTAATAAAAGTTACAAATTCTGGAAATTTTAATGCAATTTGGTCAACGGTTATAGAGCAATTGAGTTTTGAATATTTTGAAATCAGAATTCAAAGAGGGTACCCTTATGAAAAATTCGATTTTTCTATTTTTTAGTTTTGGTTAATTTTGACTTTCTGAATCGATAGAGCGGGTCAAAATTAGTGGAAAACAACCCTGATATCAATTCCAAATGGCCATTTTAAGCAGACACAAAAATAAAAAGAAAATTCTATTTTTGGCTCTGGGGAATTTTCAAAATCTTGACATGGTCATGAATAATTGCCCATATTTTTGGTAAATTTTAAGCAAATCGAAATAAACTATACATCATTGAAGAGAGCATTAAATTCTCTATAAATCTGTGCAAAATTGAGCTCGATAGCTCAGATAGTTTTTAGTTTGCTCAAAAACTATAAATTTGGAAATATTGTAAATTAAAAGCCATTTGGAACTTAATAAAAGCTACAAATTCTGGGAATTTTAATGCAATTTGCTCAACGGTTATCGAGCAATTGAGATTTGAATATTTTGAAATCAGAATTCAAAAATTCGGTTTTTCTTATTTTTCAGTTTTGCTCAATTTTCACTTTCTGAATCGATGAAGCGGGTCAAAATTAATGGAAATAATAATCTCAATTTTTGAATATACTACCTTTTTGCCCGTTCTGATTTTGTAATACCTTGGGATTTTGAATTAATATACTAAAACCTTTATTCTGTTCAAGTTTCAGCTTGTAACACTCTACTATAACGGAAAAGAAGGGAAATATCAAAATCAGGATTGCACTGGCTGGCATCCATTAGGTTCTCCTCTATAAGGAGAAATTTTCTTAAAAAAAGCCAAAAGTGAATGAATCATGAATGATGAATGAGAACAGAGCAAAATAGAACCATGATTGTGTTGGAGTGTTTAAAAAAGAGATACCCCAGAACCGATTATTGATATGAGAAAAACTCAAATTCTCTCAAAGTTTCAATACTATATTCTGTACCTGGTGTCATAAAAGCGCAATTCTCCCATCCAGCAACGGTACTTGCGACCAGAATGTGTCTTGTTGTATCTACCACTTTTTAGAGCATTCGAAAGAAGAATTTTTAATGTCAAGGCTACCAAACCAAGAGTATTGTGCGTATTTCAGGATTTAGATGTTTGTTATTTAGTAGCATCCAAAATAGTTTATATTTCAATTTCCAAAGGTCATTTTGGAGTAGGACAACACGCATGTAAGGTGAAGGTTATCACTAGAAACCTATTTAGAATTGTATTCCAATAATTCTATGTGCTCTACATTTTTAATCTTTGAAAAATGTATGTAATATCAAATTGTGATTCAATAAGTTATAAATACGCACATATATACTTCATTTGTGGAATGCTTATTTCTGATTTAATAACAATAATAATATCGTATTTAAGTGCAGTCATTTTACCAATTTATATAGCGACTGCTTGGGAGGTCTTTGTGAATATTGAGTGCCCATAAATTGCAACAAGTTTCGGAAATTTAGGACACAAGAAAGTTTTATACAAGATTTAAATGCAATCATAATTTGCCCTCTACAATGACAAACTAAACTGCCCATAGAACTATTAAATTTATTTCCATCAACACAAATTAAATTGTGTGTGCGCATTATAATTGAAAGTAATTTGTCAGGAATAAGACAAATATGACCATGACGTCATGCAATTTTTTTGATATGCAGTTTAACGATGACATAACTTTTCTGTAAGTCAAGAAAACCATATGTTCGCCAGCTCGCGCAGAGGTCAAATCTGTTACATGTGGCGTTATCGAGATTCGAAAAATTAAAGTACCAGAGCACGTTAACCCACTGTGAATTCTCTCGGTGACACATGAGGTGCTGCGGAAGGTTTCAGGATTGTAAACTATGTAAGTTCAATTTTACACACTGCACGTTAAATGAATCTCGTATGATCACAGACCAATCAGAAGTTGCTGTTATGGGCTTGATTGGTTTTCAATATACAGGCACAAGCGAATTGAGCTTGAACCGATCTACAATTTCCAATGGCATTGAACAGAACAATTCAGAAGTTTGAAACTCATTTAAGGGCACTCTTAAATCTCCAGAAACATTTTGGAAAGCGCCAGAATCTTACGGTTCAGGTTAAAAGTGACAAAACGCTTTTCAGAAGACGAATTTAAATTGCTATAGAACTTTAAACCCTTAAAATAAGCATCCAAAACAGTCAAAATTCAAATCAGAATTTTCAAGAGCATTTCGGAACAATTTAGAAACTTCAGAGATATTTCTATTTCAGAATAATTAGGATGAAGATAGGATAAATGTTTGGTATAATAGTTTGTAAAATTCGTTAGCTTGGTTACGTTATGACGTCACAAATAGTTGACCGCCGGGCGAAAATGGTAGTTAACTATTTCAGAGTCCGATTTCATGTGTAAGGAATAAAAGTATCACACTAATTTTGATTCAGCATAGAACTAGGATTAATGTTCCGGATGATACTTTCTAAGATTTGGTAGTTTAGTTACGTTATGAAGTCACAGATATGGCCGCAGGGCGAAAATTGTAGGCAGTTTAGTCGATATTTATTTGTGAGTAGTAGAAGTACAACACAAGTTTTGATGCAGCATAAAGCCAGGATCAATGTGTGACATGATATTTTATGAAATTGAGCTGCTAAGTGACGGAATGCTGTTACAAAGATGGTCGGCCAGGAGATATCGGTTTTGTTATTCCAATTTTCCTGTAGTCAACTTTTGTCTTTTTATTCCCGATATGGATTCTGAGTCAGAGTTTTCACCACTGGTAAAAAAAGGAAAAATTACAGATACAACCGATGAATGCATCATTCACTGTACCAGCGACAACAGCAGTTTAGTGAGTCTTATTATCTATTAAATCATGGAAAACTCTCCTGAACGCAGCGACAATAAGAAAACACGAAAGATTGCTGGAAATTGCAAAGTCAGTTACCGAAGAAGAATTTCCTGTGGAGGCACTTTTTAGCCACTTCCACTGTAAACCCCCTTCCGTAAAGCCCTCTATAAATCAATTTTCGACGAGGGTTCTACCCTTACATGGCACTTTTTTATATCCCTCCACTTTCTTGAAAACTAAAGAATATTTAACCAATTCTTCCATTTGTATTCGCCAATTTTGGGGTTGGCCCGGGTCAAATCCCCAAAGTTTCGGATCAAAGGCGTCGCCGATAAAAGAGATTTTCCCACGGTATCGAAAAACTTCCCAGGTTCAAATGGGCTATCAGACCAATACCCACCTCTACTGCGTAAATGGTCCAACAGATTCACAAGCAAAATATTATTATTGAAATGAAATTAATGCACCTGTTTATGACCAATACCTACCTCACAGCTATCAGAGTAATACCCACCTCTACTACGTCAAAAAGCTTTTACTCTGAAGAAGTACCTCTTTCCATATCGCTTCACTTTCTTAAAAACTAAAGAATATATAAACAATTCTTGCATTTGTATTCATCAATAGTGTTCTAAACTCCATGGGATTAATTTAATTGCAATAACCTTTTGCTTCTGAATCTGATGGACCATTTACGTAGTAGAGGTGGGTATTGGTATGATAGCCGGGGGCACTTAAGCCTGGGAAGTTTTTCGATACCGTAGGAACATCTCTAGATCGGCGGCGCCTTTGATCTGAAATTTTGGGGATTTTACCCGGGCCAACCCCAAAATGACGAATACAAATGGAAAAATTGGTTAAATATTCTTTAGTTTTCAAGAAAGTGGAGGGATATAAAAAAGTGCCATCTCAGGGTAGGGACCTTTTGAAAATAGATTTATGGTGGGCTTTACGGAAGGGGGACAAGGAGGTTTACAGTGGAAGTGGGTAAAAATTGCCTCCTCAGGGTAGGAGCTTCACGGAAGGGGGTTGACAGTGGAGGTGGGTAGTGGTATGATGGCTATGCTGGACGGGGGTTTTTACGTGGTAGAGATGGGTATTGGCCTGAGAGTTGCATGTGTTATCAATGGAATGGCATTAGTACAACAATAAGTTGAAGTACCAAACACTTTTGGACCCCTAGCTGATAAATTATTTTCCAGAATTGTTCAACAAACGTATTCACGAATCGATATTGTTTTTGATACATACAGAAGTATTGTGAGAGACTGCGGCGTGGAACGTCTGAAACTAGTAACTGTTTTAGCATTAAAGCTGCCCATCCTATAACCAAATGGAGACAATTTTTAACAGTTTCTCAAAATAAATCGGAGCTTATAAAATTTTTGACGCAAGAGTGGCAACAACCAAACTACACTAACCGGTTGGGGTCCAAGATTATGTTTGTGACGTGTGAAGACCGCTGTTACCAAGTAACATCAAATTCTTAAAAGTAGTTCATTGCTCAAAGAGACCTGTGTTCAATTATACAATGTGAAGAAAAACACCAAGTTTGCGCTTTCTTATCCTTCTTCTTTTTTCATTTAACGCGAAGTTTTCGTTAACGTACTCACCCGGGATTCTTGAGATGGTCGTACCACAACTTGTCGTACCTTGCCCACCGGCTCCGAACAACTTGCGCATGTCCTCCATATACTTTTTGGCTGCCCTGTCTTGTCCTTGTCAGCTTCGGGATATGTTCCATATTTGTTGAACTTATTTTTAAAGTTCTTTGTAAATATGTATTAAAGTGTATGCGTCTATTGGAAACACTCACTCTCAGAGTTCCGTTGAAGGCATGTGTTTTTGTATGTTTGAAACATAACCTTTATATTAAAATTTTGAGACCACGACTTGGTGTTTTCCTTCACATTGTATAAGTAACATCAAGTAACACAACAGAAGAAATATCATTGCAGTATTCTCACGAAGAAGAATCTGGATTTATAGATGTAATTAATCACTGTGATGCTACTGATGTCGCTGTTATAACACTACAAACCGTGCCTTCCTTTATCGAACTAGAATGCAATATCTTCCTAAGAAAGGGAACTGTCAATCGGCTAAAATACTTCAATATAAACGAAATGTTTGAAGAAATAGGTGAGGATATGTGTCTAGTATTACTAGGTTTGCACGCCTTCACTGGCTGCGTCACACTGAGTAAGTTTGTGGGAAAAACAAAAGCTACAGCGTTGAGGGTGGTGCGTGAAGATACAGAATTTGCAAGTGCTATGTCTAAGCTGGGAGAAACAGTGAGCGTATCTGGCAGAACAAATATAGTTCTCGAGACATTCGAATGTAGGTCTACAGCAATATTACCAAAATCACGTGTCCACGAGCTAAGGTACATTTTATTCTGTGGCAAGCAAGGTAACATTGAATCGCACATTCTTCCTCCATGTCAAAACACACTACATAAACACATATCAAGAGCCAATAATTTTCAAGCAATGATATGGAAGAAGGCACTAGATCCACAGCCAGACATTCCATCCCCTGAAGGTCATGGATGGTTACTTTAAACAGAGAGTAACGGTAATTTGATGTGACACTTTATGTGGTTCTTGAATTATTGTCATTCATGTTCGTGCAAGAAAGATTGTGAGCGGAACACATGTTGCTGTATCAAAAATTCATTAAAATGTACAGATAGGTACTATGTGAAGTTGAAAATTCAGCGGAAACTTGTGGGTTTAAAAACCCGAAATGCCGATTTTGCGGGTAAATAAGACACATTGAAAAGGCTTGTTTCCCAAAAAAAAGACAAACTAATTCTCAGAGAAACGTACATAACCAACAAGTGGAGTTTACGGTGCTAGATAATCGCGATGTGCTCGGGAATGTATACGATTTGCCGGTAAATTTAGTGTTCACAGATAATGTTACCGGTAAATATATTGTTTCGCTACAAATTAACAATAAACTTGTTCGAATGGAAGTGTGCGGCAAATACAGTGGTTGGTCAGAACACATTTCAAAACATTTTTAGTGAAAACTCGCCAATGTCTGTTGCCAATAACATTGGCGGGTTTTCACTAAAAATGACTTCCCCTAAAAGACTACCAGAACAATAGTGTTACAACTTTAGGAGAGTGTGAAGTGCAAGTAACTATTGGGGACATTTCAGGAGCATTACCAATCGTAGTGGTGGAAGGTAACCAAGCAAGTCTTCTTGGGCGTAACTGGTTTAGTTCTTTAGGAATAACCCAGGCAGGGGTAAGTAATGTGAAAGTGAAAAGTACAGCAGATTTTGTAAATAAATTTCCAGAAGTATTCAGCAGTGATCTTGGTACCTCCAAGAGACCTCCACAGTTTCTTTTAATTTGAACAATAACATCAAACCTATATATTCAAAAGACAAAATTGATCGAGAACTAGATAGATTAGTTACGTAGGGAGCTCTTGAGTCTGTCTCTTTTCCTGGCTAGTATACCCCGATTGATGTGCTACCAAAAAATAATGATGAGGTTAGAATCTGTGGTGATTATAGGAGCACCATAAATGAAGTTTAACGTGTAGATACATATCCAGAACCATGTGTTCAAAATATTTTAGCAGCTTTAGCCTGAGGAAAAGTTTATGCAAAACTGGACATGCAACAAGCTAACAGTACATGCTGAGGCAGTGGAAGCTCAAACAATAATTATTATAACACACCGTGGAGCATTTAGATGTGATAGATTACAATTTGGTATTTCTATCGCCCTTCAAATATTCCAGATGTCCATTCATTTTTGAATTACAGGAATACCAAAGGTTTTACCGTATTATGGTACTACCCTACTTGGTAGGTAGGTACATATGTTAGAAGAGGATTTGGAAGGGCAAATTCGTATTATACTAGAATATTTTCGTGAAGATGGGCTTCGTCTAAGAAGAGATAAGATAAATGTATTTTCTGAGCTGGTCAGCTAACTTTTTTGAAATCAGTGCAATGTGTATTAAATCCTACCGAAGAGAAAGTTAGCGCTATAATGAATGCTCCTTCGCCCGCAAATAAACAAGAGCTCCAGGCTTTTCTGAGTTTAGTAAACTTTTATATGTATTTTTAAAAGATAAAGCTTCAATTGCTGAACTTCTTTATAAGGTATTGCGTAAAGACATCGTTTTTCAGTGGCGTAGGGAACAACAGGACACATTCGACAAACTTAAATCTATTTTGGCAGAAGAGCCAGTTTTGAGGCATTATGACGAAAAGAAGCCTTTAATTTTAACATGTGACGCCAGTCCTTAGAGTGTAGGGTGAATTTCAAATCAAATTGACGACTTAAATAGAGAATACCCAGTGGCGTACCATAGTCGTACGTTATCAAGTTCAGAAAGAAATTTTGCCCGAATAGATCGTGAAGCTGTTTCTATAATAACAGGAGTAAAGAAGTTCCACGTCTACATTTATGGACGTAAGCTTACTGTGCGCACGGATCACAAGCCTTTATTAGGAAGTTGTAGCCAGACTAAGTCAGTTCCTGAAGTTTTTTTCTCCACGGATGCTTCGTTGGACTATTTTACTGAACGCCTACCACTATGATCTAGAATATGTTCCAGGAAGATATTATTTGGGTAATGCAGATGCTCTAAGAATGTTACTTGTAAAATACAAGATTCCAGAAGCTCCACTATTGCCAGAAGTTTTGATGCTAGAAAAAGTGTTAACTGCAAGAGATATTGCATCCAAAACATTAAAAGATCCTTTATTAGCTAGAAGTTTTCAATGGACATGAAAAGGTTGGCCAAAAAATCAAAAAACTTGGCAGCTGAATATATTCCATTTTATCAAAGAAAAAATGGAATAACAAGTTACCAAGACTATTTACTTTGGGGTACAAGAGTAGTTATCGCTCCAGGGGGGAGGAAAAGAATATATAAGACCTACTGCACGAATTACACCCAGGTATTGTCAAAATGAAAGCCCTTGCACGATTTTATGTTTGGTGGCCGAAGCTGGACAGTCACATCAAAGAAAAAGTTAACACATGATGAACACATGTAGAGAATGTCATAAACATCACGACACATGGTATACCCGACGTAATAGTCTTTGATAATGGTAGTGGATTCACGTCAGTAGAATTCAGAGGATTCCCCCAGAGAAATGGCATAAGGCAAGCGTTAGTTGCACCCTACCACCCAAGTAGTAACAGTCAAATAGAAAGGATGGTGCAAAATGTAAAAACGGCTTTTAAGAAAATATCAGGGACAGATGTAACCTTGAAGTTGTCATGTTACTTGCTTACACAGCATATTTCTCCACACAGTCTCACAGGAAAGTCTCCAGCAGAAATATTGACGGGGCGCAAACTGTCCACACTGTTAGATTACATCCAGATTTTACTAAAGAAATGGCGACCGAACAAGAAGTAAAAGCAGATGTCAGCAAACCTAGAGCTTTCCAAGAAGGAGAAAGTGTATTTACAAGGTCTCACACAGCAGGGCCAAAGTGAAATTCTTCCACAGTTACACAAACCAAAAACCCATTGAGTTACCGATGGAAAAATTGTACGTAGATACACAGATCAGCTTCGCAGGCGTTCAAGTTCAAATTCAAATCAAACTCTATCAAAAAAAGAAGAGGCAATGGACATAACTACACACGAGTCCAGCAGTTCCGGAGCCCCTATAAGAACGCCTGGGAGTAGTCCACGGGTAGTGGAGAGTGCCGCTAAGGTTGGAGGAAGACTACTACGTCACCGTATGCCTCTCAGATACCTGGCAGATTACACCGACTAGTGTTTTCCAAGGAAGAGATAGTTGTGTATCAGACTGTCAACAGTAGCAACACTGGTAATTAACTAAAAAAGAAGGAATGTTCTCCGAGTTGTCATATGTTTTCCTAGTTACCATTTGTTTTCCTAAATGTCATATTATGTTTGTTAGTTGTCATCATTAGGTTGTCATGATTTTAACCTTATAAGTATGTTTTTAACACGTTCAATCAGTTTCCAATGTATTCATCGTTAATTTATGTTGTATGTCTTGTTCTCATAGAAAATATAAAGAGTTACATAACATATGCACAACAAAAAAAGTTTTGCACCATCTCATTTTATACAGGGTGTTTAAAAAAGACGCGGCAATATTTGAGGGGGTGTTTCCTCAGGTCATTTTATGAAAAAAAGTTCTCATAAACATAGGTCCGGAAATGCATTTTTTCCAAGATACAGGGTGTTAAAGAATTTCTAAAATAACGTTTTTTTTTTAAAATAATTCAAATATCTTCTCACCGATTTTTTTGAAAATTGGCAGCGTTGTTTTTAGTAATCAGGGCCACTGACTTTAATTTAATTTCGATATTTCTTTCAGATAAATCAACTAAAACTGCAACTTTTTTGTATCTTAAATTTTTCTCGTATCTTGCTTCGTTCACAAAATAAAAAATGAAAACTATTTTCTTGCTTGTCCATTATGATACAAAAACATTACAAAAACTGTTCAAAGTGGATGCAGGAATCCAATCTTCTCCTCATTGACTGGCGAACTCTCTCAAAAATACCAGGGTCGTTTCTAATTGAGTTACACCCACCAATGATTCGAGCTCTTAGGTCCTCCACATTTTCCACGGGAGTAGCGTAAACTATAGACTTCAGGTGGCCCCACATGAAAAAAACCATAGGATTTAAATCCGGGGATCGTGCAGGCCATAAGTGAGGTCCACGACGGCCAATCCAGCGATTTCCGTATGTTCGTATTAAAAACACACGAGCAACTTGACTAAAATGCGCTGGTGCGCCATCGTGCATAAACCACATTATATTTCTTATAGCCAATGGTACGTTCTCCAGAAACCCAGGGAGTGTGCGTTCCAAAAAGTTGCAATATACCTCTCCGGTAAGTCTTCCTGGTAGAAACACCGGTCCAATTAGGTAGTCACCCACAATTCCGATCCAAACGTTCAACGAGAACTGATGTTGAAAACGATCTTCAGATATTGCGTGTGGATTTTCATCACACCATAAATGGGTATTATGGAAATTCCTTATTGCATTTTTTGAAAAATTTGCTTCATCTGTAAAGAGAATCAGCATTAGTAGTTGAGGAATTTCAACCATTTTGTGTAAAAGCCATTGACAGAATGCAATACGCGGGGGAAAATCAGCAGGACCAAGCCCTTGAAAGCGTTGGATGTGGTATGGATATAACAAATTTTCCTTCAGAATGTGCCAAATAGTACCATTACATACATTGAAAGCCTCAGCAATTTTTCGAGTAGATGTACCTATATCTTCTTCAATCATGTTCAGCACATTCTCTTCCAGCTCTACCGTTCTCGCTGTCCTTGGCCTTCCTGGTCCCCCACTTCGCTTTAATGTGCCTGTTTCGTGAAGACGTCGATGAATGCTTTCAAAAGTTTTGCTATCAGGAGCAATACGCTCAGGAAATCTTTCAATGTACAACCGCCTAGTTTCTACTGCATTGCCATCAGCAAGTCCATAAATGAAGTGCATGTCGGTCATCTCGGCATTCGTATAGCGATTCATGTTACGGAACTTCAACAAATTTGACAGAAACCAAATGATTAAAGCACACAAATAACCACTTTACTGATTTTTAAACTGATGTGCACTTCACAAATTATTCTTGGAATGTTGAAAAAGGTTTCTGTATCATATGTAAATGGACATGCATAAAATAGTTTTTATTTTTTATTTCGTCAACAGACTAG
This sequence comes from Ceutorhynchus assimilis, assembly GCA_917834065.1. Lineage (NCBI taxonomy): Eukaryota > Metazoa > Arthropoda > Insecta > Coleoptera > Curculionidae > Ceutorhynchus > Ceutorhynchus assimilis. The sequence goes on along the minus strand of OU892283.1, from coordinate 35,248,406 downwards.
ATACGAGAAAAATTTAAGAGACAAAAAAGTTGCAGTTTTAGTTGCTTTATCTGAAAGAAATATCGAAATTCAGTCAGTGTCGTACATTTTTTCGTCAATAAATTTTATTAAATTGCCCCCCCCCCCTAACGCCACTGGAGTTAGAAAAAATTATCTTGTTAGGGCAAAACTAGCCCCTAATTAATAAAAACAACGCTGCCAATTTTCAAAAAAATCGGTGAGAAGATATTCGAATTATTAAAAAAAAAAACGTTATTTTAAAAAATCTTTACCACCCTGTATCTTGGAAAAAATGCATTTCCGGACCTATGTTTATGGGAACTTTTTTCCATAAAATGACCTGAGGAATCACCCCCTCAAATATTGCCGCGTCTTTTTTAAACACCCTGTATATTCAGCGATATCTAAATTTAAAAAAAATCAATAAAAAAATGGTAAACAGTTTCAGATTCCTTAAGCTTTTTTAGTGAATGTACTGGACACATTTTATAGTTGAAGATAAAAATATTTTGATTTGTCGATGAGTATAACGCAGTTACATTACAGGGCGGTGCAAAACTTTTTTTGTTGTGGTATGTAGGGTTGTTCGTGTTGCTGTACTGAGTGTTATTCCTACCACGGACATAACAGGAGGGAACCACCATCAAGAAAAGATCACAATGGGCCTCCGAGTGCAAGCTCTACAGATGTAGCGCAAACCCTTTGAAACCTAACCTAAGGAAATACACTATTACGAAAAAACTTTCTCAGATAGTGCATGTTTCTTGAAGATATTTTGATTCCTCCGGTAAACCATCCCTTCCCTGGTTCCCACCGTTTTTATGAACTTCTTTATATATTATTAAAGACACATTGAATTGCTGGAAAGGGTATATGGTATAGAGAAGAATGACCATCAATATTCTTCCAGAAACCTATATAGTATTTTCATCATATATATAAGAACTTAGATTTAAATTTAAAGATTTATCGAACTTGTAACCTGGACGTAATAAAATATCTAGGTGCAATCAAAAGACTAGTTCAATCACTATGACCGCACAAGACGTAAATAAATTAATACTGGTACGCATTACAATAAATTGTGTATTATTAAAATTGATGGTTCACTTGACATGGAACTGGCAAGTTAAAATAAAGCCGTAAAATCGTAACAATTGAAATAATCTCTAGTGGCATCTGTAATGTTCAAAATAAAACAATATGTTCGCTTTTACAACTTCCTAGAATGCAACGATGAGGAGTGTCGTAAAATCGTTTTTAATTGCTTCAACGCCACAAGAATTGGGTCGGGAAGAGATTGAATTCCTTTTAAACATTTGCTGTGTATAATACGATTGAATTAGAAATTTACAAAGTCCTTTTATGGAAAATCATTAAGATTGGTAAATCAGTACAAACGAAATTAAATCCAATATAATACACAAAGGTGTGATTTCGCTTTGCAATAAACATGTTTTAAATGTGAAGTTTATGCAGCTCAATGGAATTAACCTGGTTTGACTATAAGAAGTGATTTCTTAAGGGTAAGATAAAACATTTTGTTATTATTAGAGTATGAACCTGTTGAAAAGGAAATGTATGCGACTAGTCAAGAAGTTGCAGCAATTCAGGAGGATATGGAAGAAAATATTCTTGTGGAATGTTTTTGTGGCAAATATTGTTAAGGATAACAAAGCAAATGTTGTAACTCTTATCAAGAAACTGGTGATATACATAACAAGCTAGCGAAGTAACTAATGAATGGAAACTCGAGATTGTCTCTGGCATTATCTTACAAAACACAATTACAGAAGAATAATATCAAATGGTAACTGATATCCTGTATGAGAACTAAATGGTAATTCGATAGTTGTTAGAATTAAGCAGTTTTATTTATCAAAATGTGTTGAATAATATTTATTTTTTTATGTGCTTGGTTTTTGGATATCAGATAAACAATTACATCACTGGACCATATGTGCTTGTCAATATTATTCTCACCATATTTTGCACTATAACCTTATTTGAATTTGAAATTTCAGATATTATTTTCAAACAAAATACATATCTTCATTAGAATTAGGCTATAGAAAATAACAAATCCTAATTTGTGTTCTAAAAACATAATTATTGCTCAATCAAAAATATACTGGATCATTCCGAAATAGTTTTATATCGTTCACTAACCCAAATAAAATATACGACCGAATAATAATTATTTTCTTTGATTTTTAACGTAAACAATAACCGATCGAAAATAGGTTTACTGTTCTATGCTTGGGCTTTTAATTTAATCGAGGAAAACGAATGTGCTTTTTAGTGGGAAAACTAAACGCGAAACGAAAAATTTTTAGTGTCGAAACTGACCTCGATCAACCTGGTTTTGTTTTGTGAAATTTAATTTTAACTTCAACGTCGTTATTTGAGAATAGAAACTAAAAACTAGGAGAAATGACCTCTGTCCGAATAAATAAGATAAATCTAGCAGAAAAACCACTCTCCCAGATGACGAGGAAAATGCAAGAGTGGTCATCAGCATAACAGAATAAAATGTGAACATTTCTCTAGGACGAGGCCCACAAACCCACAAATTCAGAAGCAAGAAAACAAATTAAAATGAAACAGAGAAATTGGATCCAGAGTTAAAATAAATGATAACTCCATGAATCGTTGTCCGTTGACTTAAACCTTGCAAGCAGTTGATGGCAATGATCCATTATCTTATAGTTTAGACGTTTTTCTGTGACTGGCGTCTGTGATGGATTTATATTTGAAGAAGTTCACAATAAAACTTGAAAACAAAGACAGCCTGAATTTACAAACTACCAAGTAAACCTTTAAATCTAGGGAGTTCTCACTTCCTAGTGAAAGGGACTACGGTGGTTTTTGATGGGTTAATCTCCAGTCCCACTGTTTGGCACCATTCCTCTGCTGCTCTGAATCCAGTCTATATGAGTTCACACAAGGTACCTACCCTCGAACTTTCCTCTTGCTATGATGACGATATCATTGGCATACCCAACCGATTTTTTCCTTATGCTACGCCAATGATTGTATTAGGAATTCCCTAAAACTGATATAACTTTCCCTGTGCTGAAAAGTTGAAAATACCTTTCCATTTTCTTATATATGCACCGGTACTCACTCTATGTTGGGTTTTTTGAAACAGAATATAGAGAATGAAACCCACATAGTCAGCGAAGTCGAATATCGTACGATCATAAGACGTAAAACCTGAAATTCGCTTTCGCAAGTCTGGTCAATATTATTGATCAGCTGCTGGCTGGTGACTGCTGGCGGTGGACCTCATGCATACCAACATGTCGAAGAAAAAGATCGGTGTGTAGTACAAGATTAAAAGTTATATTCTTCTAAGACAGCTAGCATTATAAACTAATGAACATTGAAAACTAAATTTACTTGTCGTAGTTTTATGTCTACACTCTAAATCTTCTAAGTTAATAGTATAATAAACCCCAACACAGAACTTCTGCAACCAATTTACTCTCGGTAAGAATAATTGCATATCATATACGGAACCACTCAGCGCGTCGCGCCGATACCATCTCTCCAGCGGTGAAAACATTTTACTTGTAAATTCATTGCGGCGATAAAAGATAGTTTTCAGTACCATCAACTCCAAGACTAATTCCCGAGAAGAGAAAAAGCAATGCCATTACGGCATCGCAGGAGAGAAGATCTTCGCGAGAACTTTTCTCCGTCTTTCTTGTGTTGTGTAACCTCTTGCGGCGAGACAGGTTTATAAATCGGGGATTCTGCATGCATCGGGGCCTTTAGTCTATAACAGAAGATTCCTTTTTAGAGTGCCCCTCGCGAGTAAATTTAGAAAAATCCGACCTGTCAATCTCGTAAACGAGTCGATGGGTTATAGCTTTGGCCTTTCACAAGTTGATTGGTGCCGCAAAGGTAATTATAAGAAAGCAATTACCCATCAGGGTGGTCAATTTTTAGTTTAAGGTGTTATAATATTTTTTGTTATCGTTTTACTTATTCTCTTATTCGTAGAATAGAAAAAATATGAATATTCTAGGAATATTTGTTGTATTATTGTTGGGAAAATGATGGCAAGAAGACAAGATTGAGCCTAAGGAATACAACGTAAAATCTTATACAGACTGAGCCAGCATTTTAGACCTGACCCTGACAACTCCAATATGACTTTCATGGAACACACACTGATGACACGGCTTTCCCACAAAATACAACCCTTTTCCGCTGATAGCTCATTCCTTTTTAAAAAATAAGGTCTCAACTCGGAATCAGAAACAGACTCTGGCCACCATCTTATAGACAAATCCTTAACCCAGATAAAAATTCTATCCCTATTGGTGTGGAAATAAGAAGAAATCGGTACACTTTCTAATAAATTGAATGAATCATAATATAAATGTGTCGAAGACCCTTCTCATACACTATTCTATAATTATTGTATACTGATAAAAGTACCGCCCATCTTGTTATTCTACATGTTGCAGTTGTTGGCAATGACTTTGATGGATTAAAAATAATTTGTAGAAACTGATGATCTGATTCCAAAATAAATTCTCGACCATACAAAAACTTGTAAAACCACTTAACTCCAAACACTATTACTAATGCTTCTCGTTCTAGTTGGGAGTAGTTTTTCTCTGCTTCTAACAGAGTAGATACTAGACTAAACAAATGTGTCCTGACAAGCTGTATTCCAATTAAAATCCACACCCTTCTCTAATAAATGATACAGAGGTTTCAACACAGATGATAGCATTGGAAGGAATTTATTAAAGAAATTTAGTTACCTCAAAAATGCTCTTAACTCAGATAGATTTTTAGGGACAGGAGCATTCACAATCGCTTCAACCTTTTCAGATGTGGGATGAGTACCTTCAGCATCTATCTTATGATCCAGGTATTCCACAGAACTCACGAAAAATTTACATCTTGAAAGTTTAATCTTAAAATTGAATTCCGACAGCCGTTGTAACACTTGACACAAATTTTCATAACACTCAGCAAAATCCTTGCCCATAATCAGAATATCATCCAGATAGCATATGACATTATTCAACCTGTTCAATATTTTGTCCATGGTCATCTGAAAAATAGCGTAAGCGTTAATTGACCTTTTCAATTTAAAATCCTCTCTCTCTGACATCAAACTGTCAGACGCCAAAAGAGCATGAAAACAATAGTTGACAGCTGTTGACAGTGGTTTGTAGACAAGACTTTTGAAAGAAACTATTATTTCCTCGGTTTTACAAGGTTTTTTCTAACAATGGTGCTTCTGTGTAGTGTGCATTTTCATAAAAATAATTCCCATTTAACGTTGGACGTGTTTTTCCATAAGTTTCCATCAAATCCTACATTTGTCAAAATTTGGATACACAAAATCAGAAAGGATACTCGCAAAAGAAAGAGAAATCCATGGCCCATCAAGTATACAAAGTTATCCACGTTCAAGATTAGTTTCCAGAAGCTGTTTGCTTCCAAAATAATCCACCACCATAGCGAAGTTCTGCGAATGAAGCATTGACTTTTCCCACAGTTTCTTTCCAAATTCAAACCCAGCGTTTCTATTCTTATCAAATTTTACCGATGGATCCACCATTCTATGTCGCCCATTGTCATTTTCCATTCACTTAACAAAGATAGCTAACTCATCGGTGAAGTTACAGATTCGAAAAAAAACGAGGGATTGCACCTAATACACATTGACATTGATAAGCAAGTAAATGTTGGCGGGAAAATGAATGTTTTCATACTTATCGTCCATCTCTTTTAATTGAAAACGTCAATTGTTGATAAGCACCCAATAAATCAAGAGTACAAAAAACCTTACCACCGTTCAATTTTTACAGAAAATCGTTTCATATATTGGGAAGAGGATATATATCCTGACATAATACTCGATTCAGTCACCTTGAAATCCAGACATACCCTGATGTCCCTCCTCATTGGCCAATTCATCAAATTTAATTTTCAGTTTATCATGCAAAGCATAAGGTACGTTGTATTTCAGGACAAGAATTCTCTTTTAGTCTAAAAAATACTTCAAAATTTCTTATAGGCTCCTTCGTATTATCTGCATACTGCAGGAAACCTTGATGTAAAATATGAAATTTATTTGTTTGTACCACCAAATACAGACCTATCTAACACATTGTTGATAAAAATGTTCTTCTTCCATGATGGACTTAACATATTTAGCCCATCACGTCCCAGGAGTGGGTTAAAACATTTCTCAGCATTTATAACTAGCAAAGGCAATTTAAATGTATGACTATTATAGAAAATATCAGCAAGCATGACTCCAACTACTGAGATTGATTGACCAGTTACAATTCCCAACTTACATGTTACTGACCTAAGACGAAAAATCAAAAAAAGCTTTTTATATAAACAATTTGGAATCAATGGACCTTGAAGCACCTGAGTCAATCTCCATTTCAATAAATTTCCCATTGATCAGAATTCCAACTTTCTTCGCTCCAGGCTTAATGCGCCAATACATCATCTTTTTCATCGACTGCACAAACATGGCCTTTCTTACCACACGTAAAGCAATTCCAATCCACTGCTGGACATGTTGGGTCATGCGCTTTTGGGACGTTGAAGGTGGAATAGACCTTATTGCTTTTTTTGAAGAACCCTTCCCATATATTGTCCGTATTGATAGGTTGGAACAACTTTGACTATGCTTCCACTAATTCGAAGCTTAACGACGACTCACAAACTTTCTTGAATGTTAAGTTTCTCTCTGGTAGTAATTTCCTCTAAGATGATGATGGTGCCAACACGCACACCAACCTGTCTCTAAGGGCCAAATTATGGACTAACTGGTAAACGTCTGGTTGTTACCTAACAGGTACTTTCTATGCACTAGAGAATGTAAAGTACCTGCTAGGTAACAACCAGAGACTTACCGGTTGGTCCATAATTTGGAACTGCTCAGCAATAATAATTGTTTCAGGAACAATTGTTTTTTTTTCAATGTAATTTTAAGAGTATCAAAATCCTTATAGCTTGGCAACTTAGGTGCTAATGAATTTTCTTTCTTTGATCTGGCACCTCATTGCAGATGAAGAATTGATCTAAGCGTTCCAACCAACTTACAAAATCCCCTGTTGCCTATGGGTGTCATAATATACAATGGCGCACACAGACACTACACTTTTGAAACCTCACCACGGACCGCACGATCTATGAACGAAACACTGACTGGACAAAATGGACTGAGACTGGACAACTTGACTTGGCTTATACTAATGGGCTCGTCGCCAAAATATGCTGTGTATTTAGGTGATCCGAACTTGGCAATCAACAACACAATAATTGCAGACAAGTTTCTTTATTCAAAATCCACTTGACAAAAATATATTTGACTCGACACGTTGTCAAATGTCACTGACATTTGACACCTTTGTTGTCCAGTCTATGAATGAACATTGAGCCGCTTTCGGGTGCAGAGTGTGAAGCTTCTGGAACACTTCACACCTGTCAGTGACCTGTCATTCTGCATGCGTTTTGCACTCGAACGTTTGATACCGAACGGGTCAAACTGTTGCTGGAGTACTTCTGAGTAACTCGGGAGCGCTCAAAAGGTGGCACCCGAAAGCAGCTCTGAACTTCCAAAACCTTTACTTGTTATTACCCAACGTTGTTTGAAAGAGGTAGGTTGCCAGATAACTTTTATGAAGTCATCTGGATGCCTAAACATAATCCAAATCTCCATTAGATCTTCTTGATGACGTCATCTGTTTACCATTACCAGACAACTTATTACTTCAGGAACCCTGGTTATTACCGGTATGCATCTAAACATTCCGGTATAGGATTCGGCACCTAGGCATATTTCATTGGTCCGTTTGAATTCGGACCGCCAATTAATGCGGAGTGCCGAAATCCGTACTTGAATGTTGAACCGTGCTGAGCCTCAGGTCGGAATGGTATTACATATACTATGTGGAGTGCCGAATTAAAGGTCAAAATGTTAAACAGTGCCCAGCTGCAGGTTGGAATGTTACTCCGTTAGCGCGGTACAAAATCAACAAACAAAATTTATTTACTTTTTGTTACACATTTATTTCATTTCAACGATATATATTTCAAAAAATCTTGGACAATAATTTGCAGTGGCGGACCCAGGGGGGGGGGGATTATAAAAACCTGAAACCTGGCAAATTAGAATAGAAAATTTTGAAAATAAATACCCTGATATGTTTATCTTTTTTTTTTGGTATCTGTGGTGCTTAGTTTAATTAAAATATCAATTGAAGCCAGGCAACAGCAGTTTTTAGATTTTCCTTTCTTATTATTTCCTTGATCCACTTTTTTATAAGCACTATGATGGCATACAAAAACATATCTAAAAAATGTATTTTCCAAAGTCTATTCGCATCCAAGAAGATTCTACGTCATTGAATTGACATTGAACACAAACCTGTATTTGAATCTGTTATAATTATTTTTCGTTGACTTCACATTCCAATTCGTGTATATCACTATACTCTTCTATCCATTGCTTTATATCGTTTTCCTCCAAAATGTTGGCTCGGTAAATTTGCTCACCACATTGAAAGTGTTTAAATGATCCAGGCAAACTCATCTTGCATGTTTAAGCACAAGAACACATGAAGCAACGGCGAATAAACCGCATCCGCCGCAAAATTGTAGCTAAGAGGAACACAAAGGAGGTGGACAGCTGATTTAATATAAAAACCGCGCCAAACGCATGGCAACATTCGGACCTGAGACTCAGCACTGTTTAACATTTTGACCTTAGATTCGGCACTCCACATAGTATTATACCATTCTGACCTGAGGCTCAGCACCGTTCAACATTCAAGTACCGATTTCGGCACTACGCAACAATTGGCGGTCCGAATTCAAATGGACCAATGAAATATGCCTAGGTGCCGAATCCTATACCGGAATGTTTAGATGCTACCGGTATCAAAAAAAAAATCACAGAGCAGGATTTGAAGCCCTAGGCATATACGAAAAAATGTGAAGAACACAAAAACCTTATTGGTTGGATGAAGAAATCGAGAGACATACTGCCTGCCGCTCTCCTCCAAAGATGGATTTCAGTTGCATTTTTTCTTAAAGATGGAAAGGATAACAAACCTGAGAATTGAAGGGATTATAGACGGAAGACACACAAGAGATGTTAAAGACAAACACTTGTACAAATAATGACAGATACAAAAATACCCAAGCAAATTATACAGAGGAAGCAAAGAGGAAAAAAAAAGTAGATTTACTAGAACGTTTCATACCGATAATTAAAAATATGTAAGTATACAGAAATTTAAATTTTCTTCAGAAAACAAGATATCCATGAAATATAGGTAAACTCCTGCAACTTTTGCAGATTCAGGACTTTCTAAAAATATATTTGACGTACCTACTGTCAAATCGGGATGCAAAGTTTTGGCCACCCTGTAAATGAAGAACAGAGATTGGCTTATATTTATTAAAGAAACGAAAAGAAACGAGCGATAAACTATATAATCATTTGACCACACATTTTGTCAGGGTCAGCTTTATCGTATTATTACAGTTGTCCTAAAATTTTCTCGCTCAATAATCAATGTCCAAAATCTAAAATAATAAATGACGAGATGTGTTATTGTGAATAAAACATGGCGAAACAATAACTTTTGGAAAAAAGTCTCAATACAACTTTTTTTTGGTTGATCTATGTAGGTATCTTGTATCGGGGGATTATCTTTATCTACCCTAAAACTTTTTGTCTGGTATAAGTAAGCCATGTGCTTTAGAGCATATTCAGACAAACATTACAAAAGGGATTTTAGGCCAGCAAAAATAACGACAATTATGGTTAATGTTTATGGGTTATCGATAAAGATAGCGAACAGCGTTCACTACTGTGTGAAAAAGATAGCGTTTGAAGCCACTGATAGTTAGGGGGGCCGTCTTTGATTATATATTCATGGTTTCGTACTTCCAAAGGAAAAAAATCCCAGTTATTTATCAAAATGGTTTTATTGTTTCGAAATTCAAACTTCTACCTAATGCCAAATGGCTCAAATGTCGCAGACATAAAAGTTTATTGACTAAAAATTATTCTGAAAGGTTTCTGTTGAATCTGCTAGTTACTTTTCATTTGTAAGAATCTGTGTGATCATCAGTCATATAATTCTCATTCTCATTCTCAAAGATATCTTTTGAGTAGGTTAATACATATTTTCTCGTTCTTGAAAATTACTGAGAAAGAGTTAGATAAGTGTTGAGAGACCCCAGAAGAGATAGCGGGATGTCATTAAGGAGGTTGCTGGAAGAAACTGGATGACAGTTATGGACAGGCAGAAATGGAAAAATATGGAAGAGGCAAATATTCAGCAATGGATGAAAATACAATAATGAGGAGAAAAAGAAGAAACTCTGTTGGATTTGTCCTGAAGAATCTCTCTTGCCTGACAGCACTTCCTTATTCTCAAAGATTGAAAATATCTGTTTTGTCTGCTTGTTATGTTTGTCATTCGCCAGAACTTCTGTTATGTAATTTCTCATTCTCCAGAGTTTCTGAGAGATCTGCGATGTAGTTTCTTATTCTGAATGGTTTCTGTTAGATCTGCTAGTTGTTTGTCATTTGTAAGAATCTGTGTGATCAGTCATGTAATTTCTTATTCTCAAGATTTGTGATGCATCTGTTACGTTCTCATTCACATGATTCTCTGTAAAATTTGTTGTGTAGTTTCTCATTCTCAAAGATGACTTTTGAGCCGGTTAGTATATATTTTCTAGTTCTTGTGAATTACTGAGAGAGAGCAAGATAAGTGTTGAGAGACCCCAGCCGGATGCCATTTAGAAGGTTGCTGGAAAAAACTGGGATGATAGCTATGGACAGGCAGAAATGAAAAAATATGGAAGAGGCAAATATTCAGAAATGGATGAAAACAGGATGATGAGAAGAAAATAAACTTTGTTGGATCTGTGCTGAAGAATTTCTCTTGCCTGACAGCATTTCCTTATTCTCAAAGATTGAGAATCTCTGTTTCTTCTGCTTGTTGTTTCTCATTCTCTAGGATTTCTGTGAGATCTGCTATGTGGTTTCTCTCTCTGAAAAATCTCTGATGGTTCTGCTAGTTGTAAGAATCTATGTGATTAGTCATGTAATTCCTCATTGTCAAGATTTGTGATGGTTCTGTTACGTTCTCATATACATGAATCTATGATAAAAATTGTATTAACAAAAAGAAAGACATAGAAGACCTAAAATTTGTTGTGTAGTTTTTCATTCTCAAAGATGTCTATTGAGTCGGTTAGTTGTTTTTCGTTCTTGAGAATCACTGAGAAAGAGAGAGAGAGAGACGTTTTGGAAGACCTCAAAAGAGATAGAAGGAAGATATTTATAGAAGCTTACTGGAAGAAACTAGATGAGGTCAGCCTTGGACGGGCAGAAATGGAAAAATATGGAAGAGGTAAATATTCAGGAATTGATGAAAACAGGATGATAAAAAAAAAAAAACTCTGTTGGATCTGTGCTGAAGAATCTCTCTTGCCTGACAGCACGTAACTATTCTCAAAGATTGAAAATCTCTGTTTTATCTGCTTGTTGTTTCCCATTCGCAAGAACTTCTGTTGGATCTGTTGTGTAATTTCTTATTTTCTAGGATTTATGTGAGATCTGCCATGTGGTTTCTTATTCTGAGAGGTTTTTGTTGGATCTGCTAGTTGTTTTTCCTTTGTAAGAATCTGTGTGATCATCAGTCATATAATTCCTCATTTTCAAGATTTGTGATGGATCTGTTATGTTCTCATTTACATAAATCTCTGTAGAATTTGTTGTGTAGTTTCTCATTATCAAAGATGTCTTTTGAGTCGGTTAGTATATATTTTCTCGTTCTTGAGAATTACTGAGAGAGAGAGCAAGAGAAGTGTTGGAAGACCACAAAAAAGATAACGGGATGACATTTAGAAGGTTGCTGGAAGAAACTGGATGAGAGCTATGGACAGGCAGAAATGGAAAAATATGGAAGTGGCAAATATTCAGAAATGGATGAAAACGGGATGATAAGAAGAAAATAAACTGTGTTGGATCTGTGCTGAAGGAAGACATTTAAAAGCTTACTGGAAGAACCTCGATGAGATCAGCCTTGGACAGGCAGTAATGGAAAAATATGGAAGGGGCAAATATTCAAGAATGAATGAAAACAGGATGATAAGAAAAAAATAAACTCTGTTGGATCTGTGCTGAAGAATCTCTCTTGCCTGACAGCACTTAACTATTCTCAAAGATTGAAAATCTCTGTTTTATCTACTTGTTGTTTCTCATTCGCAAAAACTTATGTTGAATATGTTGTGTAGTTTCTCATTCTCCAGGATTTCTATGAGATCTGTTATGTGGTTTCTTATTCTTAAAGGTTTCTGTTGAATCTGCTAGTTGTTTTTTATTTATAAGAATCTGTGTGATCAGTCATGTTATTCCTCATTGTCAAGATTTGTGTTGGATCTGTTACGTTCTCATTCACATGAATCTCTGTAAAATTTGTTCTGTAGTTTCTAATTCTCAAAGATGTCTTTTGAGTCGATAAGTATATATTTTCTGGTTCTTGAGAATTACTGAGAGAGAGCAAGAGAAGTGTTGGAAGACCTCAATGACATTTAGAAGGTTGCTGCAAGAAACTGGATGAGGACAGCCTTGAACAGGCAGAAATGAAAAAATATGGAAGAGGTAAATATCAAGGAATGGATGAAAACAGGATGATAAGAAGAAAATAAACTCTGTTGGAACTGTGCTGAAAAATCTCTCTTGCCTGACAGCACTTCCCTATTCTCAAAGATTTGAATATCTCTGTTTTATCTGTTTGTTGTTTCTCATTCGCAAGAACTTCTGTTGTGTAATTTCTCAATTCCCAGGATTTTTGTGAGAAATAGCATGTAGTTCCTTATTCTGAGAGGTTTCTGATGGATCTGCTAGTTGTGTTTCATTTATAAGAATCTGTGTGATTCGTCATGTAATTCCTCATCGTTAAGATTTGTGATGGATGTGTTACGTTCACATGAATCTCTGTGAAATTTCTGTAGTTTCTGATTCTCAGAGATGACTTTTGAGTTGGTAAGTACATATTTTATCGTTCTTGAAAATTACTGAGAAAGAGCAAGATAAGTGTTGAGAGACCCCAAAAGAGATAGCGGGATATCATTTAGAACGTTGTTGAAAGAAACTGGATGACATCTATGGATAGGCAGAAATGGAAAAGGCAAATATTCAAGAATGGATGAAAACAGGATGATAGAAAAAAAATAAACTATGTTGGATCTGTGCTGAAGAATCTCTCTTGCCTGACAGCACTTTCTTATTCTCAAATATTGAAAATCTTTGCTTTATCTGCTTGTTGTTTCTCATTCGCAAGAACTTTTGTTGGATATGTTGTGTAATTTCCCATTTTCTAGGATTTCTGTGAGATCTGCCATGTGGTTTCTAATTTTGAGAGGTTTCTGTTGAATCTGCTAGTTGTTTTTTATTTATAAGAATCTGTGTGATTAGTCATGTAATTCCTTATCCTTAAGATTTGTGATGGATCTGTTATGTTCACATTCACATAAAACTCTGTAAAATTTGTTGTGTAGCTTCTCTTTCTCAAAGATGTCTGTTGAGTCGATAAGTTCTTTCTCGTTCTCGAGAATTACTGAGAGAGAGCAAGAGAAGTGTTGGAAAACCTCAAAAAAAGATAATGAATGACATTTTGAAGGTTGCTGGAAGAAACTGGATGACAGCTATGGACAACCATAAAAGGAAAAATATGGAAGAGGCAATGACTCTTTCTTCTCCATCTTGTAGGTATTTGCGACAGGACAGCTCCGATGCCTGTGTTGCTCGCGTCTGTGTCCAAAATTAAATTTCCCTGTAACCGTGGGTAGCCTAATATAGGACTGGCCTTTAGACTCCCAAAAGCTACGTCACAGTCGGTGGTCCAATCAAAAATAGCTTTTTCTTAAGCAAGTTTATGCGACAGCGCTGCTACCTTAGCAAATTCTTTTACAAATCGTCTGTAGTATGTACAAAGCCCAAGAAAGCTTCCGAGTTCATATTTTTCCTGAGGTCGAGACACATACGAATTGCTTGGATTTTTCTCTCGTCAGTATGAATTCCTTCGGTTGAAACTACGTGGTCAAGAAAATCAACGCGCTGTTGAAAGAGTAATCATTTCTTATCATTTAATCGGAATTTTGCCTCGAATACGATTAAATACTTCTTGAGTTTCGTAGGTGCTCATGGGAAGTTTTTCCTATCACTAAGATTCCAAGATTTGTTCATTCTTTCAGGCATATGCTCAGCACTGCAGCCCTATTAAGACTTATTGTATATCCTTGCACATGCCCTACTCCTCCTCATTCATTCTGCAACTTGGACGCTCGACCGACGCTTCACCGATGCGCCTTAAGTGGCGAAAACCGACCTAGAGCTCGGCTATATCGGTGGCCCATCACTAACACATCATCCAGATAGACAAAGGCATACTTTCCACGTAGTATGATTTCCATCAACCTCTGAAAACTAGCGAGGGCGTTACAGAGCCCAAAAGGCATTATCTTGAATTGGTAAAGATCACTTCCAGTGGAGAATGCTGTCTTCTCTTTGCCTTTGTCGTCAATGCTCACCTGCTAGTATCCGCTTTTCAAATCGAAAATAGAAAACCAATTTGAGTCTACCAATGACGTAATAGTATCGTCAATTCTGGGTAATGGGTTGCGGTCTTTCTTAGTGACATCGTTAAGCTTTCTGTAATCGATGCAAAATGTGGTAGATCCATCTTTCTTTGTTACCAGTACAATTGGCGGAATTACCAGTACAATTGGCGGACAACTTCCTCTGCAAGCATTCTGTCTACTTATGACTCCACTTCTTGTGGTAGTTGTGGTTTGGTCGTGGAAAGTCCTCTAGGTGGTTGACGGATCGGATGAGCACTGTCAGTATTGATTTAATGGTTGCTACTATTTGTTTCACCACCTTCACCATTTTTACCCTCGAAGATATCCTTGTTCTCACAAGAAAAAAAGTTAGAAGCTTTATTCTGGATAGTACTTTCTATTATCGAAAAATAAATCAATCTTCTCATAGAACTAAGATCACATATGAACTGTTCAGCATTCATTAGTTCTGTAGAGGAAATATGTTGCCAAGATGTTTCGAATTATCTTAAAATGTCGCTGGATGCTTTACTTGCTTTCTTTCCCTGATGTTCTTCAGCTTCACACTTTGAAATTCCTTTGGCAGGCTCATAGGTGGCTATGACATTATCCTTGTTCATTTGAATAGTGTTGTGGCACAGATTCGCTATTCGGACTGGGATAATTCCTTCAAGATATTTATTGTAAGTTTGGTGTGGTTGTACAAGTACAACACAGCTCCCAGAATCATTCTCCAACTGTTCACATATAATTTCGTCATCTACTTCTCTAAAGGAGTGTTCTAGTCCTGTTCTAATTAGTATTTCGGTTGACATTCCTGAACTTGGGCGAGGAGACCAAGGATTGGGCTCCCTTAAATTATTCTTCCACTTGCTTTTGTCAATGTCATTATCATTTACCATAGAAAATGTTATTTTTGCTAGCTCAACATTATTTTCTCCGATATTTTTGAATTACTTCTCACATAAACCTCTTTTTTTTATTGTCATTATACTGCCTGTGTTTTTCCAAAAGCTTATCGTCGTGGGACTAGAAATCCCCTATTTAAGCATTAACTAGGTACCTTATTTTAGTGTAGCCGTTTTATAGCTCAATGGGTGGTTTAATAGCGTTGAAAATGGATTCGCAATGGATATTATTACAACTTTTTCAGCCGATATTTTTTTACGCCTAAGTTAATGGTTCTCATCTTTCTTGTTTTATAATAAATAACCTATTTTTTACTAGTTTCAGGGCAAGAACTAAGGAGTCAGGAGTTAACCATTTCCACAAAATTGCTAGTCAACTTGCTGAAAGTTGATGTTCGTGCTTGATTGTACCATTTAAGAATTTGATCATAATAAATTGTACTTTAAGTATTTGTTTCAATAAGTTAGTGAACTTATACTCGAAATCGTGAAACTCGGTCCCGAGCCAAATGAAATCACTTGGGTATATTTAAGTATAGCTGACTGATGGCTGGCAATTTCCTTGGAACAACACACAACCTCTTAAATGTTATTGTTTCAGTTTTAGTGCCTCTCTTTAAATCAAGAGCCGATCGAGGCATTTAGTTTTTAAACTTCGTTTTTCAGCTGGTTAGGTTAAGAAAATAATTTGTAATAGAATGACTAACCCTTTTTCAGCTAAAATTGCCCAAAAATAAATAACATACTTGAGTACCTATCAATTGTGATGTAACCCCATGAATTTTATCTCCTCGCGCAATATTAAAAATACAAATTACTCAAGCGATTAAAGAAGTCGCCATTTAACGATAAATAAGTCAGGGTTTATTAATTTCGAAGCTACAAATAAAATCTGTGGAGGTTTTCTTCGGCCCGATTATTGATTGATAACCTCTGGATCAAATATTTTTTGTGGAGGATCACTGAAATTCGGGAAAACAATTATATTCTATCTAATTATTCAAATATAACGATGACACTAGTTGCTTTTATTCACACTGATAAATTGAGAAATATGGTAATTATTGCCACATATTGATATTTTTATCTTTGAATAAAAATTGATAAAAATGAGAACCACTTCTAGGAACTTTATGAAATGCTTTGAGCAAAATCGAAAAAGTCTGTTAAGTTTGGGTAAAACATTACAAGACAAGACACAAGTATACAAATCCTGTCATGGATTTGAGAATTATTCCAAAATCTTAAAAACGTTCACTTCCTAGATTTTGATCAAATCCAGTCCATCCATCTGGTGACAATATAGGTTTATGACATTGTAAAAAGCAATATAAACTAAGCGGCGCCAAAAATTAATTTGAAATATCTATAAATAAGCATGTGCGACATTCAGTTCTAACATCTTGATATTAAACTTTACTTCAATAAAGGAACATTTGGTTTCTGGATGACATAAGCTATTGATTTATAATCTGGTTTCAACAATAATTGGTGCTTCCAAAAACCTTGGACGAGATGGTATTAATAGAAAAATATTACAGAAACTTATACAATATGCCTAAATTTCAGATAATGTTTTTCGAATTATAACAACCACTCAGCTCAGAATAAGGACAGTTAAGATTTAGATGAAAATATTCTCAGAAACGCAAATGAGAAACATCCCTATAAGTATTATATAGAAATAAATCAGTAAATGCAATATCATTTTGAACTTCCTACCTACTTGGAAACAAGTCACTAGGAATCTAGAGCTTCGTTGCAGTAATACAATCTTGATAAACCTCTGGTTTTACATGTTTAATTTCAATTAACAAAAACCACAAGAGGCTTAAAAACAAATCAGATAGTACTTTAAAGAGCTGTCCTGTTATACCATTAGTAGGAATTATCTAATAGGCGATGGTCAATTCATTAGAAAAACATTTCATTGTCAACGGTGAGTCCTTGTAAACAACACTCACAGATGGAGAAGAGATATGCGAGTGCCTAAATATGGCCGATTTATGCATTTTTAAATGCGGTATTATGCAACTTTCTTCCTCGAGTCTAAACATAGACGTGAACAAATTGAGATATTCGAACTCGTTAAAAACGACAAAACCAGATGCCGGGAATAATATTTTCGCGATACATCGATTGTACGGGCCTGACAACTAGAATTTTACGAATGGTACTTAAAAGTTTACTGGTGGAATCGGTTCGTTGTTTATTGGCTAAATTGCTTTTCCGAAAATAAGTTTTACTGTTATAGGCCGAGACATTTTTGAGGCATATCTTTGTTGCCTTAACTCGATATGGCAATTTGGCTTGCTCTTCATTTTTTACATTGGAAATCTTAGCATTTTCTTCTCTTTGTACATAATTAGATTTCGAATTTGTGAATCTCTCAGTCGTTGATAAGTGGATCAATTTTCTATCAGTCTTCGCCAGTTTCTTGTCTCATCTACATATACAACTTTAAAACTTATTCCTTCATTAGCATCGAGATGCCACGTGCCACGTGGGCAACAAAGACTTCAGTAGGCACTGAGTCTATTGAGATGAACAGCACGCGAGGCACTTTTCAGGGTAAAGTAGGCTTATATTGAATTTCCTAATGAGTGGTGCAAAAATACTAATAAAGCATTTTTTGCATTATTCGCTGCATGGAAAATGTTAAATTAATGCTTACTTCAGACTTTTAAATTTAGCACAATATTAAAAATTCAACAAAATTTTTAGGTAGGTATCATATCATTATAATGATTCTGGTAATGTAAGTTCGCGAACGGAAATAAAGGAGAGTTACAACCAATTACCAAGTTCCGATAAACCATTAGAAATTGGAACACGCATTTTTTCAAATAAGAATATTTTCTTCTGATTATAATAAGTCTGAAGTCTAGGTGATTTACTTGTGCTTTTAACCAACAAGAAGTTACAATAAATAAAAATACGCTGGCACTATTTCAGCTTTCTTATGCGCCTTTATATTAATAAATCAGGGTTCACTGTGGTTGGCTAACTGGAAGGGGAAGTGCCGGCCTTTAGACAATTATAACTGATGATTATCTCTAATTTGTTGGTTTTGCATGTAGATCAATAACGCCTTGTTGAGGAGTATCAAACAGATTTAAGACTTCTAGACTTAAAGTGAAAGATATCTTGGTACATCAAATAAAAATATGCCTTCTAAAGTACCATTGATTTCGATAAGCTAAAAATTTCTCTCCATATATGGTTTCTATAGATTTACGATTGTACTTGGTGTTATTACAATATTTTTAGGACCAACCAAGAGCTAGAAGGTTAGATAATTGGGTCAACATTACAGTAAAAACCAGAGTGAAAAAAAAACACATATGTTCGCGATGTGTCTATAATAATAATTCTAAATATAATTATCGGATAAACAATGAGCATCATCACAGGAAATAGTATAGAACTTGAAACTAACGATGAACACAAGGTTTTGTTTTAGTAACTTCAAAACCATTATTATATTCTTCTATGTAGGTACTTATAATACCTACTGTGATGACACATCTAAAACGTAGTTTCTAAAAGCCTCATTATCTTGTTACCCTTTTAAAACAATGCGTCTTTCATCTCAGGTGAGTATACATAAAAGCTGAAAGCAACTTTAACTACAAAAAATATTTCTGTTGAGGAGGTGAATATACAGTACAAATTATTATTTCAGATAGTGGAGGTCAAAAAGTTGTGTATTAATTAATAAATATCATTGGTGTTAAGTGAAATTTTAGAATAGTTACAATTATCTCTTTTTTTTTGCATAATTATATTTTTGTTTCTAAAAATAATTATTATTTCTTTATTCTTGGTATGTATAAGTATAAAGATAAAAAATATCATCAGTGGAGTTGATCTCCTTCCAATACCTGATGTATAAGACATATACAGAGTGTCCGAAATAAGTTATGAAGTAGGTACACATGGGGATTTTGGAAACCCTTGAAGTATGACAGATTATTTGTACGCACTTGATTGCGCAACTTTTACCACATTTGGTTTTCCCTGTATCTTCAATGGATTCCAAAATCCCCATGTACTTCAAGTTATTCCGGACACCCTATATATGGGTTAGTCAAGTTTTGCCTCCTGTGCCGTCACGATCTTGAAAACAAAATACGTGCACAAAGGTTTTATTTTCTTTAATTCAGTTTTTGAAATTTGATTTTACTGAATTTTTCTTGTTTGTGTTTTTCATTGGATCAATTTAAAATTTCAGTATGATTTGCTCCTATCTTTCCTCTTTCCACCCCAAAAGTTTTAAGATCTTTCCTGCAACATTTTTCCAGAAACTTATCAAAATGTGAGAGGGTACATTTTCTTCAATTTTCATTTTCTGACAGTTGATTTTCATGAATTTTTCTTGTTGGTGTTTTTTACTGAATCTATTGGAAATTTTAGTACCTACGATGGGCTTTCAACTCTTTTCTCCCTGCTTCTCTTTTTTCACCCCAAGAATTTCGAAATTTTTATTTAAATAGTTTTCCAGAAAAATCTCATAAGATCAATTTGAAATTTCAGTATGATTAGCTCATAACTTTTCTCTTTCCACCTCAAAAGTTTCAAGATCTTTCCTGCAACATTTTTCCAGAAATCTATCAAAATGTGAGAGGGTGCATTTTTTTCAATATTCCTTAATTGAAAGTTGATTTTCATGAATTTTTCTTCTTGGTGTTTTTCACTGGATCAATTTGAAATTTTAGTATGATGAGCTCCTAACTTTTCTCTTTTCACTTAAAAAGTTTCTAAATTTTTCTTTTAATACTTTTCCAGAAAAAAATCAAAATGTGAGAGGGTGCATTTTCTTTAATTCATCATTTGAGAGTTGTAACAAACAGACCTTGAGATGCCCCTAGTGCGGTACGAATGACAATCCGGCGAAAGCGGGAGACGGTAGTCATTGTCATTGTCAGTAGTAGTTTGTTATGTCGACGCCCTTATTTGTGTTGTGTCATAGACATAGTATTGTTTCAGTTACCAAAGGTTTTTTCAGTAGTCATGACATTATGATAGCAAACTTTCAATTATTATTATTATTATTCAGAAGATTCAGTACAATTTAGTAGCTTCTTGTAAAGTTTATGGAATAAATGCGTGTTTTTGAAGAGAAAATGGCAAAAATTTCATTTAGTTTCCTGGAACCCATGAAGCATCTTTCACACTGGCGCTCAACGTGGGGCCAGGAAACTGTTGTGATTTATTACAAATTACCTGAAAAGTGTGTTTACCGAGTTCTTGGACACTTTGTGGACAAAAGTGGCCGGTTCTGAGGGAGACAGTAGTCATTGTCATTGTCAGTAGTAGTCTGTAATTCCATTGTGTCGACGCCCTTATTTGTGTTGTGTCATAGACATAGTGTTGTTTCAGCTACCAAAGGTTTTTTCAGTAGTCATGACATTATGATAGCAAACTTTCAATTATTATTATTATTATTATTCAGAAGATTCAGTACAATTTAGTAGTTTCTTGTAAAGTTTATGGAATATATGTGTGTTTTTGAAGAGAAAAGGGCAAAAATTTCATTTAATTTCCTGGAACCCATGAAGTATTTTTCACACTGGCGCCCAACGCGGGGCCAGGAAGCTGTTGTGATTTATTAAAAATTACCCAAAAAGAGTGTTTACCGAGTTTTTGGACACTTTGTGGACAAAAGTGGCTGGTTCTGAGGAAAACAGTGGTCATTGTCATTGTCAGTAGTAGTCTGTAATTCCATTGTGTCGACGCCCTTATTTGTGTTGTGTCATAGACATAGTGTTGTTTCAGTTACCAAAGGTTTTTTCAGTAGTCATGACATTATGATAGCAAACTTTCAATTATTATTATTATTATTCAGAAGATTCAGTACAATTTAGTAGCTTCTTGTAAAGTTTATGGAATATATGCGTGTTTTTGAAGAGAAAATGGCAAAAATTTTATTTAGTTTCCTGGAACCCATGAAGCATCTTTCACACTGGCGCTCAACGTGGGGCCAGGCAACTGTTGTGATTTATTACAAATTACCTGAAAAGTGTGTTTACCGAGTTCTTGGACACTTTGTGGACAAAAGTGGCCGGTTCTGAGGGAGACAGTAGTCATTGTCATTGTCAGTAGTAGTCTGTAATTCCATTGTGTCGACGCCATTATTTTTGTTGTGTCATAGACATAGTGTTGTTTCAGTTACCAAAGTTCTTTTCAGTGTTCATGACATTATAATAGCAAACTTTCAATTATTATTATTATTATTATTCAGAAGATTCAGTACAATTTAGTAGTTTCTTGTAAAGTTTATGGAATATATGCGTGTTTTTGAAGAGAAAATGGCAAAAATGTCATTTAGTTTCCTGGAACCCATGAAACATCTTCCACACTGGCGCCCAACGTGGGGCCAGGAAACTGTTGTGATTTATTACAAATTACCTAGAAAGTGTGTTTACCGAGTTCTTGGACACTTTGTGGACAAAAGTGGCCGGTTCTAAGGGAGACAGTAGTCATGGTCATTGTCAGTAGTAGTCTGTAATTCCATTGTGTCAAAGCCATTATTTGTGTTGTGTCATAGACATAGTGTTGTTTCAGCTACCAAAGGTTTTTTCAGTAGTCATGATATTATGATAGCAAACTTCCAATTATTATTATTATTATTCAGAAGATTCAGTACAATTTAGTAGTTTCTTGTAAAGTTTATGGAGTATATGCGTGTTTTTGAAGAGAAAGGGGTGAAAATTTAATTTAGTTTCCTGGAACCCATGAAGTATTTTTCGCACTGGCGCCCAACGCGGGGCCAGGAAACTGTTGTGATTTATCACCCAAAAACTATGTTTACCAAGTTTTGGAGACTTTGCGGAGAAAAGTGGCCGGTTCTGAGAAACTTTTCGGCCAAAAGTGCGTGTTTGCGAATTTCTTGAACACTTTGCGGACAAACTGGTTCTGAAACACTTTTCGGCTAAAAGTGCGTATTTGCGAGATGTAGATAAAGGTGTTCTTAACTACCCTTGTATATGTTCATATTAAGCATAAAGTTATTCTCACGCAATTTATCGTCTTTCCAGATACAAAAACCCGTAAATTATTCGAAATAGACTTCATACCAGATGCAAAAATCAGGCTGAACACCGTCGCCAAAAAATGGGGTTTTTTTGATGATCCAGAAAACACCTATCGCTTGGACTTTAAAAAATCGTGGTCCCCAAAGCTTTTGTGACGCCTTTTGGGCCATATTGTTACACGCGCATGCCGTTCGGCCTTAAAAATGCCCCAGCGACCTTCCAACGGCTAATCGATAGGTTCCGGAACGGATTGACCAAAACCAGCGGTACTATAGTAGTTCTAGCGTACTTGGATGATCTTATTGTCCTGTCCAGTTTATGTGATGAGCACTTGGAGGTTTTAAAACTAGTTTTTGATAGGCTTGAACAGTTTAAGCTTCAGGCAAATCTCGAAAAGTGCGTGTTCGCGTGCGCACAAGTGAAGTATCTCGCCACAAGGACTTTCCGTGGATCCAGACAAAACAGCAGCCGCTAAGCACCGCGAAACGTCCAGTTTTTCCTCCAAACCTATCTATAGACAGTCATGAGGATTAAAGCCTTTGAGGAATAAGTGAAAATGCAGAGCACAATAGATATAATCTTTTCTGAGGAACATAACACAAACATCTAATGCCTTTCCATCTTGAAAATAAATATTTATCATATACGCATTTGCCTGAGTAGGTACGAACTCAATTCCTAAAACCAAAATACATATTATTCAATAACGTCTAAATTCTAGCCCAATTTTGCGGAAAACGATTCCATGGCCATCGTTATATCACGACCAATTTCCTGTGATAACAGGATAGAGGTTAGAGAGGTCCAGATAAAAAAAATTGCTCCCAATCGAAATTGGGTCCAAGTTGTTATCACGAGATAAATGCAAAAAAATAAATTTCGTGACACCGCAACATCGAGCCGGAACATGTAAATGAGAGATTGTGAAAAAAATATAAAGCAATAATAATTATATTATATAGTGAGTTTAAACAACTTTTAAAAGCTAACAATTACGTTGTCATCGTGTCATCTAGTAAAATCCACAAACAAAACGCCCAAAGTGCAAGTGTTATAATTCCAACAAAAAAAAAAGAAATTCATCGTATGTAAACACGTGCAACAGCATAGGCGCACCAATTAACACCTTCGAAATGATTTCCGCAAATAAACGGAGGAAAAATGTTAATGAACTATATGCTTACAAGCACATCTATAAACACCTATTTTTAGAGGTGTGTTGACGTTCCTATAGAGAAAGCATCTGGGCATTTTGGAAAAATGTGCGCCTATTAATAATCTCCATCGATCGTTTTACAACTACATAATTTCAGACGCCAGATTTGTAATAATGCTATCAGGAAATGTTAAGCAAGGTAGGGCGAGTTATTGTAATTGAAATATATTTTAAGCAAAACGTGGTATATTAAGTAATAGCTTATAATAATACAACCTTAAGGTAAGTAGGAAAATGATGTCTATATCCCACTTTATTAGGTGAATAGTAAGTGTTTTTGTTAGTATTGCACAAAAACCGTTTTGGACAACTTCTGCCATCTGGATAAGATTGGAACGCTGTAATAATAAATATCAAATCAGAAGAATGTATAAACGATCCGTCAAAGTCAGACGCCTGACGCCTGGAGGGTTTATTTGTGTTGAGCAAAGCTATTCTATTCAGTTGTGCGAAGAAAAATGTTTAGTTTGTTGTCGTCAATGATTGTAACTGAGGCTTTTATTTTCTAACAAAGTTTTATCATTTTTTCTGGGACCACTTAACACTTTCTAATGATTCGAACATATTTGACGTGTGCTTGGTTCCTGTTCATACTAAGCCTAAGCCTCACCAACATCAGTGAAATAAGTTGTCCAACCCAACTACACAGATCAGATTATTCAAATTTATTGAGGCCTTAGTCCAAAAAACTAAGAAGTTCTTGTGAAAACACGACAGACTGACTACACTTTCAATCATTCTATATATCGAGATATTTTGTTTAACAAATCGGAAAACAAGCACTGGGAAGAGAAGGACTGAAATAGAAGGACTTTACCATGTAGGACTTCTAATTATGTGTGAATTCAGTAGAGTTTTCTGAAATAATGTTTTTTTTAACTAAATTGAAAATCGGCGCTTATTCAATGATCGCTTATATTTTGTGAATGTATTTTTGGAACGATGAAATAACCGGCAGTAAAAAAGCGGTAGCAAACATACTTAAATGAAGTTATGAGTAATTTTAAACAAAAATAGATTACAATCCTAAATGATATTTGGTTACAAAGCTGTAAAGGTTTTTCCTTACAATTTAATGGACAAAATATATAATATAGGTACAGAATAGACTTTTCAACTCGATAGACTAGAGCTTAACCTCCATTGCAATAATGAAGATTCGATAACTTCATTAGAACTGTTGAAAACATACAAACGAAGTTGTTTATTAATTAAAAAAGTAATCATATCTATGATAACTATTGTGGAATGTTGTATGTAAGATATAAGACGTAAAGCTAGGAATTGAGTTGTTCACGTCTAGCGCGACTATTCGATAAATTATATTATACTAAACACTTCTAATTAAACTCAGAATACGATATCGTTTATAAATAACGCTTGGTAAGTCAGTAATGAGTAATATAGTTTTAACAAGAGTGTTGTTGAAGTAAGTCAGTTCTGTTGTACCTACTGTTCGTTTCGATAGGTGAAAAGACAATTTCTTCAATAAAATCGGAATCCGTGACAATATTTTGTTAAACCTAAAAATGAAATATTCGCATCGGCTTTCTGTAAGCAAACCATAAGCAGGTAAATTTATTGATCAATACTTTAAGATACTCAATTGCCTTGCAGAAGAACTTAATTCGAAAATTTCCAATGCATTCACGTCTGAAGAGCACAGAAATAGCTTTTTTCGTGATGCTTTTGTAAGAGGCTTATATTCATCCCAAAGAGATTACCCTACTCTAAACCTACTCTCACTACTACTACTGGAGGTTATGTTGTCTAATTTTATCATCAGGGCATGCATCTGATTTACTTTTTGGTGATTTCAATATATGTAGATTATGGATGTTCTGAAAATCGAAATGTCCAAGCACTTAATTACTCGCTTAACTCGTTTGGTCAAACTATGCATATTGATTATTATACAAGAATTACACAGCAGAAAGCATCCATTCCATTTTAGACCATGTTTTTTCTAATTTTTGTGATGGTTCCCATAACTGTTCTGTCCAGAATTTAAGCTTATTGGATCATGGAGCTGTTTTCTTCTACCATGCCGAAAAAGTGTACATGTTGAGAAAAAAAAGGGACGTATCTTGTCTGGGCGCAACTACAGACAATTCGTAGATTGGATACACTGGGCAGAATGAACGTTGTTCTAGAGGACGGTGATGCTCTGTACTCGTTCCACCTGACGCTTTTTTAAAGCGCAAAAAAAAACCAGGGGCTTAAAAGGGGCCTGCGCCAAAAATTAAAATTTTTGTGTAAAAAAATCTGTGAATAACTGCTCAAACCTCTATTCTACGATAAACCATCGCTGAGATATACCACTTTAAAGTATGTTTGACGTCACGAGAGCTTCGTCCAGCCGCGCTCCGCATTGTTCCTTTGATTATTTCCGGCATGCAGGGTTAAGATTATTGCAGATGGCACAGGAAAAACCTATGTTAATTCAATGCACTTCTCTATCTTGTGCTACGCTTGAGCTCTCGTGACGTCATAGGGTGAAACGCGGTATATCCATAGAGCCGTATCTTCGGTATTAATTGTTATAGGCGCAATCCCCGTTCGATTTTCCGACCTATTTGAGAAGGGCAACAGTAATCCCAATTTTTAGGAGAGGACAGAATGAGTTGCCTTCTAACTGCCGTCCCATATCACTGCTAAGCAAGATAGTTGAAAAGCTCAAGGAGCGAATGGTGTTTTTCCAAGAGCAATATGGGCTATTGTGTTCCAATCAGTTAGAACTCCAATCCTCAAAAAACACGAACGATGTCACTTTTAGTGTCCTGGAAGCGTATTACCATTGTTTACTATTATACAGAGCAACTATGCTCTGAAGCGCAGTGGAGAATGGATTAGCAAATACGTAGATTTTGGATTGCCAATGTTTACTGCGATTCAGCATATCGCCCAAAGGCTGGGGCAGTGTTTTGTGACTTGGGACAAAGGCTTTTGACTGTGTCAACTACGAAATACTGCTGCGCAAGCTTGAAATCTATGGTTTTAGGCAGTGGCGACGCGTGACCAGTAGTCTGGGGGGGGCTAAATGGTACGGAGGGCCGAGGGGACGCCCTCCAAAAACGCGCCGCAGGCGAAATTTTTTGCAAATTTCAAGGTCATTCACTTTTCCAGAACAATTATTTCATTTATGAGAAAAATAAAACAAAACAAAAATGTATCTTCTTCAATATATTATGTATTTTCTTTTTGGCATCGTAATTATTCTCTTGATAATTCGATCCTGGGGGGGGTAATTATCCCCAGTACCCCCCCCCCCCCCCGACGCGACGCCCCTGGTTTTAGGGGTGTTGTCCTGAGATAGTTTAGTTCTTCCTTATCACAAAGAAGTCAGAGTGTTGTTTTAGGTAGCTTGACCATTGGCGCCGGCGTTCCACAGGGGTCTGTCTTGCTTGGAGCCATCATTGTTGTTTTAAGTTTATATGTTAATAACCTTGCTGTGGTCATAGAGAATGGTCTGTGTACTTTATTTGCCGATGATATCGCAATAGTTTGGCATCATGAAGACTCTGGAATGCTGACTGCAATGGTGAGCGACGAGCAAGAATCAAAATGTGATGCTACTCCAATCGGTTTCATTTAATATAAAAAAAACATCTTGGCGATGTTTTTCTGGATAACACTGGGCAGAAGCAGAGAGACCAAGTATCTTGGCCTGATTGTTGCTGACCAGCTAAGGTTTGATAAACCCATTGAACACTTTTGTGAAAAAATATCATCGGCATGCTTTACTGTATAAGAACTGTCAAGGCTGAGTGAATCGGTTGCTAGAATGGTGCACTTTTCTTTAATTGAGTCAAATCTTAGATATGGCATTTGCTTCTGGAATTATTGCTCGTTAACATTGTTTAATATCATATTTGTTCTCCAAAAGCATGCTATAAGGTGGGTATTTGGCTTTATTTCACGAAGCTTGGTACAAAGGAAAAACGGATTGTTCTCAATCAAACTGTTCCACTCTGTTTCATTTTCTTAAATATACGAAACCTACCAAAGAAGATCCGATTCTAATAATTTTGGATATGCAACCCATACCAAAAATCTGGAATTTGTGGAAATGGCAAGAGCTAACAATGTGCATGTTGCAGTTATACCTCCACATACATCCCATAGGTTGCAGCCCCTTGACGTATTTTTTATGCGCCCCCTCATGACTTATGAACAGGAGGTGAAAAAGTGGCTGGTTATTAATCCAGGAAAACTCGTGTAACTATTTACGAAGTTGGAGAACTTTTTGGAAAAGTATTTCAGAAGGCTGCAATAATGGAAACGGCCATAAATGGCTTTAGAGCAACAGGAATATGCCCATATAACCCAGATATATCCCCAGAATATTTATTCAAACCCTCAGAAACCACAAATCGACCTGCGTCTCAGAATGGAGATGATGAAGCTGAAAATCAAGTCATGAAGAAGCAATGCAGCGAATGCAGCCTCAAAATGAAGAAATTAATCTTCAGGTCCATGAGATGCCAGACCAAGTCGAGAATGTTCGAGCCGAAACTACACCTGATGGACTGCTTCACCCCAGATCGGTCCAAGCACTAGAATAACCCCACCTTCAACCCCAGTTGAGCCAGTGAAAAAAATCACCACGGACAGACAAGACTCGAAAAAAAAAAAAAAATTCTCCCGAAGACATTCTTACTTTTCCGAAGGCTGGGTCACGCCAGTGCCGGATTTAGGGGGGATTCGGGGGTCCAAAAGACCCTGCGGTAAAATTTTAAGCGGCGGTAGAAGGCGTAGAAGGCGGCGAAGCCGCCTTTTCTCTTCCATAATATTTATAAAAAAAAAAACTACAAGAATCAATAGTATCATGTTATAAGGTCTGTTCCAACCCGCCAAAAACCCATCCAGGAACGGTTTCGGAATCACTCTGTATACCAATTTCGGATTCTTCGCCCAAGTTTTACGTTTTGCGCAGAATTCTGCGATGAAGTGTACGGTTCCCTAATGGGTTGGAAGCTATTAATTTTAAATAAATAAACAGATTTTGACAGTCCAGTCGCGGCAAAAAGATAAATTGTAATTTCCTGATAGGGAAGTGCGGTTTTGTTCCTTCCAAATTAAACAGGTACTTACATGGAATTCTTTTGCGAAGTTAAAAGCAAGAAAAATAGTAATTGTTTAATAAATGGTAAATTTAAATTTGATAAGATTTGTTCAAGAAAATCATTTCACAGACTATCTTCAAAAATAGTACATTGTGGATTCAGGTGGAGAAGTGACAGATTCTTGGCCGATGGTGTATGTTGACGGGCGAAGCGCAGCCGAGGCCGGCAAACACTGAAGGCCGAGAATGTGCTTTTCCTCCGAAATACATATACTATTTTTTCTGCGATAGATCAGTGATGAAAAAAATTAGAAATCTTGTGAAATAATGAGAAATGGTATTTGGTATTCTCATATATATTATTAGTTTGATTTATGTAACTCTGAGTGCATTCAGCTTTCGTACAGGGTGATTTATTATAAATCTCACCCCTCCTAACTTCTTTATTTGACGTTTTTGACAAAAGCGTCACATTCAAAAATTTTGAGAAGTTGTCAAAAGTTTTTAACATCAGTTTTAAGCATACAGGGTGCGTCAGAAAAGTGTAGCAGAGCAAAGTTGTATTTTTTTAAATAGAAGTCCTTATATATTGAACTCTTATTATTTATTAGTCCCCTTTAACCTGATTTCAACCATATACGGTTTGATATGTTTATCTCTCGGTTTATCTTAAATAGTTATAGGGAAAAATGCGAAAATCCCTTCCCAGGTCTCATGTTATTATTTTTTTTAATAATAATAATAGCTTAGGATATCTGGATTTATTATGATATTTCAGCTTGTAAATTATTGAATACTCGATTGAATAACATTTGAACAATAAATTGTTTATAAACAATTCTCTCTAAAAGCTTGAATGGTATAATTTTTCTTTCTTTAACATGAGACCTTGAAAGAGGTTTTCATGTTTTTTCCTATAACTATTGAAGATACACATATCAAACCATATATCGTTGATCAGGTCGAAGGGGACTAACAAATAAGCGCACAATATACATGGTGTTGCATTCAAAATAATATAACTTCGCACTGCTACACTTTATTGACGCACCCTGTATGTTCAAAACTGACTTAAGGGCCTTATTCTGTAAGGAACGAACCGTTCGATTCGGTAGAAATTCTTCGATTGTGACGTCCTTCACGGTTTCGTCGCGCAAAAACCAAACCGAAAATGACGTCACAATCGAAGAAATTCTACCGAATCGAACGGTTCGTTCGGTTCCTTACAGAATAAGGCCCTTAGGCCGGCTTCTCATGAGCGTAAACTTGACATAACTGGCGCAAATGATGAATACGTGAATTCTGGCGCAACATTCACATGGAGTGCAAAATTTACCACGCCCGCGTATGTCAAAATTATATTCTTTTCTAAATTTTGAAATATTTGGTTTGAATTTTGATTGTACAAGTTTGTATTTGTTTTTGCTCTATTTCCAAATAGTTACAAATATGGATAATACCTTACAAAAATCAAGAAAACAAAACAATTTCAAACTTAATCTCTAAAAGCGCTGAATTTCTACGCAAAAAGTTGAACTGTGCTCAACTTTTGGCGTATCTGCGGCAGAGTGTCAGCGTATCCAATATGGCGGGATTTTGGCCAATCAGAATTCTGCATTCAGGTACGCTGTCACGCCATAAATGTCAAATTACGCTCATGAGAAGCAGCCCTTAGTTAAAAACTTTTGACAATTTCTTAAAACTTTCGAATTGACCTTTTGTTTGGACGCCATATTGCGGTGCGCGAACATAGTTGCCAAAAGAAAAAAACAAAAATTACTAGCTGGCTGTCAACATGAACAACAAAAGTAACTAAATGATTGATCCTCGCTATCCTTTTTGTTTGTTTACTTTCTCTCTCTGATTGATGAAAATAAATAGGTAGATATTAGCCGCTTTCGGGTGCAGAGTGCGAAGCTCCAAGAACACTTCACATCTGTCAGTGACCTGTCATACTCCATGCGTTTTGCACTCGAACGCTTGATACCGAACGGGTGAAACTGTAGCTGGAGTACTTCGGAGTAACTCAGGAGCGCTCAAAAGGTGGCACCCGAAAGCAGCTATTCTATTATTTCTATTCTGCTCAATAAAAGCTAAAATTGATGGCTTTTCTTTTCAAAAACATTCGTAATAAGCGGCAAATTTAAATTTTAAATGTAATTTATTCAGTAACTTTTGTTTTTAATGTTGACAGTAACCTAGTAATTTTTTTTTTCTACTTTTGGCAACTATGTTCGCGCACCGCAATATGGCGTCCAAACAAAAGGTCAATTTAATACCTTGCTCAAAAACGTCAAATGAAAAAGTTAGACATTTATTATAGATCACCCCTGAACAAAAAAAAAAATCTCAATGTGGATTCCTATAATAGAAAAAGTATAGTGCGTAACGTGTGTGAAAAGCACTTTTTACACTCGTGGGGTTTTGTGTCAAACGCCTGGGGCTCGTGCCACGAAACTTCCCCACGCGTGTGAAAAGTGCAATTTTCAACAATTGCTGCACAATACTATACTACACTCACCGACAGAAAATTCGGGACAACCAAAATTTAGGACAAATTTGATGTAGGATAACTTTTTCTTCCATAGTCCGATTTCAATCTTTTTTTTTTCATAATGTAGATAATTGTTTCAGTTTTAATTAATTTTATTCAATTTTCAAAAATACAGTTTACATGTTGGAATATACCAGGAAAATAAAAAAGTATATTTTTTCTCTTAACTTTGTAACACTCTGTAGAGTAATTTTGCGAAGTAAGCTACACTGGATATGCTTTTCTGCAGAGTTTGATCCATTTTCAACATTTTGCTGTTTCATTGGTCTTGATATCTTTATCGGTTTCGGAGATATGAATTTTTGAAATAAACATTACACTTTTTGATCAAGTCTAAATTTTTGAAATAAACCTTACACTTTTCGATCAAGTCTATTTTTAATTGAAGCATGAAAGTAGGGGTTTTAAAAATTAGTACCTCGTGTTACCTCCTCTTGCTCTTATAACAGCTACTAAACGTCGATTCATTCCTCTAATCAGGTTTTGGATATCCTGTTGTGGAATAGCAGCCCATTCTTCTTCCAAAGCATTTCGAAACTGTTGAAGGTGAACAACTGTCCTCGGCGTTTCCTAATTCGTCTACCTAACATATCCCATACATGTTCTATGGGATTAATGTCAGGACTACGACTACTACGAGCGAACCAGCGCATAACGTTTATTCCAACCTCTTCTAAATATTGGGCTACTATTCTGGCAGTATATGGACGGGCATTGTCATGCATGAAAACGAATTCGTTACCGATAAATTGTGCAAAAACAACAACATGTTCTCCCAGAATTTCGTCAATGTACCTCGGGCCAGTTAAAGTTCCTCGGTCAATAAAAACAAGTTCTGTT
The DNA here is from genome assembly GCA_917834065.1 of Ceutorhynchus assimilis. Lineage (NCBI taxonomy): Eukaryota > Metazoa > Arthropoda > Insecta > Coleoptera > Curculionidae > Ceutorhynchus > Ceutorhynchus assimilis. Next base: position 35,216,143 of record OU892283.1, on the reverse strand, counting down.
CGAGCGTCAAACGAAACACCGCCCCATATCACCTTCAAGAGTGGAGGCAAGTTCTATTTTCAGACGAGTCTCGATTTTGCCTGAGGTCTCCTGATGGCCGAGAAAGAGTATAGAGACGACAAGGGGAGAGATTTGCCCAAGGTACTTTTAGCGAAAGGGTTAGCTTTGGTGGTAGATCGATAATGGTATGGGGCGGTATTTCGTTCGCACGGCACTTGTTTTTATTGACCGAGGAACTTTAACTGACCCGAGGTACATTGACGAAATTCTGGGAGAACATGTTGTTTTTGCACAATTTATCGACAACGAATTCGTTTTCATGCATGACAATGCCCGTCCACATACTGCCAGAATAGTGGCCCAATATTTAGAAGAGGTTGGAATAAACGTTATGCGCTGGTCCGCTCGTAGTAGTCGTAGTCCTGACATTAATCCCATAGAACATGTATGGGACATGTTAGGTAGACGAATTAGGAAACGCCGAGGACAGTTGTTCACCTTCAACAGTTTCGAAATGCTTTGGAAGAAGAATGGGCTGCTATTCCACAACAGGATATCCAAAACCTGATTAGAGGAATGAATCGACGTTTAGTAGCTGTTATAAGAGCAAGAGGAGGTAACACAAGGTACTAATTTTTAAAACCCCTACTTTCATGCTTCAATTAAAAATAGACTTGATCGAAAAGTGTAAGGTTTATTTCAAAAATTTAGACTTGATCAAAAAGTGTAATGTTTATTTCAAAAATTCATATTTCCGAAACCGATAAAGATATCAAGACCAATGAAACAGCAAAATGTTGAAAATGGATCAAACTCTGCAGAAAAGCATATCCAGTGTAGCTTACTTCGCAAAATTACTCTACAGAGTGTTACAAAGTTAAGAGAAAAAATATACTTTTTTATTTTCCTGGTATATTCCAACATGTAAACTGTATTTTTGAAAATTGAATAAAATTAATTAAAACCGAAACAATTATCTACATTATGAAAAAAAAAAGGTTGAAATCGGACTATGGAACAAAAAGTTATCCTACATCAAATTTGATCTAAATTTTGGTTGTCCCGAATTTTATGTCGGTGAGTGTATTTTACACTCGTTCGATTCGCAACAAACTGTCTCGGCCGTGCGAAAAAAATCGTTTTCAAAAGTTAATATTTAAATAACTATTTCGATTCTGTAAAAAAAAATAACTTTTTGTTTTTTTCTGTAATGGGGTAGAAGAGGCGGCGATGCGATAAATCTGTACCCGCACTGAAAAAAATGGTAGACTTGAACCAAAGTAGTCAACTCTCTTGATAAGGAATTATTAGCGACAAGAGAAAATATTTTCTTATAAAAGAATATCTATTGCATGGAGAGAAATGTTCTGAGTTCAAGTAAAATAGTTCTCTTGAAAAAATCCAAAAATTCTCTTGACTGTTCCTTTCTTCAACCAAGTTCAATTTATCTTCTCTCAAGAGCTACGGAAATTACAGATAGGGAAGCTATTCGTTCAAGAGACATTACAGTTATTCCAATTGCCTGACAATCTTGTTATTCAGAACCAAAATACAATGCGAAGGGAATTATGGGAAATAAGTGCAGCTGAACGATTGACGAAAGCGGCCTCGCCAGACCAGTACTCTTCTGAGTTCCGTTCCGTAAATAGGTCGTTTGTGCGAAAAAAAATCTAAATCTGCCGGTCGGGATAAATATTTTATTGAAATGAAGTTGAATTGCAATAGTTACTTGATTTTCAAAAACTATCCAATATAAGTATATCGATCTTCACCAGAAATTACATGTTGTCTGTTTTTTATCAACTAAAAATATTAAATGTGCCTATAGTTAATTGTTTGGTGATGGACACTCGATGCTATTTGCAATCGGTTATTTGTAGCCTATAGCGGAGTGGGAAGAAGATAAAATCAGAAATAAGAAAATTATTGACTTCCTACACTTTGCTATTCAGGTACAGAATTGTCAATGGCACCAAAGTGTCCTCAAAACAATTGACAAGTTTTATTATTAATTTTTACTGCTATACAGATAACGTGTAACTTCTGTGAAGATCGGAATCCAATCAAAACAAGTAATCTTTCAACGGAGCAACATGAAGTTTGACTCAAAAGACAAATCTCTTCCGAAGAGATATTTTGGCTTTTCCCTCAAAATCTCTCTTACATGTTGGTTTTGAACCAAGAGAGTAATAGCTTTGAACGAAAAGAATAAAATCTTGCCTGAATTAATTTAAGACAATCTATAGGAAGAGAGTTAATGCTCTGGATCAAGAAACATCGCTCTTGGACCTATTCAAAAGCGCGAATCTTTTGACTGAAAGTCATATTCATTTCGTTGAAGAGATCCTTTTTTTCAGTGCGGCGGCAAAAGGCCTAAATCCGGCACTGGGCCACACTATGATACTGATATTGATACCAACAACTAAAGACTGCAAAAGTAAGGCGACCAGCAAAAGCGAAGAGAATCAAAAACAAATAGTAGAAAGTATGACATTACCTCCAAGAAAACTCCCGCAGAATAGACAGATTGGAACACGATTCTTCATCAGAAAGTTCCACTAACATCCAGTATGCTGAATCAAGAATCAAGCGATTCCCAAAGTAGTATGGAGTATTATCAAAGCTTTCAAGATTCAAGGCAAAAAAAACAAATAATATTCAAGATCTGAGAGTTGATGAATTCGTTTTGACTGGAATTGGTTTCAGAGAAACAAACCAAGAAACAGTTCGTGGCTTAAATAATTAACACAGAGCGAAATTCTGAGGAGACTAATAAGATAGAAGTAAAATTCCTACGACAATATCGACAAAGCCGAAGTGTTTTCATTTTTCCAGACGTGGACGATATCAGTGAGATTTTTGAGTGGGAGATAGTAGGAAGAATCCAAGCGAAGAAGTTAAGGCATGGAAAAATGGAAATTATTTGAGTATTTTTTTTATATCAATACGTGTTGCCCTGTTTTTTTCTTAGCATTTAAGATTACGAACAAAAGTTTTCGTTAGGTATTTTATTTGTATGCTAAGTTCCTTTTGAGTTTTCTTTGATTTTCAGTTTCTAATTCTAAGAAAAATAGTTATTTTGCACCTGCTATTATTCATATGATAACTGTTAAGTTGAGCTTTCTCATCCAAAGTTAGAGTAAAAACTGACGTTGATGTGGCTTTTCCGTTTTCCTTATAGTAAACCGCCAATTGATTGTCGATTTCTTTCCATATGTTCACTATGCCCCATATGTGACCCATGAAGCTTTAAATGAAATATGCATTCCATGGAAAAAACATTCAAAAAATAAAGCGATGGTGATTTTGTGACTTTCAGGGGGGCCGCTTTGCCCCACATTCCCCTACTTGAGCAGTTGAAAATCCTCACACAAGTGTTGAGCAGAGGCTGCAGGGCCGTTTTGGCTTCAGTGTTTGGGTTGGGATATTCCGGAGCAGAATAATTGGTCCTTATATTTATTATTTATGATGATGTTTTGACATCAGAACATTACTTGCGTATTTTGAGTGAGCTGGTGGAAGATTTGCCTTTGAATCGGATTCGTCAAACGTATTTCTAACAAGTTGGCGCCGAGGATGGCGCGTTACCTCACAGTGCAAAAACTGTTACAAATTTTCTAAATGATGAATTTGACAATAACTGGATTGCAACTAAGGGACCCATAAGATGGCCGGCAAGATCACCCGACTTGACTGCCTGGGATTTTTTTCTTTGGGGAAAAATCAAAGATCGCACATATAAAGAAGACATTTTACTTCAGGATAACAGTTTATATTTATTAGTTTATCATGTTTTAATTGTTCTTTTGTATTCCTTTTATATTATTAATACCATTATTATCAAAGATATTAAGTAAATTATTATTGAATTATTGATTCATGTGTTTTTTCCTAGACTTTAATTTGAATACAACCTGATACTTATGTATACTATCTGTCGACTGCTATACTTATTTTTTTCAGCAATTAAGGCAAACTATATTGGGCGAATATGCGATAAAAAGGTAATTTTCATGCAATTTTAAAACATATTAGAGTATATAACAAAAACAATAGTTATTTGTATACCAAGTCCAAGGCCGCGAGATACCTTTTCGCGGTCATGGTATACACTATACACACTATTTTTTGTGCTACTATAAAAATTATGTAAAGTTACAGGAAAACTGTATGAATTTGATAAGGATTTGACACATTTTGCACGTAAGGTGTGGCGGCCGAGAAATCTGTTGTTTTCAAAAATCTCTGCAACATTATTATTACGGAGCTCGGATATTCAGGAATCCCTCTATGTGATCCAAACGTAATTTAGAGATTTCTCGAAAAAATAGTAAAAGTTAAAAAATTATTTGAATGCAACGGAAAATCCGCCATGAACATGAAAGACCTCAAAGACATTAACAATAAGCTAAATCAGAGAATAGGTCAGCTTGAAGCTGGAAATTTCCATTTGAACGCTGATTTAGACAAGGGGCTGGAGTCTAGACGAAGACGATATCAATAAACACATTACTGAAATATCAAAACCAAGACAACGACAATGAGAGGATTCAAAAAGTAGTTCAAGCTTAAGCTGAAAGTGCAAAAAACACTCGGTATCAGTGTATAAACTATACTTTTCGTATTTGCTTTTTAATTTGAATCATTAAAGAATAAACTTTGACATAGTAGCAGAGCACTATTCTTATAACGGATTTCATTCTTCGTTGAGGTTTAAAAGTGGACTGTATATTTCTTCTGGTGCTTGGATTTGATTAAAGAAAAAAACTGTTAAAGGAATACTTTACACGTCACTATATTTACACTTTTTACAGGAACACATGAAACTACACTGTCTATACTTTATACAATTTGTACAAAAGGTAGAAGATGACCAGAGGTCAGAGCTTCAAGAATGCCTCAAAAAGGCAGATCCAAATATAGTTAATTTTAAATTAAAACTTGAGTAATGAAATCGGCACATGGCACGTCCTCATCAGAGGAGCCATGAATTGCAGAAAGGACATCAAATTATTGATTCGTTCCCTTTTTTACTTACTTGACAGATGACAGACATTTTTGCCGATATTTTAAATAGAGAAGCAAGGCTTGAAAGTTGATGAGGTTAACCAAATAAAGGTTGTTGGATGTTGTTTCCAACAATGAGGATCCAAGTCACTTCGTCATAAGACAAGGAACAGACATTCTTATTTTGGTTTTATATGTGGACGATGCATGTCAAGCAATGAGCTAATAAGAGAACATTTTCTGCAACAACTACAGACAGAATTTGAAGTTACGATAAACCTTGCATCATATGAGGCGATTTTCAGCCTGGAATGATTATTTATCGGTAAATACCGCGGTTATTCTTTTGGTTGACAACTTTGACAGCCAGGTGTGACGTCACAGCCCCCCACCACTCGAGAATCATAACCCAAGGAACTGACCGCTGAAATGATTTGGTTATAGCAGTGTAGGATTATGTTTATGATTCCTATTTGTTTTTTCGTTTCAACAATGGTTTGTTGTTTAGGTACAAAAAATGGAGCGGAATCTCTCGTTAGTCCCGTTTATCGAACAGATTTTCTTTGGGGATGATCTAAACCTCGATCTAAACATGGTGAGTTGCATCAGTGAGTGAGTGAGTGTATACTTCTTCCATTGTGCTAGGCCACAACACAACTGCAAAATCACAAAACACCAATACCAATTCCCAAAATAATAACAATAACATCAAAAAGCTGTAACCAAAAGATTAACCCAAGTCCAAAGCTGGGTTATAATCGGTTATAAGTGGTAAATACCAAAAGCAAATCAGCTGGATATGTGACATCACAACTTCCCCTACTTTGGTTAAAACCGCGACGGCGGAAATGCATTGGTTATAACCAAATAATAATCATTCCAGGCTGAAAATCGCCTATATTTTGGGAATGAAAATCATGAAGTCAGAGAATCGATCAGTTATCATCAATCAAAATGCATATGTCAAGAAATTTTTTTTTAAAAAAAAATTGATATGAGCAATTACAGACTTGGTGAAACTCCAATTTTTAAGGATAATTCTCCTTTAGAAGAAGCCGGCATATCAATTTTTTCATGTAGAAAGGCTGTTGGCTGTTCGAGCATTAGTTGACATAATGTCAAGGATCAAGACCAGACATTTCATACGCAGTCAACAAGTTTGGAAAATCTAACTCACAAACACTTTGTTACATACAAGGTTAGTGATGCTGATCATGGAGGAGCTACAAAAACAGGACGTTCTAGAACAGGAGTGGTATGTCTTTATGCTAGAGGTACTATATCCTGGATGAGTCAAAGAAAACCTTCAATAGCCATTTCTACAACCGAAGCAGCCAGCGAAGCTTCGAAAGAACTTGTATGGTTAAAAAGATTATAATATGAAGAAATGATATCACTAAAAAAAAATCCAAAGTTATTAGTTAACAACGAAACAGCTTCACAAAATCCTGAGGTACCGCACAAAAGGAACAAGCTCATTCAGATTCGACGCCATTATGCAAGACCGGTGCCGAATTATTCAGGTATTCGTTTCCATTGTGGATATTAAATAAACAAGAATTTTATGAAGAATTTTTTGGATAAAGTTAAGTAAAAGAAAAGCGATAACTGATTAGTGTTCTGAAAATGATTTGTATTCAATAGTATATCGTTAGCAGTTGTTTAATTTTGTCATTTGATATGTTATTGTCATCTATGATTGTCATTGCATTAATCAGTTTGTTACACGTTTGTTATGTCAAGTTCTTTGTCTAATAAAGCCAATATTTTGGTATAATTTGGAAGTTCTATTCATTACAATTTATTGGACAAAAGTTTTTAAAAAATCAGCGAAGAAGTGGAACGTTTTTATCGTCCAGACATATTCGAAGTAGATTCGTCGACCAGCTCTGCTAGTCTGAAATGGACTCATTGGAAGAAGACATTCGAAAATTTCTTGTTGCCAACAAGCCTAAAACTGAAGTTCTCAAAGATGAAATTAAACTACAACTTCTGGTAAATCATATAGCTCCTAATGTGTATGCATTGGTGAGTGAATGTTCAACATATGCTTCCGCTATAGCTATACTAGAGAAAGCTTACATCAAACCTGAAAATGAGGTTTATGCTAGACATATATTAGCGACCCCTCAACAACAAGCTTCCGAATCTATAGACCAATATCTACAATCCTTAAACCTTTTAGATACTGAATGTAATTTTCAAGATGTTACTACAGAAGATCATAAGAATGGCTACCTCAGGGATGCTTTTATAAAAGGCCTTAACAACTCCTCTATATGCACTCGATTGCTTGAAAATACAACCCTTGGTCTCAATGAGGCTCATAATCAAGCTCAATCTTTAGAAATGGCTGAAATTCACTTACAAAGCTTCGTACAAAATTCTATCAATGCAACTCCAATTGATTGTACTTCAAGCTACTTCTACCAAGAATCTAGCGAAATGTTGGTTTTGTGGAGGATCACGTCATCCTAGATATCTTTGTCCAGCTTCAGATGCTACTTGTTAAAATTGTTACAAGAAAGGACATTTCGCCAGAGTTTGTAACAGTAAAAAGCATGACTCTAGGACAACATCAGCTTCCATCGTTACTGCAGTTATTGAAACTGCAGTTTCGACACCAGGACTTGGAAAAGCTACAATTGATGCAAACATTTGTGGACAACCAGTTAAAGCTCTTATTGAAACAGGAAGTACATCAAGTTTCATAAACGCTTCTCTTCTTCAGCAACTTGAGATTCCACAAATTCCTGTTCAGCAACGAGTGAATATGGCGTCAATATCATTGCTCTCAAGTTGAAGGAAGTTGTACTGTGTCACTAGAAACAAATACCCGTACATATGAAAACTTGACATTACTGGTTATGCAAAATCTTTGGTCAGATATTATGTTAGGACACGATTTTCTACATCATCAACTTTGAAAGTATGCGTTTTGATGCAAGCAGATATTACTCCTGCATCGCTATTCACGAATCTCAATAACACTTGCAGACCTATAGCTATTAAATCTTAGAAACAATCACTAGAAGACCTAAAATTTATCGAACAAGAAATCCGGATAATGCTTTCTGAAGGTATTATTGAAAAGAGTAATTCGCCTTGGAGAGCTCAAGCTTTTGTCACTTCCAGTATAAATCATAAGAGACGAATGGTAATCAACTATGCCCAGACTATAAACAAATTCACTAAACTAGGCGCATATCCACTTCCAAACATGGAAGACATTATTTCAAAAGTGTCAAGGTACTAAGTTCTCAGTACTATAGATCTAAAGAGTGCATATTTGAGGCGAGCGGCGAACTATATCAATTCACGAGAATTCCTTTTGGTGTTATCAATGGACCTGCTAGTTTTCAAAGAATTGTTGACAGTATAATCAGTATGCCTATCTTGATGATATCACAGTAGGTGGTAAGACTCAAGAAGAGCATGACAAAAATCTTCAAAGTTGCTGAAAAGAATAAACTTACTATAAACTCTACTGAATCAACGTACGGACTTAGAAAAATAAATCTCCTAGGATATGAAATTGAAAATCAACAAGTCAAACCTGATCCTGATCGACTTCGTCCATTCTTAGAATTGCCTTCACCAGGAGAGTATTCTTCTTTAAAACGAGCATTGGGGAATGTTTTCCCATTATGCGAAATGGATTCCAAGATTTTCGAATAAAATCAGACCACTCGTGCAAACACAATCATTTTTTATGTCACAAGAAGCTCTATCGACTTTCAAAGCTCTGAAAGAAGATAGGAGCTCCTATAGCATTTTTCTCAAGGACACTGTCGGAAAGCGAGAAACGTCATTCGTCAGTCGAAAAGGAAGCCTAGTTGAATCACTTCGGAAATGGAGACATTATTTAATCGGACTAATAACAGATCAACGCTCTGTTTTTTTTTTATGTTTGATGATAAGCATGCTGGAAAAATAAAAAATGATAAAATACAACGATCGCGGTTGGAATTGGCCTGTTACAAATATGACATTGTATATAGACCAGGAAGAGAAAACATAGTGGCTGATGCTTTATCAAGGGTTTGTGCCTTTATAAATACTAAAGAAGAACAACAGAAACTGTTAAATCTGCACTACAGTCTTTGTCATCCAGGTGTCACGAGAATGATTCGTTGGATTCGTGGCAAAAATCTACCGTACTCAGTTATTAGGAAATGATTGCCAACTGTTCAGTCTATTTACAAGTAAAGCCTCGATTTTTCAAAAATAAAGGAACATTAATAAAAGCAGCAGTTCCATTTGAAAGATTATCCATGGATTTTAAAGGACTATTACCAAATTCGACAAGCAATAAATTTATACTCACTATAATCGATGAATACTCCCGATTTCCTTTTGCTTTTCCCTGCCCTGATGTTTCAGCAGCTTCCGTTAAGAAGCACTTGATAAGTATTTTTCAACTATTTGGAATGCCAAATCTTATACACTCAGATCGTGAATCTGCTTTCATGTCTTCAGAATTGAAGAACTTTTTGCAAGAGCGAGGAATAGCTGCCAGTAGAACTACCAGTTACAATCCAGAAGGAAATGAGCAAATAGAAAGAGAGTATGGTACGATTTGGAGAACAGTTCAATTAGCGCTGAAATCGCAAAACTTGAATGTGTCCAGATGGGAATCTGTTCTGGATGAATCATTACATTGCATCAGATTTCTCCTCTGCACAGCAACGAATGTCACTCCACATAAAAAAAATGTTTCATCATAATAGAAAAGCTACTATGGGCTACTCATTGCCATCTTGGCTGACTTCTCCGGGAAAAATTTTGATGAAGAAGCATATTCGCACAAGCAAATATGACCCTTTAGTTGAGGAAGTTGAGCTGATAGAATTAAATCCGCATTATTCGTTTGTCAGACTGAAATTTAGAATAACCCCATCCTTATTAATTTATCAATCACGAATCAGATGAAACAAAAAATTACCAACAAAAACGAATGTCGATTGCTAATATGTCGAATTCATGTACGAATAGGAAATTCCTAACCTAATTTTATTTGTCTGTTCAAGAAGCGACATACGTTTAGTCACTAGAACGACTGGTACTTCTAAATAGGTATTAAAAATTCTATTTATGTGATATTTTGGCCCTTCAAATTGTTACCTATTGCTTAAATAAGCATACATTTTCTGTAATGTAGCTACCTACCTATACGAATTATGAGGAATACAAATTAAAAGTTTTAGACATTATACATTATACTTATGTCAAAAGAAAAACGAAATTCCAGGAAAATGCAGTCACTAGCATATTAAGTAATATTTTTTTAAATTTCCGAAAACTTTTTCGACCAACAACATTATTCACAGAGGAATGTTTGCAATGCTTATACGACAGCTATAAAATGTAAAATTGGAATCGTTTCATGAAATACTCCAGTTTCCATTAATATTAATATCCGTTATTTTAAAATAATTTCAAAGTGATCACTAAAACAACATTTTACTTTTGAAAGCGAAAATTGTTTCAAAAAGGCACGTGGAGCAAATATAAAATAACTTGAAAATACATAGGCAAATTAAAAATAAGAAAATTTTTCATTGAAACATTTTAGTATACCAAACTGTTATGTGTTTTCGGATTAGATAATAAATTATAAAACAACTTAACTGCATAATACATATAGGTACAACAAAATAGTTTTCATTGCGCCTGTCATGTTATCAATTAGCATTTTGGCTAATAGGTACCAACCCCATAGTTATGTATATTTTCAAATTACTAGTTACTTGTACATTAAGCCATTGAGCAAGGAGTTTTAAGCAATACACATTTGTTTGAAACTGCATATAGTTTTTTCGTCTAGCAATAATTTATAAAGTAAGAAATAAATAATGAATCTTTATAACAAACACAAAATACAAATAAAAACAATATAAAAAAAAATCTACAATAATCAAACATGAATACTAAAAAGCGGTCCACACTCTCTAACATTCCCTAATTATTGACCAAAACAAGGGATTAAAATTGGGGTAGTTTTTTTTTTTTTTTTTGAAATAATAGGCTTACCTACCATTATAATTCATAGAGTAAGAAACAAATAATAAATCTGAATGACAAACACATAAGATAAACAGAAGATATATTTTTACAAATATATCAAACATAAATACTGAAAAGCTGTCCACACTACTAACATCCCCTAATTATAATTAGGGACCAAAACTAGGGATTAAAATTGGGGCACCCTTATTATTCATGGGAAGAAAGTTTAACCCACGAGCCCTAACCTATTTTTTTATTTTTTTTTTGAAAAAATCGACTTATAATTTATAGGAAACAAATAAGGAATTTTAATGAAAAACACATAAAATCATCAAAAACATGATTTAAAAAAAAATCCACAAATATGAAACATGAAAATATCTAGTAACATCCCCTAATTATTGACCAACAATAAGGGATTAAAATTGGGGTAGTTATTTTTTTTTTTGAAAAAAAATTATTCTCGAAAAAATCGACTTACCACAGCATCAACATTGGTCACTATCGTAAAAACCACGAGGGCCGCCAAGGCAACAGCCCGGCACACACCCGTCCGCAGCGTCATCGCAGCACTGGATCCATATTTTCGTGCAACTCTTTCAGTCAACCGGGCCCCCACCAAAACGACTTAAGCTTACTTTGCGACGCTTTGCTTTAACCCCCTTTACCACCCCCAATTTTAGCCCAATCGACTTGAAATTTTACACAGGGTTTTATTAGTTGTGTGGCTAGGGGTGTAAAAAAAATCGCGGTTTTAGGCGAAAGGGTTGATGGTTTTTTTCGGGTTTTGTCGAGGTTGTGCCGAAATCGCGCATCGGCGTCTGCTTGTGGAAGTGGATGGCTTTGAGCTTGAAGATGATGGTTTGAGTGGTGATTTTTAGTTACGCGCGGGACTCGCGTGTGTTCATCACATAAGGTTATAGTGCTGTGGTTTTTTCCCCGTTTAGGGGGGGTTGACGGTCGCGATGACCGACCGTGGACTGTGGTGGTAAGTAGTGATAATTTTTTTTTATAAGTGATTTTTTTTTTGAGAAAAATTTTGGTGAATGAGCTTGAATCGAGTTTAGCGAAAAACGTGCAGAGTTAAAATTTATGTTGGAATGCTTTTGACCATCAGGGGCCCTTCTGGGAATTTTAATTTTTGAGTCGAAGGACCGGATATTATTTTTGGTAAAATATGCAGATTATAGAGCTACTGTGATTGGTAAATTCAATTTTGAATAATTAGGGATGAGGTTTTTTAAAACATTTTTAAAATTTCTAATAAAGTGATTTTTGCTAACAAAAATTTGATAATTGCTGGACACATGTGTAGTACATATTTTGTATTAATTCGAATGACTATGACTTATGTGAATGAAACATAAAATTGTACTTAGGTATTATTCGATTTACTGCATTTTTTTGCTAATATAGACATTTCCATTTATTTTTAAAAAATGCTGATAATTTAAAAAAATTAAGATGTTTGCTTTTATACAAATTAGTTAGGTAATAAATATTAAAGATAAACATTTAAGTAATGTGTGAAAAACGCGGCTCCGACTTTTTCGAAAATGTGACACTTTCGATTAAACCGTCTTTTGATTTTTTGTGCATGATTTGTTTGTAGTAAGTTTTTAGTTGGTTATTGCTATGATTTCATTGTGTTTGTTCCTAGTTTTGTAGTGTTTATTTTAACTTAATTTTTTTAAATCTTGTGTTCTTGTGTCTTAAAAGTCTTTGATTGAGGTGGCTTCAAGGGAGGTTTCTTCGAGCTATAATATATTATGTATTTAATACATACATATTAAAACCTAGGATGAATACTTGACAATTCTAATAACAAAGTTTCAAATTTGGGATCGCATATTTTGGAAACTAATCCAATTCTGATTTAGAATCATGAATTTTACATTATTTAATAAATTGTCGATTGATCGGAATTTTTATCAAAAATTATTGCAGAAACTTTTAATAAAAATTTTGACCTCCTTTTTCGATTGGAAAATTCACAAATTAGGGGAACTCTCCTGGAAACTTTTGCTAGTAGGTACTTTCGATCCACCTATTTCATTCTATCATCAGTTTTGCATTAGTTTTTATAATTTCCTGTATAATATACACAGCACTTGAAGATTCCCAAATTCCAAATTATCTACAGACTTTTTAGTCTTGAACTTACTTACCTATAGCCTGAAGACTTTCACAAAGCTCAATATAATAGTATAGAACATTGAGTTTCGACAGTTTTAGAGAGGCTCGAAGAATTCATTTTTGATCCTTGCAGATTGAATAACTGAAATTGGACTGCGTAAAAGTCTCATTCCCGGCTCTCCTAGAACTGAAATTTGAACTTGAGAATTATGAAAATCGCCAAATAAAATTAGTATATAACCTAAAATGAGGCAAATTACCGTGGGTAAAATGGTTTTCTATTAGCGACTCTCGTGAAAGATTTTCTATATTTAGAGGCAGGGATAATAAAAAATTGATCACCCCGTATCTTTACACAGTGGTGTAATTGTTTTCGAATACCAGCTTTCGTGAAACATTTCCTACAACAGTCGAGAATAATAAAATATTGATCACTCTGTATCTTTATACGGTAGCTTATTTTTGTTGAGTCAAATTACAGTGCATGGGTAAAATTGTTTTCTATTAGGTACCAGCTTTCGTGAAAGATTTCCATGATAACATATTGATCACTCTGTATCTTTATACAGTGGCTTATTTTTGTTGAGTCAAATTACCGTGGGTAAAATTGTTTTCTATTATCGGCTCTCGTGAAAGATTTTCTATATTTAGAGCCAGGGATAATAAAATATTAATCACCCCGTATCTCTACACAGTGGTGGCATTGTTTTCGATTACCAGCTTTCGTTGAAGATTTCCTACAAGAGCTGAGAATAATGAAATATTGATCACTCTGTATCTTTATACAGTGGCTTATTTTTGTTGAGCCAAATGACAGTGGATAAAATTGTTTTCTATTACCGGCTTTCGTGAAAGATTTTCTACATTAAGAGCCAGGGATAATGAAATATTGATCACCCCGTATTTCTACGCACAGTGGTGGAATTGTTTTCGATTACCAACTTCCGTAAAATATGTTTTACAAGATCCGGGAATAATAAAATATTGATCACTCTGTATCTTTATAAAGTGGCATATTTTTGTTGACTCAAATTACAGTGGGTAAAATTGTTTTCTATTACCGGCTTCCGTGAAAGATTTTCTACATTAAGAGCCAGGGATAATAAAATATTGATTACCCCTCAGATTACCCCATTTCTCTACGCACAGTGGTAGAATTGTTTTCGATTACCAACTTTCGTGAAATATTTTTTGCAAGAGCCGGGAATAATAAAATATTGATCACTCTGTATCTTTATACATTAACATATTTTTGTTGACTGAAATTACAGTGGGTAAAATTGTTTTCTATTATCGGCTTTCGTGAAAGATTTTCTACATTAAAAGCCAGGTGCATCTGTGATTTTTTGGCAAAACGCTTTAAAAAAAAAAAAATATGTTACGGACCATGGGTGTATTAAAAATCTGAGTTTTCGGGAAAATCGCCCTTGTGCTAACTTCACCCCATCGATTGAAAGGGTTGAAAAAACCACATTTTGCCAATTTTCTCCACTAATATTAAATTTACAAAAAAAAATACAAGAGTCATTTTTTGTTTATTATTATTTAATACATTAGGAATGTTCTTTTAGTTTTTTTTTGAATGTAGCATCATTATACAGGGTGTTATGATTTTTTCAATTACCTATCAATTTTCTTATTCCAGCGTAAGATCTTAAAACATGTTTCAATTTTTTCCCAAAACAATATTTTCAGTTTTTTGGCCACATTAATACACAGGGTGCTACAAAAAGTTATTCGTAATATGGATTACTTCGTTCAAAACCACCTATAAACTTTGTAATTAGCAAAAATACGATATTGAATAGCTTCCCAGTATGTTTTTGAGTAAAATTACACTGATTCTGTTTTATTATTGCTGCATTTTGGCCTTGCTAATCTGCTTTGAACTATTGAATAATACTTCGAATTTTCGCAAAAAAAGAAATTCGAAATGCGACAGCATTGACATCTCGCGTTGCTACAATGAACTATAGTTCTGACTTTAACCTTCCGGAGATCGCGCGCGGACTCTCACTCCACAACTATCTTACTTTGCCGTTTATTTCAAAAATCGACAAAACACGGCGCTGCAATCTTAAGTATCTTTCTATCCCGAGTTCTCCTAGAGTCAGTGCCCATTGGTACCTTGGTCTATGCGTTTTTTGCCAATTAATAGCCAATGTGCACTGTGAGACCTTCTCATTTTTCTTGCATTGAATGCAACAAATATGTGTTTAGAGCATTCCGAGGAGCATTCACTTGTTATTTGTCATAAATGCCGCTCACAATAAGACAAACTTCAATTTCCAATAAGAATCTGTGTTGTTGAATGTTTATTTTTGAATTCTTTTAGCAATAAGTTCTGCTGAGTTGGCCAAAATTAATGTATTTCATTTTTTCTAGCAATGGGTTCTGTTAAGATGCCAAAATCAATGTATTCGATGAATAGGAACTTAAAATAAATAACATTTATCATTTATTGCCAACAATTTTTGGAAATAGTCATTTAAAAGCACATTTGAAGGCGGCGGATTGTGAGTCCGCGCACGAGCGTCCTCTCCTAAATAATTAGCGCGAGCTCCGGAAGGTTAAACCTTAAACTTAAGTGGATTAGGCCTTTACATGGCGAGACCACTTTAAAAAAAAACGCGTCTTGAACTCTACCTTATGGGTGGTGTGGAAAAGAGATTATCAAACAATTACAAGATGAGAGGGTAAAATTTGGTCACATACCTACCCAATATATGTATATACAATTATAAAGGTGGTTTTGAACGAAGTAATCCATATTACAAATAACTTTTTGTAACACCCTGTATATTATTGTGGCCTCAAAAATGAAAATAATGTTTTGGGAAAAAATTGAAACATGTTTTTTAGGTCTTACGCTGAAATAAGAAAATTGATAATTAAAAAAGACATAACACCCTGTATAATGATGATGCGTTGAAAAAAAACTGAAAACACGTTCCTAATGTATTAAATAATAATAAACAAAAAAGGTCTCTTGTATTTTTTCAAAATTCAATATTAGTGGAGAAAATTGACAAAATTTGGTTTTTCAACCCTTTCAATCGATGGGATGAAGTTAGCACAAGGGCAATTTTCCCAAAAACTCAGATTTTTAATGCACCCATGGTCCATAACATTTTAAAAAAAAATGCGTTTTGCCAAAAAATCGCAGCAAAAGTACCGATTGACTGTACTATGGAGGATTTTTTACAAGAGCCGGGAACAATAAATATTGATCACTCTGTATCTTTATACAGTGGCTTATTTTTGTTGAGTCAAATTACAGTGGGTATAATCGTTTTCTATTACCGGCTCTCGTGAAAGATTGTCTACGTTAAAAGCTAGAGATGATAAAATATTAATCATCCTGTATCTTTATACAGTGGTAGAATTAGTAGTAGGCGCCAAAATTTGGATTGGCCTTGGGCGCCGAGAGTTCTAGTTACGGCCCTGTAACTTGTCTACTGCATAAGCTAATTGTTCTTATGGCAAGAAATAGAAAACTTCCAATCTTTGACTGACATAGATTTTTTATCTCCCTCTCTTGCTTTTGGAGCTTTGGTACCAGGATTCATTGGAACAGAGCCCATCTTACAGTAGTTATCATGTCATATTTTTGCAAAACTTCTTCTAAGTAGGTATCTTTCTTGATTCAAGGCAAGCAGACAGGTGAAGAATTCCATAAAATTTGCAGCAATTGTAAAAATTGTTGTTTACCTTTTGTTTTGTTTTGTTGTTGTGACCTCAAAATTCTTGGATAAAATATCTCCCACTTCTTGAACAACTTTCTCAGTTCTGCCTAGTATACCTACATAAATCATCCACATAGACTGCAACTATAGTATTGTAATACCCATTGGCCATTTAGAATAACCCCATCCTTATTTATCAATCACGAATCCGATGAAACAAAAAATTACCAACAAAAACGAACGTCGATTGCTAATACGTCAATTTCATCTACAAATAGGAAATTCCTAACCTAATTCCATTTGTGTGTCAAGAAGCGACATACGTTTTGTCACTAAAACGACAGGTACTTCTAAATGGGTATTAAAAATACTATACGTACAAATAGGAAATTCCTAACCTAATTTTATTTGTGTGTCAAGAAGCGACACACGTTTTGTCACTAGAACGACTGGGACTTCTAAATAGGTATTAAAAATACTATATCTGTCTTCCATCTTGTGACAGAAACATACATGGATGAGTTATGGATTATTTCAGGTTTATATCTTCCAAAACACTGACGCTGGCTCAACGTCAATACCTGAAAATTTTATGTAAATTTTAACATCTAAATCACCATTGAGAAATCCTGTTTTGATGTCCAGTTGTTAAGCAAACATATCATTATGTACATAGTGTGCCAGCAAAATTTTTATTGTCTCATGTCTTACAGCCATAGAATAAGGTTTATAGTGGGGATAGAGTGGACACTCACGTTAAACGGGTCGGACAACCATTTGTGATGCCATCTGTTGTCTATGAAATGAACTCATTCCATTGTAGCAGCTTGTAGAGCAGTTTCCTTCTATTTTTTTTAGATTTGCTTTTGATTTATTTTTTCTACTGGACATTTCATAGGTGGGTTCGGCTTGCTCACTCCGTGCACTCCGAGTGACTCCATTCGCACTCCAGCCGTTCGGGTATTGCTTTTTACCGTATTAGGGGTGGACTCCATAAGCTCTGTTCACTCCACTCCAACTCCGCGCTGGATAGCCGAACCCAGCTCATAATACGCTGTTAAACGATTAAAGTCTGTTTCATAATGCATAATATACTATTATGATAAAGACACATTTTGATACAAATTTAACAAATAACGGTTTATCACAAAGAAAGAGGAAAGTTATGTTGGTGTTTCGCAACTTGTCAATAAACTCAACCCTTAACAACACAGAATTAAATAACAATATTACCTAGTCTTTACACTAAAACATAACACTGTGAAAGTCCACAAATAGACACAGATAACGCTCTATTAACAATACGAAACACTTTTTCAACAAACAGATAATATTAAAAAACAACAAGATGCACAACGTTTTCCAGTCATCTTCATCGTTTTGTCATCATTTGTCATTTAATTGGAAATGACGTCACCCTTCTTCTCGAGAAACGGAGATACCTTTGAGATTACAATCAAATCAACAACGCGTACAGAAATCAATTGGTAGCGCCTCTACCGGGCATGAAACAAGTTTTTTATCAAACCAAGTGGTACATTTAAAGATCGCGGGGTATGCTTACAACTGGATAGAAGTTTTTTAGAGAATCTGTCACAGATTCTCGACCATTGTCACTTTTGAAGAATTCCGGCCTGGCGTTCCATCCGCTGAAGATACTCTCGGATAAGCCGTTCTACCTCACTTTTATGCTTTACAAAAACTACTACTCTATATCGTTATCGTTAAAGATAATTCCCCAAGTCAAAAATTCAGTAACTATGTTAGCAACACAAGCCTTTTCTCCATAAAAATTCGAAAGCATTGACAATTTTACATTGTATTGCCAACATAATGTCATTTTGACTTTTATCTTAAAAAAAAAACACACACTTTACATAGTACCTTATTGTCTCCTGCAATTAGACTATCCAAGATGCTGTCAAACTTAAATTAAAATGTCCGCCAAGAGGCACACAAACCTTTTGTTTGCTTGTCAAAGTCACGTGTTTTGAATAGGCTGACTATTCAAGGAGCTGTCAAACTTAAATTAAAATGTCCGCCAAGAGGCACACAAACCATTTGTTTGCTTGTCAAATTCACATGTTTTGGATAGGCATTAGGACGTCACATACATAACCCCACTTTCGATGGGGGGACGAACAAAGCGTTTAAGGAGTATTCATATAAGTACATCAGTTAGGCGCTAGGCGCACAAACCACATAACGACGTCACTTTCGATAGGGGGACGAACATGTCAGGTAACAGCTTCATTTGAAAATTAACAACGATATTTTATTTTTCACTGACACTGCTACTGAACTGACACTACACTGATATGTAACTGATAAGTGTAAATAGTCGTTAAACACTTTGTTTATCCCGCTTTGTTTATCCTCCATTGAAAGTGAGGTTATGTGTATGACGTCAGCTAGTGCTTAATTGATTGAGTGCTGAAGGGACCGGCAACATCCGAATGAGCCTCTTCCAATATTCTCTTACAGCCTTCTTTTCTGGAAATAGGTTTCGTCCTCTTGGATTTTATGCATGCTTCACAGTCTATGACATGTTTCTCTTTAGGTAGAATATGTATTCCAGCAACTGACTTCTCAATTTCGCTGAAGAGACTTTCTGGTGCATGTCAGAATCTTCTATGCCATTCAATAATGCTTTCATTCAGATTTTCCTTTTTTTCTGTAGCCGTCCCATAGTCTTTATCTTCTTGGAAAATTTGAAATTTTTCGGATGATACTACCCATCTTATTATATACATATGGATATATAGTATATTATTATTGGCCGTATCCCCACAAACAATTTTCTAACAACATATATGTAGAGTAAAGAATGAAAGCTTTCACGGCCGGTCAAATCTTGTGAAAAAAAAATTTCCGGGCTATAATGCCGTGGTCCATTGGTATTTCTACCTAACGTTTCGTCTACTGCTGCGGTAGACATCTTCAGAGGCGGTGTGGTAAAGGACCAAGTCTCTCTTCCGTGTTCCTCCGATGTCAGCGGTAAACGAAACGTTATCCTTTGTGAATATAATGTCCAGCTTTATCTCCTTGCATTTCTATTCCTTTTTCCCTCCTTTTTTGCCATGACATTGAAGGGGGTGTGACCCTAAAAAACGACTTAAGCTACTTGAATCAAAGAAAAAATTCCAAGATCTCTCGTGAAAACCGCAGACCTATATTCAAAATAGTCTCCGAGAAAATACCTTGTGAAGATAAATTATGCAGGAACTTATGATGTCACAACCGTCGAAATTGTAGTCTTCTGGTCGTTCAGTCGTCAGTGAACCGTACCCTATACTTTGAGT
Organism: Ceutorhynchus assimilis; assembly: GCA_917834065.1. Taxonomy (NCBI): domain Eukaryota; kingdom Metazoa; phylum Arthropoda; class Insecta; order Coleoptera; family Curculionidae; genus Ceutorhynchus; species Ceutorhynchus assimilis. The sequence continues at coordinate 35,196,003 of OU892283.1, read as the reverse complement.
GGTGGCAATTCACTCTAGGAGATAATTGTCTCTTGTTTTGGAAAATTCTTACACGTGTTAATACTCTCCCTGATAATCCAGTGTGACGTCACAAACACCTAGTTGTAACTTTAAACCACCCTAACTCGAAAACGGACCATCGTAGCAAAATGCGGTTTAAATATTTATTCTTAGATTTTTTTGCACTAAAACTTTCATTTCTGGGTCACACCCCTTTTAGAAACATTTTAAATCTGGTACATACAGAACATCATACAAGGTAACTTGCGTATACTTTCTTGATGGCAGTAAAGCATATGAGTTACATTCATGACATCATCGTTTCCCAAACGAATTTGACTTGAATATTTTCTCAAATTTTTACAGCTTTGTCCTCTGACATGTAGGAAGTTGCACCAGTGTCAAATATCTATTGATTTAGGATTTTCCCTGTAAAAGCATACTCTGCTTCATTTTTCTGAGAAACATTTGCATTTCAACGATTATCTCTCTTTTTGTTTTTACGATATTCTGATGTGTGTCTTTTCAAAACCATTTTTCATTTTCTTTGCAGTATTAACATTCTAGGTTTCTAGTTCTTATAGATTTACTTACAGATGTGCACAGAATTGACCCGATAATCCAAGATCTAACGTTAACGCAGTTTCATATTTCAATAAACTGTTTCCTGATAATTAATTCTACAACGAAATATAACGCTGAAGTGGTCCAAAGATGATTATTTCGACCTTCGTGAAATTAAGAATCAACTCAAGTAGCTCAGAAATTGAGATGCAATATTCCAGTTATTAGATTTTGAGACTATGGGGCAAAAGAAACTATTTTCCTATGACCGGTTATTCTACTAACAAATGTAAAAATATTTTCTTGAAAGATGTTTCCTGATTGGAATGAATGTGAGCCAGGCATACCAAATGTTTGAAATCAGTTAATGAAACATTCGATTACCGTTTTTGTATTTGAAACTCATCGTCAATGGAAATTATAGCACAGCAACAAAATCTCCTTTTGCCTCGAAATCAGGAAAATAAACTCTATCTTTCCGTATTATTATTGGTACCTGATGATATATTATGTACCTACTCTGGAAGCCTACGCTACCCACATCCTTCTCCACAATTAGGTTAAAAGACAAAACCCGAATGTTCTTTTTAGATAATGACCTTTAAACGATTCATGGTAATCATCAACCTAAATAAAATATTACAACAAAAAGCGAAATAAAATGGGCCATGGCTTCCGGCCAAACGACGGAAGTTATAACGAGATATCGCGTACCATTCTAGAATCCAGTTTTGCAAACAGTGATACTGTTTTTATCAGTTCCGACTACTTAATATTTGTTCAATGAAGTTTTAAAACAAAAAATTAGAGTGGTTATAATAGAAGCTTTCACTAATATATGTGTGATAAGGCAGAAATCAGAAGCTGCTGGTTTATCAGAACAGAAACGGATTTGTAGCATGAAAAATTTTATTAATAGACAGCCCAAAATCCTGTAAGGTTTACAAAATTTTAGAAGAGAATTTTCTTTTACTGCTGGGGTATATTAAATACATACTCTTTCATGCAACCTGGTTTAGCTAAAATAAAAAATACTTGAATAATCCTGCTTTCACTTATTTTCTATGTCTAGGATTGGCTGCTGACTTACAAAACTATTAACCAAAATGTGTAGTTCATCTTCACCTAAGATTTTATGTTTCCAATTTGGAACTAAGACATCTAACCAATATCTACTCAACAAACAAATATTGCTATCATAATCTACTACTTTTATTTCCAAGTGATGGCTCGAGTTCACAAAATTTACACTAGTCATAGCCTTATATGCAGACTTCATGACTTGTCCAAACAAAGTATTTACTTTACAATTCTGTTTGGTTAGTGTAACATTTAGGAACATTGATCGAAACATTTCATAAGGCATAATGGTACTATTTGCACCTATATCTATCTCCATATACTCACTGGCTTACTATTAATCAGAATACTTAACATAGCTGGACAATGAGCACCTGTTGTAACTGATCTAAAAACTTCCTCATTTTCATAAATTCTAGACCAGTAAACTAGAACTCTTCTTCGCCATCTTTTTCGTCTTAACTTCCAACTTGTTCTTCTTCTTCGGTATAATGCACTTTATTTTTATGACATAATGGTTATATGGCTGTATGCCCAACTTTATTGCATCCAAAACATTTCCCATTGCTAGCTGGACACTTTGATTGATATGGACTCTCATTTTACAATTATTTTTGTAATTTTTCTGTCTACTAGACACATTACCACTGATAGACTTTCTCGAACTTACTTTCACCAGAATAGCTGGACTGAAATTTGTTTTTTCCAATGTGAAACTTATCTACTAATTCAGACCCTATTATTTTTGCTTGACCTTCTGCCGATTCTATGCTAGAAGTAATTTTTACTGCTTTTTCAAAATCCAGCTGCTCTTCAGTTAATAGTTTTCGCCTAATTGATTCCGACTTGATGCCACATACAAACTTATCTCGTAGTGCCTCATCCAAAAACTGCCCAAACTTATAGTTTTTCACTAAATTTCTCAATTTCAATGTGACCATTGAAATATCTCCGTGGCTCTCTTGCCTAGCAGTATAAAACTGGTACCTCTCTGCAATGACTAAACGCTTTGGACTTGTGTTTTTTTTTGTGTTTTGCCAAAACTTCCTTCTGATCATATGACTTATCCTTTAGCAGTTCTGGATACAACAAATCTTTTAACACTTCATAAGCTTCTCCTTCAACAAGGGTTAAATGCATGTTTTTAGCATACTGTTTTTCCTTCTTCTATGCAGTTACATTCACATAACTCATCCATTCTCGCCATACATGAAGTAACTTCACAGTCTCTAGGCTTAAATGTTTCAAATTCTTGAATTTTCATTATTTTTCTTATTCCAGGCTTTTGCGTTTTCCTTATGTCTTGATTCTAAGTACAAAATGAAATCCATCCCCAATTCAAAGATAAATTAATGAAAACATAAGTGAAAAGGAGCAGGAGATTCAAACATCATGATTTCTAGTGCTATTGGTTTGTTGTAGAGGTTATCCGCTGTAAGCTTGAAAATTATTTCTCTGTTCTAATTAGGTATACCTAACTCTTAAGTAGCGAAGATCAAGAAACGCTTTAATAGTTAGGATTTTAAGATGGATTTTCGGCTATTCTGTACTAGTAAGTAGGACGTCCAACAAGTCATCTCACTCCAGGAAATTATGAATTCCGTAATCTGTTACAGGATATCCAATATATTCTCCTTTTTGTCCAAATGGGGTCATCTATGTCCAAAAGAAAAGACTCGTTCTCACTATCCTGCATGACTTTTCTCGCTTTATCACAAAAATTTTGACTTGGATGACTTCTATTTTCTTATATTTTACCTTTTTTTTGTTCTTTTAGTTTCAGTAAGGAACTTTTCAGAGATATGAGCTTGGAATTTATCATCGGATGGAGACCATAATACTCCAGAGACTTCTTTATGTCTTCTTGTGGCAATTCTTGAATTTTTTGTTCTCTAAATTGCTCAGGACAATTCCTGAGCAATTTAGAGCATTCCTGCATTCCTGACGTCAATACGTAAGCAATGCAGAATGATTACGCATTGAAAATCTTGCAGACCCGCATGGCTTGTGGCTGGAAAGTTTTCTGCTTCTTCAGTTGCGAGTTTGTGTAGTGTCTTGATCACTAGGTATCGAGGTGATGCTGTACCATATGTAGCCGTAGTAAGCTCATATTTCAACATTGGTTTTTGGGGGATTTTCTCTTTATAGAATTCTTTGGAACTTTTGATGCCAGTGCCGGTAGAGCTTTTGCAGGATGCATAAAATACTACTCTTAAACGAGTGGTTGTGCTTGATTCTCAGATAACTGCCTGATGAGGAATGTAATATTTTCCTTGATTTATTTCATGTCTTGTTACTTTTCTCATGGGTCCAAAGCTGAGGCATTCCTTGAAAAAGTTTGCACACTGCTCATGTAAGGTAGCGTCTACTTGGAATTTCTTTTCGAAGTTTGCAAGTCGTGCTGCGTCTCTTGGCTTTAAGTGTTTCAATATTTCTGGAGAAGTTTTGAATGGAATACGAACTGTGAATCTGCCATTCATGTCCCGGGTTGTCGTCATCAAATATCGATTCTGTAACTTTACTGCACTCATCATCAGTTTCGTTTCACTCTCTCTGGATGGAGAGGAGTGGAAAGATGGTCGACATATTGACTGAGGAGTGTATAAACTCCTTATTATTGTACTTCATAGTATTTATCGTCCATTTTATTACTTCGTAATTTATGCCCCTTTAATGAAGCAGACCTCTAATTATTGTTAACGATCCTGAAAGCGAGTTTTGTGTGTTTTCAAAAAGTAATTCATTTCGACATATAATTTTCTTTCCTAGGCGCCTCCAACAAAATAAACATTCGTAAGTTATATGAAAAGCTGATTATTTGTCTTTGCGGTATTTAAATAAATATTAGTAGTTATATCTCCAAATCAACTAACGCCTCCGGTAATTTATTCATATGCAATGAATGAAATATGATTTACCGCACGTTTCACTGGCTCCCTAAATAGTCAATTAAACAATCAAAGTTAAACATTATGCGACAAAATTATCGTAAATCAAATAGCGTATGCATAACTTTGTTTAGAGGTACTTCACGGGGGCGTTAGGGGCCATAAAAGCTACATGATGGATCAAATAAGGAATCTATATAATAATGTCCCAAATTCACCTGTAAACAAGATCCAAGATGTTAAATGAACTTGATCATTTTAGATGTTTATCGATCATTATATGATAGTTTTCTTATGATACCGGATCGAATATCGAATAACTACCGGTTCAATGAAGAAAAAGTTGAATAAGATAAGATAGCTGGAGTGCATATACCTTCAATAGTAATGCAACAGATGTTTGTGCGATGTCAGAATAGATAAGGATCCATGTCTTTTGAAATGTTTAGTGTTTATTCAGATATATTTAAATGTGTTTAGGGAGTCAACAATTATAATAATTACTCTTTTGTCAGCCTCCTTTAGGAAAAACTTCATTATGCTGGTACCATCATGTTTTGTTCATCCTATAATCCACTTTTCAATTTATGCTCAAAAAGTTCACAAATCATTGAGGTTTTTATCGGCTCTCTGGTTTACATATCGAAGTGTCTGTAACAAAATACGCACGTGCATATATGCGGAACTCTGAGGTACTTCCCTATATTAAGTATGCGCTGAGTTCCGATACAAGAGTTTTATTTTCAATGAACCAAATCAATGGCTTAATCTCAACACCCACCGACCAACAAAAAGATTCAGCATCTCAATACCCAACTTAATCTAATTACAAGTCGCCCATTAGGTGGTTCAAGCACTAATAAACGGAAACCGCGTTAGAGGTATTCGAGAGATTTACAGCTGAGATATGCGTTTATTTTCTTTAGGAGAGCTTTAAAAAGTCTATGATTTAAGAGACAGTGCATAACTTTAACAATTTAAATGTATTGTCAGCGTGAAACTGGTTTTGCTCAAACAAACGCGTATCTGTTGCATTGCAAATAAATGTGATGTGATAAATAATAGGGTATAACGTTGAAGGTTAATTGGCTATGATTATTGGGTTTAGAGCCTCTAACTTATAGTCGAAAAGCTCAATTATTTGCTTTGGTAATTAATACATTATTTTGTTTGTTTTAGGTTCATGGTAGTGTGTATAGGGATATCGGAGATTAATGGGGTAAGTAACAATCTTCAATTTTTTCTACTAAAATATTAATAATTTATGTCACCGAAACGAACTAAGGGCCGTTTTCGCTACATTGGCCCTCTTATTTTCGTCCAGAATTGTTTCTATGTCGACAATTGCAGAATTCTCGAAATTTTCATCCAATATTTTCATGGAAATAGCAGTCCTTGTCTTCTGGTTCTTTCCACCAAGATCTCCATATGTCTCTAGACCTGAAAATGACTTTCAGCATACTTCGTACAATTCTCTAATCTCTCTATATTTGGAATCGCCAAGTCTAAACTGTGGCAGCACGAATTGCACCAGTCCTTGACATCAGCTTGAGAATGTTCCCAGTAGATACGTACTAGTCCTGTAACTCCATCATCATGGACTTCGTGCATTATTTCTGACCGTTCGTTCTTGGGTATTAGGATCTGACTTTCTATTTGAAGTCTCCACAATCCCAAGGCCATCGCTCAGTACCAGCTGAGCCCAGTGGGATTTAATCCCTGGAGAATAATTCGCTTCTTCCTGCCATATTGGCCATTATCCTTCTATTCTAGAGAGAGGCTTATCGATACGATATATCGATATATCGATATATAGCTACATTGATACACCCTCGATGATGGTGCATATCGAATGTGATATATATTGATAAGGATCATTGTATAACGTCAGAGTTAAATGTAAATGTCACTGTTCTAAATTATCAGTACCTTCATATTTTTTCTATCCCAGGCTTTATTTCAACAAATTCAACAGTCAGGAAGAGACAAAAATTGATCGGGAAAAATTGAGAAATAGAGAAAAGAAATTCAAGCAGCATTGAGAAAACATAGGTAGACTAGACACAAACTATTTGGTTCTATTCCAAGCTATTGATTTTTTTCTTTCCCGAGAAATTCAAGAGCCGGGAATGGAATAAATTGAGCGGAAAAAATTGAGAAAAAAAGGAATAGAAATTCAAGAGAAATTGAACAAAAATTGGTACACCGGTGAACATAAAGTATTTGGTTTCTATTTCCAAGATTGAATTTTCCCTATTAAGAGAAATTTAGAAGAAAACGAAAATTCAAGCGCCAGAAATAGACAAAAATTGAGACTGAAAAACTGAAAACTATATAAAGAAGAAATTTAGAAAAATTGAGAAAAACATTTTAGATAAGAGGACATTCATGAGTTGGGACTAGACAAAAATTGATTTGGAAAAATTGAGAAATTTGAGAAAAAACTGGCACAGTATTTTGTTCTAAAAACTGAGTACCTACTCCGCTGATACAAAATTGGTATTTTTTCATACGATTATCAAGCTTAGAGTGCTTAGACCCGGATCTTTTTCTTGATCTTCGGCGTAACGCATTTAAACGCCAAACTTCAACGGCCACCATAGTTCTGGTGGATTATCGCTTTTTTTTTCTTAACTGTGTGGAAATGTTTGCAGAGCTCCGACCAGAGAACATTCTTATTAGTTGTTCCGGCACGATGTTCTATGTTCTGTATCATAATTGAACTCTTGTAGCAGCTCAATCCATCGGAACTTCCCGGTCCTCAGGGTTACGAGGCATCTTAAAGCAGCATAGCCAGTTCTCAAGAAAAAAATTCCACCAAATAGACACTTGTGAAAGTGTTCAACAAACCTCCTTCGATAGATACTGGCAGGAACTCTCGTCGTACGTGCAACATAGTAAAAACGATCCGATTTCAACAAAGTTTTACCGAAGTAACCTATGATCTATCTCTAGTCTCCCGCCTGGATTCGCCATAAAACATTTCCCAGTCCTACATTATCAAAATAGGTATCTGAAATGAACTTTTCTTCTAAAAGTGGATACCTATTCCAGAAATGTCTGGTCCAACTCTTGGGAAGATTCCTGGCAATCTTCGTCCCTCCTGAATTATTGTTCGGTGGTGAGCTTGCTAAGTGGTTTGTCCATATAGTATACAGTAAAACTAAATTATGACCTCGGCAAAATTGCAACACAAATAATTATCCTTTTTGCATTATACTGTGTGAAGTGTCTTTTTTAACATATTCAAAATCCTCATTTTTACAGACCAACCTTATCGAATATCCATTTCCAAGTGATAAAAGCGAGATATCTGTTATCTTTGTATTGTTTTAGATTCATAAAAGAGTGAGCTAAGATCTTCCTCTAGAACTAGCCGTCTTTGGCTTGAATATCGCAATCTGTAGCAGCTACCATTCGTAAACTCATAACTGCAAATCGTTTAGGATCATTTCCAATACTACTTGAAGGTCTTACAGAAACCCTGCCCATTTTTGCAGCAGCTGAGCATACTAATTATACAAAATCAGTTTACCTTCAGCTACAGAACATGAATGAACTTCACAGCATGCATCCTGAAATCTATGCAGTTTTCAATAAAGGTGGTCATGTGATACGACGTACTGACAGCAGATTTGGTAATTGAACAGTGTTTAATGAGATCACTCAAGGCAAATGGAGGTCTCACCAGAGTTAGTGGTATGTCCGAAATACGAAAAGTCACTTGGATGTTGTCAATGCCTGTGTATTCGGACGGAATACAACTCGGTGCAAAAGCTAACAAACGTTGTATACGAGTCTAGTGAACAGCATAAAGATTTGGCATAATCTCGGATGAAATGAGACACGGAGGACTCAGATAAGATACTTGAGCTACTGAGATCGATTTCACCTCTAATGACTCAACTTTGCAAAACATTGTTAATGGTGTCACAGCAGAACAAGTGAATGTTGATGAATTTAAAACCATTGGTATAGACATTGTGGAAAAGATGAAGGGCCACGAGGTGTTTTCGTATAAAACAAAACGAAATGACAAGGCAGAAACAATTTCTTCTGTATCATTCATTAAGTTCAAGAACAAGGAGGCCAGTATTGACCCAGCTCTGCTATTTCAGCGATTGATTATGTTATCTTCTTCCAGTGAAACTGATCTCGCAAATGTAATGAAATATGAACTGTGCTCCTTTCCACTTGTGTTATTTGAAAGTCCAATAGTATTGTTAAAAGCAGACAAGCCAAAGCTATCAAGGGCATTGATTGCGCATGTTACTTCAAATAATGCTCAGCCATTTGCGACAGCGGGAGAAGGTGAATCAAGTTATGTGCTCGATGGAGGGTTCTCACTGCATCGCCTGTCATGGCGGAATGACATTACATTCAAGGATATAGCAAGATGTTATTCGTCGTTTGTGACAGCTAATTATGGGCAAACAAATGTTGCTTTTGATGGCTATACATATAAAAGTCATGACCCATAATCGCCGAACAAATAGAATTTTCCCCTCTGTGAACTTCACACCAAATATGACATTCGCAGGAAGTAAGGAAATGTTTCTTACTAATAAAGAAAACCAACAAAAAATAATTACTCTAATCTCTGAAGAAATACGACAATATGGATGTTCAGTAGTTCATGTAGTTGATGATGCTGATGTTGACATTGTTAAAACTGCAGTGGAATCTACAAAAATGAAAAATACAACAGCGATAGGAGAAGACAGTGACCTATTGATATTGCTGATTTATTGGTGTAATCAAGCATACCACAAGCTGTTTTTCAGAAGTGATAAAAAACCTTCCAAACAGAATAACATATATGACATCAATGCCATCAGATATTCGCTCGGAAATGACTTAGCGATCAGTCTATTTTTTATACATTCATATACAGGATGTGAAAGCACCTCCAGAATATTCCATATTGGAAAGAAATCAATTTTCAAATGTGTTGTTGAAGATCAACACTCTTGTGAACTTGCACTGTCGTTCAGCCAAACAAACCTCAATCCCAGTCAGGTTATTAAAGTATCGAAGGCAAAATGATTCGTTCAGCCACAGAACCTTCCCCCAACGGAATCACCTGTCAAGTACCATAACCTTCATGCATTTTTGTAAATTTGTATATGGAAACAAATGCAAGAAGGCTTGAACCCAACAGACTGGGGATGGAGTATACATGATAATATGTATGTACCGAAAACAATGGATTTACCATCAGTAATATACAGAAAGTATATTACGTATAGAAAGATGTAACTGCAAAACCGACTGTGGTGCCATGAAATGTAGTTGCCGGAAGAATGGTTTAGAATGTACCATGTGGTCAGTGTCAAGAAACAAATTGTGAAAATAGTCCGCAGCGAATAGAAGATGAAGAAATGGAAAGTACAGATGAAGATTATGATAAATGTGAGAAAACGGCCAATTCATTCTAATTTTTAATTAATTAATCTCGAACTGTCTTCATATTTTGGTTATCCACAATAGGAGACTACATAACCTTGATACTGAACTTACTTCTGGAAAAAGTGACACATAAATCTTTGAGATCAGTTTCCAGCCAGGGCTTGTTAGTCTCTAAGGCACCTGTTTTAAGTTTCTTGTTTGATCGTCAAGTGATTTTCCGACAAGATACACTAATGGCCGTTTCCACTAACTATTTTAGGGGAGCCCTAACGATAAGTATTCCCTAAAATGACAGTTTTCCATGGGGAAACGTCAGTTTAACTAGTTTAGGGAATACTTAGGTATCGTTAAGGCTCCGCTAAATTAGTTGGTGGAAACGGTCATATGCCGTCTAAGCATCGTGGTTCAGGATAAGCGCACCTTAAAACAGTTTCCATCAGCCTCTCAAAAACTGGCAGGGCCATTACATAATCTAAATGGATAACAGTTCAGTCCAGTTCTAGCACTTCCACGGACTAATAGATGACTCAATAACTCCTTTTTTCTCCATATCCTGAAATATAATTTCAGCTTCTTCTCGCGGATTAGCGAATTAGCTACTGTACATCAGCGGTGTTGCTTTTGTGTTCAACAAATTTTGTTTTGCCTTTTCTTTATAGTCCAGTATTGAAAACGTCGCAAAATTGTCACAATGAAGCCGAAACCAACTTTCTCATTCCATCTTGTCACATTAGATATCCTCACAGAGGAAACTGAAACTGAAGAGCGATATTTGACATCCATTATAACTCTGACGGGCACACCGCGTGATCCCATCTTCCTAAAATACTATCTCGAGCTGAATTCTGGGTTCAAACCTACTCGTCACTCCTATCTCCAGTTTCTCTAGACTAAATACAAACAAGCCACCAAAATCATCTCGCTTAGTTCTAGTTTTGAAGAATCTCCAGCCAGTAGGACAGAAATTAGTTACTGGATTGCTGCTGCATCAAATTGACCGTGAGTGGTGGGTGATACACCTTCATGTTTCAACGTCTTTCTGTATTTGTGTGTCATTAAAGATTGTATCATTAATTATTTGTCAAGTTAATTTTATGCTTAATTTTGTGGATAAAAGCCTTATTCTGGGGTATTTGCATTACTACAATTAAATCGAAATTATGTACAAGCTTCTGAGACCTGAAATGTTTGATACTGATCCAAGCTCATCAAATGCAGCGAATGAATGGTGACAATGGAAAACTACATTCCAGAACTTAATGTCGTCAGTAAAGAATGTAGAGAAAGCACAAAAGCTGCAGCTGCTCACAAACTATGTAAATCACAACGTGTTCGGATACGTTTCTGGAGCAAAAACCTACGCTGATGCTGTGAGTATCTTATATTACATCTATATAAAACCACAAAATGAAGCAAGACATATTCTTTCCACGAGGAAGCCGAAACATGGAGAAAACATAGGCCAGTACATTCAAATTTTGAATCAGATCAGCAAAGATTTTAACTTCAAAAACGTAACTGCCAAAGGACATCGCTAACTTTCCAGTAGAGATGCATTCATTAGTGGTTTATCGTCAAATGATATTCGTCAACGCCTCTTGGAAAAAAGTAATCTAACTTAAGATGGAGCAACATCACAAGCTTAATCTCTTGAATCTGCTCAAAAATATTCTGAGGTATTCCAAACAGCTTCAAACAAGTTTCATCAGTTCTGGTAACGCAGAAAATCCTCGAGTACAGCAACAAAGATACACTGTTTTTAGTGCTACCGGGAAATTTTCTACATGCTATTATTGTGGAAATAGAAGACATAATTGCTCTCTTTGTCCTGCCTTGCATGCAACATGTAAACAATGCAGTAAAAAAGATAATTTCTCTACTGTTTGTCGAAGTTCAAATTGTGGTACAACTGCATCTATTCTGTCTCAAACATTGGCTTCTGTTCCTGGAAGTCAGTTATCGGCAGATGCGTTAATAGATACTGGCAGCTCTGAGAATTTTATCTAATTATCTCCCGATTCAACCAAGTAAAGGCTACGTGTCTATGGTTCAAACTTCTCTACGTGCACAAAGCAAAGGTTTCTCTGTTGTCAACCTCAACATTCTTGATCATTAGTATGCAAACGTAAAAGTTTCGGTTCTACCAGACCTCTGTGTTGATATTATCGTTGGTCATGCCATTTTTAAGCGAAAGCTTCTTTCAGAAGGTATCAATAAAGAAAGTACGTCTTCCAGGCGAGTCCTTGTGACAAAGAACGAAAATCATAAAAAGAGAATGGTTGTTGATTATTCTCAAACAATCAACAAGCTTACCTATCTTCACGCTTATCCTTTACCTAATATCGAAGGGTTGGTAAGAGCAGTCTCAAAGTTTGACATTTTTAGTACTATTGACCCAGAAAGTGAGTGTCACCAGCTCCCTATAAGAGATGATGAAAGACAGTTCACTGCTTTTGAAGCTGATGGAAACCTGTACCAGTTTAATCCTATCCCATTTGGTGTGACTAACGGCGTAGCTTGTTTTCAAAGAGTCTTAGATACAATAATCAGGCAAGAGAATCTAGAAGGCGTCTACGCATATGATATAACAATTTGTGGAAAAAATCAAGAAGAACACCATAAGAATCTATCAGCTTTTCTGACAGTTGGTAAAAAATACAATCAACTATAAATAAAAGTTAAAGTTCGTTGAACAAAAAGACAATTAAACTACTGGGATATCTTATAGGAAACAGAACACTTAAACCTGATCCTGCAAGACTTGAACCTCTACAGAATCTGCCAGTACCAACTGAAAAAGCTTCACTTCAAGGAGCTGTGGGCATGTTCGCTCATTACTCTAAATGGATACCTAGATTCTTCAAGAAAATTCATACAATTGTTAGTACCAGAAACTCTCCTATGCAAGAGCCTGCTATCACCAATTTTCACAACATGAAAACTGAAGAAGCAAAATCAGCTGTCACTGCCATTGAAGAAAACATTCAAAATGCAGCCTCGGACAATTTGGTGTTTTCTTGAAAAGCTAGTGAGTGAAAAATTTTGAAATTTTTTAAATGAAAAGAGGAAGAAATGGAGTTTATCATACCGAAATTTTGTATTGATTTAAAATACAAGTACCAGATAAATTCTATATAATCAACTCTCTAAAAGGAAACTAGGCAAAATGCACTCTCGGACATATTGGTGTTTTTTCAAAAAAATTCTATTTTCAAAAATTTTGGAGTAAAAAAAGGAAGAAAAGAAGCTCATCATACTAAAATTTCAAATTGATTCACTGAAAAATGACAATATGAGAAGTTTTATTTTGTGAAAATATAAAAGAAGGAAAATTTTGAGATTTTTCAGATGAAAAAAGACAGAGGAGTTCATTCGCGCTTTTAGAGTTATGACTTTGTTTTCCAAATTCTTCTCTCAAATAATTGCAGGTTCCTGCCTCTTATATCTTAGAATGTTCGTGAGTTTCATATTTCTAGAATTGCGTTTTAACTGCGTTTTAACTGCTGTGTTAACTTTTTAAAATGTTCTTCTTGATTCCTATAGAATTTTCTTTTAGCACGTCCATAACTAGATTCAGATCGCTATTTCCAATTTACTCAAAACCATTGCCCGTTTTCAAACGTCCAATTAGGCTCAAATACTTATTCCAATTGCCCATCGTACCTACCAGAAGTTATTCGCACATGAAGAAATTTTCCTCTCGAGTTTAAAATCGAAATTGAAAGCGTTAAGGAAAGTGCCTTTCTGCTAGCTGTAGAGATTCTAGGAATGACAGTCTTCGACGGCAGTTGGAATTAATTTACGGTTTATTTAGATTTTCAATCGCATTACTAATAAAGAGGATTTATTGTCAGTTTGATCCAAAACATACTAAAAATTGGGGCACAAACAATAGAGTTATGAATTTTTCAGTAGGTATCATCGAAAATAACTAATCATAATCGATAAAATCACGCCACATTCTGTACACAAATAATAATTGTCAAAAGGAATCCCATTAAACCAACCCATGTGGCCCTGTTTCTGGTACAATAGAAAACACGTAATAAGTACCTCTTTCTAACCGCTCATAAGCGTCTCTATTGTTTTCGTACCTCGCACACTACGGTACTCCGATGTGGTCCAGTCATCCCGCCCCATTAAGTTCTTCGTCTGTGTGTGTATCTCTTCCGAACGCTATAAATTATCATTATAGAAAAAGACAAGGGGTCTCGGAAGTTTTTGTTTTCTCAATAGGAATTATGATGTCATTTGGGTCTTGTGAGCTCGGTCTTTCTGGGAAAAGGATATCTTTGATAAATACTATATTTTACTGATTAATTGATTTTGACATCCTGTTTTTAAACAAACACATATGGGGATGTATTTATTATATCTAAGCTCCTTCATTGGTAAATACAAAATAAATTGATATTAGTAACAAAAAACTTCAAGTCGACCATTGAATAATCTCAAATTTGGATGTTGAAAAGCTGTAGACATACGAATAATTGCACATTGGAAGATTCTCAGGTTTCCAAAAATTAAGTAAAAGTAGAATTTTATAGCTTCAGAAATTGTTTTTTACTTGACAAGCAAAACAACAAATTCATAGATTGTATTTCTTGTTCTTGAAATAATTAGGTAATCGCCCATGATTGTGTTTACATTACTCACCCGAGAAACCAGTGGATTTCCAAAAATACATTTCCTGGCATCTCGCCTGGTTCCTTTCCGATTCTTTTATTCAACCATAATAATTTATCGTTGCATTTCCGAAAATATTTCGGGCTTTAATCGAAGAGGGGAAAGTCTTTATATAGAAGATTTTCCCAATACATAAGAATTCGTAATGTCTGGGTGATAAAAGTGACAACTTTTAATATCGTCCGAGATGTTATCGCAGTACCGCCAGAGCAAAATTAATGGACAACAGTTAACAAACATTTGGCCAAAAATCTTAATTGCATATATACCGAAATAAAGATTATGGGCGAATCGTGCGATGTAATTTCAAGCTACACGACTGGTCCGGTAATATATTTGCCAAAATGGGCACGGCATATAAAATGTCTTTTCGACTTATGCCAGATAAGTTGTTAACTTTTACCGTTCCAAATTAATAGGCTCTGCTGGGTGATTGGCGAACATATTGATGATGATGCTTCTTAATTGGTACATAAAAATAAATTAAGGTAGGTACGGCCTCGTACCAGGAGAAAATCGGAAAACGTTAAGAAAAAATATGTCTTCGGTGCTTTACTTTTACCGATTATTTATGTCAGCTAGAATTCCAAAACATTTTTCAACACAGTCATGAATCTTCTAAGTTTTTGAGATCTTTGAACTTCTCATACATTTGAAAACTTCAAATCGAGCAGAGCATTAGGACCTTTGGAATCTTTTAATTTTTTCAAAGAATAATTAGAATCTATGACTCGGCATCAGAATTTTCAACTTTGTTAGTCATGCGGTTTTCAGCTTTGAGCCTTGTTTAAAATATTCAAGATTTTAAAAATTGCCAAATCTACAGATAAAAATTCATGGGCAACATTTCCCGATAAAAGTTGGATAAACTGTTCATCCGGTCCCAGCTCCCTTGCTTACAATTCTTCTTATTAGAAGTAATGATAATGAAGGGGTAATAATCAAAATCTTATGTTATTAAGTCGAGGGAAAGCTATATTTGGTATGTTATTTCGTGCTTCAGAATATGAGTCTTGAGAAGCTTCAAAATCTCTAAGATTTCCAGAGTCCTTGGAGCCTTTAAATACTTCAAATCAAGAGACGCGCAATTTTGAATCTTTCAAATCTTCATATTGCGCTATACTCAAATATTCAATCAGTCTAAAAATTTGAAGTTGTACCGTTGGGTTTTCTCTGGTTTTTTTTGTACCTCGAATTTATCGGTAATATATTGTTTTTAAAACGGAAATACAACACTAAAGACTCTACAAACATTTAAACAATAGAAACGAATTAAAATATAAAGAAAATAGGAGAGAAATGAAGGAAAATATAAATTGTAAACACTTTCTTCTCGTAGTTATCAATAGTTTTTTTCTGTGAAACAAAACAATTGTCTGAAAAAACACCTTGGTTAACTGACTTAAAGAGCGTGCGATTTCAGAGAAGTTCTTAATGAACCTACGGTACCATGAGCAGGCTTCGACAAACGATTGTACCTTTTTCAAGTTCCGAGGGGCAGGCAGATTGGCAATGGCAGCAGTTTTCTCAGGATTACCTGATATACCATTGGGTGTTATTAAATGTCCCAAATATCAGACACTCGAACGAACAAACACACATTTTGCCCGATTTGCGCGCAACTTGAACTGTCTAAGCCTGTTGAAAACTTTCTGAAGATCACTGAGCTGCGACTCAAAGTCAGAGGACAAGACGATTATATCATCCAGATAAGCCAAAATCGAAACGTCTGTGAGTCCATGGTGAAAAACATCCATTAAAAGCTGGAAAGACGCCGGAGCGTTTTTCAATCCGAATGGCATACGTAAATAGCGGAACGTTTCAAATAGAGCGTTGAAAGAAGTCTTATCGCGGTCACACTTGCGGACAATAATCTGGTGATAACCAGATCGTAATGGTAGTTATGAAAGCGGTATGTTTTGCAGCATGTACTAAATCGCGGTAGAGGGTATGAATCAGTAATGCTGACGGCTTTGAGTTTTTGATAGTTGACACATAACCTCACTTGCCCATCCTTTCAAGGTACTGAGACTCTGAGACAACGGGAAATATCCATGGACTCTCTGTCTTTTCTATAATATTTTCCTTAAGAAGCTTGTCTATTTCAGTGCGTAACTGCTCCTTCCGATTAGGTGACATTCTGTATGGAGGCACTGAAATAGGTTGTACGTCATCGGTCAGGTTCAAGCATACCGTGTGGCATCTCCCCCTAGACCAAAAATATCCTCGTTTTGATCCAAAAAGGCTTGTAATCTTTCACGCTGTTCAGGAGCTAGCATATGTCCTTCTTCATTACGCAATGGTTCAAGCATGATTGGTGGATAGCAAGTCTTCAAAACACAACTGATGCACCGCGTTTGCCGGGTTATTAGCATCACCTATTCCATCGTTAAAACACCAAGTAGCACAAGGAATATTCAAATTTATGTTAGCATCTGTAAAAAAATCCACTCCTAGCAGTAGGTTTGATTTACCGCATCTGGCAAAACCATCGAGAAGCATAGGTAAACCA
Source organism: Ceutorhynchus assimilis (assembly GCA_917834065.1). Lineage (NCBI taxonomy): Eukaryota > Metazoa > Arthropoda > Insecta > Coleoptera > Curculionidae > Ceutorhynchus > Ceutorhynchus assimilis. Next base: position 35,178,864 of record OU892283.1, on the reverse strand, counting down.
CGTAGCGCGTGGTTTCATCGCTAACTTGTGAACAGTCTTTATGTATCTCGATGGCGTCCAGAAAAGCGTTAACGGCTGCGTCTTTTGAACCGTCAAAACACGACGCACATTCTCTCGAAAAGTTGGCAACTGGTTGAGTAGCATGAACGGTTGGCTAAGTTTGAATAGTTAAACGATCCAACAGTTCTTGAAGCCTTCGACAAAGTAACAGAAGCCATTGTTTCTTTGGAATCAGAATCTGTTTTTGATTTTCGAATCGTTTTTTCAATCAACTCAAGCGATACTATCGTTATCTTCACCTGCAAATCCTTCGTGGAGTGCCAAAATTCTTGCACTGATCTGCCTAATCCAAAGGCAGAAACAAGGAACCAACAAAATATTTCAGTACAAGTATCAACTACAACTTCAAAGTTCAACCAAACTCAAATAATTCTGTTTAAACACAACAGAAGTTCACAAAACAATAGTTTTCGAAACGATTTTCTGTCCTAAACGATCCCTTGGAAGCCGAAAACCAGTGAAAGTGTCCCGCACAAAATACAAATTCACCGACAGTTCTTCAAAGTTCCGCGTTGGGCGCCAAAGTACCGTTGGGTTTTTGAGAACCTTGAATTTATCGGTACCTAATATCTTGTTTTTAAAACGGAAACACAGTCACTAAAGACTTTATAAACATTTAAATAATACAAACGAAATAAAATATTAAAAGAATAAGAATAGGAGAGAAATGAAGGAAAATATAAATTGTAAACCCTTTCTTCCCGTAGTTATCAATAGTTTTTCCCTGGTGAAACAATAATTGTCTAAAAAAAATACAGCACCAAAATAACAATCACACATCTCAGATTAACAATATAATCGTTCAGTTTTTGGGGTTGACGTGTGTCTGGTCTAGGGCATGGGCGTTTCGTTTGAGTGTCCCTTGGTTCTAAAGGGTGATTTGGAATTCATGACACGTCTTCAAGTATTAAATATCTTCAGAGTTTTTAGAATCTTTGTAGGATGATTCGTCTCTCTTAAGAGGGGCGTCAGATAAGAGCCAGCGCGCCATCTTTTGGGCTTTATGACATAAATTAAATATTTTTTAATCACAGGTGTTCAAATTCTCTGTAAGTGATTGACTTATTTACAAGTAGATGGCGACATCTTCAATATCAATTCGTTTACACAGTAATTTACAGTGGACTAAATAATTTTATTCAGATACAAATGAAATAATAGTATTTCACATTTTTAGCTAGGTAAAACAGTTTTTACTGGCGTTTAAAAGAAGTGACTACCCTTCCCGAACTCAGCGACATCTTTTAGAGAAGCGCTGAATACACGTTTGGTTTGAGTATTTGCTGAAAATGACAGCAATCACCTCGTTGTTTGACAGATTTTGATTAATTTTGTGATACAAACATTATAATTTTTGAAAATTCTGTTCTATTCATTTTTTCCAGCATTTTACTATTCGAAATTTTGGAAATTTATTGTTGGTGTGCTACTCTATGTGTTTATCCCTTTTTCATTTAAATTCGTGACCAAAATTTGCATATTGTTGTCAACAAAATTGGTAATAATTTTACTATTTAGAATGCGTATTTTGCAACCAAAAATGCTTCGAACGATACTCCAATCTATTATTGCTATATGAACATAACTTCATTTCACTGAGAAGTGGTCTAAATTTGGAATTGAACAGAAATTTATGAAGGTCTGTAAATGACATTTTATTTAAACGCCCCTCTTAAATCAGTTGAGTCTTCGTTCTAAGATCTTGAAAAATAAGTCATTTTAAACTCTTCTTCAAGATCATCGAAGTCTTCAGAGTTTTCACCAGCTTCATAGAATCTCAAAAAGATTTTCAACTCCTTGATGTCTTCAATGTAACATCTCGAAACATGTCGAGTCAGTATTCAGAATGTTAAAAGTCTTCAATGTTGTGTCTTTAGGATATTTCATAATTCATGAGGTTTGAGTCTCTTGAAGTCTATAAAATTTTTTAGAGTGCCTAGTTATTATGATCCTTAGGACTCTTCGAAGTTTTTAGAATTCCCAAAAACTTTGTATCAAGCGCCTGCAGAGTCTTAAAAGTTTTCAATTTTCCTTGTTGTGTCTTTAGAGTTTTGAGTCTCAATATGGCCCATGAATTAGTAGAACACCTCAAAATCTTTGAAATCGTTCTGCATGATGGTAATTATGCTTCTTGTTGAAACCACAATCTATTATAATGTGAAATGTCATGTCTACCGTATCATTCTTCATTCTTACTATATAAATTGGTGTCTAACAGACTTGAATGTAATCGGAAGGAAAAATAAACTCTATAATATTTATTTGAGACTTTGACTTTGAATTCATATATTCAAGTCTCTTAAAGAACCATGGACTATTTCTTCGAATTTGAGTAAATGTGCCAACATGCAGCTCATATTCAACGCTTTATCCCTTATGCGCTAAACATGGCTGATTTGCAAGTTTATGTACCTAGTGTTTGTTTTTCGTTAGGTCTTATTAAATAAATACTTACGGATTTTACAAGAATGGATTACAAAGATATAAAGGCCGGTATTAGTAAGTATTTTTTAGTTTAAGATTGACTGTGATACGATTTAGATAGTAAATATTGTTAAGGATTGTAAAGAGTTTAGTTGTTTCAGTTGATTAGTGAAGTAATGAGTATTAGAGTGTATAGTAATTGGAATAAATTATTGCTGTGTTGACTGGACTTTGATTTTGGACTAAACGGACCCAAGATTTCTGTCACGCACCCGAGAGTCGTGACAATACTTTATTCTAACTCGCTTTGTTGGGAACTTCCTTCTGATTCTTTAGAGCTTACTTTAACGTTATAAGGTTTGATTTTATCCAAGGATACTACTCCTTTATATTTCTTCTGTGATCGGACAGATTCCTTTATATCAGTGGTTCCCAACCTTGAGATTAGCGGCGCGGACCAATTTTACCAAATCAGGATTTGCGCGGACCACCAGCGGCGTTTCAGACTGGAACTTTGGGGAAAGGGAGGGCGCCGAAGTTAGACTTGTTTTTCTGTTGCCACGCCATCACCAAAATAGTTATTTACATTCCAAGCTGCGAAAGCGTACTTTTAGGTGCGAGGTGTATTCAAATAGCCGAGGCGAAGCGAAGCGATGCCGAGGCTATTTGAAATCCTCCGAGCACCTAAAAGGGCTTTTTCATTCTCCCCCTGCGAAAGTAGACACCTCGCACCTAAATGTGCGCTTTCGCAGCTTGGAATGTAAATAACTATTACAGCGTGTGATGTATTAAACTTTTCATTCCTCCCCTTTAAACATCGTGAATAGGCATGCGAAAGTGAAACATGCTAGTACCGAAAGTGAAACTAGGTAATTACTAGCATGTTTCACGTTTCACTTCCGCTTTCGCTCGCCTACGCAAGATAAAAAAATCTACTTTCGTAGGGGGGAGAATGAAAACGTCCATTTTGACTATTTTGAGCCTCAAAACAGTTCATTGAAGCGCAGTGTTCATTTCTATTCTATTTTGTCAGAGCTTACTGGATTATGATGATTATGAATATTCTTATACGAGTGATATCGAGCGAATTTGTGACGTCATTAATTACTATTTTTGAAAACAATTCTAGAGAATAATCTAAAGCACCAATAATTTCAAAGATACTTAAAATACGAATAATATATTTAAGCTTGATTGAAAAAAAAAAATATATATTTTAAAAATATATATTTTCAAAACAATAATGTTTTAGAATTCGTCTTGTATCAGTTCAAGTTGTATCGCGGACCATCGGTTGGGAACCACTGCTTTATATCCTCTATCACAAATCTGTCTCTCTATCCAAGACTTCCGTGATTTCGTAAGGGCCACTGTATTCTGGCAGGAGTTTCTTACTTTGGCAGAGTTCCTGTCTGGTTTTTCGTAAGTTTTCATCATAACATGGTTCAACTACTTCGTTGGCCAGTAAAGCATTGGCAACACCCCTTGGAGTATATCCAAATAAAAGTTCGTAGGGCGACCTTTTTGTAGTTGAATTTATACTTGTATTCAAGCCCCATTTTACTTTTTGCTGTACTTGTTCATCCCATCTGTCTTCTTCATCCATACTTGCTGACAAACAAGCTGACTGTCCGTTTGGCCTTGGCGTCGGTGCATTAATGACGTGTTTGATATTCAATTTCTTACAATATTCTTCAAATTTCCTCGTCGTATAGCATGAACCACGATTCCTTATCATCCTTCATGATATACTCCGAAATTTGCTATCACCTCATCCAGAAATTTAAGAACAGGACCTACTTTGGTAGACTGTACAACTTCCATGAAAACATGCTTCAACAATAACAATGAGGTAGTTATTTTTGCGTTTGGATTTCACGAAGGGTGTGTGTAGCGTATCGAAGGGTTCTGGAATTTTTTTAAATAGGATTCAAATACCCAGGCTGCTTGCCTCCTAGTTCCTTGTTGTACAAACATTCTAAGCAGCTGGATATGTACGTTTTTGTATACCGGCGCATACCTTTTAACCAATAGTTTTTCGGAATGGCTAACAACGTTTTGTCTAAAGCCAAATGATCACTACCATCGTGAAATTGCATTATTATCTGCCTTCGAACAGTTTTCAGTCCGACTCATTTTTTTCCTTCCTCAGACTTTCGGTGAAATCGGTTATTTATTTGACAGTATTTTTCGTTCTCTTTTCTATATTCGGTGTCTTGAGGTTGCTTTTTAAGTGTATCCAACAGAAAAACGCATCTGTTGTCTTATAGTTGGTCAGTCAAAGCCCAATCCTCATATTCAATGTTTACTTCATACACAGTTACAATCGGTTATTTTCTTTGAAACTTATTCCAATCAGATAAACTCTGGAGTGTTTCAAACTCTCCACAACAGTAAGAGTCTCCAATTCGTAGGAATGGTATCGCTGCTCATCTTTCGTCGTTTGTCTGAAAAAATATATGCAAGGCAATATGGTACCATTTTGCTGCCTTTGAAAAAGAATAGTTCCGATAGCCCACTTGGAAGCATCGCAATGGATTTCTGTTGGCCATTCTGGATTGTATATTGCCAATATTGGTCTAAGCACAAGCTTTTCTTTAAGCAAGCCTGTTCGTCAGACCAATTAAATTATGTGCCCTTTTTTGTTAAGGATGTAAGAGGTCTAGCCATTGTAGCAAAATCCTGCATAAATTTTCTAAAGTAATTAGTCAATCCCAAGAACTGTCTTACTGTGTGAACGTGAGCATCGGAAATTTTGAAACAGCTCCTGTTCTCCTTTTCTCAGGTTGTACGCCATCTTTGCTAATTTCATTTTCAAGAAGTTCAACTTTTGGAAAGAAAAAGTTTAATTTTGATAGCCTCAAGGTTAAACCGTCATTTTTCAATGCCTTCGGCACTTTTTCAAGATTTTGTGTAGCTTCCTGGAAGTTTTTACCAGGCAGAAGGATATCATCCATATATACCAACGCTTTTCTATACCTCATGTTACTCAGCACCTTGTTGATCGTTCTTTGGAATACTGCTGGTCCATTAGCTGCACCAAATGGCATCCGAACTTATTCGAAATGTCCATCAGGAGTCACAAATATCCTGTATCCATCTCGATTTAGTCGATTTGGTTGTAACCACTTGCTAAATCGAGGTTAGTAAAGTAACAGCAGTCTTTGAGCTTTTCCAAAAAGTCATCAACACGAGGCTTTGATAGTTTTTGAGTTTAAAAAAAATTCGTGATTGAAAGACATCAGTTCTGTCCGTTGATAATGCATTCGTCTATGAAGTATGGAACGTACGCCTCTAGAGACGTATACTTCACCTGAATTTAGACCACGTGACGTAACTTCAACAAAAGCCACTGTGCTTGGTGGTATTATCACGTCTTCTTTTGCCCGAATTGACGTTTTTCCAACTGGAATTTCCAGAACTTCATGTAAGTCCGATGATTTTGGGAGAATTCTGGCAGATTTACCAAAAACTATAACCAAAACTTGTGGTTGATTTAAAATGCTTTGGCAAACCATAAGTGGAATTCTTTGGACGCAGTTTCGACGAACACGTCAGTACCCTTTAACACCACCTAATTTATCTCTGTGATGTCGAATAGTGTCGACTGTCGAGTCATCACCGACGTAACCATCGTAATTCCTCCCTCAAGAAAGACAATGGGGACTCGTCAACAATACGTTTTTAAGTACCTATTCAATATCTTTAGAGTTTATAAAATCTTTGTAGGTGGATTCTTCTCTCTTAAATCAGTAGCGTCTTCGTTCTAAGATCTTGAAAAATAAGCCCCTTCAAATTTTTCAAGATCTTTGAAGCCTTTAGAGTTTTCAAAAGCTTCATGGAATATCAAGCTTCTCTAAGTTTTTTCAATTCTTTAATATCTTCAATGCAACATCTCGAAACATATGAGTCATGAGTCTTTTTTTGAAGTTTTTAGAATTTTCAAAAACTTTAAATTAAGAGCCTGCAGAATCTCAAAAGTTTTCAATCTTCTTTGTTGTCTGTCTTTAGAGACTTAAGTCTTAATATGGCTCATGAATTAAACTACTTCAAGTTCAAGATCATTGGAATTACTCTGCATGGTATGGTATCCTGCTTGTTGAAACATGTAAATGAGAATGGCTACCGCATCATTCTTTCTGGTGCCTGACATATCGGTATCAAATTCATTGCAACGAGTTGCTAAATACATTTTGGTTGTCCCTGACCAGATCACACAGCACGTTATTATTACAGGGTACTTAACAATCAAACAAATCACAGTTTTACACACTGAGAATATATTGCCAAATGCCGATATTAATAATTTTATTATACTAACAAGACTGCTTCTGTCGGATGTTTAAAATAGAACATCCTGTAAATTTCAGGGTTTTATAGATGTGACCTATTTTCCGACAAATATTTCAAACTGGAGCTATATTGGAATCCAGGTGTTTCACAAATTACAAACAAAAAAAAAATTTCCATATGTAATAAGGTACATAGAAGATTTTCAACGAGGGAAGGGAATGGGTATTCTTGGATACATGATTGTTGCAAATTTTTCGACTAATTAAGGTCTAGAGTCTTTCCAAGAGTTCCAAGACGACAAAGCCCCAGAAGGAAATTCTGTCATAGAATAAAGAATAAGCTATACAATAAAAAAAGTGACCAAAACATTTTTATTTCTTACTATAAAACAACAACAATTATGTAGGTGTACCTACCTATCGGCTATACGTTCACCTACTTGAAATTGTTCAACATAAAAATACGGCATGATAGGTAATTATTTATAGAAAAAAAGCACTTTTGCTTACTGATGCATACAAGGTATTTACTAGGAAATAAAAGCCAATGACGTCCTCTAAAAAATTTTCAGAATCCAAATAGAAGAATAACTTACTAATTCAGTGATTAAGTTTTGTTAAAAACTTAAGGCAATAATTCAATTCCTTCTATGGAATTATTGTGTTTGAAAGGAATTCCTAATAACTTCAAACTTTTTTTTAAATCCAGCTGATGTATAACTAACAACATAAGTATCTGGATTGATGAAAATTAATAATTCGCTTTGTTTTCAGCAATTTCTTAGTCCTTACCTACAATCAAACAGAACAGGACTCTACGGCAGGCCCAACAGTAGGTTAGCAGCAAGACAAAGACCTACAGGCGGATCGTATAGGAGTGGAGAATACGGAAGAGTCGATTCGCAGGAATACAATTCGAGGGTAGATGTGTATGATAAAGATAATGAAGACAATGACGAAGCCGATTCTGACAGGTAAGCTATCAATTCTTCAACCTTCAACTAAGCACAATTTCAAAACACTATTGACTTTAAGAGGAGACCAAGATCTCTTTGGCGAAAACACCAAGTCCCCCTACGACGCCAACGACAACTACGAATCCAGAGTAGACGCGTCGTATGAAACCAGACTTAATGGTGTTGAATCCGAAAGCAGATCTCCAGTAGGTTATGGAGGTTCTTCAGGTGGTTACCAAAGAGGTTATGACGCATCAAGATCAGCCAGCGGAGCTTATGACGCATCAAGATCTGCAGCAGGAGGCTACGACGCATCAAGATCAGCAGCCGGAGGCTACGACGCATCAAGATCCGGAAGCTACGGTTCAGCAGTAACAGGAGGCTATGACGCATCCAGAGCTGGTAGCTATGACACCCGTTATGCTGCTTCAGGCTCCGCTAGTGGCTCACTAGATGCCAGATATGACGCTGCCAGAAGCGGACTAGCTGTTTCAGGTGCTGGACAATCGTCTGCTAGCAGGTTAGTATCGACCGCTAAACTTTTGTGCAAATATATTTTTTCTATTTCAATCAAGGGGTTCATATGGTGCCTATGCTAGCAGCCCTTACGAAAGCAGACGGCCCTATGCCAGCAATTATGACATAATTGATGCACCAGGAAGCGCTGTTGGTCCAAGAAACGGATCGGAAAGGTGTATTCCAAAATGCTTTGCTGAGAAAGGAAATAGAGTACGCACGATTGATTTAAAAAGCTTCCAAAATTTGCTATACAAATTTTTTCGTAGGGTTATCCAGGTTTGCCAGGCCACAACGGTGACAAAGGTATCAGAGGTTTCCCCGGTGACGAAGGTATTCCAGGAGAAAAAGGCGACATGGGCGTGACGGGCCCTCCAGGCCCCAGAGGTCCGAAAGGTGACCGAGGCAAAACCGGACTGCCCGGATTCCCTGGGGTGAACGGAGTGCCTGGCCTACCGGGTCCCGAAGGTCTTTCCGGACCTCCAGGTTTGGACGGTTGCAACGGAACAGATGGATTTCCCGGTCAAGCAGGTTTCCCTGGAGACGTAGGACCCAGAGGTTTTCCCGGTCAATCGGGTATCAAAGGAGAGAAAGGAGAAGCCGCGCATTGTGAAATCAATTTGAAAGGACAAAAAGGTGAACCCGGTAGAGATGGTGTAACTGGACCACCTGGAAACCCTGGTCCACAAGGGCTTCGTGGATTACCTGGCCCGTCTGGAGAACTTGGACAAAGAGTAAGTTATACACAAAGTTTGCTGCTTATTCAATAAATATATATTATAGGGTTTTTCTGGACCGCCTGGACCTAAAGGTCAAAAAGGTCTCATGGGCGTTGGCTACTACGGAGAAAAAGGTGACAAAGGTGACACTGGTCCAGCAGGACAAAAAGGCGACTCTGTAGCACCTTACATCAACAACGGAACAGTGACAATTGGACCTCCTGGCGATAAAGGGATGAAAGGAGATCGAGGTGATTTTGGCTTTCAAGGACAAAAAGGTGAACCCGGCGCCGAAGGTGATTACGGTATTCCTGGTTCTATTGGTATGAAAGGAGAAAAAGGTTTAGTCGGACCCCCAGGACCTCCTGTAAGCAGAAACTAACCCAAACTAACCGGAAATATATTACATTGAAACTGCTTTGTAGGGTCTTCGTGGATTTGCCGGACCACCAGGCCCTCCAGGCCAGAAAGGAGATCGCGGTCTAGAAGGCCTTCCAGGTTTAGCAGGAAGGAATGGTCCAAAAGGGGAGCCAGGACGTGATGGTGCATCAGGACAAATCGGTTTGCGTGGTCCACCTGGACCCCCGGGAGGTGGCAAAGGACAACCTGGACCACCTGGACCTGCTGGTCCGAGAGGATACCCTGGTCCACAAGGGCCCAAAGGTATATTTTTTCAATATATATTTCCGTTCTAAAAGAAGCATAGCAGACAGAGTAATTGAAAGTTGACAAAAAGTCGGACTCAATTAGGATTTGAACCTAAGTTCTCCAGTCTAATGATGAATAGATGAATGGATTCCAACAACCATCGTGAATGTGAAAAACTTTAACTTTACACTAGACACTTGAAAATCTGACCAATCGGATAGAAATTAACCGTAGTCCTTGGTAGCTTAGTAGGTGTATAGTATAGAGCCTAATTAGACTGGTCGACATCTCTCAAGTTCTAGTCCTCGTGAAGCTTAATTTTTAGTCAACTTTCAATTATTATTTTGCTGCTCCGTTGCCTTGATAATAATATTTCTCACTAACGTGAAAGTAATCAACTCAATGTTCTGATTTCTTAATGCTAATTATTGTGTTTTCAGGTACTGATGGATTCCCCGGAGAACCAGGCCGTCGAGGTCCACAAGGACCGGTAGGTGGTCTGGGAGTTCCTGGCAGACCTGGACCCGAAGGACCTGCAGGAGAAAAAGGCGCCAAAGGAGAATCAGGATCAATTGGTCATCCAGGTGGCGAAGGTCCGCGTGGTTTCCCTGGCGCTCCAGGACCTCAAGGCCCGAGAGGCTTTACTGGTGACAAAGGATATTCGATAATGGGACCTAAAGGAGACGATGGGATACCCGGATTTGACGGACAAAAAGGTCTGAAAGGTGAAAAAGGTTTCGAAGGTCCACGAGGTGCCCCTGGTGACTCTTTGAATGGTATTCCCGGAGAAATGGGACTTCCTGGTACTCAAGGTGAACGAGGATTATCTGGCCGACCTGGTATGTCTGGAAGTCCAGGCATTCCCGGCGAGAAGGGTGACAAGGGTGGAACTTGCATTGACTGTTTGCCCGGCATGAAAGGAGACAAAGGAGAACGTGGTTATGATGGCCGGGATGGTGATATTGGTCCTAGAGGACCACCCGGACCTCCTGGTGCATTGGGAGCTCCCGGACAAGATGGTGTTCCTGGTATACAGGGACAACCCGGTGCCCCTGTGAGTATTATTTTAATTAATAATGTATAAATGTCTATAAAACATATTTTTTGTAGGGTAAAGATGGTATCGATGGACCCATAGGACCACCAGGAAACCCTGGTTCCCCAGCAATTATCCCAGGAAGCTTAGTTAAAGGAGAAAAGGGCGACAAAGGTTTAAGAGGTGATCTCGGAAGACCTGGTCCTCTAGGACCTCCAGGATATCCAGGACAAAAAGGAGATTTAGGTTTCCCAGGGCTTCCTGGTGAAAAGGGTGACAAGGGCATACCAGGCTTCAGAGGCATTGACGGTCGCCCAGGTGAAAACGGTTTGCCAGGCCAAAAAGGACTTAAAGGAGACAGCGTTAAAGGAGAACCCGGTCTACCAGGTTTAACTGGACAAAAAGGAGAAATTGGTGACGAAGGAGAACGTGGTCCCAGAGGTGAAGATGGACAATGTCCCGATAATATAGTAGCATTGCTTAAGGGTAAAGATGGACCGTCTGGAGATAAAGGTGAACCAGGTCCTAGAGGATATGACGGAGTACCTGGACAAAAAGGTGATCCAGGTGTCCCAGGACCCAAAGGTATTGCTGGCATCGAAGGACCCCCAGGACCCCTGGGAAGAAGAGGTTTGCCTGGCCCAAGAGGTGATAAAGGAAATGTTGGTCCAATGGGATTCCCTGGAGAACCAGGAAGAGATGGCTCTAGAGGATTGCCCGGTCTTAACGGGCCAAAAGGTACGAAAGGTGAAGCAGGTATTCCGCAAGTTGGGCCTTCTGGACCACCAGGGCCTTTGGGTATTAAAGGAGAAAAAGGATTACCAGGATTCCCTGGCAAGCCAGGACAACGCGGAAATGATGGCTTAGCAGGTTTGATGGGCGAAAAAGGAGATGTCGGTATTCCAGGCTTAACTGGACTGACAGGAGCTCCAGGACAAAAAGGTGACGCAGGTCCATTGGGACCACCTGGATTATCAGGACTGCCAGGAACATCAGGTCCTATGGGTCCCAAAGGAGAGCCAGGCTTGAAAGGAGAACAAGGCAAATCAGGACTGCCTGGATTCCCAGGACATAAAGGCGACAAAGGTGACCTTGGACGTTCAGGAGCTCCAGGTTTTAAGGGAGCGCTGGGGAAACCAGGTATTCCCGGTAGACCCGGTATGGACGGACAACCTGGCTTCAGAGGTGATAAGGGTGACAAGGGTTATCCTGGACCACCAGGCCCAGTCGGATTAATCGGTCTGCCAGGATCGATCGGTTATCCGGGAGAAAAGGGAGATTTGGGACCGCAAGGCAGACCAGGCTTACAAGGACTACCAGGTTTGGATGGGCTTAAAGGCAACGACGGTCTTCCAGGATTATCGGGCAGAAAAGGTGAACCAGGCGAAGCTTCAGAGAAAGGTCAGAAGGGTGAACCTGGCATTCCAGGTTTACGTGGAGCGGATGGCCTGCCAGGTCCGATAGGTCCTCTAGGTGAAAAAGGTAATATGGGTTTCCCAGGCCAAACAATACCCGGCTATCCAGGACAAAAGGGTGACCGCGGTGATCGTGGATTCGACGGCACACCCGGACTAGCCGGCCTGAAAGGTGATAGAGGTATTCCTGGATTGATCGGCCAAAAAGGTGACGATGGTTTGCCTGGTGCAACTGGTGCTCCTGGAATGGACGGCAAAGACGGACTACCAGGCTTAACTGGTGAAAGAGGATATCCTGGTGCCCCAGGTCTTACTGGTGAAAAGGGTGACAAAGGAGACGCAGGCTTGAACGGATACAATGGAGCACCGGGAGAAAAGGGCAACGGAGGTCCTGTTGGGCCAGTAGGTTATCCTGGAGAAAAGGGTGACTTAGGAGATAGAGGTATGCCTGGTATACCGGTATCTATTAAGGGAGACAAAGGAGAGCCTGGACCTGCAGGTTTACTCGGTAGAGAAGGTGAGAAGGGTGATAGAGGATATCCTGGACAACCTGGACTTAGAGGAGAGAAGGGAGACATTGGATTCCCGGGTGTTAAAGGAGAACAGGGCTGGGCTGGAACAGAAGGAAGAAAAGGTAAACAATAAAATTACATATTTCTTTTCTACGAGTTTGTAGTATTACTCATGTTGCTGAAGTTAGCTTCACATTTATATTTAGATTTATGTATATTAGGTACCTACCTACAGTCAACCAGATAATTATTGAAAAAAAAAATTTACTGGATTTCGGAAAGGGTAGAAATAACCCTTAAGGACATTGGAGGATAATTTCTTCAATCAAGTTAGGTCTAGGAGACTAGGACAGTCACTACGGGGTGAAATCGATAATTTGTTTGGAAATCCCCGAAAAATGAATGATGCTTTGTAAATTTTTTTTTGAATTTGAGAGGGATGGGATAGACTCAGCCCTAAAGAAGATTCGAGAATATTTTCTCCAGTCAAGTTGTGTCTGCTAGAGTCAATACCACTACAGGGGCAACAGGATGATTTGTTTGAAAATTAATGTTTTGTAGAGATTTTTTGGAATTTGAGAAGGATGGACTCAACCATCAAGTACAATCTTTCTCAAATTCCAAAAAATCCCTACAAAGCATCATTAATTTTTCACGAATTTCCCAATAGATTATCGACTTCCCTCGTAATGACTCTCCCAGTGACTTGATTGGAGACTCACTTCTCGTTTTTTTTTTCTTTTTTTCAATAATCACCTGGTCGAGTGTAATATAGATAAATCTGAATATGAATGTGAAGCTAACTTCAGCCACATGAAAACCTATACATCCTACACTTGTTTAAAAATTTCATATTCGAATTTAAATCAAAATATAATTTAGGTGATACTGGACCTTCTGGACTTCCTGGACTACCAGGACACACTATCAAAGGCGAAAAGGGTCTGCCAGGTCTTCCTGGTAAAAACGGAAGAGAAGGCGCCCCTGGACTCCAAGGAGAAAAAGGTGTAACCGGACTACCAGGACTCAGTGGACGTCCAGGACAACCAGGACCACCAGGCCCATTAGGTTTACAAGGACCTAAAGGTGATAGAGGATACGACGGCCGTCCAGGTCCTGTCGGACCATTAGGACCACCAGGCCGACCGGGATTGAACGGCTTACAAGGAGTACCCGGTGAAAAAGGTGACCGTGGACCTCCAGGTGTTCTTGGAGCTCCTGGTGAAAAGGGAGACAGAGGTCTAACCGGCTTACAAGGCGACTCTGGACTACCAGGCCAAAAGGGCGACCGTGGCCGTGATGGTTTACCTGGTATAAGAGGACCCCCAGGTCCTCAAGGTTTGAAGGGAGAACTCGGTTTAAGAGGAGTTTCTGGTGCCATAGGTCTCATAGGCCAAAAAGGAGACAAAGGAGAAGCTGGTTTCCCAGGCGCGCCAGGTGTCAAAGGAAACGCCGGACTTCCAGGAACGCCCGGACCCAAAGGCTTAGACGGACGAAACGGTTTTGATGGTCAACCAGGATTACCGGGTCCAATGGGCGAAAAAGGTGACAGAGGCTATCCAGGAGCTCCAGGAGCAACAGGAGTAGCGGGACAGAAAGGAGAAATGGGATTGGCGGGCAGAGATGGTTTGGATGGTGCTATTGGTGCTATAGGAATTCAGGGAGAACGCGGCGAACCATGTCAGGCCGTGTCTGATTATCTTACTGGTACCTTATTGGTACGTCACAGTCAAAGCCGAGAGGTACCTCAGTGTGAAAGTGGTCACACCAAGTTGTGGGATGGGTATTCTCTTTTATATGTTTCTGGTGAGTTTTTTTGGCTTGTGCTTGTTCAAGTATCAATAAACATTCGTTTTTGCAGGAAACGAAAAACCACACGCTCAAGACTTGGGTATGGCCGGTTCCTGCATCCGAAGGTTCTCGACGATGCCTTTCGTGGTCTGCGACATTGACAACGTGTGCAACTACGCCAGCAGAAACGACAAATCCTATTGGCTGTCTACTAGCGCGGCTATTCCAATGATGCCTGTACAAGAAACCGAAATCCAAGATTACATTTCCAGGTGTGTCGTCTGTGAAACTCCCGCTAATGTTTTGGCTGTTCACAGTCAGTCGTTGTCGCTACCAGAATGTCCTTATGGTTGGTCGTCGTTGTGGATTGGTTACAGTTTTGTTATGGTAAGTGATATTGAAAATTCGATGTATACTTTTCACTTATACTGCTACTAAATTATTGGATCTTCTAAGTAACTTGTAACATGAAATTTGAAGTTGTTTGCCTGTTGAAAATTTGGTATTTCTTTTCTAGCATACTGGTGCCGGTGGCCATGGAGGTGGTCAATCGCTCTCTAGTCCTGGTTCCTGCTTGGAAGATTTCCGAGCCTCGCCGTTCATCGAGTGTAACGGTGCGCAAGGACACTGTCACTACTTCTCCAACATGCTCAGTTTCTGGTTGACCACCATCGACCAAAACCAACAGTTCAGCAAACCGCAGAAGCAAACCCTGAAAGCAGGAAACGTCAGAGACCGAGTCAGCAGATGTCAAGTCTGCATCAAGAACACGTAAAATTGAATTTTTGAAACGTATAGGAAATCCAAATAATTGTTATTATTATTGAATAATTTTCCGTAAGTTGTTGTTTTGTGGGACACTTGGAACGGGCAACTTATCGATTTTTATTTTAAGCTGTGTTCAACCAATGAGTGTTCCTTTTTCTTTAATGTGCCTTAAAGTACTTGATCTTCTGCTGTGATAAAATTACTGGTAACAGACGATCAAGTACTTGATCACGTGGTCAATCAATTATTTTTATTTGTATAAAGCTTGTTTGTCAATTTATCATTTATTTTTTGACCACCGGCAGCACCATTTCAAATCGAACAAATATAATTTAAATCTAATGATAAATTGACAAACCAAAAAGATTTACGGTATACCGCTTTATTTGTAACTCTTTTTTAATACTGCCGTGCCATGTCGTTTAAAATAACAAATTTTAATTAATTATGTAAAGATTTTTGTATAGTAATTTAGGTTTAGGTTGTATGTAAGTATGTAAACTTAAGTAGGTACCAACTATTAGGGGTATAAATTAATGCCTATTTTTATATGTAATAAATAAACACAAGTTGATTTTGTGATGCTAATGTTTTAATTGCTTTTTACTGCCTTGTTTCTTTTTTTCATTATACTTTTGGTGCTATTTCTGCAGTGAGTTTTTTGTCACTTCTGTCGTTTCTCTAACATTCCTTTTTATTTCTTTATTTTGTTTTTAGTCTAGTCAACTTCTGTAACGTTTAAAGTTTTAAAATGTTTAATGGAGGAATTTCACTGCTCCAAAGTTTTTTCTTCAGATTATATTTTCGAGCACTGCCATTTGTAATATTTATAAATATATTAATATAAGACACTTATAGATGCTTTTTCTTTTGGTTACTACTATTTTCTAAAACCTTTTTTGTAATTATTATTTTGCTGTCCGTTTTATTAAAAATATTTTCAATTAGGTTTTGTGTTTTGTTTGTTTTAATATGGATGTTTGGGCTGAGAAGAATGAGGGAGTCCGTATTCTACAGACCATTGACTCTGGAAATGTTTTCAGTAATTGCTGCGATATTTCTTTCTCAGACTTTTTGATTTTTCTATACAATCGTTTACATTTTTTATGCTTATACAGGCTTAAATAACTGAATTATTTTTAAATTGATTGAGTTGATTTGAAAAACAATAGCATTTCAGGGCTTTTCTACTATTGAAATAACTTCGATTACGAAAGGTTTGTATCACTAAAAACCAACAACTCGACCACTTTTTGACTAACATATCGGAAACGCCAATAGTCACTAGTAACATAACCCAGAAATAGCCCAGATGAACAAACCAAAAATGAGATTGACTTTATAATCTCGATCCCGCCATAAACCACATAATCCAAGACGTAGATGTCGTCAATAAATTCAACACCGGCAGTGATCACAGGATGGTAAGATGCAAACTGCTCATAAACACAAAAATGGGAAAAAAAAGAAATATGAAACAAACGACGAAGAGAGAAAGTAGAGAAAAGATAGCAGAAAGAAGGGAAACATACAAACAAAGGCTGGAAGAAAACTTTACCAACAATCCAGGAAAAACAGAAGAGTCATTAGATAATAACAATAGGAGAATAACAAAAATTATAACAGAAACAGCAGAACAGATAATAGGCCCCCTAGAGAAAACGCCGCACAAACTCTCGATAGAAATGAAACAGCTACTAGAGAAAAGGATAAAACTGATAACCCAAGGTAAAAGATACACTATTGAAACAGAAACCAACAAAACAGCGAGAAAAATGGCGAAACAGGATATACTAAAACATCAAACGAAACAAGTGCAATCCCTATTACCCTATTAGAACAGAACAAAGGACTAAATATATTTGAAAGACATAACTGAGAAAGAGGTAACAAAAATAAAAAAAGCGAAAAACAACATAGTAGAAGACAGACAATATATAATAAAAGTTGTGGAATCTTTCTATAGAGATCTGTACGAATCTAAAATAGCAAACACAAGGACAAGAGAAGACAAAATACGAATAGTAAATGCAAACTCATAAGAAATGCCCGACACAAATATGGAAGAACTGGAGAAAGGGTTATCCCAGATGAAAAATGGTAAAGCGGCAGGAGAAGACAACATTCTGCCTGCAATGCTCAAGGAAAGCGATACTAAGATGAGACAAGAACTAGTGAAACTATTCAATAAGTGCCTAACAGAAGAACATATACCCAAAGATTGGGAGAATGCTGTAGTTGTTCTGATCTACAAGAAAGGTGACCTGACTGATCTCGAAAACTACCGGCCGATAAGCTTACTATCACAAATATATAAGTTATTCACCAGAATAATCACCAACAGATTAGAGCGAAAACTCGAAGTTTACCAACCAAAGGAACAGGCTGGATTCCGAAGCCATTATAGCACGACAGAACATCTACACACAGTAAGGCAGATGATCGAGAAAGCTTCAGAATATACTATAAACCTATGGATGGCTTTTGTCGATTTCCGGAAAGCCTTCGACCATAGTAGAAATCTGGGCAATAATAAAATCCTTGAGAAATGCCAGAGTGGATCAACGTTATATAAACCTCAATGAAAACATCTATAGGACTTCGACAATGTCGATAAGACTTCATGAATCATCTGACAGAATAAACACCAAAAGAGGAGTTCGGCAAGGGGACGTAATATCTCCAAAACTATTCACTTTAGTGCTCGAGAATATTTTTAAAAAGCTACAGTGGGAAAACAAAGGATTGAACATACATGGTGAACGCCTGTACAATCTAAGATTTGCCGACGATATTGTACTATTCGCAAAAGACAAACAGGAATTTATAGATATGTTGGAAGAACTACAAGATGAGGTGGCAAAAGTAGGATTACACATGAACTACACAAAGACTCAGTTTATTACAAATACACCAGATGCAGACGAAACAATACCGATCCATGACAGCACAATAAAAAAGACAGAAACATACATATTTGGCCTTGGCCAAGCTATAACACCGGGCAAACAAAATCAAGAAATGGAAATTGATAGGAGAATTAGACTGGGATAGGCGGCTTACGGCAAATTAAAGTACATCTTCAGCATGAATATTCCAATGACTTTGAAATCAAAAGTCTATAACGAGTGTATACTGCCTGTTGTCACATATGGTTGCGAGACCTGGGTGATAACCAGAAAAATTAAACACACATTGGAAGTACATCAGAGAGCCATTGAAAGACGAATTTAAGGAATTTCCCTAAACCAAAGTCTCCGACATAATAAAAAGAATTGGTTCCCTAAAATGGCAATGGGCAGGACACGTGGCCAGACATACAGAAAACTGGAGCGGGTATATCACTGGATGGAGACCTTGAGAAGAGAGGAGAAGTGTTGGAAGACCCCAACAAAGATGGTACGACGAGATAAAGAAGGTTGTAGGCTTAAATTGGTACCGAGTTGCGCAAAACCGAAGACAATGGTCAAATTTGAAAGAGGCCTATATCCGGATAGAAAACGGCTGAAAATGGAAAATGGAAATGGAACATAACCTTAAAAACAATAAAATAAGGTTTTATGAATAACTGTATGAGCGAAGGAAAGACGTTACTGACAAAAATCGTGACTTAACGAGAGATAAGTACTATGCTCTTATTCAAGACAATTAAGAAGCAAAAATCTAAAAGAAAAAGTCCCCTAAGAATGCATTGGTTCCTGAAACACTATGATGTCTTATTTGTTCAGGGTTCAGGTAGGGTTATCAACCCTTCCGATTTAGGCGGGAGACTCGAGACTCCCGCTTTGTTGGCATGCCTCCCGCCGTGAGATATCGCGGCAAAAGCTCCCGCTTTCTAAAAAAACTCCCGCTAACTCCTGCTTTTCAAAAATTTCGCATTCACTAGAGAAAGATAATAGGAATTCAATATTTAGCAAAAGAGATCTATTTTTCGCTATAGGGCATCTGCATCTTTATTTAGGGTTTGGATATAAAAAAGTGCCTACAGATATTATTTCACATCTTACACTGACAAAATTGATAAGTATTTTTGAAAACACGTTCCATCTACTATCAATTATGTATGCAAGTATGTATTATTGCATTTATTTATGATAATAAAAACCTATACTTAAATACCATTATGTTTTTTCTCATTCACCACCTAAATTATTTGAATATTAGGTTTGTTCAGACTGAGTTCAGAATCATTTCTGATTGAACTGCACTTGCGTATTTGGTCATATCGATCATATATAAATAACTGCGCAAGCGCAGTTCGATTCAGAACTGATTCTGAAATAAGTCCAAACCTATCACTAACAGTTCTGATGCTGACCATTTGACTGGCTATTTTTAACGACTGTTTCGTGCAAATTTGGGCGTGGTACCCAAAAATTCAAACCTCCCGCATTTCCATTTCAAAAACTTGGCAACCCTTAGGTTCAGGGTTTGGAGAAACTGCGCTTATTTTGGTTCAAAATACTTTGTTAATTACGGTCTAGTCCGTATATATGGGGTACCATCCCATTTACATACGGTCTGCGCCATCTAGGCTGTGAAGTTACGTGATGCGACCCAGGCCATATACATACGCTGACACGCCGGCGAATGCGCGTTAAATAAATTTATTCTCTTCGAAATAACTATCGAAGAAAAATGGTAAAAAATTTTGATGCCAATCAACAAAAAAATGGATATAGTACTTGGAAGATAATATTTTAAATTTCTCCTAGTTTTGTGATTTTATAATATAATATTATTTATATAATTTTTATCTTCATAAATACCTACAAAAGTTATAAGTATAATCAGTATAACATATTGTAATAAGTGTTAATTGTTATGGACTGATTTGTTTTAGTTTAACTACAAATGAATGTCGGGATTTCTCATTTCTCTGCATATTTCATCAACATAGGTTTTAAAAAGTTTGCCAGTAGCACCAAAGGCATTTAGATCTGGATATAAGTAGGTAGGAATTAGGTCCATTCATTTTTAATCATAAATAATAATAAATCTCAATTATAAGTTAAAATAATGCATTAGAAACAGATATGATAAACAGAGAACAAATAAAATAAAAAAGTGACGCATTTTATTTTGACCTATCATTAAAAAAAAAAAGAACACTGTACCGATTTTTGACTTTTTTCAATAGACCTATCTATTTTTACCTGGTATGCGCGCGCAACACGAGGCAATGCATTTTTATTGGCTAACTAGTACAGGTAAGAGGTGTTCGTTTTGCACGCTGGGCATCTCCTTGTCCTTGTTCATTGCCCGTGGTCTGACAAGGATCAGAATTATGGTTGATAAATAATTTGACGTAGCTTGACAAGTAATCGATTTTCAATTGTTTGTGTTTTTGATTGACAAATACGTTGCACGTCACGCGGTTTTCCACCTTCCTTTTTTATCCCGTGCAAATAATAAGAAGGGATTGCTATACATAAGTCTAACATGGTTTGGTACGTTTTGCCTCGTCTTGCGCAATAAGCGTTCTGCGTCTTTTTCTATCTAATAAAGTTTTCGTATTATTACCTCTCTGTCTGGTAAAATAGATAGGTCTATTTGTTGGTAGGTAATTAATTCAATTGTCTTTAAAAAAAAATTAAAGAGATGGAATTTTTTTCAAAGCTTCCTGGATAGTAGTGGAAAAACTGGAACCATGAAATTTTCTCAATTTTTGGCTCACCCTGTGTGTTAATCAAGTAATGGTATAAGAAGTGCTTACACCTTATATTAAAGATCCTTCTTTTACGAGAATTTTCTTTCTTTATTCATTGATTGATGACTAAAAATACCAGAATTACAACTAAAATACCTGAATTACAACTTTTTTGCTGAAATCTTGCATATTACTAACTTTCTGAATTTATCGAAAACAGTTTTCTAGTGAAATAAACTGATACAAATTTTCTCAAACATTTTTATTAAACACAAAGTTTTAAACTGGGATAACTGCTTAATACCGTGTATTGCCTCCCATAGCAATTCTAATTGCTTCTAATCTACGTGGCATCAGGTTTCGTATCTTTTCCATTGGTATATGATCCCATTCTTCTACTAATGCATCTGCCATTTCTGCAAGACTTTCCGGATACCTCTCGCGAGAACGTACCCTTCTTCCTAATTCATCCCACAAATGTTCTATCGGGTTCATGTCGGGGGCTTCTCGCAGGTCACTGTAATGTGGTGGTACCCGCAGCTTCTAAGAAGTTTCGCAATAATGCTGCGGTGTGTGGTCGGGCATTATCCTGCATCAATACAAAATGATTGCCCACTAACTCTGCATGGGGTAAGACATACTGTTGTATAATGCCGATGTAGATTTGGGCTGTCAACGACTACCTTACCGGAAAAACATGAAGGGGTGTCTTTCCATTCATTGAAATACCTCCCCACACCATAACCGACCCACCATTAAAATTTTCGCTTCCTATCATCAAATTTTGACTAAACCCTTCACCAGTCCTCCTCCAGATTCTTTTTCTTCCATCCACCATGTTTAGGCAAAACCTTGACTCATCCGTAAACAAGACATTCGACCATTCAGGAATATTCCATTCTCCATAATTTTGAACAAAATTTCTTCTAGCAGCACGATGTTCGGGCGATAACTTAGGACCTTTTGCAGGTCTCCTAGCTTTTAAATTAACTTCTTTAAGACGTCTACATACCGTCTGCTTACTCACTGCAACACCACGAATTTGGCGAAGATCTTGCTGAACATTTACCGCAGTATATGATCGATTCCGTAAAATTCGCAACCGTAAGAAGCGATCATCTCTTGGAGAAGTTTTTCGAGGGCGACCGGAACTCACCCTTCGAGCAGTACTTCCTGTTTGTTCGTACCTACTTGCGGATCGCTCTACGAGCAGTTGCTTCATGAACTCCCACTGCACGAGCGGCGTAACGTTTACTACGTCCATCGTTTACTAAAGCAACTAATTTTGCTGGAGGAGGACTGGTGGAGGGTTTAGTCAAAATTTGATGATAGGAAGCGAAAATTTTAATGGTGGGTCGGTTATGGTGTGGGGAGGTATTTCAATGAATGGAAAGACACCCCTTCATGTTTTTCCGGTAAGGTAGTCGTTGACAGCCCAAATCTACATCGGCATTATACAACAGTATGTCTTACCCCATGCAGAGTTAGTGGTCAATAATTTTGTATTGATGCAGGATAATGCCCGACCACACACCGCAGCATTAGTGCGAAACTTCTTAGAAGCTGCGGGTACCACCACATTACAGTGACCTGCGAGAAGCCCCGACATGAACCCGATAGAACATTTGTGGGATGAATTAGGAAGAAGGGTACGTTCTCGCGAGAGGTATCCGGAAAGTCTTGCAGATGCATTAGTAGAAGAATGGGATCGTATACCAATGGAAAAGATACGAAACCTGATTTCCAGTATGCCGCGTAGATTAGAAGCACTTAGAATTGCTAGGGGAGGCAATACATGGTATTAAGCAGTTATCCCAGTTTAAAATTTTGTGTTTAATAAAAATGTTTGAAAAAATTTGTATCAGTTTATTTCACTAGAAAACTGTTTTCGATAAATTCAGAAAGTTAGTAATATGCAAGATTTCAGCAGAAAAGCTGTAATTGAGGTATTTTTAGAGATAAATCAATGAATAAAAAAAGAAGACTCTCGTAAAAGAAGGATCTTTAATATAGGGTGTAAGCACTTCTTATATCATTACTTGATTAACACACAGGGTGAGCCAAAAATTGAGAAAATTTCATGGTTCCAGTTTTTCCACTACCATCAAGGAAGCTTTGAAAAAAATTCCATCCCTTTAATTTTTTTTTAAAGACAATTGAATTAATTACCTACCAACAAATTGAAAAAAGTCAAAAATCGCACAGTGGTGTTTTTTTTTTTTTTTAAATTATAGGTCAAAATCAAGTGCGTCACTTTTTTTGGAACTGAGTGTATTTGCTTGTCTGACATCCCGATGTAATAGGGAATTCTCATGAGAAATAAATATGGCTTATTTTGTTTTTATTGTGCACATTTTTCTGTAAAATATTGAATATGAGCAGTTTTGTATTTAATTTATGGATATTATAGTCGTCATACAATTATGCTTAGGATTAGGGGGAAGAGAGTGGATACCGCGCATCCTATAGGCGCACTGATTCGATTCTGTTACCACGCGGCCATTGTTTATGTGGCAGACAAAGCAAATGCAGTGTTTGTTATTTTTCGTGTATTTTCCAGTGAAAATCAGCAGTGAATTGAACAATAGTGAATTTCAAGATGGTGAATTGTTCAGCGTATGGATTTAAAAGTCGCAGCGTGAAAAAGGAAGCAGGATATTTCTGTATTATTAAAACCTTTTAAAAAAAATCCTGTCTTGTCATGTTTTATATTATATATCAAATTGTCTCGAAAAATAAATAAAAATGCAGAAAACTATTTAAATAGCACCTCATAAGGTATTTTTATTAATCTGTAAAATTAAATTTCTTATTATTATTACCGTAAAATAGAAATAAATCGAAAATTGATAATTATCAGCGATGTGGCAGGTGGTAACAAATGCCCTTGAGTTGTTATAGGCATCCACTCTCTTCCCTAATCTAAGCGATTATGTCAGAATAAAAGGTTTTTCGGACATCTTTCGTCGGAAAACGGATCGATGAAACTCCAGCTTAACGGCCGCTTCCAGTGACGTCAAATGTCCGTTAACTAAGGTTAAGGGTAGTTTACACTGGATCGTAAATCCACGGTCCACACTTTCATGATTCACTCTTGAGTCGTGGAACGATTGGTCCACGATCAGCTCACGTCACGCCACGGCTGATATTGAACCACCATAAACGGGTATAGAGAGGGAAAATTGTCTGCGCTTTTCTAAATCCTGTATCAACCATGATGAACTATTTGAAACACAAAATGTCACAATATGGCACTAATGGCCGTTTCCACCAACCATTTTTAAATACGGAAACACCACTTAGCCCGGAATTACAGAAGTTCTGCAACACCAAGATACAAATGCAGGACCTGCAAGTCTGACTTCTCGTATTACAGAAGCAAAATGCATTTGCAAGTCGCCTGTAAATTTGCGCATGGTAAAACAATCCCGCAAGTCCTTGCAATCTCTTTGACAACTTTGACATTTAAAACTGGTAAATCATTAGCGCCCAAACACTTTTTTCCGATAAATATGACGAAATTGCAGGATTTTTCTACGATTCTTTCTGACAGTTTGCAAAGTATCAGAGGCTCTTGAGAGAACAGACCTTAACGTTGTTTACAGACAGTTGACGTCACAATTTCCACCATCTTGAAGTTAATCTAGTCTGGGAGACGACCGCATTTTTCCTACCCCGATCGAGTTATTTGTCGACACTATTATCAATACATAGTATTATGTGCATCTATTAACCAGTATTCCTGCCTAAGAGCAAATGCTGCCGGAAATATCTTTTAACAAATTCGAAAAAACGTAACACCACCCCCATCGAGTTATGCCCTAAGTAGGGTATCAGATTAAAGGTCTCGATGTCCTCTATCTAAAAAGTCGATCCTGCCTCGTGCGAACTTGCCGGAAAAGGTGGCAGGGCAGCTTATTGGGGCAAGGGCCCGCGGTTTCAACTTTGACACCTATCAAGTTTTGCACTGAATGATGTGTCAAATTGAAGGTGTCAATAAGTTGATTTAAGGTCTGTTTCTGCAGAAATCACAAACCTGTCAGAGCGAATTTCATTGGTTTGAAACAGTCAGGAAACTAGTTCCAACCAATGAAATTCACTCCTTCTGGTTTGGGATTTCTGTGCGAAGAGACCTTAAATCAACTTATTGACACATTTAATTTGACACATCATTCAGTGCAAAACTTGATAGGTGTCAAAGCTGAGACCGCGGGCCCTTGCCCCAATAAGCTGCCCTGCCACCTTTTCCGGCAACTTCTCACGAGGCAGGATCGACTTTTCAGATAAAGGACATCGAGACCTTTAATCTGATACCCTATTTAGGGCATAACTCGATGGGGGTAGTGTTACGTTTTTTTCAATTTGTTAAAAGATATTTCCGGCAGCATTTGCTCTCAGGCAGGAATACTGGTTAATAGATGCACATATTACTATGTATTGATAATAGTGTCGACACATAACTCGATCGGGGTAGGAAAAATGCGGTCGTCTCCCTAACTAATCGTTTTCGCGCCAACGAAAATAATTTGAAATTTAAAATCTTTTTTTAATTTTAATGAGGACATAAAACAAAACAAAAAACATATACATTTTATATTTGAAAACATAAGCAACTAGCTGACCCGGCGAACTTCGTACCGCCTCTGAATTATTAAATACCTATTAAATGTTGTGTGAACATATCTATTAGCTGAATTAAATTCAGTTTTTTTTTGATGGTGAATTTGGCTTTGGTTGAAAAAAATTAATGCTTACTCTCTGGATCAGAAGTCACCTAAAATTAAAATTTTACATCAACCCTTTTTAGGCAGCTTGTGGGCATTATTCTTGTAAAGTGTACCATCAAATAAATAAACTCAGGCACAGGAATGTTCAAAGAATGTAAGGAAAACAAAAAAATCTCCAGCGCAGCCTTGTTTCACTCTATCTGCACTGCACTACTCCATCTGTTCTACTCTATTTGCACTATTCTATCTGATCTACTCTTTCTGCACCACTCTATCTGATCGGAATAGTAGCATTGTTCTACTGGATCTGCAATGAAATTACCGCGCAACGGCGAGCTTCGTTCTAGGTATCAGAGATAGCGCCGTATACAAAATAGTTTGCAATGAAAATGTGGCGGTAAACTTGGTATCGGTTATAAGAGATGGCGCCGTATGCGGTCTTAGTGAATTTTTTTCATAAATAAGTAAAATAGGTAATTTTGTTTTTTGTCTTTTTTTGGATTTTTTCGATTTATTATGTTAGTATGGACAAAGACAAATCCAATAAAGCAAGAATCATAAAAATCAGTCCAGCTGTTCTCGAGTTATAAGTGCTAGAACCAACACAACTGTGTTTTATATATATAGATAATAATAGGGTTGCCAGACCTCCTATTTTCAATATGAGACTTATATACTTTTACTGTTTCTCATATCTCATATTAGCATGTTTAATATGAGACTATTTCTCATATATTTTCCTCAAAAAAAAAGAAACCATGTATATTACTATTATCACTACCGTACGTACTTACACGTGATAGGCCGGGAGTGTCATGCGTCCTTCAAAACCAGTTTGAAACAGTCAATGGAAACACCATTGCCCATTTCAAACCTGTTTTGAACCAATGTCAAAAAAGGGGACGCGAAAAAACGGCTTAGATGTTTTTTTAGTGTTTCAATTCAAATTAAAAATACTATACGACGGAGCTCCTATTGGCTGAAAAAAAACTTTTTTCTGACGTCGGACAAAGTTAAAATAATAACAAAACGATTTTGGGTCAGGGAATTGTTTAAACATCAAAAAACTCAAGGTGTTGTCCACGACTTGTTACAAGCAATGAACTATAGCTAGGGTTCCCATACGTCCGGATTTACCCGGACATGTTTGAGTTTTTAGGGTGTCCGGGGAAGTCCGGCCGGAATTCGGAAGAATGTCCGGAAAACTCGGAGATCGTGAAAACACTCATACTCAGTTTATGCACTATTCAAAAGACGTAAAATTTGACTTCACGCACTAGTACGTGAAATAGTAGTGAAGTAATGTCAATGACAAATGTTGACACTGTCATTTTTTCCTAATAAATTACTTCACTTTACGCACTAGTGTGTAAAGTATTTGTATATTTATTGGTTTAGGTACACATATTTTATTGGTAGTGGAAATTTTTTTGTATATGCAATACGAGTGTAAAGTGAACTTTTTTTCACGAATGTGGATTTTAACACGTTGAAGGACAGAGACGCAGATCAGCGTCATTTCCTGAAGTTGTTATGTCACGCAACGCTGATATGCGTCTTCATATCGATGGTGAAATGAAACGACACCGTTCAGCATTTGTATATCTAAAAAAAATATATCATACAATTTAACGTAAATTCAATCGCCACCGCCAGTGTCACAATACCTTCAAATATCAGTGCCGTACTGTCACATTTGAAATTTATTCCCAGACATTCCCAGACATTTTTGCATAAATTGGTATCTTACAGAAATGTTCACTGTGCTTCAACGTGTTAACGCACGAGCCTTGAAAAAAGGTTCACTTTACACACTTGTTGCATAAATAGCTATTTGGGCGAAGTCCGGATTTTGTCCGGATTTCTTGATTCCTTTGTCCTGAATTCCGAAAAACCATTATGGAAACCCTAACTATAGCCAAAAACTGGAATGCGCACACATTGCCATATCTGCCAAAAAAATGAAGCCATGAAAGACAGATGCCACAAAGGGGAATGTTGTTTTTTTCTGTTGCTTGCTGACATATGACGTTTTCGAAAGTTTTGTCATATTTACCACAGAACATATCACCTCTAGAAAAGTATCTGCCATGTTACCTACCGGTTATACAGTGACTTTATTACCACAGTGGCGACAATTGCGGTCTCATTTTTGATTGGTTCAAAAATCCCATATGTTTATATTGAAAATGCCGCCATCTTGTTCCCAACCTCTTGTTACTTTTAAATATGAATATATAGGATTTAGGTGAACATCCATCATAAAACATGGAAAACAACGTAATTGATGAACCTAATAATGGTCATCAAATATGCCGATTTTAATTTTTTATGATAGATGTCTATTTAAATCTTATATATTAATATTTGAAAGTAACAGGAGGTTGGGAACAAGATGGCGGCGGGAACTCTATTGTCGCCACTGTATGTAAAGGTTTATTTAGCCACTGTAACCGGTTATGAATTAGAGCGCCATCGTTGACTGAAAACCCAACTAATCGAGCATTCTTGACAAAAAGGCGAATCGATTTTTTTGAATTAGTTTTTAAATAATTTTTCCTTCTCCTCCCTACAAAAATACATTTTTTTTACCTTGAATAGGCAAGCGAAAGTGTAGCATACTAGTCATCACTTTCGCTTTCGTTTGCCTATTCAAGATTAAAAAAAATTGCATTTTCGGGAGAAGAATGAAAAGTTTGATACATTACACGTTGCAAAAGTTCTTTTAGGTGCTCGGAGGTGTTCAAATATTTGAATTTTGAATTTGAATTTGCTTTGAATATACCTCGCACCTAAAAGTACGCTTTTGCAGCTTGGAATGTAAATAACTATTTTATGTACAGGATGTATTTGGCTTGCTGACTACTTTTAGCTCTTTTCGCATTTTTTTTCTTGCAAAATGTGACTGAAAAAAAGTTGTCAATCTCAAACATTTTGCAAAAACAGTTTAAAAAGTTAGCAAGCCAAACGCAGCTGTTGGCAGAAACAAAACAATCAATGTAATGCAAATAATGGTTTATTGAATTAAAAAAGTTCAAACACGATAAAGAAACATAATAAAATTATAAATAGAGAAAGGAAAACAATAAAAACTATTGGTAAAAAATATTGAGATTTAAGAGGGTCTGCCTGATTTTTGACATAGGAGTCTTTTAGTAGTTTTTCTAAATTAATAAAGGTGGAGTTAAAGTTAAAGCACAGCTTCATATTTCCACAAAATAATAAAACAGAATACAAGGCACGATAATTTAAGGGATAACTAAACTTATAATACCTAATTACTATCTTACATTACATTACAAATATTAGTTTTTTTCTTTCCTGGGATTCAGTCGTGTATTAAAACAAAATATTGTCACAACTTCCCGCTTTACGGGGGTGACATGGGGGGTTTGTAGTTTTGGGAGTTGATGGAGAGAAACTCGCTCAGGTTATATAAAAATATAGATATATATTTTCCCGAATATGCCCTTAC
This sequence comes from Ceutorhynchus assimilis, assembly GCA_917834065.1. Taxonomy (NCBI): domain Eukaryota; kingdom Metazoa; phylum Arthropoda; class Insecta; order Coleoptera; family Curculionidae; genus Ceutorhynchus; species Ceutorhynchus assimilis. Next base: position 35,149,875 of record OU892283.1, on the reverse strand, counting down.
ATGTACGCTAATCCTATGAGATGCATGACCCTTCGAACACTGGGCTCTTTATAGGGAGCCACACGTCAGCGCTGCTTGGGGGACTGTAGATTAGTTTATCGTCACTCCTATGCCTTGTCCAGAGGGGTTTTCCCAACGAGGGGCAATTGCACTGGACAACGCTAAGGCTGAAGATACCCAGAGGGGCTTTCCCAACGAGAAGTACTTGCACTGGGGAGACTTAATTCCAGAGGGGCTTTTCCAACGAGAAGTACTTGCACTGGTTTAAGTCTGCCTTTGCTGCGGCTTGCAGCGCAATTTATATCAATTTATTGCTGAATTGCAATAAACATTCGATCGAATCGGCAATTAAATTAATAAGGTTAAATACCGGGTCCTCCTTTCCTAAGCAGCTAGTTGACAAGATCCCAGGAAGTCACAGGAAAGAGAAATGGTATAGTATGATATATAAGTGTATAAGAGGGCCTTAAAAGCATGCGCGACATATTTCAAAACACGACGCGCAGCGGAGTATTTTTTGTGACACCCAGGACATAATATTTAATATTTTTTTGTAATGCATTTTTTCTGTTGTTTTTTGAAAGCACTTAATTTTATGGGGTCTATCAAATTTCTATTAGAGTTAGTTCTCATATATCGAACAAATTTTTCATCTTTCCCTCTTATCACAAGATTTATCCTTCTACACCAAAAAAACATCTTATAATTATTTTTAAAAATATTTTATGAGTATTATTATGCTCGATACAGTTAATTATCGAGAAATGTAATTCTGTACACAGAATATTCTCCAAAACTACTGCTAAAGTGGTAATGTGACACCATCGTGGAATCAAATAAAATAATCTGGATATAGACTGGCATACCAAAAAGCTAAAGCATGTACCAGGTACATTTAACTTGCATTTCTCATACTGACGAGCTTGGATAAAGTCAAGGTCTAGCATTTGATCTCTAGATGCCATGTTCTTTCGACAAATTTCACAAGTAATTTTTTTATTTATTTTTTTTAGGATAAATCCTGCTATATAATTAAGAGTGCACCTTGCAATTTTTAACCTTCTAGACACCGGGGGAATGCTTTTCAGGTCTGGACTTAGACGTTCTGCATTTTCCAATGCAGTAGCTTCTAAATCCTCGCCTAACACAAAATGTTTAAAATTCTCCAAGGGCCCCTCACCTTCATCGTCCTCACAATTGGCTCCTGGTGAATGTTTTGACATGAAATTATTTGTAAGTAAAGCTTTAAATGATGTGATAAAGTGAGGGACACTTGGATTATTTTCCCTACCGCTATATGCTCTTATACAACAGAAAAAAATTTCCAGGGCATCTTGTTGAATCACCCTTGTTAGTATGAACCTTTTTGGGTAAATTTTCAACAATTTTTGGGTTAAATATATAAAACCCCTAAGCGTGCTAATTAAATTAACAATGGAAGGCACAACGACAAATTCTTTTGCCTTACCTTTTTGGTTTGATTTATTTATTTTTTCCTCATGGGGTTTAAATTTCATTTGCTCCAAGATTTTGATGGCGCCATACCAAAAAGAAATATGTCCTGAATCAGATGTCACAGCACTTTTGAGAGGCTTTCCTGGTTGGCCAAACTTTTTGCTTGAATTGAGGCTATCAAAAAGTTTGTCCAAAAAAAGAATTAAATTGGCTGTACCTTCTGCTTCGTTGTCAAGCTTTACTTGTGATTCTGTGAGAAAAAAAAAACATATTATTATTATTATATTTATTTTTACGACTGCCTCTGAAAATGGAGTTTTACACACGCTAGGCAACCTCTGAGAATAGAGTATTTCGCACAATTCCTGATGTTGATTTATTTTCTAATGAAAAAAATTTCATATTTTGTTGTTTTATTTCGCAGTTATAGGAAAAACATTGTAAAAAACTCGTTTGAAAACTTTTTTTCACACTCGCTCGACTTTGTGGAACTCGCCTACAGCTGGGTCCAACAAATTGTCTCTTAAAAATCGTTTTAAAAACTTGTTGTTTGAATAACTATTTCAGTTTCGTAATTTAGGATTAATGTAAAAACAAAGAACAGATAGTGTGATCGAGTTGGTGCGCCTACTTACTCCAACTGATAATTTTTTTCATCAAGGATCCAACTTGGTGACTGAACACTTGAGTACAACAACTCACTCGCATTTTTTTAATTTTTCCTTGAATCACGTGATTGTCTGTGAGCTTAGGACAAATTCTCACATCCTGATCTTCAGTGTCCAAAAAGTAAAATTGCTCAATGTGGGACCATTTAGCAATATAGTTGTTCCCCTCCATTTTAAAGTATAAGTCCTTATTTAATAAATTATTTCTTATCCCTTTGAATAAGTGGGGTGTATCAAATAATGGAATTATCTCCTCCTCATCCACTAAAAAAACATTAAAAACTTTAAATTCTTTCTTATTTTCAATACAATGCTCTTTTGTCTCATTGAGAAGTTGGTTAATAGCAGATTGGTTGGGCGCTCCCTGGTCGCAGACAGTTGCTAAAATTTTGAGACCAATTCTGGAACATTCTCTGATAATTTTCTTGATAAATACTTTCAATGTGGATGATTTTGTAGGTCCCTCGTTAAATGTGAAACAGATTGGCTGTTTCCATTGACGAAATATACCCTTAATCATAAAAACATTTGCATGGTCTGCTATTTTAGGCATTCTACTGCTACCTAAATCTGTGACTCCTTTAATTTGATCTTCTCTGCTATCATAGCTCAATGAAGATCCAAGTGCTATTTCATCAAACAGTAATACAGCATATCGATCTATAGATTTCATTCTTTGTACTGTCTTTTCTATACTATCAAACAGATGTTGACTAATACCAGTTTTAAGAGGAATCTTATTTAGCACCTTCATTAAGGTCTGTTTGGATGGTAGAGTAAAGATTTTGGACAGCAGCCTATACCCTCTTGCACTAGCTTTCAATATGGTCAAAGCTAAGAGCTTTTCATCTATGGAAAATCGCCTTGCCTTGGGCTTCTGCCGTTGCGTCCTTACTTGGGACAATATAAAATTATAAGTATATATATTTACATGGCTCATCAAATTTTGAAAATTTGTTGATTCAGCAAGCTGCTGGGCTGCAGTAAGTTTTTCCCTAAAAGAAGTCATCCTTTTGCTTAACCGCCCTAGCTTGTTGCTGGATTCCACCACTTTTTTGTAAAGGAGCTTAGCCCTGGGAGTAAGACACTTTTGTCTTGTGACGCCAAATTGCTTCAAAATAGATCCTTTCTTGCGATCTAAGAGTGTGAATTATGTAATTAAAAATACAATAAATAACAAATATTTGGGAAATGAAACTCACAGCTTCCAGTTACATTTAAACGGGCCGATGGGGGGTGAGTCGCTGAAAAGAGTGGTGTGGGATCTATTTTGAATGTGGTTTCACACACATTTTCATCGGAAAATTGACCAGTTCTACAGAAACTCGAGGTGCTTGGCACTTGTTCCTGAGGTGATTGTTGGCCATACTGCTCTAAAACAATATCTGAAGATTTTTCCATTATAGGACAATCCAGCCTTGGTTTTTTTTTATGATTTGAGAATCATCATTTTGATATGAAGCTAAAAAAGAAAAGTCGATATTTAATTGAAAGTGTTTTCCAATTCCTAAAATACTAGTCTATTTTATTGCAGCTGATAGCACAAATCCTTGGCTAAAGCCAACCAATTTTTGGAAGGTGGAGGATCTTATCAGGTCCCCAGTATCAAGTACCATTTTTATTATTCATATGTAAGATTGGAAGGGCATCATCTGAAATCCCTTTTCTACAGCCATGTAAAAAAGTTTCTGCTGGAAAATGTCTCGCACATATACGGAATTTTTTATGTATTTCGTCACTACGATTAGCTAAGGAAGGATTGTTGATATTTGCGATCCATTTTTCAATGATTGCCATATTAAGTACATTTCTCGGATTTGGAAAACGAAAACGACTGCTATATTTATCTTCACAATTTGGAACGCAACACTTCAATTTTACTTTGGACGGTTTCTTTTTACCAAACATAAGAGACATTTTAACGCAAAATAAATACGAATACTAAATACAAATAAGAACGAAACGATACAAACGACTAAATACAAAAAAAATACGTACAGAAATGAGGGTTTTTTTCAACGGACTTTAACGCTTTTAAAATTCAAATTTTGAATTTTTGAATTTCAAAATGACAAATGCGATACGACAAAACCAACCAACACAAATCACTGTCAACAGAAACCTGCAAATTTCTTTTATCTCCCGACAGTGTCGCCATCGTTGACTGAAAACCTAACTAAAAACATTCATCGCGAGTCTCCCATTTGAGACATTTTTCTATAGGTGATATGTTCTGTGATATTTACCTTCACAGGTTTCATCAATTGGAATACGTGTTGGAAGCAATTTCCGCCATATAACTTAATGACTGCGACAAAAACAGGTATCCCCTCCGCAGCAGCGGCACTAGGCTTCACGTTCGTCAATATGTGTTCGCATTAGGCAATTCAATCCATCTGTCAAAACGAAAAATTCAATATGGCGTGGCGGCCAGCAAGTTTGTTTTGAATATGTGTTTTCATGTATATTTTAAATTATTTTGCTTCGAGCTTTGCTTGCAGCTTTGATTTTGATTATTCAATAAAATATTTGTTTACTAGGTACGTAAACTATTAAGTCGGGCAGAAACTAGACATTTTTTGTGTTTTTTGGTCCATGTGTGGCCTCCACGCCATCTTGAATGTCACGTGGTTTGAATTGCCTAATTCCAGTCTTTGGTTATAGTTCATTGGTTACAAGAAATGAGACTGACGGATCAGGAGGCGTATCTAACTACCTAAAAGGATGTCCAGCAATACATTCCAAAATCTGCTAAAAATCATGGCTAATTGTCAAGATAGGAGCTTTTTCGGATTTGGTAATTTTGCAGTACCTACATAAAATATTCTCATATATTATTATCCAATCTCATATGGTTTTATACAGGGTCTCCTATTTTTAAAACTCAAGTATCTGGCAACCCTAGATAATAATGATAACAAAATTATCCTCCATTTATTGAATAATTCATTTATTACAAAAAATGTGATAAATGAAGAACCGCTCGACCGATTTTGTGCAAACTTCAGATAAACCATCTAATAAATAGTCCGAACAAAGCCTAAACATTTGGTTTGGCTAGGTGAGCCCGTTCTTGAGTTATAAAATTACAACGAAAAGTGGCATTCATTTTTATATATATAGATAAGAAAAAAAAATACTTTGAAAAATGTGATTGTTCCCTATTGGGAATAGAGAACTATTTTTTTTTGTATGTATGTATTCACGTCAGTAAGTCAGTCATATGTCATACTACTCTTTTTATCAACTTAACTTACAAATTAACTTCAACTTTATAATAAGTTCTACCGCTAAAATAATCCCACAGAATTATACAATTTTGAATCTGAAGTAATGATAAGAGATGGTAAGAGAAAAAAGGTAAGCAAACAGAATCGAATCATTTTTTTCTTAAGTACCGTTTCCTTGCAAACAAAAAAACAGTAGGTAGTTAATAAGAATTTTAAGACTCTCAGTCAAAATATATTGGACACTCTTGGTGCAGTCTCCTCAAGTCCGAAACGATAATCACGGCATGCATGGCAAAAAAATTAATAATTTAATCACATCAATCCAGATCATAACCTACTCTTCTTCTGTTTCACTTTAATAACCCCTCATAATCCCGTCCTCAAAAGTGACTCGACTGTCTGTAATTTAATACAAAACCACTCGCTCATTACGCGTAATGTTTATCTCCTCGGAAAAAAAATGTAATAAACAAAACCGGGTAATAAGAACCACCGTCGGGTAATTTGTCTCGGAAATTCAAACTTTAAAGACGTTTAAAAGCGACCAATTTACAAGCAAATCGGTGCAAACCCCATTACGGACCTAAATTAATTTAAAATAATTGAATTTTTTACCTTGTTTATGGCGTGGCAAAAACGCTGGGCAAACTATGCGATTAAGGCTAATTGTAGTATCCTAATGATTACAAATTAGGGTCGTTATTTCATATAACTCATAATAAAAATTGATTTCGAGATGATTTTTAATGGGTTTTAATACAGATTAAATTTCATTCTGTTCATTCATGTGCGAATTCAGCACAACTTTTCATATTCAATGAAATTTTTGAAGTTTTGTAATGTTTACTTGAGACACTTTGGAAAGATACCTTTTATACTGTTTCGATAACTTCAAGTGATTTTTCCAAGTGGGTCTTTATAACAACTTCTGCTGCCAACTACAAAGTTGCACTTGACGATGTCAAATTATTGCTTCAGCCTGATGAAACCAGTTAATGAGTACGAAACGTCTAGTCACAAGTCTTAACATTTTCTTGATTATTTCAACTTTCAAACTATCAAATACTTCTCGACTGGTTTTAGATTAGGTTTAGTCAAGATATCCAGCCAATTGATCAGTACTTTAAAAATGTTTCAATTCAATGGTGTTATCAACGTGCTCTTGCATAAACTTCCTTGGTACCTAATACTTATCTTAATAATTTTCGTTCCTTTCGTAATTTTTTCTTTATGTGAATTCTTAAGCAAATGTATGGTATGAAATTTACTGGTTGGATTTCCTGGGTCAAATCAGATTCGTTCAGTATGTATACTGCGTATATAAATATTCCACTTGAAATATTCCCCAATAGATTTAGGTTATATAAGTTATTTCAAATTTCTACTCCATTTAATTCAATATTTTAATCATATCATTTTCAATAGTTCCTGCAAGAAATCCTTCATCCACAAATTAACTGAAAATCATGCTTTTGTTATTATTATAATATATACATAAGGATCATCATCAGAATCATAGTGAATTCATTCATCTTCGAAAGTATCGAAAACTTACCATTACAATTTCTAGAAACTTACTTAAGTCCATAAAGATTCCTATTCAATTCACATACACGTCCAGTTTTGTCATCAAATCCTTTAGGTTAATTGATACATAAAAATATCCGCTTCCAAATCCTCATTTAAAAACACTTTACATTGAAAATCATTAATTTCAATTTCTTTGAAGCTGGAGGACGGAGAATTATTCTAATCAACAACATGACCAAAGACAAGAAAAACAAGAAAGAAGGCCGAAGACAGAAACAAAAGGACCGGCTTGCATCACTTCTACAATAACAAGAAGTTCAAAGACAGAAAGAAAAACAAGAAGAAGAAGAAGACAGAAACAACCGGAACGGCTTGCAACATGTTTACAACAACAAGAAGCCCAAAGACAAAAAGAAAAACAAGAAGAAGAAGACCCAAACTAGACTCAAGAAAATTCTGGAAGTGCAAGTCAATAAATTCACGAATACAAGTAGTACGTGAAGAAGTTGGGAGTGCTTATCAGAAAGTTGAAGGTTCATCTGGAAATTGGAATTGTGAATTGGTGACTACGAATTAAAATCAGTGTATGTCACAGCCTCGCCTGCACCTGGTGTCAAAGTTAAGCCACCACCACAGGACGGACAGACTGTTGCAATAATGGCTAAAACTTTGAACATGGCTACAGGCTTGATTGTAGCAATATAATGGTCCTGCCTTAGACTTATCAGAGACTCTTCCGCCTGCTTCCCAACAAAACTATGGTGCGCTTGTCGATGCGTCGTTATGATCATGTAGACCAACATCGAAGGTAGCTTTACCAGGTACAACTAAGAACAAAGGAACAAAATTAGAGATATGAATGTATAGAGATTGCTGCTCATAGCCAAACCATCGAATAGCAGTGAAGCTCTAATAAAAGCCCTAAAAATCGATGCTGCCTATAAGATTTCCGAAGCAAAGCTGTGTCGATTCGTGAAGAAAAAAAGCCATTGGGAGAAATTACCGCCACCATAATGGAGGAATTTCTAAAAGAATTACAGAAAGCTGTTATCAGAGTGTATGGTTGAGATCTCGCATTCCTTTCGATCATAGACGCCGGAACTTCAAAATTACTGTGGGGGCTCGGGGTTCAAAAACATACAAGTAAAATTATAGACAGGACCAGTAGGCAACTAGATATAGGGAGTGAACTCTGCGCCTACCCGTAGGTGCCGTTTGTTTCATTGATTGTGTTCCTACCGTATATGTATAACGCTGGTCGGTGAAACATTAGGGTAGGTCCCCAATTGCCACATGATATAACGCTTCAAAAATAATTTCATAGTGTGTACAGAAGGATTTACAATAGGTTGTTGTCTAGAATGAAGCAGATTTCAAACATCCACAAGTTTAACGCCCAAATAAGAGAGATGTTGGGTACCAGGTGTCAAGTTACCACCCCTTGTAACTGTTTTATGTACACGATTGAAAATAAAAAAGTTACAGGGTTACAAGTTACTTTATAACTTGACACCCTGTACTAATAAATCCCGGGGGAGCCCGGCCGAATTCTGAGAATGCAATTGTCTGCGCACAATTCGGAGAATTCCATTTCAGTAGTAGTATTATAATAAGTGGAAGTCAGTTTGAATTCGAGATTTGTTGTGTATACTTTTGAATAAGTGATAAGTGAATTTTATGAAATTCAATACTTTCAATACACACAAAATAACTGATTTTCTAACTTTTTGTTTTCGCTGGCCTCCTGATGACTTGTTTGCTGACTTCCTGACTTGCTAAGTTCCTGACTTGTTAGAATCTACAATGTCTTACTTAGCTACCCTGTGTCCATAACCTGATGCTAATTAAATTATATCAGTGAATGTAAGATTGTGGATGATCCAGCTTACTTGGCAAAGACTTAAGAGCCTACTCAAATGAGGGTATAAATAAGGAGCCTTTTCTAGACTTTCACATACTGACTAAACATTCTTTGACAATAGATCAGACTATTATAGTTCAATTACACAAGACACACAAACGATATTATTATTACAAAGACAAAAATCTTCTGCAGCATGATAATGACATGCATGTCAAGACAAGTTTAAAAAACAGTTGTAGGTATGACATATATCTGAAGTAATTGACGTACTGACGTGAATACAGTCACAAGTCTCGACATTTTGGTATTTTACTTGGCTAATTATTAAAATAATTACATCTTAACAGCTAGCAAACTGTAGTTGATCTCGCCGTATTTTTTCTTTTAGAAAATACAATTGTTCTGCAATTTCTGCCAATATTGATTTATACTTTTGAACAGGTATGATGGTAACTAATGTCTGAATTTTGACATAGATTTTCTGTTGTGCATATATTTTCTTTCTATTTGCCTTTATAGACATGGCTGATGGCTGTTATACCATCAGACAAAATTTCTGGTTTTTTTTTTGGCTGTTTCAAGACTTCCAAATTAGGACACTTCCGTATGTTTAAATTAGGTTAAAGATGTTCGCATTAATTTTTAACGCAGGTCAGTATAAGAGCGCTAATTGTAAATTGGTGTAGGCCCTTTGATGATAATCGGGGATTAGCATATACCCGGAAATGCGTTTGCTCCATATCCGGGAACCGGGCACACGTGCATTTTTTTTAGTAGGTTGGTATATTAATTAAATTTTGGTATACTTACCTAATTGAGAATAAACGTTACATATTAGGTAGAACTTATAATAAAATTACGTAGAAATTATTTTTTAGCTGATCTTTCTTCGAAACCAGCTAACTAGGAACATTATGGACTATGGTTGGATGATTTGCTAGTTTGTTGTATAACTGTAAGTTTCTCTCATTTACCCTCATTAGAACTTGGATGTCAAGGCAACAAAACCGATATACCTATACGAAATTCGATTTCAAATTTAACTCAATCAAGCCAATTTTCATCGAAATACGATTTCATAATTTAGATAGGTAGTTTTGAAGATTTTTCGATTATTGTGAAGCTTGCTGAAAAACTGTAAATGTATTCCACTTTTAAAGTTTTGAGAGTTTACTTTAAAGACCCTCTAAAGCAGACTTTTAGATACTTTGGAAAATGTTATGAATAATTGGAAAGAAATTTTGAACCTTGCTTCTGAATAATTTAAAAAGTGGCTTCAGCCTAGACTTTAAGATACTTTATGGGACAATAATTTGGATAAGTACTTCATAAGCTGAACATGGTAAACGCCAATTTTGAACTTGTTTTAAAAACTGAACATTGATTTAGAGGACATGACATGACTCTAAAGAATTTGAAATAGAACTGGTGGTGGAAGAGAAATGGAAAATGATTATGGATCTAGAATATAAATATGGATCTGGATAGAAGTAGGATAGGTTCAATGAACATCAAGAATTTACTGAGGTACCTTTTATTTCTGGATCAGATGGGTTTATGTTATATGAATAATTTAAACGCACTCAACCAATATTACAGGAATAGTTGTTTGCTTGAAAATCTAGCAATAAAACTACACCGATATTATTTCTACTATACAAAATATTCATGATGTTTGTCTGGTCCTGGTCAAGAGTCAAACGAAACTTTTGATCAAACAAAACATGATATTATATGTGATGGAAATGTTAAAAAGCAAGTAAACGTGACTTATTAATTATATGCATTAATCTGTATATTTCATTGTTATCTGACATAAAATCCCTTTTTCTACAACACATTATGGCATTATTAGCCACCCAATCCCAACCCCAAACAAAATCCAATCAAAATTTCAATTTCATAATCAAGGCAATGATTCTGCTATTATTTCCAAAACCCCGTAGCACCAGACTTTCTCGCCGTACCATATTTCCACCCCGCGCAAGTAATAAAAATCTAAAAATTAAATTGATGAACCTTTTTTTCGGGAGGGGTTCCCAAGCAAGCGTGACGTTTTCACCCATCATAGCAGGGATGGCACACGCCGGCCATATGCCGTCCTTGACATGACACACACTCGCAATTTTACGCACCCGTGAATCTCCCGAATCATTGTTCTTCGTTTTGACGCGTACCGCTTTATATACGATTCGAATTAGAGAGGGCTAAAACCTGTGGTGAAATGGGCCATTGCGTCTCTTAATGGTACTCCAGGAATAAGGGTGGTAGTACTTTTGTTAACGGATTGCAAAGATGACGTGCTTGTGCCATTTGGTGGAAGTGGGTTAGAGGGATGATGCTTGATTAGATTTGCAGATGACTCTTGAACAAATATATTTACGAGGGCGTAGAAATGCCCCATGAAAGAAATAACCCACTTTGGTTTCAATGTCGAAATTTTGAGAAAAAACTCCATGTCGTGTCTGATGAAAGGTATTTCAAAAATTGTTCCCAATGTTATTTTATTATGCAAGAAATTCCAAAATTCATTCAAAGAGTATTTGTATGCTACTTCTTTAGGTATACACTGTAGCTTCGGAAAATTTTGACTTTGAAGTCAAAGTTGGTCATTTGGCACTTTTACACCTTCGTATTGTATATTTGTCTTGGATGCAAATCACAATAATACCTAATGGGGTCTAGACACGTTTTAACTTTTATGGTAGGTAAACCTATAGGCCAAGGCGTCAAATTATGACCGGCGCCAAAATAATCAAAAAAATCACGACAAAAATTGCTCGGAAATCCCTCAAATATTCTCGTATATTTGCCCTACTCGAAACTACAATCATTTTTATTGGCCGTACGTGCTTTTGCATAAATTTTCAAGTGACATAAAAAAAACCATTGATGTTTAGAGAGGGCCCTTTTGTACCTTCGAGATCGAATTATTGCTGCGAGCAATAAATAAACCGGATGTACTGGGACCTGACCCTTAAGAAGTGTCGGCAGCACTTGATGAGGTGTTAATTATTAAGTTTTAGAGATGTAATTGTTTGGGGTGCTTTTAAATTTTTTATTGCAGAAACATATTCCTACAAAGATAATGTAACACTCTTTATTTGATAATCTTAAATAATACCAATTTATCATTCAATAAAAGTTGTTCTTTAAAATGACAAACCCCCTAGTTTTTTTTCCTATATATGCACCTTTCACCCCCATATTTCGTAAGTTCCGGTTAATTGGTTCTCACGGTAAAACAAAGAAACGTAGGTAATAATGAATAAAAAATGCCATGTCCCTTATCCCTTTTAGGAAACAGGCAAAATGATGGTATCGCTCGTGTGTGTCTTTTTTTATTTGTGGTAATTTTGTGAAATTTACGGGTAATGTAAATGTCTTGAAATAGATTAGGATTAATAATCGTGGGAAATGGTTGACTAGCTCAAACAAGCCAAGTATTTTCAATTGGGAATCAAAACTGCAAACGCCACATCAACAATATAAATTTAGAAATCTGTCGATTAAAAAAATCTCACGTTCTATATTTCAGTTTTAAGAGAAATCAGAAAGCAACTGGTTTTTTTTTTATATAAACACCCAGGGCGCAAAAGATACAAAAGAAAACCCATCGATTGATCCACATTTCGAAAAAAGGGCCTTTATATTAAATAACTTCCAAATAATATGTTTCGGAAGGAAATCACAGTATTTTGTGACAAAGCAAGGTGTTATTTCAACTGACATCTTATAATAATTTCAGCTAATAGCAGAAGCAATTTTCTTATTTGTACATTTTATAACTTGTTCCAATCAGATAGCTAATTATTTGATACAATACCAAGTATATAGGTCAAAAATGGCTATATGTCAATTGGAAATTGTCCAATGGCAAAGCAATTGAGCAGTAATGTCATACCTTCAATGTCCATATAAAGACTGACCCACCAAAAGTAGGTAGGTACCTCTACTTACCAACTACCTTGAACTAGTCCCTTTTAATTTATTTTCTAATCTCTTTAGAACTAACCTACCTAATCGTCTCGTTGTTTGTCTCAATAATATTGAGATAATTCATTGAGAGATAATCCATCGGCTCCTTTTTTTTAGCTCTCAATGTGTTGTAGCTAATAGATAAATTTACTCAAAAAATGCACATTTCTGAATACATTCTACACCCCTCAGTTTCACCAAATAACCCTAACCCTAGTGATCTGCGAATAACACCTATTAAGTACCTACTGACAATATTTTTTTCTCTGTCAGCTTCTTTGTGGATCAAGTTGTTGAAGGTTTTTGGATGTGTGGCGTATCTTCACATACCTACCAAGGGAAGTCAGCGCAAATTCAATAGCCAGGTTAGGGAATGTTACATGGGTTGGCGAAAGAAAACAAAATGTGTAAAGGTCATGATGTCGAATTTAATGAAACTTCATTTACTCTAAAGTCACACCCATGCATCAACAACATCAAGAGGGGGACTATCAGTACTCAATCAGGAGTGTTAGTAGAAGAAGAAAACTGATCATTATTAATCTTTATTTGATTATGATCATCTGCACAATTATTTAATGAATTATTAATTTCAAATTTTGTATCAGTTGGTTTTAACTACTGATACTGACTAAAATTTCTTCTAATAACATTACCATCACTGCTCATGACATTAAAAGATCTAGGAACAGAATGGTTATCAACCACTTGCCCTTTTTCCCAAAATTTATCTTTTACTAGGATATTATCACCCGGTTTCAAATTTTGATGCAAATTTTTCGCGTCTTTGTCGTGGTTATACTCTCATAATATTCTTGTATAGCTACAAGTCTATTATGTGCATTATTGGGAATTGCCGGTCTTAACAATTCTGTATGAATTGGAAGTTTAGTTCTAGTTAGTCTATTCATCAATATTTGGGTTGGAGAAACAGGGGTGCTCCTATACTCCAGCAGTGCTAGGAGAATATCAATATGATCATGCGAAAATTTTCCAAACATCAGTCTAGCTGTTTGAACCACTCGTTCAGCTTGACCATTAGTGCGAGAATATTTAGAACTATTTAGTACAAAATTTAAAATTTCAATCTTTGGAGAAATTCTTACAAAATAATCTTGTACTATGAGATAGCTATTTCCAGCATAATTCATTATGTCATAAGCTACCTAATAAGAAGGAACATTTGGTATTTCATGAGGCATCAACACATCGCTTTGTTTAGAATTTTGGTAATGCTCACGAACATAACAATTAGATATCATATTTTGAATATCGTTTGACATACCCGGCCAAAATACAACTTGTCTAGCGCGTTGCCTTGTTTCAACGATACCAAAATTAAGTTCATCGAGAAGACGTTAAATAAAGGATCTAAATTTATATGGGACTACTAAGCGATGGCTCACAAATACCAAACCATCTTCAACAGATAGATCTACTTGAAATTTATAAAAATATCTAATTGAAAATCCAATAAGTTCATTATTTTTAGGTCAACCATTCAAAATGTAGGTAAACCATTACTTTTGACAAAAGTGGATCACTAGCCTGTTTAAACTCAGTTCTTTTATCATCTGATATATATTTAAAGTTTTACTTAAAATATGTATGAACAGTTTTTGAAATCCGTGCATCATCACCTCCACTTTCTTGCACATTCAAATAAGATCGTGAAGTATCAGGCTTTGCTTCAGCTTCAGTTTTATCTTTGATAACTTCTGGGACTTTCTTTGCACTTGGTGAATAAGCATATTTAGAAATCTACTATATGCGAAATGCTAATTGGTTCTGGAATCAGCTTCATCGCTCATATTTCTGGTTTACTTTTCATTGTTCCATCAGGATTTCATTGTTTCATCAGGAACCAATTAAATATTACGAGATTTAGATTAGAGAAACGCTCCTCAGTTGTTTTAGCAGTGAGAACCAATAGCTTTGTTTTGGTTCGAAAATTGGGACGCTTTTAGAATGGCGCAGAACTGCTTGGGCACAAAAAATAATGAAGGACTGTTCTTAGTAGTTCTGAACCGATTCGGAACCAAAACAAGCCGCAAACAAAATTCCAAAACAGTTCCTCCTTCAGAGCAAGAAATCAGAGAACCGTTCTAGATCAATCCCAGAATTGTTCTTATATAATTCAAACCTAATCAATAATATTGAAAATAGACAAATAGACACTTCTAATCAAGTTGGCCATGCATTTACAACAACTGTCAAACTTTCTAAAATCAACCAAATTATACCATTTTAAAAATTTTATGAAGTTGGTCCAATCAAATTGAATAACAACAATATTAAATCGACAGTAGCAAAAATGTAGCCATTTTGTTGGCCATCCTTTTTCAATTGTTGATATTGAAAAGAGACAAATGGACATTCTGACAGAAGCTCCTATCGAGTAGGGAGTAGGTCATGAGATTATACCAAAAATTACCCGAAGAAAATCTTAAAAAGGGCCTGAAGAGCCAGGAAAAATTGAAAACAACCTTTCTGCAACATTAAAGTTGAAAATCGGCAACGTCGAATTACAAACAGTGTTGATGATTTATCGGGCAACACTGATGCTTTAATAACTGCCAACATTTTCTAATTCCAGATCCAAAACCATATTTTCAAACATTTCACAACACTTCGGGTTAAAAGGATATTTTATTCCTTTTATTGCTGCTACTCTATGTACATCAATTAACATTCCATATCCAGACATGGTCAAAATAATTAACAGAGGATTGCTGATACTGAACTTTTTGGGATTAAATCTAACTCCATTTGCAATAGCTCTTTTCAAGACAGAATTCAAAATTTGATCATGCTCCTCAGAGAAATCAGCAGCTATCAACAGGTCATCAATGTACACTTGCACACCCTTAAGTTCTCCAAATTTTTTTTGATTTATGGCTTGAAAATACTCTGGCGCCATATTCAGCCCCAAAGGCGCAATCAATTAAATTTATAACAACCAAAGTGTGTGGCAAAAGTACAAAGTTACTAAATTTTTCAGTAAGCTCTGCATACCAGAAATCTTTCTTTCAAGTCAAGGACTGTAAGAAACTTTTTTCCTTTGAGTTTTTCAACTATATCTTCAAGAGTAGGAATAAGTGCATATGCAGGCCTTTTACTTTCTAAATTTAAATCTCGTGGATCCAAGCATATTCTTAATGAGCTATCCTTTTTCTCGACGATAAGAATATTTCAATATTATTAACCCAGTCAGAGAGATTCTCCACTCTTAAAATAATTTTTCTATGTTCTAAACTCAATATAGTTTCCTTTAATTTTTCACGAATGGCAAAAGGTATCCTTCTGGGTGGATTAATCACAGCTATAGCATCATCATTTACTTAAATTTCACATTTATCTTCAAACTTACCAAGACCTTCAGATAATATATAATAAGTTATTATTGACAAATTCATCCTTATTATTAAACTTACTCAGATAATTTATATTTTTCTTGTGTAGAACAACGAGATTTAATTTTGCACAAGATTCAAAACCCAGAAAAGGAATAAACAGCTTCATCCACAATAATTATAAAATTAGCAAAAAATTCAAAACTTTCACATTATGCACTTTCAGCAAAAAAACTCCTACAGGCTTCACTACACTTCCACCAAATGCCTCTGGAATTATTTTTGTATCTCGTAGCCGCTGGAACGCCAACTTCAATCAGTATTTTACATGACAGTGCATTTACATCTGCACCAGTGTCTAATTTAAATTTAATAGGGACATGATGATCATCAATATTTACATTATGAAACCATGAGTTAATTGATAATATTTTATTACTCTGGTTTTCCATTCCAATAATATTGATTGCGAACTCCGCCTCATCAGACTTCTCCTCCTGTTTTTGTAGCACTTCTACATTTTTTACATGACATGAAACTGCAAAATGATTATTGTTTGCGTTTACTATACTTTTTCCCAAAGGCAGGACATTCACGAACTCCATGCAAAGTTTGGCATCTTCTACATTTACATTTTTTCCCAGATTTCAAAAATCTTTTATCTGCACCACTAGAATTTGGAGCTAATTTAAACTCCACTTCAGATTCCTTGTCAATTTCTAGCCTGAGATTTAGAAATTTCAGCAGCTCGGCATAAATTTACAGCCCTAGACAAGTCACGCCCTTACACACGTAGCAACGTTTCTTGTATGGTCTATTCTATCACGAACCATCTCATCACCTAAAGCACCAATTTCACAGGATTGGGATAATTTCTACGTCTGTTGAAAACTGGTCAAATCCTCCACCTTCTTGTTGATTCTACCAAAAATTTGAAACGCTCGAAAACTACATTTTCCTAGGGCTACAATTCTTCAAAAGCTTCCAGTACACTTTGAAAATATTTTGCTTCTGTTCCCGATAACGTGAACGTGTTGTACATTTCCACACATTCTCCACCAATCAAATTTAGCAAGATGGTAATTTTTGCTTTATTATCTTTTCCAGACTTACAAGAAGCTTTCAGGTAGATTTCGATATTTTGTTCAAACAACAGCGTTCAAAACAACAGAATATTGAAAAATGTGCGATTACAAGATGTAAGTAATGATGATGGAAAAGAAGAGGAAGAAACAGTAAGGAGAAGTGTCAGAATAAAAGCACAGCCGACATTTCTAGAAGACTATGTAGCAATAGCACTAAGTGCAGAATCTTATGTAGAAATAATAATAATCAATTCTGACATCTTCCCTTTTAACAATAACAAAGGCAGGAACTTATTCTAATGAACATAATCTTTGAGATGTACGGGTCTTTTGAGGTGTCTTCCAAATCTAGATTTATTTTGTTTTAAGACTGGATTGTCATGGTTAGTTTTTAGAGAATTTCTTCTCTCCTCCATTTCTTTAGACTCCAAGTTTTAATTAGAACAGCTGGAAGACTCCTCATTTAACACGATATCATATATCATCACTTAAACTACTGAACTTATCTCTTGTAGAAGCCTTATACAGAGAATGCATATTACTCTCTACATTTTCTGTAGGTAATTCTACCTTATAAGACCTTGGGTTTGTGCCATTATCATTTGTCCCTTACACATATGTCATGTATATTATCTCTAATCCTAACTACCCCACCTTTCTCAAATTCTTAAGGCTCGGAATTATTTCTTTTATCAAGAAAATGTTTGAATTTTTTCTGTTTATCCTCTAAAAATGTCTTAACTTTGGAATTATTGCCATTATCATAAAAGTCTTCAAATGATGGAAGAAAGAAATTCACTTTATAACCAAACAATATTTCATTTGGTAATTTATCTAATTGCGAATCAATTGGATACTCCAGCAAAGCTACAGAAGGATCTGTACCTGAATCATCAGCTTTTTTAAGTAATTGCTTGCACGTTTGAATGTACCTTTTCACCATGCCATTTGATCTAGGGAGTGTGGACTTGAAGTTTGATGTTGAAACTGCAATATGTTGGATAAATTTTTAAATTAGAAACACAAGAACTGTGGTCCATTGTCACTGTATAAAATTCGAGGTTTACCATACCTCCTGGCAAAATTTACTTTAAGTCCAGTTATAACATGATCTGCAGTTTCAGCATGCAATTTTTTAAGTTCAAAGAATTTTCTAAAATAATCCACCAATAAAAATGCTTGATTTTTATAATAAAAAATATCAGCTCCCAAGAACTATTCGGGACTTCCCTTAACAATGAAGATTCATGTCCATGTTTTTTCTGAAACTTACAACACGTACTACAGTTTTTTACTACATCCTCAATTTGCTTGAAAATAAAAGACCAGAACAAAACATTTTTTCTCCAAACGTCAGAAAAACGTCACTTTGTTAACCCCTGTCAAGATGTCAGAAATTTGATTTCTATGCTGCTAGGCAAATCCAGCGGGTTAACACCTGTCGAGGTGGTAGAAATTTAATTTTTCTCCAAACGTCAAAAAAACGTCACTTTGTTAACCCCTGTCAAGATGTCAGAAATTTAATTTCTATGCTGCTACGTAAATCTAGCGGGTTAACACCTGTCAAGGTGGTAGAAGTTTAATTTATATGCTGCTTGGCAACCCCAGCGACAGCAAAAGTACTTTTAGTGCCGCTCGTACTTTTACTGCCGCTCAACCATTCACTTGCCCCCGAGCTTACCCCATTAGTTTGGAGAAAAAATAGCGTGTTGCATACGGAGTAGAAGCACTTTTTTGTGCTTCAGCAGTAATCCACTCACTACGTTCGGCTCGCAAACCTACTGCTTCAGCACAAAAAAGTAAAGCTTCTACTCCTAATACAACAATATACTATTCTATGCTGCTTGGCAACCCCAGCGGCAGCAAAAGTACTTTTAGTGCCGCTCGTACTTTTACTGCCGCTCAACCATTCACTTGCCCCCGAGCTCTCCCCATTCGTATTGCAAGCCTCACTACGTTCGGCTCGCAAACCTACCGCTTCAGCACAAAAAAGTGAAGCTTCTACTCCTAATACAACAATATACTATTTTACTCTTGATTTACATTTTTCAATGCCAAAATGTTGAGATGAGAAATTTTAAAACTGGTGCCTTAGTTAACAAGCTTTTCATTTTCTCAAAATCAGAAGTAGGTACCTATGTTCATTAGTCCAAGCAAAATCTACAGTGTGATTTTTTAAGTGTGCAACGTATGGGGATTTTTTTTAGTAATAGCACAACCCAAATACAAACAAGGTCAAAAGTTGGTGCATGTCTGATAATCATATTAGGTGCACTTAGAATGGTTGCAAGTCAAACAGCATACAGGGTAGCTCAAACAATATCAAAGCTGGTACTGTAAAGTACCCTTATTTTAGAAAATTCAGCAAAATGTTATAGAGAAAAGTTGTTTGGAATTAAAAGTTATGCCTAAATACCAAAACATAGCCTCCTACGATTTTTTTTATTTTCTTTCGAAAAAAATCTATAATTTCTATATTTTCTTTATTTTTTATTTTCGCCCTTGAGAGTTTCAAAAATTAATTAAAATCAAATCAATTTTACATAACTTTGTTCAAATTCAAGCATATTTGTAAAATTAACTTAGATTTTTAATTTTTTATGGAATCACAAAATTCATGTTTGTTGCAATGATATTCAACACAACTTTAAAATGTCGCAATTTTTTTTTTCAACAAGTTAAAACATTACTAATGATAATAGCCATATAGAAAAAACTCTCCTTAAAGTGCAAAAGTTTTATTTTATTTAAGTAAATATTAGTAGAATTTTGATATTTTTTGAGCCACCCTGTATGCTGTTTGACTTGCAAACATTCTAAGTGCACCTAATATGATTATCAGACATGCACCAACTTTTGGCCTTGTTTGTATTTTGATTGCGCTATTACTAAAAAAAATCCCATATGTTGCACACTTGAGTAATGACACTGTATATTATTTTTTAAAAGTTGTCTCATTGAATAGGTTACATCTGATCCCTAACTTAGGTACAAATTTACTTCCATAAGTAACCATTCCTAAAATCGTCTGTAATTCTTTCTTGTCCTTAGGTGCATCTATGTTAATTATGACACTTATCAGGACTTTAACCTTGAGCACTAAAAACATGACTAACATAAGTCACTTTCAAGACAACAAACTGACATTTTTTTGGTAATTCTCACATTACTCTGCTTGGCTCTTTCCAATACTGCTTCTAATTTTCTGGAGTGACCTCTTTGTCTGTTCCCCATATCATTACGTCGTCTATACATATAAACCTCAACGCCCTCTAAGCCTTCAAAAATATTTTTAATTTTTTTGTGAAATACTCCAGGCGCCGAACAAAGCCCAAAAGGAACTCTTTTATAAACATAGGTATCTTCAACCAAAACTACCAGTGTGAAAAGTTTTCAAAAGTTGACTATCTTTATGTAATTTGATTTGGTAACTTTGCTTGTGTCCAAAGTAGAAAAAATCTCAGCTCCTGGTATCCTCTACGAACAGTGGTAATTGATGCCGTTTCTTCACTATAACATCATTTGAAGGCTTGGGGTCCAAACATAGACGAAGTGAACCATCAGGTTTTTTAACAATAACCTACCATTGAGCTACACCATTCAGTAGGTTCTGTCACTTTCCTAATCAGATTCATTTTTGCACATATCTCTCTAACCTCTAACTCTTTTTTAATTTCATCTTATAGCCCAATAGGTATTTTTCTAGGAGGTTGAGTCACTGGTACTGCATTACAATTTATCTTTATTTTATATGAACTTTCTAGTTCTCCCAGACCTTCAAAAAGAACACTATTTCTTTTAAAATCTGGTCCCTGTTGTTTACTATCCAAGGTATGTACTTTTTTAAGCAGAATAAATTTTTGGATGCATGGAAGTCCTATGATGCAAGGTGCGTCCAAATTTACTATCTGAAAGAACAAGCTGTGCTTTACTCCATTAATTTCACACATTATTGGGGTTTCTCCAGACACATTAATTTTTCAACCATCATACCCTTTAAGCTTCACAAGAGAAGGTCCTAACTATATATCCAATTCTCTGGATGTCCTCATATTTAGGAAATTAACATCGGCTCCTGTATCCACTTTACACATAACCTCCTTTCCGTTTATTTTAATTTTCTGTAGCCATTCCTTAATACTAGTTACATATTTTGTGCTTGGAACTTTAGATTGGACTCATTTTTGAAAAAAATTGGTATGATACGGTGTGCAAATGAAAAGTGTCTCTATTACAAATTTGAAGGCAATATCAAGATTTTTCTACTCGTATACGTAGATGATTTAATTTTGACATTTGTAACGATATTTCAAAATTAAAAGAATATAAAAAAAGTACAGAATTTCAGATGAAAGATATGGGGGAGAACTTAAAAGTTTTCTCGGAATAAAAATTGAAAGATCTTCTGAAGGTATATTTTTAAGTCAAAAACCTTATCTTAAAAATCTGCTTAAGCGTTTTGAAATGGAAGAATGTCATCCCATGAGAAGGCCGATGGAATTAAGGTATCAAGAAACAGAGACGTTGGAAGAATCTATAATTGGACAGAAACCTTACCGAGAACTAATTGGTTGTTTAATGTATGCAATGTTGTGTACTCGACCTGATTGAAGTTTTGCTATTATTAACTACTTTAGTCGTTATCAGAGCAATGCAATGGAAAAATAATGGAAAGGTTTCAAGAGTGTTAAGATAATGTTAAGAACACTTTAGATTTTGGTATTTTATTCATTAAGAATGAATTTTATATGAGTCAGCCTATTTTTGGTTATGCAGATGCAAATTGGGGAAGTAGACAAAAAGATCAACACATGGATTTGCTTTAAAGGGTTATGGTTCTACTGTGTACTGGGTTACCAAGAAGCAATCTACAATCGAACTTTCATCGATAGAGGGCAGGCTGAATTTGTTACACTTGCTTCTGGATCGGCAGAGCTGCTTTGGCTTGGAAATTTAGTTGAAGAACTAAAAATAAATACATATTGTTTTCCAATAATAATGTATGAGCACAATCAAGCATGTATACATCTTCTTGGAAAGTGGGAACAAAAAAACTTAAAAGTTCATGTCAAATACAATTTTATATTTGATCTGTACAATAAGAATATGTTAAAAGTTGAGTATATTAATACTTATGATGCAAATGTTTTGCAGGTCAAGATTTTGGAAGACATTGTAAAAGGTTTATTGGATTGAGAAGATCCTTATGTATAATGGCACCATAGTTCCTCATCGATGCATTCTCCAACATAACCTAATAACAGTAGGTACCTACTAAATTTTACAAACATCAAAAAAATTCATTCTTATTATTGACATAAAATCCATATCTTCAGATTCAGGGTCTCAATGCAATAATTGCCCTCTAAATCTGTATCTTCAATTTCTGACAACTGGCAAAATTATGGTTATCACCACCACAACTTCTATAAACTTTTGGACTTATCCCTTTATCTTTTGGATATCTTTTTTCTTGACCATTTTCCCATATCCTGGTACTTTTTATATTAAATTCTTGCAATTTGAAGTATACCTACTAAAGTCTGAAGTATATGATGATTCTAGTGCCACCTCCTTCTTTGAAACTACTTCAAGAAATTCATTGAATACTCGTGTATGCTCTTCATGATCTAACACAATACCTTCACGCAAAGCCGAAACCAATCTGTCCTATATGGAAAGTCTTTTAACAAATTACCGAAGTTACAGTCACTAGTTTTATTTTTCTCAATAAACAGGTCTTGTTATCTCCACATAATTTGCAGAAAAATATTGATTTAATCTTTCCGCCCATCATGTATTCCAATCATCGCCAATACCTGTCCCAGCTGCGATATTGTCCTGTTGATCTGTCATCTTTTACTGTTTGCAATTTGACTCAACTATAGGCTCAAAAATGTGCTGTTGAACACTTTGTCCGCCTTGAACTTTACACCAAAATTACTGGAGTTCCATTTTATTCTCTATTAAAACGGTTCATAACATTCTTCTTTCATCATCGATAACAAAAAAAACCACCACCGTTGCTACCCAAACAGTAGTAAAACAACCATAAAAAAAAACTCTTCCTCAATATAACCGCGATAAGACAGAAAGTCATTATTATAAAAAAGCGATAAAAACTCCTATTGAAATCGAAACCTTCATTCAATCCGTCGTTATGCCGTCGGGGTGGTTGGCTTTATAAGGGGGAAGCTTCTTCGGCCAGAAGATCGTCATATGGCAGACGGGAGTAACGCGAGCTCAGCACGTGTCTTTGGTACCTTTTGTAACCGACGTTATTCTTCATCCGTGTCGACTTGATTGGGGAGGCACTGATCATAGCACTGATAATTGCCATTTTTAATTGATATCCGAGCCAGGGAACATAATGTACGTGTCCCATGAAAAGTGCAAGGGTTTGTAAACATAACGCTAAAGCCATATGTTGGGGTAATATTCACTTAGAGGATGTCAATATACAATTGATAAATAATAATAGTAATAATGAAGAATTTTGTATTGTCCCCTCTAGCCAGGAGCAACAATGTTTATAACAATTAATTCTCAAAAGGAGAATGCAGGATATTTTTCAAGTTTATGTCTACAGCAGTGAAGGCAAAAATGGGTTTTATCAAGGGCTAGTGAATAATGTATAAGAAAATTTGAAACTGGAGGAACCATTAAAAGTTCATTTGTCATCACAGCTGAAAAAAGAATATACTATATTCTATTATAGGGCGTATTTTTTCAGACTGGCCTCTGATTTAAATTTGAAAACGGATTATTAAAAAGATGGGGCGTTTTGATAAAAATCCGGAAATTCTTTTACTTTCACCTTGGCCTCTTTCCTAATGACTTTTGACTATAATATGATCTAATGCGTTTTAGTCCGAGAGCTCTACGTTTTACTATTTCAGGCTTTGAGAAAGAAAAATTCCTATTGAGGTTTAACAGATTGGAACAATTTTATGAAATTGAACTGAGGAATAACAAAATTATTATGGGTAGGAGGAGATTAACGGTTAAGCTAGATATGTACCTACTGGGTAATTAGGGAGAATATAGGTATCCGATTTAAAAACGAATGGAGTCGAACCATGGCTGATCTTGCCTCATTTCAAGTCTTTTTATGAGGGATCCCCACTTCCATGGTCAGTCCTAGGTAGGTACTTGACTTTCATAGATCATTGTATTCCTCTCCGATGCTAATATTCACCAGTGAGCTTGGATCTTTGATTTTCCGTAGTTAATGTAGCAGGTCCATATCTCCTTGGAGTTTCTTTCCAACGCATTCCTATTGTAAAGATGGCGCAGTCAGCTGCGTATAATATCCTATGTCTTCGTAATATAAGTGTTGTACAAGTGTGTGGTACAAGCACCGGACCCTTTGTGGAGCACCGGTTTTGAGTTCTCCATAGTTTTTGAGCGATGATTGCCAATCTTCACTCTACCAGTCATGTAATTCAGAACCAGTTTGGAAAAGTTTGCTTGTTATGCCCCTGTCGAAGGCTCGCTCGGCATCTCGCAAACAGGCTCCAAATGTACTGCTCTGAATCCAAATTATTATTCTGGAAGCACTTTTAGCTCTTAAGTATCCTGTAAAATTCTGTAGTTGATAGCTCTTCCAGATATATACCTTCACAAAAGTGGGCAACAGGCTGGTGGTGAAATAGTTCTGTGGAAACTTTCTGTTCTTCGCTTTGCTTGGCATGATGACTTCCGCATGTTTCTGTCACTATTGGAAATAGTCGAGTGTGGATTTAGTAATGTTGGTGAGAGCCATCACGGCTTTCCTTGACATCTGTTTGGTCCTTTTTATTAGATATTGCGTCTGAATCTGTGGCTTCCCAGACAACACACGGAGTCTTAAAGACGTTCAGGTCCGCATTACGTTTACATGTCTAGGAGACGTCCATAAGATGCCGTAAATTCACATGTTGAAGACAACCGAGCCACACCATTTGGTACAACCGGGCCTAAAAGTGAATAATGGTTTATGTATTGAAAAGAGATTCAAAAACATCTTTGAGACATTTCGTTGAAGACGTCCTTAGAATGTCTTGGAAAAATGTCATAAAGACTTGTTAGGCAGACGTTGGGTTTTGTAACATACGTCGTTTTTAAGATGTCTTGAACACGTCAGCAAATGTCTAAAAAACGTCTCGAGTATCGTTTGTGGACATCTTAGGAACGTTTTTGAGATGTCTACAAAAACTTCTCACAGAATTTGTTTCTCACTCAATTTAGAAGTTTTTGGAAACTATTTAAAATACTACAGAACACTAGAACACTTTAGAACTTTGATAAGCCTTTTGGAAAGTTCACAACACTTAAAATCAATTCAAAATTTCCAAAAGCCTTCTGTAACGCTTCAAAACAATTTGGAAACTTAAGAATTATTTTAGAATGCTCCCAAACATTCAAAAACCGATTTACAATTTCCAAAAACAATGCAGAAGTTTAAAACCCACTTTAGGACTCTCCAAAACACTCAAACATTTAAGAATCTCCAGAAAAATTTTGAAAAGCACTAAAATCTTGGGATTCTGATTAAGTTACAAAAAGCCTTTCAGAAGGCGTTCAAGAGCGAATTTCAATTGCTGTAGAACTTTGAAACTTTTAGTTAGTATTCAAAACATTCAAAATCCCAATCAGAATTTTCAGGAGCATTTTGGAACTATTTAGAAACTTCAGAGTTATTTCAGAACAATTAGGATTATTCGCCGGTACGGCAACGTAGCGATATTGTTATTATTTTTATTTGTCACTCATTTGTAAAACGTCACTTATCAAGTCAAAACATAAACAACGAAAATTGATTTTCACCAGTTACTGGCTCTACTGACTAGTAAAATTGACAGCTAAACTGTAAAAACTTTTGGAAAACTCAGTTTTGTTTGACGAATACATATTAAAAATAAATTTACAATTTTGGTTTCCGGTGATATTAAATTTTGTAGATGGTAAATGGGTTAACATAGATTTATCTGCTGCTGAATCCTCAAATGAATCAGTTGAATTTATTGAGCTTTCTGATGCGGGAAACATTTTCTTCGAAATTTCAATTTTTTTATTGATGGAGTCCTCCACGTAACTTTCAGCAATCGTACTGGACTTCCAACCACCGGCACGTTTCAAAGTTAAAATATCACCGCCTGCATTTACAACCATGGTGGCCCCAGATCGACGGAAAGAGTGACCAGTATATAATTCCGGCTCAGGTAACTCCAAATATTCCGCAATTTTTTTGGGAACGCCGCCGATAGTATGCTGGCCAGCGTTAAGTGCGATACATTTAAAGTTGCGATATGTTAAGAACAGGCGCAAATTTTCTGCATTAACAGGGCGAAGAGCTGCGTATTTTCGATATAAATTGCAGGGCTGAAAGCTGCAGTCATCGTCCGTTATAGTGAATCTTCTACTGGTATGATTCTTTGTATTTCTCAAATTGACGATAATGTATTTTCCAGCATCCTCCACATCGTTCAGGGTTAAAGACAGCAGCTCGTCACATCGGCAAGTACCAAAGATTCCGAAAATGGTGATAACCTTGCATAACAACCAATTTTCGTCAGGAGCTTCTATAATAAACTGTTCAACTTGCTCCTTAGTTAATACTTTTGCCTTTTTCGGGACATAATTTTCGCTCTTCCTCTTTAAAAAAGCCAAAATTTTATAATATCTACAAAACAAACAAAAAATTAGTTATTTTGGTAATTCTGACCAAAGAAAAACAAACCTGTCAACTGGAATATTTTCTTTAATTTGCAGACAGCTTTTCAACATTGACCATTTTGACCATAAGCTATTAGGTTTGAATCTTTTAGCAAGTTGGTTAATATAAGTTAGTAAAACATCCTCTGTCACACCAACTACGGTATTCTTTTCTTGCCAAGTTTTGAAATTTGTATATTCTTGCTCGTACCTTTTTGAAGACTTCTCTGGTAATAAGCTATTTGCTACAACTGCTGCTTCTTTGATAATGGCTTCTGGTACACTCATTTTTCGAAGAAAAAAATGCGAAAAGCAAATTTGTCATCAAACTCAAAGCAAACTTATTTGACAAAACTTTGACAACTTATTTATAAACAACGACCTTAACAACGCCCCGTGGTCATAGTTATACAAACAATCAACAACCAAGGCTTGCATGACAAAAAAATTAAGGAAAAAATTATAAATTTCAAAATTGTTTTACTTATGCATTAATTTTTTATTTATTGTTTACAAATGAGTAACAAATAAATTATTGTTCATCATACGCCAGGTATCAGTTTTTACTGGCTCTTGAAGGTGACAAGCTCGCCTGACGGCTCGCTAGTCATTTCCTTTAATCACCAGTAAAAACTGTTTTACCTGGCTAATAATGTAAAATACTATTACGCTCGTGAAATATTTGCAAAAATAGTGATTTTCAGTTGGAATAAATTTGAAAAAGTATTACATTGTCTATTACCAAGTGCTGTAAGGTGTAAAAGTGATAAATAAATCGTAATAGCTCGAATTAAAAACACGAATTAAATAAAAACGTTATCATCTTTGTGATAAGATTTACCGGTGGTGCTCGCAATTTCGCTGTTTTGAAGGTAACATAGTTGCCGCTTAGTGAAACCCTTTTTTCCTGGTTAAGTATGACGCGCGCGTCTTACTGTGGTGAATGTAATACAAGGGTTGCGAAACAGTGTCCTAATTTTCAGTGTGTAGAGTGCAAAAAATGGTACCACTCGGTTACTTGTACCAAAATTACTGAAGTGGAAGAACGGCTTCTGTCCGAACAGAAGAAGCCTTGGTGCTGCAAGAAATGTAAAAGACTTACGATAACTGTCTTAGGCCAAAATGCTAATAGGGAATCATCTTCCAACATTAGCAGGCGCATTTCTTCCATTCCAGAGGGGAAAGATTTGGATTCGATTTATTCCCTGCTCTTGGAGCTAAAAACTGAAATGGCAGTGATTCACAAAGATATGGACGAGGTTAAAACTTCCCTAGATTTCTTGCATGGTATGTATGATGAGCAACGCCAGATAAAAAAGGTTATGAGTGACATGATTGAGGAGACTAGAGGCGAAAACAAGAAACTTAGAGAAGAATTGTCATTGGTTCAATCCAAGTTATTAGAAATTGAGGCAGATAAAGTGAGTACTATGCTTATGATTAATGGCGCATTTGATAAAGAGGATACTGAGAAGGTGTTATTGGAAAAATCGCTCAAAGTCTTAAATTTTGTTGACAATTCGATTAACAAAGAACACCTGGGTAACATCATCCTGTAAAAAACAAAGCTCCCATAGTATCAGTCTCCCTAACTAAATCCGAAATGGTTAAAAACATATTAAAAAAACGTCGTGAGGTCGGAATCTTGAACACGCATTCCTGTGGAATAAATACATCGAACACAACAATATATATCAACGAATACTTATCAGATATCACAATTTATTAAAGGAAGCAAAAAAATGCAAGGATCATGGATTTAAATTTGTTTGGTACCAAAATGGTTTAGTGCTCTTACGTAAGAAGGAGGGGGACAAAATTATTAAAGTACGTAACACACTGCATTTGCAAAAAATCCTTTCTGAAATTGAAAAATGAACAACTAAAACTTTATTTAGGAAAGACTTTGTATATTTACTCTATATTCTAAAATGGAGCACAATAGTTTATTGGACTCTTATCGTTCATGTCAAAATAAAATCTGTGACATTGTTAATGAGGTCAAAGGTTTTTCGTTGGATAGTAAAAATGGCTTAAACATTGTCCATGTTAATATTAGGGGGATCAAAACCAATCTTGACAACTTCCTATTATTATTAAGTTCATTAGAGGTAGATTATGATGTTATAATCATGTCGGAAACTCACATTATAGAAAATTATGCGGACTTTAATATTAAGACATATTCCATATTTTATAATGAAAGTACAATTAACTGGTGCGATGGTACTATTATTTATGTGAAAACTAACCTAGTATTGCAGCATAAAATTATAAATATTCAAAATCATAAATTTTTACGTATTGAGCTATTAAAAAATAATACCAAAATTGGGTTAATAGCACATTATAGGCTACCCTGTTTGGATGAAAAAATATATTCGGATATAATTTTGAGCTTGCTTACACAAAATAACTTTTCTCCTTGCTCCATAGAAATTTTTTCGGGGGACACTAACATCAACTTATTAGAATGTAATAACGTACATGTTTTAAACTTTCTTAACTGCGTTTATCAGGATTAGGTTACTTTCCGTATATTACCATACCCACCAGAAAAAAGTCTTGTTTGGATCACTTTTTTGTTAAAACTTCGAAAAAATGTGACGCTGCTGTTATTAATAGTGACATTACAGATCTTTTTCCGATAATATTGAGTATGGAGTTAAGTCATAAAAAAACAATGCAGGTCAATAAATTCTATCAGAAAGTTGATTTTGGAAAGTTGCATACTTTCTTGAACAATGAATCTTGGCTAGATATTCTGAAGGATGCCCATCCTGATACTATTGCCGAAAAACTAACTAAAAAAATTAAACTCTACATAGAAAACAGTACTAAAGTTATTTCAATACCCAATAGGCATCGATGCCTAAAACCGTGGATCACTACTAACCTTGTTAAAAGTATTCGTTATAGAAATAAGCTAAAAAAAAATGTGGTAAGATCTAATTATTTTCCAGAAACTGTCAAAGAGTATACTCAGTATAGGGACTGCTTGACGAAGGTTTTAAAAAATGCAAAATATACGTACTACAAAGAAAAAATAACAAAAAACTTAAATGACCCAAAAAAAATGTGGCGTACTATCCAGGAGGCTTCGAATGAATATCAAGAAAACAGTAACATCAAACTGATAAAAAAAGAAAATGGTCAAACGACTTCCGATTTACCTGAGATAGCCAACGAAATGAACAACTTTTTCAGCACAATTGGTAAAAAACTTGCTTCTAAAATACAGCCTAGAGTACAAACTTATGATAATTTGTCTGTCAAATCCATGTTTCTTAAACCTTTAAGTGAGGCAGAACTTATTAATATAATAGGATCGCTAAAAAAGCTCATGCGGAGAGGATGGGATAACCTCTAATATTTTAAAAGCAAATCATAAAAGCCTCATTAAGCCATTTTTACATCTGATCAATAGCATTTTTTCTTCAGGGTACTACCCAAAATTTTTTAAACAATCTGTTGTATTACCGATTCATAAAAGCGGCGATAAAACAGATAATAGTATTTTACATTATTAGCCAGGTAAAACAGTTTTTACTGGCGATTGAAGGAAATGACTAGCGAGCCGCCAGGCGAGCTTGTCACCTTCAAGAGCCAGTAAAAACTGCTACCTGGCGTATAATGTACAATAATTTATTTGTTACTCATTTGTAAAAGATATAGGGACAAATAAAAAATCAATACATAACAAAAATTTGAAATTTATATGTTTTTCCTTGATTTTTTCTCACAGAAGTTTTGGTAGTTGGTATAACTATGAGAATGATACGTTGTTAAGACGTTGTTTCTAGTTATAAATAGGTTTTTTGACAGATTTCCATTTTGCAATTTTTTTCCAGAAATGAATTTATTACAAGATATTATTAATGAAACCTCAGTCGTAGCCAACAGTTTATCACCAGAAAAGTCTCCCAGAAGGTACCTACAAGCAATTATTCTTGTGATAAAACCGATTTTTCAAAAATAAATAATTCTACTGACTTGTAAAAAGTTTTTACAGTTTAGCTGTCAATTTTACAAGTCAGTAGAGCCAGTAGCTTGTAAAAATCAGTTTTCGCTATTTATGTTATGACTTGATAAGTGACGTTTTACAAATGAGTGACAAATAATAGTATATTACAATCCGAGACGGAAAATACTTCATTGCTGGTCGAGAGGTTATTATAGTTTATCGAGACGCGAAGCGTCGAGATAAACTCAACCTCGAGACAGAAATGAAGTTTTCCGTCGAGGTTTGTATACTTTTTTATTTTCAACCCTTAATTTTCTGATGCAAAAACTAAAGATTCTGTTATACGAAATTTTCATATAGTGTAAAACTGGCCTTAGAAAAAAATATTTCACTTTTTTTGTCAATGTCATCAATTTTGACGATCTCAAAGGCCCTGTAAAGGCCAAAACAAAAGACGAAACCACAGGAAACCGCAAAATCAACAACCATAGATAAGATCAACAACGCCTTAACGACGGTAGTTTTCGCTCAGTATTTTTGCGGAAATAATAGATTTTCACTAGATTTCTCCCCGTTCTCCCCAAAGAAATGATTTCGGAAAGTGAAGATGAAGCGATGGATTGTACCCCACCTGAATTAAAAGAAGCAGCAGACAGGATTGGAGAGAGTTTGCTTCCAGCAAAAAGCAAATTTCGGTACGAAAAGGCTTTTCAAATATTCGAAGCATGGTGTAGCCAGAAAGGAACGAGAAATACTGCCTCGGAGACCGTTTTGTTGGCGTATTTTGGCGAATTATCTAAGGAAAAGAAGCCTTCGACTTTATGGTCGACTTACAGTATGTTGAAAACCATGATTAAATTGAAAGAGAAAGTTGATATCTCCAATTACGCAAAACTTATAGCTTTTTTGAAGCGGCAAAATCTGGGCTTTCAGCCGAAAAAGTCGAGCGTTTTTTCCAGAGAAAACATTAACGAGTTCCTCACGAAGGCAGCTGAAGAATTCATTAGCATCAAGGTAGGTTTTCAAAAAATATACAAAGAAGATAAAAATGCGAAAATCAAAATGATTTTCTGTATGCTATAGCTAGGTTACCCATTTTATTTTTATCTGGTTTCAGGTAGCGCTAATTGTTGGTGTGTCGGGTGCATGTAGGAGCGATGAACTAGTCAAGATGAAAATGGAGCACGTCAACGTTTTGGAAGGAAAGATCGCTATAGAAATTCCACACACAAAAACTTACACAAGTCGATCGTTTATCATAAGCGATCCAGATTGGGTTGCTATTTTCCACAAATACCTCACTTTGCGGAAAAATTTGAAAAATGACAGGTTATTTGTTCAATGGCGAAATGGGAAATTACATAACCAAGCAATTGGCTATCATTCAATCTCAAAATTTCCACATAAAATAGCTGCTTTTTTGAAGCTTCCAAAAATTGAAACTTTTACAGGGCATGCTTTTCGTCGTACTTCCGCAACCTTATTGGTTGACAACGGGGCCGATCTATTGCAACTCAAAAGACTGGGAGGGAGGAAATCGAGCACGGTTGCTGAAGGCTACATAGAGGCATCTTTGGAGAACAAAAGTAAGACTGCTCTGATGCTATCCTCTACTTCCAAAGGTATTCAGTTGTCCAGTGCATCCACAAGTACATCACATGCGGAAACTCATCCGCAAGCGCAAGAGATAATAGTTCCAAACGAAACACAATTCCAACAGGATGGTCTCAAGATTTCCATTATAAACAACAATGCTAATTTAACAATTAATGTAAATAAGTGAATAGATTTAATTAGTTCCATGTAATACATGTGGTTTTATTATTATATGTGAGAGCTGTATGAAAATTATCAATTTGGAACGAGCAGGGAAATGGGGACGGAAAAGCATTTGCCGTCCCGGACGGAAAATGCTTTTCCGTCCTAGGCAGGCATATGCATTACCGTCCCGATAAATGTCAAAGTCCAGAAATGTGACACTTTCAAGATTTTGAAAAACCTGCAATGTCAACATTACATATGTGGTTGAAAATAAAAATAATTACAGGCCTATAGCCCTTTGCTCTGTCCTTAATAAAGTAGTTGAAAAAAGTATTAAAACAAAGCTGTGGGAATGTCTTGAGGAAAATAAAATTATATCTCCGCATCAGTTTGGATTTAAGCCAGGAGTTAGTACTGATAATGCACTAAATGAAGTCAACCAATTTATTACTCAAAGCCTTAATAATAATCTTAAACCAATAGTGGTTTTTTTGGACTTGAAAAAGGCGTTCGATACGGTTGCACACCCTATTCTACTCAAACGCTTTGAAAGTATTGGAGTTCGTGGAGTAGTACATAGGTAGTTTGAATCTTACTTGGATAATAGGTGCCAAAAGGTGAAATTAAATGACATTTATAGTGAAGTTCAAAAAGTGGAGGTAGGCGTACCTCAAGGTACCGTGTTGGGCCCAATTCTGTTCTCATTGTACGTAAACAGCCTTTTAAAATTGAAAGTTAGCGGTAAAGTAGTATGTTTCGCAGATGATACTGCCCTGTTAATTGCAGGGAATTCATGGCTTGATGCGTGCACGAAAGCAGAATTGGACTTACACAAGATAAAATGCTGGCTTGACTCAAATCAACTAACCTTAAATATTGATAAGACCAAATTTATATCATTCTCCATGACCAAACGGGGCATGTCAAACAAAGATTTCCTAATCTTACACGAGTCTTCATGTAATAGTAGATTATACCACGAGTCAATAATGATAGCTATTATTCCCGAGGATTATTACGAACTGAGCCGCGTCAGCGGCGAGGGAGTAACATTCCGAGGGAATAATAGCCATTATTGCGAGTAGTATACTCTACTTTATTTACGACAAATTAATTTATTTGAGATTTTCAATGAACAAATTTCATCCGTCTCATAATTTTCAATACAAATCCACAAGCACTACACGTTTGACACTGACACTTTTGTGGAATAATGACCATTAATCCCGCTACTCGTCATTAATCCCTGGAGGAATAACATATGTCATTATACTGCCAAAATCACAAATATAATACGCACATTATACATTAGTCGTAAATAAAGTTACTTTAGACTGCAATTGTCAATCAAAAATTCAATCCTGTGACAGCATAAAATACCTAGGTGTTTACTTTGACAGATTATTAAAATGGAATGTACATGTTGACTATGTCAGTAAAAAAATCAGAAAATTGGTTTATAAATTTTCTCAACTTAGATATAGCTTATCTTCTCAATTAACAAAAATGGTCTATTATTCTTTGGCAGAGTCTGTTTTGAATTATGGTATTTTGTGTTGGGGCTCAGCTTGCGAATCAGTCCTGTTACCACTAAAAATAGCACAAAAGTATGTACTAAAAATATTATTATTTAAACCTAAGATGTATTCCACTGATCTACTGTTTTCTCAAACCGAGTTCTTAAACTTGAGGCGACTTTATTGCGTTAGAGTCATACAGTTTTCTCTAAATTATAAATTGTTCCAAGATACAGTTAATCACTCGATACAAACTAGGGCGGTGACCGAAATAAAACTTTATACCTCTCTACAGAACTATTCAACCACTCAGAGAAATATTTTATTCACGGGACCCAGATTATTGAACTTGCTACCACTCGATATTAAAAATAAACAAAACTTAACAAAAACAACAAAAAATAAAATAAAAGACTGGGTGAAAATAAACTACACACTCATAAAAAAATCAATAGAGTTATATCCCGTGAGAACTCCAATTCAGCATTTATATTGTTCTATTCAGCTTATTTTTAATATTATAAAAGGAGTAATTTCTAGATTTAAGTCAGTTCTATTGTATTAGTCAAATAAAGTTTTTTAAAAACGCTCTCTCGTGTACACCCCTCGTAAGTGGCGCAGTCGGTAGGATTTTGACGGAGACTTCGGTAAAAAACAGTCCGGTTCAGTCGAAAATTTGGATTTTGCGGGCCGTAAAAAACCATCGTCTTTTCGTGCTAACGATTTACCGTCAAATCGAAATATACGTTCGTGGTATACGAAAGACTTTTGACAATCAGTGAACTCGCGACCAGGGATCGGAACAAAAATCGTCCATTAATCCTATTGGTGCGGATAGCGGAACTACATCGTCCAAAATCCATAGAAGATAAATTCATGTACTTCAAGATCAATCTGATATTGCTGTAAGTGATCCCATTATTCTTTTCCTTTTATTTTTATATTTTTTGATTTTATTGGTATATATTTGTTCGATCTGGAAGGTGATAACGAGCTTGACAATCTTATAAACATTTTTAACAATAATTTTCAACCTAATAATCAGATTCAAAATCTTGTTAATATGGCCAACCCAAATTATCAGCTTATTAGATACCAAGCCGATAATATTCCAAATTTTGATGGTAACACCAAAACACTTGGCAGATTTTTAACATCATGTGAACATTTTCTACAGAATCACCAAAATCGACAAAATGCCGCAGATCCAATAAACATCTGTTTGTTCGATACGGTAATTTGTAAATTGACAGGTAGAGCTGCCGAATTAATTGCTTCTCGCACGGAACTCGATACCTGGCAGAAAATTAAAGATTCGTTAATTGTCACATTTTCTGACCAAAGAACTGAAGATTGCCTTGTCCAAGATATCATTAATATGAAACCAGACAAGAACGAATCCTTACATTCTTTTGGATTAAAATTGCAAGATTCTAGAAGTTTGTTATTTGCTAAAATTAATAGCTCAAACGATCCTAATAATATGAAAATTCTAAAAATCGAACAATTTGATAATCTGTGTCTAAAAACTTTTATTAACAACTTAAATTACCATATGCAGTTAGTGGTAAGATTAAAAGACCCAGATTCTCTTGAACAAGCTCTCGCATTTGTACGAGAAGAAGAGAATTTCATACAATATAGAAACAGGTCTAATCAAAGCTCAAGAAATATACCTAATAACAACGTCAATAATAAAAGTAAGCCTCAATCAAGTTTTAACAATACACTTGGAAATTATGCTGCTAATATTCCAAGAATGCCTATAACACCATTCACTAATAATCCTTTCTATCGACCAAATAATTCGTTTAACAACCAAAACTTTGCAAGACCTTTCCCAAATATGCCATTCAATAACCAATTCCAAAGACCTCAAAACTTCAATAATTTCAATAGACCATTCCAAAGACCCAATATCACCCAAAACAATAGTGCTCCAGAACCAATGGACACATCGTCTGGTGTCACTATAAGACCAAATACAGTTCAAAGATCTCGCCTGAATAATTTCACTGTGCAAGAACTTTCGAACCAATCCGCAAATACTTTGTCCCCTAATACTATCACCGAAACTCAAACTCAAGACACAAATATCGACGGTAATTCTACTCCCAATAATGACGAACAATTGGATTTCAGTAATTATTACCAAATGCCAAATTCTGAAATGTTCAACTCATACAATGTTCCATATGACTATATGTACAACATGTATGACAACACTAATAATGACTATAATGAAACAAATATCGATGATTCCCAATACCAAAATTTTCAGATTACGCCCAATTACCCCAATGTGACGTAATATGCCTCAACAACTATAGTACTTCAGATTTGCCTGTAATAATTATCCCCGAATTAAATGCTAAGTTCTTAGTCGACACAGGCAGCGGAAAAAGTTTCATCAATCCGCAATTAGCATACCAAGTTTACTCTCAATTCATTTCTAATGAATATTTCACTGTAAAAACTGCTCATGCAACATCAATACATGACGAAGTCATAAATATACCCATTTTTCCATCATTCAAAAAAAATGGTTACCACAAATTTTACTTGTTTAATTTCTCTAATAAATTCGACGGTTTGATAGGTGTCGATTTTCTAATCGATATCGGTGCCAAAATAAATCTAAAGAATTTTGCACTCGAAACGTCACAAGTAAATTTACCCTTGCATTTTCAAAACAAATTATTTTTCCCACAAAACACAACGGAGCCCACACAGTCATATGAAACTGTTATACCTCCTCGTGTTTCACAAAAGGTTAAAGTACCTGTAAACAAAACAGATGGAATAGGAATACTAAACCATATTAACTTTGATGATATCGCAGAAATGCCAGAAGCCTTGGTACAAATTGAAAGTAATTTTGCATTGACAACAATTACGAATTTATGTGAAAACCCAATAAAAATTAGTTTCACAGAACCATTTGAAGTAGAACCTATAAACGAAATTGAAAATAATTTTATCGAGGAAATGGAAACCGATATGGATATCGAAGTAAATCAACCAAATGATATGAAACTAAAACAAAATTTGAAGAACTTACGTTTAGACCACTGTAATCAAGAAGAATATCAAGCGATTCGAGATCTTTGTTATGAATACCGAGACATATTTTACTGTGAAGGTATTCCATTGACTTTTACGAATCAAATCAAACATAAAATCAATCTTACAAATGAAACACCTATTTTTACAAAGACTTATCGATACCCTGAGATTCATAAGAAGGAAGTCAGCACCCAAATGGACCAGATGTTGAAAAATGGTATAATACAACCATCTAATTCCCCATGGTCTAGCCCAATTTGGATAGTACCAAAAAAGCTAGATGCATCTGGTACAAGGAAATGGAGAATAGTAATTGACTACCGAAAACTTAACGACAAAACAATCGAAGACAAGTACCCATTACCCAACATCTCTGATATTTTAGATAGACTAGGTAAAGCTCAGTACTTTACGACGTTGGACCTAGCAAATGGTTTCCACCAAATAGAGATGGAACCGGAAGACGTACACAAAACAGCATTTTCCACCGACACAGGACATTACGAGTTCAAACGTATGCCCTTCGGTTTACGAAACGCCCCCGCCTCGTTCCAGAGGGTGATGAACAACGTTCTTCGTGGCCTCCAGAACGAAATATGTTGCGTTTACTTGGATGACGTCATAATATACAGTAAATCACTCCAAG
Source organism: Ceutorhynchus assimilis (assembly GCA_917834065.1). Taxonomy (NCBI): domain Eukaryota; kingdom Metazoa; phylum Arthropoda; class Insecta; order Coleoptera; family Curculionidae; genus Ceutorhynchus; species Ceutorhynchus assimilis. Next base: position 35,112,062 of record OU892283.1, on the reverse strand, counting down.
AGCACATAGAACGCTTGAGACTAATATTTGAACGGTTCAGACAATCAAATTTCAAGATTCAATTGGATAAGTCCGAATTTTTACACAAAGAAGTCAATTACCTTGGACATTTAATAACCAAAGAAGGCGTGAAACCCAATCCAGATAAGATAGAAGCTGTAAAAAACTTTCCTATACCCAAAACACCAAAAGATATCAAATCATTTTTAGGACTAGCTGGATACTATAGAAGATTTATAAAGGATTTTGCTAAAATTGCCAAGCCAATGACATTATGTCTTAAGAAAAATGCTAAAGTCGAACATTCCCCAGCATTTTTATCGTCATTCAACCATTTAAAAAATCTTCTAATTAATTCCCCAATCCTTAAATACCCTGATTTCACACAGCCCTTCGTATTAACAACCGATGCTTCTAATACAGCTCTCGGTGCAGTTTTATCTCAATCAACACCCCCCAACGATCATCCCGTGGCGTATGCTTCCCGCACGCTAAATGAAACAGAACAGAGATACTCGACAATTGAAAAAGAATTGCTCGCTATCATCTGGGCATGTAAATACTTTAGGCCGTATTTATTTGGAAGGAAATTTCAAATATATACAGATCACCGACCTTTAGTCTGGCTTTTCAATGTTAAAGAGCCAGGTTCAAAACTTATTCGATGGAGATTAAAGCTTGAAGAATACGACTACACCATTATATATAAAAGCGGCAAACAAAATACAAACGCCGACACTCTTTCAAGAATTCCACTCAACGCTTTAGAAACAGAATCTCTCCTTAATAATCCAGGAGATATTACAACTGACATCGATAAATTTCTAAACGAAATCGATAAAAATCTTCTAGAAAAACATCACACTGACGAATATAACAAAATCATAAACGAACTTAATCGACCGGTTGAATTACCTCCAGTGCCTTCAACTTCTCAAGAGCCTTCAACCTCTCGAATAAAAATTCTTGAAGATATCCGAATTAAACCACCAATGGATAATACGTCCAGTACTGACACTGCTCATAGTACAAACGCAGACGAAACCCTAAATGAAATCCCAATATTAGACGAAATAATTAACAACAAAACGAATCAATTAATTGTGAAAAAATCACCATACGACGCCTACATAAAAAGAGAATTTGAAACCTTTGACGGTAATAGGATAATCCGAGCAACGATTCCCACGAAACAAGAAGCGATAGTAAATTTTCTGAAAGAAAACCTCACAGAGAAAACTACCTATGTGCACTTTTTATCAAAAGAATTACGTGTTTTATTTCAAGAAGCATTATCTAAACACTTTTGTAATTTCAAGCTTGTAGAATGCACAAAACTCATTAATAATGTTAAACCAGAGGAAAGAGAAATGATAATAAGATTTTCACACGAAGGCAAAACTAACCATCGAGGAATACAGGAAACCCTAAAACGCCTGAAAATTAATTATTATTGGAAACCCCTGAAATCTGACGTCACTAAATTTATTAATGGATGTGAAATATGTCAAAGAACTAAGTATAACAGGAATCCACCAGACCAACCTCTTGTATTGACAGAAACACCTTCGAAACCCTTCGAGATTATTCACCTCGATACACTCCTTGTAGATAAACAAAAATTCCTAGTAATTATAGACAAATTTTCCAAATATGGACAAGCCCTTCCTTGCGTTGGCACCGCCATATCAGTATCCCAAAATCTAATCCATTTCTTTTCATTTTTCGGTATCCCTAAATTGATTGTATCCGATAATGGAACAGAATTCAAGAACGAAGTAGTTAAGGATTTATTGAAAACACATAATATTAAAATCCATTTTACTACTCCAAATCATCACGAGTCGAATTCGCCCGTTGAAAGGTTAAATTCAACCCTGATAGAACACATAAGAATACTACGAGAAAAAAACAAAAATACTGACGTATCAACCCTAATGTCCTATGCTGTAATTGCTTATAATAGCACAATCCATTCAAGCACAGGCTTTACTCCCTATACATTGATTTTAGGACACACTTCTTCTAGTGACCCTATGCAACTTATGCCCGCGCAAATATTCACTGAATATGTCCACAATCACAAAACTAACACGGAAGCTTTGTATAACAAAATACAACAAGACTCAATTAATTTAAAACAAAAACTTATTGACAAACATAATCAAAAGAAGACCCCTCAAAAACTAACCATAGGGTGTCAAATATATAAAAAACAAGACAAACGACGTGGTAAATTACACCACAGATTCACAGGTCCATTCATCTTAACAAAAATATTAGAAAACAACAAGATTGAAATTGAAAACCCCAAAACAAATCGAAAAGAGATTTTGCATATCAACGAAACCAAAATCAAATCTATTGTTACAGATGGATCCGAATCTTCAACATCGGAGCAGTAGGAATAAACTTCCATAACCTGAATAAATATCCCGGACTCCTACCTTATAAATTGGGAACTGCCAAAATAGTTTCCAATCATTGGTCATTAATACAAATTCACGACCTAACACCCCTTGTTAACGAATTTTATTTGATCAAAGAAAACGCTAACTATTTAATTAAAAACATTACAAATAATGTATCCTATGAACGAGAATATAAAAACACGTTGCTGCCTTTAATGGCATTAGAAAAACGCATAGAAAACAACATAAGGCAAATTGACCCAACGAGTAGTTACTCAAAAAGACAAAAACGTGGCATCTTGAATCCTTTAGGATCATTAATAAAATGCATTACTGGCAATCTTGATAAAGATGATGCAGATCTTTATGATAGGCAAATTAGACAATTACAAGAAAATCAAGATAAACTTAAAAAATCATCTTTTAATCAAATTAATTTATTAGGGAAAACCATTGAACAGTTTCAAAACGTTATCTCTAATATATCTGCCAATCAAATAACGCTAAAATCGAGAATACTGCAAATTGAAAGCACAATAAAAAAGGTAGCTCTGTCTGCTATTGACAACCATCAATACTTCCAAACTCACATAATAATTAATCAGATATCAATGCTATATCAAACAATTTACGATATCTTAGAAAAAACGGAAGTAGCTATCTCATTTGCTAAAATCAATACGCTCCATAATTCAATAATCGATCCATTAGAGCTAATAAAAGAAATTTGTAGATTTAAAAAACAATTAGTGCATGACGTGTTACCATTAGAAGCCAATATTGATAACATATTGAACTACGAAAAAATAATCGAGATTAAAGGTTATTCAAAGGGCCTGATTATCACCTTCATCTTGGAAATACCATTGGTCGAATCGGATGTCTATCACTATTATCAATTATTTCCGATACCAATTCCAAGCGAACAAAATCCTGATTTCTTTATGAACTTTCCACACAAACCATACCTTGCACTTAGCAACAACAAGTACTCTTATATGGACCAAACCTGCAACCAATTGTTACCCAACGAGTACTTATGTAAAGAAGCCCATACTGCATACATTGATCATGAGCCTCCATGTGCAGTCCAATTGATTTTATACAAAGAAAATGCCACTACTTGCCACCCTTTCCGTATTAGACTACAAAATGTCCAAATCACTAAAATAACGGACGGAAAATGGATAATCACAACGCCCGAACAACTAATTGTCTCAGCATCTTGTCCAAATTCTAAGGACAACGTACCGCTTCATGGTTCCTACTTAGCCGAATCTACAAATGAATGCAGCTTACAAATAAAGTCAATTACTCTACGAACTTATAAGCCCAATCGTTTGACTTATGATGATGTATCCTTGCCTACACTGAATTTATCGATGAATTATTACCAAACAAAGGAGTTTGCTTTTAATCCACCTACACTTGACCTGAACTCCATCAACTTGAAGGAAACCAATGAAATTGCCACAACGCTTCAAGAACAGAAGAGACGACTACAAGAAATATCTAACCCAATGGAAATGCACCAAATAAATTTTTGGACAATTTTACTTTATTGTATTTTAGGAATACTATGCATTTTTACTGTCTATAAATTACTTTTGAAACATCGCCTTAAACGTGCCCAAAAAGCCTCGTTAGAAGACGATATTGTAATTTAACAATTTTACTTTTACTTATTTAGTTTAATCATATTTTTCTTTTAGCATTTTCTTTATTTTTTCCATTGTATAAAACCATACCTTTTTTGGTATGCTTTTAACTTAGGATGGAGGAGTTATATCCCGTGAGAACTCCAATTCAGCATTTATATTGTTCTATTCAGCTTATTTTTAATATTATAAAAGGAGTAATTTCTAGATTTAAGTCAGTTCTATTGTATTAGTCAAATAAAGTTTTTTAAAAACGCTCTCTCGTGTACACCCCTCGTAAGTATAGTCTGGTTCTCCGAATGAAAGTAAATATTTAGTAGATGGATACAATTGTTATTGCAAATATTTTTTTTTGTTTTTCATTTGTAAGCTTTTTTTATGTATTAGAAATGTAAATAGGGATTTACTTGTAATAATTATTATATATTAGAGTGAATGTCAAAATGTCAAGCTAGGGATACACACAAATTCTTGAATTCATCGTATTCCTAGCTCTGCATTCTACAAATTGGCAACCAATGTAATGAAACTTAGTATCAATAAACATACAAACATACAAACAATTTAGAACTGAAAACATTTTAAAACTCTGTCGAATCAATTCGAAATATGTCGGAGCAATTTAGAAATTACTGAAAACTTCTAAAATGCCTAGAACTCTTCAAGCCAAGTTAGAGCACTGTAGAACTTCAATAAGCCATTTAGAAGGTTCCAAAACACTTTCCAGCAGCATTTTAATAGGCTTCAGAACAATTTAAAAACCTCAGAATTATTTCAGAGAGCCTAGCGCCAGACCAGGCCACACACAAATAAGGGGCTATGCACTTCCCAAATACTCACCTGACATATCCTTCCAAGTCCTAATTCATGAAAGGGGGGAATGGGAAAACCAGCATGCACTCTCCAATCTCAAAGGCCAGACTTGGTACCTACTCGGATGGGTCAAAGACTGAGAATAGCAAAGGCGCAGGAATATACAGTCAAGAAGGAAGATGCGAGACCCTCTTATCTCTAGAGTCTAGGGTCACATACATCTGTTTTCCAGGCAGAGGTATATGCAATACTACAATTCGCAAGAATCAACAATATGAGAGCCTGCAAAGGCAGGAGACTCCCTTTACTCACAGACAGTCAGGCAGCACTAGGGGCATTGAAGAACCCTAAGGCAAACTCTGCACTGGTAATAGAATGCCGAGAAGAACTCGACAACTTGGCGAACCAAAATAACGTCATATTGTACTGAGAAAATTATTTTCTAATAGACGTAGCTGCTGTAGCTTAAAATTTTGGCAACATAGGGGACAGCCAAAATGTTAACTTCATGGCTGCCTTTTTTTTTGTCGTGACAGTAAAGCTGCTTTACAGAAAACGTCTCTACTGTCACTGGCAACATCTTTGCAGTCACGTGAAAGTAACTTTACAGTCACGAGAAAGTTATCTTCCAGTCGTAGGGAATTACTTTGCTGTCATAGGAAAAAGATTTCAAACCTACAAAAATCTACTTTCACAATATTAGACAAAATTAGGGCCGTCATATGAGAGATATCGAGTGTTGTGATGTTGGTGCCAGGACATAGAGGTATCCGGGGCAACAAAAAGGCTGACGAACTTGCACGCAGAATACCTTGATCCCGAACCAGCTCTCGGAGTGCCCAAAAGCACAGTAAGAAAGGAGCTGAAGGAATGGATCAAAGCAAAACATGCTCAATACTGGAATCAAATACCCAAGCGCGCACATGGAAAAATCTTCATACATGAGATATGCAGCAGAAGAGCAAAAAGAGTGCTATAAGTAAGCAGGAATTAACTCAGAGTAGCAATCGGCTTTCTTACTGGGCATGCCCCAGTGAAGAAGCACCTGCAAACAATGGGCTTGTATAACGGAGAGACGAGCTGCAGACTATGTGAAACAGAGACCGGAAGAGTCCAACATGTTATATCAGAATGCGATGCACTAACTCGCAGAAGACAAAATATATTTGGAGAAGATGAACTAGATCCAGACACATACGGCAAACATCCAACAGACCTACTTTGCCTACCGCAGGGAACCAGAGTTTTGGAATGGGTGCATTGAACAGGAAGATACAGCACAATAAGCCTCCGGCTGCAGTGCAAGTTCAATCAGACGACTTCCCAACCAAAAAAAAAAGACGCCTTGAAGACGGAAGCAGACGTCTAAAAGAAGTTTTGAATGTCGTTTGTGGACATTTTAGAAACGTCTGTCTGGGTTCCTTCCTAGAAATTCCATCTTCTAAGTATCAAACAGATTTTCTAAGGAGTGACGTAAGTTATTCCTATATATGGTGTCCTGTCGCTTCGGAGTTGCATCTGCATTTTCCATGCAAAGTAGTCGTTTACTTTCATTTCTTCTAGCTTCCTATTCCATGTTCCATTCCTTACTTCAGCGAGGTCAGCTTTAAGGCTTGTGCTTCGCTGATTTGAAGCCATTCTATTCGTATCCAATCTTTGAGTATTTTCTACGGAGTCTTTGGTTATCTCCTCCTCTATAATCCAATGTTATAAATCTCTAGGATAACTATCTTGTCCTTGAGTGTACTTCTTAAGATGTTTCAGCTAGTCAGTAACTTTGGAGCGCTGCCTTCTGTAATATTGTTCCGACAGTGAGTTGTATGTACTTCTAAAGTTTCAGCTATTGTGATATTGTTCTAGTGAGTTGTACTGGATTATGACTCCAAACAATGGCTATGATAGCAAATCATGCGTCTGTGTACTCCTTTAGTCTTATCTCCACTTCTTGATGTTGGAGTTCCAAGCTGGAAAGTCGCTGTCGAGATCTTCAATTCTTGTAGGAAATCCTAGATGTCTTTTTTCCATAATCAAGCAATAAGCAAACCAAAGTTATTTTCTATCCTCTCTAACTGTCTTAATTTTAGTTGACAGTTATAGCCTCTATCTCAAACAAGCCCTTTTTGCTTTTGGCATGTGGGAAGTGTTGCAATAAATAGAACAATAATATTATTTTGCTAATAAGCCTATGTCTGTAGATGGCTTGTTATATTGATGTGAGGTTGTTGTTATATAAACCGGCAACACCGTACTGCATATTTTTGACGGTATGTCAAAGATTGTCTATATGTCATTTAGTTGTCTTGTCAGTCAAGTTAGTTGGCGACAGATGCTCATTTTCTTGTAACCTTAAATTTTGTACTTTGTTTAAATGATTATAATAAACGAATAATAATACAGCGAGTTGAGTCGAATTATTCCACTGAAAATCCATCCCGTAACAAGTTATGGGCCCAGAGCAGTGTAGTGTGAAAAATAAATAAAAGCTATATTTTTTTCTGGTTCGATGCTTCTTGAGGAGTACTTTAAAAAAAAAAAGGAACAACAGTCAAGTGTGGCTGCGTTAAAATTGAATGGGGGAAACTGGGTGTTTTGGAAATTCCAAACAAGTGTCATACTAAAAGGACGTGGATGGCTTACCGTCGTTACAGGTGATAGAATAAAACCCACTACAGGTGATGACACCATACACAAATGGATTCAAGATGACGCAAAAGCCCAGGAATTGATTGTCAGGAGAATGAATCAGCGACCTCTAACCCATTTACTATCGTGTGAATCGAAATGTGGGCAAAATTAAAATCTGTATATGACGAAGAATCTGCTGTAAGTTTGTATTTGCTGCAACAGAAGTTTTTCGCGATGGAATTTGGAGACACAGTTTTCAACTACATCTCACAACTAGAAGAGATTAAAACCAAACTAAAACAAGCAGCAGAAGAGATATCAGACAAAATGATAATAACTAAAATTCTCATGGTACATTTTGCAAAAAGATTGGTCATGACGTGCAGGCTTGTTATTTTAGGAAAAATAAAGGGCAAGAAAATAAGAATAAAACAAAAAATGATGAAAATAATAAAAATTAAACAAATGCCTTTATAGGAACCAGATCAAAAAATGGAGAAGCTACTGACTGGTTTATGGATACAGGTGCAAGTGATCACATGTGCTGGAATGTAGAGTTTTGTGAAGAACTAGTGAAGACAACGAGTGAAAAACAAGTCAAAGTTGCAGACCCAAGCAGCTCAGCGGTTGTGTCTTCGCTTTGCATGCAGTGGGTCTCGGGTTCGAATCCCGGCTAGGTGCATGGATGTTTGTTTGTTTGTTTGATTTGGTTTGTGTGTGATGTTCGAAGCTTGTGGTGGTTTCTGACAAGAAAGCAGAAAAAAAAAAAAAAAAATGGGGAAAAACTAGAAGCAAAGGGCATTGGAAAAATTCGTGTATAGTAAAAATTTTATAGAAACAACATTGTCAAACATTCTGTATATACCCACTCTGAAATTTAACCTATTTTCAGCAGGCTGTGCCCTCAATAAGGGATTTTTAATGACTTCAGACAATAATACCTACATGTAAATTAATTGACAATGCAGGAAAAGTTAAAGCTATTGCTGAAAGAAAAAGTAAGCTCTTTATGATGTTTTTTAAAACTTATCCAAAAGATAAAAATTTAGCTACCTTATTTCAATGCAATGACATACATGACATCATTGAATGGCTCATATAAACTTTGACTAAATCAGAAATGTATCGAAAGTCAACAATGTTGACAGACGAGGAAGATTAACTGAACCACCAGATTGGTTAAAAGACTATGTTGTTTCTCAGCTATAATTGAAAATATCTGATAGTCTGCGTTTGTGGACACAAGCTTTCGAAAATGAGCTAAATGTGTTGCAGAAAAATAATACGTGGATTGAGGTACCGCGAGGCCTGAAAATAAGAAAGTGTGGTGGTCCTTTTTATGATATTTATGCTCTAGTCGCAAAAGTGAGTACATTTAGAATCTTTGCAGTAGTAGCAAATATGTTATGATTGCCAATATCGATCTACTCTAAGTCTTCTGAAGATTCATTGATTTTCGTTTTTTTTTTCAACATTCTCTCTGGTGGCTAAGTTGAAAATCTTAAAAAGGAACTAAACAAAAATTTTGAAATCTAAGATTAGGGCATTGTAAATAATTATTCGGGAATCCACTAGAACAAACTGATAATTTGCTGAAAGTTCTTGAAAGGTTTGGAATGTCAAACTAAACTGTAAAGCAGTAAGCACACCACTGGAGGCAAATTTTAATTTCAATATTCCCATAAATAATAAAGAAGAAGAAAAATATAAAACTTTGTAAGCAAATAATCGGGAGTCTTATGTATGAAATTTCAGGTAACAAGGCCTGATTTTTCATTCAGTTTATCAGCTCTAAGTCGTTTTTTAGAAACCGCTTGGTACATAAAAGGAACTTTGAACGTGAAACTTAGACTATGTAGGTGCTGATAATGACAATGTTTTGTGTGGGTATGTTGATTTATATTGGGGCGGGGATGGTATTGTCAGAAAGTCAACAACAGGTTATATTTTTAAATGTTTTGATTATCGTGTATCATGGGCAAGTAAAAATCAAGGATCTGTATCAATTTTATCCACAGAGTCAGAGTATATTGCTTTGTCTGTTGTAGTGACTGAAGCGTGCTGGTTGAGAAAAATCCTAGCTGATTTTAATATTGAATTAAACAGGCCAATTGAAATATATGAGGACAATCAGTCTGCAATAAACATAGCAAACAATCCTGAAACCAATTAAAGACTAAGACTTACAAAAAGAAATCCATCCCGTAATAGAAAGCTCTCAGCGTATTCGACGCAGTTTTCTGGATTGCGTGTGTCCGAATCACTAGCATCTGTGATATATTGCTGCTTCTCCAGAATGAATCGTTGGCTCAACTTGGACGTCCTGCAACTTCAGGCGTTTGAAGTCCCTAATGTTTGGGTTCGAGGTCTTTACAATGAAGAGTGAAGTACACTAGCATGTATGAATATGATCCTCTTTATTAGTTAATATAGAACTTCAACTGCGAGGTGGGCTGAAATAAGGCCTCTTTTTTACCTTGTCCAACGACCTGCTCTAAGTCTTCTGAAATTTTGGGATTGATTTTCGTGTAGGGTCGATGATCACACTGTTTTCTCTGAATCTCCGGGTGACCCTGATCCTTTTGTGCCTTCAAAGGCCACTGTTTGCGTCGACGTATCCTCATGGATGGACTATGGAATTCTTTCTCTTCATGTCTTTTTGAACCTGGAACCTGGGTCTTATATTCTAGCATTGCTCCTCTTCAGCTGCCCCAAAAGTATTTCGAATCTTCTACTGCTCAAGGGTCATATACAGCCAGTTCCTCGCATCAGGAGAGTTCGCACTCCTCTTTTCTTCTTGTCCTTCTCGACCTTCTCCATCATAGAAGGACGTGGTGTCGCTTCGAAAGTCAATGGCTTTATTTGTAATTTAAAATGTAATATTTACCCTCATACTAAAATCAAATCGAAAAATTTCACCAGTCTGAGCCTCTAGCAGCAGATGGAGAGGCCACGCGTCTCTTCAGACAGTCATTTGTTCGGGTTGTTGCATAGGGTGCGTGCATCATTCTATACCCTATAATGATTTAAAGAATGTTTTCCAATTTTAGGTCAAGTTTATACTTACCCAAGAGACTTTTGATTTTTTGAGAATTGTGTCAACTGACAAACACATTACACACAAGTATTCAGATTGCGTGAGAAGGAATTGAAAAATCTTGCATGCACCAGTCGAATGTCCTAAATTAAGATATTATGATGGTCTAATTTATTCGCGGTCGACAAGGTTAAAAAAAATTCGGTGCAGGACCAAGATGATTAATAGACCAAACGGAAACCAACAAAAAAGGTACCGTTATGTTTTAGCGAACCATGCAAGCTGCAGAAAACGCCATATGATTATAAGACACATGCATACGGAGGGAAGGTCCTAGAAAATGCGTGCATTATAATTACGATTTTGCACAGTTAGTTATAAATATATTTTTCATGAAATACAGACAGATGCAACAAGATTTTTATTAATTGTAAATATATTCCCGAGCAACTGTCAATGGAGGTCCATTTCTTATCCATCATCTGAAAGTGTTAAACAGATTATTATTAACTATAAAAACGAAGATGCTAATCATTGTTGTATGCAAATATTCGTGGTTACAATGGTGGTGAATTATAATAAAAAGTTCATTTATCTTAAGAAATAATACGACAGTGGATTTGACTACCAAAAATCGTTATTTTACAAACAGGTTCGATCATCATTAGTTATTTTGAAACGATTATCAATATCATATCTAACGATATGTTGAATAAAATTATGTTACTGGGCAACAGAAATAAACTTTTGGAGGATATAAGAAAAAAGACTCATCGACAAGAAGAGATAGATCATATAGTTTTCAAGCCTTTCTAAGATGATGGAATTACATTTGCCAACAAAGAAGAAATCCTGACTTACCAATGACCCAAAAACAATCTTCTAAGCGACGTTTTCTTTTTAATGTTGATAATCACAAAAAAAAAAGAAATAAAGAAGTTATTTCCTTATTTTAACGACGACCGACATTACCAATCAAACCCCAAAATATTATCATTATTTTTACGAAAAAATGAAAGCGACTCAAATGCGGCATATTTTTCAAAAGAAATTCTTTCCCTTTTTTTAATATTCACATCATATATTTGGCCGCGCATTTCATTCATGGCTTGTAATTTAACCAGAAAAAGTGGTTCCGATCTCATGAAAGCTGTCATTTATTATCTGTATCGTCAAGTTAATAACAGAATAGTTGGTGTAGGTATACGTAAGTATGCAAATTCAAAAAATCTGTTTTCAATCGAATTTAATAAACCATTATTAAATCGATTTCTAAAATAACTTCTGTATGTGGACAAAGCGTGTACTTAAATGAAAGTCAAAATTGTAATTGGGCATTGCAGAGGATTTTATTAATATCATTTCAGGGGGCCCAATTGTATTTTTGATGGTTGTGGCTGGCTGGTTGGTTATTATGGTAAAAAGTGGTTACTGGATGCCGACCCAAGTGGATTTTCGCTGTTGCTTTTCTTTTAATATCATAGAGCGAAATCACATTTGCACTCCAAAATATATAGTCGTTATTTTGAATTTCGGTTAGATCTACACAGGTACTTTTTTGATAAACATCACTTTCAAAATGCACGTGATGCCGGATATAGACGCAGGACGATCATTTCCGGATACTAGAGAATAGATAACTTTTGGACGGAGCACATAATCGTAAACTTTTTCAATTTAGGAGGACAACTTATAAGAAAGTGAAAAATAATTAATTTTAACATCTGCTGAATCATGTATCGCTGCTGTACCAACTAGGGAAGAATTTGGGTAAAATTTGTTAGTTCGGGGTTCATATTCAAAATCAGTTTGGAACTAATTCAGGATTGTCGTAGAACAGCTAATTATGAACCAGAACGTTTTCGTACTTATATATAAAACTGGGCATATCTCTATGATTCTTGTTGAATCCCTAGAACCAGTAGAATTACTTTCAGAATCGATCCGGAACCGCGAAAAAAACTGTAGTAGAAATTCATAATTTAGTAGTTTGCAAACGACTTAATCTGAACTACAATTCTAATTTCTCTGCATATAAATCAAGACTTTATGACATTCATCGATGCTGAATTTAAAACCTATACTAGGTTCTTATTTTTCTCTTGTAATCAAACAGAAAGCCAATCAAATGATGAATATTTCACTGAATTATACAGAAAATGCAAGATTGTGGATTTGAAAATTTAAAGAATTCATTGATTGAGGATAAAATTATATGAGGCATGACAGATGATATTCTTTAGGAGATGAAGGATCACGGGAACTACTTATTAGAGCAGAGCTATATCTGGTACTTCATCAAATAGTAATTTAGGAATTGACAGGTTATACATATTTAGCAAATATAAAGCTAAAAATCCAACCTTCAAAAAATATTAAAAAATTTGCAAACTGTCTTTCTTCTTCCTGTCTGTTGACTCTCGAAAGTTCTCCATTCTTCTTTATCCTGAGCTGCTAGATAAGCTTTTTGCAAAACATGGCCAATTATTTCTTTGGTTTGATCCATCCAGCGTGTCGGAGACCTTTCTCTTGGTAGTTTCAAAGTTTAGTTTATCATTAATTTTTCCTTCAACAATAAGTTTTTTCAATTCGTCTCCTCTTCTCGAAATTTGTCTTGGTCTTGGAATTCTTGTAGTGACTTCTAGCTGCTTAAGAACTAATACGTTATTGGGATGTTCTGTGTACGAAATTCGGACCATTTTTCTGTAGGCCCACATTTCAAATGGTTTTATGAAACATAGCTCTATTCCAACCGACATGAGAACCGTTCCAGAACCAGTAATTTTCAGTTGCCCACCTATTTTCCAATAAGTTGAACGTTTATCCCACTTGACAAATAAATTGATCGACTGGAAATTACCATTCTAGAACGGTTCTCATTTCGGTTGGAACAGAGCTATTGTAGGAGTGTATAACTTTATATATTCCAGTAAAGAAATTCCTAATTTCTAACTTTCCTATGTGGTTCAACAACACTGAGCTACGTAGATTGATTGTTGAAAAGAAGAAGGTGCACAAAAAAAAATTAGAGAAATGGGAGATAATTTTAACTATTTATTTGTTGTTCTCTGAAATGAGAGATGGGTGCAAGGATTTGAGGGACTCCTCTTATAGAATGTACCTGCTCAAAACTGAACATAACATTAATGGGAATCCTAGATCATTTTGGTCACACCTCAACAATCTTAGAAATAACTTTGTTCTTTCCTGTAACATGAGTTATAAGTGCTCTACTGGCTGTAGTAATCAAAAGACTGTAGACTTGTTTGCAGACTTCTTTTCTAGTATTCACTCGAGCCATACCACTAATCAGGCTCCAGAATACTCATTTGCCAATGTCGCTAATGTTTCTGGATACTCTCTTTCTTGTGCTGATATTATTAAAAAATTCACCTGATAAGTTGTCATGTAGGCCGGATGGAATTTCCTTGCTCTTTATAAAGAAATCTCTGTTAACCCTTGCGATGCCTCTAGCAAATCTCTTAAACCATTCATTGTCGACCGGTCTTACCCGGTTTTGTGGAAGTTTAACATTTTGAGAAGAGGTCACAAATTACAGATCTGTTTGCATGCAGTCTGAGATTCCTAAATTGCTCGATTGTCTCATTACCAGGAAACTTAGCTGGGACTGTAGGTAAACCTTTCAAATCCTAAACTGGGATTACGGTGGGTAGGTAGATATCAAAAAATTTGGTTTTGTATCAGAATTTTATTTTGAACAGCATGGAGAGAGGGTTTCAGGTTGATTATGTATACTCGGACTTCTCTAAAACCTTTGACAGGATTAACCATCGCCTTCTCGTTAGGCAGCTTGGTTATTTGGGGGTGAGAGATTCAATTCTGAATTGGTTTGCAGACTTTCTTGATGATAAAACTCAAGCAGTTAGGTATGGCGGTGTTATTTCTCATGTCTTGATGTTTGATGAATGATGTCGCTCGAACGAAATTGATCTAAATATTGCCTAATGTTATGAAATAACTCTTTTTAGGTTAGCCCAAATAGTGAAATTCCCTTACACAATAAATAACACAACACTCAAGGAAGAAGCAAGCATTCGTGATTTGAGCGTGGAATTTGACTCCAAGATGTGATTTAATGGCCATGTTACCAATACTTATACTGTGTCAAGGGCTGTTAGATGTTTGGGATTTATATGCAGGTCCACTACTTGTATGTCTGTAAGTCGAATATTGTACTGTGCGATGGTGCGATTTATGTTGGAATACTCATCAGTTTGATCACCCCAATATGCTGTTCACATTGTAGCTCTGGAAAGGGTTCCTAATAGATTTCTAGGAGTGGCTGCTTACAGATTGAACTTGGCTCATGATGAGTATACTAATGGCGGGATAAGGGCTTTCTCGAGTGTTCATACCTTGCAAAGCAGGAGACTTCAGGCGGATCTTTCTTTCCTTCACAAACTTTTGAGAGGGTTAATTGACTACCTGGATCTTTTGAGTCTCTTTTTGTTTTTAAGGCAAAAGAAAGAAGGTTGAGAGGTTCTGACCTGTTTTATTTACCATTCCCTAGTACTAATTATGGTATGAATGAGTCGATCTCAAAGCTGCTCAGATTTGCCGACTCAAGGAGCCAGAGTATTGACATCTTTGGTTGTGTTTCTGTTATTGCCTTCAAAAAGCTGATTTCCGACCATAGTTTCCGACTTTTTTGACATCATGTGCTCAAAGGAATATATTCAGGCAGTTTTCCATTGCCTGTCTGATCCTCGTGCCTTTGACTCATTTATCAAGTTCATCCGCCTTAAGGACAAGAGGGTGTCCCTTAGGCCGAAATATTTTCAAGTCTCTCTAATCGTCCAGCATTCTTTAGACCGGAGTTCTGCTACCATATGCCATGTGCATGTCCACCGATTACAGAGATGCCTATCGACTTTTTTCGCTGTCCATGACATATAGTAGTCTTATACACTGTATATATATATTCAATAGGTTTTTGGGATATGGCGTCAATTACAACTTCTTGGAGCCACTGGTGAAAGTTGTAAGTGTCTTGAGGACCAAAAGCTTGATACCCATCTACCAAGTAGAAGTGGTCGGCACCCTACCCCCCCCCAAAGGTGATACCTACCCCTGAAACACTACACCACATACTGTCTAGTTTGAGGCAAAATATGTGGTAAATTCAAAAACCGCAATCATTTTTCTTCATGTTGCCAGGTGAATAAATAATCTATACGAAGTTGAGGAGGAAAATAATGAAAGGCAAGAAAAACAAGAAGAAATTTTTACAATTGCCAAAATTGAAAGAAAATCAGTCAAGAACTGGACAGAGAAAGTATATATAAATGAAACACTATTTAAAGAATTTAGGCTAGATTCTGATATCTGCAGGGAGTCAAGCTAATATATTACCTAAATATACCTATGTAAAACAAATTGAATGATAAACCTGAAATAAAGAAACATTACAAAAATCATTATTCGTACATAGTACAAAATATTCTCGATGTTTTAGGTATCTATAGATTATCAGCCAGGTATAACGACGTTAAAATGGATTCTGATTTTCACATTTATGAGAAGAAAATTACGAGCCTGAAATTTAAGAGTTGTATCGAACTTAATCTTATCAAAAAAGAGTTTTAAAATATGAAAATTCTGATCTAAAAATAAATAAAAAATATGATGTGTATAGGCAATCAATGTAAAATTAGAATTCAATCAAATCATAAACCAAACATTGCCAGATCCTTTTGGCATTACACGAACCAGTAAAAAAGGCTATTGATCAAGTGTTAAAAGACGGATGCTAGAGGCTTCATGACTCATGTGCATTTTGGCAGATACCATTGAATGAAGATAGTTTGGACTCTGGTAGATATACTCTTTTCTAACATCTTTTGGCCAATGCAACTTCAACAAATTACCGTATTGATTATCAAATGCACCAAAACTACAACTAAAACACTAGAGCAAAAAATTGCCATGTTTATATCAAGTTCTTCAAGCAATACTAACATATCCTGCCTTTCGTTTCGAACCCGGCTGATACTGAGACTTTTTGACGAAAAATTCAAGACCGTCAATCCAGGGCCAACAATGTCATGCTATTATTCAACGTGCCTGAAAGAAACGACGATGAAAATAATATAGCAACCCTGCTTGGCAGTTTAACCAAGTCACCTCCAATTTTAGAGTGCTTCTCCAGAGTTGGGGAAAAAAAAAACATCAAAGATGCACGAGCAATAAGAATTACTCGCCTGAAATCTGTAAATGATGTGCAGTAGCTTATATACGCTGCCGTAGTAAGCTCAAGGGGAAAAACATTTACATGAATCTTGATCTGACTGCAAAACAGCTTGAAATTGAAAACAAAATAATCTCAGAATTAATACAACGAATGTCAAAGGGTGAATTATCCCTTAAAATTAAATATATTGAGGACATTCCTCAAATTTTCTCTGATAGAGATGAGGAAAACTAGTAGATGAGGAAAACTAGTAGATGACGGACATAAGCCTACATCAATAAAATCAATAAAAAAACTTCACATATATTACCAGAATGTTCAGGATTAAGAACAAAGTTGACATCACTAACTTGCAACTCTTCAACAAATAATTACGATTTAATTATGCATACTGAAACCAATCTATCAAACACCATGTCCAATGCTGAATTGGGACTGGACAACTACATTGTCTTCAGAAAAGACCGATCCACTGAAACCAGCACAAAGAAATCATTGGGAGGCGCCTTGATTGCTATTCACAAGTCACTGCCTTGCTATGTTGTTCCTACAAATCCAGTGCTGGAATAAATATTTGGATGCTTATACATTCCTCCGAACACCCCAAATACTACCTACCTGATGGTAAGTGAATCCTTTGATTTTATTCGGGACAAATATCCTAGTGCTGAGCTTTACATTGCTGGTGATTTCAATCTACCACGAATTGAATGAAACCTTCTCGAAGATTGCTCCATTGCTCTACCTCGATCTGATCTCTAGATTCCACCTCAAACCATTGACTCTATTGGTACAGTGTCAGATATGTGTGCATATAATAATCTTTACCTTGAATATTCACATAACAAAATAAACTCTATCAGTCCGCAAGCAGAAATTTTCCATCATGACTTCAAATTCGTTGACTATACTATTGTTAGAAACTATCTGGGTTCCTTTAATTTTGATGAGATTCTCTCTAGCTTAAACATACAAGATATGGTACAGAAATTTTATGATAATCTCGACAGTGCAATAAACCTTTTTGTTCCTCTGGCAAAAGTTGCTGGTAGGAAATTTCCAAAGTGGTTTACACAAGAACTCATTAGTTTAACTATTGAGAAAAAAAATTCCCACAAAAACTTTCGCTTCTTACCATCTCAACAAAACTATCAATAATTCTCTATGCAAGTCCCTATCTCAGCAATGCTACAAAATTTGAGTCCAAGATGTTCAAGTCTCTCTCAACAATGCTCTAAAACAATTTTGGAAATATATAAACTCTAAACGCAACTCTCATAGCCTACCCCCTACCCCCAACATCTCCCTTGATAATGTAACATGTGAAATGGGTGTAGATGCAGCCAACCTTTTTGCAAACTACTTCGGATCAGTATACTCTCAAACCAAAATTTAGTAAAGAAATCTCCCTAAATAATATTAATATACCATCTTATGCTATTTCAATATCTGACATATATTCTGAGCTATCTAACTTTCAAGGGTCCTGGTCTGGATAATACTTGCCAGACCTATGCAAATTATATTTAACAAGTCTTTTGTGAATAGTGAATAAGGCAATTGAGTATTGGCTCCTATCTTAGGGATTGCAAAGATTGATAATAAGATTTACGAAATATTGAACATGGTTAAGATTGTTTGCTGCGTTTTTTTCACCCAATGGCTCCAGTTATGAGCCTCTATTTGAAAATCTGGCAAATTCATTTGATTCTATCCAGAAAACCTATTCGAACTCCGAGATTATACTGTTAGTGGCTTAAGATCTCGAACAAAACGACCCATGCTGGAAGGATTGCTGAAGCATTTGCCATTTCACACGGCCCAACCCAATTGGTAGATCCCACACGTTTTCCCGATTCCATCAGTTCTCAACAGGCCAACTCCACTCCACTCGAAGTTCGTTTGTTATACAGCCCCTCCTCCAATACTTCGTAGGGTGTGGCATTATGAAGCTGAAAGCCTTAAACTCTTTTTCTCGACCTTACTGTGGTCCAATGCTTCAAATCCAAATCCCTCCAAGCAGGCTGCACAAGAGGTTACCGAAGAGGGTTCCTTAGGTATGGAATGGTACATTCCACACTCCAATAAAATAAATCGTGTTGGAAAACTCTAGTTTAACAAGCAGTATGCCTGAGCAGTTGCAAAAAAGAGCACCGCATATCGTACCTGGCGTAAAAACCAATGCAAACAAACTCGATCGTCCTTTTCGGCTGCCAGAAATGGTTGCAACCGTATAACTAACTACATAATCAACAAGTGCGTACCTAATCGACTTTTGGACTGCCCGAGCAAATCAAGATCTTTTTGGTTCATTGCCAAGACTATAGGAAAAAATTTACATCTTCTTCCTTTCCGCCTTTATTTGAGGACATTAATTACATTGCAATATCGTCAAACGAAAAAGCAGATCTCTGCCAAACAATTTGCATCCAATTCCACGATGTAGGACACATTGGTTCTTACATGGACAACGTTGTATTCAGACCTAAAACTAGGAAAATTCTTCTGCAACTTGACACTGGGAAATCTTGTAGTAGCGACGGCATTCCACCAATTATCCTCAAAACTTGCGCGTAAGAACTGGCTTCAATTCTTTGCAAACTGTTTTCACGTACTTTTTCTAGAAATATGGCAGTGTGCAGCCCATCACAGTTCACCTGAAACTGGTTAAATATCTCGAAGCCAATAAGGTCATCTCTGACAAACAGTATGGGTTTCGTTTCAAAAGATCAACAGGGGATCTGCACGTCAGTCATATTTTGAACTCGACTCTCGAAAAACATGGCGAATCCAGAATTGTAGCTTTGGACGTCTCCAAGGCTTTTGATCAGGATGGCACAAAAGTCTCAGCAAACTTCTATAGTATGGTCTTCCGAACGAATTTTGCCATTGGCGGGAGAGGTTTTAAGGAAGGCAGGTCACTGCATGTTGTGGTCGTTGGTGTCTCTTTTGGAACACTGCCTATTATAAGTAAAAAGAAACCCCATATACAGCTTTGCGGACGATAGTAATTTGAAAGCATCTTTCTGTTCTTACAAATCACTTACTGATCCACTTCCAGACGCCTCGCCCAAGAACAGATTCACTCTATCAACTTGACACCATTACCAACTGGGGCCTTAACAAGTCAAATTCAATGCTTCCAAAACTCAAGCAAAAGTTTTCTGAAACAAACATCTCTTCTTGGGGTGACCGCATCGACCAACTTGTCTTGGTATGACGATGTATCTTCGATCGCCAAAACCGCTTCTCAGAAATTAGGTTTTTTGTTTCGTGCAAAAAAACTTCTTTACTTCTGAACAACTTTTTTCCATTACAAGGTTCAATTCAGTCTATCCAGATACAGTACAAAGAAGAGGAATAAAAATTATTGATAATCCAACTCTCACCGATTCAATATGCAACCTCTCGAACATAGACGCAAGCAAGGTGGTCGACTTGTCGTTATTCTATCGCTATTACCATGGGAGATGTTCTGACGATCTGGCCAGCCTCATTCCAGCTTGGAGAAGTTATTCTAGAAGTACAGGAAGTTCACAGGCATCCCATCCGTATGGGGTAGAGTTTACTACGCCGAGGACCTCTAAATATAGGGCTTCTTTTTGGTGGCGTACTGCCCACCTCTGGAACTCCCTGCCTGTTACTTCATTTCCTAAACGATTCAACCCTAACATGTTCAAACGGAGGGTTAATCGTCACTTAATTTGTTCCGCTTAGGCAGTATAGACTTTGTCTCTTGCGAGCGAAGAGCTAACCAATGTTCCAGATACTTTATCAAGAACACCACTAAATACTGGAAAAAAAACATAGATTTTTCAGATGATATTCAACTTAGAACAATCAGACTGGTAAAGATAAAATTTTTGAGTTGAATGATTATTATTTAAAGGTAATCGACTAATTATACTGGAAAATCATAGACTATTTAGTTGTGTCTATACTATCTTAAATAAGATACAATCTGTCATGCAAGCTATTTTTCGTTGTTCCAATGTAACTATTGAAGCCTTATTAAGTGTCTTCAATTCTAATGGTTTACCAATGACAGAAATTTCAGATAATGGCCCACCTTTTGATAGAAAAGATTTTGAAAAGTTTTGTGTCAGCGCGATAATTATAACTCTAGTCCACGATACATGATGCAGTCCGTCTATAATACATTAATTTAGAGGCAAATTAAAATTATAAAAGGTATGAAACTAAATGTCCAGAAAAACATCCCTGTATTACTGTTATGGATAATATAAAAGCACACCCAAACAGTTTTTTGAATGAGAATGACCATCTGAAATGTTAATGAGAAGAATGTTTAGCAAACAAATTAAAACCAAAATTCAATACTAAACAACATATTGCAATGTTACATGTGAATCATGAGATCAGCACTACTACAATACAAACAAGAAACCACTCGCTCCATTGTCTATAAAGGACCATAATGATTCACCAGTCTGTAAGGAATACTGGATCCCTGGTGAAGTTCTTAATGAAAACCAAAACCCTAGAAGTTACGTTCTCTAGTCTGATGATGTTATAGTATTATAATGTTTACAGAAATATTTACAGGAATTTTTCAGCATTCTAAAGTTTTACGCCTATATTTTCAAATTAACTATAATTTATTCAATCCAATATACATAATATATTCAGTCCAGTTCAGTTTGTGGCCAAAAAAAAAAGATACAATGTATTCCAACCCCCTGTCAACGAACCTAGCCCGCGCGTAGGTTCGTTGGCATCGGCGGCAACAATCTCTTTTCCTATGTCTTTGACATACGAAAAGTTCGTTCAAGAAGAAGCGGGTCTCTGGTGGCCGTTAGAGCGGTTGAAGACGCGCCGCTATGAGGGTGGCACCTGTAGGTACCCAGGGCAGGTGGTACCCCAACGTTTGAGCACCTGCAGCCCGGGCCGCGCACTCGCGCGCTACTTGCACTTTCACGCTGTTTCATCTTCTTCCGAGAGATGAGCGCGGTTAATTTAATTAGCATCCGGACGCGACACTCTCTGCGCCTTTGAAAGTCGATGTAATTTTACGTTTCAAGATTTTATGAGCCGCTTTCGATAATGATACACTTATGTGGAAATAGTTACTTATCATACAAGTTCGAAGAAAAATATTGCCAGCTG
Source organism: Ceutorhynchus assimilis (assembly GCA_917834065.1). Lineage (NCBI taxonomy): Eukaryota > Metazoa > Arthropoda > Insecta > Coleoptera > Curculionidae > Ceutorhynchus > Ceutorhynchus assimilis. Next base: position 35,090,180 of record OU892283.1, on the reverse strand, counting down.
ATCTAAAGCATCTCAGCGTCTCGCATCTATAATTCAAATTCAAACAAAAAGAATCAAGATTCATCAAAAGAAATTGGATTGATCCATGTTTTGCCCACTAGATTTTGGTTAATTTTCCCTGGTCTCAACCTTCGAGACTTCTGATCGATAATTTAATTTCTTGTTTGTCCTGATAATTAGAAAACACCTGTTGTTATCCATTACACCGCCTTTAAAATAAAAAGCGCACACGCCAAGATGTGATCTGTAAATATATCATCAGTTCGATTTGGATTCGGGCAATCATGCACAAACCGCACACACTGAGGGCTTGCCGCTCGATGGTTCTTCAGATAGTGATTTTAATTGATACTTTTAATTTAAGCCCGAAAGGTGCGTACCCAAAGTACGAACATATTTTATTGCCTGAACGAAAATTATTACTTTTAAGCCTGTCTGATTGGGTAATCTCTTCGGGCACTGCAAATCAATATACATATAACTGCGGGCAAGTAATTGGTGCAGTTAAAATGTATACAAAATATTTACTGACAAAAAATTGACTCGGCATAAAAAATCATTATGTAGCTGATAACTATAATCAGCTACCTTTAAAGTGCTATGGGACACGCAAAAGTAAAGACATAATCCCGGAAGTGAAATTTTTATGTAAGTGGGACGTCAGACATCAGTTTAATTTTAATAAATGAGACCAAAAAATACATTGGTGATTTCATTAGTTCTTCAAGAACTAGGAAGATATAGTAAAACTAAGTTGCGCATAAAATTTATTCTGGCCCTGATATCCAATAAAAAAGAGTCATCATCTTAATCTTATACTTAACAACATCTAACTTTTCTATTGAAAAAAATAACAGCTACCAGAGTATTCTTAAAATCAATCATGATCTCTGAGATGGCATTCCAATGTAAGCAAATTGATCGTTTTCCTCTTATATATTTTCCCCGCTTTTGAATTGGCTTTGGCTGTTTCACTGATCCTTCTGACTTTTGGATGATCACTGATTTCTGATAGTTTTGACCTTCTTGCTTCCTTGGGATTTAAATAAGCGATGTTGCTATTGGTTCTTGGCGAAGTTATCGTGTGAATCGGCAAATTGAATGAGTAGCTCAAGCAGATCATTCAAAAACTAATAAACTACAAATAAGCTGCTATTACTTTATCTATATTTGTGAGAATGGTCCTTTACCTTCAGAGTTTTTGGCATGTCGAGGTTGGTATATCACCTCAAACGAAGATGTAATTTTTTCTTAATTTGAAATCAAATCATATCTTTGTCTTCAGTATGCCAACTCCTTCTCGACTAAGTGTTCTGCAATTTGAACATTAATGTCGTAGCTTTTTCATTACTAGAATTTAGATATTTGCTTCCCCAGCTGTTGTGTTTTTTATCAGAGAGAAGAACTGATTTCAAGAATTTTGATTTGAAGATTTTTCTACCCAGCCCTGTTTTGCAGCATGAGGGTAGCAACCCAGCAGGTATCTGAGCTTTCCTCATTTCCAGAATTTCGATTTAAGGATTCCTGTTCTAGGTTCAATTTTGGAATTGCAGAACCAAGACTGAAGCCAACAGTAGCCTCCAAGTTGTGTTTGCTCACTCTTGGATTGAACACTTGAAGCATTTTGTGACGACGAATAGGGTTTTCATGAAGAACTTTCTTCAAAACAAGAAGAAAATAAGATCGAACAGCTCTCGAGCCCGAAGATTAAGCTCTTCAGCTGTGAAGAAGATGTCACCAGCTATCACTATCCAGGTCATCCCTGACTTAACCACTGTGTCGAGAGGTCTAAAGTCAGATTTGAGATTTGGCCTTGACAAGGTAGCTGGAAGGAGCACGGAGACCTTTTCCGATACCACAAAAGATCTTCACACTGCTGCAAGCCATATTAAAGAGGATGATAGGACACCTTGTAACTGGAATATTCAAAGTCTGTTATATAGAGATGCTAAGAAACCGATTAAAGAGCCTATGAGTATAGATTACTCTTAGAGACAAACTGGTTGCTGAATAGTTCCTATCAAACATTCCAATGATTGAGAGGACCGTCTACAGCAGAATCCAGTAGAGAAGTTCCATAGTTGGAAACCATATTAGACTTTTTTTTAGGACAAACTGTTAATTCTTCTTTCAGTTTCAGAGAACATCTTAGGACAACTTCAAGCTCTAAGATACAGAAAGATAATTCCTTCAAGGAAAGCCTCACGCTACTTTGTTCATCAAGAGCAAGGAGCCTTGTTTCTGTTTCCAGTTTCATTGCTTTGAGCGATGGGCCAAAATATCCTGAATTATTTATGTTGTCACCAAACCAGCATCTGACTGAGTCTTGTATTTTATATTTATCAAGATATGCTTCAAAGATCCACAACCTGTGAAAACCTGGCTGATTAGTGGATCCAATTTTTCCAATTTCCTGCTTGTTCACCTTTCAAAATCTTTGATAATGGTTTTTAGTGTTCGTATTCTTTTGCTTGAACTTTCTCTTTTCCCCTTTCCTACAGATCTATTAATGGCAGCCCATGACTGTATTCAGTCTGTAGATGGCGTTCTATTAGTAAATGATTGATTATTCCATTATGTTGCTCATCATTCTGTGATTTTTCAAACCTACCCATGTTTTGGTCGCTCACTCCACACTTTTGCGCCGTTTGTAGAACGTTCAATTTCATACTACAGATTTGAACACATATTTCAAATAACATATTATATTTTTCATCAGAAGCAAAGTAAGATTTTTGTTGAAATCAAATACAAAAACACATGGTATAGTATAATCCTACTTTTCTATTACACCATTCAAATGAATTATTTCATTTCCTAAATTAAAATGGGTGTAATATTTGTTTTGATTGATCGCCGAAGTGGAAATAAATAGGGAACTTATCGAATGGGCATTCGGACATTTTATTTGTTTATTTATTTCAAGAAGCGCAACATAAATATTTAAACGCGTAATTTTATTGAACGATGATGATAATGTGATGAATGCATTCAATTAACTAAAAACGTATTCAATGTTGGTATCGTTGGTAATATGATGAATATAAAGATTTATGGTCGTATTTATCATGCCATTTTAATGATTCCCTGGAGTGCTTATTGACATAATTTTCATTTTTCTTTGATGATGCAAAAATGAAGTAACTGACCACCAAAATAAATACATACCGACCTACACCTTCGGAGGTATAAAAGATATTAATGGTGACGTAATTTATGGACGAAAAGTCCAAAGTGTCAGGTCGTTCGAAAAAAGAAATATTATGCCCTCAGGGAGACACCACTATTTTTTATTTATTTTTTCCTTTTGACCTGTGCCGACATGTGCAAAGTTAATTAAAGTCGATCAATTATTTTTAATTTCGACTTTGAGCTTTAATCTGATTATTTGACCCAATGAAAACCATAATTTATTCGCATCAAGAAAACTACTGTTTCTATTGAAGTAACTATTTCGCCCCCAAAAAAAAAAACAGAAACTAAAGATTTATGTTCCCCAATCATAACCAGCGTCATCATAAAACTATCATTTATTCAGCTTTAGGTTTTGATTAAAAGATGACGATTACGATTGTGCAACGGGCCGTGTCGAGGATGGGGGTTTATAAACTGTTTTAACAATTTACGTAAATAGTTCGAATATGGGGTTAAGAGGGTTGGTGGTGTGTTGTCATAGTAGAGTGGGCACCCAGGACCATCTGCACATGCCGAACGTGTGCTTGGTCTTCTTCAACGGTTTTCGCTCGGTTATCGTGGCTAATCACTTGCACGATAGAGTTCGTCAGTTTGTTGAATAATCATGGGCGACTTCTTCTTGTGGAACACCAAGGAAGCGTATCACTAGAATTTGAGGCGCATTTAATATGTTTTGAATTCATCGCTAAACTAAATTTAGAGTGAAATTATTCATGGACTTTCTTTTGCGTGAAGTTGGCCTCGGATTCTAGCCATACGATTTAGGGACACATGTCATTCCATTCCCACCAAGACAACGCATTGAATGAAATGGTATGAAGCTTCACTGAAAGTTTAAAAACGAAACCAGTATATGATCTGTCTTTCTTATTAGATGCCCAATCTGCATCTGCAAAGCATTCTAATTCACAATTGTCTTTTGCAAATTTTAATTTACAACTCTTTGTACCATGCTTCACACTTTTCCAATATGAACATTACTAAAACAAGTATCATATTGACTAAGAAAACTAAATGAAAAACAGATATCTGGCCCTGTTAATACTGCCAGGTAGGTATATAACGCTTCCTATCAGTTTTTGATAAATAATATTTTGATCAGTACATTTGGTTACTTCTACATTTTCAGAATCGATGCTCATATCTAAAAGTGTACTTACACTTTTACACTCTAACACGCCAAATTTTCTTAATATCTGATCAATGCCTCCGGATCTAATAAAATTTAACCATCACTGCCATACTCCACCCTAACTCCTAAAACCTGTGCCTAAATCTTTTAATTCTTTTATCTTAAGTTCCGATCCCAATTGTTCCTTTAAAAAAACAGTCTTCATCTACCCTAAGATTCCATTGCCTTGAACTGTGCTTAAGTCCATAAATAGCTTTTTTTAATTTAAAAACCTTATTGTCCCCTATTTCCAAACCCTCTGGTTTACTCATAAAAACCTCCTTATCGAAATGTCCATTTAAAAAAGCAGTTGCTACATCTAAATGTGTTATTTCTAGGTCATATTTCACAGAAATATCAAGCAATAGTCTTAGAATAGAATGTCTTACCAGTGGGCATCAAAATCTACTCCAGGTATCTGGGTTAACCCTCTTGCAACAAGTCGTGCTCTGTAATGCACTGAGCCATCACTTTCAGTTTTGCACTTAAAAATCCACTTCCAGTGAACAACACTACCATTTTCTGGTATGTTTACAATGTCCCATGCGTCATTTTCATCAAATGACATAAATAATTCTTCTGGCATAGCTCGTTTCCACATGTCACTGTTCGGTCTGGATAACGCATCACTAACTGTTGTCAGATCTTCATCCAATCTGACTTTATTTGGAGGCTTCTGACATATTCCTGACAAAAAAGTTACATAATAATCGACACTTTTTGCCTTATGTATTCTCATAGATCTCCTGACAGTATCAACTTTTGGTTCATTTCCTTGAAACACATAGGTGATCACTATCTACAGAGTTATCAGGCAACGAATTATCAAATTCTTCTTGATGAGTACTTTCAAAGTAATTTTCTGAGTATTCTGAAGTTGTTTTTTCTGGCTTATCCCCCACTTCAGGTGGTGTTATTATAATCTGGATGTCTTCTATGACTTCAACATCTCTAGAAATACTTATCCCTTGACTATCTGGACTGTATACTTTTTAACCCTTTGTCACTTCACTGTATCCTACCAAAACCATTTCTTGTCCCATTTAGTTCTCTTTGCTTTTGGTATATGTACCATGACCTTGCTGCCAAATACTCTCAAATGCTTCACATTTGGTTTACTATGGTACCACATTTCATAAGGGGGCTTGTCACCCAACCCAGCTGTTAGTGGCCTGTTCCTCAAGTACACTGAAGTATAGCTTCTGCCCAGAATTATTTGTTAAGTGCAGCATCAAAGATCGAACATCTAGCTTTTTCAACAAATGTTCTGTTCATGCGCTCTGACATTCCATTCTGTTCAGGAGTATAGTTGTTAGTTTTCTGGTGTATATACCCCATATTTTTTAAAATTATCTCGAATTTTTTTAGAGCAATACTCTCCACCATTATCATTTCTGAAATGCTTGATTTTCTTCGATATTTGGTTTTCAACTAAATTTTCAAACTCCAAAAATTTGTCAAACACTTCATCCTCGGATCGAAAAAGTGAACAAATGTGATTCTTGTGGCATCATCTTCGAATAAAGCAAAATATTTTGAACCTCCTATGGAAACCTTCTCCATGGGTCCACACAAGTCAGCATGTATGATTTCTAGTACTTCTTTGGCTCTGGTGCCTTTTCTGGGAAATAGCAACCTATGTTGCTTCCCTTCACAACAAGTGAAATTTTTCTTGCTGCACTTTACCTCGCCTCTAAAGTCTAACCCATCTACAGCCTTCTTCGTTTTATAGAGATCTGCAGAGTTAATGTAGCTAAACCTTCTGTGCCAAGTTTTTCCAGAAGTTAGCAGACAACAAGCACTTTTGCCAACATTTAAACCTGTAAACATTCTGAACTAAATCAGCTGTTGCCGCACCAATTTTCCTTGACTGTTGTAAATTCGGCAATCTTCTGTGTCAAATTTTACTGTTTTGCCATTTTTGATTAATTGAGCCACTGACAAAAAATTTGTTGCAAGCTCTGGCACACAAACCACATTTTCACAGAAATCTCAAAGTCCCATTTACACACCTCGTTGTCAGACTTACATCATGCATGCAGGTACTTTCGTATCATTAGCCGCTACTATTTCCTTCAACTCACAGTTTGTAGAAATATTTCGTTATTTACACAAAGATGTACGCTTGCCCTCGAGTCCACATACCCAGTCTGTCTTCAGAAACTGCCTACTAAAGAAGACTGCACTAGAAGCATGAGACTTTTTCTTATTCTGCTCACTTTCAGCCTTCTCACTCATCAGTTTTGCCAGTTTTGGGCACTGCGACTTGAAATGTCCAAACTATTTGCAAGAATAACATTTCACACCTTTATTTTTCTTTTTCTCAGAATATTTTCCTCTGTCCCCTCCATCCGCAAAAGCTACACCATGTCTCTGACTGAGATTTGATCCACCTCCATATCCAGCAACTTTATCTTGATGGCATTTGCAGTTATGGCTATACCACTGAGCTCGATAGCCATAATCATAGGGGAATACTTTTCAGGCAAACCAGCTAGCAATAAGGAGCCTATCCAAACGTCATCTATTGCAAACCCTGTAGATTTCAATCTTTGTGACTTTTCAACAACCTTATTCACATACCTAATCACCACAGTTTTCCATCTTGGTAGATATTAAAGATCTTAACAAATTAATTTTCCTGTTTGACCACAGTTTTCCTTCTTTTTGTAAGTTACCATTTCATTTTAATACCTATTAATATGTTTTAGGAAGAATCTTAGTACAGGAATTAATTCAAGATGGTGCAGAAAATCCAAATGTTATTGAGAGAGTTGATAATCGTAATTTGGCTAGAACGAAAAGGGACGATCTTTGCCTTTAAATAAATAAAAACTGTATCTATCTTATTTTTGTTTTAATAAGTAGATCTTACTACTGGAAGGTTGTTTAATTAAACTACATAAACTGATTTCAAATAGGCACATTTATTGAAACATTTTGATGAATGAAACAAAACAAAAATTTCTGATAATCTTTGCAGGAAGTTGAGTACCTACTTACTATGTTTGTCTAAAATTAGCCAATTGCCTTCTGCATCTTGTTCGTTTTCCACGATAACCTTTCACTAAAGCAACTTGTTCTTCCATATTAATGAATATTTATATTTATATAAACAAATCACAGTAATCAAATCACAAATTGTTACAAATAAGGGTCTAATAATAAACCGAATGTAATGTCATATATGTCAGCTTAAAGTTCACTCTAGTCAGGACTAGAGTGTCCGGTGCGCGCACCAGTACGTAACAACCACCTTTCCGAACGTCGAGAACCGTGTGATTTTTATCCACACTCTGCCTTCTCGAACGGCAGCTGTGTTATTTTTATACGACACACCAGGTTCTCGAACGCAGCCCAGGACAACTAACGTTTATTAGAAAGTAAAAATAAGGTTACAATACTCCAGTGTTGCCAATAATAATAATAGATAGTATCAGCATAACATACATAGCGTAAATACGACAATTTTAAGAACACTTTAGCAATGTCGATACAGAGTATATCACTGTTAGTGACAGCTGTGATGCACCGTATTATGAAGTATTTTGAGGTTACGAAATCGTTTTTATTCTTGTTTTGATTTCATTATAACTTTAATCTACGTCGGTGTCATTATGACACATTTAGCATTGTCATTTGAATCTCATTAGGTCCTTCATAATAGCACTTGTGCGTTTAAGAATTCATAAAAACACCCAAATTATAAAATGAAAAATATACAAAAAGAAAGCTAGTTACCAGAAGAATATTTTCATTGATGCTGTCTCAATATTCGAAGGGACACTTTCGAACTCAGAATCACCAATATTAACATTATTTTTCACTATAAAACTGAATTTATGGCACAAAAATTGACTCCAATATTGAAGCTGTCAAAGTCAAAATTCTAAAAATCAACAAGTAGGTTCCCGACTACTACGAGCACCTGCTAAATTTTGAATTTTAATTTGAAAAGTTTTTGCTATTTCAAGGCAAATCAAATCTATTTGGACCATCGTAGATTAAATTTTGAATCATACACGTTCGATATGAATTTTATTAATGAAACTTGTGTAACTAAACCACTCGGCTGACGCCTCGTGGTTTAACGTTACACGCGTTTCATTATGGTGTTCATATCGAACTAGTATCATTAATAACTATAATTCACTTTTTTTAAGGGAATAAAGTTTCCTGGTATTTCGTTCATTAATAATCTTAATTGTAGTCGCAATTGTACGATTATTAGAGACTTTTTGCACCTTTTATTTTGCCATTCCGCTGTGGTTATCGTTATACTGAGTATGCGCAGTAGCAAAAAAATGTTCGTTGTACTTATCAACCACAAGCGGCGTTATTTAAGGAGGAATAACCTTGTGCTTAAAACTATACCTATGGTTATGGTAAAACTGCGTGGATGCCACATTTAAAAAAAAAATAATAGATGTCGTTATTCCGTTTTAATGAATAAATAATTTAAATCATCTGAAAAAGTGTGGATTATTATTTTGATGTTATGAAATTGGTTTACATCCGAAGGCGCAGACGCAGTTCATGGCTCAGTAGCAAAATAGAATAACGGAAATATGTAAGCATTTGGCGTTGCAAAACTTCTGATTTTGAAGGTTGTGGTACCTAATCGCTATCGTCAATAAAGGTAAACACAACTGATCCAAAAACTGCTGTTATTTTAAGGTGTGCAAAAAGTCTCTATTAACTGAATAATCGTAATTTTAATCGTAAAACTTTAATCATTTCATCACTAGTTTTTATCCTTTTTCTTTAAATTTTCGATAGAGTAGGTACCGGAAGATACCATCTTTTGAACGGACTGTGGTGAGGCAAATGGAGCATAAAACGAAATTACAGTCCTGAAGTGTGGGTTCCAATTGTGTGAAGTTGGCTTAAGCCATGAATCATGAGTAATGTGTAAGAACGGGAGGACCTTGAAGTTCTATAACAAATAATGTGCGAAATGGGAAAGTGACATAGGTAAGCATCAAGATTACCAAGAAGACAAACTCTTGTGGATCGTACAACAGATTTTCTCTTTAAAGTTTACAAGTCATAGTGTACGTACGTCTTTTATTGGAATACCTATGCACAGCTATGATGAATTTTGTCTCGATCTCAGAACTGAATTTAACAACATCAAAAGTCAGGAGACTAAGGGCTCATTCCATAAAGACCTAAGACTTTTAATGGCTCCTATAACGAGATTCTGCGAATCCGTTTAAACTTAGTGAAAATTACCAACTGTGTGGAAATTCCCTAAAGTTAGAGACAGTGAAAACATCTTCAAAGCAAAAAAACATTTCATAACCAATCGAATTGTGTATCGGTGGAACGCGCTGTCGAAAGAAGCGATTAATGCCAGAAATTTGAACCAACCCTGTTCATAACTGGTTTTGACCGGGAATCACAACAAATCTTACATATAAACACATAATCCAGAGCTTAAATAATTCAATAACAATTAATTTCCGATAGTTTCATCGGTGTAAACCGCTTACTATTGTTAACATACCTATTATATCATTGTACTATTATATTTATTATCTAGTGCGTCCGCCCTGGCCTATAAATGATAACCGTTTTTCCACCGTATTTTAGCATTTCTGCCGTGATTCCGTCTTTTCCAGGTGCATTTCTGTTTTTCATTTTTTTTCAGAGCCCTTTTTATTTCCGATTTGCTTATTTCGGGTTGTAGTTCTGAGTTTACATTCTTTATTTTAGTTTGCAGTTGTTTTACGGTTTCTTCCAGTTCCTTTTTTGTTTGATATACCTAGTTCTGTATAAAAGAGTTGTGTGATATTTATTATATCCTCCTTAATATTAGTTTCTACGCCGTTTTTTTGTCTTTTATTTTCTTTATTTCGTATCTTCCTAGGCCGGTCTTAGGCATTTCATATTCCTGTTATTCTCTATGACTCTTTCTATTTCTATTTCTTGGTTCTTTCTTTTGTTTTCTTTTATCATTTTCCTGATGGTCTTATCGATTTCTGTGTATTGCTATCTATTTCCTTTTCCCTTCTCCGGTGAGTTTCCGCCTTCTTTCGATGAGGTTCTTTGTTTCTTCTGATATGCAATCTTCCTTCTTTTTATCTTTTTGTGCGATTTCTTTTCCTCCCCTAACCATGGTTTCCGCTAATGTATCGTATATTTTATCTATATTTTCATTATCGCGGTTCAAGTTCTGGGTCAGTTGTTCCTTCAGTCTCTCTTTGTATATGGTTCTATTTTGTGCAAGTTGGGTCATGTCTAATTGTCCCTTGTTTCCATTAGTTTTTCTTTTCATTTCAAAGTTGTCATCGATACGTATTTTTGCTCTGACCATTCTGTGACCGCTGCCTGTAGTGAATCTGTTCAGGACTTTTACATCTTTAATAATATATTTTTAAGTGGTCAGTATGTAGTTAATTTCATTTCCCGTTGTTCCATTAGGGCTGAGCCATATCCACTTTCTTTGCGGTTTCTTCTTATAGAACGAGTTCAGTGCATATAGATGTTTTTCTTCTAGATAGTTCATCAAGGTAGTGCCCCTATCGTTCCTCTCACCGTACCCAAAGTTCCTGATTGTTGTCTCTACTTTATTCAGCTTCTTACCAAGTTTTGCATTGAAATCTCCAATAACTACAGATATCTTCATAGAATATTTCGATGCTCTCGTCGTCGTATGTTGATAATTTTAAGCGATGTTCTTTTCATTTTAAGTACGAGATAAGCAACCATGTAGGTACCTACTTACCAAATATTTAACTTGTAAAGAAAATTATGCCTGTAATAAATTGTAGTAAAGGTCATTTTGCTGAGACATGTAGCAAAACAAGTTCGTCTGGAAATGCATGTGATAGAGCAAGTCAGAAAAATGAAAAAGACTGTCGTCTGCAAAGGTAAATCACAAACTCTAAACAGAACTAATGATTTGTTAATATCAAGATTACGCTGTCATAAAGCATTATGACTGCTCGTATAGACTATGGTTAACCAAAATTTGTTGAACGTGAAGTACTTAGGTACCTCATGATTATATTCGGAGTTTCTACTCAACTGGAATAAGAATAGGTGAAGTTTTTAGTGGAACTGATTGGAATCAAGTAGGTAATATTGAACAATGTCTTGTATTTTCCAAAGATTACTTTTAATATTGTCACTCAAATGTTAGATAAAGTTTATGTGCAATGCGCAGATGCCGGATAAATCTATTTTCGGAAATCCAGATGATGATATTGTAGCAATAGACCTATCTATTTTACCAGACAAAGAGGTAATAATACGAAAACTTTATTAGATAGAAAAAGACGCAAAACGCTTATTGCGCAAGACGAGGCAAAACGTACCAAATTATGTTAGACTTACATATAGTAATCCGTCCTTATTATTTGCTCGGGATAAAAAAGGAAGGAGAAAAACCGCGTGACGTGCAACGTATTTGTCAATCAAAAACACAAACAATTGAAAATCGATCACTTGTCAAGCTACGACAAGTTGAATATCAAGCATAATTTTATCCTTGTCAGACCACGGGCAATGAACAAGGAGATGCCCAGCGTGCAAAAGGATTATTTCACACCTGTACTAGTTAGCCAATAAAAATGCATTGCCTCGTGTTGCGCGCGCATACAAGTAAAAATAGATAGGTCTATTGGTGAAAGGTGAAAGGAATAGAAATTTGTATCTATAAAATGTGACGTGAAAAATCTAAAAAATGTCAAAATGAATGTTTCGATCAAAATTTGGCATATGCGAAAGACTATATAGGTCATCAAAATATCAAGTATAGGTATATCAGGAATATCTTTAAAAAAAGTGAAATTAAGTATAGGTATAGGTATGTTGAAGACTTGAAATGATTACATTTCAACAGGATTTGTTTATAGAAAGCAACATAAAATTAGTCACTTGAAAAATCCTAAAATTGCTGAGAAACTTTTAGATTTACTATCAGTAAGTCGTCTTATGTGAAATGAATGTCAGATCTTTTAGTTTTAGGAGGAACCAAATAAAGAAATATTTTCTTTCATTTAAGGGCGACTTATTCTCACATTTTCGAACGCAGTAGATGTCTACCTATATTTTCACCTCAAAACTGAGGATGAAGCTGTTTCCAAATTATCCCAAATTGAATACTTATGGAGATGACTGAGAATTAATTTGAAAGTTGAAATAAGTAAATAAGACGGAGTATGTTGAGATGTTATTAAATAATTAGCCAAGTGCCAAAATGTTAAAACTTGTGACTTGTGACTATATTCACGTCAGTATACCTACACCCTACACGTCAACTGCGTCGTTCATATGTCATACCTACTGCTCTTTTGACAACTTATTGGCTTGTCATGCTGCAGAAGGTTTTTGTCTTTGTAATAATGATCTCGTCGGTGTGTCTTGAGGTTTTTATAAACAATTTTCTATAAACAATATAGTCTGATGTATTATCAAGTTATTTTGTCCGGATCATCCACAATTTTATTATCCACTGAATTGGGATTGAATTAATCGCCATCGCGAAACCATTGTTCATCAGTAGCCAGTAGCGAACATTACCTAATGGGTGGTATGAACAGTGGACTTATTAAAGAAGATTTTGCTATACCTGCCTAAAATACCTATTTACTATATCCTCAACTCAAGCTTATTGTGTTTGGAAAATTTAACAAAAGTTGTAAAAAATTGTCTTGTTTATTTGGTATAGGTACAAACTAGAAAAAAAAAATATCCATATCTACAGTCTATTTTTTCCCAAGATAGAATCTGACATTATCAACTTTGAAACATAAACAATGCCGCTTATTGGTTGAAAGATGCCATTTGCACGAGTTGCATTGTAAAACTGATGTCAACCTGCAGGGACACCTCATTTTGCGACCAATCAGGGTTAAGCGGTATTGTTTATGTTTCAAAGTTGACAATGTCAAAATCTATCTTGGGAAAAAATAGAGTGTAAATCTGTTCTACGTTGACTTTGTCAAAGAGACAGTTTGAAGGTAAAAAGGTAGGCACCTAGGTATAATAAGTATAAGTAGGTATAGTATAGTTTGGCAAGTGGTAACTTGGTAGAGACGAAAGGGGGAAGAAAACTGGGGCGTAACCTAAAAATATCCACTGACACCTCAACTGACACCGCCTGATGACAGCCATGTCTTGCGGTTCAGTGGCACCGGAAACACCAAGGAAATAAATCAATAAAATTATTAGAAAAAAATTCTCTAGTTTCGCCAATAACCACGCCACTGCGTGCTGTCGTTCACTCTAACCAATAGAATCATGCCTCTGAATAATCACGCCTCTCCACATCCATCATTTTGCAATGTTGCCGGATTTTTTTCTATTTCGAAATACTACACATGCCCATACAGCAAAAAAAAATATGTCACCAACTAATTAATCATTGTTTCCGTCAAGTTTGGCAAAGCAGCAAATTCTTTTGGAGTTCGCCGTTTGGCTAGCCAGACTAAGTATAGGTAACCCAAGCAGCGCTTTTACGTCGTAACAACGTCGTCATCGATGTCTTGACGTTAAGGCGCGACGTCAAGTAGACGACTATTCAACCCATATTTTCACCAAAATGGAGAATCATTTCAGGGTTGTAATGACATCGCAAGTCGCGAGGCTTTACTAATTTTTAACTTATACGTCAGCATACACAACCAGATTTGAACGTTTAATAAACGTCGTAAACCATGACTAACCTAAAAACAAATACCAAACCATATAAAGGACTTTCCAGGTTTAATATATTGCACCAAATTCGCACTTTTGGTTTATTATTGGTGTTATTTTATTTCCCAACTCATCACACTAAAAACAAAATGAATAAGTACCTATAAGAATATTGGGGGACATAAAATAATAATGGCGCCTGGCCTTGTCAACAATAAAATACGTGAAACTAAATATTTAGCTCCTGTAGGCACAAAAATTTCAAACGAAGTCAACTTTTCTGTCAAATATAATTATGATATGCACATAAAAAAAAACGGGCTCCTATTTTGTTAATATTTTCCAAAAAAAAAAATAAATCTGTAATTTACATAAATTCTTATATAGTTCCGATGGGACAAGAACATCTTTGGGTAAGTCCGATTTACACAAAAATAAATAATTTTGTCAAAATTTCCTTATTAAGGATTGATTTTTTAGATATTATTTTATTTTTATTAAACGTGCAGCAATGGCGGATGATTAGATAGGACCTTGTGATATATAAAATGGTCGAGTTAATAATCTGCACCTTGGCCTAACCTAATGCGTGTTTTCGTCATGAAAATGGACTTAATCTATATAAACATACGACCATAGGTAATAAAATAGTACAAACAAATAAACCAAGAGTGACTATAGGTCCCATATGGTAACCTATCGTAACCAGTTCTTTAGGTGCTTCAACGTTCTCATTTATTTGAAATTTTTCAGGAAACTATAAATGTTTTATTTTCAATGTTGTTCAAAATCTTGAAATATTTTCTTTTAACCTGAAATTTATTTTTTGAAAAATTCTCCTTCTGTAATATGTGGATGAGTATTTGAAGCTCCCGTTTTGTCCCATATCATATCAAAAATACAAAAGCAAATAGGTACTTATTCAAATAAATGGTTGAAAACTTTTTATAGTAACGCCATATCTATTGTTTGTTTATGTTTTTATTTGACCGATGACAGGTTATTAACGAACGAAGCAAAAACTATGAAATGCTACACCAAAATTTACCTTTGTCCAATTTCAACGTTGGCCGGCCGTTTTTCTAAGACCTCTATCTGACCTTATGATTGGTCGTGTCAGACGACGTTTTTAAAATGTTTCGGAGGTCACAGGATATGAAGATAACGACGGATTGACGTTTTCAATGCAACGTTGAATTTGATACAATATTATGACGTCCATTTTATGATTTTTATCTTACCTTATGATTGGTCGTATTAGACGACATTTAAAAAACGTTTCAGAGGTCACAAGTATACAAGAGGACGACGGATTGACGTTATCAATTTAACGTTAAGACTGGTTTTCATTTACCTATTACGTAAAAATTAAGCTAGATAAAGGTCCGATTTCTTGACCACATCTTAAGGACGACGGCACGACGTAATTCTAACGAAAAATCATTGACGGACACTTATCTGCACTGTATCTGCACTTCTGGCGACGTTGTATTTGGTTAATACGAAGTCGCAGGGACATGTATGTGCTACTTGGGAAGGCTATGGTCCGAATATAACCAAACGTTAACCAAAGTGAGTAACCGAATCGGTTGACAGGTGGTTACTGAAAATTTCGGTTACTTGGGGAACGCGAATTTAAAATTTAAAAAAATTAACAAATTACAGATAAAACCAACAGAACCGACATCCGATGGCCCGATGGCCGGTAACTATTTTGACATTTGGTTAACCAGAGTTTAGAAAACCGAGGTCCACTTTTCTAGGAGTCAGAGAAATTTGATTGCTTTTGGACCGCGAAACCACAACCCTGGTTTCCTGGTTATATTTGGCCGAAAGCTTAAATTCCACAATAAATGGTTGACAGCTCCTTTTAACTACCTGATAGACGTTTTGAAAGAGCTGGGTTATGAACACAATGGGAATACAATGAGTAGTTTTATTGCAGTCATTAATCAATTATTGCGAAAAATACTATACCCATAATTAATGGATCAATTAGGCAATTCAGTACCTAGCGAAACCTTAAACCGCCATTAAATGGCTACACCTAAGCTGTAGTAAATAATGAAATGGGGAAGGAGAACTACTTTTTGGTTGTCACGGTAAAATCAAGCAACACTACTTGTATAATAAGGTTCTTATTACTTCAACCCACCAGGCACATGAACGCGTCTTCATTCCGCCATAACCATAGGAGAAGAGGCCGATACAGCCAAAACTATGACAGAAGCGTACTTACATCTAGTATTGACTTATCACGGATGTCACCAATGTCAGATGTCAAGCAACATTGCCAACTGTAGTACCAACAAATTTAGATACGGCGCCAAATTCAAAGTTTTAATATTTGAGTTTATTCTATGTAACAAAAAATCTTAAATTAGTTGTATTGATATGATACATTATCTATAAACTATGATCAAAACAAAAAACTTATAAAATAAAAAATAAAACCATCATTATTGTCATTTCATTAAACCAACCTCTCCATAATCAACAAAACCAAGCTACAACGATATTTTGTCATCAACATAAAACAATTAATCAAAAAATGAAAAACAAGTCCCATCAAGGCGACACTTTACCCAATTTCCCCTTATACTCGAAAGTGCACAATAATTCATAAATGCTTGATGGGCTTTGACACCTATCTTGGAGATAAAAAAAAAATTATTACCGAATCAATTAAAGATATCATTAAGTTTCCCCAACAATAGACCAAGAGAATTGGACCAATGCCAGTGCGCATTTATACAAAGGCTACGCCTTTGGGTTTATTATTGACCAATGGCGACTGAATAAGGGCGGCGTTGCCTGCACGTGGTATACCTGCAAAAGACAAGGACTCGAAGGTAGGGGCACCACATAACTTTATACCTGGATTTTATTAACCAGAGTTTTAGTCAGGTGTCATCCACGGGGCCATGTCATCGGTGAGATTGGGCCCTTAATACACCGGGTGCTTTTTACGAGAGAATATTTTTTGATTTTTTTTTGCAGTGATAAAACGTGATAAACTAGAAATCGGTTCGGTGATTTTATTTTTTGGAACTAACTGAAAACTGTTATTTTTGTGGTTAACTTTTTTGGAGTGATAAAGTGAAGTTTGACTGAGTATTTTGTATATAGTTGTGCTTTGGTTGTCTGCAAGGTAGGTTATAGTTTTCCTATTTTAGGTTTTATATCTGAGGCAATAACCAACATATTATCAAAGTTACTTGTAACTTTTCTTTCATTTACCTTATACCTACCCATTATGTTGCGAAGTCTTAATAATTTAACAAGGATAAGGATGTTAACCAATAGGTACAGTCCTACTTTTATAATCTGATAGGTACTCCAAAGGAACGTAAGTCGGTTGCTTCCTACGTTAGCACGCCTATGGTCACCCGACCTCACACCTATTTTGCTAGATTCTTCCACCCCTCGCTCCTCATACGGAAAGTGTCAATTTGAAAAAGCTAAACTGTACCTAACTGCTCATAGATTTGGTACGAAAATAAGGAAATTTGCAGAGATTATTCCTACGTAGGTATGTCACATTTTGATTTTCTGCAAAAATTGCATAAAAGCTGAAATACTTAGTAGGTATCTTTAGGTAGAGGGTTATTGAGTTATGAATTGACCATCGCATACCTTCGAAATAGCGTTGTAGCAACGCATGGTCTCTTATATGCCTGTACTACTCACGGGAAAATATCACGTAGGTAATAAGTAAAAAAACTAAATAAGATATAGACCCAACAAACTTTTGAATCAGAACTAACACACATATTCAGGGTGGTTGCCTTTTAAAATTTGAAACTTTTCACACGCACACTAGCACTTAAAAATTGGATCATCCTGTATAAATTGTACGAGTACTTTAGATGCTATAGGCAAACCAACTTTCATCTCTAATTTTTTTTCTGATTACTACTAATAAAAATACACGAGTTAAGTAGGTGGTCCATTTATAGGTAACCAATAACCC
Organism: Ceutorhynchus assimilis; assembly: GCA_917834065.1. Lineage (NCBI taxonomy): Eukaryota > Metazoa > Arthropoda > Insecta > Coleoptera > Curculionidae > Ceutorhynchus > Ceutorhynchus assimilis. Next base: position 35,072,196 of record OU892283.1, on the reverse strand, counting down.
TTTAGAGTGTTTCAACGAGGGTACTTGAATCAGGGGAATAATTTTGACTTTTCTTGTATTTTTAAGAAAATCTGAGTTCTGATATGCATAAACTGTTTATGTTTAAATGGACCCTGTGCATCTTTAGAACGAAATACCTACAAGACATTCTTCGATATTAGTACCTATACTAGCTAGATACTATAGTTACCTACCAATCATTTCCCTTCCTCGAATTCTACTTCACCTATTCCTCTTTTTCCAGGTTAGTAGAATCTCCGATTATATAATCACGGTAGGTATAGTCCGACAAATACCATTTTAAAGTCACGTGATACTGGTGGCAAAAAACGTATGTCCATTGATTATGTCGTTGATATCACCTACAAAAAGCTACTGGTGGTTAATTACTATTGAATTTTAATATATGTTCCCACTAGCATTTTACAAACGCGTTTCTGAAGTAGTATTGACCAATCAGAGGGCAATTTTAATACTTGCAATTGTTGCGAGACTCACTTTTGTCGCATCTGCTGTCTGTTGTAATACATTCTGAACTTAAACTGAGTACCCCGTTTTCTATTTGCTTCTTTTCGAGTTGGAAAAAGGTTAATATAGTCAAAATTATTAGCTGTGTTTGTTCGTTGTATTATTTTCTAAAATAACTTTGACAAACTAATTGATGACAGTGACGGATTCTATTTCAGGTAAGAATATTATGAACAATAATTAGACAGCAATTTTTTTGTCAATTTTACTATCACCGCTGTTTGAGATGTATTCAACAAGGATAGAGAAAAATCACGTGACTTTAAAATGGTATTTGTTGGACTATACCTACTTCAAGTTCAACAAAGTTTGTTAACCAGCGCAATCTTGCAATGATATCACAATTATTACATTTTGTTCAGAGTTTAACTGGTGGCTGACTAGTGGCAGTGTATTTCTTATGGAAATTTTCAGTGACCAGTCAGCCACCAGTTGGGGCAGTTGGTACCTTGGAAATACTATACAATTATTATGATATGTAGGCATAATTTTCCTTACAATAAGTAAATTAACTATTTGGTAATATATATGGTGCATTTTCTTTATCATTACCTTTCTTACTACATTTGAAACATTATTCAACTGAATTTCCTTGAGAACTTGCTCCAGCATGTGACTTTCCAAATTTGCGATTATGTTGTGGAACAAAATCATTTAAAGACACCATTTGATTCATTTGCTGACTTTTTTTCAGTCTGTCCTCTTCTAACCTGAGAAGTTCAAACAATTTTTTCAAATTTTCATTTGCCCTACTAACACTACTACTAACACGCAGTTCTAAAATTTTTTAGTCATAATTCCACTTTCTCTGACCTGTTCTCTTCTGGCTTCCAAATCTTCAGCAAATTGTTGAAGTGTCATACAATTTTCAATCACTGACTCCTTAGACTGACTTTGTAAACCTTCAATAAGTAGGTACTGACTCTTTGCCATTCAAAATATCCTGTCTATTTAGCATATGATAAGATCAATTACAATTTGCAAGTTTTATTATTATATTACTGCCTACATCCCAAGCCAATTAAGACTTGTGCTTCAAAATTCTGCTTAATCCACGCCTTCACTGCATTGTCACTGTCTGATCCATGTGGCTTTATTATAATACCTGTAGCTACGAAAAATAATTTTCGATTTCAAAATTAAATTCAAATGTGAATTTCTAAGAAACGTAGTTTCCAATTAATTACATGTCCTTTCGAGTCTTCAGATCAAGTTTCCAAATGAGATTTAGTTACCTATAGGTCCCACCTTATATACCTACATAATATTAATTGATTAGGTAATTTCACAATAAGTCACAATCTAATCAAAGTTTTGTTAAGTAATCATATAATGATCAATTCAAATATCTGCGAATTTTAGGTAGGTATACTCAATTGACAAATTAACCCAATTATTCTGACTTTTTTGTTTTTGCTGACTTCTCGACTGACTTCCTCACTTTGTTACTGACTTCCTGGTGTGGTGGCCCAAAACCCAACAAGTCACCGCTCAGATTAAGCTAAGAAAGGTGCAAAGGCTGATATGTCTAGGAATAACGGGAGCAATGTCAACTTGCCCCACCGCAGCCCTAGAGACGCTACTCAACATGCCCCCACTTCACCTATGTGTGAAAAAGGAGGCAATAACCAGCGCTCACAGGCTATTCCAAATAGACAAGTTCAAGCCTGGCGATCTGAGGGGACATCTGAAAATCGTTGATCTAATAACACTGGAGAATGCCAGCAAACCAAGTGACCACATGATGGTCAGATTGGACTTAGAGATCCCCTTCGCAGTGGTAATAAACGACCGCCAATCATGGGAGAATAAAGAACTACCACAAGCAGACAATGCATCTCTGTGGTACACAGATGGATCCAAGCTAATGGTAGGAGCTGGACTGGGCATTTCCGGCCTTAACTTCAAGCTCTCCAAGGCATTGGGTAAACATCTTACAATATTTCAAGCCGAACTGCTTGCCATAGATATATGTGCACAAGAGTGTCTTAACCAAAGCCTCAAAAGAAAACACATCTTCATACTATCGGACAGCCAAGCTGCCTTAAAAGCCTTGAGGGCTTTCAAATGCACGTCAAAACTAGTCTGGGAGTGTAAACAGACCCTAAAAACACTAGCGACATATAACCAGGTAACGCTGATGTGGCTGCCTGGTCATCGACGCATAGAAGGAAACGAAGTGGCAGATGGCCTCGCAAAGGAAGGGGCCTCAACACCATACCATGGACCAGAGCCCTACTGTGGCTTAATGAAAAGCCACATCATGGAAGAACTCAACAAATGGGAGAAAGACCAACTGTCATCATATTGGAGGCACACACCGGGACTCAGACAGTCAAAAAGGTTTATTAACCTTTCAGCAAAAAGAGCTGAACAGCTCCTAAGCATGAGCAGACCAGACATCAGATTGGTGGTGGGACTGCTCACAGGACACTGCCCAGTAAAATACCATTTAAGGTTAATGGGCAGAGCGGAAGACGATCTCTGCAGATTCTGCTCAGACGCAATAGAAACCGCAGAGCACCTGCTCTGCGAATGTCCAGCCCAATTCTGCAAGAGGCTCAAATTCCTCGAGGGGGCAACACTGTCACCAGAAGAAGTGGGCCAACTGACGCCCAGGAAAATAGCTTCCTTCGGCAGAAGTCTACGCTTCCTGGAGACAAATTAAGATGTAGAGTTACGCACAAAATATCTGCAAAGGTAGCAGTGCTGAGCGGCTGAAAAGCCGAAACGACTCCCCCGAAATCTACAATCTACTGACTTCCTGACTTGCATCAGCAAGTTCTCATAATCCACATTGCTTTATATAGCCGCCTTGTGGTCCTGTGCCCATAACCTGATAACCTGATTAAATTAATTCAGTGGATGATAAAAGCTTAATAGTACATACATATACCCTATATAAATGGAATAAGGGCATGAGGCGCTTTTTCTAGACCTTCACAATACTTCTAATAACTGATACAAACAATACTGACTAATCAGGACATGATAACATTCCCTATTAGAATTATTCGTTTATAGCTAATTGTTAATAATAATAACCAGACAAAACACACAGACGATATTATTATTATTATCCACAAGGAAAAAAATCTTCTGCAATATGACAATGATATATTTTCATGACAAGACAAGTTCACAAGTTCAACCTATGACATATGACTGACGTAGTTGTACTGTCGTGAATATAGTCACAAAGACAGGTTATACAGGTATTATCACCTTCAGTTTATTCCCAAATCAAAAGAAATTTAACATCATATTTTGATATTTGCCGCCATGAAATACTCAACGCAAGAGAAGCAAGAGAAGCAAGAAGAGTTATTGACTGAGTTGTCTCTTCTAACGTCTGTACCGAGTTTTTAAGGGCGGCAAATTAATAGGGATTGACGGGATAAAGATCCAAATATCGAATTTTTTCAACATAAAAAGATTCAGATGCAACTTTTCCAGAATCATATAAAAAACAGGGTGTTCAAAACTAAAGAAAAACTCAAGAATGGCGTAAGTTTTTTGTTTTTGCATCAGGAATAAATACATTAAGATGCGGCTATGTATTTTGGATTTTCCCAAAGGAAAAGTGGGAAGGAAGCCCTTGTTCGGTCCTCGTTGAAATACCCACTTATTGCAGAAATGCATATTTTCTTATTTTTCGGGATATAAAAGCAGTAGTCACTAAGTCACTCTTTATTATCCTCCTCTCGACCTTATTGAAACAGATCAATGGAAAATATCAGCCTAATATCATATTTCCAATCTTACAGCGAAATACCACTGATAACTCACTAACTCATCAAGAGATCTGTAGTATAACATACCCGGGTTCGTTCAGTAAGATTGAACGATGAGATTTTTTATTACCTTTGAACAACAAATCTTCTGAAAAACGAAATGAAAAACAAATAGGACCTACGTTGTGGAGACTTACTCAATTTTACTCACTGGACATGCGTTCGACACAGAAAATATTTGGGAAATTTAGGGGATGTTGTGATATGTGAAAGAAACGAGAAATTTGTGAAACGTCCACTTTATTATTAAAGTAAATCGTACCGCTCTCATCCTGGAACCAACGAGTGGAAAGAGCACGGCAGAGAAACCCCTCGATCCACACTCCCCAAAAATCTAAACATACTGCGTCAGTTTAATAACAATTGCGAGTTACAAATTCAATATTTCAAGTCAATAAAAGTTTAAACTAAATTAGGCACCGCCCCCGTACCCGTGCCAAAACTTCAACCACACACACTTCATTCAACCAACACTACCTATATTCAATACTGAAGAGTTTTTTCGTTAGTTTGGGTTAGGCAGTCTCCCAGCAGGTACTGAGGTCCCATACGGGAAGCTACTCAGCTATAGTTGTTTTTGAGCCAATATCTCTAAATTGATTATTCCATTTTTTGCTAGGATATTCTCTCGTCAGGGTAGGAAAATGTTAGTAAATTCAACAAGGCCCTAGTGTACGCTCTAAATCGAAAAATCAAAATCATAGCACAAAAGACAGCACATAATTTCTTCTAGGTTTTAATTTACTCTTTATCTGTGTTGTTTACAGCATGAAACGATTTTTGTTAAATAAATGAACAATGCACATGTTATAAAAAATGTTATAAACAAACAAAAAAACATAGAAATGAAAAAAAAGATACTTGTACAAATAATTGAGCTCTCAAAAACAAAATAACAATTATTCTACTAACCTGTTGCTCCTTGACACACACATTAATAACAAAATTGGATTGAACAATCAATTTAATGCAACATAAAATGAAAATTGAATAATGAATAATTACAGACACGCGTTCAAAGGACCAGCCAGCTTTTTCTCTAGTCTCTCTGAAACCCCGGTCCAGACTATGTAACAAAACATGCTATAAAACAAAGTTGTATAACTTGTTAGAGAATTTTGAATAAAAAAGTTATACAACACAGTGTTGTACAACATTTTGCTAGTTATATAGCATGTTTTGTTATCCGTCAGATGTCGGTAAAGATCAAAGGAAGTTATAAAACTTTGTTGTAAAACACGACCCCACTTGTCTACACTTGAAAATATGTTATTGGCACATTTCTCTTGCACTGAGCACCCCTTACCAGCTGAGATGCTGCAAAAATTATGCGCACTTTTTGTTTTGTTTTTTGTTATGTAGTCTGGATGCTTCTGTTATATAATAACAAGTTACACAACAAAGTCTTTATTGAGAAATGATATAGAAATTTACAATAAATCAGAAGAAAAATAATTAAACAGTTATCAAAGTCTCAAAAGGCGAAGTCTAGCTTAAAAGCTACTCAACATTAACCTAGTTATGTTGAGTTATACAACAAATTTTTTGTAAAATCTGTTTTTTTTTTTAAAGATAAAAGTCACACTGACATTATGTTGACAATACAATGTAAAATTGTCAATGCTTTCAAATTTTTTATGTAGAAGAGGCTTGTGTTGCCAACATAGTTACTAAATTTTTGACTTGGGGAATTATCTTTAAAAAAAAAACAGACTTTACCACTTTGTTATCAACATGTTTTGTTACACAGTCTGGACCCGGCTTAATGCCTAATCCTAATCGCTTTTTCTTTACTTCCCGTTCGGTACCTCGTTCTCCTCTAAACCTGAACGTCGTGGCGCAGTACATGGTTGCAATATTTACTTTTATTTAAACGTTTTTTTTTTTTAAGTTAAGATTTGAAGAAATAATATTTTAAATAGGTGGTTTTCCTCAGATCTCCAAAACTATACGCCCGATTGACTTGAAATTTGGTATACTCCTTTCTTGACTCATGGTCAATTATTTTAAGGAAGCCTCAACGATAAGTATTCCTTAAAGTGACATTTCTCCATGTAATGACCGCTATTTCAATGTTACCCCAGGGTACAAAATAACATTAAGTCATCCCTAATACAAGTTTCACCGTATATCAAAGTTTCCTTGATTCAAGTTGGATCTTAAGCCACCTGAATGAATTGATTTCAAGTTCACCTTAACAAAGTCTTGATTTTAAGGTACCTAACATTGAAATACAAGAGAAGATTTAATGGAACAGATCCAAAACGGATTTTTTACACACAAAAAATATTCCGTAAAATTACAATTCTGTGGAATGGTTTCAGCAGAAAAGTCGCACAGTATATATTTCACCGCTCTGTAGAATATTTTCTGTCCAGTATACATTTACGATAAGCTTTCAACATGTACGTCCTCCCTGTGCTCACTTGGTGCGGAGACCAAATTCTGACCAAAACATCAGCATATAAAAACAAAAAAGCGCAACGTAAAATTGAACGCTTGATGCTTGGTATGCAAGTCTTAGAGGTAGAATACGAAATGATGCCTTTCGCGAGAAAATAGGGGTTGATGATATTTTGGAGTGAATAACAACAGCAAAAGGGAGATGAGCAGAACATATTGCAAAATTGAACGATTAAGCCTATGTCCAGCAGTGGACAAACCAAGGCTAAATGATAATTTTTTTTTTTTTTTTTTTTAACGGATATGCGCACTCGCAAGGAAATGTCCTATCACGCTCGAGAAGCGGCAAGTGCGCGGAAATGTCGGTGTATGTTGGTCTTGAAACGGTTCAGGTTGTAACCTGCAGGGAAAACCGTCGCAGGGAGTTTATTCCACAGCGATGCTGTTCTCCAGAGATATGAATTCTGATATAATGAGGTTCTTGGTGCCTCTAGTTTGACAGTAAATTCATGGTTACCGTCTGTTTGACGGGTTCACCTGGTAGGCGCTACTCTCGGTGGAATCATACGTGCCAACTCTTCAGAGCATTTTCCGTGATAGTACCTGTAGAAGAGAGATAAATCGCCCACAGATCTGCGATGTTCGAGACCATCCAAGTTACGAGTAAGTGCGGGGTCATTGATCAGCTTGATAGCTCGTTTTTGCACGGTGCTCAAAAGCATTAAGGTATGTTTGGGTGCTGCACTCCATATATGTGAGCAGTACTCCATAGTTGGTCGAATCTGGGCTTTGTAGAGTGTCAGCAATTGGCTTGGTGTGTACAGATGTCTTGTACGAAATAGCACCCCAAGCTTTTGGGACGCCCTTTTAGCAATATCTGCCACGTGACTGTGCCAAGACATGTTGGTCTCTGCAGTAACCCCCAAGATGTTCAACTGACTCTGTAATGTGACAGCACTTCCAGATAGCATGATGTTTGGCTCACCGGTGCTGGTCTTTTTTGAAAACAGAGCTGCTTGGGTTTTCTGCGCGTTGAACTGTACAAGGTTTTTGTTACCCCAGTCCTCTATTATCTCCAGGTCGTTATTTATCTGCGATATTTGAGTTAGTCTAAGATGATGGAATTCTCGTGCGGAAAGACCTGTGGGTGGAATGAGTGAGGAGACTATATTGCCATCGTCTGCAAAGCAATAAAGTGGATTTACTGTTTTATCTATGAGGTCATTTATGTAAATCAGAAAAAGAGTTGGCGAAAGGATTGCTCCCTGTGGCACACCAGCATTTATTTGGTAAGAGTTGGAGTTCTGGCCATCCAGTGCAACATAAATGGATCTGTCCTATAGGTAACTTTCAAACCAAGTGCAAAGTTTCGGCGATAATCCCATTGCTTTGAGCTTGTTGAGCAGATTTTCATGCCAAACTTTGATAATGATGATGCTGTTACATTTAAGTAGATGAACAACAAGAGTTCTAGAGCAGAATTGACGTCACACTCGTTCTGAGGCCCGCGCCTGTCATCACTCGTCAGAGAAGCCCCAAATTGAAGGGGCTTAACTCCTGTGCCCCATTTCGAGGCCCACATTTTTTCGTGGGCCCCATTTTTCGGCAAGCCCGAATTTGAAGAAGCCTAACCCAAGTAGCAAGCCCCAATTTGAAGAGGCTCAACCCAAGTGAGGCGCACGAAACCTAAAACTCATATGACCTGAAATTTGATACCTCGTTTATCTCGTGCTGGTAACCTGAAATTCGTACCACGTACCTAGAAGTCGTAACCTGAAATTTGGTACACCATAACTCGTGACTTGTAACAAGATACATCGTACTGGGCCCCCCAGTTTTCTAAACTAAAATCTGGTCACGATCAGACAATAATTCATGTCTCGATACCTACCAATTTCAATGCGACAGCATCATTCGAAATTTAGTTTCACGCCGCCGGGACCCAAACCATAGGGCACCATTTTTCGGGAAGCCCCAAATATTAATTTCAAATAATAATAATTTCTGCCGCTGATAACACAGAAAACCTTTCATAGGAAACTTCTGCAATATTGAGGATTGAATAATGTGGAATATTTCTGTACAGAATTTCCTGCGGAATTTTTCCTCTCAATGCGTTTCCTATTGTTCCCTGTCAATGACTTTTCGATTTCATGGCCACTTGCAGATTGCACCAACTACCTAATTTCTTCCGAGTGAATACTGGTTTCTTTCATAAGTTTGGTTTGGTCTAAAGGAAAGGACCAGCCAAAGTATACGGAAATTGTGTTTATGTCAGAATTGGCTGAAGTTTGTGTGTAGATCACGCCTTTCTTAAAAGTTACCATTGCTCCAATCCTGAAAAGTGACTCCATGTAGCACACCATACTGCGCCACAAGCTCTCCTATTCGTGCTACATTGCACGTCCATTACAATGTCCAAGCGTTTTACTTGCTACCGATGAAATTAGTTTTCTCAAAAAGAGGTCATTTTTCAGGATTGATGCAATGGGAACTTTCAATCAGGAAGGTGTGATCTACATTATATACAAAATTCAGCCAATTTTGACATAAACACAATTTCCGTATACTTTGGGCAGGGTCCTTTTCAGCTTCATGGGTTTGCCATCTGATGAACTAGTGCCTGATTGAATGATATTGAAACTCCCTTTGATTATGTCGAATTCATAACGTTCATTCCAATATGGTATTATTGAAATTGGTCTGCTCAAAAAGCAGCTCAGACAATGAGAAAGGCTTCATTCTTTCAAAATAATAGCCGACTTCCTATTACATTACCATAATACTCCAAATACTGTCACAGACTCGGCTCCAGATGAATATGTACTGAAGATAACATAAAACCCAGAACAAGATTTAATTTTTGTAACTGGATTATAATTCTAAGTCTCAGATAGTTTTAGTTCGTAGTAGTACATGTTATAAGTGTTACCAATGATCCAGTATAGAGAAACATAATAGGGATAATAGCTAATTATTCCACATATATTTAGTCATATACAAGAATGATGTACAAAACAAAATAGTAGGCAAGATTGGATTGGTCTATATTGATAGCATTCGTAATTTTTTCTATTACAAAGATTTGAATATGACGACAAACATGAATTTTCTTCTGATTCTCTCTAACAACATTACAAAACCTGACGTTTCTGATCAGACTCAGCAGTGTAATATGGTGTTTATGAAAGAGTATCACTACCAGCACAAAGGAGGCAATCGACAGAACTTTCCAAGTGACGTCTACCTTTTTTACGTCTACCTTTTTTATTGTGTTCAAGGATTCCTAGATTGAAATCAGTGTTTGAAACACACAACAAAAACATTTAATAATGCCCATAAATAGAGAAGTCCAGACGAAAGGATTACAACAAACATGGTACTTAGTTATACAAATTGGATAAAAATAATATCATACCGAAACATTGACTTTCCGAACTTGCTAGGAAATATAGGGTGTATCAGGTTTGACTACAAGAATTTCAACACGTGAAAATATGGCCTATTTCAAACAAAAAAAGGTTATACATGGGATCTAAACGCACCCTTCTTATGGGATTTTAGGATTCGGTCAATTTTTCTGAAAATTTGATATTATGCTCCTCTCAAGATTCTGATTAAAAGTGCTTATAACCACAACTTGATCCTATGACTAGTTTTCGAGATACAGGTAGTTTAATGTCCAAGAAATGCACAAATTTTATATGCATTTACATCTACCTGTCACCTAATTATACCAGGATTGACAGGTATCCCCACGCTCAGGTGACAGGTAGATGTAAATGCATATAAAATGTGTGCATTTCTTGGACATTAAACTACCTATATTTTAAAAACTAGTCATAGGATCAAGTTGTGGTTATAAACACTTTCAATCAGAATGTTGAGAGGAGCATCATATCAAATTCTCATGAAAATTGACCGAATCCCAAAATCTCATAAGAGGTGTGCGGGGTCCTTTGTTGACGAATATTTGAAAGATAAAGAAAATTGTAATCATTATGAGATCTGAGACAATTAATTTCATTTACTTAATTAGTAATTATGCATTTTTAGTCAAAAACAATAATTAAAAATTAAAAAAATATCATGACAATGTACCTACTCGTAATTCATTCTTAACAACTTGTTTAAAGAGAATCGTTAAAAAATGCTCATGAAGCCGCCATAATTCACAGGGAAAGATTTCCTCATAGTACGGCACCCAATGAAAAAACAATGATTGCAAAGATTGCGTGATACGGGAAGTGTGAGTGTGCAAAATGTTAATCGGAGTCCTGCAAGCCAAATGAAACCTGCCGATAAAGAACAGATTTTAGCGACAGCGATAGAAGATAACCCCTTGAATAAACACTCGATCCCAGCTAGATATTCCCACTCAACAGTTCATCGCAGCCTCCGACAAAATTTGCTTCACCCATATCTTGTATTAACTCTAGTTTGTTGTTGGGAACTTTCTGCGCAGTGCAGGAGTTAAAAAATATAGTCCTTATTCAATATAAGGTTGCGTGCGAATGTTATATTGAGGGATTTCGATGGCACGAGACATATTGGGTGAAATGGAAACAGCAACCCTTAAGTTAGGAAACTGTTTTCTGCGCTTTTCGTTTTTGGTGGCAAGAGTGGTAGTTTCCAGTAACTCTAATACATTTTCTTTCAACTCATAGAACGTATGTACAACTAGTGGTGGAATAATAGATGTGGAACAGTTTTGAAAGTTCCATCAGCATATCAATGGCAGCTTTATGAAAACACTTGAAAATGGTATGCTAGGAGACTTTTGGTCATACCGCCATCTAAAACTTGGATACAGCACTAAACAAGATTTTGCTTGGGGTAACCCCCAAATAGGAAAAACAAATTTTTCCTATATACAGAGAATGTGAAAATTTGGGTTAATTTTTCTCGCTTTTCCATCCACGGACGCGTTTCAATCTATCAGATCACATCAGTGTGTCTAGGAAAACAAAGGAAATTAACCCAAGTTTAGTGCCTGTAGGCAAACTGGAAACAGTATGCTGAAAGACTATTTTCACACTTGAAAATAGAATTTAAAAGTTTTTGATAAAAATACTAATGCATTTTTAAAAAATACCCCTATATTTTGTGCATATCACACTCGCTCTCCAGAAAAAATCGGGTCTTCCTACCTAACACGCCACATATTAATACCAAAAAAAAAAAACATTAAAACATCCCTCCAACGATACACGCGACGATTTCCTCTATTGATCCCCGAGATTGTCAATCTAATTGCTTTACTTCGAAAGTTTGATGGGGTAAATGGACATTAGGAGGCTCTGATTATATGATGACCAAACAGGAAACGCGAAGCACGCATATGGTTGGCTACCGATAATAGTAATAGTTTTTGTTACTTACATTGGGGTGCCGTATACTTTTGGGAATTTAAAATTGCATATGTTGTTGATAAATTTATAATAATAATTGGTAAATATGTTACATGTTATCTTCGACATGTCAAATATTACCCCAGGTGAGTATAGAGTTACAAACTTAGAATCTCATACTGATTTTTATCAGTCAAATCTACGGACTCTGCTATGATAATGCTGGAATTGAACAAACGTTATGCGATTCAAGTTATTAACATATGCATTCCTCAGAAAATTAAGATGTAGATTGTAGAACAACTGTATGATGAGATAGGCGGCGCAAAACAAATGTTTAAAACGCACTTCATGGCCATTAATGCAAAGATTAGAAGAAAGAAGCTTAACGAGTCTGATTGCTTAAATAATAGTCTTCCATAAATCTCCTCAACCGAAATAGACTTTGCCTGATTCCGATTAATCCGATTAGTGTCTTGGAGCTGAGCCAGCTAGGAAAATCCTGCCAATATCATTAGCAATTTAATTTTTAAATCAATTAAGGAAAAACTATCAAACGAAAACATTACGAAAGAGTCCAAGGATCGATAAATAAAATTATCGCGTGATCCAACCCCCCTCAATCGCGATAAGGGGGATGTTCCAATGTAGGTAAATAACATCAAGCACCGATGACCAGACGTACACGATTCAACTAACATAACTAAATCCAACCATCGGTGCCCTGTAAATTAGTCACACTAGGGCGTTAGGTTTGTTGCTATTAAGCGAGGTTAGGAACATGAGAACAGATGTACAAAAAGATTCTTTATATGATATGGATTGTTGTTTGGTTCAATATCAACAAGGCAGTCTTCATTACAGTTTAAATGAAATTGTTGTTTTTCGAGAACCAGAAGGGTATTCGAATGAGAAAAAATGGGTCCTTCACTTACCTTTCTGGTGCACAACATTATTTGGCATCCAACTTGTTTAAACCTCGAGGATTGTTTTCTACAATTGAATAACTAAAATTCAAATTAATTTTTGAGGTATAGGTTGCAGATGTTACTCATAGAATGTTACAGTAAAAGACGCCTATTTGATACTTCAGGACACACTTTATTCATAGTTTTATAAATTAACACAAACTGACACATAGAAAAGTCCATGATAGAATTGGAGTCAACTTGCTTAAGCCTAGAACCAAGGGAATGGATTGGGAGAGTCAAAACGGTCCAGGAATATAGCCGACAGAATCTTTCTTGTAAATCTATGTTATATTATGGAGCAGAAGACTCGGACTCAGATGATCCATCCATCCCTGCACAGAACTAACCTCATTCAGCTACCAACTAAGATTTCTTCAAGTCACTTTTCAAGGAAATGAAAGATATTTGTAAAATGTTTCTATTCATTCACACAGTGTATTACAGAATATTTTAAAGGAATACACATCTTACATCTTTACCAAGTTACTTTAACTTTATATTCTTGTTGTTTCAGCATGCCAAGAGTGGACATGCTGCCCCAGCACTACGAAACTGCATCGAGCGACTCGCCTCCGCGCTCGCCCCCTTGCAGTCCTGCTAGTTCCAGTCCGGCGGCGGGAGTTTCGAGTCGGAGCGTCAGTCCCGCCTCGTCCGACGTACCGATTATACCGCGTCACAGTGCGTTTTCTCTAGTCTATCCCAAGGATATTAGCAGGGCGAAAGGATACCTCAGCAGTAAGAATTTTTTGTTTATTTCACTTTTTTTGTCAACCATTCATCTATGCAAAAGCAATATGTAGTTGTGTTGTTAGAGCAAAAGTAGAAGCTTCCCAATATAAAACTCGATTTATGTTTAGTATTGGAATTTGTTTATTGTGAACAACTTAGGAATTTCATCCATTGCTTAGAACAAGCGGCGGTTCCGAAATACAGGGTGATCCAGAGTAAATTTCCCTTTTCTGCCGCGCCCTGTACATTCAACTTAATATTTGTGGGGGGTTAGCGCTGGCAATTGGCGGCAACTGTGGACTGTATACGTGACGCTCTATCAAAAAAAATATTAAAATCGTGGGCTCAAAGATTCAGACAAAGTGGCAAATCAGAGGCGTCCCGGCCAACAGAAGTCCATCAGAACGTGAACAGAAAATATTGAAATTATGCGACGTGTTGCGACTCAAAATCCGAGGCGCTCAATTGGAAAACATGGCCGGGATTGAATGAGTATTTGCTAACAGACTTGAAGTTTTTGCCATTCAAATTTAAATTGTGACGAATGAATCTCTGTTAAAGCTTTCCCTGTAGAAAATTCAACAAGAATGAATCGTGAAAAATATCTTTAGTGCCGAGTTCTTTTCCTGATGGTACCGTGTCACTATATAGACATCTGTACGGCGTGGTTGACATTAGGTGCACAGTCTAAAATTATTGCATACTAGTTATGTCCACTTGTTTAAAATGTATGCTCTTTTATCTCCAATCTCAACATTTCAATTATTTGGTTCTGGGTATAACGAAAAATACCAATAAAGTAGAAGTAGAGATGAAAGTTTGTTCATGGAAACAGAATTGCAGAGAGGAATCAAGTAATCTTAAGCTAACTTAAGATGGTGGGATTAAGTTAAGCAGACCAAGTGCCTCTTCCATGTATCAGTGCTACTATTTTCTCAATCTTGGCAGCCTTCCAATAAGGAAAAAAGAGCAATTGAGTTTATAAATCCAGAAAATGTTTTCATATGGGACAAATCAATGTGTTTTTAGTGATAAAAAAACAATCACATAATACATACTGACTTGAAAATGATCCTATATTCCACTTCAATTTTAATTTTCATCCATAGTTTATTTTTTCCCACGATAGATTTTTGCATTGTCAACTTTGAAACATAAACAATGCCGCTAATGCCGCTTATTGGTCGCTATTGTAAAACTGATGTCAACCTGCAGAAACCCCTCATTTTGCGACCAATCACGGTAAAGCGTTATTGTTTATGTTTCAAAGTTTTCATTGCAAAATCTATCTTGGGGAAAAATAAAGTGAAATGACTTCTTATCAACACTTGGATTCTGCTTCATCATCAGTGTCGAAATCAACATAATCCAAATTACCAGGATCCTTGAATTCAATTTTTTCTAATTTTCAGGACGCCAAATTCTATACCCTTTTGACCCTGTAGAGTACGTAATCCATAAGAATACCCCTGTTTGCTCGAGTTTCAAATTTTCTATTTTCAGGCACTTTGTTCAAACTTGCTTATACACATTGAAAAACTCTCAAAATTCTTAAGACCTGTTACTTTTCCAGTCTGCATTCGATAGGGAGTTTTCCCAGTTAAACTTCTTGTAGAACATCTACTAAATGTTATGTATTTACGAAGGAAAATTCAAATGCAAACTTTAACAAACCATTTACTAGACTTTACCGTCTACCGTGACTAAAATAAATACAAAACTACCCTTCCTTTGTTCATGCCCATAACCAACCCCCAACCTTCTGTCTGCCATTTTTCATACCCTGTTCACACTAATGGTAAACTAAAATGACAACCAGCAGAAGGCATGTCCATTAAATACCAAAACTCCAAATTAAATACTAGAAACACTAAATCTAAATATTGCACTAAGAAGATAGGTAGTTTTCGGTATTTAATTTTCTTGCAGTGTCAAGTAGGGTTCGATTTTTACACTCCATCGTATGGTACCAGGTACAGTCAATTTTCTCGTAATAGGTACCATGTTCTCTCAGGGGAATATCAATGTTTTTTAAATGAATTTTATTCCATTGGCTGATGGAATTACTCTTTTTCATTTCCAATTTTCCAAAAATTGTAAAACTTTTGTGTTTTTTTAAACTTCTGCTTTTGATTTATTAAATCTGACTCTGACACACCATCTTGCAAAATCGTCAATAAATTCTACATGGTATCGGTGGTTTTAATGGTACACCAGGTCCAAGATCTCACTTTTCGTTTCAGAAAATTTTAGAAATGATGCTTTGCTAATCTTACTTGTGTAGCATACCTTTTTCACAATCTAATTCGTCTAGATACTGTTATTTCAACTTCTGGTCTGAACATATTACCATTTCCCAGAGCAGAAACTATGGTTATTCATATATTCTTTAACATTTCGATAGAAAAGCAGAATTATAATCAACTTCACATTTTTGTGATTTGTGATTCAGAGACAAAAATAAAATTCCCTATACATTCTTCTACTAGGTAATTTCACGTTACCATCTTCGTCATAACCAAAAACATTCTCTTTCCAGTTTATTAAATTTATTTCGCAGTAATTTCTGGTAATGATCTGGTCTGTTGAGTTCAATGTTCCATTGTAGCCATTATTTATTTCAGTAAAATTACTTGTGTTACTAAAATGTGACTCCACTATCAAAGAAGCTTTATTTTTTTCCTTTTGTCCTAATTTATAATGTTCCATGCATACAAAATTGCATTGCCAACAGCCTGTTGATACTGATACAAATTATTGTTTGTAAACTTACATTCACTGACCTTATGGCCTCTTTTTCTACATTTATGACATAGGGACCGGAAAGACTAAACAGTTTTATGGTTATTTCTGATTAACTTATCATAAGTAGAATAAAGTTCGAAAATAAAAGTTTGGTTTTTCTGAATTTCATGTTAACGAAATGTTTTCCTTTCGAGCCTCTGGAATAGACTCTATGCCAGTTGTAGCAGAAATAACCCACAACATGTTTAGTTTTTATTATTTCTAATTTAATATATCTCAATTTCTATTATTTACCATAAAAATATTCTAAAAATAGATGCTATTGCTCGAATATTTATCCTGTAAAACCGGCAACAACAACCCTTTGATCCTTCTTTGAACCAATAAAATTACAGGTTTCTTCATTATCTTATAAGGCAGTGGACCTTCCTCGCTGCTGTGATTGGTCAGCCGCCACATGCCACATTGTTTTCTAGTTTTTTGCGACCTGCTCCCTGGCAGAGCTAGTCGACGCTCATTCTTCAGTACTATGAGAATAAGCGAAGAGTTCGCACCCTCGCGCCCTCTGAATGCTCTCCAGTAGCAAAACCCCCAAAAACCCCCGTTAGTACGCTCGATTTACAGTAAAATACTACTCTCTGTGTCTCAAGGCCTGACATGGTCTATATTATTGATTACAATTCATGTAATTAACCCCTAATTGTTGCAAGTCACCTCGAACGAGCAAAATTCTCTCCTAGACGCGATTGTCTTTGGCTCTCTCTCGTTGTGTTTTCTTTTCATCTGAGTGGAAAATTCCCTAGCTGCCAGTGTGAATAGTGGTGATAAATGGATAAATAATCGCCTTGTGGATTTATATGCATGAATCGGATTAAGCAAGTAAGACCGTTACAATTTCTCTAACAGTCAAACAATAAATACTGATTTGTGATTCACTTTTGTACATTTGTGTATAGAAACTCAAGGATCAATAAACATTTTGTGATTGCAGTGAACTGATTGAAGTTGACGAATTATTTATGTTGTGCTCTCGTGCATTTAATTAGGTAATTTGTGTTCTCGTGCATATTATTATCTGCATTATCAGATTTCCCTATTTTTTATAAATCAAGATACTCATTTACTTTAGATTATCTAGTATAAAATTTGTAGTTCGACTGGACGTCCAATTAGAAATTTTTAGCTAGGATTTGATTGCTGACTATACAGAATTACTTTCATTTATTAATTAAATTGATAATTATTTTATTTCAGCGTTTTATTTGTATAGATGAGAATCAAGGCACCCCTAACCCAATACAAGGCTTAAATGATCCAACACCTAATGGGTAATTTTTATAGTCAGTCAAAGTAAAAACTTTTGGCATCCCTGGTGCGGTTTGACTAAAACCCAAAAAGGGGCAATAGCTAGTTCCGTCACACCAGTTCCAGTAATAATAGTTTTATGCCAATTTCCAGAGGTTTGACAGAGATATGAAGGGCCATTCCACCAAAGTGTGGAATTTTGTAATAATTGAGGGTTAGGACCGAGACTCAAAATGTCAGCAGGATTCTGATCAGTTTGTACGTGCCTCCATTGAGTGTTTTCAGTTAAACGCTGAATTTCAGCTACACGAGCTACACGATTGCTAACAAACATTTTCCAATTACTCGGCTCCTTGTCTAACCATGCCAGAACAATAGAAGAGTCTGGAATATGTTGTTTGCTCGATTGAAATTCTTAAAGTGGATTTGACTCAATGCATGAGCTGAGCCAATAGATGAGCGTCAGGCAGTTCTAACTTAGTTATGGTTAAATTGGAATTTAGAGGCGAAAGTCGACTCTTCGCGCAAATAAGATTGGAACAAATTTGACCTTCACCATCTAGATGAGTCAGATAGATTAAGGGACCATAGATCGTTTGCGAACTATCACAAAACTCGTGTAACTGGATGTTCTTTGAAATAGAAGACAACAAGACACATCTTGGAATTCTAATGGAATGTATCGACGCTATTTATTCAATGAAGTCCAGCCAAGAGGCTGAAATATGCCCAGACAAATTGTCGTCCCAATCCACCTTGATTTTCCAGATTTCTTGTGAAATTAATGTAACTCTTACAATAATAGGATCAAATAACTGTGCTACGACTGCTAACACGGTTCTCTTAATTACACTGGATTATCCAAAATAAGTAGAAAAAACGTAAATTGAACTATCATCCTTCGGATTTCAAAATATACCCAATGTTTTGATCTCCTTTCCACTTTTGATTTGAAAAGGCATTTCGTTACCGATAGCAGCCAAAAAGCTAACATGATTAGACATCCACTTCCGCAGATTTAACCTTGATTTTCACAAAACATGAGATACCTATTTCGTTTTTCAACTGATTAGCTATTAGCTACTTCAGAGTTATGTTACAACCAGTGATGTATTGTAGAAGTCATTAATGATAATATCCATTAGAAATATAGGAATTTTCAAATCGATATGCTACTCCAATATTGTTCAATACCCTGGTAGCCAAAAATGAGCTGGGGGTAAGAACATAAACTACTGTATTCAATTCAAAATGCTTTATAATTTGCGAGAGATGTTCTCGCCATAAAATACGTTGGAAGGATCGATCATCTTCGTGTACCAAGATCATACGGTACATCTTCTCAACATCTGCTGTCAAAACGACTGGATTAGTTCGCATGCGCAGAACTGTATGTCAAATAAATCGTTTTGAACCTTAGGACCGGTTTTTAATACTTGGTTCAAAGTAAGTCCTAAGCTGCTTTAACTGCTGCTATTAAATAACACCCTCAACTTAGTGGTTTCACTAGATTCTTTGGATATTAGATGGTCCGGAAGATAATTACAGGTCTTCCTGTGGATTCAAAACAGATTCTATTGTAGCAAATCTAGCAACTGTACTAAATGTCTCATCATAATCTTGATATTTCTTCTGTGAATAACCTTTTGCGACTAGTCTGGCTTTAAATTTATCTAGAGAGCCATCTAGAATGTACCATTGAGCTTTCCTAAAGTCCAAACACAGTTCTCCTCTAAAGACTTCATGTCTCTTCTCATAGCCATGTTCCAGTCATTTGCTATATTACTTCTCGGTACGTAAATGGCTCTTTTATTTCCATAATGTCTGCAGCAACCATCATAGCGAAATCTTCAAACCTGGCAGGCTTTTGTATCTGATTTCTATCTCTCAGTTGTGTACTCGGTACATTTGGGACTTTTCTGAAATGTCATTATCTGGTGATTCTACTAAGAAAAAGAGTGTCAGAAAAACTGTGATTCCCCAAACTATCATCTTCTTCGTCGTCTTGTCTATTGTTTTCTTTAGTTTCTTGTTCTGGAGTACCTTTCCTGCTTCTGACAATCTTACATTTGTTTTGCTGAGAAGTTCCAACAGGGTCTTTCAACAATGGCAACGTTGAAGTTATGAGTTTTTCGTCGAATATCACATCTGACTAGTTTCTTAGATTCTTCACACCAAATCCGATATCCATCATCTTGATCATATCCTATAGTTATGCCTTTCACTGCCTTTTTATCAGTTTTTCTTCTTCCTGACTTTGGAACATGGGCATAACAGGATGTTCCAATAATTCTCATGTGTTTTGAAGAAGGCCTTCTCTCATACCTACCACAGTTCGAATGGATATTTTCCTTCGATACTAAAGTTACCAGTCCTATTCAAAATGTACGCCGATGTTTTTATTATTTCAGCCCAAAAAAGTTGTAAAAGATCTTCATTAGTATGCATGGTGATCTAGCAGTTTCAACGATATATGTATAAGGCATTACGAGTCTCTGTTTGATTCCACTTTCTTGTAGAATTTTTCTTACTTGACCATTGTCAAATTCTTCACCATTATCTGAGAGTAGCTCTTTTACTGTGTGTCCTACTGTTTTTACTTCAGTTAACATAATTGTCAGTTTTTACGCAACTTCAGATTTTTCTTTCAGAAAGTAAACATAACGATAACGATAACGACTGAAATCATCCTTGAAGAGCAAGAAGTATATATAGCCACTTTTAGATTTTTCAAAAGGCCCACAAACATCTGTGTGAGAGTTCTCCTGGTACCTTTGCTCTTTCTCTTGTTCCAAACTTTTTCCTGTGCATTTTACCATAAATACAACCTTCACATATTTCGCTGTCTAAGGTCACTTTGAGGTCAAACTCACCACTCAAAATATATCTGATGTGTCTTTTGTTTTGATGACCAAAGCGTTCATGCGGTATAGTTGCAATAAGTTATCATTTGAAACTATGCTGATTTGAGCTCTTTCCTTTGACTTTATGATTTGCAATGCTAGTTATTACAGTCCTCCAAATCTACTTCTTTCACCTGTCAGTATGGTTTTACCACCAACTATACAACTCCATTTTTCGGTGCTTGAAGTGAACTTTGATGTAGGCTGTAAATCTTGCGCATGTAAAACCGAAAATAAATTCTTTTTAATCAGAGGAGCGTACCATACGTCTGATAACGTCAAAACATCTTCTCTGTCTTGAACTTTTGTTTGTACCAGAATGTTCCCTTTTCTAACTGCTCTAAACGTTTCTCCATTCGCTGTCATTATGGTGTGTGTATCTTGAAAGTATTCAAATGTTTCAAAGATATCACCTCGATTTGTATTTTGATTTGTAACCCCATTATCCACAAACCAGCTATTATATACTCCTGACATTCGCTAAATAAGACACTACTTGTTAAGGCAACTAACATCATGTTTGTATCCTTATCTTTCTGTGTTCTGTTATTTCTTGAATTTGAGCTCTCCGGTTTTGGAGGTCTACCATCTTATTTCCACTTGATACATTTTTTGACCTTATGACCTTCTCTTTTGCAATAATTGCAAACTAGTTGTTTCTTATTGTTCGAGCTGCTTCTCTTTTTTTTGCAAGTAACTCTTTCTGATGACTTTCATTACTCTTGTCTGATAATACCTTCTCATGAGAACAATGCTGATTTGTTAAATTTTCTATATTCCTGTCAGATTTCGACTTTACCATCCAGCTTGACTTAAAGGAGAAGAAGTCTTGGGGTAGAGTTTCTAAAATCTTACAGACTAACAGCAGCTCAGGTAACTCACAATTATACAGGTTTTATTTGTAATAATTTTGTCTTTTGATAACCCCTTTTGCAGCTCATTCCACAGGTTCTT
Organism: Ceutorhynchus assimilis; assembly: GCA_917834065.1. Lineage (NCBI taxonomy): Eukaryota > Metazoa > Arthropoda > Insecta > Coleoptera > Curculionidae > Ceutorhynchus > Ceutorhynchus assimilis. Next base: position 35,050,513 of record OU892283.1, on the reverse strand, counting down.
GAGGTTTGACGTGTGCGTTGCCATATCATCTTCAACTTTCTTCTTATAGTTAAAGAATTCTAAGCAAACATCATAGATTTTGTCCTCAACATTGCCATCAAAGATCTTATTCAATTCAACCCACACTTCTCTTGCTGTAGAAAACCTTATAACTTTTTGTAAGGTATCTTGGATCATATTTATCGTAAGAGCAAGAAGTGCATTACAATCTGCAGTTTTGAAATTCACCAGGCTTGCTTTATGCACAGCAATTTCAACTGCTAACGCATTTTTTTCCAAAACTGGGAGCACCAACTTTCCTTCCAAAATATCAACTGCATTTGGAATACTTTTCAGAAGAATGTCCATTATGTACTTCCATGTGGTCCAATTAGCTTTACCTTCCAGTAACCGTATATGAACTTTGCTTGGATCCATCCTTCAAAATTCAATTACTACTTTTTCGTACTAATTCAGCCCTTGATATTCTTAATTTTTCTCGCCTCTTTTAATGCTCTGCCACCATGTTAAATTTTGAAAAACCATGATTCTAATTAAGAGGAAAATACGACATATATTTGACACACTAATAATAAGGGCCAAATTATGGACTGACTGGTAAACGTCTGGTTGTTACCTAACAGGTACTTTCTATGCATTAGAGAATAGAAAGTACCTGCTAGATAACAACCAGACACTTGCCAGTTGGTCCATAATTTGGCCCTGATACAAAAGTTATTAATTAATTAATACAAATCTATGTCATGCACCTTTTTAAAATATAAAAATAAATGACTGGTCTTAAGACTTCCATAGAGATGTGGAATGTTCTTCAACAGAGGATTGTTGGAAAGTCATTTCTCTGTTGGTTGCTCAATTTGATAGGTATCATCTAAAGTTTGAAAATTATCCTAAAAGGTAATCTTCTATGTATCGTCCGGTATAGTGTCTCGCATGATATTTTGTCTAAAATGAATTTCGCACTCAAACTCTTTGGTGGTTAACTTATTTTGATCAGACTGTATATTCTCTCAGAATTTCTGAAAAGAATTATGCAAACTGTTGGTCGAAAAATGACATAGAGAACTAGAACTCTGATTTAAATGTACTGAATATAAAGGACCAGGTAAAAACCATCCTATTTAGCTTTGAGTTTTGAATGAGAGCCCTATTAAGCTCCTAACTTAATATATTGAGGTTCGAGCAAGTCATAAAACAAATTGGTACCTATTTAAATGTCGATATTTTGACATTCAAAAAAATGAAGATCAGCTAAGGACTTTTTAGAAAATCGGGATTCAACGAGAGCGGAGACAATTTTGCAGTGACTTTATACAGGACTAAGAAATATATCCTTGTCCTGTAAGAATGATTCATTGAATGTAGCTCTGTTGTTAATGACTTATCAATCCTGACTGCCGCCAGGTTAATGCCATCAACAGTCATATTTATGTGTTGCCCTTTGATTTTTAATATGTTATAGAATTCAGTGGTACAAAGATTGTTCATACTACCCGAATCTAACATGGCTCTGCATTCCCCCAAGTTCCTTGGCGATATGGCGCCGTGGGAATCACACACTTGAAAACCGTAAAGGCGCGTATACATTAAATTCCCTTTAAAATTGGAATTGAATGTAAACGCACTTTGACGGTCGTCTAGTTTGTTATGACCACGTTGCCATCTTGAATTATTAGCTGATTCCTGATTCGAATTGCCTGATTTAGAAAACTATGCGGGCGACTGATGTAATCATATACAAACACAATTTTTTCTAGAAACTAATGAAACCTTTTTTTTTCAGGTATGGGCGCCCTTATGTACGCGAACTCCTTGAACTCTCTAGTCCCTACACCGTACCCTTCCTACATTTGGCATCCCATTCCCGGTCTGTTTTTACCCTACAGTCCGGCTCAAAGACCCGAATCCCTCAGCCCAGACCAAGCTTCGCCTGTTGATGCTGGATTTACACCAGAAAAAGCTAAGATAGGTAAGCTACTTACAAACTTGAACAGAGTATCTAATATGACACGTTACCTGAAAGATTCTCAATATTTGCGTTTCACATTACATAGGTACCTATCTATGAAAATTTTAGTTTGTGATGTTTCAATGCAATTCCAAGTGTTTGATGGAATTTAGCCAAAAAAATTACATAATTTTTACAATAATCAATCATGAAAATCTTGATTTCCAATGCCACTGGGAAGTAGCAAAAAGATCAGATTTTAATCTTGTGTCAAAAATACTTCGCCGACTTTTTCTTGGCCGATTTCAAAGTAAAACCGAAAAGCCGTTAATCCACCAGCTTACGTTTCAAAAAGTTGATTGTTTTGTGTTGATTTTTGCAGACGAGGATGCCCCTCTCAATTTATCCTTAAAAGGCCGATCAAGGACGCACAGTATATGGTCACCTGGGAGCTTGTGCGAACAAGAAATGAAAAATGTGGTAACGTCGAAACCCGACTCGAATCTTGACACGACCATAATTAGTCCGGTCAAGCTGCTTGACGGCCGATGGAAGTGGGACCACGAAAAAGACTTTCAGGGAAAAATGACCGGCCATACTATCGGACCTAGTGGAGAAAAACAATTTACGGTAAGAATTTTTCAGCAAAACCAAAATCTTACCAAAACAAAGCCAAGAAAATATCTCATATAGAATCCCTTGTTAGGGCCCGGAGTTGACCGATGCCACTTATGTTAGGAACCCGGAGTTTTCGGCTGGTTCCAATGTAGTAATCTCGGATTATTTCTAGGCCTTGTACTCATTATCCGGTATCTCAATAAAGTTAAAAGTAAAACCCGAAATTACTTGAAGGTCTAGTTTATTTTAACTCTGAACGAAACTGATTTTACATAAGTGCGACTGCTGTTCGCTATCGATCTTACAAAACGACTGCCAACTCCAATTCTAAAAACTAAAAAGTAACCTAAAGGACAACTAAGCTTATAATTCTCAGGGAATTCTCGCCATCTAGAATAATAAAATTAGATCTGGGAACATTACTCTATCTTTGGCGGCAAGAACATCCTCCATGGGTTATATTTATTCAAATATATTTACAATAATTTGGGTTCCTGCAATAGAGGTACCGAGTACCGACATACACCTAGAAACATCTTGTCAGGATATTGGTGTTTACAGGGCATTGGTTGTAATAATAATTCCAGCCGGCACATCTTCAAAACCTAAATAAGCAATAAGTCCTAAAGTATCCTATTGATGAGGGACTTTACCAAACAAATAGTGGAATTTGTTAGGGAGGATATGTAGTGAACATAAAATTGTTAATAATAAAATGATGAATTTACTGGTTCACAACACCCTGCTGCTTCACCTATAGATAAAAAAAAACAAAATCATTATTTCCCAAATAAAAATTCATTTGCGCCACTACTGACTGACCAGAGGAAAGAAAATAAAATGCTCACAAGTCGTAAAATATCCGTTAGCAAAGTTTGAACGCGGCCTTTCCATTATTTATAACTCAATAAACGACTGCGGATGGATAATAAAGACCTTTTATAGATTAAAAATCTTTTAAGTCTTCATAGTAAATCTAAGGAATCGATCCGCGGTGCGCTACTTTCCTTGACGGATTTTATTTTAAGTAAGGCTTTGAATAGGAAAGCGATTTGCGCTAATGCCGAGTCAATGTTGTTACAAGATTATAGGATAAATATTTAATCCTGAATCTTTACTGTGGCGTTTAATGATTTTTAAACATATTTAGTTCGAAAGGAAATCGATTGTTGCCTATATTTAAACTAGAAAGATTTTATTGGCATCTCTATTTAGAGCTAGCAATTGCTCTATCTGTTCAACAAATGTCGGAATATTCGTACCTGATATCCAACAATTCAACTGCACTTGGATAAGAAAACTCTGGAATACAATAGCTCCAGAACTTCAATAACTTATAACCAAACAAACTAAAGTTCAACGTATCTTCCTCATGTTGATAATTCTTGTAAAAACTAGTTGGTGGAAATGAAAATAGTTAAACATTGCCCTATAAAACCAAAATGTTTAAAGTACAATATCATCTCCCCAGTCCCCAAAGCTCATCCAGACATTCTGTCTGAAGAGCTATCAACAGCTTAGCAAATCAGGTCGCAACGAAGTCTCTAAATACAAAACTGGTAATTTCTGATTCAAATCCTGGAATGACAGAATGAAGATATTGTATGTATACCTAGAACAAGGAAAATCTGTATGCTCTTAACAGTTTCTTCGTGGGAACATCCAAAGGAAAATGAACCAGGATATCAGCAAATGATGTGATGAGAAACTTAATGTACTATTTTCTGTGTAAAAGTAGATACCTACGTCTTTGCAGCTGTCTCTGTTATTAGGACATTTACCACAACCAGTGTTCATGGAACCTCACTGAAAAATGGTATTTGAGGTAAACGAAATACAACGGACGAAATCATCATCATCACTGTGCATCCAGTTGAGGTGGATGCGCCTTATTTCGTCCGACCATTTTGATGGAGAATGTTTCCGGTTACGATACGCATCATGTCTAGGTTTCCATTCTAGTATTTTCCTAGTCTATCTCACATCTCTGGACTCTGTCTCTGGCAACATGACCTCTGTCTGTCTCTGATGAATATATTCACCATTGATCTCATCATTGCCCTCTGTGCCACTTGGATTCTGTGGGGGCACCTGAGCCTGGGAAATTTTTCGATACCGTGGGAATATCTTTAGATTGGCGGCGCCTTTGATTTGAAATTTCGGGTATTTGACCCAGCCAACCCCAAATTTTTGGAGGTTTTCCCGGAATTCGACTGCAGCTCCTTATCTCATGGTGTCATCTTCAAACCGTAGTTATCGTCCAAATAATTATGGGGCATATTTGAAGACTAATAATTGCAATAACGCAAAAAAAAAACTCCTCCGAGACGTCTGCGCAAGCGTCAACAATGGCGTCGCGACGTCATGATGTTATCGGTGGCGCCATCTAGCGTACATAGTGTGACGTTCGATGTGCCCTTTCTGGTTGGAGTCAATGTTTCTGCTCCATATGTTAGAACTGGAAGCACACATTGGTCAAAGACTTTCCTCTTCAAGCACTTGGAATTATCTGATTCAAAGATATTTCTCAGTTTTCCGTAGGCTGCTCATGTCAATCCTACCTGTTTAATTCTGTGGTCTGGTTATCTATTCCTAATTTAATTTCGTGGCCTTAATATTTATAGGAATCAACTTGTTCAGTTTGCTTGACATACGTTGAAATGGCCAGTACAAGGTTGGTCATAAATTGTGTTTTGGAGAAATTGATTCTAAGGCGAACTCGTGCACAAGAACTTTGGAGGTCCTGAAGAAGCTGACATGTATGATCTACCCTGTTTGTAAATAAGCACTATGTCGTCTGCAAACTTTAGATTGTTTGGCTCAAATTTCAGTCTTCAAACTTTTCACTTGTACCATCGACCAAAGTGTTGTCAACCAATCTTTGAATCTGGGCGTTAAGTGCTTTCTTCTATCTTCCTTTGAGGAGTGGATTGGAGGTTATCAGAACATAAAAGGAGGACACAACACAGGTTGAGAGCTTATTACTGTTGTTTCTGGAATGAAATTTGATGAATATGTTCTCTTGGGGGTGAGATTTTTAGACAAATTAATAAATAATTTTGTGTGGAGGTTCTGGAGAAATGACATGTATGATCTACCTTGTCTGTTAATAAGAACTACGTCGTCTGCAAACTTTAGAATATTTAGATCATTAATGTTTACTCCGATATTTTCTCAATTTTTATTCTTCATAGCGTTTTGTAAAAAAGCAGTGAATAGTTTAGGAGAAAAGGTATCTCCTTATCTAATACCTTTCTCCATGGGAAATTTGTTGCTGTACATTCTGACTGCAGCTGTTGCATTAATTATATATTTTATATTCTGAAGAAGGCTTCTGTACCTATGGTCAATACTGCACTCTTTAAAAGCCTTTAACATATACATAGAGCTATGCTGGCCTGGGTCAAAAGCTTAATCAAAGTCCACAAATATAAATATCAAGAGTTTGTTGTATTCTACAACTTTCTCTATCAAGGATTTTATCACTTGTAGGGGGACATTTGTTCCAAAGCCACTCCTAAATCGGGCTTGATCTAGTGGTTGGTGACAATCTAGCTTAAGTCTTATCCTATTAGTAATTATCCTTATAACAAGCTTATATAAATGAGATAGGTAACAGACTGATAGGCTAAGAGTTTCCATATCCATTCCGAATCATAATGACATTCTTCCATTGTTCTGGTGAACTTTCTCCAAGGAGGCAGGCATCAAAAAGAGTTTTCAGGGCTTTTATGACTCATTTGTTTCCCAGTTTCATTATTTCAGTTATAATGCCATCTGGGGTTCTGTTGTACTTCATGCATTTTATGGCTGTTTCAAAGTTCCTCTGACCCTTGATACAACGGAATACTTATAGGGAAATAAAGAAAAACAACGAAGAAATTATAGAATTGATTAGTCACAGAAGGGAATAAATGCCTTAAATCGTAACTTGTTACCAATAAAACCAAGCTGTTTAAAAATGGAGATTTAAGAAATGGACAAGAATAATATCGAATCAGCTGTGGAAAGCTTCTATCGTGGGACCAGCGAGAAATAAATAATGTCGGTCCCAAAGATTTACCAGATATCGACATATCTGAAAAACAACAAATCATCAGGGTCCTTATTCCACAGGAAAACGAGTGTCCTTTCTTTGTTATTTATATTATCATTTGCATATCATTGAGAAAGATAAAACCCTCGGTCTCCTGGGAGCGGTGCTTAGGCCAGCAGGCAAGTAATAATTAAAGGGGATAGCTGGAAAGTATTCCGAAGCTAATGATATTTTGGCATGTCGTTTGTGGATATTCTGTGGAGAAGAATCTGAGTTTTCGACCTCGAGGTTCCTGTGCTAACTTGGGGGGAAATCGAAATCGGATTTTCGAACATTTTCAGTTTTTTGCTTATAACTTCTAAACGTACTGTACTGAGGTGCTGAGTTGATATGGCATCTTCGATAGTTTTAGAACTGTGTTTCACGTGCGAAGAAAGTTTGGCAGAATGTGACGTAAAAAAAAAACGTAAAAAGCCTGAACATCAATTACTTACTAAGTTACTCGAAGGAGTGGAAAAAATTACAGTCCACGCGGCCTGACAAAAAAATTACAACAACGAGAAATTGATTTTGGATTCCTTGCATCGTTAACGTGACACCCCTACAACTGCCTCCATACCGCGCGTTGGTAGGCCAACATTATCATTTGATTTCAACAAGCGCTTCTTATGGGAAAGAAGATGTTGCTGAAGAGTACAGACAAAAGCATATCAAGGCACCCTATGAAAAGCGTTATGCTATGGTCAAAATGACGCTTCTAGAGGTAGCAAGCAAGATTTTGGGTTTTTGTCCTGTGCAAGACAGCAGGGTGATAAATGTGGACCAAAAATTGAAGACCGTATGAGCATGTTGAATAATGTGGACACATACTTAGTTGCGGTTAAAGCGGAAAACAATTCAGGTGCGGAGTAGACATGTTGTCTGTGGGTGCACGTGAAAGGGACGAGAATGAAAGATGTTTATCCCATGCTTGAAATGAATGATGGTCGGGCCACAGCAGAAGAAATTTTTGACAAGCTGAGAATTTTTCTGTATCTTTGAACCACTGTATCTTGGTTATTAAATGTTCTTCAACTTTATAACTAGGTGTCTGCACGCTAAAACGCATGGTTTAGAAAATATAAGCAAAAAAAAAAAGTCCAAAAATTTCGTAGTTTTTCGACTCCCCCCAAGCTAGCACAACGTCCTCGAGGTCGAAAACTCAGATATCACTCCAGAGACTGCCCAAAATTACATACCAAAATATCATTAACTTCGGAATACTTTCCAGCAGAAAGTACTTGCCTGCTGGACTAGCTGCCCTGTTTCAAGAATAAGGACCCAGGCGAAGATGGAATGACAGCTGAAAGGCTAAAAAAATGTAAAACGCTATTGTCCCGATACTATACGTCTTCAAGGTGCGGAAATATCAAAGAAATGGAATATTAGCCTTGTAGTTCAAAGAAGGTGATAGAATTTACGTCAGAAACTACCGTTCCATCTCCTCATCATCTCAAACATTCAAGGTCTTCATTGAAATCATTGAAATCATCACCAATTGCTTATAACCTAAAATGAACAGTTACCAACTTGTTGAATAGGCTGGATTTTCCTATATTGTCACCACAAAAAAAGGCAACGAATACCATCTCATTCATCTTTGGTTCCGTGGACTATGAGAAGGCATTCGATAGCATCAAGTTATCGGCCGTAGGAAGAGCAAAGAATCATGGTGAAGACAGCTTATTCATACCCACAGAATACTTCATAACATTTACGCCACAGTGACAGTACGGCTCATGGGTAGAGAAAACACCATGGCAATCAGGAAAAGTGATAGGGATATGTTATATTGCAACAAAACGGCCTAAAAATCCTTTTTTTTTGCTCCGTTATACAAATAATTGGCTTTTTTCACAGTTAGATTTAAATCGCCAAATTTCTGACGAAACCGTACCAAGAGCCAAGGGTTATCAGTCGGTTTCCGAAAGAGTGTGATGACTGTGTCTTAAAACACGACTCTTGACCCCTGGTTCGTTGAAAAAATCACAAGTTGTGCGACCGATAAGACTCCCAAAAGCGGTATCAAGCTGTCAATTAAATATAAATAAGCCTGTGTGCCTCCTAGATTCATTCAGTTCTGTAACAAAGTTCTGGTGTTTAGTGTTGACGTCTTTCTGGCTGACTCTCTTTCCGAGACCTTGTAATGTTTCAATTTCAAGTATTTTAATTTATTTGTCATGATTGTTGTTTTCTATTATTTATTTTCTCCCCTGTGTAAAGAACAAGACCGTTGGGTTAGCTTCACAACTCAAATCTCTTTTCCAACATGTATCTTACCCTGAATAACATGGCCGTTTTGTCATTCCCTTGTCGAGGATGCCCGTGACTTTTTACCTACTAAGAATTATAACTTAGTCTTTATTTTCTGTATCTTTTAATCCTAAATTTCTCATGTAATTTGTACCAGCAAAAAGCGCCGAACGCCCTATACAGGACGCTCATTGATTTCACTATGTTGGCAACAAAAGCCTTTTCTGCATAAACAATTTGAAAGCAATGACAATTTTACATTGTATTGCCAACATAATGTCATTTTGACTTTTATCTTTAAAAAAAAAAAAAACAGATTTTATGTATTTTCTTTCATTTCATTTCAGTAAACATTGTTAATAACTTACTGTATATTGTATGTATTTTTTTCATTTCCTTACCAAGATTTACCATTTGTTCAATAAACCATTGTTAGAGTTTAGTAAAAAAAACTGATTCTTTTATTTCCTTTGGAAAACCCCGAGCTAGCATTCCAACTAACTGCGTACAGCTCAGGTAGCAAGAACCCGCACTGGAAGAGGCAATCTAATCAGATTACCAAAAAGTATTCGTTCAAAGTTACCTAGATTTTCAGTGGGACTTGAAACAAAGTCCCTGGTGGCAAGCTACCGCAGTACAAAAAGGTCTTTACCAGTGCTAAAACAAAGTCTCCCTTACCCAACCGTCATAATCAGGTGTCGGTGGTAACAATATCTTCGAAACTTTTCCCGCCGACGACATCGTATCTATCCATCAACTTCACAAAAGTTTGATGGAGTTGAAGATAAGTATGAGAAAAATAAATCCGAAGAAGAAAATAGAGTGAAAAATTGAATTTTCACCCGAGTCAGTTTGGGCTAGTTTGGGTTAGTTTGGGAGATGTCGTTTCCTTACCTGAGCTTCCTAACAATAACAATGCGGAGGGGAAGAAGACTACACCACAACAAGAAACAAACAAATAAGTTTGTTGAATCAAAAGTACAGGACAGTGACCTTGAAGAGGAGGTTTTGCAGAATGATGGTAATGAAGCTCAACATGAAGATGGAGTTGAAGATGAAAATTCTAATTATGAAAAAAACGAAGATAGTGAGGTAGTTGAGCAAAATACAACGAGAGATGGTTAAGAAAGATACAACTTGGGACCAGTTATTCATAAACCTCGTGCATTATCAAATGACTACATACTAAGTACAGCAGCAAGTGTTGTTGAAGGTGAACCATTGACTTATGAAGAAGCTTTTAATGGAAGTGAAGCTATGGAATGGGCAAAAGCAGTAAAAGAAGAAGTCAAGTCTCTTGAGAAGAATGACACATGGGCAATGCTAAAAGACATTGACAGTAACAAAACTATAGTGTAAGTGGGTGTTTAAAAGAAAAAAAGATGAAAATGGGAAGATTGCAAGGTACAAGGCGAGACTTGTCGGTAAGGGATTTCAACAGACCGAAGTTATGTCTTTAGATAATATCTATAGCCCTAGCCCTGTGGTTAAGTTAACTTCCATAAGAATTTTTAGTTATTTGTAATCAGTATAAAATGCCTATTTTTCAGTTAGATGTTTGCAGTGCTTTTCTTTTTGGGGAGATTAATGATGATGTTTTTATTACCCATATTGGCTGAAGGTTTTGAGGAAAATTAAACAAAAATTTGTAAAGATCAGAATTTGAATATTGCTTGTATACAAAAATAACGTAATATTCCAGGATATTTTTGTTAATTTATGCAGATGATCTTTTACTATCTGGTACAGATTTGAGAGAAATTGAAAGGGTAAAATGTCAACTAAAAGATGGTTTTGACCTAGAAAATTTGGGTAGACTTAGTACTTTTCTAGGAATAGGTTTTAGCAATGATGTTTCAGAGGGTAAACTTGTGCTTAATCAAAGTATTTAAGAGATTCTTCAAAAGTTTGATATGCAAGACTGCAAGCCTTCTGAAACACCAATGAATTTCAATTTTAGTCATGATGTTTTGAAAAGAAGTAGTTCTGAAATTGAACAGAAATGTGGGATGTTAATTGGGTCTTTGATGTACACAATGCTTTGTATAAGACCATATTTATGTGTTTGTAGGTATAAGTGTTTTGAGCAGATATCAATCTTGTGCTTCTTTAGAATTGTTTTAAGGGCTTAAGAAAGTATTGCAATATATGCAAAATACTTTACATTATAATTTACTGTATAAGAGAAAGAAAGTTATTGATAAAAGTGATATTATTGTGCGGGATATGCTGACGCTGACTGGGCTAGGGAAAAATTGTACAGAAAATCTACATCAGGCTGTGTTCAAAATGTTTGACTGTCCAGTTTATTGGTCTTATCGAAAACAGTGTAGTGTAGCTCTTCCTTCAACTGAGGCAGAATATGTGTCATTAGATAGCCTTAGCTGTCAGTAAAGCATGTTGGTTGAGAAATATGATAAATGTTGGTAGAAAACTTTGTATGTATATGACATTATTTGAAGATAATCAGGAAGCAATTAAGTTGAGAAAAAATCTTGAATTCCACAAGCGTTTAAAACATGTAGATTTATATTATAATTTTGTAAGAGAAAAGGCTAATGGTGGTAATGTCAATATTAGGTATTTTCCAACTAATACATTTTCAACTTCTCCTTGTTGTTTTTCACTACATTTGATTGAAACTCCCTATATATTCTTCACTTTAACTTGTTTACAAATTTGGCAATTTATACTTAAAAGTATTCAAAATTATGCCCCCATTCAACAGTAGACAACACCATAAATGCGACACTCTGTATGCCCTTTTGCACTATTTTCCTCACAAACGTCACACCTAAGACGTTTATGACATGACATGACATGACAAAAATCGCCTCAAATTATTCTATGCCTCAAATATTGACATTCAATTAGAAAACCCCCAGTAGGGTAAGCTAAGCTGGAAAGATATTCCAATTCCTCAACTCCATAAACGTTAGAAGTTTCATTTATGTAAAGAAACATAAGAAACGATAACGTTTAGAATAAAAACATCGACCAAAACATTTATTTTTACTATTGCGTGTCTTAACCATTAACCAAAAAAAGAAAAATACTCATTGTCGGTAACAGATGGCAATCAACATCATTTTTTACCATAAATAATTCAAATACGAAAAAAAAAAATTAAAATATCCCCAATATCTGAAGCAATAATTAATAATGTACTTTACCTGTATTTTCATTTTTGATTTTCCTTCTGTTAATTACAGTCGAGGGAAAAATTACGGGGAGTTCGTGATAACAAAGTAATACAGCTTTCGAGGTTTTTAATTGTCGCCAAGTAATAATTTATTTGGCTGTACGGATTCAAGTCCTCGCGAACAATGGGGATTCTTTAATTATTTTGTAATTATAAAATATCTGGACGTTTTGCCTGCCGTTTTTAATTTTTGTGTCGCTTTGATGAGGGGACACTGACACGACATTATGAATAAGATATGTTTGATGTTTTACAATGGGAAAATTTAGTTTTTTTTTCTAATTCTAGAACATAAACGTATATTAACACCGTTTTGGGGCAAGGTTCCTGAAGTTCATAGGTTGCCTGCTAATGGGTAAGTTGATGACGCATCTGGATTGCCTTATGGAGATTTGCATTATGTTGAGGTATTAAGATGACGTCATAAAAGTTATCAGGCAACCTCGTTTCAAACAACCTTGATTTTGGGGAACATTTCAAATGTCGTTAATTTTTCATAAAAAATATAAACTCAGCAGCATTTCAAACGCCCAAAGCAACCGCCGAATATGACGTCATTCGCTACAACTAGTAAATATTGTAACTTTGTCAAATTGTAGTTGCTATTGTTGATTTCCATTATTGCCTTTAGGAACGTTTTTATCCTTGTTTATGTGTTTTTTTGTTGTATTTACAGTTATAAAATTAATGTAATTGTTTAATTGTTAGTACGTCCAGTTGTACAACAATAGTTTTGTGACGTAATTTCAGTTTTAAAAAATCACGACAGCCAGTTTGGCAACGTTGCACTGTCTAATGTCTGCTGATAAATATTAAATTATTGTGTTCTGAAACTGTGTTTCATTGCTTGGAATACAAAAGTCCCCATATAAGCAACAAACCTGAAGTATAACAAAGTCATATTGTTAATCTTAAATAAAAACACACATCAACAATCAAAAATCCAAAATCAATATAAAATTAGGTTATGCTAGACAGCGTGTTCATTATTGTCATTATTGAGAGTTTAGACAAACAAAACATCAAAGATGTGCGTCAGAGCCATTGTGAACGATTCCTATTGGTCTGGTAGGTATCTACATCATACACTTATAAGATGGAAACGAATTTTTGTGTTTTTTTTTTTTGGAAAGCATATATGTCAAGGCACAGTTGAGTACCTATGTATTTACTTCCTCTTTGAGAATTATCTATTGACTTACAGTAAAAACATTCACATTACATATTCATATACAAACAAGAAATCTTAGTACAATAAAGTATGTTGTATATAATATGCTATAATCGACACCACTGTTTCAAAATCATAGGCAAAAGTCCGTATCAGCGGTAATGATCGGACCATAGCCAGGCTAATGTCTTCATAAATAATGTATCGGAACTTAATCGGAAATAGTGCTCATTAAATCTAGGCATATACTTTGGTTCATTTGGCATTCCCGTAGGCCACCGCCGGCCGCGTAGCTATAACTGAATCAATTATTAAACATTTTTTTTTTCCGATGGCTATTGATCTTCAAAGAAAAATATTTTGGTTGCTTATTATTTTATCGAGAATCGGAATTATACTGCCATCCCTAATATCTGTTAATGGTTGGTTTCCTTTTCGGAAAATTGATTATTGGTGGACATTAGGTTGTTGTTTAATGTGTGTAAATGAGTTCTGATGTTTTATTGGATTTTTTTGATAATTAATAATTCATTGAGGAATAAAACTTATAGAAAAAAACCCTAAAAGAAAGTTTGGTTTTTATGACGTGTACTATAAATTCTACTATGTAATAATTCGACTTGAAGATTGAATCCAGTGCACGAAGTATAACTAAAAGCACGAGGAATGATTATATTGAGGTCGATTCCTAATAGTCATCATAATCGAATTTTCGCGACGAACTACTACTTCCATCATCATTCCATGAATTCAAACGCTTTCGTGAGAAACTCATGATGTCATATTAAACGTAGTTCGCCGGAAGCATATACGCAACTTCAAGCCAGCGTTCAAACTCATGACGTCACAAATGAACTACATTCGTCGCCAAAATTCGGTTCAGATGTTTTAGGGAGTTAGGTAAATTATGGTTTCTATATCCTATTCACAATCTGTAATCAATCACAGATTGTGAATAGATAATATATCCTATTCACAATCCGTAGTCCAAAGGTAAAGGTAAATGTATCACCTTTCCCTATTAGCGACAATTTTGTTACAAAGAAACCAACTTTGTGTTAGAAAAATGCAAATGTTGGTATGATGATAATGAGACATTTGCGAAGGTTTTGGAGAGTTTGCCAGCCAAATAGGGATACTCTATGTAAATCGTAGGATTTATGGAGAAAGAATTTTGCTGATTTGACTGGCTGGAAGTAGAGTTGCAAACGGCCCAGATAAACGAAGGTGCCAATGAATTCAACTATAGGAGGAAACTCCAAGATGATATTTTTCAAAGCAAGTTCAAAAAGCCACTCATTATTCGTCTGTTTCTTCACCCAGCCCTCAAAATGCATCCACCCGGATCTCTCCCAATTCTCTCCAGTGAACTCAATTTTGAGCAAATTGACACACTGACATCCTGCGCTTAATTTAAGGTCATGAATCCATCTCAACAGGGTCCTTTTTCTTGAAACTGGGGAGCAGCGTTCCCAGGAGAACGAGTGTTCCATCTTTCTCAAGGATATGCAAATAATAATATAAGTAACAAAGACGGAAAACTCGTTCTCCTGGGAACGCTGCTCCCCAGTTTCAAGAATAAGGACCCTGTGTCTCTCAATCTCTGCCCATCTTTATTGTATTAGGTCCATCAGTGTTTTTTTTTTATCTTGCAAGGTATCCTGTGTTCATTTCAGATGGGTGACTATTGATGCCAAGATACTACTCTCTTCAATTTGGTTTGGCTTTTATCGAAGTGTTTCTCGCTTTATCGGATAATCTTGTGTTCAGCATCATCTACTCCATGGTCGTATGGTTCCTTAGAATCTATGGAAGCTTTGTTCGGTAGCTTTTCTCAGGTTTCAGTATCTGTTCTAGGAAGATGTATTTGCTGACGTTTTCCAAAGAAAAATATCAATTGTTTTTTTCTTTGGACCTTCGGAAAGCCCCTAGTCTCGGAGCATTTATAATCTGCAAACCAATATTATTGTATTTTTTGAAGCTATTGTAAATAACTGACCTCCTAACTAGATCAGAGTGAGGTATTGGGAATAAGGACCATTGCCTTGACGGGTCTGATGCACTCGCTGATAAAAAATATAAACTCGAGCTCCAGAAACAAAAAAAAGTGCTTCAGCTAACGGGTGGTCGTTACACAAAGTTTTACTGTCCAAAATGTCACAAGGGAGAAACATTTGAACTGTTTCAAAAATTATAGAACATTTGAAAGAAGTAATGACAATGCAGCATATGCAGCACAATTCTGCACTGAAAAAGTAGCAGAAGGAAGCAATAATTATAATTAAACCGAAGGATAGTGATCAATCAAGTGAGATAACAAAGGGGAAAATCGAAGAGAAAATCAATCCATGCAGTCTAGGAGTTGGAGTTTCAAAAATGAGATATGTTAGAGATGGGGGAGTTACAATCAAATGTAGTGAATAACAGCAAGGAGAAGTTAAAAATGTATGTGATAGTAAAAAATCAACTTTGAAACAATCATATGAAGTAAAAATTCCAAAGAAATAGACCCCAGGGATAATTGTATTCATTATAAACCCAATCGAACTAGAAGAGAAAGATGACTTATTAAAAAAAATCGTCATCCAAAATACTATCAACACAGACCCAGATTGAAATTGGTACCTACACTCACTTAAGAATAAAAAGGGCATGATGAATCTCATCCTAGAATTAGATAAAAACTCATATAGGTGTATTGAAACAAAGAAAAAAATATAAATTGGGTGGAAATCTTGTTTTTACAGAGATAGTGTTAATGTAAAACAATACTTTAATTGTTGGTGTCCATTGGATTGGTACACTTTTCTTTTCGATATTGTGTAGAATTCCAGGTACTATACCTAAAGGCGTTTTATTATACATGCAACCGAGACAAGCTGATATGTAGTTTTTGATATAGTTCCGAATTGATGGAAACCAGTACCACTTTGCCTCTAGTGTTCTACCCACAGCAAAATATCCTGCTGCATCATTATAATACAAAAGTATATTCCTTCTGGACGAATTAGGGACCATCCATCGCAAATCGAGTGGCGTTTTTCGATAAACTCTATTATTTTTTTAAAGATATTCTTTGTGTTCATGTCTGCCATTTTCATTCAGATAAAATTTGATGTATTTCCTTGCATGCAGCGTTTGTCATTTAATTGCGCAGCTAACACCCAACGCTTTTCAACGCAGTCCTAAGGACGTTACAATCAGTGACTACTTTGAATTCAATTCCTATCAGATAGACAGATACACACAAAATTTCTTCATACTACAAACAACAGCTAGAGTCTCAAGTTCGTATGAGTGGTATAGACCTTTTCTTGTTTTGTGGTAGTAGTAATATCCCACCAATACCAAGCTTACTAGCGTCAGTGTGAAGCTCCGTAACAGCGTGATAAGTTTCTCTTTAAGATCTATAAATGCATTCTACTGTTCGGTCTGCCAATTGAAAGAAGCGCATTTCTTTGTTAAATCGGTAATAAGTTTCGCAATAAGCACAAATTCTTTAATATACTTGCGAAAATAACTGGCGAGTCCTACGAACTGTCAGATTGTATGTACATCTGTCGGTGTTGGAAAATCTCATACAGATTCAATCTTTTCGGATCCAGGTTTGATTCCTTCATAGGAGATTTCATGTCCCAGATAACTTATTTGACTCAAGAGAAATCTACTTTTATTAAAACTTAATGTCATATTGGCTTCACGTAGGAGTTTTAGAATGTTTTCTAAATTCGTGAATCCATTTGTTTCGTCCGTTGACGGTATCAAAATATCATCTAAGTATATGCCATAGCTAAGGTAAAAAACCTAGAATTTTATGAATTGCCCTCTGAAAGATTGCAGGTGCATTAACGAGATCAAATGGCATAGTTACATACTCGTAATGGCCATCGGGGGTTACCTGATGATATCCAGAAGCAAGATCTAAACTAGTAAAGTTAGTAAAGTATCGAGCACCTTTGAGCTGAGCCCATCCAGTAAATCATCAATGTGCGGCAGGGGATATTTATCCTTAATAGTTTTAGCGTTCAAAGCACGATAATCTACGCACATACGCGATTCGCCGTTCTCTCTGCGGACCAATAAAATTAGACTGGCATAAGGAGAAGAAGATTCCCTGATGATATTATTGTCAAGTAATTCTCGAACTAGGTATGTCTTTAACTTTTTCCCGCTCAGCGAAGGCTAAACGATATGGTCGATAAGTAACAGATGTTTTGTCATTCAGATCAATGCAAATTTCAGCAATATGAGTCTTCCCTATAGTTCAGACATACTTGTAGCAAAACAGTCTCTCTTTTTATTAAGCAAAGAAAAAAGTTGCATTTTTGTGCCTGTATCACATTTTCTAAATCTTCTAAAGAAAACTCTTTCATAGATTCTTGATTTATGGAACAAACATTTATTTCATCAAAATCACTTTCAGGATTACACAATAACCCTCGTGCTACTACTCAATCTTTTTCATAACAAACCGAATATTCTGTCCACTCTTCGACAGATCGGTGATACAACAAGGTATCACATGAAACTGATTAGGCCACGGCCTTTGTTGCAAATTATTAAATACCTCTTTGAAATTTTCACTAGAATATATGGAAATGTGACCAATATGGTTGGGTGGTATGACAGTAGTCTCCTTCGCCCGTAAAAAAACTGTACGAGGAGACAAATTATCAAGTTCTGGAAGTGGCATATTATTCGAATTAAAAAGCCTAACCTGAGCTCCACGTGTCGGGTATACTAAGAGTTTCGATTTTTGCTGTAGCCAGATCAACAGTTAGATCAATGACAACTTTATGGTTTAAAATTGAAGAACCTCCTGCATATCCACTCAGACGTTTCTGTATAGAATGCGGTTGTAACCCTAAAGCTTTGACGTGAGATGCACGTAAAGTAACGATACTACTGCCGGAATCGACATATCCACGTAAAATATTTTGATTTATAAAGCAATCGATAGAGTAACATTATTTGTCTCACAATTATTTTGAGCAGTTTCTATATTAAAAATAGGTTTACCAGGTTTGTAGAAGTTTTGCTTTGGGTAATTCTTTTCTTCGTGTCCCAATAACTTACATTTTCTACATTCCTTCCTGGGCTTTGAACATTTCGAATCTTTATGCCCCCGTTGACCACAATTGAAACACTGTGTTTCAAATTTATTCTGCTTATTTCTTATGTGGTTTCTTAAGTCTGAAGAACCTTTTAGCAGCTTGTTCTTTTTGTTTTGGATAAACATCAATATTTAGTGCTGACCAGTATTTTTCGTATAGGTTTTCTGGGTTTCGGTAACGTCCAGCTCTGGCACTATTTTGAATAACTGGATCATCTATCCCATGTATAAGGCAAAAAACTGCTTCTTTTCCAGAAACGCGGCAGCTTCTTAGGAGTTCCATCTTTGAAAAATAGTACGATGTCATTGATTCAGATACCATTTTCTTCCGATTCAGCATTGTTTGCAAAAGAGTAGCATAGTCAGTATGGTCTGGAAAACTACGTTTAAGAAGAGTTTTCCATTCTTCTCAAGTTAAGCTGTAGTTATGTAAACTGTGGTAACATGTTTTTGCCATGCCCACGAATCTTGACTGCATGTGGTAAATTTTTGTAATATCGTCTCAACGGTTAATGATGGATCTTAATTGATCAATCTTGAAAAGTCATCGTCGTGAAGTCAAATTATCGTTTTCTGGAGAGAATACAGGTATTCAATCACTTTCAAAAGTTAATCTAGGCAACTTCAGATCTATTTCCAATTGATTGTGTTTGTCTAGTTAATTGTTCGACCATATTCTTCAACCTTTGAATTCGTTCCTGTGTTGTTTCAAAATTGTTTTCTCCAGAAGAATTCGACATATAGGGATCTGTAGCTGACGTTGCAGTCACGTTGCTGTTAGACACCTGAGCCCCTACAACTCGAGACCTTACTTAATTTCCTGAAGTTGGATGATCCAGTTCTGCACGTTTCCTTGATTCTGGCGTGTATGTTCTAACAGTTCTGCTAACAGGTGATTCTGAACGTTTTGTTGAATCATTCTTGCGTGTTATGGAACGAGAGCACCGCAATTTAGAACGTCTGTTAGAGGTATTATCAGGAGATTTGGAACGTTTTCGATCACGCATTTCGAACTAGGGCTTCGCAAGACCAAGACCAAGACCAAGACTGGCCAGTCTTGGTCTTTGTCTCGAAAAATAAATGCGGTCTTGGTATTGGTCTTGGTCTTGATGTTTCAAGACCAAGATAAGACTGGCTCAGTCTTGGTCTTGGTCTTGATCTTGATAGTCTTGGTCTTGGTCTTGATAGTCTTGAAAAAAATTTATACCAAATTTTTAAAATATACATAACATGCAACGACAGAGCAGAGATAATGGGTTTAGGACTTCAAAAATAAAAAAATAAACCTCCCTTTCTGAAAAAATTATGCCGACGTTTCGACCATGCATTTGGTCTTCTTCACAAGCTATTTACCACCAAGAGTTTTATGTCAAAAAATACCGCATAAAACATTCCACAACACAGAGGAACAAACAAACATCAATTCTTAAATTATAATTTTTATTAACGGAACAGGAAAGTTGACAAACACATCATAAAATTGCCATTCTGTACCGAGGAAAAAAATAAATTTCTTTTTGAACCATAGATTAAACCTACCTTACCTACCTGAGCATTCAGGCCAGAGAAAGATTTTCGAGAACCCTCACATAGTCACATACTTCATTAGTTTGTGTGAGATGTGGGGTTTGTGTTATAGTTTGGGTTAGCTAGTTAGTTAAGAATTATCTTTGGAAATTCCAATACCTACTTAGGTATTGTATTATGTACGGATAGGAAAATATCGATGTGTTCTGGTTGTATATATGTATTTTTAAAACCTATAATACCTTCTCGTGAAGTTCAAAAAATAATAAATTTGATGAATTGATTTGATTAAAAGACATTAAGAGAAGATATAAGAATTTGCATATTTTTATAAATATTGAGTCGATTTTTCTTTTCAAGACCAAGGCCAAGGCGAGAGTCGTGAGAGAGAGTCTTGGTCTTGGTCTTGGTCTTGGTCTTGAACGTCAAGTCTTGGTCTTGAGAAGATTTATCAGGTCTTGGTCTCGGTCTTGGTCTTAGTCTTGCTATCAAGACCAAGACAAGACCAAGACTAGTCTTGTGGTCTCGCGAAGCCCTATTTCGAACGTCTTCTTAAATCTTGTGATCGTGAACCTTGCCCTCATGATTTCTCATAAGAGCGTATATTTCAGACTACCTTTCTATTTTTGCTCCACATTGCTGTTTCTAATGAATATGTCACAACTGGACCCACTTCATAAAAAAATCATTAAAGCTATGCGGATTATACTAGGCTTAACCGGTATACTAGAAGAACTTACATGTTGAGTTCAACTAAGTTACTAGGTGTTAGGCAGACTTCTAATAACATAATATTTATATTTAAAATGTTAAATAATATATTACCAGATCATTTATTATTAGTAACTGTAAGTTTGTTAGGGATGTACATGAACACTACACTCGTTCAAGAAATAATTTTTATCTGTCAAGAGTCAGTTCTAATGTAGATAAAGACTCCCTATATTATAAAGGACTAATGCAATATAATGAGTTACTTGTGTGTATAAAAAGCTGTGATAATTTAGAAAAGCATGAATATCTTATTAAGAGCTCTATATTGTATTGTAGACTGTGGATTTGAAAGAAGCCAATCCCAAGAACATAATAGGCTTTGCCAAAAGCCTTAATCTGGGAATCCACTAGATATAAGGGGAAGCACAATAAATCTAATCAGGTCGCAGTGCGGAGAGGTCCATAACCTAAACACCCCAACCATCACAATCAACAATCTACCCTGTATCACAAAAGTTAAGACGTTTAGGACTTACATTCATATGAAGTTTTCTTCTTGAAATGAATTCAAAGATCGCCCCCCTAAATATTGACATTCAATTGGAAAACACCATGTATAGATAAGATATTGTTGAAGTTTAAAGTTGGACATCCATGTATACATTGAAGACTTATTGTTTGAGATCTGTTATTTTCAACTATTTAGTTCAATTATTGACAATGTAATCTTAAGTTTTCCTCGATTTCTAATCATAATATTTTATTTGTTATTCTTGTTCTAGTGCCAACAATGTGGAAAGTCCTTCAAAAGATCCTCAACACTATCGACACACCTGTTAATTCACTCAGATACCAGGCCCTACCCTTGCCAATATTGTGGAAAACGATTTCATCAAAAATCCGACATGAAAAAACACACGTATATTCATACAGGTAAGTTTTTGTTTCCAATCCTATAGTTCCTTATGAAGATTCAATGGCGTTTTCCTTTAAAGTGTGAGAATTTCAAAGGAAAAATATGAAATATTTTATATTGTTGTGAGAAAGTGCAAATGTTCAAACTTCAAAAATATCATTAAAGAATAGTCGCTTCGTTTTCAAGACTAACCCAAACTAGTTCCGAATAAAAAAAAACTACTTATTGATTAGTTCCAATTAACTCGATTTCTTTTCAAAGTCTTATAAAATAAGTATGTATTAGTCTTAATACATGAACATTTTAATAATCAGAATCCGAACTAGGAACACGTATCAATTTCAAATCCGGGTACATTATAATATCAAAATCCAAATAACATATTATTAGAATTGAAAACTGTTTCGATACCCGGCTCACGTTTTTTCCAAGTAAAAAAAACCCGAAGCCCTCCATTATCCATACATATACCTTTTCCTCAAACTTACTTATTTGATTTTATTCTTATATTATATTGTAGGTATCGGAAAGTACACATTTCCATAAATTATTGAACAGTTCTGATATAGGATTTTATCGAAATGTATAAACTTTATTGTAATATATTCGCGGCTAGTAAACTACTGTTATGTAAGTTTGCCTCATGAATAATAAACTATCGAAAAAAAAAAGTAAAAAGTTCACGTTGGGTAAGGGTTGTAATTTATTTAAATATGGTACATGTCAAAAAAAAAAAATGTCTTCAAAGTTTTATTAACAATAATTTGTAAATGTTAGACCTTTGTTGTTGATGATTTGCAATTTGCGGAATGTATTTGCTCTATATTGTTAGAAAAATAGTTTCTTTAATCCATCTATAAAACAAAATAAATACCTACCTATACATTAATGTATTTTATCTATGATTCAAATTTTGACTTCGGAGTAGGTTCCCTATTGGATTTTTGGGTTTTATTTGAGCCCTTGTATACCTTATCATTATGAGGCAAAGCACGAGCGGTATAATAGACAATTAACACGTGAAATCCAAAGGCTCTGACGTCAAGATAAGAACTCTTTTCATCAGGAATTATGCAGGGAGATACACACCCACGCTTATACAGAACAGATGTCGGGACTTTAAACCCAAAACTTGGTCAGTTGAGAACGCCGATGGACATCTGATCATTAGCTTGGACAAAGTCATTGAGATACATGTTGTGAGAACCTTTATTCCGATGTTAACATTCATGCTCCTTTGTTCATTTACGAACGCGAGCCGGATATACTTTTTTCGGAAGTGGAAAATGCGAAGCCGGTAAAGTGACAGTGGGATTGATCATTGATGCCCTTCCTGCCGATGGATGATGACGTCCTACATTTTTTACATCGTATATGTCAGAAACTTTAGTCCTCCGGTGTCTGGCCAGACGAATGGAGCACTTCAATTTTTGTTCCATGTTTGAAAATGATGCTCCTGGAAAAATGTAATATTCTCAAACTTTTTTTGGACATGGGAATTGTGAGGTATTGCTTAAAAACGCCCATATTGAAGAGACTTGTAAATTCTTGAGAATTTTATAAAAACTGTATGAATCAGAAAACCTAGAACGTTATAGGCCAATAATTATAATATTGTGATTAGCCCAGTTTATTTAGATACAGCAACCATGAACTATCTCAATATGTGCTTCATCACTAATTCAGACTAGTCAGACATCGAATACAAAAAGGATAAATTAATATACTCTGTTGAAGTTGTCTTTGATTTGGAATGAAGAATAACTGTCAACAGTGTCAGATATTAAATGCGAAAAGATTGAACCTATTTGTTGGCACTGGTTGACATAGCATGAAGCATCTTTAAATTTATAATTTAGAATAGAGGTTTCTCTCTTATCTACGCTCCTGCACAAAAGGATACCTACTTCAAGAAACACATTAATATGAATGTAAAGACACCAAGTTATACATACGTATGATACGGGACAGGAAAACGCATTGTATGGTTATTTATTATTATTCGTATATTTTTCTTGAATACGATATGAGCAGTTTTCAGTTTTAATGACAGCCTTACGTATCAATCAAAACCACTAGAATGTGCACAAAGCAAAAGGGCACGTACGGCGGTTGTAGCCGTTGCGGTGATTGATAGTTCGCCGTAAAACGAATCATAAATCTGAAGATCGAAATGGGTACCACTAATCAGGCGCGACGTATGCCAATTAATAATTTATTTTAAAGGGGGGCGCAGCCGTCGATTATGCAGATATACGACAATCGTTAATGGTTTGTTGCGTGCCCAGCATGACTCTACGTGACTCTACCGTGAATATGCTTTTCGTTCTTTTTTTTTTTTGGTTGTTTCTGATTTTATAATATGTGGGTGGCTTAACTGTCGAGCCGATGTGGTTTTAATGAATATCGATTTTGATTAACTTTACACAAGGTTTATGCTGGTTGACTATATGCATCTGATATTTGAATCACACAATAGACAAGAATTTGCCTTCTGTAGTAGTTAGGGTTTTAGGTTCAACTTGTACACTAACTGCAAAAAGTTTAGAAAGCAAAATACAAACGACGTGTCATTACTTTTATTATTGAAGAAAGTAGTTTTTCCTAATATATCAGCTCAGAAGTTTCTCTGTACATTTTGGGTTTATACTTATAAATGACGATCCAGAAGGCGATACGGTAAACAAGAAAAAAGCTTGTACACAAAGATTTGTTTGATGGTTCAATCTTGCTGTTATCCTCACGTAAGCTGTTGATGCTTGCAATAATTTAAAAGGAGCTTACGAAGATAAAGGTCTCATGGCCGTTTGCACCGACCGTTTTAAGGGAGGCTTAACGATAGGTATACCTTAAAATGACAGTTTTACGTGTAAAAATGTCACTTTAAGGAATACTTATCGTTAAGCCTTCCTTAAAATGGTCGATGCAAACGGCCATTAATCGAACAATCAGTGACT
Organism: Ceutorhynchus assimilis; assembly: GCA_917834065.1. NCBI lineage: Eukaryota > Metazoa > Arthropoda > Insecta > Coleoptera > Curculionidae > Ceutorhynchus > Ceutorhynchus assimilis. The sequence goes on along the minus strand of OU892283.1, from coordinate 35,026,019 downwards.
CCGAACCTTATGCAGTATTAGGGTTAGGGAATTTCTCCAAAATGGAAGATTACCTTAATGAGTCTATGACAGTTTCTCAAAACCACGCCATAACTAAAGCCGTTTATAATGCATTTCTGGAAGGTATGATACTTCAAGGATTGCCAGAAAGCTGATCGTGTGGTGATGGCGATTGGATACTCTGGTGCACAAATCACCAGTGATTTAATCAAATCCAACATATAAAGTGAGAGAATGATAAACACAATTCAATCAAAGCTTTGTGGACTAAAAAAAATAAAGCTAATAATGCGAAAGGAGAGAAGTTCTGGTGTTGGGAATCTCGTTATGTGGACACTATAAGCAAAATTCTACAAAAGCAAATGAACCTTCCTCTTTAAGCCAAAATAAAAAGTATAGGTAAACAGAACAAGTCAACCGTTGAGAATGGAGTTTTCATTACCGCATTAGACTGTCAACTAAAAAATCAACAAAAGTGGTATGTTAACTCTGGTGCTTCGTCACAATATGACTTCTAACAAAGAATGGCTGGTCAATTTTTCCAGCGAAAGAAACGTTGGCTTAGAGGTAACTGCTGCGAATATTGAGATTTTATACAGTCAATGAAATAGAGATGTCGTCTGAAATCTCCAGTTTAGGTTATCTCCAACGTCCTGACCTAGCCTCTTATTTTCTAACCAGTAGGCAAGCCAGTTGATCTCTAGAAGCTATGTAGCTGTATTTTCTTGCTAATATTTCCTTATTATTATCAATTTCATAACTTTCAATGTTTGCCTATTCCAGGCGCTAGGCTCTCTGATTCTAAGGTTTTCAAATTGTTCTGAAGCCTTCCAAAATTATGCTGGAAAGTGTTTTAGAACATTCTGAATGACTTATTGAAGTTCTAAAGTGTTCTAACTTGGCTTGAAAAGTTCTGGAGCATTCTAGGAGTTTTTCTGACAGACTTAAAAGTATTTTAGAGCCCTATTGAAAACTCAAAGGGTTCGTAATTGCTTCAAAACAGTTCTAAAAGGTTTCCAGTTCAAAATTGAATCCTAATAACTCTGAAGTTTCTCAATTGTTCCAAAATGCTCCTGGAGATTGAGATTATGAATTGGATTTAAACTGTTTCAGATGTTTATTAGTTTATTAAATGCGTTTTGTAACTTTTAACCTAAATCCTAAGATTCTGGCACTTTTCAAAATGTTTCTGGAGATTCTAGAGTGTTTGAGTGTTTTGATGCATCCTAAAATGGGTTTCAAACTCCTGAATTGTTCTAAAATGGTTTTAGAAATTGTAAATCGGTTTTTCAAAGTTTATTTGGAGTATTCTAAAATGGTTCTGAAATTTCTAAAATGTTATGAAGCGCTGCATAGGATGCTTTTGGAAATTCTGAATCGAATTTCAAGTGTTTTGAACTTTCCAAAAGACTAATTCTAAAGTGTTCTGTAGCATTCTAAATGGTTTTCAGTAACTTCAAAATTGAATGAGAAATTAATTCTGTGGGAAATTTTTGTGGACATCTTCGAGACGTTCCTGAGATGTCCACAAACGACAATCAAGACGGTTTTGAGACGTCGTATGTTACTAAACCCAACGTCTTTCAGACGTGAGCGTAAAGACGTATTTAAGACTAAGACATTCTAAAGACTTCTTCAATGAGATGTCTTAAAGACGTCTTTGAATCTTTTTCCAATACATAAACCCCTATTCACTTTTAGGCCTGGCAGTACCAAATAGTTGACTTTAAGATGTGAATTTATGACATCTTATAGACATCTTCAAAACAACGTCTTTTAGAAGTGTTTTTTTGGTCTTCAGATGTTCAGACGTGATACAGACCTAAAGAAGACGTCTTTAAGACTTTGTGCGCTGTCTGGCCAACAATAACTGCAGGCGCGGATCCAGGGAGGGGCCATGGGGGCCATGGCCCCCTAGATAAGATTTTTTTTTTGATCAACATTAAATCGACCAATTTTTCCGGGTTTATCAGGATCCGTATATAACAGAATTTTATTTCATGGCATCATTCTATCACAGGGTGTCTGGTTATAATTTGACACCCTCATCTTGGACCGGCTGTGACAACTCAAATATATTACGCTCTTTTCGAAAGCCACATGCGATATGGAATTCTCTACTGGGGTCTCTCTACATCAGTTAATACAGAAATTATATTCTTATTACAGAAAAGAGCAGTTCGCTTGCTCAAAGGAATATACAATCAGAGAATCCATCGCAGGCCATTGTTCAAAGAGCTGAAAATACTGACTTTCTACGACCTTTGCATCTTTGAAAACATTCGATACTGGCATAAACACCGAAATGACGCAGAACGACGCACAGATATACATCCCTATAGAACTCGCCAAATCAATGACCTCCAGACTCCTTCATCCCGCCTTACCCTGACCAAAAATACATTCCTACACATGGGAAAACTGTTCTATAATAAGCTACCACCGCAAGTCAAAGAAATCAGACAACAGAAAAAGTTCGAGCGGTCAGTCAGAATTTACTTGGAAGGAAGGGCCAATTATAGTTTCAACGAATACATGACGAATACAATGTTACCTAAGGACTTTATCTAGTTTGTTTAAATTTGTTACAGTGTTTTGTATATTTTTTATATTGTAACTTGTGTTTATATACTTTTTTTTTTTTATTTATTTCATTTTAATGTTGCTTTTTAATTGTATTTTTTTTTACATGTAATTGATGACGTACAGCAATAGTGCTTATTGTCTTAATAAATCTATCTATCTATCTACCCCACCTGCAGCCTTTACCTTTACAGGCAGATAATAGGTGTAAACCAGAACACAAAAGTTGTGCAGTTTTAACTAAATTTTCAGAATCCATCGTCAACAACAAAATTTTATTGTGAGAAATTTGAAATTTTGCGTACCTTCAACTTTTTTAAATAAAATGCCCTATATTTGCTTCTAATATATAGTTTGTCTATATTTGTTTAAGCCGCCTTCAAAATATTTGGCTCTAAAAATTGGAAAAATACTATTCTACTGACGATTTTGTGAACCATTCTGATGAAAGCTTCAGGTCAAATTTGAGGCACTTGGTTTCTCAGATAGTATTTTTAAAATTTTTGAAGCCAAATATGGTGGAGACGGCTCAACTAAATATAGGGAAACTATATATTTTTGGAATCGGAAAATTGTGCTCTTCAAGAATATAGAATCAAATATAGGGCATTCTATTTGAAAAAAGTTGAAAGTACGCAAAATTTCAAATTTCTGACAATAAAGGTGGGTTCTAACAAAAAATTTAACTTAACTTAACCTAACCTAACTTAAGACTTAATTTAAATTTATTTTTTGGCGTTCATAAGGAACTTTTATTTAATTTAAGATTTAAATATTCTGCCAATGATACGTATGACGTATGGCAAAATTCGCGTTTGCGCAATGCCATAAATCTACATTTAATTTAAGAAATTCGAGAAAAGGATAAAAGCTGGCGAACTTTTTCTTAAGTTAACGCATTCGTTAGCCTGCATATTCCGAACTTAGGTTAGGTTAGTTTAAATGTTAAGTTAGGTTGAATTTTCTGTTAGAACCCACCTGAATTTAGCTAAAACTGCTCCACTTTTGTGTTTACATCTATTATTTACCTATAAAGGTGGGGTGTCAAATTATAACCAGACACCCTGTACCTTCCAATATTTTGTATGCCCCCCCCCCTTAATTTGGGTCTGGATCCGCGCCTGAATAACTGAAATCGGTGCAGTCTATTTATTGCCTTAACTCTGAAAACGTCAATCTATCGAACACAAAAATGTCAAAGCAACTTTGACACAGAAGAATTGCACATTCAAACCGTCTCACTATGAAACTTCAAGACAAAATGGCCATAGGATTGGAGTTTTCTGACGAAAATCTTGACGATCCTTTAGTCTCTATTTAAAGAAAACAGCTGTAAACCGTTCAAAATTCAACAAACAGAGGTTTCCACTCACGAAAAGTTTAAGCTCATACATATGGATTTGTGTGGACCCATGCCTGTATAGAAGTAGGTATATTTTTTGTTTATAAGATGACTTTAGACGAAAAGTCTTTGTCTTCCTTCTGACTGAGACAAAGAAGTGAAGTTACAGAGGTTTTCGAGGGATTGAAACAACAAGCAGATAACTTAAAGATAAAAAGCGTGACAATGGTAAAGGATTTTCAAACAATATTTTGAAAAAATTTCCAAAGCAAAATGGCATCCAGCTACACACCACATAAAAATGAAGTCATAGTACGCATGAATCGAACGATTTTGGATGAAACGAGATCTATGATGCAATAATCGTCTTGTGATCATCGACTTTGGGCTGAAGCTGTCAATACTTTGGTATATTTGATCAGATCGGTCACCAACGAAATTGATCAAGGAAATGACACCAGAAGAAAAGTGGAGTGGTCAAAATTGTACAGACCTATCACCACAGCCTATCACTAACTATCGACTGATCTGTCTACATGACACTCAACCTACCTGATGTTAATTACCTATCTGGTACCTAACACTACAAAAATGTGAATCTTGTCCATTTGACCAACAACGTATGTTCATATACCAGAACAAAAACGACGAAAGCTGTATCCCAGAAACTAGAAAATGGTATTTGTGTTGTGTGCCTATTCTTGAAGAAGCCATGGAATATAGGCTTCTCAATCCAAAAACACATAAGATATGCAGAGCTAGAGATGTTATATTTTTAGGTGAGTTTTTCACCAATCAGATGGCCGTAAACCTTTTGCGAAAGTATTTGTATGACAACTACTCGATTCTCGAAACGAAAATCAATAAATTGAGATTTCACACGATAATACCAATGATGAACAACAAGCAAGTGAGTCTGATGATCATCTACAAGAACAAATATCAAATGAAGAAGTTTTTTCTCATAAAGTCACATCAGACAACCAGATCAAGAATCACAATGCAGATATCCAGATCGAGACAGAAAACCGAAAGAATTCCCGGATCATGTCAGTCAGACTTTATACGATTTTTCTAAGCCAAAAACATTCAATGAAGCAGTTTCTAGCGATTTTTCTTCAGAGTGGAGAGTTGCGATGCAAGACGAAATTGATTCAATTTATGAATCTGGCACTTAGATTCTGATTGAAAAACAAAAAGCAATCAATATTGTCAAATCTACAAAATAAAACAAGATACCGACGAAAACATTGCATGTTACATAGCCCAGACTAGTAGTCAAGGGCTTCACACAAGATTATAACAACATATCCTGCATTGGCTATTCAATTTTACCTTGAAATGGAACAGTTGGATGTTGTCATCGCTTTTCTCAATGGAGAACTTGATGAGACACTCTAGATGTATCAACCAGAAGGTTTTGGCATTGATGGAAAAAAAATAAAGTGTGCCTTCTTTATACGGACTAAAACAAGCTTCGAGATCATGGAATAAGATAGTTCATATATAAGGTTTTGCACATTGAAAGTTGCATTTACACTATGAAGAAGAAGAAGTTATCACTACACTGTACGTGGGCGACTTTTTCATTTTTCACAATGAGCAAAATCAAGTTGAGAAATTAAGATTAAAGATCTTGGAGTTACACATAACAGTTTAGTCATTAAAGTGCAAAAAAATTCAGATGGTAGATTTCTATCACTCCGAGAAAGTGTATATCGGATGTCTTGAGCAAATTTTGGAATGTTGGATTTTGAACCAATCAGTATAGACCAATGGATCCAAATGTCAATGTGGAACTACCATTAGGGTGCCCGAATGTACAATATCAGCAACTAATTGGATGCTGTATCCCAGACCTGACATTTCTTATGCATGCTATTTGAGTAAGTTTATTTAAGTATGGCCCAAGAACACTGGAAAGCTGCATTTAGTTAGTATTAGTCTATCGGAAATCTGAAGAATTGACTGATACACCCATTCAGATTGGGCTATTCATGCGACAAATCGAAAGTCATACACTGGTTTCAAACATAGGTACCTACTAATGCAGTTCTTTCTTGGGAATGTCGCAAGCAGACTACAGTCGCCATGTATTCGTGTGAAGCTGAATATATATAACAATCAGTCACTTCGCAGAGAAGCAATTTATTTAAAAGGATTGTTGTCAGAACTTTTCAAATCCTGTGAAAGTCATTCAAAGTGCTTAAAAAATTGCAAATAATCCAGTTCTGAACAGAAAAACAAAGCACATATTTAGGTTTCACATAAAGAGAGAAGGTTGAGAATATTTAAATTCCGTTAACATGTCTTTCCACAAACCAGATGAAGGCTGACAGTTGTATTAAAGCCATTACCTCGACCGAAGTTTGAGTTTTGGGTTTATCAAACTGATGTGAACTTCAGAAGACTGTTGTAATAAGAGAGAGTTTTTCCTAATACGTCACCTCAAAAGTTTTCCTGTACATTTTGATATTGTGTTTGTTGTTGTTGCTACAACTACAACTTCACTTCCGGCTATTTCTTCTCATTAATCTTTTCAGTGATCCTGATAAATATATTCGCAACTGTAATAGAAAATTGTTACATAAATGTACAGTTGCGATCAAAAAAAAGTATACAAAAATGATTAACCCCAAATTGAGCTCCCCGTGTAACATACAAAATGTTGACAGTAAATAAACAGGCAATGACATATTCTAGGTTAAAAACCGGTGGACAAATGCCAAAGTAATGTCATTTGAATATTTCTAGGTTAGAAACTTGTCGAAAAATAACAAAAATTTGTCATTTTTGGTTATGAATTAAATTAATGTATAATAGACCAGGAGATTTTGAAGATTTTTCTAGTACTACTTTTTTTTGATCGCAACTGTACATCAGATCTGGTAAAGGTACAAGTGATTTATTCAATACCCAATAAGTGTATAATTTAAAACGGATACTTTTTCAAATGATTAGCCAAATTAGACCCTCTGGCACCCGATAAAAAACCAACCCATAGTAAAACAATACGCCGTACATAATGCAATGAAACTCCTCCGTAAGCAGCAACAATAAGGATAATAATACGAAATGAAAATGCGCACGAAGAACGGAAGTCCTAAGTGAACGGCTGTCGTTCGCTTTTTTCAAACATAGGGTCGCTAAGTCCACACTTCCAGGACACTTCCTGTACAGCACGCGCCTCTCACACGTTACCGTCCCGTACACGATACTTATCTTTCGCCCATTAATAATGAATAAATTGACGTGGACGAATCCTCTGCACTTTTTTTGTTTCGCCTCGTTACCACGAATAATTTAGTGGATGGGTTTTTAACAGCTTAATGTTTTCATTCGAATAAGAAAATCCGCCATGAGATCTCGGATTTAATGGCGACAATAAAGTATTGACGATTGTCTAATAAACTAGCTGGGTGATAAATAAATTTAAAGGACATCTTGTAACGGATGACATTTTAGGTAACATGAGTGGGTTAGGTTGGGTTATGGCCCACTTTCTCAAATTTGTCTGTATTTTCAACTAACTACATGTGTTTTTCAAAGACATAACTTCAAATTTGAGTGTGTATTTTTAGTTTTGGATAGGCATGTTGGAAAGGATGACTTGAAGAAGTTGCAGAATGCATGAGAAATTTGTGTTCCACAGAGTACTTAACCGGAAACCTTTGAAAACCAGGACATTTTGTTATACCTAAGTCGAAATTTGTTTTTGTTTATTTCTGGCTTCACATTGCAAAATCAATCCGAATATATATAACATCAATTTGCATTTTTAAGTTTTAATTTGTCTTCTGATAATAGCGTCTGTCCGTTGTTTAACTGCATATTATTAGACTTTGCACTGTTAATATTTTATGTGCTGATTATTGGGTGTGCAAACTTGAATCTAGTTTCCCTGGCTGGCAGAGACTTGCCTAGTAAATAATTTGTAATCAGATTTATTTATTGAGGTAGGATAAGTTTGTAGAAAACGTTCAGTTCCCTATTTGTTGTTATAAGTTTCAGTGAGTTTACCTCAATAACAGTTAACTTGAGACAAATTGCTTAATCATAAATTAGAAGTTTAAAGATGCCTTGCTCTACATAGGTAATTTTTTCTCCTATTTTGAAGTTGAGGCCACGACTTTTAGTAGATAGAGACAAATACAGTTTTCTTGCGAAACTTCTCAAGTTGGCCATGGATTTGTCAAAAATGAGGCAATTCCTCACACTGACCAGAATATGTCAAAATTCTTGAGATGTTTTAATTAAAACTTTTTTAAATGAATTTTTCACCTGTCTGGATTTCTATTTTAGAAAATTACACCCTTTTTCAACACTCTTCTCTTCGAGAAGATAATAATTGAAGGAGTCAAACAGAAAATGGCTATACAGGCTTCTGTCTGGATTCAATAAAGAGTTGATAGGGATGGACACACAAATTTGGTTTTCACCGACTCTATTTAGAGCAAATTGATTCTGAAAACCAGAGCAGCTGTACATATTTATTAGCCCAAAAATCTGAATTGACTTACCTCAGATAAAAAACGTGAAACAACCAATCGGCACTCACACAAAATGGAAGCTCACAATTAGATAAAAAAAAATATATATTATATTTATATTTCAAGAATAGATAAGATAAGATTTATCAGGTAAAAACTTAACAATGATATGATAATATGCACTGATAGTAAAATTTATTGAAAAATCTATGAGGGAGAATCTAAAAATGTGAAGGTAAAAGTATAAAAATAAAAATGACTCGCCTGCTACAGCACTGCCAGGAAAAGAGAACGTTTTAGAAACCAAAACAATCTTGTGTTTTTTATACTTAACTGCGTTTTAACCAGTTCAACCAATCAGAAAAGTACACCCAAAAGACCATATTCACTTTTCAATGACTTCACAATGAAAAACCACGTGGAATGAAATAAAAATCCACTAGAATTATTTTAATTGTTTACAAATTATAATAATTTAAATTAAGGTTATGTCAAAAACAAAAAACTGCTAATTAATTAGGTCATTAGGCCAAAAAATGATTATTTCAGAATCAGAAGTTAGAGAAAGACAGAAATATATCCATTTGCTAAAAGTGAGATAAATATAATTTCTTCAAATGAAAATACAAATGACTGTCAAATGCGAAATAATAACTTTGAAAAATAAATTCATCAGGTACTAGATGGCAGTACCTTCATTTAATAATAGATATTTGCATTTTATGTACATGATGGATAGATGGCAGTACTGGTATTATATCGAACTTTGTGGATATTTTTAGATTACTTAGATTATGAAATATTATTTTGCTGATTCTGAAATGGCAAAAATACAACTTTATAATGAAAATAAGAAGAGATGGAACATGTTACGTAAATGATAAATTTATCGTAACAGGCTGAAGACACAAATTCAAGGTACAAGTGACAGAGACAAAATACCAAAAAATCGAAATTTTGTATCGTGGCGTCGTATCCTGTATCCATTTATTCTGGGTTATAGCATTGATACACGTGATATTATTATCTTTTTGTCTCTTATCACTTTGTATGTACCTTTGTTTTTGTTATTGTGTCGTCAGTCTAAAATAAGAAAGCAACAAGCAACTGTAATTTTTCGTCCATCCTTGGTCCTCATTGTCTAATCAATGATAGTGACAAAAGACTGAAAAAAAAAATGCTATCAAGTTGGCCATGGATTGATACATGCAACTGTCAAACGTCAAGGGTATATAAGTGCAGTTAATCAGTAGTAGGATTGGAAATATGAATTATTTGATATTTCTCAATTTTGTAGTGTAAATTCAATTCAGCGAATCACCTCCGGGTTGGTTTTAACTCCAGCAGGGTAAACGTGTCCATGCAATGTTTACCCTGGAGTTTGACCCGGGGGTGATTTGCTATTGAGAAACTGGCCCTAACTAGGGGGCGCCAAAATATGAAATCGCACGCGGGCGGCTTCAGGTCTGGCGGGGGCCCCTAAAATAAATGTCAAAACGCCGGAAAATATAAATTTATGGAATACAAAAATACAATAAAAATTCCTATAATTACTCAACTATTGTTCTAACACAACTCAATTACAGCAGGATGGTACAAATTACGCAGGTCATAATAATTGCAATTAAAAGCAGTAAATTTGAAAGGTTATGTAAATAACACTAGACACTAAAAGCCCATACGATATGGTTTGTACGACAGCTTGTTACAAAATTTTTCCAATCATACCGGATAGTAGTTAATGTTTCAAATAAAGCATTACATTACAAGACTTTTTCATTTGAATAATTATTGGATATCTATTAAAAAGGGAACTTGTTTTTTCTTTTGTAATTTGAAAATATTATTTCCCATCTAGTTGTTACCATCAAACGTAGACTTCGTTGAAGGTGAAGCCCGCATTTTTCAGCTGAGGTTAATTAATTATTTCAGCCTTGCGTAGATAAAGTTAAAACACATTTTATATAGACATCATGGCTACCGCACTTACCGACGATAATCAAAATCAGGTTTAGTACAAAAAAACATCACAATTTCCAATAAACGAGGTTTTGCAATTTAATTATTCAATTATTTCGTAAAGCTTTGTTCAATTTGAGTGCCTAATTATGAAGTAAAAACAAAATTTCCAAATGGCGGCGTGCAACGGCTAATATCTTCTAATAATTGTTTGCTTTTGGGTTTAATGTATTATTATTTGAGGTAATGACATTTTGTTGTAGCTATTGGGAAAATCCTTTTTTTTGCTTGTTGGACTAGGATTTTCTAGCACAACATTAATTTTGTGACAATGACGATTGTTTTGTTTTTATATAGACGATTATTATTTGCGTATCTTGTTTCGAATCTATTTTTGGAATAATTAATTGGTATTTTATATTTGTCACTAATTCGTTATTAAATTGTTATCCGAATTTCAACAATTACCTTTGAATGTGTAGATAGTGTCACTTGTAAACTATATTGCAAAATATTCAATGAAACATAACATAATCTGAACTATGTGAGATATTTTAACATCCTGTATATAACTGCTATTTTATAATCAACTGTTACTGCAAATCTGCCAAAAATGTTAAAGCGATGCAATATATACCGTTGGAAAGTGCGTCTCCTCATTGTTAATCACTAATAATATAGGTTGACTAACCCAAACTCGAGTTATATGGGGGCCATATTGATTACGTCATCAACGCCGCTATAGGGCCAAAAAAAATTGTGTCCCGTGCTTTTTGGACTCGTCTACCCATATACTATCTGAACCCAAAGGGGCGCATCGGCTGCCATATCTGAAACTTTTTTTACCTATCGCACGCCACTATTCTGGTCTTTTCTTTAGATTTTCTAGATGCTTCTTCAATCTTCAAGTTTTTGAGCCAAATCAAAATTGTCCAACATTGAGAATGTTCATAAAATCCCATGCTCTCAGAAGCTTCTTTTATTTCTCAAAGTAGGCTGTTCAGTTTCGTCTACGCGCCCTGTATATAGTTGTAGGTTAAATTGGGTATTTAGGATATCAAATCCTATTTGGGAATGGAAATTGATTCGTTTTTTGTTTTTCTTTTCTTTTTTTCTTTTCTCTTATTCTAATTGAATTGCGCGTGCTCCTTGTCTAAGGATTGATACGGCTTTGCTAAATTTGGCTTTTAAAAATGCACGCGTTAAACATTGAAAAAGGATACCAGAAAAGTCCTTACACTACCGGCAAGTAAATCAGTCGCCAAAAACACTCTGCTTGCTTCGTGTGGTTCGAGAAAATAGACTCGCGGTTTTTCGTTTGCTGCGACCGGTTTAAATCAAGAAGATTACGTTGCACTCCGCTAGGCATTGGACTTGAACTTCCTGAAAGAGCTGGCCAGCTGAGTGGAGTTTGGAAGTAAAGCTAGGTAAGGTGAAAAAATATCCTTCCAGTTTCGATATCTTTCAATTTCATTTTAAAATCTTTCATCGATTACCATTCTATCAGCAACCTGTGGATTTTCCAGTTTTAATTTCGTACATAGGTATTTTGAAAAAAACACGAAAATTTCTTGGTTTATATTATTCCGAATGACGTTGGATTCTGATGGTTAATCTACTCTCAATATCTTCATCGCTAAAAAATCCAGGTAGATGCAGGCTTGAAAAGTTCAAATATATTTGGGACAAAAGTCGATTTATCGTTTTCACAAAGGTATCATTTTATCTAAATTTCCTAGATACAACGGATCCTTTCGTTTTCATCTAACAATAATAAAATACGCCATTCAAAATTCACTTTTATCAAAATAAAATTATAAAAAGGTTTTGTGTTTTTATCTATTAATTTATTACTTAACTACTCGTGTAGGTTTTTTCAACGCCACGCGTTGCCCTATAACAATAATTTTGTCCGAATTTATGTCATCCACTTATAACCACAAAATCATTTTTCAAGCTTATCGTAATTAAGCTTTTGCGTATTCCTATACCTAAATTACTTGTTTTTTATTTTCACTTTCCATTATCAGTGCCACTTTAGCAATAACTCGTCCGCAGGTTAGAATATAGGTAAATTGCTTATACGTACCTACTTTAAAAAAAAAAAAACATCGGCAATTAACCTAGGGGTTTTCTAATAATTACTTGCAATGGTTTAAATAACAAAACGATAAAAATACACTAAAGGCCATTTTTTTTTATCACTGATTAGCTACTCTACTTAAAAAAAAATGAGTCAGTTTATTCCGTAACATATTAGAAACAATTATCATATTGATTGACGTTGGAGGTTTCTCCTGTAATTTCGATGACATACATTTTATGAATAGAAAAAGGGACTTGAAAAACAACAAACCTGCAATATGCAATATTAATATGATGAAATGCAATTATTATTGTCTTTGATTTTAAATTCAAAAGCAAATCCTGGATCCGCATTGAAAGAAGACAGCTGTGACACGGCGATAAAATCAGTATAATGTTGAGTAGCTGGAAAGCATTAATATTTAATTGCATAAGACTTGCAACAATTTGCTTGAGGGAGAACGATTCTAAATTTAAAAATTGAAAAATATTTTACACTTGATATTAATCTTGGATGCCAAATGTTTTGTCATAAATCCAGATTCAAATTATAAAAGTGTGAACAGCAACACTAACCGAGGATTGTTGGACAACACATAAACCTTAGAAATGTAAAATTGTAAAAATGTCACTGATCGATTTATATAGGTATTTTTTTAAAATATCCAGAGGGTATTTATGCTACCTGCATTTTCATCATTTTGAATATTTTAGAAACTACTTAAAAAATGATCAATAAGAGTTTTTGATTGATTTACTCTTGTTGGCATATCCTCATTTCATGATTTAAAATAAATAAATAAATAATTGAATAAATATCATCTTTATTAATCGAATCGAAATAGGTATCTTCTAACGATCTGCAAATGTATCGTTTCCATATAGTTAGAGCAACTTTATTATCAAACTTTAACCTATTTACTTCGTAAATTTTAATCTCCTCTCGGTGTAGTAATAGATTAAATCTCTGGCCTTTGAGGCCTTATTTGTTGAGAAGATAGCTCCTGTTTTTAAATCCATAATAATAAATTAGCAACATGGCTTTATAAAGAGTAGATCAACTGTGTCTAAATCTTAAGCCCTTCATGATCATCAAATCACAAGATGAGTGTGTAGGATGCTGCAAAGGGATCTTGACAGATTTACTCTATGGTGTAAAAGCAACAATTTGACATTGAATTCAAATAAATGCAAGTTCATTTCCTTTAGTAGATGAAGGAATCCTTTTCTGTTCTATTATTCCCTGGACTAAGTTGAACTTGAGAGACAGACTTTGGTAATAAAGGATTTGGGTGTCTGGATTGTCATTCATAAGTCACATTGATGCTGTATACTGTCACAAATAAGGCCATGAGAATGTTGGGTTTTATTTTTCGAACCCTGTGTGGGTTTGTCAATGTCATTGTTTTCAAGGAAATGTATGGGTTTCGTGCGGCACGTGACCACATTGGAGGTATTTGGAGGTAACATAACCTAAAAATTAGTGTGTTTTTGAAATTTCGCCGTTTAGCCCTCCTGATCCTTTGAAAAATCGTTTCTAATTGAAATATAATTCACTTCCTAGGATAATTTATGTAGACTAGGGTAAGCCCTTTTGTTAATGAATTAACTATGGGTCCATAATATGCTCACCTTAGCTCAGTAAATAATTAGGTGTGGGTCAATTGTGTATACAGTCTTATTTGGACGCCACTGAATTTTCTATATAAAAAAATTTAATTTAATTTGTATTAGATGTAATATCAAAATCCTAAAATTCAGAAAAACGTTCTAAAAATAAAATTAAAGAATAAAGATAGGTAATTAAGTTCTTTAGATGAAAAATGAAAATCCTGAAAAAAAAATTTAACATACCAAAAGAACTCAGCCAACTCAGAACCCAGGTGATACCAAAAGAAAACAACTAAATATATTTTTTAATCAAACAGTGTTTAATTAATTCTAAGTGATTCTGAAATCTACATTAATAAAAAATATCTACTCAATAAGAAAATATCAAGCCAATAGCCATATTCTTGACAAATAAAACCTAGGCTTAAAAAATTATTATTACCAAGTAAAGCGAAAACGGATTTCCAAATTAAATATTTAACTGGAAATAGATACCATTTAATTTATGAATCCTTAAAACACCTAAAACATGTTACAGTAGTGAGAAAAAAAAAATTATTAGCTGTATGCAACATCCTCTTTTAACTTCAAAGCGCTTTTTAAAACTGGTTACTTTTGAAAATGTGTAGGTATTCTAAGCCATACAAATTTTTAAAGGTACCAGTTTCAAAAAACGCTTTTAAGTTAAAAGAGGATGTTGCATACAGCTGTATATGTATATGGGACAGGGTAGTAAAAAATTGATCAATTATCCATGGCCACCGTTTTACATAGTAACTTATACATATTTCAGGGTTCTCAGGGGAACATCTACAATAAATGGCATTTAGAAATCAATTCAAGTAAATAAAAATGAAATATTAAGGATGAAGGTAATAATTAAATAGAAAAGAATAGAAATTACACTCACTTATTGTCAAGAATGGGGCATTATAATTTTACAATCAATCAAATTAAATTTCCAATAGGAATCTTTTAGTCTTCCATGTATAGATTATGCAAATAAATAAAGGGACTTTAAATTAAATGTAGTAGAATGAAATGTTACCCATTGCAATTCATTTGTTCGGTGAGATACTTCCGGAAACGGATCGCGAGGAGGCCTGTAAATTTGGCAAATCGCCCTTCAAACGAAATCATGGCGGTTGTACCTTTTCGTACTAGCAAGTAGCAGAATTGTCAGTGTGGCCCAACATGGACACACGTGAAGGTTTTCTTCTGGGAAGAAAAAAGGCAGCCTCGAGAACAGCCAATTTGTGTCTTCGAAGGAAAGGGGAACCAACTTCACGAAAGACCCTAACATAATAGAAATATTCTCTTAAATAAGGAACGCTTTTGGATGGATTTAAAACTTACCACGTTGTGTGGGGTAGGATAAAAACTGAATTTACTAGAAAATCACAATACTTTTTGGAATGCTTATTCCGGTAATCGACTTAAGATCACTTTCGGCAACTTAATTTCGAAAAAAAATTACCAATGGCAGTAATCGGTACTCTGTAAGGAAACTTTTTTTTCCTTTTTTTTTTTTTTAAGGAACCAATAATTATGGCGGCCAGTTGGTTCAGCAACCGAATTGGAAAAGGGCCCCCTCAATTTTCTTCTCGAGAATAAATAGCTTTCACATGACAGTATTGAAAGGTAAAACTGTCAACCTGTCGACTCTCAGATATGTAAAAATTACTACGTTCGAAAACTATTAACGAGGTTGAAGAGCGACGAAGCACCGAGTCGAACAGATCAAGATTGTACAAAAGAAAGCGCCTATGTCCTCTCGAGGGCTTGACCGATAAAATAATACATTCAGCCGGCAATAGATGCCGCCATATGGCTGAATAATTATATAAAATTTAAAATTTAAAAGTTATTTATATTAAAAAAAAGGAAGTGACATTTGCAATGTTACAAATACCCTCGTATTGCGCCATTGTAGGATGTAAAAACAATGCCGCCGAATATACAGTATGAACGTAAATAAATGTCTTCATAAACTAATAAACAGTAAATCAAACTAAAATATAAGTAAAACACCGAAAAAATATCAAAAGAAGAAAGTATGACACTCTAACTCCATATAAACAAATGGGATAAGGTTAGGTTGTCTGAGGTTGTCTTACCTCCAGTGTCAATTTAGTGACGTCACGTGCACGAAACCAATTGTGCACCTGGGTACGCTGCCATATGCCACTTGCATATGGCATCTCCATTATGTGGTCTATTGTGAAAACTCGGAGAGAGTCTAACGGATATTTCTTGGGGGAATTGGTCTGAAACTGCGTATTCCTTTTGAGGAAATTGACAACATTGAAATCA
Organism: Ceutorhynchus assimilis; assembly: GCA_917834065.1. NCBI lineage: Eukaryota > Metazoa > Arthropoda > Insecta > Coleoptera > Curculionidae > Ceutorhynchus > Ceutorhynchus assimilis. Next base: position 35,009,636 of record OU892283.1, on the reverse strand, counting down.
TGAAACTTCTCATTCTATATCCAGAACACCTTCCGAAGGTAACTGCGATTAACGCTAGGGGAAAGCGATATTTTCAATGTTAGTTTTCATGGGACCATTGATGGTATGAATTCACCATTGACTAGAATGTGTAGAATGGCTAACGATGTGTTAAGGAGGGGTGGTATAGATTTATTTTGTGATTCATTCAGTGTATTTGGAAGAAAGTTGAAAAATGTCTTGTACTTATGTATAGCTTTCCGATATGTAATTGTGTTGGTAATAATAACAAGTCTATGGTAATAACGCATATATATGACTTCTTTTAACTTAGAAACGGACTATGTAACTGGATAGGTAACTTATTATGTTACTTTTTGAATTGGAATTCATTGACCTACATACATTAATGTACCTAAGTATATGCTTCTCAAATATCTAACGTTGAAAATACTTTACCATCTAACATTGTCCTTGCAAAAATGTCTTCTACATTAGGCATTGGGTATTTGTCATCTTAAAGTTATTTATTAATGGTTATTTTGTGATCCGCACATAATCCTATATTGATCTATTCTTTTCAACTATTGGGACAATTTATTTGCTAAATTCTAATTTACTGATAATTCCTGCAGTTTCCAGTCTGCTAATTCTTCAATGACCTTTTTTTCTTGTGTGAACAGGTACGTAAATCAGCATTACATTATTTTGTTTTTGTAATAAAAGTTTACATTTTTTGAGGTTCTCTTAGCAGTTTTTCTTGGCCGATGTTCTGGCCGACAAACCACCGTCCTTTTCCCATTGGATCTGCTCTCAACGTTCCCTGGGCTGCCCTTTCATGTTCTTGTGTGACATTTCGGTCGTTGGTAAATACCACGAATGGCGCGCATTGGGCCACTATACTGGCCTGCTCAAAAAATAGGGGATGATGCATGATGTGGAATGCCGAGCGCGTAGCGCCCTCTTTGTGGGGAAAGTTCCAAAAAACCCCACTTCCAATTTACCTACTAATATATAAAAACACAAAAAATAAAGTCGTGCCCCGTAGGGCGTTATGGTCCATGGACGCTTCCTCAACAACAAAGTGCGAGCTCTAGGGTATGTGCACGTGAGCGCGGGTTTGGATTAAATGGGGTCGACAGCCCTGCACCCCGACCATTCCTGAGACCTGATGAGTCTCTAGGTAATGGTTTGGGTGCGGGTGGAGGAAGTTTGCGAGGGATATCAGAGAATCAGGGTTGGGAGGATTGGGTGCAAGAATCTACCGGAATTGGGACATGCATTTGCAGCTAAATTGGGTAGTTTTCGCCTAAGTATAGTGGTCAGATTGGATTGTCCGATAATTAATTAGACAAATTGTATTTCCTCATAACCAGCGATAAAGGAGATGTTTACACACTAGATCGCTGGCTGGTTGGAATTTTCCGAAGAACAGATGATAGAAATTAGACCTTTGTTGGGATTGCCAGAGCCTCCTTCTTTAGGCTAAGGCAGATGGCGCCAGCGCCAAAATTCTTGTCTAATTGTGTCTTGAGGATAGGATTTTAGCTGTGCATTGGTGTAGGTTATTTAATTGGGTGTGTGATTAGCAGGTTCGGGATAGGGAGGTGTTCATGGGGGTTCAAAATAGATAGGTAGATTCTTGTAAGGCGGACCGTGGACTATGGGGTTGTCTGGATCATATCTTTGTACGGTTATTCCACGAGTTAGAGGGGAGCCGTCAATTTGCTGACGATAAAATTTGTCGCTGATTTCATCCAGGTAGTCAGATATAAGCGGAATGGATGTTTGCTCATGCATGTCCGTTATTCTGACGTACCTGGATTCCGACAGCACTCCCCTTAGGATTCAATTTTGGAATCGCTGGAGTCTGTTCCTCTGGGTTCTCGAGATTATGTTCCAGACAGGGGCCCCATAGGTGAGCATAGGTCTTATAACCTGTTTGTAAATTAATAATTTGTTACCTGGCGATAGGGGGGAGTTAGGACCGATGAGTGGGTACAATTTCTGCTGCGCACTGAAGGTGCGAGCCAAAGCGTGGAATACGTGGTGGTGGAATTTCATTCTCTGATCAAAGATGATACCTAGGTATTTGGCTTTTGGGGACAGAGTAACTGGAATGTTATTTACGATAAGTGGGTTGAGCATGGTGCTATTGGTATGCTTCTTGTGGAAGCATATGAGTTTCGTCTTTTGACCATTAACACCAAGCTTCCACTTATCTTAATAAGGTTGAAGGATTGCGAGGTGACGGGCGAGCTGAAATTTTGTTGCTTGTGTGTAAAAGTATTGAGCGTAAACAGCGGTGTCATCTGCGTACAGCGCCAAATTTGTATTCTGGAATTTTTGGAATGTCCTCTATGTACAGAGAGTACAGCAACGGACTGAGTGCCGACCCCTGCGGCACTCCGGCCTGAATTGGTTTGGAGTGTGAGAGGGCGTCTTCTTGTTTGACGCAGAAAGAGCGGCCGCTGATGAAAGACTGAATCAGGGAGATGATGTGCAGTGGAAAATTGAAAGTTGCGAGTAGTTTGTAGATAAGGCCTGCATGCCAGACCCTATCGAAGGCGCGCTCCATATCTAGGAGCAGAAGTGTCGTGTTCATGCGCCTGTTGAACGCTTGGAAGGTGTCGCAGCAGATTTTGGCTGCAAGAAGAGTTGTGTTGTGACGGGGGCGGAATCATTCATACATGACGATGTTGTCTATCTTCATGGCTTTTTGCGTACTTTCTTATAGTCTCTGTTACAGATTCAATTTTTAGGTCACTATTTCGAACGTACCATGGTGCATTAACAATGTTCCTTAGTACTTTATTTTGGTATGTTTTTATAACTTGTATGTTACTCTTTTCAGTAAAACCCCAAAATTGAATACCATATGCCCATATTGGTTTCACTATTTGCCTACAAGTAGTAACTTGTTATGTATGGTCGATCGTAGTGTGCTTGTCGAGAAATTCAAATTGATGAGCTGAAATGATTTCTTGTTTTTCCATGATTGGTTTCATTCTTTTTAGCAGAATCTTTTCATTGAGCTTAGATAAAACTAGCAATAATGATATTGGCCTATGAGATGTAACATCATGAGGTGGTTTTCCGGGTTTAGGTATCATGATAACTTCTGCAACTTTCCAAAGTTTAGGTATTATGTAGGTACGTATCTAAGCCTAAAAGCCGCATTGAAAATGTTGCATAGTTTTACAATAGAGTTGTTCTATCACTTCCCTAGAAATTAGGTAATATCCTGGAGCATTTTTCTGACTATCATGTTGTTTGATTTCTGCTAATATTTCTCTTGGTGAAGTAGGCTTAATATGACCTTCTTCTTGATGTGGTTCATTCCAGGGAAGATTTTTATCTTGTGCTTTGTTAGGTTGAAATGTCTTTTCTAAATGTCTTGCAAAAAGTTCTACTTTTTCTTCGTTACTTCTTGCCAATTGCTGATTCGATTCGATTTTGGTATGTGTGGAATTTGGGTAACTGGTCTTTCAAAGACTTTGGTTGCTTTTCAAAGGGCCAAAAGGTGAGTATAATTTTGTGTATAAATATCTTTAATCATTCCTTTATTATGCACAAAAGAAAGAAATCACAAGAATCCTTCTTCCATAACGAACGATTCACACCAATTCGATTATTAAAATTATGATACAATCTTTCGTTTGTATGTTTGTATTGCGTCGAACAAAATACCTTTTTTCCTAATTACGCTCTTCTGATTAATTGAAACAGATAAAATACAAGTTTCGAGTCGGTAATAGGAATAATGTCCCCTCTGGAGGTTTCCATATTATAGGAAACAGGTTATTTACTAATATAATAATCCTGGTATGAAATATTACAATTTTTTTTGACGAATCAGATACCTACACAAGGGTTGAGAAACAGGTGTAAGTGCGTTTTTTTTTTTATTGATTGTGAGAAATATTAAATCTAAATCTGCAAATAGTTTTTTTTCATGTTCATTACAATACAAAATGGTTAATAATGTCAGGTGCTGCAGATGATGGTTGAAAATTTGTTGAATTATTTTGGAAAACCTCCCAATTAATTTGTAGATAAGTACCTACACCAATGGAAAATGAAAAGTAGGCAAGAAATTACCCAAATAATAAATACCAATTTTCGAATTACCCAATTAAAACCACAGTTAGTAACGGCATTTGACCTAATAAAAAAATATTTCATGTATAGACAATTCAATTGTCTTCTCTCTGTGTTATTAAAAATGCAGACTTCAAAGGCAATTTTCAACAAAATGACCATTGATGGGTCAGATAATTACAATGCCGTCGAAATGGACCTCAATTTGGGTCTCTACGCAAAGTGTATAGTTGATCGATTATTTCTCGTATATTGTGTATGATAAATACAAAATCGTTAAGTTAAATTAGGTATGTTAATTTGTGTTTATGAGGATGGACAATTACTAAATTGGAAATGTTAACAGGTTCGTATTTCGGATTATTATTCATTGAGTAGTTATTACTTATTTGCGTTGGTGATTATGCAAAATATGAAATTGACAACAGTGAAAAAAAAAAAATGAGAGAAATTTAAGTGAAGCTTTTTTAGAAGAAACTGAAAAAAATTGAACAATTATACTGAAAGTAGTGGAACCAAAACAAAATTGATTAATAACGAATAACTAAAAGAATCTTCTAGAAATGTGTACCAATTTATTTGAAATTTGGATGATGCTTCAGCTTCATATTTCAGGCATTATCTGATTGAAGGAGAAAGGAGAATGCTCAGAGATCCTTATACAGCTCACCGAACTAACGTTTCCTTACTAAACTCGGGAATCCAAAACGACTATCCTCTATTGTTTCAACGCGTATCCTGACGTAGTTTAAAAAGGGCACCACTAGATTGGATGAAACTAATTTAAACATTTCAAGGAATAGTAAATCTAGACAATATTCTATGTACTTATTTCTCAACACGATAAAAATGAATTCAACAATTGATTATTTATCTGCTAAAATTGCTACTGAGACAATATTCTATGATGTTGAGAACTTTCTGAATCGCAAAACAAAACAAAAATCCTTATTCGCGCCCGTGCATAATCATTAAAGACAACTTCAAGCATCCTTTCCCAGTTAATTTGAATGCAAGAATAGTCCGATTACTGTCATATTGAAATCGCGAGCGATCTCGGTGATCTGCGATTCGATTCAGGATATCGACACCGGTTCAATTTTCGCTCGAAAAGTAAGTCAGATTTAAATCGTATAATTTCGGGGAGGAAAGTGTACCGGCAACCGGAGAAACAGGATTATATTTGTAGAAATCGAACCGCCGGTTGATCACACGTGTATTTTGTTTTGCCCCAATCCCTTCCGCGATTAGTATGATTACGTTTTTGAATTTTTTGTCGGTTCCGAAGGGGTAATTGTATGGAATTTTCTATTTAAAGTTATGTAAAGAAAATTGAGATTATACAATTTCCTTTTTCTAGGAGTCAACTACATAAAAAATCACTTTGAATAACCCTTTCCGAATAGCCCAGAAGTCCAAATTCAAAACTCAATTTTCACAACTACTGGTGTGTCCCACTAATGTTTGCATTGTAGACATTGAAGATCTTTCTCAATGAAAAATTTTTGTTCACCTCTGCTCATCATCATCATCAGGGTGGCTTAACTTGTTAATCCAAAATTAAAGCTTTTAATTGTTAATTGCAAATTATTGCCCAATTTAAATAATTACCAACTCCGAATCCATCCGTATTCCAATTAAAATCACACAAAATAAATGCATTAAATTTTCAAAATAATTATATTAAATCACATTGATAATTGAGGCATTATCGTTTTTGGTTAATTGCCCATTCGCTCTATTACGGAAACATTACTAATTATACGGGCATCTTTGTATCATACTGCGTTGCATAAATTGATAATTATTGTTGTATAACGTGCGTATTTGACATTGTTTTAAAACTGATAGTAAAAATTGCGTAAAAAAAATATTGAATTTGAATCGGGGTCAATGCGAGCGTCCTTTTTTATGTCTCTCGTTCAAATTATAGGAAATTAGGGTTGGTGGTACTTGACCTAATCAAGTTTATGAAATTTGTAGATGATAAGTAAGTATGCCTATGTTAATCTGTTAAATTACGTGTTATAAAAAAAATTATTACCATATACGGACTTTAAACCTTATACAATAATAGGATTGGAGAGAATAGTATAATAAAATACAAGTTGCAGAAGGCCACATATTCCACGAATTCGAAATTTGGCCACGAGCGACGAAGGAGCGAGTGGACGAACGAATGAGTGCGAGAATAGCCTTCTGTAACGTGTGTTTTATACTATTTTCTCGATTTTGGATTTTATTTTTCATTTTTTAAATTTTTTTTGTGAACGCTGTTACTTGGGGATTTTTTATTTTCAAAATATGTCAGTTGGTGACACTTTACTTACCAACCAACTGACAGGTGGATTCTATCATTTTAGAAGGTTTGACAATTTTGAAGGTACCAATAGGTATACTTTGAAAACTAAATGTCACTAAAAATCGTTGAACAATGAGCTTCATTCTTCAATGATTTTGCGTGCGAGAAATGCGAGAATAATGACATTCTTATATCAAAATCGAGAATAGTATATTCTATAACAAGTGTGGAATAAGCAAAATTCTACACGAGTGGTTTGTTCCCCGAGCCGAAGGCGAGGGGAACGGCTACACGAGTGTAGAATTTTGAATTCCACACGTGTTATAGACTATACTTTTTCTACGACTAGAATCAAATGAAATTTCCAACAACGAACCACAGACACAGATAGGAACGCCTAGGGTGATTTCGAACGCACTTCAAAATTTGATCTTTTAACGATACGTCAAGAATCAACATTGTCAAATAGCGTTTTCTATTTTCCATCCTCTTTTCATCAAAAAGGCTGCAAAGTACAATTGTGCTGCACTTCTTGCTTTAGCAATTAATACAAAACGGCGATTTTAGTGATTTACTTGTATTTTATAGTATTTTTGAGGTTTTCCAAGTATTTCTGCAGTTTGCGTAGTGCATTTGGTGTAGAAATAGATAAACTTCCTGTACTCTCCTGTGTTTTCAGCTTATGATATTGGATGGCGCCACAGGTGTTCATTCCATAACAAGTGATGGAATGAATATTCCTGCACTAGTGAGGGAATGGAGCTATTTCGTAATCAAAAACTAAGTCGGAATGGACGAATTCTTCAATAGTCGTAGAAAAAACATATTCCTAATTAGGTACTTGATTATTGATATCAGATTACTTTGAATAGCTTTTAAACCAAAAAGAGAATAATAAATTAATTTAAAACTAAAGCTGAAACTTAAATATAAGAACTTATTATATATGTATATTGTTCCCCTCTTTCTGGGTACTTCAGTTGATGAGTTTCTCACTTACGTTTGGTGGGCTAATATTGATAAGCATGGAAATCTTGCTAAATCTTGCTGCATTTTTCATAGATACATATTCATCATAATAAATGCTAATTTCCTTATTTATTTCAAATGCTGGTTTAGTTACACAAAATATATCTACCTTTCTTTTTTTCCAAATAAATGCATTTGTGATTGAATTTGGCTTTTCAATTTATTGAATTATTGTTCCGTTTCACAGAAGAAAATAATCTATCGACTGTCAAAATCTGATAAAGTCGTCTGCCTCCGAAATTTCTCATTTTTTCCGTTCCATTTTTTGTCTATTCCTGGCTCTTGAGTTTTCGTTTTCTTGTAAATTTCTCTAAATAGAGAAAATTCAATAGCTTGGAATAGAAACAAAATACAAAAATAGTGAATTGACAACATATGTGAGTTCATTTTAAAATAAAAATGCAGATAAGGACTTCGTTTGCATTTTTATTTTAAAATACAAAAATACAAAATGTGTCTAATTGGTCTACCAATATCTCTCGAATTTCTTCTCAATTTTTGTCTATTCCCGGATGTTGAAATTGTCGAAATAAAGAAAATTCGAGAGCAGGAATAGAATTGAAGAAAAAACATTAATTTCCAATCTACCAATTTTTACCTATATTTCTTCTCTTTATATCTCAATAATTTTTCTATCTCAGTTTCTATCTATTCCCATCTCTTGAGTTTATAGAAAAAAATTCAAGAGTTTGGACTAAAAATAAAATAGGTAGGTACTCTGTATCTACTGGTCTCCAAATGAACCAGACTAAAAAAAAACTCCCAAAACATGGACAGACCCAAAGGAAATTTAAAAAAAAATCAAAAACATATAGACAAACATATTGAAAAGCACTCAAAGTATAAATTATTTAAATGAAAACATAATTGAAACACTAATGGACGCACAGGAGAAGTACTGCCCAAAAAATCCCTCAACAAGAAAAAATCCCAAACAAAAATGGAAGAACGTAAAGCACTTAAGGGAAAATCAAATTTGAAGCAACCAAAAATGAGGAAAATTAACAAAGACGCATCAAAGGTACCGAGGAAAGACATCAGGAAATACACATATGACAAAGTAGTACAAACAATAGAACAAAACAATAGCCTGAAGGTATTGAGAAAACAATTAAAAAACGGTAAAAAAGAAATTTTCCAACTCAAAGACAAGGAAAAGAACATAACATCAAATAGAGAAAAAATAATAAGGATCATAGAAGAATTTTACAAAGAACTGTACACAAACAAAAATCCTTATCCCGACCTAACAAGTCATAAATAAATAAAATAAATAAATAAATGTTTATTTTATGGACAAGCCATTTTACAATATAATATAATATAATTCAAATCACAGATATACAATGTACAATTTAAAAGGTAATAAGTAATCTTTACAAATATCTAGCCATAATATTACTATAATCTGTTAATCGTTGATAAAATGTAGGTACAATAATAATAATATGTGTTAAACATTTTGTTGATAGGATAGCATGTCAGACTGAAAAATTATGAATCACAGCTCATACAATGGTATAAAACTAAGAAGGGTTGACTAGAATTGTAATGATTTTATTTTTATTTGAAAACGGTTTAAAGAAATATTAAAGATATCAATGTTAGAATCCACTAAAACAGAATTTTCAAGCCTTAACATTCTGGATAATGGGGGAATACCATCCACTAACTTGAAAAGAATGCACAAGTCCTGTTGATTTCTTCTATGTTCAAGAGTTTGCAAGTTAAATAGTTTTAACAAGTCGTTGTAGGCTATAGAATCATGGGTGATTCCAATTTTGAATGCAATGAATCGTAAAAAATTTCTCTGGATCTTTTCAATTTGATTATTTGTGATTCTTATAGAAAGGAGACCACAAAGGACTTGCATATTCGAGGACTTGCCTGACAATGGCAGAGTAAGCGTTTTTGAGTGTATAGATATTATTGAAGTCCTTTCCCAATAATCTCATTGCTTTGTTTGAGATCCTCTGAATATATTCAATAAAGTTTAATTCAACATCTAAATATATTCGCTAGAACTGAAAATATTGCCAAAGAAACGTGGTCTATTGTCAACGACTTGAGAAATAAGGCTATCTCTTCCAGTATAACCTCTACTTCCCCTGAGAACTTGAATAACTACTTTGTAAATGTGGCAAAAAAATTTAATGACCACTATAGCTCCTTCTCGCGATCCGCTTTCATATCTTTCCAGTACCAATATGAATTTACACAGTTTCTTCCTAACACCCGTAGAAACACTAGAGCTTTTCAGCACAATTAAAGACATAAAAAACAAAGTGTCATCTGGGACTGATGGACTAACTTTAAAAATGTTCTTCAATTTACCGGAGTGTACATTAAATCTCCTCACTGCTTTAATAAATAAATCTTTTCAACAAGGAGTGTTCCCAGATTGCCTCAAGACGGCTATAATTATTCCTCTGCACAAGGGAGGTGATAAGGACCAAGAGTCGAACTATCGTCCAATTGCACTTCTTCCTACTTTATCCAAAATCATTGAAAGATTGGTTAAGAAAAGGCTTCTATCATTTCTGCATAAATATAATATACTAACTATCCACCAATTTGGATTTTTAACCAACAAATGCACTATTGATGCTATGTTCTCTGTCTTCAATAATGTCTTCTCTAGCTTGAACAATTTGCACTCCACAGCATCAATTTTCTGTGATTTTTCTAAAGCATTCGACTGTGTAAGTCATAATATCCTAATTAACAAATTGCAGCATTATGGAATTCGAGGCTCTCCTCTGGAATGGTTCAAGTCGTATCTTAACAACAGAAAACAGCTTGTGAGGGTTGATACGACGACATCTTCATGCAAGCCAATAGAATGTGGAGTTCCACAGGGTTCCGTGTTGGGTCCAATATTATTTTTGCTGTTTATCAACGATATTGCTAGTCTAGACATCAGCGGTAAAATCTGTCTTTTTGCTGATGATACTAGTTTCACTTGGAGCAACCCGGATATTGTAGCTCTTCATAGAACCATGTCCATCGACTTGTTGGCTATTAAAACATGGTGCGACTCTAACTTCCTCTGCTTCAACGCTGCGAAAACAAAAGTTCTATCATATAGAAGTACGATGCAACCTATTGTACTTAATAACACTACTACTATTGACGTCGTTGATTCCGTAAAGTTTTTGGGCCTTATTATAGACAAATCCCTAAAATGGAACTCGCACATCGATTCTTTATCAAAAAAATTAAGTTCCGCTTGCTTTGCGATAAGATCAGTTTCCAAGGAACTCAACTTGTCAACTTCTAGAACAGTCTACTTTGCCCTTTTCGAATCACATCTTCGATACGCCCTTCCATTCTGGGGTTCGTGCTGTGCGACTCAATTTGACCGTATTTTTAAATTACAGAAGAGAGCTATTAGATATTCCCTAAAATTAAAAAATAGAGCTCATTGCCAAGATTTTTTCAAAAAATATAAAATATTAACACTTCCTTCCCTTTTCATACTAGAATCAGTCTGCCTTATCCGCAAACACCTACCCAGTATTTCAGAAAGGCCATTGCATAACTATCCACTTAGAAACGCGGAGCATGATCTTTATCTGCCAACTCCATCCTCCGAGTTAATTAAGAGCTCCATTCTATACAACGCAAAAAAAATGCACAATCATCTGCCAGTAGTCATCAAGTCCATAGCATCTCTTCCTAAATTTCGCATAGCTCTAAAATCCTATTTATCAGAGAGAGCCTTATATAAAGTAAATGACTTTTTTCTGACTTAATTTTGAGCGTTCCACACACTGGATCATAGTTTATAGGTAATTTGTTCATTTTTGTATTTGTTCATGTTATATTTGTTTATGTTTATATCATTTTATTTTGACTTTGTATACATGTAGATGTATATAATATGTATTTTTAACTTTAAGGCTTAGTCTACAAATTATGTTATAATTTTTTTGACAATAAAGCATTATTATTATTATTCACAAATCACGAATGCAAGAGACCCTATAAAGTTCTGTGTTATTGATGGAATAATTAAAAAATAAAGGATTTTTAGATCTGCCAAAGGATATTATTTTACATTTATTAATGTTCAAACCAAGATGATTTTTATAACTCCAATTTGAAAAATGATTGAGTTCCTCCTGAAGGATCAAACAGTCACTGATATCTTTCTGATACTTTTCTGCAAAATGCAGAAATTTGCAACTTCTAAAAACAGTATTCACATCATTTAAGAACAAATTGAATAGTAGTGAAGACATACCCCTCCCTGAGAAACACCCGAGGTTACACAAATATCACTAGAAAGAGAATTTACGATTTTTACTTTGTGAATTCTATCTGTAAGATTACTAACTAGCCATTTGTGAAAAATACCATGAATTCCCAGAGACGCAAGTTTTGGTTCCAAAATTTCATTGTCAACTTTATCAAATGCCTTAGAGAAGTCTGTGTAAATTACATCCACCTGATGACCTTCCTCCAAGGCACCAAACAGGGTTTGCTCCATAATCAACAGGTTTAAAACTGTGGATTTTCTCCTGACAAATCCATGTTGCTCTAGTATGATGATGTTTTTGAATAGACGTGTAATCTTATCGGTAATAATTGCCTCAAAAACTTTTGAAAAACATGATGTTCTAGTAACTGGTCTGTAATTCTCAATGCTACATTTGTCTCCACTTTTGAGTACTGGTGTTACATGACTTAGTTTCTAGCATCTTGAAAACACTCCAAGAGATTATGATTTATTATATATCTGACATGAAATAGAAGATAATTCATAAATGCAATTTTTTATGACATAAACAGGAATATTTCAGATATAAGGTCTGTTTCTGCAGAAATTACAAACCAGTCAGAGCGAATTTCATTGGTTGAAAACAATCAGAAACAGTCAGAAAACTGGTTTCAACCAATGAAATTCACTCTGACTGCTTTGTGATTTCTGCAGAAACAAACCTATTATCTGGACCACTACTCAGGTGAGATTTTAATTGTGAAATTTTATCACAAACATCCATAACCTCGATGTTATTGCTACTCAGATTCACGGTTAAATCGTAGGAGGCATTAAAGTCGGTTTCATCATATTCCGCATATACAGACGAAAAATGGCCTTTAAAGAGCTCAGCAATACCAATTGATGTGTCAGCATTTTCATTCATGAAAAACATATTAGTAGGAAAACCTTTTGCAATTTTTTTTTTAATTCATGTAACTACAAAAATATTATCCTCTATGTTATCTAAGTACCTTTGATGGCTGACATGGGCATATTCACGACTCTGAGTGCGTATTTGAGAAAAAATACAATAGTCTTCCAAAGAAAGTGATTGTTGATGTGCTCTTTTCTTGCTCAGAATTAGATTTTTAAGTTGATCATCCTTCCATTTTGGAAACTTTAGATTTTTGTGCCTGTTCAATGGCGTAGATAACTTAATGGCATGATTCAGATTTTCGTAAAATAATTCGCATACTTTATCAATGTTCTGTATTAAAAGAATATTGTCCCCAGTCAGTGAAAAAACCTGTTGGAAAATATTGTAGTTGCAGTGCTTGAAGTTATAATGCCAGTAGTCATAAGCTAAGTCGACTTCATAGTCCAAACTAATTTCAAACTCAAGAGCTGGATGAAGTTTATCAATCCTTGAGACAAGATTTGGAATGGCACTGATTAAAACATTTTCACTATTGCTTGGGATGAGATCCAAAAAATTCCCATAAGGAACTGGTATTTGATTTAATTGTGACAACCCACAGGATGCCATACAATCTGCAAGCCAGCTTGTTTTTTCACTACTGAGTCTAAAACTAGAATGGGAATTTGGTGAAATAGGTAACTGAAAAACAAGGACTGCAACATTATTTACTTAAACTTCATGATGATAAAATCTATGGAGAAGGCATATTGACCAAAGTTGATTTACAAAGATTATTTCATTCATTATAAAATAGACCAATCAGACAACGTCATTTTTTGAATAAATTTTGTTTAAATAAGTGATTATTTCACAAGACCTGTTTATCAGCGATTAAATTTTTGTTTACCTTTTTTGACAGAATTTTGATAGAAATATTCTGACATTTTATAATAAAAAATAGAACTTTTTGTTTGTGGCTTCAATCCTAATAATTATTCAGGAAATAATCTAGCCGTATATCACTCGACCTAGAAATTTAAATGGATTAAACTATCCAAATATTTTTCGCACAACTTTGCTTTTTGGCAAATAGTTTCATGCACAATAACTTTTAAATAAAAGCCCTCGACCGCTTCGCGGTCTCGAGCTTTTATTAAGTTATTGTGCATTCAACTATTTTCCAAGCAAAATCATGCTCAAAATATGTTGCATAGTTTAATCGATTAAATTTGAAGGTCTTGTGATATAATATATGAATATCACCTGAATTTAATTTCTTAAGGGATACATACCTCATACCATAAGGAATAATGAAACTATGTCAACACGAATAATTATGATAACTCTGAGATTCCAAATACCAAAAATAGGTAACAAACGTGAAGAATTCGAGAATTGTCCAAAGTGAACAACAACACCACTAAAATATATCGAAGATCAGATCAGGAGGATTCGATTTATATCTTAAAATATAGTTAGGAGAAGGAGGAAGACTGGAGTTGTGTATATGGACTGGTATACAAGTTGGTGCTCACCAAAGTACGCATAAATTCAATACATTGAATCGATGAATTTATAGGAGGAGAAAACGGTGAAGAGAAAAATTAATAATTTGACATTTCACTAAACATAACAGTCGTAGAAGCTTCGTTTTCAATATCTAAGGGCATAAAGTAATAATTAATATCAGGACTTCATTAATTTGAAAATAAATACATATATTTTAAAGCCATAAAAAAAACGCCTCATAGGCCAAAATCTTTATCACACCCCCACGCACATAATCCAATACTCGCGTATCCAGTTAAGCCTTATACCAGAAATCCAATCCCAATCTCCACCCTCCCCTATATCTAGAGGAAACCCTTCTAATCTAATTAAATCTCCCTTGTTACAGGTGAGAAGCCGCACAAGTGCGTCGTGTGCTCGAAAGCGTTCAGCCAATCGTCGAACTTGATCACGCATATGCGCAAGCACACCGGCTACAAACCCTTTTCGTGCGGACTTTGCGAAAAAGCGTTCCAAAGGAAAGTCGACCTGAGAAGACACCGAGAATCGCAACATCCCTCGGTCCCCGAGGCCGTCATCAATTCGATTTACCGGCCCACCGATATATCGATGACTGAAATTAGCGCTATGAATAATAATAATGTTAACAGTTAGGTTTTAAGTTGGGTGTAGAGGTTTTGTAAAACAGGGTAAAAAATGGACCAAGGTGTATAAGGGTGATACCTTATTGATTGAGGTAGAAAATGGCCTCGACTAATATTTTCAATGAAAATAGTGCAGTGGAATTAGATCAATATTTTTTGGATGCAGTATCATCTTTTCTACATGGGGTTCCAAAAGCAAAAGAAGTACAGACCTAATTTCACTCTACTAAAAACCTTTTCAAATTTAAACCAAATAATTGTTAATTTAATTATATTGTTTCTTATATAATTACATATATTTCTGTCAAACAGAGTCACGTTAATTGGAAATATGTTAATGGTAATCGTCATAAAGAAAATGCAAACATTTTATTACAATTCTTTAAAGTATAATACACATTTATTGATTGATGTGCAACTACATCATTTTTATATCAAATTCTTTCATTACTTATAACTTTTAATATTTACTTGCTTGCCATGATATGTGCCATCCATAACATAATCCCGTGTCATGTTGCCATATCCCATATGTAAAAGCAAAAGAGAGGCCACATCAAGTGAGTTTTGATTATAAATCCGTCCAAATGAATATTTCCAAAGTCTAAATTTTAGATTTTTTGTAATTGTTTTTTTTTTTCTAGATGTAATACCCATATTATAATAATATTAATTGTACAGTTTGTTAATAAGTTAGTGTAAATAAATGATAAATAATATTTTCGTTTTGATGTTCTAGTCTAGGCAAAAACAAATTGTTTATATTGTTACCATTTTTTTGTAGAAAGTGCAAATAATTCGATTCTAAATTTTTTATTATTAGATTTTTTTTTCTGCACGTTTGCTTTCTATTTGCACTTCGATTTTCAGTTTTACTAACGAGTCGTCCATAATTGGGGCTTTTTAGTAAAACCTCGTACAGCTGAAAAACCAAAGACTCTTTTTGTAAAATTGTATAGTTAATTTTTTTTTTTGTATAAAGCTTGTAGAAATTTCGTTTTTTTTTTTGTTCTATTGTAACGTAACTGGATTTTGGGGACCATATAATTAAAATTTATTCTACAGAGTAGTTGAAGAAGATGTTTCGATTTTTACATATACACCTAAATAAGTTGTATTTTTTAAATAAAACTTTTTGATGATTATTTTTTTGTTGTTGTTTTATTTTTTATACTTATCAACGAAAGTAATTATGAATGGATACACTTTGAGCCTGCTATCATCTATCTTTGGAGACTATACAGCGTTTCATAAAATCCTCTCGGCTCTAAGCTTTGTTAAAGAAAATGATAAAAAATTATACAGGCGAACATATGATGATGCGTTTCGAAGTTATCATTTGGCAAAACCTCGAGGGACACTGGACACCCTGTATATATTGAAAACATTTGCATGAGCCATTTTTGACATATCTTAGCTTAAATTATTAATAGAATGTAGAGAAATTCCATAAGGATCTCTATTTTTTTCAAGTTCCTTTGCAATTTATTTAGGTATAATTTAAGCCAAGATATGTCAAAAATGGCTCACGCAAATGTGATCGATATATATTTGGAATCGGGAAGAAAAGATCTTTCATTTTATCGCTAATATACACGGTGTTCCATTGAAAAAAGTCGAAGTTGTCTACGTTTCTCCATTTTCCGATACGATTTTGTTTTTTCTGATAACGTTAAAAGAAAATATAGAAAAAAAGAACTGTCAAGTTTTGAATTTGAATTTTTTTAAAATCCTAAATAGTAAAGGCTGTAGATGGTCTCAAATGTAATCTAATACCCTGTCCAAACTCATTAAAATCATGCTATAGCAAGAGACAGTCTCTTGTATCGGAGATCACTTTTGAAAGTTTCATATTATCTGCAAAGAGCTTATGATCACTGTGCTTAAAGCCTGCTCCGGCATCATTAATAAAGCAATTAAAGAGCAGTAGTGCTAGATGGGAACCTTGGGCGACTCCTGAGAAAAACTTTATTGTATTAGACAGAAAAATGTTTACTTTAACAAGCTGGGTACCTACGTCCAGTCATGTCTCTCTCAATCCAGTCAAGCATGGAACCCGAAAATCCATTTAATTTAAGTTTGTGGATTAAGATATTGTGAGGCACTCTAACGAAGGCCTCTGCAAAGTCTGTATAAATGTACCATGTACTTCTAATTCATTTTCAAAGGGTTCGATGATATTTGATGAGAGTGAGAACAGATTTAGCTCCGTATTTCGGCCAGCACAAAATCCAAACTGGTTATTTGAGATCAAAGGTGAGAGTACTGATGTTAAGTAGTTTGTTTCAATATCTTGGGAATTGTGCTTATAAGTTATATTACTTATTGGCCTGTAATTCCTCACGTCTCCACTATCTCTAGACTTGAAGATGGGAGCGATATAACTAGATTTCCAGACGTCTGGAAAGTGACCAGAGCTTAAAGACTCGTTAAATATAATGTGCAGAGGTCTGGCAACTATAAGAGGGTAATTTTTAATCAGAATGGGGTGAATTTTATCCGGACCAGGACCTTTGAAAGTATTTAAGTTGGATAGTTCAGAATATATATGTAAGATATTGAAATAGCATAAGATGATATTATTTAGGGAGGTTTCTTTTCAAATTTTGGTTGATTTTGAGAGTATACTGATCTGAAGTTGTTTGCAAAAAGGTTAACTGCATCTACACCCATTTCACATGTTGCATTGTCAAGGGAGATGTTGGAGGGTAGACTATGAGAATTGCCTTTAGAGTTTATGGATTTCCGAAACTGTTTTGGATCATTGTTGAGAGAGGCTTGAACATGTTGGATATACTTTTTGTAGCATTGCTGAAATAGGAACTTGCATAGAGTGCACAATTTAGAGAATTATTGATTGTTGAGATAGTAAGGAGCGAAAAATTGTGTGGGCAATTTTTTTCTCAATAGTTAAACGAATGAGTTCTTGTGTAAACCATTTTGGAAATTTCCTACTAGCAACTTTTTTGAAAGGAACAGAAAGGTTCATTGCACTGTTGAGAATATCATAAAATTTCTGTACCATATCTTGTATGTTTAAGCTAAACAGAATCTAATCAGAATTAAAGGAACCCAGATAGTTGTTAACGATAGTACCTATAGTCAACGAATTTAAACTCGTTATAGAAAGTTTCTGCTTTAGGACCGATAGAATTTATTTTGTTATGTGAATATTTAAGGTAAAAATGGTGGGTGATGTTTGTCTATTTTCACTAGTCGGTCACATTGCTGTATATCAAAAACTTCTTGTGAAAGCACTAAATCTAATATGACATTGTTCAAATTAGAAATATAATTTAATTGGAAAAGATTATTATATGCACACATATCTGACACTGTACCAATAGAGTCAATGGTTTGAGATGAAACGTATAGAGCAGTCCGAGGTAGAGCAATGAAGCAATCTTCGATAAGATTCCATTCAACTCGTGGTAAATTGAAATCACCAGCAATCTAAAGGATGACGCTCAATGATGAGCAGCGCGGCAAAGAGGACTTCTTACAATAATTGTTTTAAACGGAAGTACGGTCACTTTTGCTCTTCCGACAAGTGAGCGTACTCGTACTCCCGTTTAAAGTAATGTATTATAAAAAATCCTCTTCGCAGCGCAGAAATGTGAGGAATTTTTAAGCATCCGAATTCATTCAGCTTTTCTTTGTTCAAAACATACAAATATTTGTTTCAACTCTGCATTCGTAGGAACAATATAGCAAGGCAATGACTTGTGAACAACAATCAAGGTGCCTCCCATTGAATTATCTGTGCTGGTTTTAGTGGATCGGTCTTTTCTGAAGACAATGTAGTTTTCCAGTCCCAATTCAGCATTTGATATGGTGTTTGATAGATTGGTTTCAGTAAGCATAATTAAATCGTAATCATTTGTTGAAGAGTTTCAAGTAAGGGATGTCAACTTTGTTTTTAATTCGTGAACATTCTGGTAATATAATGTGAAGTTTTTTTATTGATTTTATTAATGAAGGCTTATGTCCGTCATCTACTACTTGTTTACGGTCATAGGTAGTCGCGAAACCAATCATACACCTTACTCTGAATGCCTAGAGCCTGTAATTTTTGTAAAAGTAAATTTCGATCTATGGCCTGGAAAACCCGCTTCAAATCCAAGAAAGCCACCACAACACATTCTCCCTGATCTAAACTCTTTTTCCATTTTGCAATTGGTAATTGAACTGCCGACTCACATGAATGATGAGACCTAAAACCAGACTGGTAAGACATTAATAAACTATTTTTTTCTAGATACCTAATTAATTGTTTATAAACAATAGTTTCCAGAACTTTTTCGCGGCCGGGCAAGGTATTGATTGGCCGAAACTCCCATGATTTATTAGAGTTAGCAGTTTTCTGGATTGGTACTTTAGTGCTAGTTTCAAGCTGTCTGGGAAATTTACCAGAGGAAAGAGAACCATTCACCAAATGAAGCAAGGCATGACCAATTTAATAAATATACAATTAATAATTTCACTCCCTTTTTTGTTTTCCAGTTCAGCAATAATTTTAGACAGGTCAGAAAAATCGATACCTTTGAAATGATCAAGAATAGAAATTACATTATAAGAATTACTCCACTGCAGGCTAACCGGTATACTGGATACAATCATGTTCATACTTTTAATGAAAAATTTGTTAAATTGATCTGCAATTTGATCTGACTTCCTATACATAACAACATGTCCGTTTATTTCGAATCGGATGCCGTTACTAAAGCAGTACTCTACAACCAGTGTTGACCAACAGTTTAAGAGTTTTCCACATAGCAGGATTCCTCTTATTCAAATTAATTTTATCATAAAAATTTTGATTCTTTTTAGCATCCAGAGTGGCTACATATTAATTCCCGAGAATTCGATACTTTTTCCAGTTTTGATTACTCTTGTTAAGAAAAAGTTTATAGGCTTTATCCTTTTCAAAAACCCTAGTGGCAACTTCATGATCATATCATGGCACACTTTCCTGTTTTTCAAAAGAGGACCTAATGGGTGCCACATTATTAACTACAGTTTCACAATTAAAAATAATATTGTCAAGAATGTAGTCTACGTTCACGCAACTCAATAAAAAAGCGCAAGACAACAGGGTCCTCATTCTTGAAACAGGGGAGCAGCGTTCCCAGGAGAACTAGTGTTCCGTCTTTGTTCCTTATATTATTATTTACATATCATTGAGAAAGACGGAACAGTCGTTTTCCTGGGATCGTTGCTCCCCTGTTTCAAGAATAAGGACTCAGATCATAGCATACTTTTTCCATATTTTCAGAGCTTTAATTTCTGTATTTAACCTCAACCTTATTCAGATTATCAATTTTTTTATTATTAATTTACATTTACAGAAATTAGTGAGTGGTCTGATATTTTAGGGATATGGTGGACTTTGGATACCACATCAAAATTTGATAAAACACAATCAATTAATGTGGTCGAAGAATCAGTACATCTTGTAAAATCTGCTACAAGCTGTGTTACTCCCGTATGTTGAAAAACATTTTTAATTTTTTTGACATAGGTGGAAATCATCACCCTTAAAAAGATTTAAATTAAAATCAGCTACCAATATACACTTTGTATTATAACAAAAGATATCCTCACAGACTTTTTCAAAGTTTTCAATGAGAACTGAATGGCTAGGATTTGGAGTATAATATAACACTCCAACTCTCATTTCAACCCCATGAAGATTCACCAAAATTCCCTTACATCAATTATTAGATTCCAGAATAAATGTTTTGTGTGTCCTAAACCAAAATGTCTCGCCTTACATAGATCAATACTCCGCCTGTGTATATAGAGCTATACAATCGCATCTCATCATGTTATAATCTTGTAGGGAAATCTCCCTATATGTGGTATCTTCAGTTGTGCAAGTTTCACCATCGTGCACTTTGTGCCAAGTCTTGATTTGATATAGTCTTAGGTATGGTCTTATTAAGGTTTTAGGAGACTATCGCAAGCAGCTTGTGCGCGGCCTCTGGTTGCCTATTAGCTATAACTCGAATATGGCCGCCGCCTGTATTGGTATTTTTAATAGATACTCTTCTTTAAGACACAAAATTTTGAGTAACACCACTTTTTAAAGGTTCTAGGATGTCCATTAAATATAATTTATTATTCACAAAATGTAATAGTTATTTATGTATCAAGGGTACTAAGTAGATGATTATGCCCTGAGGGCGACAGTCTTACAAAGCCGAGGGCCTCTGGCCCGAGGGTTCGTAAGTCGCCCGAGGGTATATATATCTATTAGTACCCGTGGTGCATACAAACTTTTATGTCATACCAGTTGGTTGTGAATAATAAATGCCTGGGGAAAAAGTGTCACTTCGCAAATTGTCATCAGTGTGCAAACATCATCATTTTTTGACAAAAATAATATGTTTATAAGCGTAAATTTATATTTTGTTAATGAAGAACAAGTTAATTGAAAACTTTTTTTTGCGTAATGAATTATGTAGATGGTATCTAAGGTATAAAAACACAATAATGTATTGGTATGACATAAAGAAATATAAATGTTTGATACATATGCGATATAATCTTATATGTAAATTACAGCTTTGTGCTTTGCAACATGATAATATAATACTGGTTATTTGATGAATCATATGAGTTGTTTGTGCATCCTTCTTGAAACTTGCATAATGAGCTGCTCAGCGAACCTTAGTTCGATAATATTTAGCGCATGAAACAAAACAACCCGAATTAAGTAGCAATCAACATCCATGGCTTGCATCTAGAAGATCAGTACAGTAGGGTAGCCATTCTATGGTTCTGTCATTCCATTCCGACCATTCCCAACTAGTGTTTCACAAGATTCTTGCAAATTTCTTGTTCTTGTCTTGTTCTTGCTGCAAGAACAAGACAAGACTCTCTTTAATTTCTTGTCTTGCAAAGCAAGACAAGACAAGAAATTGCCAAGCAAGACAAGAAATTATTCTGCAAGACTCTTGCAATCTTGCAAGAAATCCTGCAAGAAAATGAAGTCTCCTTCTCTGCATATTTTTGAATTAATTTTGGCAACGTTGCGGCAGTTAACAAAGAGATAAAAATGTCAGCATGTCAGTTTGTGAAGTTGTAAGGAGTACATTCACTTCTAACTTCAAGTTAAATTTCACGTTTGATATTTCATCATTTACATTGCAGAACATAAACGTCAAGTCAAAACGTCAGAGGCCGGATTCTATTTCGAAATTCGTATCGAATTGTCAAAATAGCGATTCTATTTTTCGATTATTCCATACGTATTACACGGTACGTCCGGAGGTGTATTCGATATCGAGACAATTCGACTCGACTCGTAAAATTAGAATCCGGGGGCAGAATTTTATGGGAATCGGATTCGGATAGATAATCTAAAAATTTGACATTTCCACAAATTTCTGCAGCTCGCAGCTCGCTCAAATTTAAAGTGCACTTCGAAGTGAACTTCAAATTTATTTCAATGTAAATGGATCTGTGCTGTCGCCATATGGCAAGCACGTCAATTTCAAGACAAATTGGACTTCGAAGTGAATGTTAATGCAGCAGTAAAGTAAACCAGGAAAGATGACAACCACGTTATCAATGACAATGACACCAATCATAATCTCAAATGCCCCACAGACTAGATGAAACACGACGGTTTTCATCGCCACGATGAAACACGTCGTTCGAAGACCAAATTGTGTGGTAAAAAACCGTCGTGTTTTTCTACCAGTAGATAGTCAAAGCGGGTTCTAGCATCAAAATCCGACCATAACCTCAATCTTGCATTCTTGACACGAAGGTGGGTGCGCCGTCCTTGACTCGGTGACATCTTGTCATCTATCAAACGTCATGGCGCCGTCTTCGAGAGTGCGGTGAATTCTTGCAATTGATCGACAAGGGTTCGAAATTATAGTTTCCTAAAGGCGTCGCCGGTCTAGAGATTTTCCCACGGTATCGAAAAATTTCTCAGGCTCAGGTGCGCCCGTTACTACTAACCTGTCTGGAAAAGATGCCTGTGTAGACAGACCTGTCTCGAAAAGCTGTTTTCATAGACAGACCTGTCCCATAAAAAAGCTGTCTGTCTATACAGATAGCTTTTCGAGACAGGTCTGTCTATGAAAACAGCTTTTCGAGACAGGTCTGTCTACACAGGCATCTTTTCCAGACAGGTTAGTAGTAACGGGCGCACCTGAGCCTGAGAAATTTTTCGATACCGTGGGAAAATCTCTAGACCGGCGACGCCTTTAGGAAACTATAATTTCGAACCCTTGTCGATCAATTGCAAGAATTCACCACACTCTCGACAGACGGCGCCATGACGTTTGATAGATGACAAGATGTCACCGAGTCAAGGACGGCGCACCCACCTTCGTGTCAAGAATGCAAGATTGAGGTTATGGTCGGATTTTGATGCTAGAACCCGCTTTGACTATCTACTTCTACCGCACACGCCCCCGACACGCTTTTGAACATAATGAATGATGCAAGAGTCTTGCAATAAGAATCTTGCAACAAGACTCTTGCAAGCAAGATTCTTGCTATGACGTCACAAAACAAATAATGCAAGAACAAGAAATTGCAAGAAATCTTGTTTGCAGGACAAGATTTTTTTCTGCAAGAGTCGGGCAAGACAAGAATGAATTTCATTTCTTGTCTTGCTTTACAAGACAAGACAAGAATAGGCCCAGCAAAACAAGAAATCTTGTCTTGTGAAACACTATTCCCAACCCCATTTCCGGCTTTGGGTCAACTTTCTGGCATTATTGACCGAATCTGCACCACAGTTTATGCTGTATTGTCCGTCGACTTTAATCTGATACTCGGACGGAATGTGAGCTGGTGGCTCCCTACATTGGAACGCTGATGGTTACCTGACGTCACACCTGTTTTTGCCATATGAAACACCCCCTCCCCCTCACTCCCCATACGGAAAGTGTCAGTTAAAAATCGACGAACAATACATCAGAACTATGAACCGCTCAAGATGAGACATGTCCTGTGGTTCCAACGTGAAACTATTCGGTGTATTTGTGACGTCAATGAACGGATCAGTGATTTCAGGATAAGCAGGACCATGCATTCCATGCCATCTTTTTACCTACCTATTCCAAACATTGATGATGTTACATCACACCCCAGAATTGCATGAAAAAAGAAAAAGGCTTCCAAGCGTTCGGGTCCAAACTATTGACAGTTATGATTGGTAGGAATCTCCTTAAAGATCTTCTCGATCCAAAGCCAATCCATCACTCTGATATTAATTCAACCGTTTGAGGTGATAGCCAGAACAACCACGACTTCACCGACTGTGATGAGGTCTTTTTGTTCAGCAGCGTGTTGCAGAGTGCAACATCATTCTGGTTTTATAGCAAACAGGCCACCATATCCCGCACACAAGTTGCTTACGATGGTTTTCCAAAACCTTAAGACCATACCTAAGACTATACCAAATTCCAAAAACTTGGCACAAAGTGCACGATTCTTATATGAGTTTCCAATAATTCCAGCTCTGCTATAAGTAGTAATCTCTTTGTGTTTTAGTTTGATCGGTAAATATTTTAACACCTTTCTGGTACAATTTCTCAAAACTGTAATTGTATCCTGACGACTCTTTAGGATTATTTTTAATAGACGGTTTTTATTTGGGACGACTTTACTCACCCTAAATACTTTTAAATCTGGAATGTCCACATTAAAACCTTCAGCAGATTTTTTGCACTGTTCAAGTCTTCTTGCATTCTCAGAATGTGAGGTTCAGGGGCGATTGGTATGTGATGCTGAATCTACCCACATATTTAAAATATCTCCTGGTAGATAACGCAGCTATTGGGATTCAGGAGTTCAACTCTAGTAAAGCTGGACCATTTTATGTAGAAGGCCACGAATAGGGTTCCCAGCTTGGAAGAGAGTCTAAGAAGGACAGTACCACGTGACAATGTATACTTATAGAGTGAATATTTTTTTTGGTGCCGCACCCTAATTTTGACTCAGAAGTCGTTCAATAAATTATATTTAACATTTATCAAATGACAATAATAGACATACTAGTGGCTGAAGGAGATAATTGCGGATTGTAGAAGGGAGTGTCTGGCAATAAAGAGAGCTGCTACTCATCCGCGGAAATGAGACAACTAGTCGTATGTAGCAAATGCTTTTTCTGCGATTGACAAGAAATGTCAGCATTTTTGACCGCGGTTGGCAGGTCGCAAAACCCAATATTCTGGTATTTTAATTATGTTTCAATAGTTGCTAAGGAATCAATGAATAACAATACAGGAATCACTTTTTCGGGCTAGGCCGGGAAAGTGTTTATCGTACTGCTGAACAATTGGAACAAAAAGACAAACATTTAACAGATATTTAACCGATCGCAGAAAAAATAGTATGTGTATTCACTTTTCTACCTAAATACTATTATCCTCTGTTCTGAGAGCAACATATCGGCGAATTCGCATAAATTCGAAACTACCGGATCGGAGTAAGATAGGTAACAAGTACACAAACGTTAGCTCGTTCGGTTGGAAATATTTAGGCTGTTCGTGAAAGTGTGGCTGTGCATCAGCAGAACTTCAACTTGGCGAATTTTCAAAAAGGAATTAGACATCCGTACAAGATTCAGCTGAAGCTAGCCAATCAATAATCATGGACAACGGCGTGCTTTTTCCAATTGTATTATACTGAGGAAGGCAGATGACAATAATTTTTGTAATAAGATCATATTTAGTGACGAGGCTCATTTCCATTTAAACGGTTACGTAAATAAGCAAAACTGTCGCATATGGAGTAATAAAAATCCTAGGCAAATCCACGAAAACCCAATGCATGCTCAACGTCCCACAGCTTGGTGTGGTTTTTGGGCTGTATTTTTTCGGAAAAAAAGACAAACGAGCTGTTACAGTAAATGGAGAGCGATACCGAACGATGATTGATGGTATTTTATGGGATCAGGATGATGGACATGGATTTAGAGACTGGTTCCAACAGGATGTTGCGACATGTCATACAGCACGAGAAACATTGAATTTATTGCGTACATGATTTAGAAGGAGAATTATTTCAAAAAATGTAGACGTAAATTGTACCAAGATCATGCGACTTGACGCCGGCCGCTGGATTGTTTTGTGTGGGGTTGTGGGGCGTGGGACTATACAAGATGTCAAATCAGCTGCTTGAAACAAGATGACCAATAAAGACGTCGATTTCCTGGGGAAATGGGTACAAAATAGTGACATTCTGGTATTCCCACTAATAGTTCTAAAGAACTGATGTTATAGAAGGAAGTTATTCCCAAGGCAAAAAAAGATTGAGTGGTTCAGATTTGAGATAAGAGAGAACGGTATACCTACATAGTTTCTCAAGGAAAGAGCTGCAAAAGGCGACCAGTCGCATCAAGCTCCCGCAATTCCAAAATGTATAGCGCATTATTTGCCAGATATTTGCTACAATCGACACTAGAAAAACAGTAATGGAGAAGGTGACTAATGGTAAAAATCCCAGCATGGCAACATGTGTGACTGGGCCTATTGGATACGTTAGACGCGTATTGAATGCTTTAACTCCAGACCTTGGCATAGTAGACGAATTTAGGAGACGCAATATAGTCCCATACGGGTGATAAAAAACTACTCTCCAGACAGGACAATATAAATAGACGACAAAAATCCATTGAGGTAACATGCGGTATACCATAACGCTCAGTTTTCGGCCCATCATCACGGTGTGAGGGCTTAGATTGGATATGTCACCAGAAGTGTTGTTAATTCGATTTGCGGATGACCTCGTTGGCACGGAAATTTTGCAGTCGAATAGCACAACGGATGTGGGTAAAAAAACAGTGGAACGAGTGTTGATTGCAGATGGACGATGTCGGATTAACCACGAAACCAGTAAGTAAAGTAACTCAGATATTCAAGAAATTAAAATTAAAATTCAAAACGAAATAAATCGACTTAATTGAGATTATTGAGAATATCATATGAGCAGAGCCACCCCGCCGCGTGAGTTAGTTGTGTATAGAATAGCGCGATAAGCAGATCAAGAAACAATCAAAGAAGTGTGTGTCATATTGTGTCGAAAATAAAGTGTGAAAACTGTTTCAAGTAGTGTACTTAGTGTATTTCTTGATAAAAAAAATTTGATTTATATTTAAGACAATGCCCGTTGAACCCCAATTCGCCATGTATTAGTGATTGAATATGTACAAAAAAATACCCAAAACCATATTTGGATGACACACAAACCGGAGATGATGGCTATCCGAAATACACCCAAAAAATGTGGCTTCACAGCCAAAATACGAATAGGAGGCAGAGATGAACTGAATATAGATAATCAATGGACAGTACCACATACGACCCACTACTTCCCAAAATATTCTAATCACACATAAACGTAGAATACTACAATTCAGTGAAATCCATTAAATATGTCTGTAAGTATGTAAACAAAGGCAGTGACATGACTGTATTCCAAATAGTCAAAGACAGCAAACAACAAAACAGAAACGCCAAGATCCTTATGTACCAAATGGGAAGATACATCAACAATAACGAAGCAGCGTGGCGGATGTTTGGTTATCCTACACCAACACGAACCAACTGTGCAACATCTAGCAGTACATTTCGAAAATGGACAGAGTTTACTTCACACGCTACTAAAAAATCACTCAAAGCCATGGACAGAACATTACAAGACTACTGACCAACTGACCAGACGACCGGCCTCATTGAACTCAACAGTGATTTCTGCAACATAGCCACTACTGAAAAAGAACTCATCGACCAAATTTATCCAAACATTGTGCATATAACTATTTGGAAATGAAGATAAAATAGTTGATAGCCACCTTTGAGAATTATTGGTCGAATAAGGAATAGAAAACACATGGCTTCATTAAGAATACGTAACAGTCAAATCTTGTAAATCTATGGAAGCTCCTGAAATAGATTCATAGTTAAGTAAAATTGAATTGAGTATCGTAAGGGTTTTAGCTGTGAAAATAAAAATCCGAATAGTTGTTTCAAATTTTGTCTAAACTAATGTTGTATGAAAGGGAATAAAAAGCTCTGGAAACTCGCTAGGAATATGTAGAACATTCTACAAATGTTAGATAAAATCTAACACTAGTTAAACTGTTCCAGTTGCTTGGCCCATAATAACTTTATTTTCGGCGAAACTGTAAAAAGTGATATTCCAAAAACGGATTTCTTACGCAACCCCATATAATGAAATTCAGTACACTGCGCGGCCACAAGTTATAGTGATTAAAGATTTTATACGCAAACTGCACACCAGTGACTCTGATCATTTCCGGCTCGTCCCAGATAGTGATCACCCAGGGGACGATTATCATTTTCGTTAGTAATTACTATATTGTGAACACCTTTTTACAGGTGATCCGCGCTTGACCTACATCAAGCACAAAGCACGCGCCTCTACTCCATATACGGCGACGCGCGGACGAAAATTAATGATGGCTAATTATTGTTTTAATAATAAATACATGCTCGAGCTATAAAGGGAGAATGCGGAAAGGCATCAGACGGATAAACAAATTTGTTTCGTTGCGTAAAAGGTGGTTCGGATAATTTAAATTTGTATCAGATGTTAAGTGAAAAAAAGATAAAAATTTCATTGTTTGCTTATAAGGAGATTATGGTCTCAATTAGAGTGAATGTTTTTTCTATTATCAACTAGATGACAGATCAATAAAAAGTGCACATTCAGGACAATGATTGCGCATTTTCTCATTCATTATTGACTTGACATTGGTGTCTTATGGTCACATACATGTAGCTTTTCATGAAACAACAAACTGAATATCAATATGGGAGTTTCATATCCATGTTTATTGTCAACCATTTGAATCTAAATAAATATTTCAGCTGCAATCAATTCTTTGATTGCCATAATTGCAATATAATGCAAAAGCGAGATTTAAAGTAACGTTTTGCTTGTGTGTCTATGGTTTTCCCTAAGACTCCCATTCAATAATTCATGGCGTAATGAAAACCCCAGTGCTATAATAAACCTTTTATCGAAATTGTCTGTTTTGATTGCAGGGCAGCCGCAATTTTTTCCTTTTTTTATCAAACGGAATGGTAACGAATTATGTGGATATCTCTCATTTCGCCACGTATCCGGTTGTTAACATTGTAAGGAATAATCATATTAGAACGAGTGATTTATTTATGTATTCGTTCTCAACTCCTATTCCTTATTATTTTTCCAAAAATTTTACTAGACGCACTGCTCATCTCTATAATAGGGTCGCTTCATGATTTTGTTTTAATTTTTTTATTGAATTAGGCACATCAAAAACTATTCATGGTTTTTTTCCCGCATTTTTTAGAATAATATTGAAACAGATATTTCAATTTGAAATTTTACAATTATTCGTTATTTTTAAAATGGGTACATTCAGGCGGTCCCAGCGGCTAAGCTCAGCCACTCAGCGGGAACTCCATTCTCGAAACCAAGAAACAGCGTTCTCATAAGAACGATTGCTCTGTCATTGTCAGTGTTATGCCGGACGACAAAAGGGCTAAACTAAGCCGCTGGCACCGCCTGAATGTACCTACCCAATTATTATCACGTCACAAGGCGAGCTTGCGCATTGTATTTTTAAATTTAAGTTTGCATCACTGACAAAATTTCCTAGTTGTCTAGTTGGCTACCCTGCGACTGGCGCATCTCCTGTCGTCTTCTTTTCGAGGTTATGTCAGTTATTTTGTTTATAGGGCAATCCAAACAAAATGGCGGTCAATGCATGGTCAATGCCAAAAAATTGGCGCCATTTTAATTCAAACAACCGTGACATTTTTCATCAAAAAACTGTTTATGTTCATATTTTTGAAATAATGTAAGACAGAAAATAGGTGTTTATAAAATGAAATTTGGCAACTAAGTTTACTTACATTGAAATGATCTTCGCAGCAATAAATTCCACCAGAAATACTAGATAATATAACTCTTTCCGCCGCTAAACACCAACTTCTTCTTATTTGTTCATTTTTGGGACAGCTTTAAAAAATTTCTTCGAATTTAGATTACTGTTTTTACAAGAAGGCACAAAACATTTACGAAAATCCATAGCCAAACAGTGAACAGTAGGTAGGGCTTAGGTAGGTACACTGAAACTGAAATGCATGCTCTATTTGAGACCTTAACATCAAATAATAAGAAACAATGGGTACATTCAGGCGGTGCCAGCGGCTTAGTTCAGTCACTCAGCGGGAACTTTATTCTCGAAACAGAGGAGCAGCGTTCTCATTGGAACGAAGGTTCTGTCTTTATCGTCCGGCATAACATTGACAATGACAGAGCAATCGTTCTTATGAGAACGCTGTTCCTTGGTTTCGAGAATGGAGCTCTCGCTGAGTGGCTGAGCTTAGCCGCTGAGACCGCCTGAATGTACCCATTGACTTACCTTGAATTTATTACACGTTTCTTTTGAATATTTTTTTTAAAACCTCGGAAAAACAGTTGAAAAACTCAAAAAATAAATGAATAACGACAATGGTCAAGGACATTCCAAAATAATAACAAAACAGCATAACCTCACAAAATTGCATATATGGATGGATTTGTTTACAACTGCTTTGCGCATGCCCGCCTAGTGACGTCATGGGAGAAACCGACCAACAATTCGACAAGGACAAAAAATGTTTAAATTTTTAAATTAATTTAAATAATCCAGGAAACAATTTTCAATAATAGGAGGTAACGACCCTATTGTCGCAGCTGCCTTTTATTAATTTTCTGTGAATTGTAGATATGTAAGAAGTCTTTTATTCCTTCGGTTCCGTTCAAGTTTTTCTGGAACAGATTGCGCATTTAAAAAAAAATCTATTCTACATGCATATTTACCTGGTCCAGAAGCTTTTCCGTTCATACCTATAGTTTTGATCACATCAGGGGTATCTTCTACTGGATTGAGACTCTGCTTGTTCTTGTGTTCAAGATCCTCATCATTTAGCCTTAGCTCGCCCACTGGTGGACATAGGCTTCCCCGAGACATTTCCATTTTTCCCTACCCTGCGCAGTTGTTATCCATTTGGTGCTAAACCTTTTCACGTCATCGGTTCATCTGGTTGGGCTGGCGGTCGACCTCAGCATCATTTTATCTGCTCTTGGTTCAGCTACCAGCGTTTAATATCGCAATATGCTCTGCAAATCTCCATGCTGCTGTTTTTATTTGCTCCAGAACACGATCAACTCTTGTTTTCTTACGAATGGCGTTAGTTCAGGTTTGACCGTATCGAAATGCTTTATGAAAATCGACAATGATTAGAACAAGAGCTCTGTTATATTCGAAACACTTTTCGATGAGTGTTTTCAAACATTGGAGGTGCTCGTTGGTGCCGTAGCGAGCACGGAAACCAACCTCGAATTTTGATTATAGCCTAGGATATCCTGGTTGCACACGCACAAATTGAAAAGTTCCAAGATTCTATTTATCAAAATTGGCTCTCCGAGTTTTTTAGCCTCTGTTACTACTCCGTTTTCTCTAGGAGCCCTATCATTTTTCATTTTATGTAATGCGTGATGTAATTCTTCCTGAGAAATGTCGGGTATGTCTTGGGAGCATTGGTTTTGAACCTTTTGCAATGGTTTTTCTTCTGCTTGATTTGCCTGAGATTTATACCTAGAGAAAATCATTTTGCCTCATAACTTTGTTAATTTCAATTCGATCTTAAATAATCAATCGAGCGTCGAGATAGACAATCTCGAGACAGAAATGAAAACTTTCCTCTGAGGTTTGTATACTATTTTATTTGCAAGCACACACCATTAATTTTTTTTTTATTACGCACGCATCATAATCAACGAATATCGCACGCTGCAGCGTGCATAAAATGATGTTTATGATGCCTCTACCTTTTCAAAGGTTTATTATAGAAACGTTCGATCTACCTTCATTACCTAAATATTTACCTGCATAGCTGCCATTTAAATTACTACTTATCAAAATGAATGAACACTTTTAAAACATTTTTGAGATTATGATGCATTCGTAATAAAAAATAGCGTATGAAATGCGTGTATAAGAGCATTTAAAGCCCTTGCGACTTACAAAACACTCCGCTGCGCGTCGTGTTTTGAAATATGTCGCGCGTGCTTTAAATGCCCTCTTATACACTTATATCATAATATACTATTAATATTAAAAAAATTAAACAAACATGCCAAAATCTGTCATTCACTGTTTTGACGTTTTCACCTGACAGGTTCCCATTGTTCCTAGCAAAGGTAAATAAATTAGAGTGAAGGAAATCGGTGTGGGAAATCGAATAGGGAAGGGCACTTTCCAAAATTCACCGGTTTTTGAACCAGTGCGATACCGGTTTAATAGTTCACTCACCAAACCGTTCCAAAATGTACCGATTTTTTACTGGTTGAACCCGATCGTCCGTTCCAAAATTGACCGGAATGATCAGCTGTCTGAAACCGGTCAGGCACCAAATCCATCGGGAATTTGCGTCGGTTCTTTCGGTTCGAGATTTTTTGACACTTTTGTTTTGACGTATATTAATTGTTTTAAATGGGCAAGATGGGCAATCTTTCGTTAAATTTTTGCTTGCAGATTGCAGAATGAAAAAATGTTTATGTGTGTGCATGAACAATTTTATCTTTATTCAATATGAACTCTACAAACCAAACACCCAACTCAAATAATCTACAAAAATCGTACTGAGGGCTTTTATAGTCGGTACCTTGAGGATTCCTCAGACCTTAAGGAAGCTTTGAACGTTTAGAATTCACATTAACTGGTTAAATAGTAGCAAGTATGTCCATTCTAAACTCGCGACTCCAAGGAAGATTCAAGGAACGACTATAAATTCGGCCATTTGCTACCTATCGTTTGTTTACTGTTAAAAATAATAAAAAAGAGACCAACCTCACTGCACCTCACAGTCCTCACATTACACCACCATACATTACAAACAACACATACAACCAAACTTTACCACACCAAAGCGTTCCAAAATGCATCAGAAAATTCATGTAACCGGGCTTACACCTAACTTTTACCGGAATTTTTTGACAGCTACCGGTTTATTTAACCGGTCAATTTATCGGTTAAATTTGGGAAGTGCCCGAAATCGGTGAGGGAAATCGAAGAGGGAAGTGACACATATGAAGTGACACTTCCAAATTTTTAAAAAGTCAGTAATATCAAGATTACATATATGGTTGCAAATAATAGTTATTTATTGTATAAGTGTTTTAGGAAGCAATTTATCCACGCAAGAATGTTTAAACGCGAGAACGAAGTTCGAGCGTTT
The DNA here is from genome assembly GCA_917834065.1 of Ceutorhynchus assimilis. Lineage (NCBI taxonomy): Eukaryota > Metazoa > Arthropoda > Insecta > Coleoptera > Curculionidae > Ceutorhynchus > Ceutorhynchus assimilis. The sequence continues at coordinate 34,976,680 of OU892283.1, read as the reverse complement.
AATTTTCTTAAGTGGATAAAATGCAAATAAAACACGAATGTAATACAACATTTTATCCACAATCACACGTACCATCGTCACCAAAAGTATCTGGGACACAAATAATGCATAATAATCTCCTGGACTAATTCTACTGTCATTCATTTCAATGGATTCAATTCACAGTTTGACAAATATTTGACAATAAAATTCATATAATAGGACAAGAGCTAATGTGGTGCTGTCCCAGTTACTTTTGGTGACGATGGTACATATACATGGCGGATGGAAGAGCTCCTCTGTTGCTGAAAGTTATATGGAGGATTCCATTTCCAATAAGCTTAGTATTGCAGACAAAATCCAAGGGGAAAATAGATGTCCCTTACGAGAGTGGACACACATTATTCCTGTTCCTGTTAATTCTGCCATGACCCATAAACGTGCGTTCCCAAGCGGATGGAAATTATCACCCTTTTATCAACAATAGCGAAGTTATAGGAGACAAATCAAACAACGGAGTATCTAATAATATAAATGTTAATGTTAATATCAATAAATAAAATGAAAATTTCGTATTTCTTAATTTCATTATTCCACTAGTGGAATAAAGTTATTTTATTCCACTAGTGGATAAAGTATCACTTTAGACGCTTCATATGAGTGGATAAAACTGCCATTATTTGATTATTGTGGATAAAATTAATTGTGTACCTCTTTGCGGTGCATCATTTATCTAAATTAGAACAAAAAATTCGAAAATTCATTACAATAAAAAAAATCATGCAAAAATTTCAACATGAACTGGCGGGTAGCTGGTTTTAGAAAAAAATCTGTTCTTGTGTAAAAGGAGATGATTGCCAGCGAACCTTTTACAAACGATTTTTTGGGTGTTAATAATTTGTTAAGTGTTCGACGTAAAAGAAAACTCAACCCGAGATCAGCGGCTCTTCTCGGAACAGTCCTGCTAAACGTTCATTTTATCGAACGGCAACTTAAATAACTTTGGATGGCACACGAGTATTTTTATGGGATTTAAACATTTTAAACACTTTTTCCGATCGCAATTGTAATTTTGATTTCTCCGTAATTTGACCACCAAAAGTCAACGAAAATGTCCAAGTGTCACGTTCTCGGATTGTCCTCTCTGGTGGATTGGCACGGAAAGGAATTGACAAAGAAGGTAGAGCGTATTCCTTAAGGCATGTTACTGAAGAGTTTGTTGTGGAAATACCCTTGTTTTATGTTTTTGACTATAATTACGCATCCTAACTATGTATTTGAATCTCTGGCTTTTCATTTGGATGAGAAATCTATCTCTCAAAGGTTACTGATGGAATGTCTCCTGAAAAATTCCATTATCAAATAACGTATGATTTCAAAATACTGGCGTGAAAAAATTAACACTTCTTAAACGATATGAAATAAATAACAAAAAGAAACATACAAACAATCAGTGCACTCCATTACTCAAGTATTTAAATCGAAATAATAAATTTACGATTAATAATTCTTGTAACTGTGAACGGAAACCAATGTTTTCTCTCACTAATAAAGTAATATCCAACGTGCCCCATATAAATATCGGCATACCTTAAAAAGTAACCTCGTTATTTATGCATTATCCGAAACGAAACAATGTAGACATGTTTGATAAATTTAATTTAATGATTCAGAACTCAATTATTTTCAGAGGTGCAGAAATTAGCCGTTCGGGCGTTCGTTGATAGGTCAATTTTTCAGGATTCATTATATGAGTGTACGGTTGAATTCAAGAGGCGATTAATGACTTGAGTTTATTTTGAAATTTGTGTTTTGTCAGAAAATAAAATTTAAAAAAATGCTACGATTGGTTCGAGCAAAAAGGTTTGTTTCAACCTGGCCAAAAACATTTTGTAGAGAACAAACTTTTATTCTTGAATCTAAAGGAATCCGGAAAATCCAGACCAACCTAGCAAGAAATATCACCTGGATACTTTACTTTTAAGTCGAAAATGGTTTACTGGAACGAACCTGGGAGAGTGCAGATGGTAAAATCGTCAAAACGCAATTGGTCTTACCTAGAAAAAAAGTTGTTTGAGTTTTGGAAGAAGTTCACAATGGAACATCCGGAGCTTTATTGTGTAAACTATTACCCAGATTTCAAGACATGGTGCCGATAATGTGCGACATGCGCAGTCAAGACCGAAAACACGACCTAAGGTACATCGTGGGGATGTCTTTCGAACGGATGGCAATAGACGTAGCCAGTCCATTTACTCGCAACAAATTCATCTTAGTTGCCATGGATTATTTCAGCAGTGGCCAGAAGCTTTCGCCATTCCAAATCAAGAAGCATCTACATACAGTTGCAAGTCCTCGTCATAATGTTTTTACTAGGCTTGAAATCCCATTGGAACTTTATTCCGATAAAGGGCGCAATTTCGAGTCACAGCTATTTCAAAAACTATGAGAACTTTTTTAGTGAACCCGGAATCCGTGACAACACGTTGAAGGTACCAGTCAACGGTTATCGATAAAATTTTAACCAAAATGTTCAGGTAAATCGTTACTTCTTACATTATCATCATCATGAAATATTCCATTTCTGGATTTACGCCTTAAACCAGAATACTTCAGATCATGAATATTTCTGATCGTGGCGGTAGGATGCAAAGAACCATTAGATATTGATTTCAGGGTTCAAGTCCGCCCAAATGAAATAAAAATCTTAAACTTTATTTGGGTTTTCGAATTGGCGACACTGCCATCACCCAGGGGCAATCAATCTGAATAAAACGTAACACATATTTTCCTTGTTATTTTGATTTTATTTCTATTTTTTTATATATTTACATAAGTATATGTGTTTGTTTTACGAGCTTTCATTTAACCAAAAGAAGAGGATAGGTACAAGTTGTCGAGTTTCAAACCATTCAATTAGGGTTGGGCTTAATCATTCCAATTAATCCCATATCAAGCAATCACTCTACACCTAAAAATTCCAGTAATTTTCACTGTAAGGCTCCATAATTGCCACAATTATATCTCTAAGTGGTTCTTCGACCAATCGTTTCCCATCTAAACATATTAATTATCTAATTGCAAAACTACTACTGCTAACCAACTGCGATCGAGCTCTTAAAAGGTTTCTAGGCAACGGCGTCTAAACGATGACCAATCTTGGAAAAAATCACAATAACTAGTATTCAATTCGCGGCCGCTTAACCTTTTACAAAAGCCAAAGCAGAAGAAGAGAATCGCCGCCCCGCAAAAAGAAACAAACAAAAACAGGCGCATCATCTTGTTATAGGCTTCACCATTGCTGTTGGTTAGATAACACGATCCGTCTTAGCCGAGGAGACGAACAATTAAGCATACGGCCAGCGGTACTTGCCTTAGAAGTACCTAATAACAAAACGAGTACATTTTTAGGAAAAGCCAACGTAATTGGTCGCCGGCCGGCAGCGGCCATGGTTCCATGAAATGATGTCCTTTGCCGCTAATGGGGCTAATTAGTCGACTCTGAGATTGTCGCAATGGGCGCTGCTTTCCATATAGAAGCGGTCGCGAGTCTGCACGTGCCAATTAAACGATATATTCCTGATTAGGTACGCCACCGAGATCCGGTACCGCGCCGGTTGGGGGCTTTGATAAGTTATATGGCACCGACCATCCGACGACTACAACTTGATGCTCTATTCTACATGAACTGTTTTATGCACCGAGATTATTTATTTATTAGGTTTGTTCGGACTTAGTTCAGAATCAGTTCTGAATTGAACTGCGCTTGCGAATTTGTTCATATCGAACATAAATAAACAAATGCGCATGCCCAATTCAATTCAGAACTGATTCTGAACTAAGTCCGAACACACCTATTATATTGAATAACATTATAGTGAATTTTAACATTCAGCATTGCCTCCTACAAGAGCTGAAGAGGAAGAGACAACTTTAGGAAATGAAAAACATTGCCAAGTAGGTACTTTTCTGTTTGTTCATAAGTGTTCAATAGCAAGTAATGAAATAGGATTGCATGTAGAAAAATCCAATTCGACAACTTCGAAATATAAATTAGGTACCTATCTTGCTAATGAGAAGCATTCCCGCATTCCACGTGTACTTGAAAACAGAAGAAGGTATTGTCATCTTCATCCCCAGGTAGGTACCTACAACCCAACTATTGGTTGAAGAAAAGGAAAGCAAATTTCAGCAACAACCAACTACCTTCCAAGAGGCATTAAATAGCTTCGATAAATTTTGTATTTCTTGAAGAAATATTATCTTCGAACGCTTCAAATTTAGTTCAAAGATTCTGAACCCAGGGAAATTAGTAGTTCAACTGGGGTGTTCTGTAGAAAAGTAGGAAATACGTGTTGACAACGCTGACGCTTTCTATGACAATTCCTTTTTCTCGACTGGTCATGGACCGGTGTCACTGGGTGTTTTCTACCGAGGTAGAGGGTGCTTTGGTGTCTTAATGGTTACAATCTCCCCTGTTGGAGTTTCCCTACGCCCTCGGGGATACTCCAAGTAAATTTTTGATGTATGATCGCCACCTAATCAAGTTGGAGCTTTAGTGCGGCGTCTGGGTCGTCCATCTAATCTGGGCTCATCATTATTTTCATTTTTTTCATCGTTAGAACCTGAACTGTTGTACTGAGTATTTTGAATACTTGAAGTAAATACTCAGGTACAAAAATATACCTACTTAAGTATTTGACTTAAGTACTAATCTTTGGTACTTGTACTTGCAATTTCAAGTTTTGAAAGCTTTTGAAAATTTGTGCTTAAGTGATATTAAATTACTTAAGTAACAGTGAAATTACTTGAAGTAAATATTTTTAATTGAAGTATTTTTAAATACTTCAGACTAAATAAGGTTTTGTCTATTTATCGCGTGACGTCATAAACACACGCAGCAATAGGTGTGAGAATGTAAAAACAATACGATAATAGCTTGTTCCAACCGACATGAGAAACGTTCTAGAACGGTAATTTCCAGTCGATCAATTCTTTTGTCAAATAGGATAAACGTTCAACTTAGGTGGGCAAATGGAAATTACTGGTTCTGGACCGGTTCTCATGTCGGTTGGAACAGAGATATTATATGCAGCAAAAATCAGAAAACGTGCGCCAGCTCCGGCGGTCAGACTCAGTTTGTGCATATGACGTCACAGTGCTCGAAGTGGAAACTTTATACCACGGTATCTTCGCAACGGTTGGTTCTAGCCTAGTGCGGTTTGAAAATTTTTTCTTGGATTTTTTTTTCTAAAACTTTTATTTTTGGGTCACTCAGATTATTGATAGCAATAATTGAAAATTGATATCAAAAATACTTAAATTTTTTTTTGAAGTATTTCTACGTAAATCTCATTTCAAGTACGCAAGTTTAAGTAAATACCTGAACTTGACTCTATCTTTCGTGGAATTTGGTACTTGTACTTGAAGTTGGACAATTCAAGTCAATTTACTTGATATCTTAAGTTTTCCTTCTGTACTTATACTTGTACTGGCACTTGATTCATATTAAGAAAGAAACTTGTACTTAATACTTAAGTACTTTTTCTTGATAATTACAACAGCTCTGGTTAGAACTCTCATTATCATCAGCATGCACTACATCTGTGTTTTTCTGAGGAATGGCCTCGTCACCTTCGGGTATATTATCGGTTTCAATAAGGCGTCTTCTCATGGGTCTTCCACGTGGGCGTATAGGTCGTACTGGTGTTGGAACTTCTCATTTTCCCACATAAGGTGCCATAGCTGACGTATGTAATTTGATGGTGGGACCATCAGTTGGCTCTATAGGTTTAACTTCAATTGTTGTTGGAGTGACAACCATAGTAACTCCATATGGACCATGACGTCGTGCAGCAAATTTTGAAGTATAGGCATTTTTGGCTTTGCTAATTAGGTGTGTATCCACCATCACTCGATCTCCCTCTGTGTAATGGGGAATAGTTCTCCTCCTTTGGTCAGCATAATGTTTTGATTTATCTTGGGACTTTTCATGCAGCTCTCTTGCTTCTCTCAAGGCTCTAGCAATATTTTTATTAAATACGCCTTATTTGATAAATGAAATTTTCACTTTCAGTAATAGCTCTCATGTCCCTTTGTACATCATCGGGTGTGCGGAGCTCTCGTCCAAATGTTAAATAGGCTGGGGTATATCCAATATTGTTACATCTTAAGGTGTTCATGGAAAAACGCGCGGAGGGTAGTTTATTCTTCCATTGAGTGTGACAGCCTCCTACTAGAATTAATAGTTGGATTTTCAAGTCGCGGTTTTTCCATTCCACAGGATTAGACTCGGCATGATACACAGGTATTAAGTGGTGATGAAAACCAAGACAATGTGCTACATACTGCATAGTTTCACTAACAATTTGCACTTCATTGTCGCTGGTAACCCTTCGGGGAACTCCATATCTGAGAAAGACCTCATCAACAAGAGTTTGCGCACAAACTTTGACAGTGGCATGTGCGAGCGGAAATATTTCTATCCATCTGCTGGCAGTGTCTTCGATTATAAAGATCCATTTTTTACCAGTATCGGTTTCAGGAAGAGTTCCAAAGAGATCTATAGATATTACTTCAAATCGCTTGGCCATTGCAGGTGTATGTATTAAACCAGCAGGTTTAATATTTCTCACTTTATATCTCTGACATTCAATACAGCTGGACACATGTTCGGCAACACTTTTTCTCATTCCTGGTCGATAGTATCTGGAACGTATTCGTTGTGTGGTTTTATCAATACCATAATGACTAACTAAGAAGGGAATCGTGGTATTCTAGAATTTCAGGAATCATGCTTTTCGGTACTACTAATTGTATTTCTTCTTAGATCTCACTCTCAGGATCATAGCGATTCAAGATTCCTTCGGTCATAATGTAACCACGGTCAGTCCATGTCTTAAATTCCACTTATTCAGGATCCGGTGATTCGAAACAAGAAATTATTTTTAATACATCCGGATCTTCTAACTGTTTCCTTCTAATGTCTTTTTTTTTTCTGGGCAAATCAACAATAACTTCATTTACATCTGTCTGAGACGTATCTAGTGGTGGGCGGGATAAAGTATCAACCACTACATTTACCTTTCCAGGTGTATATTCAATTTTCATGTTTTAAGCCTGTGAAGACAAAGCCCATCGAGCTAATCGGACACTAGGTGATTTTAAAGACATTAACCACTTCAATGGCTGGTGGTCAGTCGATAATGAATTTAGCTCCATCCAGATAGCCTCTAAATTTCTCCACAGCCCACACAACTGCTAGAGCTTCTCTTTCTGTAATGTGATAGTTCATCTCAGCAGGTGTGAGTAGTCGGCTTATGCATATTCAACAGGTCTTTCATCGGCGTTCTTCTCTTGGAGTAAAACTGCCCCTATGAACTAGCATCAGTTCTGAGTATAAAAGGCAATGTACTATCAGCCTCTCGGAGTATGGGATTAGTAGTCAAAAGTTGTTTCATAAGGTCGAAAGAATCTTGTTCTTTCTTCTCCCATTTCCAAATAGCTTTCTTCTTAGTTAAGGAGGTTAAGGGCTTTGAAACTTCTGCAATTGAAGAAATAAATCGCCGGAACCAAGAGCATGTTTGGACAAAGGACAAAAGCTCTTTCACATTTTTAGGAGGTGATCTCTCCAGAATAGCGGTGATTTTAGAAGGGTCTGGTTGGATTCCTTGGAGTGTAATTACGTGTCCCAAATACTTCACACAAAATGGTATTTGATTTGGATCGATTGAGGTGAAGCTTGAAAGTCGGTCAAAATCTCGTAAATCAGAAAGGTATTCTCGGTAAGTTCTGGATAATACAATCAAATCGTCTATATAAACTAATATGGTCAAATCTTGGAGTCCGGATTTGAATCGATCAATGAGTCTTTGGAAGGTGGAGGGTGCATTTTTCATTCCAAATGGCATCCTCGTATAACGGAAAATTCCAAATGGGCAAATAAATGCTGTTTTATCTCGATCAGATTCGCGGACAGAGACTTGATGGTATCCTGATTTTAAATCAAGAGTGGTTATATACTTTGTTTGTTTTGCAGTATGTAATAGATCATCAATCCTAGGAAGTGCGTATTTATCGGAAACTATTTTCTCATTTAGGCGTTGATAATCAACACAAAGGCGAATACTACCATCGGGTTCAGGTACTGGAACAACTGGAGCAGCATACGGGGATTCGCATTCTTCTATGATTCCATCTTTCAGAAGCTTATCGAGTTCTGCCCTCAATATGTTTTTGTTTTGTTCAGACATCCGATAAGGTGGTACAAAAATTGGAATATCATCAGTCAGTTTTACTGTATGTTCTGCATATGGTGTTGGCTCAGAACCACATACGCAGTAGTTAAAAATCACTTGTATACTACCCCATATGAAGTCTAAACCAAGTAAAGTCCTACTATTGATATGTTCTGGAATGGCAACAAGTGATGTTGAAATAAATTTATCATTCATAATGATTTCGTCATTAAAAACTAGAGAAGTTACAGTCCTCTCTATGCCATCTGCAAGTTTAATCAACAATTGTTGTTGAATATAAAGAGCGTTTTCTTTCAAGAGAAGCTTCATGAGCGAAGCACTAGCTAGGCTACGCTTTGCTCCTGTATCCAAACAGGCAAGATCAGTATTATCAAGAATATTGATTGAAACCATAGGTTTAATTTGAGAATCAACATCTGAAGAATGATAGAAGATTTCAGCAGCTTTGGCCTGATGAAGTATTACTAGAAGAACCTGATTTTCGACAATTTAGACAGTTGCTTTTGATGTAACCATGTTTTCCACAACCGTAGAAAGTATAACTTTCCGCACTTGTTAGGATAATAACTATTTTCACCTTTTTTCTCGACTGGTCAGGGACCAGTGTCGTTGGGTGTTTTCTACCGAAGTAGAGGGTGCTTTGGTGTCTAAATGGTTACAGTAGATTTTTTCATAGCTAGCCTTCCGCATAGCAGAACATTGTAACTACGTGGAGTTAAAAGAAGAATTGATTCGTGATCGAATAGTGGTAGGAATGTTGAATTCCAGAACATCAGAAATATTGCAACTGAGAGACACTATATTACACTGCGGCAGTGTACACTATAGAAGCAAAGCAAGTTGAGCTACAAGCCTTCCAAAATAAAGAGCTTTTAATTAGTCATAGGCAAATTGGTCGAGTGCAAGTGGACGCAAATAGTGCAGGATCTTCGCAAAGCTCTAATTCGGAAAGTGATTTTTATTCCAGGAAAGACAGTGTGATTTTTGTGGTCTTCAGTCCCACCCCAGGAAACGATGTCCTGCGAATAAATCAATTTTTAGGAAATGTAAAATTAAAGGGCACTGGGCATCTGTCTGCAGAGAACCAAGGTCAGATCTATTCAAATTGATGATAATATAGATTTAGAAAGCAAGTTTAATACAGTTAACCTTGAGGACACTTTTCGGTCTCATCTGTGAAAACTAACGATACTATCAAACTCGGTTTATAGAACACAAATTTTGACTAAACATTCCACTATTTTTAGCAGCGTGGGCAAATTTAAGACTGATTGACAAATTAGGCTTGTTGAATAGTTGCACAGCCCTACCTATATTCAATCTGTGCCAAGGGTAGTCCCTATACCTCTTTAAAATCTTTAAAAGAGGAACTTGATAGGTTAGAAACTTTGAACATAATTGAGCCAGTAGATTATCCTACAGATTGGGTGTCTTATTGTGGTAGTGCAAAAAAACAATAAGATAAGGCTATGTGTTGATTACACTCATTGAATGAATAGAGCTGTTCTAAAGCACATTTTCCGATAGGTAAAGCTGAAACCATCTTGGCTAGAATTTCCGGTTCAAATTATTTATAACAAACCGTCCTTTATCAAGTCAAATTCATAGTTACATAAGGATGACACGACATGTCTCATGTGCGAAACAAGTTTCCGCATGAATATAATTACTCGCAACCACCTACAGCTGCACATACAGGGCAACGGAATATAAGAAAGAAGTCGCATTCTTCTTTTAAATCGAAGACATCGACTTTAGGCTTGGATGTGCCGAACAAGACGTATTAGTGACCCGCGGGGCGAACCAAACGACATCTGCATACATAAAAACCGACTGCACACACCACGCCAGTCAGCCCTAAAACCAAAAAACTGTTATTTTTACTTACCAATAATCATACAATTAGGCATGAAAGAGTCGGACAAGGACGATTTTTTTGTCTGTATATGGCTATTGTGTCTCTGGCGTTGTGCAATCCGTTCCATGCCTTACAGAGGTAGACGATTTTTGGGCAATGAATAATGATTTATTTTGAGCAGGTGCTTCATTTCCTGAAGCTGAAAGTGTATGACATAATGGAAAAAGCTATCATCATTGGGTAGTCCAATAATTCAATTTGTTTTTTTATCATAATCATAAATATTTTAGTGAGCTGATGGAAAGAAGATTTTGATGTGCTAGATTTTAGATGATTATAAGGACCTCCAGAGTACATCTACTGACAAAATTAAACGAAGATCCAACAGAACGCAATGATAGACAAACATACAATCTTTTGAAAAACATAAGGACCAATTTAATTGCTTGAACACGTTAGTCAGGTGACACAGGTCACTATTTCTACCGATGATTTCTACAGATTCTGCTGCGGCGAAATCCGTAACAGATTACAACGATTCCGGTGAACCTTTGCTCAACTCCTTTGACAGAATCATTACTATTACGGAAAATCCTAATCAAATACAAATTGGCCAATGTTTGCTGCAACAGAGTATCCACCAAAATACCGAACAGTAGATTTTCTAAGAATGATAGTGCTAAAATAAGAATAAGAGGACTATGTTAGGGAGAATGTTGAATGTTGAAATTCGTATTGCGTTATCTAAATCTGGATTTGAAAAAAAAAACGCATCTAAGAGCTACAAGAGAGGAAAAGGAGATATGAGAGTAGGTACTACCATTCATATTGGGGCTGATCGTTTAAATAGAAATCAGGTCCAATGTGTATTATGGAAAAATACACATACATACATACATACATACATACGTACTTTAACTTGTGATTCAGCAATTAAATGGTAGGTGTTGGGTCAAAGTAAATTGCACCGAATAAGTGGTTTTTCTTCTTATTTCAGAAACGAGACTACAGTGAGGACACAATCTACAAGTTCATCATCATATCAATCATCAATCATCGTTTTCTTGTCCAATCCAACTCTGTTTTATGTCAGATTTTAAGTGACTGATGCAGTTAAAAGAAAAATTTCGTCCCGCGGGCCTCATGCGAAACCGAAACCTCGGCTATTAGCACTGCAGGGTGCCGTTGTCATTGCTCCCATATGAACGAGGCGAAGCTCTTAGCGATTTTAATGAAGATTTTTTTTTTCGAATTAAATCGCTTATAACGTCATATTTGGTTGGGAGACAATTTTGGAAATACAGAAATGGTCAGCACCAGGCCATTAAGCCGGCATTTATAACCTTTTGATTTTTCTATTAAAGCGGCATTAAATAAACGTTGCAACGCATTTACGTAATTGTTATACGGTAGTAACTACAAAATCACTAAAAGATAATGGTAATTAGGCAGTTTTATAGTGTCTCGTCGCGATTCGCTGTTATCTCTTCGCGCGAACAGGTGAACGGTCAACACGGCAATTAATTTGTTAATTGGCTTAGGAGAAGAGCTTCGTGGCCCACATTTCCTTAATTACGTTTTTATCTTGGCAATATTATTTTACTCACTAAACCGTCTTCTTGCTGCCGTTTGGTTTTTTATGACTGAGGTTTCATTATAGACTTACCCCGCGGGTGGTCGTTGGGTCGTTCCAATTTACCAGAGCTGTTGCAGTCTTCTAATGTAATTAGCCGTTTTACGAAAAGTTTGGGCACCACTGAAACAAATAAATGTTACACTGAAGAAGCTAAAGAGTCATTAAAGTCTTGTGTAGCCCCAAGAATCCATTTAGCAATTTGATATAATAAAATGAGTCATCATAGGCGATCACTCGATACCTAGTATGATTATCCTCTATTCTATTCTTATTGTCGTCGATTGAACCAATTCTGGAGCGGCACACTACTCCGCAGTCTTGGCACACCCAGCCTCTGGTAACATTGTCTCTTCCTCTGTTCTCTCGCTCTTCCGGTGGTCCCTCATTGGTTGTCGTGTATATCTAGTTGAATGCATTGATAATTGCCTGAATATTGTCTTTATATTGGCCATGGCGACGTTATCATCTGCATATTGAAGTTCAATTATCGATGTCGTCGATACTTTCGTCTTGGCTCATAATCTGTTTGGGTTGAATAAACCACCATCAAGTCTATACATGATTTCCGATCCTGACGGCAAATGACCCTCGACAAGGTGAATTATGGATACTATGAATAGAGAAAATGAAATGGGTGCAATGACAGAGCTCTGCTTAACGCCTGTAGTTATTTGAAAAGACTATCCTTGTCTATCGTTGCTTAATACAGTAACATACATATTATCAAGCAGAAGGCGGAGTATGTGGATGTACTTTTGCGGATACCCAATCTTTAGCAATATCTTCCATAGAGCTTGTCTGTTGACCGAATCAAATGCTTTCACTAAATCTATGAAGGCCATGTATGCAGTTGGAATAAGATAATTCGATAATATCCTGGCAAGTATCTTTTCCGCAAGAGAAAGTATTGTCCGTCGTTTTTTATCTGACAATTTCCGTATGAGGAGCGAGGGGGTGAAGTATATGGCAAAAACAGGTGTGAAGTCAGGTGACCATTGGCGTTCTAATGTAGGGTACCACCAGCTCACATTCCTTTCGAATATCAGATAAAAATCGACGGACTTTAGAGATATTCCTCTGTAGTTCCTACATTGAGCCTTGTCTCTTTTCAAAAATGCGGCAACTATGGAGGCATTTCTAACCTCTAAGTTCGGCAGGTATGCTCTCAGTAATCCATATTTTACTTATTGGGATGTGGGTTTGGTCACTTAGTGTGGGGATTCCTTGTTTAAAGAATTGAGCAGGAATGCCGGCAGTACTAGCTGACTTATTGTTTTTTAGTTGTCTGCCTTTTCAACCTTTTCTAATCTGGGAACCTCGTGCAGTTCTTGTATTGGTTTATGTGGCATTTCGTTAAAGATGTCACTGGGCTGGGGTCGCTTTTCCATGTATTATGCTCTTGTCCTTTCCTATCTATAGGGTCTTGATGTTTCTTTTGTATGTAGCAGACCATTTCTTCCGAGGTAGATGTTATTACGGTCTTCAGTGCTTCTCAATGCTAATAGGGTACTCTAACGGAAGTTTCTGGCTTAGAGAGGCTTGGAAGTTTGTCCTAATATGATCGTCTTGAAAGCGCTCTATGTTAAATTTGCGTTGGAACTTTTTTTGACATCTATACGCTCCGGTGGGATGCACAGACTCGATTAGATGCCAGTGCTATTGTGTTGTCAGGAAGTCTTGAATTTATTCCTTTGTCGAAAAAATTTATTCGTTATTACAAGGTCATGTGGAGTCAAGAGTAAGTAGGCGAAGTCCGTTTCCATAGATCGGACCGACCCGAGCATTGAAATCATCCAAAACAACAACTTTATCAGATCTAGGTACAGCTGATGGTTTCACTGAGCTGAGCATAAAATTTTTCTATTTGGTTTTTGTCCGTTGTGAGGTTCGGAGCGTATAGGCACTGGCACAGAGCTGGGCAGAGCTTGAGTGCTTTGTGCTTGTGAAAGTGCTTCATGCACTTTGAGGACTTGAAAGCCCTGTGCTCCAAGCCCTTTTATGTATTTGTAATTGGGGCTTACAAAGTCAATTACTTCAGAAAAGTGGTTGGTAATTTATGAGTGAGAAAAAATAATTCAACCCTTTCAATGAGCTTCAATTACTTTTAGTTTGTTTTTTCGATCTGTCAAATCCTTTGAATCTACCAGTGGCGTAGACCATTTAAATACTCGATTTTAATTTAAAAAAGTCCTAAAAACTAATTAAGAGCGAATAAACTGATTATTTCCAAATTTACGCCCCAAAATACGTATGTCCTGAAAAAATCGTAAATTTTGGCGTTGTGATCAACCATTTAGACATTTACCGTTTTAACTACGTATGATTTTGTGATACGCCACTGGCCTAAACGGTCTTGGGCCAGCCGGTAACACGCAGGCTTGACGGATTACCAGTCCTCTCTCTTTTCTTGTCTAAGGTTTTAACTAATAATTTTATTTTATAGGGAAAAGGTACCCTAAGAGAAGGGCTTTCTTCCTATACTACACAAAATGACTGGCTATAAGTAAAATTAAACACTCACCGTTGTTCGCAAATTCGTCAATTCTTACAGTGGATCTTTTTATAGTGATACATTCGGCGCAACAGCTCTCGACGGATTACCAACTAGGCCAAATTTGTTGCCAACGTATTCCTAGGATATAGAGCTGTAACACAGCCCCCTACACTTACAAGCCATGAAGTTGGAAATGACGGCAACGTCGCGTATGGTGCTATTTTGTTATCGAGGTTATTGTTTCTGTGTATTGCGTTCATTGTATATTGTTGCAGTTCAGTATTTTTGTGGGCATTATTGACGAAAAAGTGGATAGAAACACACCGATGTATTGCCCATATTTAGTTGATACCTGTTCCTTTGTGCTTTGATTGCAAATTTTCAGCAAATGGGTACAGCAGCAAAAATGGAGGTAATGTAAGGTTAAAACACTAAAAACAATATATATATATTACCTAAGATATTTAAACTTTTTTCCAGATGCCATGAAACTACTGTGTTCCTGATGGGTGCAAATCGAACTAGGAGTTCCTTAAAACCTGAAGAAATGCAAACATTTATTTCCAGAAAAATTCTGAAATGTAGAAGTTGTGGATGAAAGCAATACACCAAGATAATTATACCCGAGATTGGCGAGATTATACCATAACGAAAAATTCTGTGGTGTGTTGTGAACATTTTGAAGAAACCGAAATAATTAGATTTGAAACAAACAAGAATAAAGGAGTAATTCGAGAGTTCAAACTAAAACGTCCAACTCTTAAAAGTACCTCTTATTTTCGGAAATCAGCTCAAGTATTTGAATAAACCTGTCTTCTGAAAAAATCCCGAAGAAAGAAAAAGTTAGATTTTCAAAAGACATACTGAAACATAGGCTTATAACACTTTAGAATCTAGAAATATATTCATTTAAATCAATTATTTACTGTTCTTATTTACACATATAGTTATATTATTCATTGAATTACTGTTTTTGACCCTTTAGTACAATAAATGATGCAATTTTTGTCATTATTATTAACAAAATAAAAAATATATACTTATAAAAACAAACAGCACCAGCACCACTTGGCGGTAAGATTGCGGTGTTGCCTTTTTAACTTCATGGCTTGTTAAGTGTAGGAGGCTGTGGCTGTAAATATACAGGTGTTCCCAAATATCATGTACAAACGAAAGGGGGTGATTCTTTGGTTTATTTTATGACTAAAATTTCTTATAAACATATGTCCGCAAACGCTTCGTTACCGATCTACAGGGTGTTGAAATTTTAATATTTTTTTAGTTTTTTCTTTATAGCTCCTATAATTTTTGAAGGATTTAGCTCAAATTTAAAATATAGGTTACGCAATAGGAGCTGAATGATTCCACACGTCAAACGTTTGCCAGAAACTACAAGATTTTTCAGGGGTCATGCCCCCTTCTTTGCCCTTGAACTTTTTTGCGGTGCGCCGCTGGTTGATTCTAAAAAACAAGATAATTTTTCTACCTTATTTAGAAACTTTTTGTTCTCTTGTAGTTTTTTCGTATCACCGACCCTTATGAAGAAAAAAATTAAGAAACAAATCTCTGTAATTAGCTAGATGAAACTTAAGTGAATCAACAAACCTTTTCTACCTACAGTGGCGACAATAGAGGGCCCGCAGCCATATTCTTGCTCATTTTCAATGGGAATCTAGAAGTAAGACACCCCTCGCCGCCATATTCTTGCTTATTTTCAATATGAATTCATTAAAATTTCACCACCCTGTAGATCTGTAACGAAGCGTTTGCGGACATATGTTTATTAGAAATTTTTGTCATAAAATAAACCAAAGAATCACCCTCTTCCGTTTGTATATGATATTCAGGAACATCCAGTATATCGATATGGCACTAACTCGCGAAAATTTGAAACGTGGTACCCCGTTCTATACCCGGTTCCCCTATTGTTTGTTGTTTCTAGTATTCATATTTTAAATAAATCCAGGTATTCAAATACTGCGGTATCCAAATAGGTACCGTCAAACGGGGTGACTCTGGACTACGGGTTGACTTGGGACACTTGGGCGCGCGCTTCCATAAAAATTGGCAACAGGGGTGAGCAAGGTGGGAGGTCAACATAAATATTCTGGGGATTAGCATACACTTTGAGGTCTTTAATACACCTAATGCGGGCGGCACCGGGTGAGTCTTTACAGCGACAAAAAATTTGTTTTCAAAGTATAGAGAATCGGTGTTTTTTCAAACCGCTACAATTGTTGTCTGTAAATATATCAAGGTAAGTGATGACATGTATGTTTTATTTATTTTTTTGTCCGCTAATATGTTGTTAAAGATGTAATAAGGTCGTTTTTGCTCAGAAATTTTTATTTATTTTTTTGTGATAGAAAATCTGATTGAATGCACTTTTTAGGGTGACTCGGGACATGCCTCGTAAATATGTTAGGAGGCTTGGCGCAAGGCCATATCAAAATTACGACAAAAAAAGACTTGAAATGGCCGTTAGGGAAAGGTTAGCGAAACAAACAAGTTATAGAGAGTTAGAGGAACGGTATGGGGTATCCAGAAATACCATTAATCAGCATGTCATCAAACAAAATTTAAAAAAACCTGGGGGTCAATTGGCCTTAGCTGAAGCAGACGAAAAAAAAATAGTGAATTCTTTGTTGTGTGTTGCCGATTGGGGATTTCCCTTAGAACCAATGGATATACGGATTTTGGTAAAACAATACTATGACAGAATGGGTGTAAACATAAAAAGATTTACAAATAATATGCCAGGGCCGGACTGGATGAAATCATTTTTATTGCGCCACAAAAATAATTTGGCTTTAAGACTTTCCGAAAACATTAAACGAGCAAGGGCTGCAGTTGACAGGCAAGCAATAAATGTCTATTTTGATGAACTAAACTTATCTCTAGAAAACATTCCTCTTGCGAACATCGTGAACTATGATGAGACAAACTTCACGGACGATCCGGGCCGTCAGCGTGTCGTTATTCGCAGAAGCAACAAACATGCAGACCGTATTCTTGATTCCAGTAAAACATCAACATCAGTCATGTTTGCAATTAGTGGATCTGGTGTAATGTTGCCGCCATACGTGGTGTTCAAATCAGAACATCTCTATGAAAACTGGATAAGAAATGGACCACAGGGTTCTAGATATGGAAATACAAAAAGTGGATGGTTCGATTCAAATCAATTTGAACAGTGGTTTTTGACTATAGCATTAGGCTACTTCCGAAGACTTGAGGGGCCTAAGGTTGTAATAGGCGATAACCTGAGTAGCCACATCTCCCAAAATGTCATCATGGAATGTCAAAAAAATAATATCAGATTCGTTTTGCTACCTCCCAATAGCACCCACCTTACACAACCTCTGGATACAGCATTTTTTAAACCACTCAAGCAATCGTGGAGAAAAATTTTGTTAGAGTGGAAGAAAAAAAATAAAGGAGTACTCCCAAAACCTGAGTTTCCAGGCTTATTAAACAAAGCTTTGGATAATATTGGAGACAAGCTAGAAGACAACATAAAGGCTGGATTTCGTTGTTGTGGTCTTATTCCACTCGACAGGGATCAGGTCTTGAAACGTCTACCCCCAGAGCCTGTTCGAGAAGATGAGGGCCAACTAGCTTGGACCGAAACGCTCACAGACTTTTTAAAGAACCAGCGAACTCCAACAAACCCAGCAAAGAAAGGTAAAGGAAAGAAAATTCTAGTAACACCCGGTAGAAGTGTGACATGTGAAAGAAGTTCTGACTCCGATTCTGACAATAGTGAAATGGAGATGGAATTAAATAGAAGTGAATCTGATGATAATGGGAGCATACAAGACATAGAGTCTGAGGGAGAAGAAAGAAATCAAAATGAAGATGTGGAAAACCTGGAAGAAGAGCCAGAGGAAGTGACTGATTTGCACATTGAAGATTTTGCAATTGTAAAATTTACAGACGGAAAGTTTTCGAAAAATTTTGTGGGAAAAATTTTAGACAAATCTGGTGACCAAATAAGAATCACTTTTTTAAGAGAACATTCGAAAATAGAAAATGGCTTTGCTTTTCCAATAGTTCCCGATGAATCCACAGTAAACATTTCCCAGGTTTTGAAAATACTTCCAAGACCTGTGGAACTGCGAAGAGGTGCAGTTAAATTTCCATTCCAAATAAATTTGAAAAATTAGGTAGACCCATTATTGTTATCGAAAGAAATGACCTTTTTTTTTATAATTTCTTGTGTAGAAATTTTTTTATTTTGTTCAAAAATCAATAAAAATAATGTTTACTTTTTTAAAAATTTCTATTTTTGTCCCGTCTCACTCCAGAAACGCCTTACAATGGTTTCTAGTGCTAAATAAGTGCTTGTCCCTAGTCACCCCGAAAACGGGGTGAAACGGGACAATTTTCAAAATTTAAAAAAAAATATTTAAGATTTTCGAAAAAATATTATTTTTAGCATACGTGTTCCCAAAATATGTAGAAACATGTAGCCACCTTAAAATTGCCATTTACTAATTCTGGTCATGAAATATTCACAAAAAAGTGTCAAATCCGTCCTTAGTCACCCCGTTTGACGGTACTTTTTTTCCTTTTTATTCGAATCTTGAGGATTCGAATACAATTTAGGATACAGTAGGTATCCATGATTCATCAAATTCGAATACCGGATTTCAGTATTCGACCCAAATCTGTCAGTCATTATCGAGAAGTTTGGTGTCAAAGGTTTAAACCATGTTCTCAAGTTTCCAGTCTTCCTCTTCCACTACTGAGAAAGTTTTGCGATTTTATTTCTATTTATTTTAATTTTTTTTTAACTAGAACACAAATTATTAATTAAGTAGGTTTATTAACACTATTTTGCGGAACATTTGTTTTGTCGTTAATTTTAGTAGCATTATCTCCGTAACCAATTCTGTCTCAATGACGTCACGATATCACTTTCGGCCAAAAGACGACTTTTCTATGTAAAGTCTGTTTTTTTTTTAAGATAAAAGTCAAAATGACATTATGTTGGCAATGCAATGTAAAATTGTCTATGCATTCAAATTTTTTATGTAAAAAAGGCTTGTGTTGCCAACAGTTACTAAATTTTTGACTTGGGGAATTATCTTTAAAAAAAACAGACTTTACCTACATAAAGACGTCCAAATGACGTCTACCAGACAATGTAATGGGTACTGGAAAGGCCCAACTCAAGACGCCGAAAAAACCAACTTATGAGATGCAGGAAGGCCAACTTGAGAGTCTTGAGACGTCGGATAGACTCCCAAAATTGGAGAATAATTCAGAGTTTAAACTTCAAATGAAATTACCAAAATATGTTGATATTAGGCAACTTACACACTACCTACTACAGGATACCCTATCCTGATAAGGCCTGTGTAGAACAAATCTGAACTTCCACCACGCCAAATCACCAGTTGTGACGTAGGCAGCATGTCGTTTCTCGCCTTGACGTAGGGTTTTTGCACCACAGGTTATGATTCCGAGTTTTTGCTTAATGCATACTTGTTTCTACTACATTAATTAACATTCTAAAACGGCTCCTTATTAGACCTCGTTTGCATCTTCTTCTTTGCCTATTATGTTAATCAAAATTAAATGTTATTTTTCATCATAAAAGACCCCGCAGAAACCTTATGAGAACTGGCCCTCAGTGGAATCCTATGAAATTTTGCATATTGATAGTTTTTGACCCATAAATTTAAAGTGTTCATGGGCACAAAGTTCTAAAAATTCGTCATATGTGAAATTACGAAAAATACGATTCCAGAAATGGCCACTTTTAAACCATATGTGTCTTAAGAGGGATCAAAAATAATTATAAAATAGTTATTTACACCAAGTGAGTTAAATGAATGTTTACCCATGAGAAGAAAGTTTAACCCACGAGCCCTGATGGTGCATACAATGCTTTATTTTCCACTGAATATAATGTTCCTTCATCAATTTAGTATCAAACATGTACCTCTACTACCTGTACTCGCCTCATTATTTACCCATAACAACCACGGGGCATTATAAGCGGGCGGTATAGATCAGAATGCCCTCGGTTGTTATGGGTATATTATCTTATTTTGTTTCCAAGGTATTATGAATCAATAATAGTTAAGTTGAGAATAAAATATTTAAAGTGTGATGAGGTTGATAGAAGAGACCTATTCAGGAGGTTTACAATGGGCGTAAATCCTCTAGGTTAACATAGCAACCATAACTTATTGTAAATGTGTCAAAAATAATTTCATTTTCAACGTCTCTGTCAATTGTCAAATAGCTATAATACGGCGTGACGGATTAACAGCCAATTTAAATCACCCACCTTTACAAATCAATTAGAGCCAAATTTATACTTATTCGTTCCTTGACTCTTCCTTGGAGGTCGTGAGTTGAGAATGGACACTTGCTACTATCTGAAAAGTTAGTCATGTCAATTCTAAACGTTCAAGGCTTCCTTAACCTCTGAGGAAACCTCAGGGAGCGACTATAAATTTGGCCTTTAGCTTTTCATTTGTACTTGCTAACTGGTCGAAAAATCAGGAAGATCTGCTAGGAGATGCTATTTATGAGTTTATTAGGTATATGGGAGTTATGGGACAAGTGAACGTCGATCAGCTGCTGAGATCTGCTTGAAGCAAGAAAAGCAGTACAAATGAACAGCCTAAATGATCAATCCGTATTGTGCACCAACTGTTATATATCATTACTAATGAAATTGCTGTAACATAAGCAGATTCCACATGCCTTAGATAAAATGTATTAGCACAAACAGCAAACCGCAAATGTGTCATTTGTCATGGTGAAAATGATTTGCATAGGCTATCTTTAGATTGCAGATAAATGTTTTTGTGGAAAAGAAAATTTTTGTTCCTGAAAGTGTTACATCCTGTGCACACCATTTAGATGCAAAAGGATTATTCCTAATTATTTTATTACCTACCTGGTTTACGCCTTATATTAACATCCATCTGTCATTGAAGGTCCGCAAATGCTGGCATTTTTAAATAAATTGGGAGATGGGGCTGCCAATAAACCAAAATTAGATGAGAATAGTTTGACTAATGGAGAATTTCAGTCTATCACTCCGATAACAAAAGAGCAATTAGAGGATATGCTTATCGATGGTGACCCTGCTCTTCAAAATGGTAAACTATGATAATATAAGCAAAAAAGATTTGCTCATGTTTTTGTGCAAACTTCGACAAGGGCTAAGTGATGAATTTTTGAAAATTATTTTCGAATATGATAGCAGACAAACAGTAAGTTCAGTTATAGATTACGTGAGAAGATCGTTGGCTCAAAGATTTGTTTCTGAAAATATTGGGCTCAGGCCGCTCAGGGCAATAACTAGGCAAGGTTTTATTGCTCAACGCGTAACAGAATTTTTCAACATTTTGTACAATCGTCAACTGAACGAACCAAAGTCTATAACTATAATTGATTCGACCTATTCCTACATAGTTAAAAGCTCTATTTTTCGTGTTTTGCGACAATCCTACTCGGTTCATAAGCATAGACACCTTCTTAAACCTATACTGGTCGTTGCCCCTGATGTCTTTATTTTGGATATATTTGGACCATATTTCTCTGATTCACGTAACAACGATGCAGAAATACTCAGGCATAATTTTGAAAGAGACGGAAACGCATTGAGAGATTGGTTTCAAGATGGTGACATTGTATTGGTAGATAGAGGTTTTCGTGATGCCAGACAACTTCTAGGAATGCTTGGCATTCAGTATGAAATGCCGGCGATGCTTTTACCTGGTCAGCATCAACTCTCTACCGAAGATGCTAATTCCGCACGTATTGGTATCAAAAATCGATAGATAGTTGAAAGCAGGAATGGACATATTCGATCAGTATTTAAGTTCTTTACTGGAACGCTCAACTTATAGCACGCCAAAAATCTTATCGATTTTTATAGGATAGCTGGCGCAATTTTAAATAAATACCATCCTATGATACACATGGAAGGTGCTGCTGCCCAGGCAGCTGAACATATTATGGAGGGATCTCATATTCCAAATATGATGCAAGCACTTGTCGAGGTCGATAATCTTAGAAGAAGGAACGCCCAATGGAGGAGGTTAAACCATGCCGATGTACCGGAATTTCCTGTGCTCGATTTAGAATTCTTGAAACATTTCATCATCGGTATTTACCAAGTGAATCTTGCAGCATCACATATTCAAGATAAAGTTATTAGAGATAGATAACGATGAAAACGAGGATGAAAATGAACTTCAAATCGATGAGCATATAAATGAAGCAGGCTTTTTAAGGGTGAGAGTATTCTCAAGATTTAGAAACGCTGAAAAGCATCGGTATTTCATTTGTAAATAGTGTTGCCGAGAGAATTTAAAATGACCCCATCACTGGATACCTACTATTGCACATGCCAATCCGGGGCAAGGACTGTAGGTACTTGTGCTCACATAGCTAGTACTGTGTGGTATTTTGGATACGCAAGACATGATCCAGGTGTTAAATATCCAGATGAATCTTTATTAATCACTACACGAGATGCTGCCAATCGCAATGACATATTATTAATGGTTAAGAATTTGTATATTTATTATTAAAAAAAAAAATTGTACTTTATTCAAGCGAGAACCTTGTCATTGGTTTGTGAATCCTCTTTTTATTTTTTACCTTTCAGTTTTGTTTTATTTTCAACCAATTTTTTTTTTTTAAATATATTTTCAATTCTCGATTTTATAATTAAGGTACCTGTCCCAAATAAGGCCATGTTAAGAAGTTATATTTTTTCTAACATTATCCACCAAGCCCAACAAAAATCAAGAGCTTATATGTAAAGTGTTCTGCTTCTATTACTTGAATATTAATTCCAATTTATTTATTTTTAATATAAGTGTTGGTTTTTACGTAAAACAAAGATACATACCATTGGCCTTATTTGGATCACTATGCTCCTAATAAGGCCAACAGTGAAAAATGTTTAAAATAAATACAATTAATTATAAAAATATTATTATTTGAGAAATAGTACCAAAAATAGAACTTATATGTTTGCTGCATTTCTAAAAAAACAAAAATTCGAAGTCCTGGGATGGTGATCCAAATAGGTCTACATACAATAACTAGGACAAATGAACCGCAGCATCTCTTGCTTGGTTAGACTCCAGGCCGAGCTCCAGGCATTTCAAAAAACATCACTCAGGTAATAACACTGTGATGTGTGGCCAATTGAACATTTTTCACATGGCGTTATTAGGAACTTGTTACATTGATAAAAAAAAGTCTGTAACTAGAAATCTAGCAAAGCTATTATTCTGTACTTTCTCTGTAGCTTTCTCAATACATAAATGTCCTTGTAAAAATTACATTTGCTCCATTCAATTTATAAATATGCGTATAAACTAATTAGATTCCAGCCTCAAAGTTATAAGGTGACATGTGAAATATGTGGTTGGCCATTTTTCGACATGTGAGGAGTTGCTAGGATTCCTTGCAATAATTTTTGATTTGCATTATAGATTTCTTTTTTAATAATATTGTAATTTTTGAAAATGGGACTCGATATTTAGCAATAAAGGGCACTGGCCTTATAAGGTACATGGCCTTATTTGGGTCAGGTACCTTACATATTTTTAAACCCCCCTTAGGCTTAGGACGCCTATGGTTTAAAAGTCGCCATTTCTGGAATCGAATAATTCAAAAAGTATTATACTATATTACTATATTAAACTGTTCTAAAATTCAGGAAGTAACAAAAAAAAACTAGACGGTATGAGGTTTAAGCAATTTCACATATGACGCAACTTCAAACGACTATAACTCAAAAAAGCGAATTTTTAGAACTTTGTGCCCATGGGCACTTTTGCTCTATAGGTCCAGAACTATCAATATGCAAAATTTCATGAGATTCCACTGGACCAGTTCTCATGGTTTCTGCGGGGTCCTTTAAATTCTAAAATAGGACCGCGCAAACAGCTGACGACTAGTTGAGTTGACTAGGTGATACACCAATATGGCCGCCATTACCAAAAACATATAAACCAAAAACGAGGCCGATAAGCAATCTAGCAATGCTTAGTAATATGTATATTATCCTTGGATATTTGATAGGTACTTACCGATAACAATAACAGATAACAACACTAAATTGAAGAAAAACTCAATATTGCGACAGGATGTCAGTAAGACGTCGCTAAGACTGTCGTCGGTTGGACGTCCAAAACATGTCGTCAGAATGACGTCCCATTTTGGACAAAAGTAGTATGAGACCAAAATGGTCCAAAATTGGACGTGCTTCTGAAGACATACTGGTCATTGTGGTTAGCTGCACCCTATACGGCTTTGTTTTTAATTTTCCGCGTAATTTTTCGTGTTTTTTATTTAACACGTGCGTCTAAACTGCAGCACGTGTAACACGTGCTGCAGTTGTGTAAAATCTGACTTTGTTTATAAATTATTCTTGGGTTTCTTTATAACAATATGAGCTCGACATCGCAATGTGCTCTATATGGTTCGAAAACTGACG
Source organism: Ceutorhynchus assimilis (assembly GCA_917834065.1). Lineage (NCBI taxonomy): Eukaryota > Metazoa > Arthropoda > Insecta > Coleoptera > Curculionidae > Ceutorhynchus > Ceutorhynchus assimilis. The sequence goes on along the minus strand of OU892283.1, from coordinate 34,951,969 downwards.
AAAAAAGAGATCTATATAGTACATATTACCAAAACACAAGATCCAACACTACGCCATAATGCACGACGACGAAGAAAACGATTTATAAATCCTAAAGTAGAATTAGATTTATATTTGAATTACTTAAAATGGTCGGTGCAAACGGCCATTAGTGTCTAGCTCCTGCCCAAATGTTTTTCTTGTCATATTTGTGCTTGCCAAGCAAAAAGCACTTTGAGGGCTTTGTGCTTGTGAAACACTTTTGAAAATAAAAAGGAATTTATGCTTGAAATTGTAAGCACTTTGAAAAATGACTTAGTGCGTCAAGCCTTTTCACTGAGGGCTTGCTTATTAGCGTAGCTTGTTGGTTATTGCTGAGGTTAAGCCGCAGTGTCATCATTAGTTTTTCGCATATTCCGGATGGAAGCTCAGCAAGATGGTCCAGAAATTCGATTGCCATGCTCAATCTTTTTTCTAGTTCTGTTCTCGAGTTTAAACCCGTGGTGATCACCTGATCACGATCATTCGCATGAAAAACAAGCGGCAGTATTCATCAAATATCTGTCAAAAAGCATCAGCGATGAGATTCCAAAGATTAGATCCTAGTTTTGAACCTTGAGGGCAACCTCCTTCTAGCATCTTTATTGTTGTAGGGCCATATTTATATTTGTTGTTATTTTTCAGTCCTTTAAATAATTCATAGAAATAAGTATACTCGTAAGTATACGAAAAAGCCTGCTTAACCTTTAAGCAATCCAGCATTAATGGCCCTTCATGTCGAGATATATAGACCGTCAGATAGTGACATATTTAGGTGCCCCATTTTTGCATACAAGCCTCGAAGAGGGTTGAAAAGTACATCGATTTTGACTAGGATGAAGGTATTTTTACGAGGGGCTCCTGGGGATAACGTATGGGAAATTCTATTTTCCCTAACAGAAATAGAAGACGTCCTAGTGCCCATATTTTCTCGCAAGCCGTGTTTACCAAAGGATGAATTAATACAACCTGGCTCCGTAAAACAAAGAAGGGGGTGTTGCAGGTGGCTATAAAGGTTTGAAATAAGGGCGTAATCTTGTAAGGAAAAATCGAGATTTTGGGCGATTATTCCAAACAAGCCCATCGGAAGGATGAAAATCTACAACGTTGGTAGCAAGAAAACATATTGGCTTGAGTGATGCAAATGGAAAATTACATTTTAGGGTAACATAAGTAAAATCGAATTTTCCATATTTTATCCCCAGGAGCAACTAGTAAAAATACCTCCATCCTACTCAAAATCGATGTGCTTTTCAACCCTCTTCGAGGCTTGTATGCGAAAATGGGGCACCTAAATCTGTCACTATCTGACGGTCTAATAGGTATTGCCGTGTTGTATTTGTTGGGCTGTCTGATTTCAGAAAGTCTATTGTTTGTTGTGTTCGTTTGCTTTTTATAAAGTGAAACTGGTTTGTGTGATGGAATTGTTCTTTCTTTTTGCAGCACTTTAAATATGCTCTTCCTGACAAAGTTTTCCAGACCTTTCGCCATCGGAGGCAACAGCATCAAAAAATAAAGAGATTCATTCAGCAGATATTTATTAGAAATTATCCTTCTCACATGAGTAAGTAAACTTAAACCAACTTCATAGTAATAATAATAATAATAATAATAATAATAATGACTTTATTGCAATACTATGTTATATTACAAAAGTAGTAGTGTCTCCCCACACTGCCGTTTATAGAAAAGGTAAATAACTGTTATATTAATAAACTTTTTCTTGATCCGAAGTAAAAAAAAAACCTATATACGCACGCAATGATGGCCATCAAACCATAAACTACCGAGTTGACCAAAAGAAACGCAAACATCATAATTCGTAATCTATAAATCAGAATTAAACATCTATTTCTGCATTTAATTCGTCAGCTCGCTGAATAAATTAACGTTTTTCTTGATGCGATGAATTAAATTACGGGTTCATAAGTATTCCGAGCCCAGCATGAGCTTTACAATTTGAAAAGCTGCGACCACTTTTTGCTGCCCTACGTCTTATCACAGCCATCGCTCCATTTTATGGCTTATTATTTTATTGTTGGTCGCGTTTCTCTCGAGGTGGTCGATTTTTTTCCAAATGGATTTTATATCTAAGCAGTAAATCTATTAAGCTGGGATGACCAAAGAAGTATTGATATGAGTCGTTTTTCTACTGGGAGTTTGTCAGTTGTTGATTAATTTCCTGACGAAATGGACATAATGTGCTCTAACATATCGGTGGAATTTTATAAGATTGTGCAGCTTTTATAAATAGGGACGTAAATTGAATTTTAATCGCTTTATTGGCTCTTGGCGAGCGAGCCACGAGGCTGTTCTATTACTTTTCTTTCGATAGCATTGTGCACCATAAAAACAATAATGAATTAATTCAATTATATGTAATAATAAGAACGAAATATTGAACTGTCAATCATGTTCGATATAAAAGACATATAATAAAGTAGATTGAAAATAGAACATACGCCGTTTCTCGTTTGAAATTAATTCTATTGAGAAAAAGAGTTGATATGTGGCACATGAAAACTTTCTTGATAATGTGGAACAATACTAAAAACATAAAGAAGTCATAATCTAAAGATTCTGCTGACAATGTCACACACACACCATCGTCATAGGCGATCATTCGATACTGGCAGAATTGTCCTCTTGCTCCTTACTGGATGGATTTTTAATTATAAGTTTCGATACTAATAATTTCAAAGTCTTCCATAAAAATATCACTCAAAAAAGGTGAACCCATATATGGACATACCAGAAACTTGTTGATAATATTCGTCATTGTATTGAAAGTATGTTGTTTCTAGACAACATGTTAATAATTCTTTAATAGTATCTACTGAAAGGATCATGCGTTCTACCAAGTTAACAAATACATCTACCTGGAACCAACGCTAGAGCACAGAACCAGAACCAGATGAGACAAAGAATGAACAAAAACCGTCTCTACTGCATGAACATCTTCTATTAGAGGAACAAAAGTGGAGCCGTGAGGCAATACCAGACTTGAAGACGAAATTCTAGTCGGAAAGGAAACCCCAATTTCAACCCACTCAAAGAACAGCTTATTGAGAAACGAAGAACCCTTCAAAAACAACTAAAGCATGAGACTTTCCCGATGATAGGATTGCAATAATCAAATGTATTCAGAGGTACTGGAACCCATGAAAAATGAACTGAGGCAGCGCTGAAACAATTGTAAGGATGATGAAACTCGGAAAAGTGGTGTTTCTGTTCTCTCTTCAGTGTAGTAACTAATACGAGTCTTCTCTGGTTTCTTCTATTTATGAAATTTCATTATCCTCCACATTAGTAGCATCTCAGAGCAAAAACAGATCCATGAAAAATATTGACAATTTTGTTAGATGTGATAAACAAGCAAATTTCACATTTTCAATTAGAAATTTCTAAGAAACCACTGAGAATTAAATAAAAAGACGACACATAATCACTTGTGTCGGAATCAGTACATTCATAAAATTCCCCATATATGTCGCATTTGTCGTTTCATTGTTGTAAAACGTATAGCACAAAACTCGTTTTATTTATTTTCAGTTGGTACCCCGGTCGACCAAACAAACCTACAAAAAAAAAAGCGATACCCGCCTTGTTCGTCAACGATTTCCAGTTAATACGGTCAGTCAAAATACTTGAAGGTAATTTTATAGAACAAAAATCAATGGTCGGAAAGATCCTTTAAGAATATTTGAAGACCAGCCAACATTCAAACTATTCACATTTAAGTTAAAAACGTATTGGGAATGCTTCACATTGTACGATTGTTTTTATTGGGATTGGTGGACGGTTTTCTGACGTTGCTTTTGTCCGTTTTTAATTCGTTTGGTAGACGAACGACGTCGACTGAAGAACGTACGAGAATGCGGTTTCGGTATTTTGCGGGTATGACAACTTTATTAAGATGAAAAATTATTGACGGTCATTATTAATCAGGAGGCGTGAAAGGTATTCTAAAAAAGAAAAGGTCAATCTTCCATAGGTATTTAAAAGTTAGGATTGGACATTAACCAGCCTAAATTTTTTTTTTATTTTCAACCTAATATAATAACAGACCTAGAAACAGGTGTAAGTGATTCGACACCTCTGCGAACCCAAATCAAAAGACCATTTTTTTTAGCAAACCCTTGGTACCGTTAGAACAGGTTGAACAACCCTTTGCAAACACACATGCCCGACATTTTTTGCCTACTATAGGCAGACGTCGTCCCTTCCGGGGTTGTAATAATCAACAGAAAATATAGGGTTTATTTTAATAGATGGTTCTTAACCAATTCGACCCTGCAGATGTTGAGGGCAATTAAAAGTTCAATGGAATGTCGCTGAAATTGAAACTAGAAAGGATAACGGTATATTAATTTCGGCAAGCGCGTGCGGCCGAAGAAAGGGAAATTAATAATTAACCCGAAAAGGGTTTTTAGTTTTTGCCTGTAGAATGTAATTTTCGGGAAAACTCTTAACAGTCTTGATATACAAAGGAATTCATGACTCCCGATAAAAAACATGCAGACTGTTTTATATAGTCTCAGTCTGGGAATTCAAAAATAAATGGTCCCTCGTCGCAAACGATAAACATATATGTTGTCACGTGACGCCAATGAATTGCCCATATAGTTATCAAATTAAATTTGCCCAGAGAACAATGTCCAATTTATAATGGGACAAATAAGGATAGTGATAGCCAGGTGTATGCTGCGCGCGGGTTTGCTTTCTCTTTCTCGACAGTTGGTTTATTTGGCACGCGTTGAAGAGCCTCTCTTTTATTATTTTTAATAGAATCTCGCAGCAGGACGGAACACGCAAACGATCGTCCTTTCGGTTCTTATCGCCCTTGTAAATCATTCCGGAGCGTTGAGCTTTTATTATTGCTGTAATCTGGGTTTTTTGAGCTCGTTTGGGTTTTTATAGAGCATACAATTTGCGTTTCGGATAGGTACTTTTTGGGTATTAGACATGTGTGATGTTGAGGGTTGTTCAACCTGTTTGGGGTTGGTCTATTGGTTAGAAACTAGTGTAGTAACTACAACTTCAATACAATAATGTACGTAAGAATCTACTTGTTGTGTGTTGCTAGATAGTTCATGTTTTACTTCTATATGTCTCAACTTCATTGAATATTGAATATAATATTGAACCGGCCTAATTGTAAGAAACTTTCTATACAGATTAAGTGATTCTAGATTGTTTCTGCTTTACTTCTATGTCACAACTTATTTGAACATATAAAAAGTTCAACTTAATTAGGTATTGCTTTTGCCAACTGAGTACCAACACCAACTGAAGATATAGTTCTTCTGTTGAAAAATTGTCGTCAGCAAATCGTAGAATATTTAATTTCCTCCATCTCCAAAAGAAAGGTTTCGGTGATATCTCTTCTTGCTGGCTGACTCCGATAAAGCTGTCTAATCTATCGTGGTAAATTCGACAGTTAATTTTTCAGTAGGTACCACTCACGAGTCCACGAGACCGACATAGAGAAGAAGATGGTATTCATTAGTTTTTTCTATGAGCCTACTCAAGTAGCATTTTTCCGACTTACGACTAGATTTTCACTAGTTCCGACTGGCTTACCTGTAACTTTGGTTAGTGATAATGGAGGATCTTTTACATCACAGGAATTTAAGAATTTCCTAAAAACCAATGGAATTATACATAAATTTACTGCACCATATCATCCCGCATCAAATGGCCAAGTTGAAAGATATGTGGGAATCATGAAGAATACTCTAAAGAAGATGGTAGATGACCCAGGAGATCTTGATTTGAAACTTCAAAATTTTTTAATGCAATATAGAAAAATACCCCACACTTCAAATAATCAGTCACCTTCTCAATTAATGTATGGGAGAGACATACGAACTAAATTAGATTTAGTTAGATTTCAAAAACCCATTGAGGTGGCAAATCAAGCATCTTCTAAATTTATGGTGGGCGAAAGCGTTCGAGTGAGACATTTTGATAGTAGAAAAAATTGTCTATGGAAATTTGGTAGAATTTTGAAGAGAGAGAGCAATCTTATTTATTTGATTGAAATGGAAGACAGAATAATCAGAAGACATATAAACCATATTGCTTCAACTAAAGTTGAGTGTCCAGTATCACAGCCTAACGTTTGTTATGTTCCAGAGGCAAAGCAAACTCTGGACACCGAAAATACTACAAGAGATAATGTTGTAGGTGCTTCATCTACTCAACATTTTTCTTATATTGATCCTGAGCAAAGTAAAAGCACAATTATAATTTCCGATTCGACTCCAGAAGTTTCCACTTCGGCGGAGATGATATTAGATGATCAAGAACCGAGAGACCAAGAGACTTTTCCGGTGGAAAGTACTGATCAAAACATTGAAACTTTTTACCAATCAAAAACCAAACCCAATCAGATACCAGAAAATGCTGAGACATTGCGAAGAAGTATTAGAACGAGAAAACAACCAGAAAAACTGAATCTTTAAATTTGCCAGGGAGGATTTGTAGTGTCCACTATGCACTAAATTATATTGTTCACCTTTACCAGTTAATTGTTGTATGTCATTATGTCAGAGTATGTAAAAATAAAGTTCATATTAAATAGTCAGTAAACTTATCATATCTGCTATTCAAATACTGTACTTCCATAATCAAAGTAAATACATAATAAATTGGCGACGAGGACGAAGAAACCCTTTTACAATGAATGCTGAACAATTTAATACTTTGATGGCTGCACTTACAAAGACTCTACAAGTTAATCAAAATACTACTCCAATTACTCAAGAATCCATTTCAATAGATCCATTCTCAGAAGAAAATGAAAGTTGGGAGATGTTCATAAAAAGGTTAGACAATTTTTTTTCCATGAAGAACTTCACTGGTTCCGCAGACTATATTGATACTAAAAAGAAAGAATGGTTACTTCACACGATGGGTACCAAAACGCTACAACTTATTCACTCTTTAACATGTCCCGATGATCCTAAATCTAAAGATTATACGACTTTGGTTTCTCTTTTACAAAACCATCTTGATCCTTCTTCAAGTATAATCGCAGAGCAAAACCGTTTTACAAAACGTGTCCAACAAGAAGGGGAAACTATTGCAAATTACGTAACTGAATTAAAAAAGATGACGACAAATTGTAAGTTTGTCTGTGATGCTTGCAAAGCTTCGACGTCTGATGCCCATTTACGTCTTCAGTTCATTAGTGGTCTGCGAAATTCTAATTTAATTGAAAGACTAATTCAACTTAAAGAACCAGATAATAAATTTAAAAACTGCGTTGATACAGCACTAACTATGGAATTAGCACAAAAAGATTCCAGAGAAATACATTCTTTACAAACATGTGCGAGTACTTCTTTTCAAAATCAAATTAAAAAATTTTCATTTAAACCTGAACAACAACAAAAAAACATATCTCCTTCGAATTTGTTAAATTTTCAACGAAAGTGCTACAGATGCGGTGATCCACAACATTTGGCAAATACATGCAAGCACAAAAATTCAAAGTGTACAGGATGTCTAAAATATGGTCACGTGTTTAAGGCATGCAGGGGAACTCCTAGGAGAGAAAATGTTCATCAAGTGGAAGAAGAACCAGAGGAAATGGAAAACAACTTTCAGCATGAAGAATTATTTTTTATGAACGTACTAGATAATAATTGCTTACCTGAGGCTTATAAAAAACCAGGCAAAATTCTTTTAAATCTTCAATTAGATGGAGAATCCATTAAATTTGAATATGATACAGGCGCTGCAGTTTCATCGATTTCACAAGATTTGTTTAACGCAAAATTTTCAAAAAAAACATTGCAAAAAACAAATTTACCTTTAAGAACTTACACTGGAGAAATAATTCGACCTATCGGCTATTCAACTTTCCAGGTTGAATTAAATAATCAAATTGAATTACTAAATTTATATATTTTACCAGGGAAAGTTGAACCTATTTTCGGGAGAGAATGGATGCAGAAAATTAAAGTCGATTTACCTGAAATTTGTCAATTACAAAATGAAAAACATGCAAACTGCGATTTTTTGAAAAAATAATAATGGCCGTTTCCACTAACTATTTTAGGGGAGCCTTAACGATAAGTATGCCTTAATCTAACATTTCTTCATGTAAAAATGTCATTTTAGGGAATACCTATATCGTTAGGGCTCCCCTAAAATAGTTTGTGGAAATGGCCATAAATATTTCAAAAACGGGTAAGTTTAAGTATAGGTGATTCCTAACAAAAAGCTGTGCAAAAACTATGTAGGATTTTTACAACGATCCAATAATGTACTGAAATATAGGGTGTTCCATTTAAAAATAACAAAGTTCTTTCGCATACCTCATTTACGGACCATCCCTCGGAGCACCCTGTATATTTAAAAATATTTTCAACTAATGCAACTTAGAGAATCAAACAACTTTGTAATTTAATTTTTTTTTCTTGCATCACCCTGTAAGGAGATATCGTCCGATATCGCACTAGGTGAACACCCTGTATAATATTTTGACGGCATCGGGATACAGTTGAGGCCAATGAACGTTGAGGCGTATTTTTTGAACGACTTTCGGGTGAAAATTGGGCGTGGCACCCCAAAAAAAATTTAGCCTCCGGCGGTACGTTGCGACACTTCATAATTTTCCTTTCATCCATTACCCCCCCCCAGAAAATCATGTATGGACCGCCACTGCACACACAGCACAGCACTAAAAATAAAATAGAATAAAATAATTTCAACTGTTTCCAACAGTGAATTCAAATCAAAATAAATAAACACATTAGGTTATGTTATCGTCGTCTTTAGTAATTTCAAAGGAACCAAAATTGAGGTCGGATCCCAACGTCTCAGTATGGTCCAAATTGCTGGTATCTCCGACTTTAAGGTTGTGCTTCATGATTTTAGGTGGTGATTTCTTTTCCTTTGGTTAAATTAAGTAAATATCAGTTCAACTACCAACTCCGCCATATTTTAAGCCTACGTCGATGAAGCATCTTGTCAGCCATTACGAAAATTTTATTTTTATTTTCTAATTAATGTAGGAAATTGACAGTAAACAGGAAATTTTCAAGAAAATATTGTTCCTCTAACGTTTTAGGTACGATTTTAAATCAAATTTCTTAGACTATATACTTTTTTCTTTTTTATTATTATTATTTTTTTAAATTAAATTTGATAAATTTCGACAATATATGTGGGGCATGCATATTTTTCGACCTACCATGGTCATGTGTATCAGTAAAGTGTCGTGCGTTAGCAATATTTGGTCTCAACAAGGGCCCAGCAAGTTCTAACTAATCACACTTCACTGCAAAAATTCGTATGCCATTATTGTTTTATACCCATACCCAGTTCTCTATTGTCGTTTATCTCACATGATTCCGAAAGAAGTCGCATCAGAGTTGGGAAGTAGAGAATTGGTGCTCCCGGGGTAGAAATAAAATCACTAAAATTGAACTAAAATTGCAGATTTTTTCGTTAACGTAAATTAACGTTGCATTTGGTGAACGATGCAGCACTTCGAAAGTTGGTTACCAACGTCGGCATGACTCAAATTTGAATGTTTCAAATTAGTGCAAAAAAGGGTCGGCAAATGGTTAATCCGACGTCAATAACCGACGTTAGGTTGTGTGTGGCGTCGTGGGGCCGACGTCCAGATGCTATTTGGGTAACCTGTTAAACAAGTGGTAGATGTCCATTTAGGGTGACTAGACCCGACCACTCGGATCTCCGGGCGTCGGGTGATCCTGGGGGTCCTTCATGCAAAGATATAAAGAGAAGATCAAAAACTCAACTCAGAATTGATTTTAGCAATATAAGAGGAATAAGTACAAATATGAATTCAGTTCACCAACATCTTGAAGAACAAAGACCTGACATCCTTGTTCTCACTGAAACTAAAATCAGTTCTGCAACACCTATTGTGAACTATCTTTATCCCGGCTATGACCTACACCACCGATTTCGACATAATTTTGGGATCTGTGTGTACATTAAAAATGACCTTTCATGTCATCGAGAGGAGAAGCTAGAACCAGCGAACCTTGATATCATATGGCTAAAATTCACCTCAAAGTCATCGACCAAGTTTATCTGCTGCCTCTACCGACCGCCATCTAACACCGAGTACCAAAACTTTTTCGCGACATTATCCGAAAGCTGTGATAGTATACAGTCAAACTATCCACAGGCGGAAATTGTCTTTTTAGGCGATTTCAACGTCCATAATATACCCTGGCTGAAACACCACAACAAAACAGATAACGAAGGCAGAGAAGCAGAAGCTTTTGCCATAAGTTGTGGTCTAACGCAGCTTGTCGATGAACCTACCCGTATCTCAGAAAGGGGCGAATTTGCAGCGCTTTTAGACTTGTTCCTAACCACAAATCCTGACTCGTACACAATTCAAGTAGATGCTCCACTTGGTTCGTCCGATCATAAACTTATAATAACAAAGTGCGAAATGCTCATCCCACCAAGCCAACAACCACTTCCTCGTAAAATGTGGCACTATAAATCGGCAAAATGGAATGACCTAAAACAGTTTTACCTGGATTTTCCATGGCAAGAGGTTTGCTTTAAAACAGCTGATCCCACTATTTGCTGTAATGAAATAACACAAGTAATCTTATCTGGAATGGATGCATATATCCCACATACAACTAAACGTAGAGCTAATGCAAAACCTTGGTTCAACAGCCAGTCTCAAACGGCTGTACAGAAAAAACACAGAGCATATAACCTTTGGAAACGACAACAAACCGCTCAAAACCACACAGAATTTATAGAAGCCAGAAATAGTTGCAAAATTACTATTGACTCCGCTAAAGAAACATACAATCAAAGAATAAAAAACAGGTTGCTGAATTGTCCAAGTAGTTCTAGGTCCTTTTGGTCTCTTGCAAAAGCTGTTGGATCTAACTTCACCAAGTCATCCATACCACCACTTACAGATAAAAATAATCACTTAGCCACAACATCAGAGGAAAAAGCCAATATGCTGGCCCAAATGTTTTCCTCCAACTCCAACCTAACAGTGCCAAACGGAAAAACTCCACCGTTCATTGAAAGGGTTTCCCATAGTATGCCAGAGGTACCCTTTTGTCACAGAGAAATACGAAAATCCCTTAAAAAGCTAGATACAAACAAAGCAATGGGTCCGGATGGCATTCCCGCAATAGTACTCAAAAATTGCGCCAACGAACTCACCCCAACTTTCGCAAAATTATTCAATTTGTCTTATAGGCAAGGAGTATATCCATCATCATGGAAGTCTGCCGCAGTACAACCCATTCCAAAGAAAGGAAAAAAGACAGATCCGTTAAACTATAGACCAATTGCTCTACTTCCGGTGATATCAAAAGTAATGGAAAGAGTTGTGAACAATCACCTAACCAAGTACTTGGAAAAGTACAAAATTATCAACGATAAGCAATACGGATTTCGAAAATATAGATCAACTGGCGATTTACTTACATACGTCACTCACTTATGGCAAAAAGCGATTGAGTTGCGGGGTGAAACAAGAACAATTGCCTTAGATATATCTAAAGCATTCGACAAAGTTTGGCATGAAAATCTGCTCAACAAGCTCAAAGCAATGGGATTATCGCCGAAACTTTGCACTTGGTTTGAAAGTTACCTAAAGGACAGATCCATTTATGTTGCACTGGATGGCCAGAACTCCAACTCTTACCAAATAAATGCTGGTGTGCCACAGGGAGCAATCCTTTCGCCAACTCTTTTCCTGATTTACATAAATGACCTCATAGATAAAACAGTAAATCCACTTTATTGCTTTGCAGACGATGGTAATGTAGTCTCCTCACTCATACCACCCACAGGTCTTTCCGCACGTGAATTCCATCATCTTAGACTAACTCAAATATCGCAGATAAATAACGACCTGGAGATAATAGAGGACTGGGGTAACAAAAACCTTGTACAGTTCAACGCGCAGAAAACCCAAGCAGCTCTGTTTTCAAAAAAGACCAGCACCGGTGAGCGAAACATCATGCTATCTGGAAGTGCTGTCACATTACAGAGTCAGTTGAACATCTTGGGGGTTACTGCAGAGACCAACATGTCTTGGCACAGTCACGTGGCAGATATTGCTAAAAGGGCCTCCCAAAAGCTGGGGGTGCTATTTCGTACAAGACATCTGTACACACCAAGCCAATTGCTGACACTCTACAAAGCCCAGATTCGACCAACTATGGAGTACTGCTCACATATATGGAGTGCAGCACCCAAACATACCTTAATGCTTTTGAACACCGTGCAAAAACGAGCTATCAAGCTGATCAATGACCCCGCACTTACTCGTAACTTGGATGGTCTCGAACACCGCAGATCTGTGGGCGATTTATCTCTCTTCTACAGGTACTATCACGGAAAATGCTCTGAAGAGTTGGCACGTATGATTCCACCGAGAGTAGCGCCTACCAGGCGAACCCGTCAAACAGATGGTAACCATGAATTTACTGTCAAACTAGAGGCACCAAGAACCTCATTATATCAGAATTCATATCTCTGGAGAACAGCGTCGCTGTGGAATAAACTCCCTGCGACGGTTTTCCCTGCAGGTTACAACCTGAACCGTTTCAAGACCAACATACACCGACATTTCCGCGCACTTGCCGCTTCTCGAGCGTGATAGGACATTTTCCTTGCGAGTGCGCATATCCGTAAAAAAAAAAAAAAAAGCAGTTTTTTATCATTTTCATAAACTCCTTGCATATTTGGGATAATAATTAGATGAGAGGAACCCATTTCGAAAGGCAGGAATCTAATAGTTTATTTCTCTGGTATTTCCATAATCTTTGAACAGTGTGGATATGACAGCCACTTTTTTTACTTGCAGCATTTCAGTTTTCACTCCATCTTCACCTGGTGATTTGTGGTGTTGCATGGTATGTCTTTGTGGCCGAGATTTATTTCTTGCTTTGAACTGTATAGTAGGCTAGAATACAAGTTAATAAAGCGATTTTGTCATGTTCATTTCTTATGTCCCATCTAAGTACATTTTTTATTCGCATGTAGTTTTGTTTGTGTTTTGTCCTTTAGGTATTCATTTTCTTCTATGAACTTTTCTATCATTTCTCTATATTCCGATGTATTTCGTTTCCCTTCTTTTTTTCCTCATCAATCACCTTGTTTCAGTACTTATCCCTCCACTTTGCCTTTTTCTTTGCTACCTTCTAATAAAACAACAATGTGAATCGTTTAGAAACTCAGGACAACTGATGTTTATTATAAAGTAAAGAATAAGGTTACAATATTCCAATGTTGCCAATAATAATAATAGGGCAATCCAACGACCTGTCAAAATAGAATTCAAAATGGAGGCCAATGCCTTTTTATTTAAAAAAAAAATGCTGTTTTATTGTGATTTTTGCTTTGTATAAAGTCTGTAAAGTGTTGATTTTTTGGAAAATGCATATTTTATGGTCGTTATGTATTGTACTTAGTTGTGGGGCCGTTCTAATCGCGAGAAAGTCTAGTTTCATGCCGTTCCTGCAGAGACAAAACACAGGTTTTTAACGGAGAAAAATGATTTGTCTGTACTTTGTGAGGGCTTCATGGATTGTAGCAAAAGAGAAAAAATCTTACGAAATCCATATTAAAAAACCAAAAAGTCTCTCTACATAAATGATGTATGGATCCAAGCCATTTACTATCCTCTACATCAGCTTGTGTCGATTCCTTGAATAGCAGACTAATAAAATAAACATCAGGATTCAGGATTTGGTTAAGAAAAAACTAAACAGGAAGCAAATCCTGTATAGTACCTACCTAATTGTTTAGCAAGTAAAGGTTTGTCACAAAGAAATCATAACTTTTGCAAACATCCGGGTTTTTCACTAATAATTTCTTAAACTAAAAACTTTCCATCTTAAAATACGAAAATTATCCTCCCAAACACTAGAAAATCATCTAAAAACACCACAAAATACACAAAAAACAGTTTTTTGATGAAAAATCTCACGGTTGTTTGAATTAAATTTATGGCGTCAATTTTTTGGCATTGACCATGCATTGACCGCCATTTTGTTTGGATTGCCCAATAGAAAGTAACAGCATAACATAACCTAAATAAAAAGCGTAATTACGACAATTTTAAGAACACTTCAACACCTTCCTTGCTGCTTCTAGAAGTCGTTCATTTGAACTCTTATTGATGTTGTTTTTGTTTACTTCTGATTCTTCTTTCATACCTTTTTTGAGTGAGCCCTGCAATTCTATGGAGACTTTCAAATGATAGGAGTCAAAGCTTCATTCTTTTGTTCAAGTTTTTTCGTTCAAACTTGGTCCCTGCAAGGAGGACTCTCATCTCCTGTTGGTAATCAATATGATTCTGAAAACCTTTAGAGAAAAAAGGGTAGAATTGTTTATGCTGACGACGTAGTAGTACTGATGAGAGGCTTCAGCTCTGAAGGAACTCTGATTCACAGGACAGAACGGATTGGGAGTAAACAGTAAACCCTTCAAAAAAACAAGCTAATCCTGTTCACAAGAAAATACAAAATCCGTAGTTTTACAATGTCGACGGTTGGGGGACAAACCCTTGAACTAGCAGAAGAAGCGAAGTAACTAGTGCACACAGCAAACTGTGGTGGAAGAGAATACAGAAGACAGAATGAAAAAAGGTCTGAAATGTAATATACACCTAAAAAAAAACTATTCGGCAAAAAATGGGGACTGCAATCGCACTTATCCATTTGATTTACAGTGCGATAGTGAGACTCATTATAAGCAACGGAGCGGTAGTATAGTGGAAGGCTATTGACATAAAGGTAAACTTGACAATACTCACCAAAGTTTAGAGAATGGCAGCACTCGGTACAGCAAGAACAAAAAGAAGCACACCGCAGGCGGCCTTAGAGGTTATGCTGAATTTGTTGTGATTACAATATTAGGGTCACCTATTTTATGTAATATCCTTGAAATAGTAGTTGAGGCCGGATGTATCACTTAAAAAGAAGAAGTCTCTCGATAATTTAGTAGTTGTCAACTCGTCACTTTTTAAATAACGTACATACCTATCTCCGAGTCCTAAATTAAAATAATAGTTCTTTATTTAAAGGTACATGTGTACATAATTCATTTGTGTCCTAATTAGTCCTCAGCCCCTGCATGCCAGTCAGCATTTCCAATAGGTTACGGGCCCAGGAAGCGTGATAAAAAAATTAAAAATATAATTTTTTTTGAGGTTAGGTTACAGCAAGAAAAACGCGCAAACACAAAAATCGTTGATTGATGGACGAAAATAGAAATAAAAAATTGTGGCGAATAACGAATCAAGCTCTGGAGTAAACATATCGATTGAAAAACTTAAGGAACGGGATAATTATTCGGACTAAAAATTCCAGATGAGTGTTTTGTCAAAACTAGATGGACTTTGACACTGCGTGTCTGGTAATGCCCCTGCCAATTTGGATGCAAAGGCATACCATAAAGAGAAGGCATTGTCCCAAATAATCCTTTCCTTGGACAAGTCCACGTACACACATGTTATTCGATCAAAAATAGCCCTTGAAGCTTGGAAAGCACTTGAAATAGCTTTCGAGGACAAAGAGCTACATCGCAGATTGCGTTTGTTACGGAATTTGTGTTCCATCAAGCTTGAAAGTATCAATAATAATAGAAGATTACGTGAATGAAATAATGGCTTTGCCACAACAGCTCATGACAATTGGTAAGCCTCTGGATGATGAATTCCTATAAGTTATTATGTTACATGGACTTACAGAAGACTACGAACCAATGGTGATGGCTTTAGAAAACTTGGGTGTCGATATAACATCAGATTTTGTCAAGACAAAACGGCTGCAAGATAAAAAAAAATTGCAAAATGGCAGATCTGGTGGTGATTCTCCATTAGCAGTACATAAATTTTAGAAGCCCCCATGGTGTTGGAATTGCCGTACAAAGGGTCATTATAAAAATCAGTGCTCAAAGGAAAAGGACGAAAATAACAATGAAAGTCATCATGAAGCTTCGAACAGAAATAAAGTCTCAAACAGAAATAAGGCTCTATTTGCTGCTGCTTTAGGTGTTAACATGAAAGGGGACGGTTGGTACATTGACAGTGGTGCATTATCACACATAACTGGCAATGAGGAGCTATTAACTAGTTTATCCAACAAAAATTCTGCACAAGAAATTATAGTAACGAATAACTCCAAACTGTGTCTAACAGGAACTGGTTCAGTTAAACTAAGACGCAATAAATGTGGATGGTCAAAAATTGGATGTATACTTATAGAAAAGGTCAACATTGCAAAAATGTCAAGTTCGCAGATCCTTTGGCACAAACGACTGAGAAACCTGAACAACTATAGTATGAATATGCTAAAAAACGGACTTGCAACTGGTATTTCATACAAAGAAAAAGAAAATACAGAATATTGTGAGAGCTCTATTAGGTAAGAGAAAACAAACAAGAAAGCCATTTCCTTAAAATCCTAGCAAAAAAGTAGCAAAAAATAACCTTGACATTCTGATATTTTAGGACCAGCAGAGGTTAAATCTGGGAGTGGATAAAAATATATATTCACATTGATTGGATGACCATAGCAGAAAAATATTCTGTTATTTCTTGAAATCCAAAGATGAGAGTTTCGCAAATTTGTAGAGAATCAGACTGAAAGAAAAATCAAAATTATAAGAACTGATAAAGAGGGTGAGTAAAGGGAATAAACCATGAACTCACCGTCACCCACAGCAAAATGGTTTGGCTGAAAGGTACAACCGTTCCATTATGGAGAAAGTTCGATCAATGCTGGTAGACTCTAACTCATCGGAACAAATGTGGGCAGAAGCAGCTAACCCTGCTGTTTATCTTTTAAACCGTTCTCCAACCAGAAAATTACATGGTGCTACACCAGAGGAGACATGAACGGGATGTAAAGTGGATTTGAGTCATCTAGGAGTGTTTGGATGTAGAGCTTATGCGCATATTCCTGAAGCTAAGAGAAGCAAGTTTGATGAGAAGAGCAAACAGTATTTGTTTGTAGGATATTCTGATACTACTGTTGGGTATAGACTATTGGACCTCAATAATCATAGTCTGAAAATTTCTCATGTTGTAGTCTCTCTAGAAGATCAGTTGGATTTCACAGAAAATGATGTTCAATTGCAAGCTGTTGTTCCAATGGAGGTAGAACATGATTCCAAAGGTCCCAAACGATGTGTCGAATATGAAAGTGATGCTGAGGAAGTTCCTGGTGTCAATGGTATTATAGAAGATGAGTGTTTGTGAAAATGAAAGTGCTAAAAATAGGGAATATTGCAATTTAAAAAACAAAAACAGAAATAAAGAAGTTGACTTCTCAACTTTACTCCTTCATATTACCAAGATTGGTCTACAAAGATTTTTTTTACTATTTTTTTGAGGTTCCCTAAAGGGTCCTCTACGACGCAGTGGATAGCTTATGTACCATTTTGGAATCATTCTGTGTGACGGATCTAGCTATCGCCCCTTTTTGGGCTCGGGTCAAACCGCACCAGGGATGCCAAAAGTTTTTACTTTGACTGATTGTAAATATTAACCACTAGGTATTGGATCATTTAAGCCTTGTATTGGGTTAGGGGTGCCTTAGTTCTCATTTATACAAATAAAACGCTGAAATAGAATAATTATCAATAGTAATATAACTAGTGCAATGGAAATTATTGATAATTTATGGGAAATTTGCCCAAATGCATTTTTAGTTGAAAAAAAGCACGAGTGCACGTAGTGCACGAGTGCCTTTTTCAGTTAAAAACGCATGAGTGCAAATTTGTCGAAAATTATAAATATATTTCCATTGCACGAGTTGTATTTAATGAGAGAATTTCATAAATCAAAAATTTAAATTTTTTGTCAAAAAATGTCAAAACACCAGTTTTCGCACCAGTTAGTATGCAATTATCTGATAATTTTCACTAGTGCAAATTATCGCGTAATTACAATCTGATTGGTTCAAATCAACAATCAAAACATGTCAATTTATTGTTGGAATACCAGTTTTGACAGATGTATGAAATTCTCAATTTAATTAATAAATGAAAGTAATTCAGTATAGATCAATCAAATCCTATCTAAAAATTGGACGTCCAGTCGAACTACAAATTTTATACTAATCTAAAGCAAAGTTTTCTAAAGTAAGTGTCTTGATTTATAGAAAGTAGGGAAATCTGATAATGATAATATCATTTATGGTTGAATGTTAAGTGAACGAAAACACAAATCAACTAATTAAATGCACGAGAGCACAACATAAATAATTCGTCAAATTTAATCAGTTCACTGTAATCACAAAATGTTTATTGATCCTTGAAAGTTCTTCTATTTATTGAGAGTTAACAATTTGAGCACTGTTCTGCGGAAGTCTGTAAACAATATGTGCAAGAAAAGTCAAAAATGTTAATTTCACAAGTGTGAAAACAAATCTCTGCATAAGCGTTAGAAGACACTTCAATTTATAGTGCATTTCAAGCGAATCACTAATCAGTATTTATTGTTCGACTGTTAGAGAAATTGTAACTGTCTTACTTGCTTAATCCGGTTCAGATAAATCCGCAAGGTGATTAATTATTCATTTATCACTATTCACACTGGCACTCAGGGAATTTTCCGCTGACACAAAAACACAACGATATGCACATGCAGGCGCGTTGGAGCCCGGCGAGAGTAAGAGAGAGAGCCAAAATCAGGAGCTTACGAGAGAATTTTGCTCGTCCGAGGACTTGCAATAATTAGGGGTTAAGTACATGAATTGTAATCAATAATATAGACCATCTCAGGTCTTGAGACACAGAGAGTAGTATTTTCTACTATAAATCGCGCGTACTAACGGAGGTTTTGGAGGTTTTGCTTCTGGGGAGCATCAGAGGGCGCGAACTCATCGCTTATTCCAATAGTACTGAAGAATGTGCGTCGCAGGGAGCAGGTCGCGAAAACTAAGAAACAATGTGGCGGCTGACCAATCACAGCGGCGAGAAAGGTCCACTACCTTATAAGGTAATGAAGAAACCTGCACTTTTATTGGTTCAAAGGGTTGTTGTTGCCGGTTTTAGAAGATAAATAGTCCAGCAATAGCATCTATTTTTAGAATATTATTTTTATGGTAAATAATGGAGAAGAAAATTATATTAAATTAGAAATAATAAAAATTAAACCATTGTTTCTGGATCATTATCGAGTGCCCGAAAACTGAAATAGAGCTAGCCATTAAAAATGAGCTAAATGCGCTCAGAGAAAATAATGCTTGGGAATTAGTTGACAAACCCAGTAATAAACATTGTTAAAAATAAATGAGTATTTAAAATTAAAAGGGACCAAAATGGAGATATAACAATATACAAGACAAGACTGGTTACAAAGGGATTTACTCAAAAATTTGGAGTAGAATATTCAGAAACGTACTCTCCAGGCTTTTGTTGGCAATGACTGCTGAATTAAATCTTGAGACCGTACATTTAGATAGATGTTGAGACTGCATTTCTGAATGGAGACATAGATGAGGTTATACATATATATCACTCAACCAGAAGGATTTGAGGAACCAGACTCTGAAAACAAAGTTTGCTTGCTCAAAAAAACCATGGCCTTAAACAATCGTCGAGATTGTGGTATCAAAAAGCATATGATGTGTATTATTGGGTTTGAACTTTAAACAATCTGAAATAAAACCTTGCATATTTTTCAAAAATATTCAAACCTCAATGGATATTGTGTCACTTTATGTCGATGATTTCTTTGTTTTTCATAACAATACTGATAAGGTTGAAATGTTAAAAATTAAATTGAATAGGAATTTTCATATCAAGGACTGGGGCCAATTTCATACTGCTTGGGTATGGAAGTTGAAAGAGATAGATCCAAGCATGAACTGAAATTAAGTTAAAAACAATTATTAATACATAGATAAATTTCTTTCAAATGACTGACTGTTATTAGTACACCTTTAGAGCAAAAAGCTAGTTGATTGATTGTCCTTATCAACAATCAATTGGATCAATCATGTATTTAGCAGTTTGCGCAAGTCCTGATATCGCATTTTCTTTTTCATACCACTGGCTAGCTGCCAAACGTGTGCTTAAGTATTTGAAAGGTCCGAAAGGAACAAAATCTATGGGAATATTATTCAAAACATGAAATTCTCCCATAACAGGCTTTGTTGACTCAGATTGGACCAATGATATTCTTGATTGAAAATCGTTTTATAGATTTATTTTTTCCTTAGCTAATGAACCCATATCTTGGGAATGTAAAAAACAAAAAACTTTGGCTTTAAGTTCAACTGAAACAGAATATATTGGTATAACTGAGGCGACCAAAGAGTCAATGTATTTGGAATATTTGTGTTCTGAAATCTTTAATACAAATAAAAATCGTGCTTTTCTATTTAAAGATCTTCCTATGATCATCTACAGTGAGTAGATATAGTAATCCCACATATTTGTGATTTTGTTTACTTTGATTTGTACAGGGTGTCCAAGATTCGATGGTTTTGGTGGGTTTCTGGTATTTCTGGAGGAGTTGGAAAAAATCTGACCCCCACTTGCGAGCCTCAATTTTCAAGAGAAGTTGACCGGTGCAACTGCATCTCGATATCTCGATTCGTTTTTAAGCTACAAAAAGTTATAGACCCCCTGCCAAACTCCAAACTTTTCAAAAACCCTTGGTAGCATAAAAACGACTCGACATATCGAGATGCGGTTTTCACCAGTCAATTTTTCTTGAAAATCGAGGCTCGTAAGTGGGGATCTTTCCCAACTCCTTTAGAAATGCCCGAAACCCCCCAAAAACCATCGAATCTTGGACACCCTGTACAGCCAACGAAATTGCTAGCAACGCAGTAATAAAGACATGTCTACAGTGTAGGATATGAAAGATGGTTATTTTCAAGTCAAGATAGATGATCAATCTTCAGATTACTGCACGTTTGGCACACCATTTGGTCGCTACCAATTATGTCGACTGCCCTTCGGTTCGATCTCTGCTCCAGAAGTTTTTCAGAGGAAAAACTTTAAGCTGTTCGGTGAAGACTAAAGTACAATTTAAATCAAAAAAAGTTAGGTTTCTTGGACAGGTTTTCTCTAAAAATGGTGTTCAAGCCAGTAATTATTATTATTGCCATTTTGGAAATGCCAAAACCTGAAAATAATGCTGATCTCTTGAGATTGTTTGGCATGGCTAAATTTTTAGGTAAGTTTATTCACAATTTGTCGAAAGTGTCTGCGCCCCTTAGAACTTTGAATCGCCACGATGTTGATTGGACGTGGGCCAGTGAACATGATGATTCGTTAAGACAATTAAAGCATTTACTGACAAATGCTCCTGACATTTTTCGACCCCTCTTTGCCAATGGAAATTGAAACTGTTGCCTCGAAGAATGGCATTGGCTCTTATTTATTGCAAAATGGCCACCCAGTAGCCTTTGCTTCGAGAAGTATGACAATGAGTGAAGTAAATTGTGAAGGAGCTTTTATTCAGCTGTCAAAAGTTAAGGTTTTTTCTTACCACAATCCACTAGAGTCAATATTGAGGAAAAACCTTCGATCTTTGACTCCAAGGCCAAAATCCAGACTAGTTGGTTGTTTAGAAAGTGCTAAATATCACACGCGTACCGAAAATACATTCAATACGCGTGCCAAAAGTACTTTCAGCACGCGTGTGGAAAATACTATTGACATTATTTGTGATTCACATCATAATTTACTTTCAATACATGGGTTTAAAGTACTTTCAGCACGTGTGTTGAAAATGAAAAGAAATAAAATAAGAGAAAATTGGTGTAAATCGGTTTCTGGTCATAGAAAAGATGGCGTACATCACTTGGGAGAAAGCGTCTCTCATATACTCGTGTGAAATTTATCACTTTCTACACTCGTAATGTAATATACTATTGTCAAAACTCGGTGGTCCTCTAGCAAAACTCTAGTCTCAATTTTGGCAAGTCACTTTTATATACTTAAGTATGCTTTATCGTTATCTGATGAACTATTTTTTTAACACTAAGCTAGTTGTTCCAAAAGATCTTAGAGAAAAGATGCTTACAAAACTCCACAAGGGCCATTTAGGGATTGAAAAGGTAAAGGCTCGGGCTAGGCAAATCTTTTATTGGCCACTTATGTAACAAACCATTAAAAATTACATTAAGAAGTGTTGAGTTTGTGAGAAGTTTGCTTTGAGGAATTGTCATATCCGATTGCAGAACGTCCTTGAGAAAGAGTGGGTGCAACTCGCAGACATTTTCTCATAATTGCGATAGGTCTTATCTTGTAGTTGTGGACGTATACTCAAACTGGTTGGAGTTGGTTTCATTGAAAAACAATTTGGCAAATGAAGTAATAATTAAAAAATTAAAATCGATTTTTTCTGGATTTGGATGTCCCTGACAAGCTAGTTTGTGATAATGTCCCCTTTGGTAGTTTTTCTTTTAAAGGTTTTTCCAAAGAGTGGAATTTTTATATAGTGCTAAGAAGCCCTAACTATCCCAGATCTAATGGTCTAGCGGAAAAAGCCGAAGGTATTGCGAAAAAGCTACTTAAAAAATCTTTGGAAGAGGACAAAGATATGCTTGAAGCATGCATGAATACAATATCGAAATCCACCTCTTAAGTTTTCAAAGTAGGTACTCCCCCTATCAGTTACTTAGGGGTCAAATGTGCAAGACCAAGTTACCAGTATCAGCAGACTTATTGAAGCCCTAATTATGTGAAAATGTAAAAAAACTGCTTGAGTTGAGACAAGGCGGGAATAAGAATTACTTCAATAGGACTGCAACTCAGTTGAAACCCGTAGAACTTGACCAAAATGTTTCGGTCTTTAACCATGTGAAGAATCGTTAGGAACCAGGTAAGATATTGAATTTTGCTGAAGGTCCAAGATACAGTTTTTCGGACTCTCATGGGAATGTAATTAAGAAAAATCGTTTTGATCTAAAGGAATCTCAATGAAATACTGAACTTCTTAAAAATTATGCACTGGCACAAAACAAAGAAAGGATGAATAGGTTAAAGATTTGGCAGGTAACCACCCTAAAGAAGGGAACACAATGAGCCAATGAGCCTCCAAGTGCAAGCTCTACACTTATAGAGCGAACCATTCAACACCTAACCTAACCTTACCTGGCCCCGTGCAAATTAGATCGTTCTCAGAACTTTATGATCACTTCCTGCGGTGAATCTGTTAATACACATATGTAATGGTGATATCCAGGTATATTTTCTGTTGTTTGTTTTCTTTCTTTCTTTCGTAGATATTCATAAGGCTTTTTTCTCTCTGTAGGTATCTAGAGTTGCCAATTTTGTATTGGGACCTAATTTTTCCCATGAACATGGGTTCTTGTTAGTTCTTTTCTAACTAAGGCCAGTTTTCAAAACTATCTAAGGGCGGGTTCATAGATCTAACTTACTTTGAGGGAGATACTTTTAGTATATACTAATTTTGATCGACAGGGGCCAAGTTACAACAGGTCGTCTGGGTATACGTCACTCCGAGGGAAAAAGAGTTAAATTGACGTGAAATCAATTTTACACAATACCATCATCCATTGAAAAATATACGTAAGCCCCGCAGAACAAATTCATGAACGTCAATCGATTTGCATTAGTTATTAATTATTTATTGCAACCACAAGTGATGTATTTTTAGGAAGCGATGACTATGAACTGGCTCCTACATTACACATGCAGACAACCGTATTTATCAATTATCTTAACCGGGCGTCTCGAAATATCGAGCCACTATTAATAATAAGCTTTCTAAATGAGGAATAGATTGTAATATGGAAAAGGTAAAATGGTCAGGCAAAAAAAAAAATAACACCAAAATGACAAATGGTCCCTTTGAATGCCGTTTCGATTGTGTATCGCGTTTAATATCCTCCCCGTATTAACATAAACTTATGTAATAACAATGGCGCATTTACATGTCCAAGTCATATTATATACGATTATGATTTATTGCTAATTCAAAAGAGATTCTCCGGGACGATAGCTCGGTATTTTCGGTTTGTGTTTTATTAAACATTTACTCGGTTCGGACACAATTGGAAACGTATCAAAAGGATATAGATAACTGATTTCCTGTATTTAAGTGGATAAACTTCAGTTTTAGTTAGTTTAGTTTGATATAGTTTTGTGATAATCATTTTCAGGAAGAATGCAGTACCTAAGTTGACAGTATCAATGCTATGCAAGCAAAGACGAAACTGATTGAAGAGTCAAATGCTTCTCATCAAGAAAGTTTCCAGATTCTAGTTTATGTTAAAAATGAAATATTGCATCAATTTTTTTCTAGATTTGGGTCTTCTTATTCGTTTATCATAGTTGTTTTTTGAAATAGATATAAAATGCGTATTTTGTCTGTATGTCTATTAGGTTTATTTGTATTTGTAAGCTTGCCTCATGCAAATCCTTGAAAGTTTTTATATGTATTTTCGTAAATTAGTTCTTCCAGCATCTGGTGTTGTAATGCTTGATAATAGGTTTTGTTTCCTTTTTTGGTAATATCAATGCAGTCCAGCGAATTTGTGATTTTATCGTTAAATAAATTGCCATCGAATTCCTCAGTTTAAATCCTTTGCGATCATCAGTTTTCTTGTTTAAAATTGCCAATCACAGCGTTAATGTTCAATCCGAACGAAACTATGGACGGAACCAGATCCGATCAGCGAAATGATGTACCTAAAAAGGGCAGGTGTGTCCGAAAACTTCCCGATACCGGTAACTGTAAAAGTTATTTGGTGTAATCACCGACCCACAGGATGAGTTTATTACGTTTACCGAATTCGTAAACTGAATACGGACCCGATAAACAATTTTTTCGAAAAGGTGCACTACCTATATTAACTGAGGAATTTTCGGAAACCTGGTTAAATTTTAATAAGGACGGTAGTTTTATTGTGTGAAGACAGCGCGCGAGTTATATGGCTGTTTTTGGTAATAATACTAATAATGAATGCGATAATAGTTATTTACATTACAAGTGCGTTTATGAGCATTATTACAATAACGAGTATGAAGGATTAGAACGACGAGGTCGTAGACCGAGTCGTTCTAATCACACGAGTTTTGTAGTCATGTTTAAACGCACGTGTGATGTACAACGTTTTATCTACAAAGCGAAAAATAAGAATATTTTTCCAATTATTTTTGTTCATTAATAGTTGTCTACCTTCATTTTACCTTTACAGGTTTATCTTTGACATTTGTCAAATCACCAAAAATAGTTGTGTTATAGACTCATAACCTCGTCCATAACACCACTAGTTGTGTTATAAATTCATAACCTAGTCTATAACACCACTAGTTGTGTTATGAGTCTCATGACGTAACTCAAATACTAGAAAAATGGTTATGTAAAAACGTCATAACCACACGCTTGTAGATAAAATAATGTAATGCAATATTTCAATATTTGAGGAAAAAAATTGAGAAGTTGACGTTTATTCAGATATCCCCTTAACTTTGTTCATGCTAACAGTTATTTTGACTCAGGAGTGATTCTATGACACCAGTCTGTGGCTTTCTCTATTATTCCAGAGGTATTTTGTCTCTGGCTGTGCCGATGCGAAAACTTTCACATGCGTGCCTTAAAAATGTACTTTTAACACTTATATCATAAATAACTATTTCGTACTAGTATACCTAGAAGCTTTCATGGATCCGAAAGTACCAAAAAGTTAAAAAGATTTTCCAATCAATATTAATAACCTATAATGATATAAATATGGTTATCAAACCACAGCTGTGATAAATTCGTGACTTCAACTAACCGCAGAATTACATTGGAGACAAGTGGCTTAGAATGGAGTCTATTTAGCGAAGATTGCGGGAGACGCCTATGTCGAAAGATGGATGATAACAGACTGAAGAAGAAGAAGAGAGTTCGGCTAAAGAAGAAAAAGAAAGATTTTTGGCACAAAAGAGCCGTTCAAAAAATAGCGACAAGTGGCTCAGAATTCAATCCGCTGGCAAGAATTGGGAAGGCTTGTATCCGATGGATGATGATGATAACATGCTGAAAAAAAAGAAGAAAATGAAGAAGGCTTTAAGCGATGAGCTAAGGTATACCAATGATTAATTTATTGTAGATAGGAAAAAACAATTCAAAAACTCTCGAGAAGTAGCTCAGAATAGAATCTGCTCACGAGAATTGGGATAGGCCTATATCCATAAATGGATAATGATATGCTAAAGAAGAATGAAATGAAGGTTCAAGGGACAAGTTGCTTAGAACCAAGCTAGCGAGAATTGGAATAGCCTTTTATCCAAAGATGGATCATAACAGGGTGAAGTAGCAAGAGAAGAAGAAGGCTCAAGCAAAGTTTACAGGCTCAAGCGACAAGGCAAGAGGTGCCAATGATTGTACAAGAAATTCAATCAGAAACTCTCGTCTATCCTGATTGTACCAAGTCACTTATCCAACTGAAACATGATTGACCCAGAATTTCTATCACTTTAAACTCTTTATTAAGACTGCAGTATCCAAAATTCCAAAAACGAGTTCATTAACATACAACAATACGAAACAATAGGCAAAAATGGAAGATCAAATAAAGGAAAACTTCTGAGGAAAATGATTGAACAACAAGAAACCAAACAACAGAAAGAGAAGAAAGGATGATACCAACCGAGAGAAAGGAAAACACAAAGAAAGGGGCCAAACGACAGGAAGAGTGGTAAAAGGACATCTGGATTAAGATTTTCGTCCCGGTCGCTGCTCTTAGGCCCAATTGGGCCTCTGGTAGAGAACATTGAACAACTTCGGACAATATTCCAGAACATAAGTACTATGTTTCCTGTGTGCATATCAGGAAGTTGAAGACGATGTTTAGTCATCAATCCGGGTTAGGCTCGGTTTCTGGTATGAAGATCAAGTCACTAACATTTGCCTGTTCTTTTACCTGGACCATGTATGTTCGACAATCTGAAGTCATTGCGACTCAACGGATGAACCGATCAAGAAATAGTTAATGGCATTATTGCGAGGTCCAGCTTCAGAACATTACTATAACCCATGAGTAATATTATTAACATCCGATAAGAGTCCGACATCAGCACTCAGATTTTTATGGAAAGGATGAAGTATTTTGCACTCAAACTAAGAGATTATGTGAATTGCTTCCAGCAGCTGGAGAGGTCATGCAGGAATAAATGGCAAGATCTGAATTTATTGACCGTCTGAGAGATTCTGTAACCTAGAACATCTAGAGATTTTCACGATTTAGGAAAAGTAGAGACTCATTTCAGCAGTGTTAAACACCCGGAGGACAATCAATTGCCAGAAGAAGAAAATAGAACGGAGGATGCTTTAAGTATGATAGAGAAATTTGTCAGAAATTGGACCTAACTATTGATGCGATTCCAAATGAACACCAAAAATTTGGCCATACATAAAGGGTGTAGACTAAGAATATCAAAGATGGGGATCGATCTGTTCTTTCAAGTCTCATGCAGAACTTCTTTCGAGTGATGAATGCAAATAAAATTCTCGCTGCTCCCTCCTTTCGAGAATCAGCCAGCAGGATTCAAAATTCATAATAAAGGTTCAATATTCGAAAGAAGAATCAATGGATAATTATTCAATACCATTAGATATTTTTGATACAGAACCTGCAATTTCCATAATCAAAGAAAACCTGTTGCTAAAGCCATATCTTCAATCAAGAGAGGGATAACAAGATTGTAGGATGTTTAAAATGAGAGTACCTACCACATACGAGGTTAACAAATAAGCTGATCATATCAATCTTCTTTGTGGAACTTTTAATTAACCTCGTATCAAGTGTCCATCGCACCAGCACCGTAACGACCATCAATTTTCATTTGTACGACTTAATGGCCGTTACAAGTACACAAGGTGGTAATTTTATTATAATTTTTTGTTTAAATATATTTAATTTAAGTACTCGGAGCCGGATTTTTGAAGAAAGTACTTTTTGTCGTGCGCGAGGATGAGCTCCTCTATAAACCATCCGACCAGCTTGCGTTTTCCCTTTTTTTCGTGCCCGTTAATCATTGCAGATGCGCAACATTGTCGTTTATTCGTTAGTAGTGCCGATATTTTTTTCGAAGTTCAAAAACGACATATTTTATTTTCAGGAATTTGATTAATTGCTCGTGCACGTAATTTTAATTAATAAAACGAGTAATGGGGAATTTCTGTGTGTGTTTTCGCTAATTGAATTGGGGACAAAGTTTTGGCACTGAACTTCCAGCAACAACATCAGATTCAGATGATCAATGCTAGCTAAAGCATAACTTCTTTTCTATTTCTTAGGTAATTCGTTAGGAAGTAGGAATACGCACCATTTTCACTATCTACTCACTGAAAGTTACAAAATAAGATAGTTTACTGTACCTTGAGATCAAGATTGCAAGTGTCAGAATTTCTTATTTCACTTCCAAACGTCAACTGAAAGAAGAGGAGAGAAAAGTGAGACTTGATGAATTATCTTAGGGTCGGTTTCTCAATAGCGAGTCACCTCCGGGTTGGTTTTAACTCCAGGGTAAACGTGTTCACTTGCAAAGTTTATCCTGGAGCTATGCTTAACCCGGCAGTAACTTGCTATTGAAGGGCCAGCCCTTAAACAACTTAAAATAAATCTTAGGAGTGGGCTAAAAAGGCCAGAAAATATGTAGGTAGGTACTTATATAAGATCATATTTATCTATTGAATGTTTTTTCATTCATATTTGATGGCAACTGGATTATACGTGCTATGAAACACTAAATAATAACACATATGTAATTGATAATAATTCAATCTTGAGATGCTAATTGTCAAAAAAATAAATTATTCATCAATTTTCGTTGAGAAAGAAGAAATTTGCCCCACAGTGTTAACTTCCTTTATCGCACTGTATAATTTTCAAAAGAACTTATACTGTGTGTTTATGTCGGTTGGTTTAAAATTTCTGACAAAAAGCCGCAATTAAGTTGAATTATTTCGACGGACATTTATTTTAATTTCGCCAAATAAAAGATAATGACTGACGAGAAAGCTTTTGCGGCTTTTTTTTTTGTGGAGCATGTGTGAAAACTTGGGTGGTTTCGCTGGATCTGATTTGTGTGGCCTACAAAAATTAATTATCACAATAATAGATGTATATTTTGACTTATCATTGGTTACTCTTATTTGTTTTATGTCTCAAGTAGCCTTAAAATACAAGATAAATAATCTTTCATTTTGCTCAATCCGTGAGAAACTTATCTATAGGGTGGTCCAAAAAAAACCGGAATTTTGTTTTTGAGCTGTAACTTTTTTATTTGTTGACCAATTTTTTTCTGTTTTGGCTTGTTTGAAAGACAAATGAACAGGCTAACGAATCAGGGCGAAACTTTTGACATTTGAAAAAAATTCAAAATGGCGGACTTCTTCAAAAATTACCTAGTTTTGGATAGTACTGGAACTTTTTTGTGACACCCTGAATAATTTTATTCAATAAATTCTTAAAGTTCATCATTTTGCGAACATTTTAAGACCTCGACAGAAAAAATCGGTTGAAAACCAAGTGAAATATTGAATTTTCTATGATATGGAATTCTAATTTTTCATATTGGCAGCAAAATCTAGGATATACTATTTCAGCTAGATTTTTTTTTTTTTTTCGACATATTTTTTCTATTTCGGGCTTGTTCGAAAGATAAATAGGTAGGATAATTATTCGAAATGAAGATTTTGACTGGTGAGAAAAAAACTGAAGATTTCCCTGTTCCTTTAACATAGCCAATTTTGAAAAATAACGATAAGTTTTCTAACAATACGTCTAATATTTTTATTTATAAATTTAAAAAAAAATAAAGTAAACACATTTAAGGGGCAAGAGGCGATATGCCTTCCGTGGGCCTCAAAAACTCATGCTAAACATCTACGCCAAGAATCGATAGAATTGGCAATGTTACGTTGATCCAGCAGTTCTCCTCAACACTCAGTAATTCGGTTTCGCAGTTCTCCTAAATTATTGAACGTAGCCCCATTTCCGTGGACTTTTTCTTCCAAATAAATACCCTCATAAAAAGTAATCGCAGGAATTCAAATCTGGGCTATTAGGCGGCCAGTCAACGAGCTTTATAAAATCCGCAACTTGCTCTCTTAGATAGTTGATAGTAAAGCGGCTATTATGTCACCTTGCTCCATCTTATATACAAACAGTATTTATCACCTTTATCTCATAAAAAAAGAAATTCAGTAAACGTACAATTTTATCAAAGTTTTTGTGAGAACCAAAATCTGAACAATAAATGTTAACTAGGTAAGTTATAAAATTACCTGCATAAAAGTGAAGTCTTGAGGTGTGAGCTGTTCAATTTCGGATCAAAGTTCCTAAAGTTAATAAGTTGTCTAGTAATGGGTAACTTGATGACGCATCTAGAGGGCCTTATGGAGATTTGCATTATGTTCAGGCATAGAGATGACGTCATAAAAGTCAGGCAACCTACCTCTCGCGAACAACCTTGATTTCGGATAGCATATGGCGAACACAAGCTGGCAATACTTGCGTGAATCCAAGCGAACTCCTTGGTTGATAACAATTAGTTGTGCTTTGTAGCTTTGAGAAATTGCTGCAGATAGATACCACTATATAGCTGCTGAATTTTTCTCTTCCTTTATCTGCTTTGTGAGCTTGGAGGGAAATTCGTAGTTGGTCGTTTTGCGAATTCTTTACTCCAGATAAGGTGAAATTTTCCCATCACTGAACCAAATTTTCCGGATTTCAGTACGGGCCCTAAATCTATTAAGTAGGACAGTTTGAAAGTGTAGTCCCTTTTAACATGCCTCAGCATTAAATCACTTTTAATTATTCTTTACTATCAACTATCTAAGAGAGTAAGTTGCGAATTTTATAGAGCCCGTTGACTGGCCGCCTAATAGCCCCGATCTGAATCCCTGCGATTACTTTTTATAGGGGGACTTGGAAGAAAAAGTCCACGGAAATGTGGCTACGTTCAATAATTTAGAAGAGCTGCGCAACCAAATCATTGAGTGTTGGGGAGAACTGCTGGAACAACGTAACATTGCCAATTCTATCGATTCTTGGCGTAGACGTTTAGCATGGGTTGTTGAGGCCCACGGAGGGCGATATCGTTAAATATCTTTACGTTATTTTTTTTTTTTTAATAAATACAAATATTACTACTTACTTATCGTTAACTTTTTCAAAATTGGCTATGTTGAAGGAACTGGGGAATCTTTAATTTTTTCTCACCAAAATCTTCAATTCGAATCCTTATCGTACCTATTTATCTTTCGAACATGCCCGAAATAGAAAAAATATGTCGAGTGAAAAAAAATTCTAGCTGAAATAGCATATCCTAGATTTTACTGTCAATATAAAAAAATGAAATTCCAAATTACAAAAAATTCAATATTTCACTTAGTTTTCAACCGATTTTTTCTGTCGAGGTCTTAAAATTTTCGCAAAATGATGAACTTTAAGAATTTATTGAAAAAATTTATACAAGGTGTCACAAAAAAGTTCCAGCGCTATCCAAAACTAGGCAATTTTTGAAGGAGTCCGCCATTTTGGATTTTTTCCAAATGTCAAAAGTTTTACCCTGATTCGTTAGTCTGTTCATTTCTCTTTCAAACAAGCCAAAACAGAAGGAAATTGGTCAACAAATAAAAAAGTTACAGTTCAAAAACAAAATTCCGGTTTTTTTTGGACCACCCTATATTTCTAACCCCTGTGTGGATGTGAGCATAGGTGTGAGCAGGCAAATAATTGATCATTACTGTCAAAGTTGCAAAAAGTCAATTTTCAACTGTCAATATTTTCGAAACAGTTGAACTTAGGTATAGGGTATATTACATGAAATCTGCTCAGAATTTTACGTAGAGTCCAAATATGCATCACATCACATACAGGGTGTTCCATTCAAAATAACAAAGTTTCGTCGCATACCCCATAAACGGAGCACCTTGTTTATTCAAAAATATTTTTTGCTAATGTATATTAGAGTGTCAAACAACTTTGTAATTTAATTTTTTTTTTCTTACATCACCCTGTAAGGAGATATGCTTCGATATCGCACTAAGTGGACACCCTGTATATAACACTTGACTAAAAATTCTGATACCATAGTAACGTCCACAGTTGTCTAACATTATTTTTCTCAATTTGCCTTAAATTTCCTGTCACCATGTTTTTATTCTTGGCTTTTGAATTTTTCTTTTCTTCTCACTTAACTCCTTTGAATAAAAAAGAATAAGAGGAGTAAGAAAATAAAGGAATCTCGAATAAAAAACTAAGTATAGTATGTCTAAACTAGTCTAGCAACTTTCTCTCAATTTCCCTTAAATTTCCTCTCAATTTTTGTGTATTTCTGGCTCTTGGATTTTTGTTTTCTATTGAACTTCTTTAAATGAAAAAAAAAAATCATAACTATTGAGTACCTAGTAGGAAAGCCTGGAATAGAAAAAGTATGTTTAGGTATTGTGGTATTATCTAAATTATTTTCTCAATTTGTCCTAAATTTCTCCATTTCTCAGTTTTTGTTTATTCTTGGCTCTTAATAAATTTTTGATTTGTAATTCAATTAACTTCTTTGAATAAACAAAATTCAAAAAAATATAGTACCTAAACACGAAAGCCTGAAATAAAAAAAAACTATATTGCTATTCTTTTCTTAATTTTTGTTCTCATTTTGCCTTGATTTTCCCCCTCATTTCTCAATTTTTGCCTATTCCTGGCTTCTGAATTTTTGTTTTGTTCCTAAATTCTTTTGATAAAGAAATTTTTTTGAAAAATAGAGTAAATATGAGAGCCTGCTGGAGTAGAAAAAGTAAATGTCTATACCTACTTGCCTAAACTGCTTGCTCAAATTTCTTCTGCATTTCTGAATTTTTGTCGATTCCTGGCCCTTGAATTTTCGTTTTCTTCCTAATTTCTTCGAATAAAAGAAATTCGAAAACACTCTGTATAGGAATTGCGGGTTCTTATTTTTTTTCTCAGTTTGCCTCAAATTTTCTCTCCATTTTTCAATTAATATCTATTTATTTCTGGCTAGTGGCGCAGCCAAACATTTTGTATGAGATGCAGAAAAAAATATTAGAACTTACACAGACCCACCATCCTTCAAGCTTTTTATGATATAATCAGTTTACAACTTCTGTCTACTTCATTATTTTTCTCCGAAGCCTTGGGGGGGGGGCCGGGCTCCACTCTGGCTGCGCCCCTGTTCCTGGCTCTTGAAGTTTTCCTTTCAACTTCTTTGAAAAAAGCGTAAATACAAGAATTGTATACCGTATATGTCTATACTTGTCTAATTTTGTTCCCTCAATCAATTTGCCTCAATTTTCCTCTTTATTTGTATTGTATGTAAGGAAGCCCGAGAAAGATGATAGTGGGCGAAGTTAATAAAAAAAAATTACATAAATATACAATTTTAATACAATATTAATGATACAACAGAATCATATAAAATCAATGCTGAATATAGTGGCAAACATAGGTATCTTGAAAAAATTGAAAAAATTAACAAAGGAAACGAGGGAAGTGAACATTTACTGTTTGTTTGGGGTAGATAGAGAACCAACACATATTTATGAAAAAAGAATATTTTTCTATTCCAGGCTTCTGAATTTTCTTTATTTGTAGAAATTTGCAGTGAACAGAAGTTAAAGATCTAGAAATTGACTAAAATGAAAACGGAAGAAATTAGAGAAAACGTTATTGAACATTGAGAAACAGACAAAGGAAACATTGAGGAGAAATTAGTTAAAGAGTAGGAAATATGAGTGTTTCCTTTTTCCCAGGCTCTTGAATCCTCTTTATTTGGAAAAACTAGTAGAAAACAGAATTATCTTAAGTTTTGAAATATCACAACCATTCACACGTCCTAATTTTGTTAGAATGTGTCTAAATTTAGCAAACTTATGAGAAAATTGTCTGGAAAGTCTAAATTTACTAGACAACTGTCTTAAATATCTGGGCCCAGTGCTGTATTAATTCACTAAACAACTCTCTTAAGACTTAAAGGGTCCCTCGGGCTTGTTTCGCTTTCCATGGACATTATAATCTACATAATGCCCTTGGTACATGAATAGCTATGACGTCTATCTTAAACTAATAAGAAAGTATCTAAATTCACAAGTTTCGAAGGGTCAAAAGTTTAGGTATAGCCGGAAATAGGCGAAAATTGGGACGGAAAAAAATTATGAATAAAATGGAAAGAGTAAATTCAACAAGTAGGAATATGAGTCTCTTCCAGATTCCAAGGTCCTGATTTTTTTTATTTGGAAAAAATTGCAGAAAATAAAGATTCAAGAGCCGGGACTAGAGACAAATTGAGACGAAAAAAGTTAGAGAGAAAAGTTAACAAAAACTGGGAAATGGAAAGAGGAAATTTAGAATTGATTGGTTGACAACTAGAACTAGGAATATAAATATTTTCTCTATTACATGCTTTTGAATTCTCTCAATTCAGAGAAATTTACAGAAAACAGAAATTCAAGAACCGGGTATAGACAAAAAATAGGACGGAAAAAATGAAAGAATTTTTTTTATAAAAACTGAGAAATGAAAAGAGAAAATCGCGATTTGACAAGTAGAAATAATAAGAGTGGGTACCTACCTTTTATTTTCTTCACCCCAGGTGCTCGAATTTTCTTGATTTGGAGAAAGTTGCAGAAAACAGAAAGAAGTTCGAGAGCCAAGAATAGACAAAAATTGAGATTAAAAAAATTGACGAAGTTTTATCAAAAATTGAGAAATTAAAAAGTAAGACATTTTTTGACCAGTAGGAGTATGAGTATTTTCTCCATTTCCGGCTCTTGAATTCTCTTTATTTTAGAGAAGAAGGCAACAGGAATTCTCGAGCCGAGAATATTATCTCCTTGACATATATTTTGTAATTACTTTTTGATATAACTATATAAAAGAGCACAAATCAAATTTTCACCGGCCCAATCGAGCACAAAATGATCAGACTTGACTACCTACATCATTTGGGAAACAGTACAAAAAATCGAATGTGTTGGGGGCTAACTTGACCGAGCTATAAGAAGTGTGGAACTTCAATTTGGCATTGATACCTAAGTGGTATAATTACCTGACTGTGAACAGGATCATTGAAATCATGAATAAAAGGAAAAATAACACACCATTGCATCATTTCCTAAACTCTTTGGGACTATTCAATTCCATTCAGAGACTTTATCTGCAATTATTGTTACATAAATAAGTTACTACCAAAACACGAAAATAAATACATCGGGTTTCTTTTTGGAATAGCACTACAATAGACAACCTCAATATTCTACCATACCTTTTTCTAATAAGATAATAGACAAAAATTGAGAAATGAAGAAGAAACTTAAATTGTTAGACGAGTACAGACATATATTTTTTCCATTCCAGGCAATCGTATTTAACCTATTTTTTAATGTTTTTTTGTTCGAATTCGAAGAAGTTTAGAAGAAACCAAAAATTTACAATTTACAGGAAAACAGAAATTCAAGAGCCGGGAATATTTTTCCGCATGCTATACTTCCAGCAACGACGAATCTAATTCAAAAAAAAAATTTAAACATCTAAAACTCTTTGCCTTTCTCCAATCATATTTCTACATCACTTTTTATTGGTGACCTTAATGTTATACAGGCTAGTCCGAAATAAGTGCGCATTTTGTTATGATAAATACACGGTAAAAAATTTTGAGTGAAAATCAACTCAAAATTAACTCAAAACTTTGTCCAAACAGGTCCTCACCGGATTGCGTTAAAAATTAACTCAATATTTTTGAGTACTAATTACACTTGAATGTGTTAAATTATAAATCATATTTGAGTATTTATTCACCCAAATTTGAGGGATTTTATATCAAAAGCGTGTAAATTCCAAGGTTGAGCTATCCTTGCATACGAAATTTTGATTAATTCATAATCAATTTTGATTACTTTTCAACTAAAAATTGAGTTTCTTCTGAGTAGAGTTTGACTCATTATTGTGTAACAAATTGACTCAATATTGATTAACTTGAAACTCAAAATTTTGAGTAATATTTTACAGGATTGCGCGAAAGTCTGAAAAAAATCATTATTTAAAAAAACGCCGAATTTTTGAAGAAATCGCTCTTACACGTCGATGTTTTATTGGTTAGCAATTTGGTGGTACCTTCTTTGATCTTTTTAACAAATACATATATGAAAAAATGTCTAACATAAAAAAAACCAAAATCGACGTGTTCGAGCGATTTCTTTAAAAATTTAGCTTTTTTTAAAAAATGAATTCATATACCAGACTTCTACGCAACCCTATAACCAGTGTAATCGATAGTAGGGACACTAATGTGGATTAAGATATTAAATATTTGAAAAAAATTAAGAGGTAAAATACCTGAAGTGTTGAATTGTTTTCAATCATACTGTATATGCTACTTCCGGTTTAATAGGTAAATATAAACAAGTATAATAGCTATTTATGTACCAAGGGGATTATGTAGATTATAATGCCCGAAGGCGAAACTAGCCCGAGGGCCTATGGCCCGAGGGATATATTTCGCCTGAAGGGCATTATAATCTTAAAATCCCCGTGGTGCATACAATGCTTTATTTTCTACTCAACACAATGTGTTTTCATCAATTTATTATTAACAAAATCAGTCAAACTTGTGTGACAGAATATTGTTTTGTATTTTGACATGTACCTGTACCTGTGATCTGTACCTGTACCTGCGACCTGTACATAGAAACGAAATAAATTAATATATCTATAAACATCTCATAAGGCAAGGCAACGGTGGTGGTCCTGTGAGTTAACGCGCTGGACTACATGGGAAACGTTGATGGTAGACCGGGTTCGAATCCTGGCTAGACCGAAATTTATTTTCGGTCAGACATTTAGTGGCTGCCTAGGAAAGTGCAAATTAATAGAACAACAACAACAAAAACACCTTAGGGTATTATAAGCGGGCGTTATAGATCATAACGCCCGCAAAAGCGGGCGTTATGGATCAGGTTGTTATAGGTGTGTTAACGTATTTCGTTTCCTAGGTATTATGGATCTATAATAGTAAAGTAGAAAATAAAACAATAAATACTTCTATTTGTAGACAAACTTTGAAATATTACCCAATCCATTGGTTACTAAGGAGAATAATAGTATTAGGGCAACATTTTGTGATTATTGAATAGGAAATTAACTTAAAAAAAAAAAAAAAAATAGACAATTATAGTAATATTTCTATTAAACACATAATAGTTATAAGTAGAAAAATATAGAATCTATAGAGTTCTTATAACCAAAGAAGAGCCTTATGCTATAACAATTATTGTACTAAAGGCAATGAGATCCATATTTTCTTGAGCTACCTACCTAAATTATTTAATAACTGTAAATCGTGAGTATTCTAAAATAATAAAGAAAAATAAATGTATCACCTCTGTTGTTAAATTTTTCCGTATTCTTCAAATGTAATGCTGCTCCCTTGTTGCAAAATTATTTGGGACTTGAGATCCTAAAAAAATAATAATAATTTCAAGTAACTCTTATAAAAACTGATAAACAGTAAAAATGCTTGCCTCTGGTGCGATATTTCCAGTTGTTTTCAACGTTGGTGGTGGATTCTCTGTTCAGTCTGATCTTCTTTTGCGTTGGATGTTTTTTCGTCTAATGGGAAGGAATAAATATCTCCCTCACTGTTGTCTGCTGGTATAGTCTTTTCAGAGTCAGTTGAAACAAGGTAAATCACAACTGGTGACTGAATATTCCCATGAGAAATGCACTGCCACTCGTCAGCCACTAGTTAAAATTTATTATAACCTTGTTTCAATTGACTTTGGGAATACTATACTGTAATCACAAATATATTTTGATCTTCACTTTTTTTTGTTAACGAGGATGTCGAAGCTTCTGACGAAGTATCTGTAAGTTCGTTAGTAACATCGACGTCATCTAGAAAATGGAATACCTATTTGGAATAGAACAAAAAATATATCTAATAAAATACGAACTTTCAGGTAATCCCTCGTCTAAACCTGATCTTGGACTCAAAATCAATAGTTTGTCACCTTGACTGATGACTGTCCATTTTAAAATACCCTAAAAAAAGTCCTAAACTATATCTTACTTTATGGCTAAAACATATGTAGCACTAACAAATATCTAAAAGTGTTAAAGGACTCAAAATAATAATATATTAACTCAAATTCAACTAAAAATGTGTAATTTTTGACTCGATATTGAGTTTATCTGACTCATTTTTGTGTTAAAGCTCACTATGTTTAACAATATTTTTTTCGTTAATTGTAGCAACGGGTTTATATCGTTCATATCCGCCATTTTACGATTACGACCCTCTAGAACTTATTGATTAAATTTAAATTGGTAGATCCTAGTTAAGTAGTTATCCGCTATTATGATGTTTTAAAATCGTAATGAAGCTAAATTTGCTAGGTTCATAGCTTACCTGTCTGCATTATAAAACTATAGGACAACTCAGAACTTTTACTTGCACCACATTCTTCTTTCAGAAAATTGAAGTTCAAATAATAAGATTTTTTC
This sequence comes from Ceutorhynchus assimilis, assembly GCA_917834065.1. Taxonomy (NCBI): domain Eukaryota; kingdom Metazoa; phylum Arthropoda; class Insecta; order Coleoptera; family Curculionidae; genus Ceutorhynchus; species Ceutorhynchus assimilis. The sequence continues at coordinate 34,913,462 of OU892283.1, read as the reverse complement.
TGCTTCATCCTTTTTTCTGTTTTTGCAACAACCACAAATCACAATCAATAAGAACAAGTCGACAAAGAGATCAAAACGCTGCTCAGTGCTCACTTCCACATACCACCTCACCTCACTAGTTCGATTTCTTCTCTAGTCTCGACACGTGACACGTTGTGGTACAATTTGATCTACAGCACAGGCGCAATTATCAAAATATAATTTAATCATTGAATATTGAGTTGTAAAGACTCAAATTTGTGAGAATATTTACCCTATTTTGTGTAAATTGGGTATACTGCTCATTTTTAGGCTGATTAAAATCAATAGTGTGTTAGGTATACACAATTTTGAGCAATTAAGAGTATTTTACTCAGAATTTCACACCAATTTCCATTAACTCATTGAAAATATTCATTTCACTCTAACCGATTTTTTACCGTGTATAGAGAGTAAGACAGTCACAAAAGTCTCGTTAAGAAAATACAGAATGTTGAAATTTTCGGAAAATTTTGATTTTTTACCTTAAGATTCAAAATGCCTTGAGCGATTTTGTTCAAATTTTCAAGGTATTTGCGATGTTCTCTAGCATCTTTCCAAAAAATCCGTTTGAGTCCTACTTTTCCAGGATCGCACTGGTCAGGTAGTGAAATCATCTTGGGGGCTCCTAGATTATTTTTATGGCTGTTCAGAACCTTTGAAAATCTCATGGAAGAGAAAACCCAGACAGTATATAGGCATCTTAAAGACGTCCCTAAGATGTCCACAAACGACACTCAAGACGTCTAAAAGACATCTCGTCTACGTCGTTACGTCTAATGTTACAAAACCCAACGTCTTCCAGACGTCTGCCTAAAGACGTCTTCAGGACTAATATTCCATTATAATTATTCATTTATAACTTTCAATATTTGTCTATTCCAGACTCTTATTTGGTGGTTTGCCCCTGGGATCTTTGACAAATTAAAAATAATTTTTTGATTCCTTGTTTAATTTTAAACAAAAAGGTATCCCGTTCGTGTATCTTGTTCGATGCGACTATTACGAGAAAAAAAATAAAAATCAATGTATTGTTTGGAAAATCTTGTTCTTCGATGTGAGAACATCACAAACACTCAGCAAATTTGAACAATATCGCTCAAGCCATTTTGAATCTATAGACAAAGTGTCAAAATTTTCCAAAAATTTCACTACTTTGTATTTTCTAAACGAGACGTTTGCGGACACATGAAGGTACCAGTGCAAAAAGTGATTGTCCTACTACTCTATCATAATAAAATGCGCACTTATTTCGGACTCACCCTGTATTTCGCATTTTAATACAACCAAATAAACGAAACAATTTTAACATACTGCCCATCTACCAAAGGTCCTAAATATCCATAAAAATAATCAAGGAGCCCCCAAGATGATTTCATTCACTACCTGACCACTACACTATACAAGGTGTCCCAGAATATGTGGGCAATCTCTCGGATTTAGATAGAACTCGAAAAAATAACATGACAACTTCCTATAAAAAAAAATTCCTACGGCCCCCCCTACGAAGTTACGTGCCCCTAAAGGACGCCTCTGAAAATCGGTTTTTTGTTGATAACTTTCAAAATACTTCGTGTAATTTTTTTTCTTTTAATATGATGGATACTAGGTTAGACTCCCTAAAATGGACCCTCTCAAACAAACTTGACCAATCTGGTTTGCCAGGGACGGACTAGCTTTAACGCAATAATAAAACTGAGGAAATATTAGTAGAAAGGATTAATTTCCACTTTCGCGAAATAAGGCCTAATATTGAAGCATTGTCGAAAGTCGAACAATATTTTATTAAAATAGGTATGGAATGCATAAGATTAGAAGGATCTCATGTTGAGTCGACCTAAAAAATTATTTAAAAAAAAAATAAAAAACCATTAACACAAAAACAGAGTTTTCTCGAAACCAGCTCATTTTTTTAACATCGAATAAGAGTACCTTTTTTCTAGTTCAAGATTGAAACAATCTAAAAATATTATTGCTATGCCTATGTCATACAGGGTGTAAAAAAATTAGCATTATTGTGTTAAAGCTAGTCCGTCCCTGGCAAACTAGATTGGCCAAGTGTGTTTGAAAGGGTCCATTTTAAGGGGTCTTATCTAATATCCATCATATTAAAAGAAAAAAAAATACACGAAGTATTTTGATAGTTATCAACAAAAAAACGATTTTCAGAGGCGTCCTTTAGGGGCACGTAACTTCGTAGGGGGGGCAGTAGGAATTTTTTTTTATAGGAAGTTGTCATGTTATTTTTTTGTCTTCTATATGAATCCGAGAGATTGCCCACATATTCTGGGACACCCTGTATAGTTAAATTATTCATCACCCCACAAAAGTACATAATATAAATTTGTAAGCTTTCAAGTAAATCAACTTCAATTTTCAATTTCAAAAAGCAACAATTTTGGATGGCTGTTTTGATAGGGAAAGGTTTCTATACAGAAGTTGGAGAGGCATAAAATATCCAATATATTTCTAACAAGGAAGCAGCACATCTTAAAAGCAATAGCCAATTAATGTTTCAAAAGAATCACTTGTAAATGTAAGACATTGCTGATTATGTATTCTATTAACAGCCTGTTTCAACTGTTCAGTTGAAGTTAAATCTGGAACAAAACGGCCTTTCCCTCGTTCTTCGTTTGGAAAATCATGTGTGCAAACCACACACAATGGCGTTTTGTGGGTGAATAATTGTTGATAGATGAGATGGGTAATTATTGCCTGAGTTGAGTTTTTAGTACTTGCCTTAACGACTCAACATACCTACATAATAAAGGCATTGCAAATAAAAGCACAAATGTTATGCATTCAAACGGTTATTTATTTCAATATTTTACATAAATTCGCTTCCTCTATAACCACTAAAACTAAAATGTTTTATATAATACATTCAAATAAAGTTGACGATTTCTAGATTGATTCCACTTTGACACTAAAAAGGCGCACTTTCTTCAATTTGAAAGGACTATCACCGTTACCACTAAGCCGGTTCTTATGCAAATTCAACGAAGAGGGTAACTTTTGGAACTGGGTCTCGTCATCGGGGGCATCGCCTTCAATAGGAGGCGGAGTGCTTGCGACTTTTTCCACAAAAATTGGATCTTCACTGTCACCATCCAAAAGAGTGTGACTTACCAACATTTGGGTCACAGACAAGCCGGAATCTCTAATCAATCCTGGTGGTTGTTTGGTAAAGGCAAAAGTACTGCAAGCGTCTTCTATGGTAAAAGTATTCTGACGGATCAATGGGGATTCGGTTGGAGCTTTTTTCAAAGTGAAAGTGTTTTGACGAAGCAATGGAGACTTCATGTTTTGACTTGTAGGCGTCAAATTTTCTTGTTTTTTCCATCTTGGAATGCAACTTTGTTTTACTTGAGGCGAAGAATCACATGAAGATGTAGACCTAGTAGAATCTTCTTTGTTGAGTAACATTTTTCTGGGTAGCTTAGAAGCACTTTGAGGGGTGGTTAGTAATTGGTTTTCGAAAATTGGCATTTTGAACACAGAATAACGATCTGAACTTGGCAATTATTCAAACTGAACTGAGGAAATATTTCATTATCAAGGGATTTTATGTTGGTACCTGTTAAAGTTAAATTGAGTACTATTTAATCATTGGTTCAGGTGAAAAATTACTTATTCACTATATACAATGTGCCTATGGTATGTATAATGATGATTTTATACCTGGAATACTGGTCCAAAAAGGGTAAAATCTAATGTTTAGGTATAGTCTACTGTTCTCGGAACTCTTTAATTTAAATTTGATTGTCTACTTGTAAAAATTTAACATTTTGTTATACCTTCATAGGTACCTAAGAAAGATTATTATTTTCAGATTTTGCGAGTATTATAATCAAATCATCATAGAAGGCCAAAATAGGGAACAAAATCTATGTGAGCCTTATGATCAGTAGATTTTTATTTTGGAATTCCATTATGCGAGAATTCCAAATCAACCAAAAGCTGTGCTTTTTCAGTCCACAGACCCAAAGTTTCCACATCGAATGGAATAATTTGACCGATTTTGATTTTTTTGTTGTCCAGCTCTGGCAGCTTTGGTGTAAGTTTTTTTTCGAAATGCTTGGATTAAGAGCTCTTTGAGTGTACAGTAAGTATACTCGCACTAGAAAGTCAACGCAAACAATGATTAGTTGCCGATAAAATGCCGTTGTGTTGTTTACACACATGGTTTTCCAAACTGAGAACGGGGGAAATGACGTTTTGTTCCAGATTTAACTGCAACTGATTTACTGATTTATCTTTGATTAATATTACTACACTTATGGTATAAAACAGGCTGTTGTTAATAAAGTAGATAATCTCAGCAATGTCTTACATTTTCGATTAATTTGACTACTGTTTTTAAGATGAGTTGCTTCCTTGTTGGAAATATACTGGATATTTCATACTTCTCCTTCTCCAACTTCTGTAAAAACCTTTCACCTTTCCCTATCTGGACAACCATTCAAAATCGTATTTTTGGAATTATAAATTGCAGTTTGGGTTGATTTATTTGAAAGCTTGCAAATTTGTATTAATATAGGAAGGTAATAGGTTTTGGCAAAATTTTGTATTGGCACAAAAAAACTATTTGGTGAATAATTCAACTAACCTACTGGTCAGGTAGTGAAATCATCTTGGGGGCTCCTAGATTATTTTTATGGCTGTTCAGAACCTTTGAAAATCTCATGGAAGAGAAAACCCAGACAGTATATAGGCATCTTAAAGACGTCCCTAAGATGTCCACAAACGACACTCAAGACGTCTAAAAGACATCTCGTCTACGTCGTTACGTCTAATGTTACAAAACCCAACGTCTTCCAGACGTCTGCCTAAAGACGTCTTCAGGACTAATATTCCATTATAATTATTCATTTATAACTTTCAATATTTGTCTATTCCAAACGCTAGGCTCTTAAATTCTTGATTTTTTTTAAACGAACACATAACTACACAAAATTCATTTTGGAAGAAAAACGTTCGAAGAGCCAGGAGAAAAAGTTGAAAAACAAATTAAGAGCCTGAAATTCTGAAATACAACAATAATGATGATAATAATGAGAATTCATAAGTTGGAATGAGAAAACTCAAGAGCCAAAAGAAAATTAAGAATTTAGAATAAGTAAATAAGGAAAAATCAAGTGCCTAGAATAGGGAAAATTTAAAAAATTCAAGAAATTGAATTGAAAGAGAAACATTTTCTTGCTAATATTTCCTTATTATATTATCCCTCATTTTATAACTTTCAACTTTTTTCTATTTCAGGCGCTACACTATCTGAAATTCTGAAGTTTTTGAATTGTTCTGAAGCCTTTTTTGGAACGTTCTAAATGGCATATTGAAGTTCTGAAGTGTTCCAACTTGGCTTGATGAGTTCTGGAACATTCTAGAAGTTTTTCAGTAATTTCTTAATTGTTCTGACAGATCTTTAAGTATTTTAGAACCCTTTTGAAGCTCCAAAGTGTTCTAAATTGGTCGAAAAGAGTTCTAAAAGTTTCCCAGTTCTAAATTGAATCCTTATTTTTCTAAAATAGCTCTGAAGTTTCTCAATTGTTCCAAAATGCTGCTGAAAATTCTGATTTGGATATGAACTGTTTCGGATGCTTATTAAATGTCTAAAGTTCTACAGCAATCTAAATTCACTCTAAAAGCTTTCTGAAATACGTTTTGTATCTTTTAACCTGAATCCTGAGATTCTGGCGCTTTTCAACATGTTTCTGTAGGTTCTAGAGTGTTTGAGTGTTTTGGAGCGTCCTAAAATGGGTTTTAAACTTCTGAATTGTTCTAAAAGGCTTCTGGAAATTATAAATTGGTTTTTGAATGTTTTGGAGCATTCTGGAATGGTTCTGAAGTTTGCAAATTGTTCTGAAGTGCTGCAGTGGCTGCAGAATGCTTTTGGAAATTCTGAATGGAATTTTAAGTGTTTTGAACTTTCCAAAGGGCCTATTAAAGTTCTAAAGTGTTCTCTTTGGTTTCCAGTAACGTCTTTCAAACGTCTGCCTAAAAACGTTTTTCCAAGATATTCTGAAGACGTCTTCGTCTTTGAATTTATTTCCAATACGCTAACCATTATTCACGTTTGGGCTGGGGTTGTACCAAATAGTGTGGCTCAGTTGTCTTCAGGATGTGAATTTACGACGTCTTTTTTGGGTCCTCAGACGTAAAGCAGATCGAAGAAAGACGTCTTTAAGACTTGTGTGCTATCTAGGAACATCAATGAGCCAAATTTTTGTACATATAAGTATCAGCTACACCAGTAGAAAGTGATGAAACGGAAGATCCGTGCCAATGTTTGCCATGAATTCTTCCAAAAAGCCCAGATCAGTGTGTGAAGAACAGTTGCTCTGCTGATGCATTTATTCAACAATAGGTTATAGGCCCCATGGCGTGAAGAATGATAAGATAGAAAGTTGATGGATTTTTCACACAAAAAAAGCAAATCTTTCTACATGAATTTGTCGCTAATTGATCTTTTTGGAGAAAGAAAACTTCAATGGTCAATGAAACAAAACAAAATCAGAACTACTCAAATCCAACATTTATTTGCATTTGTCGTAACAATTACAGCAAAATGTAGAAAAAAATCAACTACTTGGATAAAACCTTACATTTTGTGAGTTTTGGATATTTCGATCACTTTAAATAGATAGGGGCCCGATGAACAATTTTTGTAGGGGGCCCCAGAAAAATGTTGCACGCTACGTGACGCTACTGTGTAACAGATGGAAGCTTCTGGTGAAAAATTATTATGGTGGTAAGTTAATGGACAATTTAAAATAGGTACCTATGTCTGAAAACAAACCAGAAAACGATGAAGAATTGAGCAGGAGAATCGAATCGAGTAGGAAAATCGAATTGATGCTAAGGCCAAGTTTGATATTTTATACAGGGTGAGTCCGAAATAAGTGCGCATTTTGTTATGATAAATAGAGTACAGTAGGACAATCACTTTTTACATAGGTACATGTGTACGCAAACGTCTCGTTAAGGAAATACACAGTGTTGAGATTTTCGGAAAATTTTGACTTTTTGCCTTAAGATTCTAAATGCCTCGAGCGATTTTGTTCAAATTTTCTGAAAGTGTTTTGCGATGTTCTCAAGCATCTTTCTAAAAAATCTGTTTGAGTTCCACTTTTCCAGGACCGGACCTAGAGCGACTCTTATTTTTTTTAAACAAAAGAGTGGTATGGTATGCCTTTTTTTGACAAATTAAAAATTATTTTCTGATTCCTTGTTTAATTTTAAACAAAAAGGTATCCCAAGTTGTTCCTGTTCGATGCGACGTTTACAAGATTAAAAATAAAAATCAATGTGCTGTTTGGAAAATCTCGTTGTTCGAAACACTCCATCACTCTGTTAGCGGAGTCTCTCTGGGTCCGGTCCTAGAAAAGTGGAACCCAAACGGATTTTTTAGAATGATGCTTGACAAACACTCTCTGAAAATTTGAACAAAATCGCTCAAGGTATTTTGAATCTAAAAGCAAAAAGTCAAAATTTTCCTAAAATTTCACCACTGTATTTTCTCAACGACACGTTTGCGTACACATGTAGGTACCTATGCAAAAAGTGATTGTCCTACTGTACTCTATCTATCATAACAAAATGCGCACTTATTCCGAACTCACCCTGTATATAATCGGAATTGAAGGAAGTAATATAGGCTGCAATATATCACGGGAAGGATTATGAGGTAATTTAGAATCTATATTGAAAGGTCCTTCCCGTGAAGCGACCTTTTGAAAGCAACTGCAAAGCAAAGAATGAATCAAGATAATGTAGGTAGGACAAACTTGGTAAAATGGAAGTAGAATTCTGATTTGTGGTTCATGATGCTTTTTAAGTTTACCAACTAGTTTCAGATAATTTAAGGTGTGCAATCAAATCCAGGTATGTATTGCTCTCACCAGAAGATTTGAGAGTGAAAATAATCGGGGAATATGATGTTGAAAATTCAAATTACGTAGTAGAGATACTGCACAGAATGCTTTGATTGCCCACAGCTGTGGAAAGAAACGGATCAAAAATGGTGGAAGTTCATCAGCCATGAAAGAAAGAAATAACTATAAAACTGGACTAGAAAAAGAGGCCAACGTCAGAGAATCAATTCAGTGGTGCTATGCATATAAGTTGAAAAACATTAATTTGACTCCAAAAGGCTGTTGGCGATGCAAGGGAATATTATAAATGAAAGTTTGAAACAAAAGGAGAAATATGGCTTCTTGAATAGTGACAATAGGCAATAGGTATGCTCAAGTAATTTTACTGAAATAAATAATGGATCATGCATCCAATGAAAACTACGAGCTAAGCAGACCACAACTTTACAGAAGTTACTGCGAAAGGTACTGTTGGACGATGGTACTGTAATGTTCAAAACCGAAGTATTTGCGCGATCCGGCCATGCGCTCAAAATTGCTGTCCGTTAGTGAAATAGTACAACACAATCTTCTCAAAATTTAATTCAAGGAAGAAGGTGGAATTGATTGTAATTCTGCTTTTGTATCAAATGAGAGAATTTTTAAAAATTTGGCATAGACGAGTAGGTCATTTGAATTTTGATGATCTAAAATGCCGTTGTGAAAAATGGTATCCTTGCTATCAGGAAGTTCCTATGCTACAAAACTAAGGTTATGATCAGAACACCATTTCTAAAATTTTCTGAGAGAAAAAGTGAGATCTTGGACGTGTACCTACTATCAAATGTACCGATACCATGTAGAATTCATTGTTGATTTTTCAAGACATGGACTAAAGTTAGATTTAATAAATCAAAAACACGAAGTTTGAATGGGAACACACTGTATGAAATGAGGATCGAAACGTAGACTGGAAAAAGACCAAATGTTAGTCATTCAGATTACCTGGAGAAAGGGTATTCTTGTAGGTTACTCTACAGAGTCAAAGTGGTATAGAATTTGGAAAAACAAGTAGGTATGTACTTATATACACACGTATCACGAGATGTCAAATTTTTGGAAAACGAATTCAAAGATTCTGAATTATACGATGATTTTGACACTGAGACAAGAACATCTCTTGCTGCCTCTATTCTATAATACTCTTTTTAAAAAAATCCGATCCGATCAGAGGTTCAATAAGAAAGTCATCTAATTCTTATTTTTGATTACCTACTCACTTTATGATTCTCCTAAAATGCGGCCCTGGAAGTTCTAAGTTACATAATCCAAAAATATCGAAAACAAAAAATCTAAAGCAAAGTTGTTCGCACATGATGACCGCAACTGAGCATTTCCGTTTTATTTAATTGGAGCACACGATACGATGCGAGCAGGAACACTTCCGATGATTTTTATGCAATCGAGATACAATCGGCCAATTTACGAAGGCTCGACGCAGATGGCTATTGATACCCCCTTTCATACATTTTCCATTTATCGTTGCAGGTTTTGATCACATTTTCCAGCAAAAAAGAAAACTACCCATTAACGCTTGATTGTGGTTCAAGATAAATTCAGGTGTGAATCACCAAACACCACTAACACCAGTCTTCTCTTTTAATGAATTGCTCTCAGCTTTTTTATTGCAAATTTTGTAAAGGTGTACTTCCTTCTTTTTAATTAGGTAACTAACAATACACCATAAACGTCATTACATCGCTTTATTAAATGATTACTTACATACATATTTATAAATTTTGCAGTATTTTTTTTTTGGAAATTCCAAATATAATTAGCAGATGCACCATTAATGTGGATTTTGTTTTACGATTGTTGAAGTTCCGTTAGCAGTTGAACTGATGGCTGATGCTGCAAAAGTTTCTAGTAAATAAATCATCACAATTTGTATAGGTACCTATTTAAGATAGAGTGTAGTCCAAGGGTCTCAATATTAATATACGTTAATGAAATTTAGCTTGAAAAAAATAGTTTAATTATTGTCAAAAACTGAGCTCATGCATCCGGGCTTAATTGTTTTGGCATCTGCCAAACGCCGCTCACAATCCGAATCGATCAAAATGTGAGTTATTTATTGCGTGCAGCAGGTTTTATATATCGATAATCAGCCACCATTAAAACTAGAGGATTGGGACAGGACATGTCACGATGCAAAATTTACGACTTAATTTATTTAAGATGAATTTCGCGGTTTAATCAGCCCCGGCGAGGTAATTGGAAACATCAGCTGTGGCACGTGTGGACGTTGATTCAATTCCAAAAAGTTTGCTTTTTTGGACCAGGCTGGATGATGGTTGATTATTATATGGCCTGAGGTGATCGAAATGGACCATGTGGCAGGATTGTTTTTTGTCTTTGCTAGAACCCTTCAATGTCGAATCATTATAATGCTATTCATCTCGTATAAAAATTTATAAAAAAATTAAATAGGAACTTCAGCCAGTCTTTTATTGGCCATCCAAACAAAGCTCAACAACCACATAGGTTAGGGGCCCAGGTTATAATGCCAGAACAAGAAAAAGAAAAAAAAAAAAAAGAACAATAATAAATTAACCATTCAGTCAAATCTGTAATTCAAAAATTCATCAATTGAGTAGAAGGCCTTGGGAGGCAGTCTTGGTTTCTCTTCTAAATTTTTTAAATCTTTGATTCGTTCTGATATTTAACAGTAGGTGAATGGTGATTGAATAGTATCTTACTGCTGTAAAATATTAAATTTTTAGTTAGGTAGTAAAATGGGATCAGCAAGACTTTGAATGTTTGCGTTAGTTTTGCGTAAACAGAGAAAGAGTTAATGATGTTTTTATACTTTTAATCTACGTCGGTGTCATTATGACACATTTAGCATTGTCATTTGAATGTCATTAGGTCCTTCATAATAGCACTAGTGCGTTTAAGAATTCATAATAACACCCAAATTTTGAAATGAAAAATATACAAAAAGAAAGTTAGTTGCCAGAACAACCTTTTCAATAATGCTGTCTCTATATTTGAAGAGACACTTTCGAACTCAGATTCACCAATAATATTATTATTTTCCACTATAAAATTGAATTTATGGCACAAAAATGGACTCCAATATTGAAGCTGCCAAAGTCAAAATTCTAAAAACCAACAAGCAGGTTCTCGACTAGTACGGGCACCTGCTAAATTTCAAATTTTAATTTGAAAAGTTTTTGCTATTTCAAGGCAAATCAAATCTATTTGGACCATTGTAGATTAAATTTTGAATGATACACGTTCGATATGAACTTTATTAATGAAACTTGTGTAACTAAACCACTCGGCTAACGCCTCGTGGTTTAACGTTACACGCGTTTCATTATCGCGTTCATATCGAACTTGTATCATTAATAACTATTATGAACCAGACAACGCATATTGTCAACAAGAATAGGCATAATATTATTGGAGATAAACAAGTTACCCTTACCACCAACCCCTTACTTAAATGCCCTCTTATGCAAAACAAATAATGTATTTAATTGGTAATTGGCACAGTTATCCCAGAAACATATCCTATATTTTAAACGAGACTCAACCAATGAATAATAGGCACTCTTTGCCGTTTCAAAGTCTAAATTGTTATTGATAATTCTAATTACATAGCAAGCTGATGAAAGCTTTCCACTCAAGCTAGTCAAACTTCAACCTATATAAATCCCCAAAAATTTATTAAGATTAAAATTATTTACACTGGGATCACTCCATGTTGAAATTTTGGCTGAGAGTTGAGTGGTAATAATATTGCAGTAACAGTAAAAAGAATTTGGGTCATCAGGATTCAGATTGCATGACGTGACCGAAACATTATTCCTAGCCCTCAGGTCATTCACAATTCTCCAAGTTTCCATTGTTCTAATTGGCAAGCCTGGTCATTCTTCTGTGAACCCTGGTGGTTCCTGTCAAAATAATTCAAAAATGTTGAATTTGTCATAGAGAATTTTCTTATGTAATGAAGGGAGCGCATATTTCTCCCTCCCAGAAGTTCGCAGGTAGGCCAAAAATGGGAAGGATAATAATAACAAACCGGACAATTAGAGAAGTTATGAAGGTAAAACACACAACAGTAGATGGTATCAAAAACGTTCGGATATGTACAAAGAATGGCAGATACGAGAATGCCCAAGCAAAACATTGAGTGGAAAAAAAAGTGGACGAGGAATTGAGAGATGTTTGAAGGAGGATGGATTGACAGAGAATAGATCGATAATTATATTCATATTCAAAACAATGCTACTTTTAACTAAAAACTTTTATAAAGGCACGTGCCGTCCTAAGTCCCATCCTGACTCGGGAGGATTCATTCCCTTCTTGTACCACACCTGCCGCACACCATCACATACATATACTGGTATCTGGTATATACAGGTACAGGTGTTGACCGGGTACCGAGCTTAAAGCAAAGGTGCAGCGACTCGCGCTACCCTGCTGCGTTGTTCGGTATACGATGCGACGCGTGCCCCTGATTTTTCTTCTTTTCGGAGGGTCGCCGTCCTTCCGTGCAGCCGCTCTTCGTTCCTTCTTTTCGATTCAGATTTTTATGGTAGTCGTGGGCGAGGAACATGTGTGTGTCAAGAGACACGGTTCTATACAAACATTTATATTTTTATTCGAAAATTATTCAGCCTACTTTTTACAGTAGTAACAGTAGTAATCAACGATCTATTATAACCCTCTATGAATATACCACCAAAGGTTCACCAACATAATTCTCGTCGAAAAAAAGAAAAGGCAGGACAACAGACTGGGAATTTTCAAAGAGAATACAAAAACTCTCTAGTCTGGATTCAATGTACCTACCTGATGGAACAAGCATCTGGACTCAATTGTGCACCAGCAAATAGCCATCACTTATCTGTAGCGAAACCGAACATTGCAGGTGTAGGTAAAGAATAGGCTCCCTAGTAAGTTAAGGCTCAATATTTCCTGGAATATTTTGGTAAAATGAGTTGGGTTAAGCATGAGTGCGGAAATCACTTACAAGCCTTATATTCACGAATTTCTTGATAGATTCATCAGTCAGGCCTTTACTCCCAAGATATATCGATAAAGCAGCTTGCTTATACACTGTGATTGATTTTTGAAAACTTCAAAGCACTTTTTTTCTATTATAAATACAAAGCCGAAATTCCGCGATTTTCATCCTAGTAGAGGACTACATAACAATCCCTGAAAATTTAAGCTCATTTCGACTTCTAGTTCCTGAGATAAAATCGCGTTAAGCAATTTGGGGTGAATTTATCAATTTTTCAATATCCTGACGTCCTTTTGTCATAGATTCCGGCTTCAAATCTCAGAATAATTTAGTGTATGGAGTTTAGGTGGTCCCAAATGATCATTTAAACACAAAATCTCAACACATTTTTTAGCATTTTTGAAAGTCTTTGGCATTTTTTGGAATTTTTGGCATTTTTTTTGAATTTTTTTGCATTTTTTGAAGTTTCCTGGAATTTTTTGGCATTTTTTGGAATTTCCGGCTTCTTATGGAACTTCCGTACAAATCTGCACCCCCGGAAAAGTCATAGCTTTTTTTCTATTATACATAGATAGAAAGCTGAAATTTTCATCGATTTTTTTCCTAGTAGAAGGACCATAATACCTGAAAATGTGGACTTTAGTTCCTGAGATAAAATCGCGTTAAGTAATTTGGGGTGAATTTATCAATTTTTCAATATCCTGACGTCCTTTTGTCATAGATTCCGGCTTCAAATCCCAGAATAATTTAGTGTATGGAGTTTAGGGGTTTCCAAATGATCATTTAAACACAAAATCTCAACACATTTTTTAGCATTTTTGAATTTTTTGGCAATTTTTGGAATTGTTGGCATTTTTATGGAATTTTTTGGCATTTTTTGTAGTTTCCTGGAATTTTTTTGGCATTTTTTGGAATTTCCGGGTTTTTATGGAACTTTCCCCCCTCGGAAAAGTCATAGCTTTTGTTCTATTATACATAGATAGAAAGCTGAAATTTTCATCGATTACCTGAAAATGTGGACTTATAGTTCCTGAGATAAAATCTCGTTAAGCAATTTAGGGTGGCTTTATCAATTTTTCAATTTCCTGACATCCTTTTTGTGCAAAACCACATAATGGAAGATAAATAACTTGATAATTAGTGGACTGTATAATTAGGTGGACTGGATGATCGACTGGATAGGGAACTAAAACACACGCGCTTTTCACTGACACTATATTTACAACAATTTACACAATATTTACACTATTTACAATTACTACTACAAGATGACAAGAAGCCAGAGCTTGCTTAGATGCCCAACAGGGCAGAGCTAGATTATAAAATTTATTAAAATGTGAAAAGGTTTCTGGATGCTTGTTAACGTGGACAAGCTCCAAGCTACACTCCTGCAATGACAAAAATGGCGCGCAATATATTGACAGACATGACAAAATAGACATGACGACAACGCTGCAGTGTTGCAAACTTTATATGTATAAAAATATTTTGCCATCAAAAAGAGATAGCATGATTGTTGGAACATGTTTCCAACATGCTGGGGGGCCTAGAGTTTCACATGAAACCAAGGTAAAATTTTCCAGCAAAAAAAAATAAAAAAATTAAAGAGAAAGTAAGCAACCCTTTTTTAAAAAAAAGGTATGATTTCAATGATGATCCAGTAAACGAAAACTTAACTAACAATTAAAGCTAAAAACATTTCTGGAACACATAGTATGACATTATGTATGTATATACGAGTATAGCTAATTGAATATAAATATAAATCTAAATGTTTTACAAATATATGTACAGAATTTTGTGAATAATTTTCAAAAATATTATTAACAATTATTGTCATCAATCGGTAACACTGCAATCTTGGTAACCGATCTGAGATAAATACCTTTTTTGGTTTTCACTTCGACAACCCTTACTTTGCCGTCCTTTCCAGGTATTGCTTTAACTATTCTTGCCATTGGCCACTTATAAGAAGGTACATTATCCTCTTTTAAAATGACTAACAAGCCCTCCCTAAGGTTAGGCATCTCATCACGCCATTTTGGCCTATTTTGGAGTTGCGTTAGATAGTCGTGATACCACTTTTTCCAAAAATGCTGCTGCATCTGGACACACAATTTCCAAAACTTAAGTCGACCTTGGGGAATTTCCGTCAAATCAGGGTCAGGAAAGCTTGTAATAGGCGCACCTATCAAAAAATGACCAGGGGTCAAATAGTCCAAATCTGAAGGATCTTGTGACAAGGCTACAAGTGGTCGGGAATTTAAAATTCCTTCTAATTGGACAATAAGAGTATTAAATTGTTCATAGGTAAGCTCATTGCTACCTATGACTCGCTTGATGTGAAATTTTGCCGATTTTACTCCAGCTTCCCATAAACCACCAAAAACTGGAGAATAGCTCGGTATAAAATTAAATGTAATTTTTTCCTGAAGGGAATAATTTTCAATTTTTTCTGTTTCGTTATAAAACTCTTTGATTTTATTCTCGGCTCCTTTAAACGTGGAACCATTGTCGCAGAAAATATTTGCGGGCTTCCTCCTCCGCGAAATAAAACGCTTCAGAGCAGCTAGAAAATTTTCGGTTGTCAGGTCTGAAAGCAGTTCCATATGAATTGCTTTGACT
Organism: Ceutorhynchus assimilis; assembly: GCA_917834065.1. Classification (NCBI taxonomy): domain Eukaryota; kingdom Metazoa; phylum Arthropoda; class Insecta; order Coleoptera; family Curculionidae; genus Ceutorhynchus; species Ceutorhynchus assimilis. The sequence goes on along the minus strand of OU892283.1, from coordinate 34,897,928 downwards.
GAAAAGCACACAAAAAGTGCTATGTATGCCTTGGAACTTACGGATTTTCTAATTCGAGATTGCTTAACGAGGAAGGGACCGCAAAAATCTACCCCGACATTTTGAAACACTCTGGCTGAACAGACTCTTTTTTCCGGCAAGGAACCCATTAATTGAGTGGAACATTTTGCTTTGAATTTAAAGCAAATCACACATTTGTGTAGCTCTTTTTTAATTAATCTTATTCCATTTATGAGCCAATAATTGAGGTTTAGGGAACCTAAAACTTGTCTTGGTCCAGCGTGCAACAAAGTTGAATGTTCTTGTATTATAATTAATTTGGTGATGTGACTTTCCTTGGGCAAGATCACAGGATGTTTCTGATTATATGGAATGTTTGAATTATGTAACCTTCCACCCACTCGCAATAATCCATTGCCATCTAGGAACGGCGACAAAGAGTTTAATGAGGATTTTAAAGGGGTATTGGAAAGTAAAGATTTAATGTCATTAGAAAAGTAAAAGTCTTGCTCACATTTATGAAGAATTTATTAGTGGCAGATTATCAATTAAAGCCTCACCCTTCAAATAATTTCTCAAATAAAAGAGCTTTTCAACATCTTTTAACTGTTGATTTTTATCGATGACAGCATTAAATATATCGATAAAAGATTTGAAATTGGTTAAATTTTTTCCATCAAAGGTAGGTATCTCGATTGGGGGCAATTTAGCAGCAGAAATAAAATTATTACTTTGAGTAGGTGGAATTGAAACCGATTGAGCAATATTAGTTGCTAAATTACTAGTATTAGCTGGTCCTGGTAAATTAGATTTAGGTAAACAATTTTTAATACTTACAATGACATCATAAAAAAGAGTTTCTACATCATCAATTGAATCATCATAGTTACCATCAAGGCACAGAATTTCAACTTGAATGTCTTTAAGCTTTTGAAAACTGTCCTGCAATATTTCCTTCCGAACTAAAAATTGGTCGGTTTTATACTCACTGTCAGGATCAGATTTGTGATCGGAAATATAACGACTTATTCTAACCATGGAGTCGATTGCTTGCTTTTTCTTTGACAATAATTTATCAATTTGCTTTTTGGTAGCCATATTTACAAAGTTTACAATCAAAAAAATAAGAAAATATCAAAAGAAATCTATAAACAAAATTTAAAATTACCTAATAAATTAGATTTTTTTTTTTAAAAACTACTTAACAAAACGAAAAACGGATAATTGTTCATCCTTTAAATAAATAATGAAAAAATAGCAATAATTAATGCGAAAAATTCAGTTTTTCAAAAATAATGCAAATTCACTCAAATTCACTGCAAAAATCCAAAATACACAAACAACAAACAACAAAACGTAAACAAATGTTTGACATTTAATTTGAGGTTAAGCTGTCGGGGTGGTGAACTCTCACTTTCATGTTCGTTGCTCCGGGGCTGTACTTCATTGCACCAAGCAAGGATACTGCACCCGGGGTGACTTGGGTTGAACCAGACGAGAAAAAGAAGCACCCTTTTGAATTTGACAAGTGAAGTTTGTTTGCTCCGCCCCACTCTACTTACGCACTTCCGGTTCCGGCGGAAACCTTCGCTGGTGGCACGTGGAACCCAACGTTGTTTGAGACACGTGCAGACTGCACAGTGGATGATTGATTTTTTGCATCACATGGCGCCAAAAATCACGATGGAACAATCAATAACCACTAAAAAGGCACTTTTTGAGGGTTTTTAAAGCACTTTTAGGTTCCGAACTATCCAGTATCCGGCTCGAACTGGCCAAAATTATGTGCAAAACCACATAATGGAAGATAAATAACTTGATAATTAGTGGACTGTATAATTAGGTGGACTGGATGATCGACTGGATAGGGAACTAAAACACACGCGCTTTTCACTGACACTATATTTACAACAATTTACACAATATTTACACTATTTACAATTACTACTACAAGATGACAAGAAGCCAGAGCTTGCTTAGATGCCCAACAGGGCAGAGCTAGATTATAAAATTTATTAAAATGTGAAAAGGTTTCTGGATGCTTGTTAACGCGGACAAGCTCCAAGCTACACTCCTGCAATGACAAAAATGGCGCGCAATATATTGACAGACATGACAAAATAGACATGACGACAACGCTGCAGTGTTGCAAACTTTATATGTATAAAAATATTTTGCCATCAAAGAGATAGCATGATTGTTGGAACATGTTTCCAACACTTTTTTCATAGACTCCGGCTTCAAATCTCAGAATAATTTAGTGTTGGAGTTTAGGGGTTCCCAAATGATCATTTAAACACAAAATCTCAACTCATTTTTTAGCATTGTTGAAATTTTTTGGCAATTTTTGGAATTGTTGGCATTTTTATGGAATTTTTTGGCATTTTTTGTAGTTTCCTGGAATTTTTTTGGCATTTTTTGGAATTTCCGGCTTTTTATGGAACTTGCCCCCCTCGGAAAAGTCATAGCTTTTGTTCTATTATACATAGATAGAAAGCTGAAATTTTCATCGATTACCTGAAAATGTGGACTTATAGTTCCTGAGATAAAATCTCGTTAAGCAATTTAGGGTGGCTTTATCAATTTTTCAATTTCCTGACATCCTTTTTTCATAGACTCCGGCTTCAAATCTCAGAATAATTTAGTGTATGGAGTACATGATCCTTTAAACACAAAATCTCAACATAAAAAAGTTTGAAATCTCATCATTTTAGGCACTTGAATCCTCTCTATTTCGAGAAACTTGCAGAAGACAGAAGTTCAACAGCCGGAACTAAACGAAAATTGAATCGAAAAGAATCAGGGAAAAAAATTTTATGAAATGGATAGGGAAAATTGATAAAAAATCGATAAGAAATTGTTTAACAAGTAGGAAAATAATACATATAAGTCTTTTCTCCATTTTCTCCATCAAGGCTCCTGAATTTTTTTTTAATTTAGACAGATTTGCAGAAAACAAAATTTCAAGAGCCGAGAATAGACAGAAATTGAGACGATAAAAGCCAGAGAGAAAAGTTAACAAAACCAAAAAAATGGAAAGAGGAAATTGAGAAGAAATTGGTTGACAACTAGGAATGTAAATATTTTCTTTATTCCAGGCTTTTGAATTATCATTATTTAGTGTTCAAGAGCCGGAAATAGAAACAAATTGAGATGGAAGAAATTAGAGAAAATATGAAAAATTGAGAAATGAAAAAAAGAAAAACTGGGAAGTAATTAGTGTAGGAACAGGAATATGAGCTTTTTCTCCATTCCAGGCTCTTGAATTATCTTTATTTAGAGAGATTTGAAAGAAACAGAAATTCACGAGCCGAGAGAATATTATCTTTTCCAATTATTACTTTTCTGAAAGAAATGAAAAACAGCAAAGCACCTGGAAAAGACGGAGTCACGGCAGCAATGCTAAAATACGGTGGAAAAACGGTCATCAATACTCTCCATACCCTCCTAAATAAAATACTGAAAGAAAAGAAAATCCCAAACAACTGGAATGAACCCATTACAATAATCCTTCATAAGAAAAGTGATAGAACATACTTGAAAAACTATCGACCTATAACACTCCTTAATGTAATTTATAAGCTCTTCACAAAAATTCTCACCACCAGGCTAACAATAAAATTCGATGGTTACCAATCGAAAGAACAGGCCGGCTTCAGAAAGGGTTTTAGTACAAGTGACCACCTATTAACCATGAAAATCCTAATAGAACGAGCCAACGAATATCACATCCCACTATATATTGCATTTATCGACTTCGAAAAGGCTTTTGATAGTGTTGAACATTGGGCAGTAAAGAGCTCATTAATTAATAGTAGAATAGACTACAGATACATAGACCTAATAACCAACATATATAGCGAAGCAACAACAACTATTAAAGTCCATGAGGGAACAAAACCAATACCCATAGGAAGAGGTGTCAGACAGGGCGACACAATATCACCCAAACTTTTCAACCAGGCTCTGGAAGATGTTTTTAAAAAACTAGACTGGGAGGAAAAAGGTATAAAAATATGCGGACAACACTTGAGCAACTTAAGATATGCGGATGATATCGCCCTTATAACTGATCAGAAAGAAGAGCTGACAGAAATGCTGGAAGAACTTGACACAGCAGCTAAAAACATAGGTCTCAATATGAACTACGCTAAAACTAAAACAATAACCAACACAGACGATGACATCATAATCAGAATAGGACAGGAAAAAATAGAACAAGTCGACGAATATATATATCTGGGACAGATTATTAAACTCAGCAAAGAAAACCAAACAGCAGAAATCAAGAGACGAGTTAGATTAGCTTGGGCAGCATTCGGTAAATTAAGCTACATCTTGAAAAATAGAAAATATCCACAATACCTCAAATCCAAAGTTTATAATCAATGTATACTTCCTGTTCTCACCTATGGATCCCAAACATGGACACTTACAAAGTCAAACATGGATAAAATACCAAAAGCACAAAGATCAATGGAAAGACAAATGTTACATGTGAAACTGATAGATAAAAAGAGGAACGAGTGGATAAGAAATAAAACGAGAGTAAGAGACGTTAGAAAGGACGTAGCAAAATTAAAATGGTTATACAACTCACTGTACATTATTCCCATATGACACGAGAGGATTAATAAGTGATAATCCTTCCCATATGACACGAGAGGCTTAATAAGTGATAATCCTTTTGCACGGTAACTGGTGTTTTGACATTTTTTGACAAAAAATTTAAATTTTTGATTCATGAAATTATTAATTGAAAAAGAATTAAAGTTTAGTTCGTTGTATAACCTTTTGAATACCACTCGATGTTTCAGGCTTACCTAATACTTTTACCTGACACTCAACGCGTTACCAGCAACACCACTCCTCCTTCGGAGTCGTGGTGTTGCTGCGTAACGCGTTTCGTGACAGGTAAAAGTATTATCCGGTAATCCTGAAACCTCTTGTGGTATTACATTCGAAAATTCGCAGGTCACAATATCAGACAAAAAGACGACCGATGGAATAAATGTATCTTAAGCTGGAGACCTTGGGAGAATAAAAGAAGTAGAGGAAGACCCCAGATGAGGTATGCTGATGACTTGAAGAAGCACGCTGGAACCAGGTGGATGAACATGGCAACAGAAGACTGGGGAGGCCTATGTCCAAAGATGGACTGAAGAAGGCTGAATAGATAGATAGATAAAAGTGGAATAATTACTAAAGACTTTGAACGGGATCATTTAAATCCTAAATCGTAAATGAATAACCTTTGCATAATTTCCCAAACTCTTTGGGAATATTCAATTCAATTCAAAGAATTCATCTGCAATTGTTGCTACATAATCTAACTACCTACCAAAACACTAACGGCCGAATTTATAGTCGTTCCTTGAATCTTCCTTGGAGTCGCGAGTTTAGAATGGACACTTACTACTATTCGACAAGCTAGTCATGTCAATTCTAAACGTTCAAGACTTCCTTAAGGTCTGAGGAAACCTCAAGGACCTACTATAAATTCGGCCCTTAATAAATACAAAATTGGGTTTCTCTTGAAATGGCACTAGGTACAATAGACAACTTCGAGAGACTATAAAATAATATAGAATAGGTAGTAGAAATTAATTTTAGTTCTTCCCAACCACGGATTTCAATTTTCAACAAGTATCGACTGAACCATTTCAGAAATTATTAGATTTATTAGGGGTTTCAACTCAACTTCCACATAGATATATCTTATCAATGCAATACCTACTAGCATTTTTTTGTCTTAGAAACTTTTTATTTCTTCCTTGGCAATTAAAGTTAAAATCTGATAAAATATAAGATCATGTTGCTCATCATTACTTGCATTTAAAACAATTGTGACTGAAATTTGTTCGACAATATCTATAATACTTTCACAATAGGTATAATTATTCATCTATAACTCTACGAGTAACTCTACTACATCACCCTTACAATACTTACTCAATACTAAGATTAACTTATTTAAAAGGTAAGTGATAAAATAATAAACTATCAAGACGAATTAATTAGACTATCCAAGATGCTGTCAAAATGTCCGCCAAGAGGCACACAAACCCTTTGTTTGATTGTCAAAGTCACGTGTTTTGGATAGGTGACTAACGAAAATGCTGTCAAACTCATCAAATTAAAATATCCGCCAAGAGGGACACAAACCCTTTATTTGCTTGTCAAAGTCACGTGTTTTGGCTAGGCTAATAACTAAAGTGTTCCAGACAGCACATCAGAGACATCTATTCTTAAAGACCTCCCTAAGATGTCCACAAATGATATTCAAGACGTCTTTCAGACGTCTGCTTATGTCTTCAAGGCGTCTTGAAAATATCAAAAAAGTTCTAAAAGGTTTTCAGTTCTAAATTGAACCCTCTAATTGTTCTGAAATAACTCCCAAGTTTCTAAATTGTTCCAAAATGCTCCTGAAAATTCTGATTCGGATTTGAACTGTTTTGGATACTTATTGAAGGTTTAAAGTTCTACAGCAATTTAAATTCGCTCTTGAACGCCTTCTGGAAGGCGTTTTGTAACTTTAAACCTGAATCCTAAGATTCTGGCGCCTTTCAAAATGTTTCTGGAGATTCTAGAGTGTTTAAGTGGTTTTTTTGTAGCGTCCTAAAATGGGAGAATTCTAAAATGATTCTGAAGTTTCCAAACTGTTCTGAAGCGCTACAGAATGCTTTTGGAAATTCTGAAAGCTTATCAAAGTTCCAACGTGTTCTGTTACATTTTAAAACGGTTTGCAGTAAATTGAATGAGAAACGAATTCTGTGAGAAGTTTTTGTAGACATTTTAAAAACGTCCCTAAGATGTCCACAAACGACATTTGTGACGTTTTTTAGACGTCTGCTTACGTGTTCAAGGCATCTTGAAGACATTTCAGAAACGTCATAATGGCCGTTTCCACCGACTATTTTAGGGGAGCCCTAACGATAAGTATTCCGTAAAATGACATTTTTACATGGAAAGATGTAAGTGAAGTATGAATAGGTACTGATGATAGAGGTAATGATCTCATATATCATATTCGGTGAGAAGAAAGGGATGTGAAAACCTTGGAGACACGAATCAAGAAACTATTGTTAGAGTCAGAGAAATAGACGCAAGATATACAAAAGAAAAACCAATATGCAGAAGCAATCGGGAAAAAACTCAACCAGAATTACTTTTCTGGGCAAAGTTTCTCATCCAATTTTCTGGAATGAAAGAGGTGATACCGCCAAAAAAAGCACGGAAGGTAGGTATTAGGTATTCAGACAAAACCGAATCTGATCCAAAGGAAAATTTCCTCCAAATATGAAAACTGTATGATTGGCCTATTTCTTAAAATCGAAAACAGCTATTTGACTACTATGCGAGTCTTGCAATTTTTTTCCAGGAAAAAAATCATAATAATCAATATAAACAGGAATTCATGATAGAGTAGACACAACTATACTAAGCAATAATGCCTTGCGGATCACAACAGAAAGACATTGAAAGGATTTAGATGTAAAGTTTGTTTCGCCAGGGTTTGTACTTGCCACCAGCATTTGCCTTCCTTGTTTAACAAATAAAAATTGACTGAAACAAATCAATGACGTCAAAAACGTTCCTCGGTACCTAAACCATAAGTCATTCATTTTAATTTGTCAAAAAAATTGAATGTGTCATATGAATTAATCTACGACAACCCTTTTTTTTCAAGTTTCAAGGTCAAGTATGAACCCTGGTGAAACGAACCTTACTTACCCAATCATCAAATTGCATTGCTGGAATAGGAATGGACAAAATTACAAATAAAACAAATCCCAATGTGGGATAACTGCATGGGGAGTTCAAAATTTTCTAAATAAATACATATTTCAACGTGTTCAAAAACTTCATTCACAAGATTCATAGCGTAGGCTGATATTTTGGAACTTGTACCAGCAAATGATAACTGCAAAGCCTAATTTTTGCAATACGATTTTGTGGACAGATATGAAACCACATTTACAAAATGCTGACATGTTCAATAAAAAAAAAAACAAACATCGAAAAATTATTGTTTTTCTATTGAAGACTTTTGAGTTTTCTCTAGGGCTTCAAAATAGTATTTAGCTCGAATCGCTACCGTCGAGCGGGGCTAAGTGGACCATAGCGGGTAAAGTGGACCAAGAGGACATTAAAAATAAAAAAAATGTGTACTTCCTAAAATAAAACCGACAACAACGCTTCCGCGCGCCAATTTGTCTATAAACCTATAATAGATTTTTGGTTGACGAAACTTGTAGGGGTACGAACAGTCGCGCCAATTTATTGTTTACTTCAAACAGCTGTAAAACCTCCTCTGCATTCCGGATCAGAATACTGATGTAAGTTTTTACGTATATTGGGAGGTTTAATAAAACATTTATGTACAATGAATAAGTGTTAAAAATATTTTTTTATTATTTGTTTGTTTTGTTTTTTTGTATAAATTAAATAAACTACAAAACTGCGGGGTAAGTGGACCGGTCCACTTTACCCTCAGGAGAGGTTCTAAATTTGTTTTTTTTTTGTAGTTGACTTAAGATGGTCCGCAACTATAAAAAACAACTAGGAAAAGTTCCTAACTGCAACTACACAGAAGAAAACTTAAATTTGGCAATCAGAGAGGCACAGTTAGGTCGGCTTTCTAGAAGAAAAATATGTACAAAATATGGCATACCAAGAACAACCTTAAAACGGAAATTGGAGAAAACCCACCCAGGAAAATATGGTCGTCAACCAGCTTTGAATGATAATGAAGAACAACAAATAGCCCGAAGCCTCATTATTTGTGGAGAATGGGGATTTCCATTGACCATGTTAGATATAAGGTTAATTATTAAACAATTTCTTGATCGTATTGGAAGGCGAGAATCACGATTCAAGAACAATATGCCAGGAAAGGACTTCATTAAGCTTTTTCCAAAAAGACACCCTGAGCTTTCAGTGCGCTTCTCAGAAAACATCAAGCGTTGTAGGGCTGCAGTTGGTGCCGACCTTATAAACTCTTATTTTGATCAACTTGAAAATACATTACTAGGCGTTTCATCAGACAGTATTTTAAACTATGATGAAACGAATTTCTGCGACGACCCGGGAAAACAAAGAGCGATTTTGAAAAGAGGCTCTAAGCACCCAAAATATATAATAGACTCATCAAAAACAAGCATCTCTATAATGTTATGTGGATCAGCCGCTGGAGTTTTACTTCCACCGTATGTTGTATATCGAGCGGAGAACTTATATCCTACGTGGATTGAAGGTGGCCCACCTCAAACTCGATATAAAAGATCGAAGAGCGGATGGTTTGACGAAAGGACCTTTGAAGATTGGTTTCGGAGTACTGCCCTGCCATACTTGAAAAACCAACCTGCTCCTCGGGTCTTAATTGGGGACAATTTATCGAGCCATGTTTCTGAAGCTGTCATCCGAACTTGTAACGAAAATGACATCAGATTTGTGTTACTTCCGCCAAATTCTACTGGAATTTGTCAACCTCTCGATGTGGCGTATTTTGGTCCACTAAAACGGAAATGGAGAGCTGTGCTTCTAGAGTGGAAACAAAACAATAGGGGAGTAGTCCCGAAATCCGATTTTCCCAGACTTTTGAAGAAAACTTTAGAGGTCCTTCAAACCTCATCAGAAAATTTGAAAGCTGGTTTTGCTGCTTGTGGAATTTGTCCGTTAAATCGGCAGAAAGTTTTACAGCGACTGCCAAAAGAGGCTCCAGATGAACCCGGCACTTCTAATGCGATTAACCAAGAGTTAATCGAATTTCTAAAAAAAACAAGAATGCCCGAAAACCAGCAAAAAAACCAAGAGGTAAGAAAATTAAAGTACCACCAGGAAAAAGTATTTCATTTGAACAGAATGAAACATCCTCCGAGGATGAAGGCGATTACAGTGAACACAATGATTCATCTGATAATGAAATATTTGCGAGTGACGTTTCTAATGAAGACGAAATTTTAGAAGCTGAAGAATTACAAAAAGTTGGTACAAGTTCAACTTCTTGTAATTCTTCAGCTCAACAAAAAAGTTTAGATAAATTGGTGAAAGACGATTTTGTCATCGTGAAGTTTGAAATCACTTCATCAAAAAGAAATTTATATTACGTTGGACAGATAATAAATAAAATACAGAACAGATTTCAAATAAAATTTTTAAGAAAAATAATAGGGAAAGAGACTTACTTTAGTTTTCCTCAAGTCCAAGACGAGTGTATTATAGACTCTAAAGATATTGTGGAAATAATTTCTGTTAGAAACCATTGTAGAGGCAGATACACATTTAGGATGAAAAAAGACATTTCTACGTTATCTTGAAACCTTTATAATTTCAGAACTTTATATTTTCTTTTTAGAGCTTAACAGTTTGTTTTTTGTTTAAATTGGAATAAATATTTATTTTCTATCTACTACCACGTGTGATATTTCATTTTAAATATTTCTTGATTTCCAAAAATCGATCTCTAATAAATAAAAAACGTTTTTTGTGGACCACTTTCCCAATACAGTGTTGAAATATGACCATCACACGCAAATAATAGAGGTGGTCCACTTTGCCCCTTTGTGCGGGAAAAGTAAACCACCTTTTATAAAAATTATATATTTGGAACTATACATCCTAGAACTGTAATTTTTCAGAGTTAAATTACTAAGGTATGGTAGATTTTATATGCAAACTTTCAAAGCAAAACTTTTAGTGATTGAAGAAAAACTTAGGAAAAACCGAAAAATTTGGTCCACTTAGCCCCGCTCGACGGTACCGTTCACGGTTTTTGAGAAAATCGAGTTTGAAGTTTTAGACAAAATGTCGACTAAATTTCAACTTTCAAGCTCGATATTTTGGAAACCCCAAAAGTTAAGGAAACCATATACGGCCATATAGAGAATTTAATGCTCTTTCCAATGATATATGATTGTTATTAATTTGCTAAAAAATAATCGAAGATATAAACAATTATTCATGAGCGTGTTAAGATTTGCAATTGAGAAACTTCAGTTATTCTAGAATAATATTAGGATTCAATTTAAAACTGGAAACCTTTCAGAACTTTTTTGAACCTACTTAGAATATTTATTGGATCTTCAATAGGGCTCTAAAATACTTAAAAAGCACAGTCATAACAATTTAAAAATCACTGAAAAACTTCTATAATGCTCCAGAACTGTTCAAGTCAAGCTAAAACACTTTAGAACTAAAATAAGACTTTCCGGAGACATTTTGAACAATTTAAAAACCTCAGAATTCTTTTAGAACCTGTAATAGACCAGAATCAAGGTCTGTTCGAAAAAGCCTCCCAAAATAAAAGCTAAAATTTGAAAAAAAAAAATTATAACACAAATAAGGCCCTGTAACTAACTAGAAACAGGGGATTTACATTTACACTTGCCGTCGGGATACTAATCTATTACGCAGTTAGTTTTTTTGCCCATCTCACTTATTCATTTTTATTACCTTATCTGTTTACCTTTTTTTGGCGGGTTTTTGTTGGACAATGGATTTAAATTTAGTCAGATTTAGGGCGGGTATTATAAAACTACTTTGAGAGTTAACTTAAAGTTAACTTCTGAAAATACATGTAATTCAAAAAGTTAACTTCAAGTTAACTGTCAAAGCAGTTTTATAATACCCGCCATTAGTCGAGTACGGATCACCGGAAATGAAGCACCGCCAGTCGCGATTTTTTTTCACACAAATTAAAATTTTCCGATTATTGTGTCGTGTGCCCATAGTGTACCAATTGATTTCTGGATTTTGGTAAGTACCTAATACCAACAATTATTTTTTGATAATTTGAATTTATTGAATTTTGAATGAACAACCCTTGATTTTTCTAATGTCTGCGTCTGGAACAGTCCAGAACTATTTTATTAATGTTTTTTTATATAGTGATTTATTTGATTCTCTATAACTGGACAATTAGTAAATTATACAGAGTGTCCAAAAATTGGTTTTCCAGAAAATCTTTCGAACCTATTTTCATCATTATTTTTTTTTATTTGGCTTTCCAAAAGTGCGTTAATGAAGAAAGTATATATGAGCTTGTGTGAAGGATAAATGATCCAGGGATGTAGAATGTTATGAGATAGAATGCTGGGTTCTGGATATGTAGATACTGTTGGAATAGAATGCTGTATGCTTTATGTAGGTATTGTTGTAATAGAATGTTAGAGTGTCTCAAAAAAAATATTGATTTTTCCCAGTTTTCAATTGAATGGCTGTTTAAGCCACTTTACTACCACTAGCAATAACCTAACTAACCCAACACAACTAACCCATATTAACACCTTGAGGTAATTGCTAATCGGTATAGTCCACTAAACATTTTCGGCTAAAATGATACAAACATCTACACAATAATACTCTATAGCTGATTGTTATAAATATAGTATATAGCTATCCAGTTATATAGCTATATTTTTCAAAAAAGGAATTTGAAAGTTTTCAATTTTTTTGAGATACTCATGGAGATGCGCTTTTGGAAAACCAGTCATTAAAACATACATTGCATGTCGCGTCACTGATGTTTCCATTTAGGCCACGTCGGACATACAGGGTGACAATTTAACACTTAGACAAAAAATACTATATGAAGAAGATCTCATTTATTTATTTATTTATTAAGAAATTGCCATTTTATTACATATATTTACTCAAAAAGAGTATTATAATGAAAATTAGCTTTCGTTGTGGATCTTAGCCTTTATTTACATTAATGATTTTTAGTTTTTTACATGATTACAGTTCATGTAGTTGCCTTTTTGACTGAGCAACTACCATTTATGTTGGAAGGAATTTTTATTACAGAAAAAACTAATCTTAGATATAGTTACAATGGGGTTATTTACAATATTTACAGTATCGAAATGGGCCTTTATTTACAGTTATGGAGTTTTATTTACATAATACATATCATATCTGATGAATAATAAGTATATATTGTTTTGCACTGAGTAGTTTTGGCTACTCGAATAATGGATCATTCTCAAAAAGTTTTTCATCACATTTTCGAAACAATCTGAAATTAGTGTTTTGTGCATTTCAGCAAGTAAAGGGTCCCATTCACGTTGAGATCGGTATCAAATATCAGTATCTTGATACAAATCTCATTGTGTATTTGTCTCAGTAACTGTATTAGATGGTATCGCCGGCGTCGGTAACTTCGATACCGAACGCATGCAACTAAAAGTTGTTTCAACGTGTATGTTGAAGTTTAGTATGTATCGCGCTACTAAAATATAAACAGTGTTATTTCCAACATGGAAAATCATGAGTTTTGAATTTATATAAATAATACCTGTGTTGATTGAACTGAACTAATGTTTCCTGAGCTCATCTCAACGTGGAGGAACAGTTGAAACATGGTTACAAATCTCAGATACATGTTTGCCAAAGATGTATCGATACCGATCTCAACGTGAATTGAATGGAGCCCTTTGATGGAAGGATTTATTTATCTCAATATTATTATACCTAATCATCCTTGAGCTACTTCTAGTTAAGTTAAGCATAATGTTTGGTATTAGACTTTAAACATGATGTTTTCAATAACAATTCAAGTTGCGTTTCACTGATTATCCAAGGCAACAAATTAAGATTTGATTATTTCTTTTTGGTAATTGGTGTCCCCTGGGGAGGCCGTCTACCATAATAGGTTAGGATCCCATTTGTTGCACGATTATACTATACACGGTAATTGTAGCAGTGGGGCACTACCGAATACCGGCCAGAAATTGTTGAATTATAATTTGCTGTTGGGTGTCAGTTGCACAACGTGATTTCAAGTGAATTCTGCTTAATGGGGCTGAATGCTCTTATTCAACTTTGCCAGGCAAAATTGTTTTTGTGTTTTCCAAATGAAAAGTCAAGTGATCATGTTCTATATTGTAACTGAAATGAAATGGTCACGCCTTCAAAGAAGGTACCTACCTATCACACGGGGTAGTTTCTCATTTTAGAAAAATCATTAGGGGGGCAAGCCTCCAAAACAGGAGGGGGTTTATATTGGAAATAGGATGTAGGACAATAATTGAAACAAGATAATGTTTTTATATAGAATCTTTAATTCCACGCAGAAAGGTAACGTGATACACCAACTAAAGTTATAAGGAGAATAATATTACCACCAAACAAAATATGATAGGTAAACCCTATCATACCATCATTTCTACCTAATTCTATAACATCTTATTTATTGAGGTATATACAAGAGGGATATAATTTTAGAAGGTTTTTCTAGATAGACTATCTAGACCCTCCTGCATAATTTATTTATTTATTTATTTATTTATTGTCTCTCTGGAAACTCTATTTTGAAATATACGTGTTTAATAAAGAAGTACCTATTTTACAATATGCAATAGGATGTATTTTTGTTGTATCATTAATCCAACAGGTTACATATCTAAGATCTTCCTAATAGTATTTTTTGTCTAAGAAATATTCCTGATTGCTATTTTTCAAATTGTCACCCTGTATATGCTTGATGTAGTCTTAAGCGTACCAGGCCGTGTCAATCATAGCTGCCCGACGATATGTATATTTCCTTATAGAATTTTACTTGGTTTGGGCAAATTTGGCTATTTACTTTTTTTTTTAATCAAACATTGTATTATACCTATCTTTTCCAATGAGGTCAATGGTAACAATATAATCTATCATTTCAGCTACTCTTTGATAAAAATTAAGAGAAAAACACGCGTAGCTCTGTGGTTCATTTTCCTAATATACACGTGGCATGCAATGTGTTAAAGGAATTATGAGAATTTGGTCAATAAATAGGCAATTCTAGTAGGCCTAATAGTCCAAGAGCCGAGTTAATTATCTGTAGACATCTGGACACTTATTCTCAAGATTTGTTTGTGAAAATCTGAAACTCTGTATTGACATGTTGTTTATGTCTATGTGAGCATTTTCTTTACATTTATTGAGAAAAACGTAACTTTCAAATGCGGGATTATGATGCCTCAACTTGTGATTAGGTATAGGATGGTCCACTATAAATTGAGTGTTATTCAAATTCAAGTCATTTTGTTTAATAATCTTGGTTCTAATTTGTGGATTAGTAAAAGGAAAACGAAAGGAGCATTTGCCCTACTTTTGAAAGAACTACCTATTTATAGAGGATTCCAAGGAATAGGAGATTGTACTTTCGATTAACTCCTAATCAATTTGAGAGTCTGTTAGCTATGGTACCTATCACCTAGAATTCAACGTTCTGATATTCATCAATACACAAAAATAAAAATGTATTTTGATATATCCATCCATGTGTTCACTAAACAATCGCTGGCATATGGCACTAGCTCAAACCTGTTTACATTCGGCAAGTAAACAAGTTCAGTAGCGCAGATAGTAGATTTTACCGAGTTGGGGAAGGCTAGCGAGCTATCTACTTTCCTAGCCAACTCACTGGTACAAGTACTGGTATTAGAAACTAACTGTAAATATGTGGTTTACATTGAACTAGTTAACTATTTTGACATTTGGTTAACCAGATTTCAGGAAACCAAGGTCCAAAACAACCACTTTTCCAGGAACAAGAGTAAATTGATTACTTTCGGACCGCGAAACCACAACCCTGGTTATATTCGGACCACAGCCTAACTCATTTATTATACCAATGTAAACGCCGCTTTCGAACTTTTTCAGATTGCAGGTGGATTAGTAGAGATGGTATACGTGTATATAATCCATCTGCAATCCAATTTTTCCAGCTACGTTAATCACCAGGTATATACATGAACAATTTTTTCTGTCGTTGTGTTATTTTTTTCAGGTGAGCCCCCCTGTAAGCAAACAGAATCCAGAAGTCGACGGATGAGTCTTAAAGAGCCTAATAAGAACCTTCTTCTAGACGGATTTTTGATAAGTAGGTAAGTACCTACTTACTTATCCATTAATTTCCCATTTTATTAAGTTTCACTGGAAAAGTTTGAAATTTTAGTATAATATGAACTCCTAACTTTCCTCTTTTCCCCCTGGAAGTTTCACAATTTTCCCTTCAGTAGTTTTCCAGAAAAAAATTAAATTGTATAAGAGTGCATTTCATTGATATCCATAAAAATTGTGCCACTTCTATTTCTTAGGTAAGCCTCCTTCTAACGTCACCCAACAAAGTCCAGAATCTTCTGAGCCCAATCAAGTAGAATAGGCTATTAATTATTTCTGGTAAAAATCCTAATTGAGGTGTGTAAGTGCAAGGTAATAGTACATTTTTCACATATACAGTAGAACCGGATTATCCGAGTCGCAATTATCCGAGTTCTGGATTAATCGAGCCAGTCTGAAGACCCCGATTATCCGAGTCGCAATTATCCGAGTTCTGGATTAATCGAGCCAGTCTAAAGACCCAAAAATCCGGATTATCCGAGGTACGTACGTCCATACGCCGTATGAACCGAGTTTCTAGAATACATATTATACATACATATAGGCGTAGCACAAAAGTTCTGAGACCTATTTAGCCCTTAGACTGATACCCTAGAAAATACCTTCCATTCATAACTGGCCAGTCACGAATACCTACACTCTTCATATAATACATATATGTACATTCGGATTATCCGAGTTTTCAGTTATCCGAGCTGGGTACCCCCCACGTTACCTCGGATAGGGGTTCTCTCTACTGTACCTACATTAGTGCTTTAGTTTTTTGAAATGAAATAAAACACAGACATTGCTGCGTTGCCAAAATGTTTTCATTCTATTCGAAAGACCAACTGATTACAATAATATCGGTCAAATGACTCCCACGACTTTATTCACGTCATTACGTTCTCATACATTCGGGCCGGTATCTAAGGAATAACCGCAATCACATTTCTTACACGATTTGTTCTTGGATTATCCAGCGACGTAAACTCATTTTCTAATTTCTTCACGACATTACGAAATGTTTTTGTTAATTCACTGGGTGGATCATGGAGGAAGGGGACCATAAAGTACCTACACTTAATACTCGCCAAGTTGCCTTCACAGAGCTTTAGTTTTGATACTAAATTTCAATAATTTCACAACGTTGTTGTGGTGTTTTGTTATACACTAATCTAAAGAACTACCAAATTTTTTTTTTTTTCAGATGTATAGAGTGTCTTATATTTCACTTCAAACAATAATCGAGCATTTGGTTGTAAACTTCTCATTCACTCAATCAAAAAATTGAAGTTCCATTTCACCAATATCCATCAACATTTGTGGTTTGAGCGTTTCTTTTCGGTACTAGCTGCGCCGCGGGGAACCTGATGCCATAATTGTCCTGGATCTCATTTGTTGCACTAATATACTACCACGGTAGGTATGTGCGTAGCAGCCGGCAAAACATACGGGCGAGAGAGGTTTAAGTTACGGATGCTGTTGGGTGTTGGTACAATGTAATTTTGATATTAGATCAAGCCCAAAAGGGACACGGAACAGCTGGATGCTCTCTTGGATAATTCTGATTTCTGTTACAGATGAATAGACAATATCAACATCAACAATCCAGCTTTCTTGGACATAAGTTGTTTCCAGAACATGGACAGCTAAATAATTTTTTTGTTTTGTGTGTTTCAGATGAAGACAACATCATCAACAATGCAGCTTCCTGAACATATAAGTTCCAAAGTGTGCAAAACCACATAATGGAAGATAAATAACTTGATAATTAGTGGACTGTATAATTAGGTGGACTGGATGATCGACTGGATAGGGAACTAAAACACACGCGCTTTTCACTGACACTATATTTACAACAATTTACACAATATTTACACTATTTACAATTACTACTACAAGATGACAAGAAGCCAGAGCTTGCTTAGATGCCCAACAGGGCAGAGCTAGATTATAAAATTTATTAAAATGTGAAAAGGTTTCTGGATGCTTGTTAACGTGGACAAGCTCCAAGCTACACTGCTGCAATGACAAAAATGGCGCGCAATATATTGACAGACATGACAAAATAGACATGACGACAACGCTGCAGTGTTGCAAACTTTATATGTATAAAAATATTTTTCCATCAAAAAGAGATAGCATGATTGTTGGAACATGTTTCCAACATGCTGGGGGGCCTAGAGTTTCACATGAAACCAAGGTAAAATTTTCCAGCAAAAAAAAAATAAAAAAATTAAAGAGAAAGTAAGCAACCCTTTTTTTAAAAAAAGGTATGATTTCAATGATGATCCAGTAAACGAAAACTTAACTAACAATTAAAGCTAAAAACATTTCTGGAACACATAGTATGACATTATGTATGTATATACGAGTATAGCTAATTGAATATAAATATAAATCTAAATGTTTTACAAATATATGTACAGAATTTTGTGAATAATTTTCAAAAATATTATTAACAATTATTGTCATCAATCGGTAACACTGCAATCTTGGTAACCGATCTGAGATAAATACCTTTTTTGGTTTTCACTTCGACAACCCTTACTTTGCCGTCCTTTCCAGGTATTGCTTTAACTATTCTTGCCATTGGCCACTTATAAGAAGGTACATTATCCTCTTTTAAAATGACTAACAAGCCCTCCCTAAGGTTAGGCATCTCATCACGCCATTTTGGCCTATTTTGGAGTTGCGTTAGATAGTCGTGATACCACTTTTTCCAAAAATGCTGCTGCATCTGGACACACAATTTCCAAAAAAGTCGACCTTGGGGAATTTCCATCAAATCAGGGTCAGGAAAGCTTGTGATAGGCGCACCTATCAAAAAATGACCAGGGGTCAAATAGTCAAAATCTGAAGGATCTTGTGACAAGGCTACAAGTGGTCGGGAATTTAAAATTCCTTCTACTTGGACAATAAGAGTATTAAATTGTTCATAGGTAAGCTCATTGCTACCTATGACTCGCTTGATGTGAAATTTTGCCGATTTTACTCCAGCTTCCCATAAACCACCAAAAACTGGAGAATAGCTCGGTATAAAATTAAATGTAATTTTTTCCTGAAGGGAATAATTTTCAATTTTTTCTGTTTCGTTATAAAACTCTTTGATTTTATTCTCGGCTCCTTTAAACGTGGAACCATTGTCGCAGAAAATATTTGCGGGCTTCCCCCTCCGCGAAATAAAACGCTTCAGAGCAGCTAGAAAATTTTCGGTTGTCAGGTCTGAAAGCAGTTCCATATGAATTACTTTGACTGAAAAGCACACAAAAAGTGCTATGTATGCCTTGGAACTTACGGATTTTCTAATTCGAGATTGCTTAACGAGGAAGGGACCGCAAAAATCTACCCCGACATTTTGAAACACTCTGGCTGAACAGACTCTTTTTTCCGGCAAGGAACCCATTAATTGAGTGGAACATTTTGCTTTGAATTTAAAGCAAATCACACATTTGTGTAGCTCTTTTTTAATTAATCTTATTCCATTTATGAGCCAATAATTGAGGTTTAGGGAACCTAAAACTTGTCTTGGTCCAGCGTGCAACAAAGTTGAATGTTCTTGTATTATAATTAATTTGGTGATGTGACTTTCCTTGGGCAAGATCACAGGATGTTTCTGATTATATGGAATGTTTGAATTATGTAACCTTCCACCCACTCGCAATAATCCATTGCCATCTAGGAACGGCGACAAAGAGTTTAATGAGGATTTTAAAGGGGTATTGGAAAGTAAAGATTTAATGTCATTAGAAAAGTAAAAGTCTTGCTCACATTTTATGATTACTCTAAGACTGTGTTCCAGTTCTGAAAGCTTCAAACTTCCCTCAAGTTTTTCACCAGAATTTTTTCCAGAATTGTGAACAAATCTAAGTATATAGGCAAAAACTCTTTGAAGTCTTCTAAGGGATGAAAAATCTTCAAAAAATGAATTTGGCTTTGTTTTTATGACTTGTGTTAAAATTTTTTCTTCTGGCAAGGAAGCAGGAATTTCTATAGGAATCTCATTATGGCAAAAATTAATATCAGAAAGAACGTTTGGACCGTGGAACCACAGATTATTTGACTCAATTTCCTGAGGCTCGAGACCCCTGGATAGACAATCGGCAGGATTTTCTTTCGTGTTAATATATAACCATTTAAAAGTTGAAGTTAAGTTTTGAATTTTTATAATTCTGTTTGCCACATAAGGGTTTAATTTCAGAGGATCTGATTTTAACCAAGCAAGTACAATGGTCGAATCAGAATAAATAAATACTTTATCAATTTTTGATTGCAATAAGATAGACACCTTTTTTGCCAGATTTGCTAAAAGCAAAGCTCCATTAAGTTCCAATCTAGGAATGGTAAGTTTTTTATTTATAGGTACTATTCTAGACTTTGAACAGACTAAATTTACATGTACTCTGTCAGGAAAAAATGTTCTTACATAAATGACTGCTCCATATGCTATCATGGACGAATCGCAAAACCCTACAAGCTCAATGCTATTTGCGTTTGTGAAATATAAATTCCGAGGAATCTCCAAAGTTTGCATGTTAATAAAACCCTTTATAAAACTTTTCCAAATGTCCAACAAATCATCGGGCAATACTTCATCCCAACTAAGTTTGCATGTCCAAATTTTTTGCATGATTACTTTGGCTGCCACCAAAATCGGGCCTGCCAACCCCAAAGGGTCATAAAATTTGGAGATCAAACTGAGTACTTGTCTCTTTGTTAAATATTCATTGATGTCCATAACTTTAGGAGTTGACAATTTAAAATGATCAGAAATGGTATCATAAGTTAGGCCTAGTGTTTTTACGGTAAAATTATTCTTACT
The DNA here is from genome assembly GCA_917834065.1 of Ceutorhynchus assimilis. Classification (NCBI taxonomy): domain Eukaryota; kingdom Metazoa; phylum Arthropoda; class Insecta; order Coleoptera; family Curculionidae; genus Ceutorhynchus; species Ceutorhynchus assimilis. Next base: position 34,877,233 of record OU892283.1, on the reverse strand, counting down.
CATATCAACCTCATCGAAATTTTGTTTATCTTTAGGGATGCCACTCAAAATGTTTGGTTCATTGGTACACCATTTATGCAGAAAAAATGATCGTGAACCCAATAAAGAAATTAATTCGTCTCTAAGCTTTATGGTCTCTTCAATTGTGTCAGAACCCGATAAGATATCATCTACGTATGTATTATTTAAAAGAGCTTTTGCTGCGAGAGGGAATTTTTTACCTTCTGAGTGAGCCAGCTCAGCCAAACACCTCGTTGCTAAAAAAGACGAGCTTTTCAAGCCATAGGTGACCGTCTGTAATTGAATATACTGTAAGGAACCGAGATGATCTCTCCACAGAATGTTTTGCAATGGCCGGTGTTCCGGGTGAATTAAAACCATGCGGTACATTTGTTTTATGTCAGTTAAAATTACGAATTTATAAGTTCTGAAGCAAACAAGAATATCGAATAAGTCTTTCTGGACTACTGCCCCATTGTACAAGAAGTCATTTATACATTTCTTTTGTTTCGATTTCATGCTGCCATCAAAGACAACTCTGAGTTTGGTGGTTTTTTTGTCTTCCCTTATAACGGGGTGATGCGCCATGAAATAAATCGAACCATTAGTTAACTCCTCTACAGGGTAATTGACAATTTTGGCATGATTTAAATTCAAATAATCATCCATGAAACTCTTATATTGTGAGAAAAGATCAGGATTAACTCTAAATCTTTTTTCCAGGTTTTCAAAGCGCTTTATAGCCACTGAAAATGAATCCCCCAAATTTATGTCAGTTTGTTTTAGTGGCAATTTCACCTGATATTGGTTATTTATTATTTCAAGAGAATTTTGAAAACAAGACTCGCAAGCTTCTTGCTCGCTGGGATATTCTGGAAATATCTCAGGGACTTTCTCAGTTTCCCAAAATTGAGACATGGTTTTTTCAAGATCTGAATAGGTCGCGTGAAACGCAAAAAAATTGCATGTGACATTTGCACAAGCAGAAATTGCACCGCTTACAATATAACCGAATAGGGTGTTTTGAAAATATATATTGTTGCATTTAAGCTTCTCCGAGAGAAAAATTTCAAACGCCACATTTGCACCCAATAAAAAATCAATCGGTCCCGAGCGGTAAAAACTGTCATCAGACAAATGAATATTCCGAGGCGTTTCAAACTCTGAAATATCAAAACTTACATTAGGCAAATTGCTTGTAATAGTGTCAACAAGCGCACACTTTATGTTTTTTGAATAATCAAAAACCAAAGATTCAATATTTAAATTTATTGATTTATTAATTTTAGTTTTAGTCTCCGATATGCCAGTGATATTCAAAGAACTATTAAAGGCTTTTAATCCTAGCTTTGTTACTAAACAAATCTGAGAGCCGGTGTCAACCAGACCTCGGGCGTAAATATATTTGCCTTTATTAGATTTAATTTTTACTTTTAAGGTAGGTAAAAGTACAGATTCTTGCTGTGAGGCATTGGAATAGATGACTCTGCGTTCAGTAGGAAAATTATTATTTTCACATTGCTTGTCCAAATGCAGCAGGGTATTGTGTTCCTTTTGACACATACCACACCGAAACAACATTTTACACTTTCCAGAATGAATATTCAAACATAATTTACAAAAATTCTGTCTGTCGACAAAAGATATACGATCCTTTACTAGTACGGATTTGAACTTTTTACAATTATACAGTTTATGTCCAGATATTGAACAAAAGGGACATTTTACATTGGTTTGTTTTGTTAATAAACCGTAAACCTTTTCTTTAGTTTTATGCTCTGGGGTACTACTAGTTGCCTCTAAGGCTGTAGCTCTATTTTCTAAATAGGCCAAGAATTCATCCAAAGTCGGCAATTTGGAACTATCACGATCTATTTGATAGGCTCTGTTGGTAAATTGGTCAACTTTTCTACTTAAAATACAAATCATCACCATGTCCCAGTTGTCAACAGGCTGGGCTAGGTTTTTGAGAGCTCCAATTTGCTGCTTGATGCGACTTACAAAATCTCTAAGTGCATGAGCTGTACCTTTTTGTATGGCAGGAATATCCAAAATAGAAAAAATATGTGAATTTATGATCATAGTTTCATTATTAAATCTGTTATTTAAAATATCTATGGCACCTTGATATGAAGAATTTATTAGTGGCAGATTATCAATTAGGCTTAAAGCCTCACCCTTCAAATAATTTCTCAAATAAAAGAGCTTTTCAACATCTTTTAACTGTTGATTTTTATCGATGACAGCATTAAATATATCGATAAAAGATTTGAAATTGGTTAAATTTTTTCCATCAAAGGTAGGTATCTCGATTGGGGGCAATTTAGCAGCAGAAATAAAATTATTACTTTGAGTAGGTGGAATTGAAACCGATTGAGCAATATTAGTTGCTAAATTACTAGTATTAGCTGGTCCTGGTAAATTAGATTTAGGTAAACAATTTTTAATACTTACAATGACATCATAAAAAAGAGTTTCTACATCATCAATTGAATCATCATAGTTACCATCAAGGCACAGAATTTCAACTTGAATGTCTTTAAGCTTTTGAAAACTGTCCTGCAATATTTCCTTCCGAACTAAAAATTGGTCGGTTTTATACTCACTGTCAGGATCAGATTTGTGATCGGAAATATAACGACTTATTCTAACCATGGAGTCGATTGCTTGCTTTTTCTTTGACAATAATTTATCAATTTGCTTTTTGGTAGCCATATTTACAAAGTTTACAATCAAAAAAATAAGAAAATATCAAAAGAAATCTATAAACAAAATTTAAAATTACCTAATAAATTAGATTTTTTTTTTTTTTTTAAAAACTACTTAACAAAACGAAAAACGGATAATTGTTCATCCTTTAAATAAATAATGAAAAAATAGCAATAATTAATGCGAAAAATTCAGTTTTTCAAAAATAATGCAAATTCACTCAAATTCACTGCAAAAATCCAAAATACACAAACAACAAACAACAAAACGTAAACAAATGTTTGACATTTAATTTGAGGTTAAGCTGTCGGGGTGGTGAACTCTCACTTTCATGTTCGTTGCTCCGGGGCTGTACTTCATTGCACCAAGCAAGGATACTGCACCCGGGGTGACTTGGGTTGAACCAGACGAGAAAAAGAAGCACCCTTTTGAATTTGACAAGTGAAGTTTGTTTGCTCCGCCCCACTCTACTTACGCACTTCCGATTCCGGCGGAAACCTTCGCTGGTGGCACGTGGAACCCAACGTTGTTTGAGACACGTGCAGACTGCACAGTGGATGATTGATTTTTTGCATCACATGGCGCCAAAAATCACGATGGAACAATCAATAACCACTAAAAAGGCACTTTTTGAGGGTTTTTAAAGCACTTTTAGGTTCCGAACTATCCAGTATCCGGCTCGAACTGGCCAAAATTATGTGCAAAACCACATAATGGAAGATAAATAACTTGATAATTAGTGGACTGTATAATTAGGTGGACTGGATGATCGACTGGATAGGGAACTAAAACACACGCGCTTTTCACTGACACTATATTTACAACAATTTACACAATATTTACACTATTTACAATTACTACTACAAGATGACAAGAAGCCAGAGCTTGCTTAGATGCCCAACAGGGCAGAGCTAGATTATAAAATTTATTAAAATGTGAAAAGGTTTCTGGATGCTTGTTAACGTGGACAAGCTCCAAGCTACACTGCTGCAATGACAAAAATGGCGCGCAATATATTGACAGACATGACAAAATAGACATGACGACAACGCTGCAGTGTTGCAAACTTTATATGTATAAAAATATTTTTCCATCAAAAAGAGATAGCATGATTGTTGGAACATGTTTCCAACACAAAGGTCTTTTCAGAACATTAAATACCTACATTAAAAACAAAAAGATTCCCTTTCCCTGTTCTTAAACTGTGTTGTTTTGATTTTCATGCTTTTCTGAAAATGATATGAGGATTTTATGCTTTCCGGGGTAGGATGCCTTGAACACCGTTGGATAATCTAGGATAGGATGCTTTAGAATATTTCATTTCTTTCAGTTTGTTGGATATTGGAAGCTGTTTAAATAGGAAATTTCTAACATAAAACATTTAAATTTTCACTAACATAGAGTTGTTTTTTCCAGGCATCCCTTTTTCAAATTGAACCATAAGTGAGCTGGTTTTGGCCGTGAATATGATACAAATGACCACCTTCGACGCTTCTAAATCCAGTTTGTCCTTTTTCAGTTGGAAATGGTTTTGGCTCTGGACAAATGAATCAATGGAGGCTTTATGGATCAGTTTGGGTGGTTAATAATAATAATACATTTTTGTCTTTTTCAGACATAATGATAATACATTCATCTAACATTCCAGGTTTCATGTCCATTTTGTCTTAACATCCTTTCCAGTTAGGTCATTTATTGCTTTGGACATTGGACAGCCTTTCTTGCAAACTGGTTGTCCATCTGGACATGGGACAAATGACTGGGAATGGTGGACATTGGGACAAATGACTGGCAACCACAACTGACTGGCAATGATGGACCATGGCCGCAGATCTAAACTTTTATTAATGTTCTCTTCCAGGTGAAATTACATATATGACAATTGCCAAAAAACAGTTCATGATTCGACTGAATCTTCAAGGCAGGGAAGCCCCAGGGGAGCCTAATGTAGAGCAGCTTCGCATAGGCACTATGGTGCAATATGTAAGCGGTTTTTATAATCGAGAAGATGTCCTTTTTGTCATGAAATTATCTAAGTATTCAGTTTATGTTATTATATTTAGGTTGTTGGCAAATAAATGCTTTTGAATTTGAATTTGAATTTAATGCCATAGTTGTCCTGGACCTCATTTGTTGCACTAATATACACCGTAATTATGGTAAGTGTTGCCTTCCTAGCTGGCGAGTGAAGGTTGAATTAATGGATAGTTAGCGGTTTTGGCTGTACAAGTGTAATTTCAAAGTGCATTAGGCCTAACGGGGAAAGCACTTGAAAAAAAAAACGCACCGACAGCTCGTACGTCTAGGGTGGTGTGGAAATTGGGCTTGAAGTTACAGTTGGCAATCTTAATAAGGTAAGTTATTGAAAATAAAACGTTTCCTAACAAGTAACTTAAATTGTTGACTTGTTGTTACAGGGCCGCACTAATAACCAAAAGTTGAATCCTAAATCTGCAAGATTTCTGAGGAAAGAAGCTGAAAGACACTGGAATCCTAATTATGTGTAATTATGGTAAGAACTTCAAAGAAACCAGGGTAAGATTTTAATGTTTGTTGTCTAGTTTTTTTTATTTTGAACACTGGAATCAAGAGCCAGACCAATTTCCAAATTCAAAATGAGAAAAATTGCTTTTCAATGTTTTAAGTTTGAGTTCATTTTTCGAGAAAAAATTATCTTAGAACAACTTCCAGCTTTGATCCAGAGACAAAATGCAAGTTGAGAAAATTTGTTTTCATAATTTATAGAGCTTTTTGAGTAATTAAAGGGACTTTTACACGAGTTTCCAGACTTCAAAATTGGACATTTGAAATTCACCACCTTATTTTATTTCATTTTTTGTCTATTACAGGGGTTTTTATTTATAAAGTTTGAGCCTAATTACATTTGAATAGACAGCTTTGCTGTTGCATAATTATTGAAGCTGGATTGAAATTATTCATCTGTAGAGAATTTGATTGGCTTCAATTGAAGCCCAATTACGTTAGGATCGGATTGAAGTTAACAAAGTTGTGGAACAAAAAAAATCATAATCAAAAGAATTTGAAGCTTTGCAGCTGCAAAACTATTGAAGTTGCAATGAAATCATTCACACGAAATTTGCAGAAAATATAATTGGCTTTAATTGAAGTCAATAAAAGAGAGGGTCCATTTTGAGGGGTCTTATCTAGTATCCATCATAGTCAAAGAAAAAAAAAACGATTTTCAGAGGCGTCCTTCAGGGGCACATAACTTCGTAGGGGGGGGGGGGGGGGGGGTGTGAGATTTTTTTTTAATAGGAAGTTGTCATGTTATTTTTTTGTATTCTATCACATAAACATAGGATTAAGCTTATTTGTTCTCTACATTTTATTTTGGGAAATCGAAAAGTGCCTATTTCTAGGTTCGGTAACCTATTGTTTGCGAGGCTCATTAAGGGCCGGTTCGACAATTCAGGTATATACCTAGTATAGGCTATACCTAGAATAAAAATTCATTATTGGGTTCGACAATTGCCGTATAACGATATTCGGAGAATAAATTAGGGTATAAGTTATCCGGCCGTCCTCGACCGTATATACTCGGAATAAAGTTATACTGTCTTTCTATTGGTCGGGGTTGGGTTTGATTATCTGTGCTGATTGATAATCAGCTGTTAGGGGTCGGTTTTTCCGTTTGTCAACGTGCATAATAACCTTAAAACTATTTTAAATTTTAAAATTGGTAATCGTTCTTTACTTTTTGTGTTCTGTTTTGTGGAAAAAAGAATAGAATGGATCTTTTTCAAGTAAATATTTTTAATCAGACGACGAGGAGCTTGATGAAGAACTTGTATTAATCCGAAGACCAAGAAATTTCAAAGCAAGCCATCATGATTTTTTTTCTGAGAAAATCCAAAAAACCTGGTTTATGTAAATTAATTATTCTATACCTGAGCTTGAAAGGGTGTACTTGGGTTTACAATTGAATACCTAAAATGACCATAATACGAATACAAATTATACAAAATTCCAAAATATAAGTGATGCCTTTCCATAGTGCAAACACGACGCAAACATAAATAAATTAATATAAACAAGAACAAAAAAGGTAGGTTCAGTTCACAACTCATTTCTTAAACCCTTGCTATTTTACCGGCATCTGTCATTAAAATGGTTGCCTCGAGTAACTAACTTCACGTTTCTCGGATAATCTCGGAATAACTATACGGCTCTTGTAAAATCATTGTCGAACCGGCGGTCAGATATACTCGGGATAAATCAAGGTGTAAGATATTCGGGGTATTACAATACTGAGTTTTATACTGCCATTGTCGAACCGGCCCTAAGGCGCGAGGCCACTGCTCAAACCTTTAGATTATTTTTATGGGGTTTTCTCAAAAAAAAAAAAAAATTAAAACCAACAAATTATTTATTTTGATTATTGTTATCCAAAGTTCTGTCAAGTTCATCTTGCTTTTTGTCGTCTGGTTCATCTACCCTATCTTCAGGTTTTAACACAAACATATACACAGTGAATAATCCTTTAGGAAAATTCGTTTGTTTAGATAATCGGTATATGTGTAAGCCAGCTTTACTGAATAATTCCTTCAATAGACCCATAGGTCTGGTAACTGACGAATCTTTCTCGTCGACTACTATCTCCTCAGTGAAAGTTACATTTTCTTTGGCTATAATAACGCCATTTGGTTTAAGGCCTGTCCTAAAAACTTGCAGCATAAAATATCGCAGATAATAATACAATCAAGCTACTTGCTACTTACTGGCAATTTATAAAAAACTTAACAAAATCATCATCAGTCAAATGTCCTAACACCCATTGGGCCCATATCACGTCATACTGACAGGGTTCAGGTATAAAGTCTTGCAAGCCAATGGGAAACATTTTCCCAATTTTCTTGTCCAGCAAATTCGTACCTAAATAATTCCTAGCCTTTTCGAGAAATATCGGATTCTGTTCGACCATGTCAACTTTATCAAACAAATCGGTTAATAAGAATTTTGTTACTCTGCCAATACCAGCTCCGCAGTCCAGAGCGTATTCTCTACCGGGCGGAAATTTAGACTTGAATAATTGCTTTAGCAGTTGCTTGGAGCCTTGGATGTCTGTGCTTGATATACTACCGAAACCTCCCAGCATCCCGTTGACTGTCGCTGGGATATCGGACCAATATTTAGCTGCATCTTGGTAGAATGATTCAACGTCTGAGGTGATTTGGCTCATTTTTATGGGATTTTATGAATATTTGGTATGACTAGCTTCGGAAATTCACCTATATGGTATAAAGAAAATCAGTTATATTATAGAAATATGAAATATTATTGGTTGAAAATGTTTTATGTGTTATTTTGGATTGTTTACAAAAAAAATTAGGTTATGTTCTGATAACAAGGCGCTTTCATTTCCTTGCGTTCGGTATTTTGGTCAAAGAGCAGAGCGGAGCCGTAATCACGTGACCAGCGAGCACACAGAGTAAACGCTGTATCAGAGGGCTCCAAATTATTATAATCGAACGTGAATGAGCCTGCACCGAGTACACTTTTTAAATAAACGAACGGTAAATTTATGCTCGGAGAATTCAGATCAAAATACCGAACGCACGGTTTGTGAGCTAACCTCAATAGTTGTATTCCTTTCAAGAGCTTGAAACACTCGAGCTACTCGCTTCGGTGCTTAGTCGCCCCCGATTTGCAGGGAACATATGCGTGGTGCAACAAACACTTTTCGAAAGGAATAAGCGCGTGAAGCCCCGGAGCTGTTCCGGAGCTCCTCCTAGGTGTGAAAGGAATACAACTAATGGCTAACAGCACAGCCTCTAACAGCAATGATAAAGCGCTTTCGACTTTTGCCTCAAAACTACACCCAATTGATAAAAAAAAAGCGATCCGGAACTGATTCACATGTTCGGAGCGTGGCTCTCGACGAGATTCACGTGTTCGACTTGAGCAATAGAACGCTCTAAAATGTCGCACAGAGCGCTCTTTCTTGCACCGTCAAATTCGGCGGTATGTCACGTTACGAGCTGGCGCGGGCAGGTAAAGTGAGTTCTTCAATTTTACGTGTCTTTTAATGGATCTCGAACACACACGGTACGGTATAGCCTACACGGTACGCTGTCGTCACATAACACGCGTGTCTCCGCTTGTCGTTGATTTGTGGAAATACACACTTTCCTCACATGCGTGCTGGGTATGCAAGCAGTTTTGTGGAAAATTGTCTATGTTTGTGTGGTTAGTGCTTGTGGTTTGAAAAACGAAAATGGGGTTTGTAATTCTTGAACAAGACGATGAAATTGGTCTAATGGTTCTCTTTTTTCGTTAAACTCATCTACCCATAATGTCCTATGACTTGCTTTATTTTCTAATATTTGTAAACATACTGCCGCCTCTTCTAGTTCTTCTTCCTAATCGCCAATCGGAAGAATTGGTACTGCTGACACATTCCATTTTTTAACATTACATATACGAATATTAATTACTTCTGGAACTAAAATAAAATTATTGAAAAAAACCTAGTGTCAGGACAGGGTATGAAGCATGTTTTAAAGTAAGCAAATAGCGCATTTCTAAGCTCAAATTTCTATTACACGTCACGGTACGTGCCAGCTCGTAACGTGACGTACCGTGTTGAAGGTGTGTTCCCGGCTTAATCGCTCTCGGAACCCTCCCGCAATGATCTGTGACGTCACCGTCTACACAGGGAGCGCTCTGGGAGCAGTAAAGCCAAAAATGTTATTACGTTCTCCAAAAATATCAATCGCACGTGACGTCAGTCGCAGTCCTTATTCGGACTATTTTCATTATGACGGTGCATTTTGACCTGAAATAGTAGTGTTTAGTGTTATTTCATATTCGTATAATGATAATCCATAAAAAAACTCTGCAAGTTTCCTATCTTTTCCATGCATTTACAGTAAACGCGTCAATACAGGTCTGCAGTGACATCCCATCCAGCGCGAGTTTTGGCATTGCATTAGTTGTATTCCTTTCACACCTAGGAGGAGCTCCGGGGGTTACGCGCTTATTCCTTTCGAACAGTGTTTGTTGCACCACGCATCTATTCCTTTTAAATCGGGGGGCGACTAACACCGGAACGAGTAGCTCGAGTGTTTTAAACTCTTGAAAGGAATACAACTATTGGCGGACAGATTTACCGATTCGGCAATTCTTTAGAGCTTACGACTCTTGGTTCAGTGTATGTATGTAAGTAGGGCACGGCAAAGAGTAATTGCGGTCTGCGGAGCACTCTTGAGTGATTCTGAGGTGCTTTCTTTTCAGAGCTTTGAAACCCCAGGCTTCCGACCTTAGATCGTTGACACATTTCAAAATCGTGATCCAGCGCCCGAAGCCCGTTAAAAGAAAGCAGCTCTGGAGTAGCTCAAGGGTACGTGATTTTCATCCACTAGGCGTGTTCGGTTAATGTGGAGGATTAAACCGAACTCGCCTAATGTTGTCAACCCCCAAACTACACCACCAAACGAAAAAAAAAAATTGACAACTGTCAGTCTCAGCTGGTTTGGCTGCCAGTGTCAGTGCAGTTCAGTGTCATAAATCTTTAGAGGACGATTTCATAATCAATTAAATTGGTGATATTTGATTAACTATCTATTTGAGTATCTATTTTTTGACTGGACCGAATAATTTAACAACATTTCCTGATTCTGTGATTCCCAAATTATAATTTAGAATGGCTACTTTACTGAGGACCGTCGCTATTACTGAAAATGTGATAAAATCCACCCCAAAGGTACAAAATTAAACTAGAACCAATATCACCAAAAACCCCGAAAATAAAATAATTCAAATAACCTTGACCGATGTGCCAGAACCCTAGATCCTAGATTAAAAACATTACATAAAAGTCTATAAATAAATACGTTTTTTAGATTTTAGGATCTGTGGCTAATAGTAGATGGAATCCGCAGCACCAACAGAAAAGGAACCTGAACGTACACGAGCACATAAGTTATACTTTACTGAAGGATGCAGGAATCGACGTGCCCAACTTTGGCGTCGCCAAAACCAAGGCGGAAGCCAAGAAGATTGCGCAAACATTGAACACCAAAGATTTGGTGCTCAAAGCTCAAGTTCTTGCTGGCGGACGAGGAAAAGGGTCTTTTAAAAATGGACTTAAGGGCGGTGTCAGGATGGTTTACTCGTGAGTTGTTTAGTGTATATTTTTATACATTATATGAAGCTATTTTTAATATCTAATAAATAGTAACACAAAGGGTCAAAGGCTAAGTGTATTCATAAACATTAGAATTGGTTCAATAACTTCAGGAATTAGTAAAATTAAGGCATTTAATCTCTTGTAATCTATTTGATTTTTGTTGTAATTGAGTATAATTTATGCATAACTAATTACAAAGAATCTCATAATCAAGGATAATCTCCTTATAATCTTGATTAATTTCATGTAACCAAAACACAATTACAATAAAACAACACCTACTAAGAATCAACTGGGCTGGTATTCTCGTTTTTGAAAACACTCACCGCTTTTTAGCCGCTCGGCACTTTCAATGTAAATTTACATTAGAAGTGCCAAGCGACTTAAAAGCGGTGAGCGTTTTTGAAAACGAGAATACCAGTACTGAAAATATCTTGAATTCCATATCCAATTTGAGTTCCCTCAAGTTGTTTGATCAGTATTTTAGCCATTTTCAGAATTCATTTCTAAATTAAAGTTGTTGAAAAATAAAAGGTGTTGCCAACAGCATTCAGGTATACAGGCAATAGTTTATCGATTGTGGTTTCGTCAGTAATAAAAATCAGAGAATCTTATAGTTATTAGTTGGAATGGATCGGGACAGAGATCAGAGATCATACTTCTGTGGCAGCGATTTTTATAGTCCAACAAAAATGAACACATTAGTCAGTTTAAATTTAATTCAATTTTAATTAATGCAGGAGACACCTTATTGATGCATTATATGTTATGCTAAATGAACAAAATAGAGAATGGCAAGGGCAAGATTTTCATAAACCATCCTAGTAGATTTTTTAATTGTTATCAATTATGCTTGAAATTATTTTCGATGGTTTCAGACCTGATGAAGCTGAAGATATCTCCGGACAAATGCTCAACCAATACCTGGTAACGAAACAAACCGGCGAAAAAGGCAGAATTTGTAACGCTGTAATGGTAGCCGAACGTAAATTCCCCAGGAAGGAGTTCTACTTTGCTGTTATGATGGAGAGGGCATTCGCAGTAAGTATCTAATAATGAATGGAATTAATGTTATCTAGAAATCATAATAATATTGAGGAATGTAATAAGCTACTTTAGGTATCTTTGAAACCCTGTTAGTACCTACTTATCTATCATAAAAACATACTTAATTAGTTTTATGTGTGATTATGCTGTACTCTTGTTTGCTCAAGATTAAAATATTATGTATATATATATATATATATATATATATATATATATATATATATATATATATATATATATATATATATATATATATATATATATATATATGTAATTTATTCATGCATATGACAAGTTACTCTGAAAAAATATGAACTGTGATTTAATGCAAGAGATGCAGGAATCCACCTCAAGACCATTATGAGCCATAGAAATAGTTTTCCAGAAAGCCTTCTGTTTTATAGTGCAATACATCAAATACATGTACTTAGACAATTTGGCAATAGCCTCATCAGTTTCTACTGCCTGCTAAAGGACAAAATAATAATAATAATAATTTAAATGTGATATGAAAGTCTCAAATGCTATATAAATTTAGTGAAGCTGTAATTCTTGTGTAATGTATATAGATATGTACTTCTTCTTCTATAAAATTCTGGAAAAAAAACTTGAAACTATAAGGTTTCACGGAGCCTTTTTAAAAGGGGTCATTGACAAATGTTCAGGAAGAAAACAGAAAGTACAAATGGAAAACTCAGTCTCATCAGAGGTCAACATCACTCCCTTTTGTTTTGCAGGGTGGGCATCAGCCCCCTCAGAGGATGGAGTTTTCAGTATTTCCTTGAACTATGTTAAAAATGTGTTTAAACACTGTAAATTTCTCAATTTTACAAGGATATTGACAATTTCTTCTACTAGTGTGAAGATAATCATTTGGTACTTATTGATAAGTAGGTAGTGCAAAGTCATGTCTTTCCTTGCATCTTTCCATAGATCTAAGAATCCACATAGCATTCTTGGATTTCGCATTTGTGTTATTTGAATGTCATTCACGAAGTCTAGTTTCAGCTTCTTTTTTGAGCTTTTCCACATCATTCTTAGTGTTACATTTTATCATGATTCCTCCATTTTTTGTCGATCTTGTATTCTTAATTCCAATCTTTAATGTAGGTGGGTTAATATTTCGTTGCAGATCATTTTTTGTTATGTTAGCTCTTTGAGATTTTTTGGGTAGAATTAATAGATTTGGTATATTGTTCATAGGCGTCTCTCGTCTCTCTAGTTGAAGAAATAGGATCATGTTGAAGATTGACTGGTACGATTTCCTTATTATTCTTTTCTTCCAGTTGAGCCACTTTATCTTTTAGCATCATTATTATTTCCTCTTTACTAGTGATAATAGACATTTTGTCCTCAATTGTGTTGTTTAGTAAAGCGAAAGTATCAAACTTTAGACATTTTCTGCATAGCATAGGAATCGCATAACTCTTCCTTCCTTCAGTTCCAGCACCTTTATTTCAGATGATGTAAGGTCACCACACTCAATGCAATTTCTTTCGTGGCATCCATCACATAAAAATATCTTTAAACCTGTACTTTTTTTCCTTTCACACACGTCACATTCCATTTTCCAAATCCAAAACTGGCAAATAACAGTTTTTCAGGAATATTCAGTAGCAAATTTTAGCTATCCGTATCCTTTAAACTTGGAATTTCATTATTGACATCCAACGAACAGTTGTACTGTTTATTGAAAGAAACAAGTAGGATAACAAAGAATGGAATGTCTATTGTACTATGATTGTGCTATTGTCCATCTATTGATTAAAAACCACTGCCAAATCAATAATTACTTCACCAAAATGATCACAGAATTGGGCTCCAGGGCACACACTATTATACAAATCTCACAATTTTCCGATGAGAAAAACCAGCACAAATTTACATTAGGAAAGAGCACTAAATAAAACAGGTTGTTGTTATCCCCGACATAGTAAGAATGAATGAATGGAATGGAACTTGTTAGGGTTTATGTCATTAGGGATCTTTGCCTTTTTCCAGTTTGTTTTGTGTCATGAAAAAACCTAAATAATAGATCCTGAAAGTTTCAAATTGCTGGGATGACTAGAAAGTATTTTTCAGGACCCTTCAAAGGCGATTTTACAGGATCTTCACGATTTTATCAGGAATTTATGAGTAAGAACATTCACAACTTTAGTTGTGAATTTCATATCAACTTCCAATTTGTTTTGTATCGTGAAAAAACTCTATTAAAGAAATCCTGGGAGTTTCAAATTGCTGGGATGGCTCGAAGTATTTTTCAGGAAGCTTCAAAGGCGGTTCTACCGGAATTTTATGATTTTCTCGGGAATCAATGAGTAAAAAAATTCGCAACTTTAGGTGTGAGTTTCATATAAACTTCCAATTTGTTGAATTGTATATTTTTGATTCAAATGATGTTCTATTTAGTTAGATAATAATTACAATATGATTGATCAGTTATACACATACCTAATAAAGGGTTTCCCGCATTAAAGATCTTGTTGTGCTATTTGATTTCAAAATGATATTCAATCTACACATTGACAAACTGATTAATGAGTGTAACAGAAAGTTGGGCTTTATTAAGAGACAATGTGCTGATTTTCAGATTTTCATAACTCTGAGACCATGAAAACACTTCATTATTCATATGTTTTTAGTACTACAATTTGCCTCAGTCATATGGAATCCTTAATATAAAAATAAAATCGATAGATTGGAGAAAATACAAAATAATTTTTTGAGATTCCTATCTATAAAACCAATTTTCATAGAGTGGATCCTGATTACTCATTGGTTCGATCCCACTTTAGAATTTTAGAACTGGAGAGAAGACGAACTTTAGCAGATATCTTGACGTTATTTAAAATTGTTAATAATCTCTTTAGTTCTCCGGCAATTCTTTCAAGAATCAAATTTAATGTACCCGCTCGTAAACTCAGAAACCCATATTTATTTTATGTTCCATATTGTAGAACAAATTACAGTCAGAATGCACCTTTGACGAGAATGGTTAAGGAGCGGTATTATAAAACACTGAACCGATGGTTGAGTTTCAACCTTCGGTTGAATCCTATCAATTTACATGAAGTTGAGTGTTTTATAATACCAGCCATAAGTCTGCTAACTTACATTGTACTAACTGTAACCTAGATTTATTCTCAACAAGTTTAATATCTTTTGAAAGGAATCTCAAGTTGAAGCTTTTGGGGTGGTAGTTCAATCAATCAATCAATTTATGCTTTATTGTTTGTGATGTTTTGATGCAGGGTACCTCTTTTTGTTCTATTATATACTATACTGTATTTTTAGTTTTAGCTAGATATTACTTTTAGATTTGTTAATTACCTATTGATATATTTTTATTATATTCTTGTAGAATGTAATATCAGGTTACTATTTTTGGACTTGTTCCATTTGTGTCCTAAAGACTGTAATAAATAAATAAATGAAGATTGCTACTACTAAGACTAAGAATTTTTGTCCTTTAAAATGGCCAGTACATAAATAAAATTTAATTCAATCCAATTCTCCAGGGTCCAGTCATCATCGCTTCATCTCAAGGCGGTGTCAATATTGAAGAGGTAGCAGCTGAAAACCCAACTGCCATCCTCTACGAACCAGTAGACGTAATGAAAGGCTTGACCAAAGAACAAGCGGAAAAAGTTGCGGTCAAAGTAGGACTGGAATCGCAAAAGGAGAAAACGGCTCAGATGCTTTTGAAAATGTACGAGTTGTTTGTCAAGAAAGACGCGCTTTTAATTGAAATTAATCCTTATGCCGAGGATGCTGGAGAAAAATGTAAGTGAATTGTTGATACTCAAATACTAATTTAAAAATAACCCAATAAATTAAATCATAATTTCTGGTAAGATTTACAAATGCTGGAGTTTATACTTTTTCTAGATTTTTCACTTGATGCTAAATTCCGATTCGACGACAACGCTCAATTCAGACAAAAGGAACTTTTCGCTCTAAGAGATTGGACACAGGAAGATGAGAAGGAAGTAGCTGCTTCCAAAGTAAGAAAATTTTATTTTTATTTTTCCTTGTTTTCATGGTTTTTTTCTTCAGTTTGATCTAAACTACATTGCTTTGGACGGTAATATTGGGTGCATGGTAAACGGCGCCGGTTTGGCCATGGCCACCATGGACATAATTTCTTTACACGGAGGATCGCCAGCTAACTTTTTAGATGTTGGAGGTGGTGCCACAGCGCAGGCTGTTAAGGAGGCTTTCAAAATTATAACTGCCGATCCCAAGGTAAGAAATTCATTGGCTTTTTTCCATTAATAATGTCACTTCAACTCGTGAGAAATATTTAAAACAAATCGTTATTTTTTTCTGCATAATTACTCTATTTTCTTTAACCCAAAGCAAGAACATTGAAGATCCTTTTAATGGTCTTTGATCTAGAGCTGTGAGAAATGTAAGAATATCTATGAGTGCTTTGCCACGATACATAGTATTATCAAAGATCTCTCTGAACTAACCAAAAATATCGTTTCTTACATGCAGAAATTTAGGAGCTGGATTTGAAAATTGTCAATAAAATAATTGATGAGACTGTGAAACGAATCAAAGAAGCACTTCTTATCAAGAAACCAGAAAGCGCTTGTTCCATTCAATCAAATATCTGCTGTGCTAAAATTTCCTATCTTTAGGTCCACGCAATTCTGGTCAACATTTTCGGTGGAATCATGAGGTGCGACGTGATCGCCGAAGGCATCATCGCTGCCGCTAAAGAACTCAGTCTCAAAATGCCAATAGTTTGTCGGCTACAAGGCACCAATGTTGACGACGCGAAAGTTTTGATCGCCAGTTCGGGATTGAAGATTTTGCCGGTAGACAACCTGGACGAAGCAGCCAGGTTAGCGGTTAAATTGTCGAATATCGTCAGTTTGGCGCGCGACGCCAAGTTAGACATCAATTTCGAAATGCCCTTGTAAACCAAACGCCAAAGGAATAGTATATTTAATGCCTATTTATTTGCGAGTATTTCTAATATAAATTCAAGCCCCAATTTTTTCTGGGAGGCTGCCAATGGTATTATAATAATGTAATTTCACCAAACACTAATTAATAATTGTATTTTAGGGCTTTTTATTCACAAAATCAATTTAATTATTTGGCGTAAGGTAAGGTATTTTGTGA
This sequence comes from Ceutorhynchus assimilis, assembly GCA_917834065.1. Lineage (NCBI taxonomy): Eukaryota > Metazoa > Arthropoda > Insecta > Coleoptera > Curculionidae > Ceutorhynchus > Ceutorhynchus assimilis. Next base: position 34,860,192 of record OU892283.1, on the reverse strand, counting down.
TCGGTATGAAAGTAGCTTCACTAATCGCAAATTGCAGGTTTCCAATCTCCTAAATTGTTAAGTAGACAATTATTATTGAACAAAGTACTTTTTCTGTCTAAAATAGCGAATTTTTTTTTAACGGGATCTAAATTTATAGTTGTAAATGTTATTATTATTGTATATTGTATAAATTTTTGTCAAACAATTATTCTTTATTTTTTAACATTACATTACATTTTTAATTAGGAGCCAATAATATTTAAAACTCATGTATTTGACTCCTGTATATACATACATTTGTTATTTATAAATAAATATTTATTTGTTGCTGTCTATTAGTTATAGTAGGTATGTTTTTATTATTTAATCTTGATAACAAAACTTCAAATGAAACCCCATATCAGTCAATAATATATTTAATTTACATTAATAAAATTTACAAATGGCACACATTCTAACACAAAAATAAATAAATCACAAACAATGTATTCTACTAAGGAAAAAACCAGAACCGGTAATCAAAAAACTTCAGCTAAGATATAAAAAAGTCCAATATATGATCAGTTCTCTGTTTCCAATTACCCACATTGACTATACACGGTAAAGCTAAGTAAACTTAAAATCTAGAAAAGAGAGCAATTGAATACCCGTAGGAAGACACTGGATTTGATCGTGAATAACTTGAAAATGGTGAAATAGATCAACTCCTACATGATTACCAAATTCTGTAAACAAAATATCTAAGTGAAAATAATCACAATTCGTCGTCAAACTGATGAATATTGTGCAAATGATCACCATAATCAGTAGCCTCGCTACCGACAAAAGTTTCATGGTGATCAAGGACTTCGTCAAAACTTAAAAGATCATCATGATCATCGTCACTGTGCGCAAATAAGTGTAGAACTTCTTCGTCTGCAATGTCCCTAAAATGTTTAATTATTATAAAAACCGCTATGACTTAAACCATTTACTTACTCATTACTTGGTACAATCCAACTCAATATTTCCTGCCCAGTCAGCACCCCATCTTTATTTTTATCATGTTCCTGGTCAAATTTATCTTTTTCTGCCTTCAAGGCATCTTTGTCCAGCTCGGTGCCTCTGTCGCCAATATATTCTTGAAAACTAATCGCTCCATCATTATCCTTATCTTTATTTCTTAAAGTTTGATTCAAAATTAAAGGTAACATGTTGGGGTGCTCTTCTGGATTAGCAAACGCTACAAATTCCTGAGAATCCAACAGGCCATCGCCGTCTCTATCGGCAGCATCCCACATTTCTTTGTCTTCTGAGATTAACTAAAGAATCGGATTTTTTATATTTTCTATGCCACACAATTCGTATACTAACATGTAAGTTTTCTTCGTGAAACTTGAGCGAATCATCAGAGTCGGAATCTACGCCATAAGTGTCTGATAAATATTCAGTCCAAGAAGCTTTTCCGTCATGATTATCATCGCAATCTTCCAGTCTTTCGTTTGCCTCTTCTTCTGATAACATTCTAATAAAAAGTGTATGTTAAAATTATATTTTAACATTGGTATATAAGAATTAAGGAATTATGTAATCCTGGAGCAAATTACAACAGTTTTGTATAAATTGTTTACTTTACTAGGCTTTTTTTATTTTAAAATAATCTCACAAAATAGGGAAAATTGAATGAAGTTACAAGAGGCCTGTATGCAACATGCAACAGTGCATGACTATTCTCAAATTTTTTGAAGTTCCAAAAATTAACTAAGAAAAAAACACTACGTTACCATACAGTTTTTTCTCCTTCTGGGTTCTTATTCTTGAAACACGAGAGCAGAAGAACAAATGTTTGCTACTTATATTATCATTTGCATATTCATTAAGAAAGACAGAACACTTGTTCTCCCATGAGAACAAGTGTGCTCTGCTCTCTTGTTTCAAGAATAAGAACCCAGGAAATAAACTGTAAGGAATTACATACTTATACTTTTCTGAAAACTGCAAATAAGAGTTTAAGCAAAATTGCATTGAGGAGTTTCCTCTGTAACAAGTTGAATTTTCCAGTTCCATTACCTAAACGACCTCAATATCCAAGCTTTCAACTCTTGTCTATCAATGTAACTATCATTTGTCAAGTCCATTTTCTTTAATAGGATGGCTAATCTTTTTTTGGCTTCTTCAGGTGGCAAGTGGTCATATTCCTCAGCTTCTTTGGCACTTCCTAGTATGGCTTCGTGATCAAAGTCTTCATGATGCGCACCTATGAAATAAATAGTAGGACATTCAATAACTTAAAGTGAGACGAAACCAGATAGGAAGTCCAAATTCAGCATTACAATGTGTTTTTTACAAGCATGCTTATTTTTCTTACCATCTTCATCGTAATGCTGTGTTTCTCTTGGTGAATATGCCCCATCACTTTCGCGTTCCTTATTCAAATTTGTATGTTCGTGAGTCCCATGAGAATAGGTTTTATGAACAACCGCACCATTGATAATGCAAGCACAACAGAAGAGAACGTAAAAAATTAGGATGCTTCTGCTTGCAGAAAACAATATCGGCATTTTATACAAATTGTTGGTTTGTTAATAAATAGTAATATAAATATTTAAATGTTTTCAAAAATTGTTTTATTTACATTTTTGACATTTTGACTACCCACCACCGGATTTGACAGGAACAGTACACGTCAATTTACACTCAGCTTGATCACTCCGTACACTCTAGTACTCCTCCGAAGACTACTCTAACCGTTCGAATATGGGTAAAAAAAAAAGAATATTTAATAACTTTCACAGTCGCCTATAGGTCTGTTCCAACCCACCAAGAACGGTTTCAGAACCACTCTGTATACGGATTTCTCGTATTTTACACAAACCTGATGGACGGTGAAAATGTAGGGTTCCCTAATAGGTTGGAATAGCTAAACATAGAGCCCACTCCAAACGTTTTGGGTTCGGCAAATCAACACTGACTTGGAATGGAGTCAGAGCAGTTTTTTATCGCACGTTCTTGGTAAAGTATACCCGAACATCCCAGAACTTTTGGAGCAACAAATATCCAAACAGAGCTGCTTTTCATTATGCACATTAGCGTGCTCTAGAGCATCCCGGGAGCGCCACGCACTAGATTTGTACCGTTCCAGTATCATGACGTGAGACGTTTGTCCGTACGTTTAGCTCGGGAGCTCAACGCTCCCAGTAGCTCCGAGCTTCACACTCTCATACTGGAAAGCGGCTCTGTGATTATTTCTAATTTTCCCGCCAAGGATAAATAAATTCCATTTCTTTGTTATAACTAATGAAATCGAAAAGAAACATGCATATTGCATACTAGTAAAATTTCAAGGCTGTGGGTCGGGTCATGTGCCAGCGGTACCAGCGACAAGAATCGTAAACTAGATTGCTAATCCTCCAAGCGTATAAAGTTCGTTTCACGAGGGTACATGTTCATACTTTTGACATCGAAGACGTCATAACTTGGAAAAAAAGGATTACTAGCGTACTGTCAAAATTAAAAACAAAAGTTACTGAATAAATTATATCTAAAATTCAAATTTGCCGCCTATTATGAATGTTTTTGAAAAGAAAAGCCATCAATTTTAGCTTGTATTGGGCAGAATAGAAATAATAAAATATCTAAGGTTCGTTTTTCGAGGGTTCATACTTTTGTTATCGAATACGTCACAACTTGGAGTAAAAGGGTTGTCGTAGATTAGTTCATGCTACACATTAATTTTTTTTGACAAATTAAAATAAATGACTTCTGGGTTTTTGATGTTGGCAGCCCGCTAACAATTTTTGTTTTCTTCTTTTGGCAACTATGTTCGCGCGTCAAAAGTATAAACCCTGGTGAAACAAAGGCTGAGTTCGGCTTTGCATTCCACGCAACGGAACGGTATGAACATGGCTATCGTGACGTCATACGCGGTCATAAGCCCATCGAAAAAGAGAACACTCTGAGAGCTAAAACGAACAGGATTTTATCGTTTCGAGCGCGCTCAAAGTTTACAGAGTGTAAAGCCGAACTCAGCCAAAGTGTACTTGCCAATTCTCGAGCCGGTAGGGCCTGCGAGTGACGACACAGCAGCTTATAGTGGTGACGACACCCGCAGACCTCGATGAGATGCTTGCGATTGAGGCCGTGCTCGTTAGTTACTTTTCTCGTCAATTTCAAATGTAGAAGAGGTGATTTTTACAAGATTTATTTAACGTTCAGGAATTCGCTTTTTTTACCTATAGGGTCTTAAACTCGGCTAATGCATCTTAGGCCAAGAGTTGAGGTCACAGCTGAAATGGCAGACAATTTCGGCTAATAAGCAGTTCTATTAGGTTAGTGTCCTTGAGCCAGCGATACGAAAATCCGTCACGGTCAATTTTTCAACATGGCGTTTCCGAATGATGTCAAATTCCGATGTCACCGTGTTACAGTCGTTAGAGATGGATGGCGACCAGGAGCACTTAACAATAGATCTGCTAGGTCTACCAAGTCCACCCGACAACTCTCCACTATTTGTGACGTCAGCCGCAGACCTCAACTATGGCGTAAAATGCATTATCCGGAATGGGAAACAATTCATCAAGGTCTGCGGGTGCAGTCACCACTATCAGCTGTTGATAGTGAGGACGTCACCCGCAGACACTGCTGCCTCGGGAACTGGTCATTGGCAAACCGTAATGTTTTAGTTTATTGTTTTTAATTTAAGAACACTTTCCGTATGAGGAGCGAGGGGAGGAAGAATACACAAAAGTAGGTCTAAGGTCAGAGCCGCTTTCACTGACGAATTTTCAGGTGCTCCACACTCGTAGCTTCACACTCTGTTGCTGCAAATAACTGTTGTTTCACTGGACTGGAACGCACCCTACTTTAAGCGTCGTGTTTTTGATGCACCCGTAAAATTGTTGGTGCTTGAGAGGGCAGGGGAGAAGAAAAATGAACATTCCTGGTGGGCGAAACTGGAACGCCTATAAACAGCCCGGGGCGCTCTAGAGCATCTAAGGAGTGCTTAAAGTGCGTCACTGGAAAACGACTCTAGCCTGCTAACGTGGGGGAGTGTTCTTGAAAGGCGACCAAGAATCGAAAAACTTACAGGATTGCTTTTCCCTCATAGGCGAAAGGCGTATGTTGGCCAATTCTGGAATCGGCAGGGCCTGCGAGTGACGTCACTACTATTCAAAGCAGCTTATGGTGGTGACGTCAACCGCAAGCCTCTATAGCCGCTTTCCAGCTGTGTGCTTCAAGCATAGTGCAGCACAGTGTTCTGTGTTTGAAACGCAAAAGTTAGTAGCTCTCGAAGCGCAGTACGGCTGGAACACGAACATGCGCTTGAAGCATTTGCGCGCGCAAAAGCTCGATTGCGTGCTCAAAAGCGTCAGCTGGAAAGCGGCTGATGTCGATCGGATGCTTGCGATTCAGGTTTGAGTTTGTTTGAAAAGGTGATTTTAACAAGATATTTAGGTACTAGTTTTTTTTTGGAGTAAATATTCATTGTAAATACTTAGTCTCGAGATTATAATAAGATTCGAATTATACAAAATCTATCCCTTAAGAATTATTCGACCTTGTCGTTGAAAGTTGAAAAATAGCTCTAGTGCACTTCGAACCGTCCCTTTGGAACGAGTGTCAAATGACTGCACCTAGTGCACAAGTTCTACGTCAACTGTCAACCAAACCATTCAGGGAGGCTGAGGAAGCTGTGATTCAGGTTAATTTGTTTACATTTTTGGATTTTTGTTTATTTGTTAATAATATTTGCCTCGTCTTCATTCTTCAGAATAGGCGAGTTTTATAATTTATCTAAGTGTCCCTTTATTTTTTCTTAGAAAAATCCCTAGTGCCATGTATTTGACCAGAAGCAGTTGTGTAATATGCGGAGAACACATAAATAAAATCCAGTACAACTTGAAAACAACATTCGCAGAAAAATCCAACGTTTTACTTATTAAACTAGTAGAAAAATTCTACAAAAACGTATTATTTTTGCACTGCAACATATGCTCAGCCTGCTACGAAGTGCTGAATGAATTGGATGCCATACAGCATAGACAAAAGGAATTGTTCACCAAATTGAAAGAAAACATATCAAGAATCGAGAAAACTAACTTGGATACCAATTTATCGAGCGACAATGAAGATTATTTTGATTATACTGACATGGCTAACTGTAGCTCACCTAAGTCGCCTAGTCCTAGTAAAAGTACCATAATTGAGGGGCAATTAAAAAAGGATTATTCCTCTGAAGAAGAAGAAATTAAAGTTGATTCTATAGATTTGAAAAAGTTGCCTATAACAATCAAAAGAGTTAAGCCAATTATTGAAACCAGTATGATTGATGTAGAACCGAGCAGAGAAATAATATCTAGAGTAACCAAAAAACAAGTAGCTGAAAATGATAAATTATTTGAAAAGGTAAGAAATGCATTATGTATATTTTCCTTTTTATTGTGTCAAATTTATAATAGATCATTGAGCAGGGGTATTTTTCCAAAAGCATGGAAGACCAGTTTTGTGACTCCAATTTTCAAAAGTGGAGATAAGTCCTCAATTGAGAATTACAGGCCTGTTTCTAGAATTTCCATTTTCTCTAAGATACTAGAAGCGATAATAACGGACAAAATAACACTTTTATTTAAAAATTTAATAATTTGTGAACAACATGGTTTCAGAAAAGGGAAGTCCACGACTTCAAATTTGTTGGAATTTGAACAGACTCTGTTTGGCGCTTTGGACAGAGTTGACCATAGGATTCTAAAAAATAAACTGGAATGCATAGGTTTTCATGGTAGTTTCTTGGATTGGATTGTTGATCAGCTTTCAGGAAGAAAGCAAAAAGTAGAAGTAGATAATGTTATCTGACTGAGATTGATATACCGGGTGATATACCTTCTGGGGTTTTGCAAGGCGGACATTTATCTCCACTTCTATTTAAGGTAAAGTACCCAGTTGTTGACAGGGACCCAAAAGTTGACACATTAGCATATTATTCCTGAAAATAAGAATTTATAGAGGTTATAAGCTTACTGAAATAGCTTATAGTATTGTTGGAGCCCTCTTGCGTGTTATAGCTGATGCATGGATTTGAAATCACAAGTTTTTTCAAAATGATAGCAAAAAGTAGTAATCAGATGCAATTGTTTGAACTTTTTTCCAGATTTCTAATGAAATTAGTTGAGAAGATATAAAAACAAAAGTTCTCAAAGCTAAGGTAGGGTTGATAATTTATGAATAATATATATTTGCTTGTTTTAAGAGACTTATAAAGTTAATTCTTTAAATTGTATCAAATTACTGGAAAGGCTGGGTGAATCTATTAATTATCCTATTCTATTTTTTGTAGTTGTATTTTAGTTATTGTAATTTTAGTGCATTGAATGTAATTTATGATAGATTGTAAAAGCTAAATGGCAAGTCCGTTAATAAACAAATTAAATATTTACTGTATAATAAGATACATTGTAATACATATTTATTTTTGTTTTATCTCCTTAACAACTGGCATAAACTTTTTAGGGGGGGGTGTCAACTATTGGATCCCAAATCAAGGGGCGATCCAAATGTTGACACTAGTGTCAACTTATGGATTTTTGGCGGTAAAAATATTTTAACATTGTAGTCTGTCTCTTTTTATTGCTCTGGATTGAAAAGAAACCTAGATATGGGTTTGGGGAATGTAACGGTTGTAGATCCAATAGATGACACCCCTGTTACCCCTGTGAATGTTTGGAGCTTTGGAGTGTCAACAATTGGTCCTTTCAGGTTTAAATCAAGAGATGGCTTATGAAAGATGGAAATTGCTGAAATATGCACCAGAACTACCAGAAGACGTGATTGCTGCGTTGGATGATTGCGATAGGGGGCTTACTTTAGCTACATCAGCAAAAAAACACAATATACCAATGCTTTCCAAGCAATTTCTTTTATTACCAATTTGGAACTGAAATTTGTATTTTTTTCCCAACAAAAAGTTTCCCAATGTTATTTTTTATTAATAAAAAGTTTGATTCTCACATCTACCAGGGTTTCTACTGATACAGGCAACATGTCAACTATTGGTTTCAAGAGTGTCAAGTAATGGAACCACAACATATATTTAAAAAAAATTAAAATAATTGGTTATGTGCATATATTTCATTTAAAAAATTGTACACTTGGAAAAAAATACTTCTTCGTTCCATAGACCGTGATGAGTAGAAATTTGGTTTGGTAAAAAAATATATGTCAACCTTTGGACCAAAAATGTGTCAACTTTTGGCGAAGTGAACTTTTTTGGGTGTCAACTATTGGGGTTTTATCACCTTCCAGGTATTTTTGGCATAATAACACAAATAATAGGAATATAGAGTAAATAATATATCTAGGCATTCAATTATGAGTTTGAAATCACGCCAAAAAATATATCAAAGCCTTGGATTTGAAAATTTGGAAAATATGTAGTGATCATAAGCAAGAATACCCCGAGGAATACCCTTAACATGTCAACAACTGGGTACTTTACCTAATGCTAATCCTTGAATGTACCTACCTTTTAGACAAGAAAACTAATCCTATTTATCAAAGAGCAGTCTTTGTAGAGTCGCTGTAGATTGAAATAAGTCAACATCCTATTGCAAATTCTCTTAGATTTATGGGTAAACATTAAACTCTCTTACATAAAAGAACCTTAGGAATCTCTTTTGAGCTTTGTCTATTAGATAACTACTGGATTCTGCTTTTGGCACCCATAGGTCAGATGCATTATGTTGAGGAATATGTATCATGCATATTCCTCGGCATATTCTAAGTGGGGTCTTACTACTGCATTGTGAAATAGTATAACTGTTTCAGTTCTTATAAAAAACCTAGTGAAAAACTTTGACTTGATAATGAAGCCAACCACACAATGTTATTATGTATTTGTACTCCAAATATTGTGTTTTTCTTGTAAACTTGACATTTAGATGTGTTGAGCATCATTTTATTATCTTCAAACCATTGACAAGTCGAATTTAAATCACACTGTACCTCCCGTGAATCCTGCACTGTTGAGATCTTCAAGTTGCTATCCTAAGGCACCTCCGATATAGATACAAAAGATTCTGACAGGTTTTTTCCCACTCTAACTTGGTCGAGAACTTGGTTCAACCTGTCAGAGAGATATAACCGTATGTAGAGTCATGCATTCCTTGAAACCAAAGTTTAGACTGTTAGGAGTGATTCATCTTGTCAAAAGTGTTGGTACAGTCCATCAAGATGACATCTAGCTGAGCTTTGCGATCAATAGCTTTTGCTGCTGAGTCTGTAAAAACTCACAGATTTGAGACAGTAGACATTCCCGGCAAAAAAACATGCTGTTCTGGGGAGAAGTTTTCTATAAAGAAAAGCAAAATAATAATCATAAAGCAATCTCTCAAATATCTTGGCAACTGAATTCAGAAAGCACGCTTCAAACCATAGACATCTTTAAATTATCAGAAAATTTGTCTTGTTCGATTGACAAGTTATAGATCAGAGCTAGAGACACAGATAGAGCCTCTGCCAAATCCCTTAAAAATAGAGGTTGGTATAACGTCCCCACCAGTGGACTTCTCTGACTGACTTTAATTTTTTTATATTTTGCAGAACCTGTTCTTCTTTTATTCTTGAAAACGAGAACTTGTATCATAGGATACTTTGTACCTACCTGATCAGTAATAAATACAATTTATCTATTTTGCACAATTGATAGCCTGTGGTTGGTACAACACTCAAGAGTTTTGTAGGTACGTGTTGAAAGCCCTTGTACCACATGTAACATTTTATCTACGACTGCAGTTTTTTTCAACTATTTATGATTTTCTTTCATTTTAACGTAAAATACGCGAATATAAAACGAATTACATATACAGATACTGATTATTTTTGTCAGTATTGTTCGTTGTTTTGTCTTCTTGGTTTTCATCTTTTTCCCAGGGGTAAACCACTTGAAAAATACGTACACTAGAATCCCATTTTTAACGGAATCCCACGAAATCCTACTGGAATTCTAAGGAATCCCACTGGAATTCCACTGAAAATTAATGAGTCGTTCTGATATAAAAATGAGGAGTTTTTGAATTAATGAGTTAATGCATGCAAAAATAATCAAAATCTGAAAAAATCACTTGTGCAAAGTACTTCTAATGATCACAGTGACTTGAAACCTGTAGGATTTATGAATTAAAGTTTCCTCTTTGTGGAAAAGTTCATTTGAAGTTGATTTGAAGCTTCAAACTGAATTTGGAAGCTTCTTCTTAAGTTAATACATGCAAAAATTATTAAAATCTGCAAAAATCCCTCGTGCAAAGTACTTCTAATGATCACAGTGACTTGAAACTTTCAGAAATAACGAATTAAAGTATTTTTCATATGGAAAGGTTAATTTGAAGTTCATTTGAAGCTCTAAATCAAAGTTGCATGAAAAAACTGTAAAAATGTGCTGACCTGAAAATTACCTAGTGAGTTTTCGAATTAATAAGTAATAATTCTGAATCAAAAATGAATGAGTTATTGAACTAATGAGTGAATTTCATGACTTAATTGCTGTGGAGCTGGCTCCGCTCGTCCCACAGAAGTTTGTGACTAGTTCACTCATTGATAAGAAAAATTCTGACCTGAATATGAATTAAACTTTAAACTGATAAGTAAGAAATACATTTCATGAGTAAACTGAGTTCTACTCCTTTTTGAACCTTTGTGGGACAAGCGGAGCGAGTTCCGCAGCATCTTACTCATTATTGAGTTGTTCTGATATAAAAATGAGGAGTTTCTCAAAATCTAGAATTCCATTTGGGAATCCCGCATGCTTGTACACTATCACTCCAAGGTGGTTAACCTCTCGTCCTTTTCCATTTGTTTCATAATAATATACCTACACTATTCCTTTTTAGATTCAATCTTCCATTAAAAAAGAACTATCCAACCACGTTGAACAAGCCAACAAAGAAAAACCAAAAGACTTTTTGTGCGAAATTTGCGGCATGTCTTTCAGAATGCAAGTCGGCTACTTGAAACACATAAAAAAACATGACGACGCCGATGACGAAATCAAATTGTTGGCTCTGAATAAACAAAGCGACGAGTGCCTTTGCAATGTGTGCGGTAAGAGTTTTCAACAAAAAGCGGCTTTGAAGAGACACTTACACTTACATACAGGTAAGAATTATTTATAAAGAAATAAATTATTATTTAAAGATAACCAACCTAAATTGGTTAGTTAACAGCCTTGTATGCTACACGATCAATTTATTCGTAATTGTTTCTTATTGAGATTAATTGAATGTTTCATGAGTGTTGGTAATTTTTTTGCTTTTGTTGACGAGAATCAGGTCAAAGTTTGCATTGTATGTTGGGTGTGAATTTTATTAGAAGCGCAAAAATTATAGATGAATAGAAGATAAAGAGTAAATCCCTTCTCATCCTAGGTGCAATGTCTTTTATAGTTCAATAGGTAAATAATAAGGGTAAAATTCTAGGTGTACCTCGATTCCAATGCGAGCATTGCGGAAAAGATTTTATCCACCAGAGCTCGTTTAGAATGCACCTGAAAATCCACGCGAACGTGAGAGACGCCGTCTGTGAAATTTGCAAGCACGCATTCCTAACACAATCCCATTTGAAAAGGCATTTGAGAACGGCCCACCAGCCATCAGCCAAAGATTATGCCTGCAACTTGTGCTCAAAAAAGTTTGCCGAACAACATAATTTGAATACTCATTTAAAAAAATTTCACCAATCAAAGAATCAAAATGTCACCTTGGAAAATGATCTTGATCCTGTGGAAAATGATCCCGATCCTGTGGAAAATTATCCCAATACTTCGGAAAATCATTCTGATACTTTAGGAAATGATTCCGTACCTTTGGAAAGTGATTCTCTAAGTCCGGACGAGCCTATGCAAAATGAGAATGTTGTTGTAAATACTGCTAATGATGCTGTGGTGAATACAAACGAGGGATTAGTGGATGGTGGGAATTTGACTATTTATAATATGCAGAATGCTTTGGGAAATGATGAAGGGCTTTTGAGGATTCATGAGCCTACAACAGGTGTGATTTATACGATTAAGTGTAGTAATTTCTATTAGAAGAATAAGATATATTATGTATATTCAGTAAGTTAAAAATAAAACCTTTAAATTTTTTTTCCATTGGGTTTTGGATTTTTCAAAGTTAACTGTAAATGTGAAGCTGCTTGGTATGAATAATGGAATTTATTTGGAAGAGTAACTTAATTTCAACAATTGACACCAGAACTCAGAACTCTTTCAATTACGGCGGTATTAGATTAATCAATCCATGTTTTCTAGACAAGGAGTTACACTCCGATCATGTCTGACTGTCGAAGAATTTATATCTGGTGTTTCACAAGGAAATCATCTTGTTTCATCACTTTTTACTATATAGATGTACATATGAAATTATTACAGCGGTGATTTTTTTGTTTGTTTCTGAGCGGTAGCAAAACAACTGTGGGTATAGAATTCTAGATACAGTTTTTATTTAAATACACAATGCTTATAAAGTTCCATGTAAAAGAAACCTAAAACTACAAGTTAAAAGTTACCAAAACAGTTGTTGATAAACTTCTAGCTGCCAAGTATTGAGAAATAACAATTTGATTTTAACTAAAAGTAGGGTAACGCTATGCTAAGAATATAAAAAGTTTATTATGCCTTGGGAGCATATTTTAGTCTGCTTGGTGACGGTGAAGTATTTCATTGAAATTTTTGGTAAGGTTTAAACATAAGTCTTGGATAGCTCCAAGAGTTTCGGAAATATAGGTATCGCATAACAATCAAATAGTTGAATATACATATACTAATTCTGCTTATAAAAATTCATGATATATAGGTAAGGCAAAATCTATAAATCAAATCAACCCTGTAACTTTTTATCAGTCACCAAAATACTGAATAATATCATAAACGAATTACAAAACAAAATTGTCTCTTAAATCTAAATTATATCAAAACTTATTATCATGAAAACAACTTATCCAAACAACTATCGTCCATTCTAAAGTGATGCCATTTCTCGTGAATAGTCATATCCACGGCACCAAGCCTCTTGTAAAAATCGGCTGCGGGATTCCAAGATAGCACGTGAAAGTCCAATCTTTTACTCGGTGACTCGTGCGCGACTTTGGCTACTGCCAAAAATAGTTGAGTACCGATTGCGTTTTTCCTGTAAGCCGGTTGTACGTACAGATCTTCGAGGAATACCGAACGTCCTAACCATGTCGAGTACGATTGGTAGTAGAGGGCGTAACCGACAATGTAACCATCGGATAGCTCGGCAACCAGGCAAGTAAAGACGGGGTTTTCGCTGTCGAAACCGTCTTTTTCTAGAGTTTCTAAGTCTAGGGTCATTGTGTGTTCTAGGCGTTCGAATTCTGCCAAAGCCTGGAAAGGAAGAAATAAATTAATTTAGTTTTATTTGAATCGAGTGCCTCTAGTTGTTTTATACAGGGTTGTCTGTGAGAAGACACGCAATTAGAGAGTGTTGTTAACCAAGGATCAGAGAGAGATAAACTTGAATTAATGAGGAATAATAAAGCTCCAGGTGAAGATGAAACTAAATAAAGTTGGAGGATTTCTTTGATATCAAAAATACACAACCATCAACCATTAAATTATCAAACTATTCCCTCTCAATAGAACCATGATTTTCGTGTTCGAAAAGAAAGAAAACGGCAATCTGGTAAAACATAAAGACCTTCTAAACAACCTAATCTAAAGGGGGATGATGACCTGAAGTGGTTTTTGATTTAGGAATGGTTCTAATCGTCACCGGCAAAAAATACTCATATGGATAGGGATTCAGTTATGATTATTGGATTTTGCAACCTTTAAGATACCTGCTACCATTATAGCATTACAAAGTTGCTTAACTTTCTTTTTCTGTAAAAGTGTGATTCATCCATTAATTACAAAGTGAAGTGAAAGAAAATCTCTAATTCTAAAAGTTTCTAGCGAGGTTTCTACATATACAACATTCACCCCTAATTATATATATTTAGGATGACGTCATCGAACAAGGACAGACATGTTGTCAATGCCTATTTATTTTTTTTTTGTTTTTAACCATATATGAAATGTTGTCATTACTGACTTTTCAAAAATTTGAAAATGTCACATTTCTGTCTTTTCATTTTCCTGCTCCATTACCTGTCCCAGGACGGGAAATGAAGACGAGAAATTTTTTCCGTCCACATTTCCCGTCCACGGATGGAAAATGGAGCAGGGAAATATTTCCCGTCTTTATTTTTCTCCTCATTTCCCGACCTCATTTGGTTGCCCCGAATTTTTTTTTTTTTCAAAAAATTATGGTTAAAAATAAAATAGTATACAAACCTCGACGGGAAACTTCATTGCTGTCTCGAGTTCAGTTTATCTCAACGCTACGCGTCTCGATAAACTATAAAACCTCTCGACCAGCAATGAAGCATTTCCCGTCTCGGATTGTAATATACTATTATAATTTACCAGAATGTCATGTGGTGTCAATAATTCTAGTGACAACTAAAAATGACGAAATGAAAATGTTTATACAAGTCATGCAACGTCGCGCGCCGTTGCCAACCAAAAACATCTGAAATTTGAAATTTCCCTAGTTTAAATGCGTTAAAAAGTACTTTTATTAATTTTGTTAGGTTGTCAGCAGAACTTTACGAAATGTGACGTCATCCTAAATATACCGTGAAAATCCTATATCAAATTCAACTTTGACAGCTGTAAAAAATCGCCTAATTCAAGTACGACAATTATTTATCTATAAATAGAGAGTTATTGAAACTATGTACTAAATAGGGCACTTTCCAAAATTCACCGGTTTCTGAACCGGTGCGATACCGGTTTAATAGTTTACTCACCAAACTGTTCCAAAATGTACCGACTTTTTACCGGTTGAACCCGATCGTTCGTTCCAAAATTGACCGGAATGATCAGTTGTTTGAAACCGGTGAGGCACCGAATCCACCGGGAATTTGTGTCGGTTTTTTCGGTTGGAGGTTTTGTGACACTTTTTTTTGACGTATATTAATTTAATTGCTTTGAATGGGTACTATTGGCAGTCTATCGTTAAATTGCTACTTGCAGATTGCAGAATAAAAAATGTTTGTGCGTGGGCGTAATTATGAACTCGACAAATCAAATACTCAGCTCACATAATCTACAAAAATCGTACTGAAAACTACCGTTTGTTGACTGTTAAAAATAATAAAAATACATACCAACCTCACTGCATCCCACAAAAAAAACCCATTCCAAAAAATAATAAGCAACACCACCAAACTTTGACACCAAAGCGTTCCAAAATGCACCAGAAAAATCTTGTAACCGGACTTGCATCTGACTTTTACCGGAATTTTTTGACAGCTACCGGTTTATTTAACCGGTCAAATTATCGGTGAAATTTGGAAAGTGCCCATACTGCCTCGCAGTATTAAGGATCTACATTATTTTATTAGTGCATCAGCACTATTTTCCAAGAAAAAAACAGTTATTGGAAGACTGTAGTAGGTGCTAGAGTATTACCTTATTTTGTATTCATAATTTCTACAGATGTTAGCTATGTTTATAAATTTCAGCCTCAAAAAATGTTTATTTTTGTTTGTGATTTTCTGCTGATACTCATTTTTTGGATGTTACCCACAGTAAAATGAAAAACTATTGTAAAAAATTAATTTTCTAAGTAAAATTACATCATCGTCGAAAAGCAAAACGTCAAAGTCGTCCAAAATGTCAGAAATTTGAAATAAGGGAACTTTACTGCTTCGCACTAACCATACACAAATAAAGACAAGCAGTAACCTTATTAAGGGAATCCTTATTTTCGGACCCAAATGCGCATGCGTAGATGTCAAAATAAGGCTAATTTAAATACTGCTTGTCCTTATTGCACATCCAATAACTCTCTAATGATGTCACTGTTAGACTCAAAAGAGACGTTTAATTATTTATTTTTTGGCACTTGTAGACCAAAAATGTCAATAGATTCTGGCAGCTGTCGAAATTATCCAGGATAGAAAAAATGCGCCCACTGACGTCACGATCAAGAGTCAGTGATAGGTCAAATTTTGATTGTTACCGGCTCTCGAATCTTGATTCGTCGGATAATTTTTCTAGAGGGAATCAAAAGCCTGTAATTGGTCAAATTTTGATTATTACCGGCGTTTAATTCACTGGATATTTTTCTAGAAGGGCCCAAGATCCAATGATAGTTCCTCTAACAAATTACTTAAATGGAATGCACTTTACTGAAAATTGGAAAAAAGTTTGATAACGAGCAATATCTTACAATGGTAAAAACGGCATAGATATCAATACTTATTTCCACTTGAGAGTATGTAAAGGCGATTCCCTTTGAAAAATTTAATTCAACCCCTTATTATTATTTTGCATATTCATAGTCATAGGTTTTTTATGTTATATTTAGGATGACGTCATCGAACAAAGACAGACATGTTGTCAATGCCTATTTTTTTTTTATAATTCACCAGAAAAATGACGAAATGAAAATGTTTATACAAGTCATGCAACGTCGCGCGGCGTTGCCCAACAAAAACATCTGAAATTTCCCAAGTTTAAATGCGTTAAAAAGTACTTAATTTTGTTAGGTTGGCAGCAGAAATTTATTAAATGTGACGTCATCCTAAATATAGCGTAAAAATCCTTTACCTACTGTACCTACAGTATCTTGTCGTTCGACAACACTGTTCCAAATATACCGAGAAATATACCATATATGTTGATATCTGGTTCAGCTGTTTTTACGCTATTTAAGTTTGAAAATGCATTTAAATTATCCTAAATTAGGTCTGTTCGTGGTTCCTTATATGAATGGTGAGGCTTACATAAT
This sequence comes from Ceutorhynchus assimilis, assembly GCA_917834065.1. Taxonomy (NCBI): domain Eukaryota; kingdom Metazoa; phylum Arthropoda; class Insecta; order Coleoptera; family Curculionidae; genus Ceutorhynchus; species Ceutorhynchus assimilis. Next base: position 34,843,381 of record OU892283.1, on the reverse strand, counting down.
GCAATATTGAACTTAAATACCACAAAAACAACTGAACATCAACACGAGCATCAACATATATAGTATATTTGGGAACAGGAGAAAAAGGACTTTCATTGGAGCTGAAAATATACAGGGTGCTTCAGTAAAAAAAAATTGGGTTGGCCTTTTATTATAACTTTGCGATTTGAATTCGATTGTTTTAGAAGCGGAAAAATATACTACCGATACAACCGTACAACTTTCATATTTAGTTTTTTTTTCCACCTCGTATAGCTAAAGCTGTAGATAGGGGCCAAAATATGAGGAAATACCCTGCACATAGTTTAGTTTTCATAAAGTTATACTATCATATTTATTGTCCGTCGTTTTTAATCTGACACTTTCCGTATGAGGTGTGAGGGGGTAAAACATATGGCAAAAACAGGTGTGAGATCAGGTGATCATTGGCGTTCCAACGTAGGGAGCCTCTCCAGCTCACATTCCTTTTGAGTATCAGATTAAAGACGACGTACTGTTGTCCTGTATTTAGTTTAGTAGGTAGTGCTACCAGAAAATTCCATGAAAATGCCAAAAAATTCCACAAAAAAGCCAGAAAATTCCACAAAAATTCGAAAAAATTCCCTGAAGATACTGAGAATTTAACAAAAATGCCATTGATTTCAAAAATTTCCACAAAAAATGCACTTTTGTGTACATACAGGGTGGCTCCATGAGCGCCGGCAGGAGAGCAAGAGGGGGCAGTTGAAAAATCATACTTGAAAATTATTAGCTAGATTTCGGCATAATTTGACAATTTAAGCTGGCTCCATGAAAAAGTATTGTGGATTAAAATCATAATAATGATATGAACTTCAAAACAATACTGAGAAATTTTTCTGATCTCTAGTCCAATACGGTCGAAGTCGGTCTCACACAGCACATGGTATAGGAACTACTCAATTTAGAAATTGAACTAGGGCGACATCTCTGATTACCGATTGACAATAAAACGTCGGGGAATCCCAAGGAGAATACACACTACTACTACAGGATCCTGTGTGGAACAAATCTGAAGCCCCCCACCACGCCAAATCACCAGTTGTGACGTAGGCAGCATGTCCTTTTTCACCTTGACGTAAGCACTAAAACGTAAGCTGTTTGCACTACAGGTTATGATTCCGCGGGCTTTTGCTTTATAATTTACTTGGTTTTACTACATTAATTAACATTCTAGAACAATTTTTTTTTAGATCTCGTTTTCATCTTCTTCTTTGCGTATTATGTTAATCAAAATTAAAGAATATTTTTCATCATACATAATTCTATACTACGACCGCTAGTGCAAACAGCTGACGATTTAGTTATGACGTCGGCAATGGTGGCACACCAATATGGCGGCGATTACCAAAAACGAGACCGGTTTTCGTAATTGGTAATTCGCTTTAAGATTTATCAGTGAATAAGATTGAACAAAAAAGTTTACTTTAGGTTAGGTATTATATTCGTATGTTTGCTAGATATACGTTTTTTATTGGTAAATATTAGGGACATAAAGCTACTTGAAATAATATGCCGGTATCGGTATCCGTGACGCAACTAGATACGTTAACAAGCGAAAAGGCTACTGTTAAAGCGCTCCCTGTTCCGGTAAACTTATACGCATCTCATTACCTAGAAATGTTTGTGTCAAAACTCCGGCGTTTTTATATCTAACCTTAAAATTGTTTTTTTTTGCGATAGAGAAGCACTAAACACATAAGAAACTCAAGAAAGTATAAACTAAACAAATTAAATCAACTGGGAAGAAAAGTGAGGTTATATTCATTTAAAATTTGACACAGGCGTCAGGAATGTCAAGATTCGTTACCGATACGGATACCGCGAGAGGGCCGTAACGTTACGTTGTACGTACGGTATCTCGGCCTCCGTATCGCTTCTGCACATGCGCAGTACGATACCGATATGGATACCGACCAAAAAATACGGAAGCTTTATGTCCCTATTAGGCTCTCCCAATGTATTTGGGTTCATAGTGACCATAGAATAATGAACTTCCGCCCCGGACGCCATTTTGGAATAGTTTTTGACAGGTCGTTGGAATGCCTAATTTTCTGCTCCCCCTTGGATTATTTTCTGCCGGCGCCCATGGGTGACCCGTTTATTTTGTCCTATCTCGGTATATAAAAATCTAGATATTTTATGACGAAAAGTTTTATAGGTACGAAAATTGTAGGATTGTGTGATACATCAGATTTTTTTTAATATGGAACACCCTGTATATTTTTTATTTTTTGATAGCGCTTTCAAAGACAAATATGTATAGGTAGTTTGATAGGGTTATGCACGGTTTCGGATCTATTTACAGTTATCTTCGGGGACCGGCCAATTTTTAGGTTATTCATATTCAATTATTGTAAAAATGTTAGATGTTAAAAATAAATATTTTAAAATTGGACTTACAAGGTACAAAAAAACAAATTAATGATTTAAACCCTAGAACTTTTCTATAAAACTTTTTGTCATAAAATATCTAAATTTCCATATACCGAGATAGATCAAAATAAACGGGCCAAAAAATTCCACCAGCGATTTGTCTCTTGGTCAGGGTGAGTGCTGGAAGTATTTTTCAGAGGCAATTTCACTAATTTCAAAATTTTTTAAAGTTTTTTTGGTATAAAAAAAAATCTCAACTTCATTTTTGAACCAGTATGATGGATAGCTGTACATTCTGTTTATTTTTAACTCAGATTGAGCCTTCTTGATCGAAATTTAGTATTTTTTTCTCAGTCATATATGAAGAGAATTCTAAGTTTTAGATACAGCCTAAATTGGTCCTTTCTGGTATTATTTTTGATCCAAGCGTATAGTCAAAGATATACTAAGGGCGGATGCGGATATTATAAAACTATTTTGACAAAAAACTGAGAGTTAACTTCTGGAACTGAGAAGTAGCGTCATTCCAATCAGTGCGCACAGAGTGTATTCGTATCTTTTTCTAAAATCATGTAAAATATAAGGATAAGGATACACTTTCGAAGCACTGATTCTACAAATGGAAATCGCTATTAGTCTGTCAAAAGAATTTTATAAATTTATAATACCCGCCCTGAATGTTATGACTACTTTCGTAAATATTTCCTTTTGCATCAATTTCAAAATAGTTGATAGTTTATTTCTATTATCAAAATTATCAATAGTAGATTATACCACGAGTCGATAATGATAGCTATTATTCCCGAGGAATATTTACGAACTGAGCCGCGTTAGCGGCGAGGGAGTAACATTCCGAGGGAATAATAGCCATTATTGCGAGTAGTATACTCTACTTTATTTACGACAAATTAATTTATTTGAAATTTTCTTTCCAAAAACGCTCTTTGTTCATTCATCTCAATACAAATACACAAACACTACGCGTTTGACACTGACACTTTTGAGTTTGTTCAGGTATATTGTTTCCATGGTAGGTACTACTTATTTAATTTGAGAAATTTTGTGATTGTTGTGCAAGCGGGAATAATGACCATTAATCCCTGCGGGAATAATATATGGCATTATACTGCCAAAATCACATATGTAATACTTACATTATATGTCAGTCGTAAATAAAACATATTATATATTCAACTGCATGTGTGATTGTTTCATAATCTCACCTTATCTCTTGTAAATAAGCGATAGTTAAGACACAAATCAAACAATAATAATTTTTGTTTTATTTATTTAAATTTAAATGGAGATTTACTTGAACGATTCTGAAAGTATTTTTTCTATTATTTGATCTCAGCAGACCGGACTGGAATTTGCTTAGATAATTTTTTTAATCTTAATGATATGGTATGTCAAAGAATGATAGAGATTTATATCATATAGTTAATTGGATATAATTAATTTTGTGGCTAGACAAGCTACACTTGGCCAAACATAAAACTTGTACAGGCAATATATATATATATTTAAAATTTGCCTAGTGTAAGTCAGGCTTAACTACAAAAAGTCTCTTCTGAAAAACATAGGCTAGACAGTTTTTGTCAATGTCAAAGCTGAACAAAAGTAAATGCAACATGTTTTTATGTTATGATTGGTTTAAAATGTTTAAATATGACACAGACTTGACTCTTTTTGTCATTGTTGGGGTGATAAAAAAGGTCGATTTACACAATACAACTGTGTTCATTGTGTGTTTTTTGTCTAATTAAGCGCTTTTCTGCTCTAAAATATCGTTATTTCAACTAAAATTTGAGAATATTTTTCAGCTTTCCACTGATTTTAGGCTATCCTGAGCAAAAAAAAAAGGTAAAATATTGCTCAAAACATAAATTTTTGCCAGTGTAATTTGCCGCAATTCAGTCTATGGAACAAAGTGAAACACATTTTGAAAATGAAATCTAAAGGAAATTATAATTATTTATTGTTTATAAACCTACCATAAACTGATAAGTACAACATAATAAATAAATTAATCTCACCCTTATCATTTTATAAACTTGTCCCATATCTTCCTTTTTCGCTTTTCTAATTGTTACACTAATTTCGCGCTGTTTCATCATTTTTTCGCCGTAATTATAATCGCTCCGCTAGTACCAAACGGCGAGATGAGTACCCGGTTGCGGTACCGACTTGAAACTATTTTTAAAACTGATAAGATTTATAATCTGCCTCTGGGCAGGGCACCGAGAGAATAAAATTCAAATTAATAATAGCGAGATTTAATCGAAATCACGTGATCGGCATAGTCACGGTTTCAATTGGTCGCAATGATAAAACGCTGATAAGCAACTTCTAGGGTTTTCTTGCTGACTTTTCAACCTTTTAAATGAACAAACACGAGGTTAATGTAATGTTAATTGTAATTTGTTTATTGAGCGTCAACGATTTTTATTTGTATTTGAATTTCAAAAATTCAAATTAAATCCATTTGAGCAATCATGGCTTTGTAATAGGTGTTTTCGGATTTGTGGGTAGTGATATTTGGGACTGGATTTTTGTGTCGGGAAAACATTCTAGTGGTCGTAAAAGTGCAAAGTGTATCCAAATTTGGCGCAACTTTTGCTCAATTTACTTAACCATCTGAATTTTAGCTGTTCTTCAGTGCTCTGGAGTGGACCGCTCTCGAACTGTTCTACATGAAAAAGCATTAGAATGCTCTTGTGGTAATTTGTATCGTCTGTATCGATGTTATTTGATTTTTTTAATTGTTTTAAAAGAAATCCGTAACGATACATTTTTCAACAACATGGCCCCTTGCTGAATGATCAAATTGCAACGTCACTAGTGCATTTCGAACGGTTCGACGATTTCGGAACAGAACAGGAAACGAGACCTCAGAGTCGTTTTCTCGCGTTCACTTTTTCGATATTTGGTTCAAAACCGGTTTGAACAGGCATTGGAAACACCATTGCCCGTTACAAACCTGTTTTGAACCAATGTCGAAAAAGTGAACGCGGGAAAACGGCTAATAACTCTCGTTTATTGTCGGTGAGTTCGGCTTGGCAAAAGAAAGTTGGAGCGGATAAAGAGCAGTTTCATAGTCACGTGATCACAGAGTAAAAAGAGTAAGATGGTCATAGGAAGTGCGCATGCCTGATCTTCGAGCTTCATCTCGCGAGGTGTTGCTTGTGAAATTAACTCTTTTCACTCTACTTGGCTGACGATGAGGAGCTTGCACTATTTGCTCCCAGTGACTTGACCCGAACGTTTTTGCACCAAAAAGTTTCAAAGGAGGCAAAAGAGTTGCCAAGCCGAACTCACCTTGTTCAAAAAAGTTCGAACCGGACTCTTGGCTTGTTTTCCGTTGACATAAGACTGTGTTAAAACCTTCCATTTCCTCGCGTACACCAGCGATGACGTCATCTACAAATTGATTTAAACTGTGGTTTGAACCATTCGCCCCGCGAAAAAACGCCTTTAATTGATAACATTTTTATTTTAAAAATGACAAGTGACTTAACTAAAATAGAATTCTATTTATTGTTGCAGGTGCCAGCATTACGGGCATTTTCGGATTTTATAGGTTATGTTTGCGTACTTTTCAGAGGTGCTTTCATTCCAATCGACATTTTTCACTCAAATTCTGTTTATTATTCCTCTAGGGCCCGTTTTCATAGTCAATGCTCAAGGTTGCATCTTGGCTCAAGTACGACTTGACGCCATATTTGCATTTCCAAACAGCACGGAACGATGCTCACAACTGTCAAAAATCGGAGCTTGAGCCAAGCACCCGTCTGAATACTGGGCTAGAACACTAATTCTGGATCTAGTGTAGGTTTTTCTATGTTCGAAACTAATCGGGCAACGTTAACAGTTACTCCATTTGGTCTGAGATTCTCGTTTTCGTGCACTAAATTTAACTCTGTCTACTCGTACTACTGTTTTAGAGTGAATAAAGTAGGTTTATCCATTAAAAAGTTATATTTATTTCTCTCCTTAATACTCAAACATGAACATAATTACTCTATTTGCCATATTTCGAATACTCTGAGTAAGCAAATCGTTCAAGATTGTATTTTTTTACTCCTGAAGTAAATAGAGTAGGTTCGAATATTGAAGAGTAAAAAAGCAAACGAGTTCAGAACAGGTTTTTGGGTTTAAGAACAGATAAAACCAATTTGGGATTCTAGTTGCACCGCGAAGAATGATCTGGAACACAAATTAAAGATTTCTCGATTGTGAACTAGTTCAAGACTTCAAAATCTATTCGGAACCGGTTTTAATTAAATTATGAACAATCAATGTGCTCCAATACAATTCAGTTTAGTTTATTCCGAATTCGGAACAGTAATTGTACTAGTCGGAACTCTAAAAATCAATTCTGAAATGATCTGGAGCCGTTTCTAAACGAAATGTTAATGTGATCCAGGACACTAATTTAGGATTCTCGTGCACCGTATGCGTTTAATGATAATTTAGAGTTCATAATTTTTTCTAGTTCGGAACAACAATCGAACTACTCGAAACTCTATAAACCAGTTCAGAAATGATCTGGATACCGGTACTATAGTAAGTTTAATGGGTTCTACAACATTAATTGTGCACCATATGCGTATAATAAATAGTTTGGAACAGCAATCGAAATACTTGGAGCCCTGAGACCCAGTTCAAAAATTATCTGAAACCGGTTCTAAATGAACTGCGACCGATCTCCTATTACCTGGACTGCGCGCGTCGCTTGTAGGCTGCAGGTGAGCGTCCAATGAGAAGCAAGTTTGTGACAGGCTTGCGTCATATTCTTATTCAGGGGCCATTTCAGAATGAATCGTTCCTTCTTTCTTTGTAACGTGTAATTCGACAAAGAGCAAACTAATACTTTACATATTACTCGAACTGACCGCAGTGTCGTTTAAGGTTTTGTTAGATTATACTTGACATATTCCTTTGCAATTTCATTGAATGATGTTGCCGGATGAAACATTTATCAAAATAAAAGTCCAAACGATGTTCATCCAGTTTAAAGCTCTTCTTTTGTCTGATTTAAGGCGTTGTAAAACACTTTACACTATATCACTTCTTTAATGTTATAATTTTTGATTTATATTGTCTACATTTGTTCTACAACAATACAATCTGGCTACACTGCAGCCTACGAGTTGCGCGCGCATGTCATCTTTTATTGCTTTCTAACTTGTATTTATTATAATTAGGCTCTCTTTTTCTAATCATGCAAGATAGGTCTATTCAATGTGTTCAGAACAACGCAACAATAATGAATTTGTTCAGAATTAGTTCTGAATTGAACTGCGCAATATGTACATATGTTCGATATGAACAAATTCGTAAGCGCAGTTCAATTCAGAACTGATTCTAAACTGAGTCCGAGCAAACCTATTCCAAATTAGAATCACTTCAGAGTCGATCTAGAACCGGTTCTAAATGAATTGTGAATAAAAAAGAATACATTCGATGTGTTCCAGGGTATTTCTATTGTACTTTTTGATCGGGAACTATTTCGGAACAACTCTTTAGAACACAAAGAAACGTTTTGGAACTGATTTTAGTTGAACTTTATATAGTTTGGAACTGGTTCTAATTGAATTACGAACAAAAAATAGAGTAAGTTCAATGTGTTCTAGGACACTAAGGGTGGGTATTATAAAACTGCTTTGACAGGTAACTTGAAGTTAACTTTTTGAATTACATGTAATTCTAGAAGTTAACTCTCAGAGTAGTTTTATAATACCCGCCCTAAGGGCAGGTATTATAAAACTTCTTTGAGAGTTAACTTAAAGTTAACTTCTGGAATTACATGTAATTCAAAAAGTTAACTTCATGTTAACTGTCAAAGCAGTTTTATAATACCCGCCCTAATTCAGGATTTTTTTCATTATGATCTAGTTCAACATTTCATTTTACAGTGAACGGGTTCGAAACAGGTTTTCGATCAATTTTTAAAACAGATTTGAGCTGTTTTCTTACGGTGAAACTGGTTCGATCCAGTCCATTTAGGTTCGAATTTGTACTCTTGCGTTGTACCAGTGACGTCACATTGAACCTGGTTCAAAAAAGTTTCAACCGGACTCTTGGCTTGCTTTTCGTTGACATCTTGTTGACATAGGACCGTGTTCAAACCTTCCATTTCCTCGCGTTCACCAGTGATGACGTCATCTACAAATTGGTTTGTTTAAACCGTAGGTTAAACCATTCGCCCCGCGAACAAACGCCTCAAATAGCAAATAGAGAAAATTCAAGAGCTTGGAGTAGAAACAAAATACTTAGGCCCGGCTTATTTATCTTCAGATAAACTTTCTAGTTACTATTTGCTAGATAAATTCACCGTCCTATAATTCTGGCCGACCAATGGGATTACAGGATTGCGTGTTTATCCGTCAAATTGTATACCCGACAGTTTATCAGAGGGTTAATAAACCGGCCCTTAGTGTCTATTTGTCTACCAATTTTTTTCTCAATTCCGCTATCCTTTTAAATTTCTTTGTTTTCTAGCTCGATTTTTATTTTTGTCTATTCCCGGAACTTGAATTTGTCGAAATAAAGAAAATTCAACAGCTGAGATAGTAAAAAATACTTATGAATATCCCTGATCAAAAACACTCCACCAAACAGGATTGCTCATCCAACGTTCATAACGCATTCGCCAGTTCTCGAGGGCAAGGTCTGCGACGTCACCACTATCAGCGGCTAATAGTGGTGACGTCATCCGCAGAGCTTGATGAAATGCTTGCAATTCAGGCTCTGCTTGAGAGTTAATTTTCTTGTCGATTTTAAATGTAAAACAGGTGATTTTAACGTTTAGGAATTTGTTTTTTTGAACTCAAGTGTTGAAGCTTGGATAATGCATTTTACTCCAGGAGTTAAAGTCTGCGCCTGATGTCATAAATAGTGGGGAGTTGTCGCGTGGATATGGCAAACACGTTCAACTGAATAAGCAGTCCTATTTTTATCAAGGATATTGAACATTACTACAGAATTGCTCATCGGCCTCGATTTTTGGAATCAAAATCATTTGGCATTGCACCGTTGCGTCGTCATCATCGGTGCCGTGCTGTCAGCTGTTTGCGCCAGCGGTCGTAGTTTATGCAAACACTCTCCTATGTCAACGCGAGAAACGACACGCGACCATTTTCAGATTTATGGCTCCCAGAGTGGTGACCTCACAGATCTCTGGAGTGCTACGGGAGCGATTATATTCCAAACGCCTGCACACCATTTGAAATCAATAGCCGAACGTGCTTTATTGTTTTGATCAAACTATTTGATCCATCGAATTTGACGGAGCAAGAAAGAGCCCTCCGTGCGAGATTTGAGAGTGTTCAAGTCGAAAATGTGAATCCCGCCGAGAGCAATGTTCGCTGAACATGTTAATCCGTTTCAAATCGCTTTTTGATCAATCAACTTTGGAACAAAATTCGAAATCGCCATAAGTGTTTCTGTTTCTCAATTTTTCTAGCTCAATTTTGATTTTTGTCTCTTCTCGGCCGGCACTTGAATTTCACGAAATAAACAATATTGAAGAGCCTGGGATACTTATGAATATCCCAGATCAAAAAAACTCCACGGGATAGGATTGCTCATCCTATTAAGGCGTACGTTCGCCAGATCTTGAGTCAATAAGGTCTGCGAGTGACGTCACCACTATCAGCGGCTAATAGTGGTGACGTCACCCGCAAACTTTGATGGAATGCTTGCGATTCAGGCTGTGCTTGAGAGTTAAATTTTTTTGTCGATTTTATAAGCAGAACAGTTGATTTTTAAACGTTCAGGAATTCGTTTTTTTGAACTTATTTTGAAGTATTCCAAACTAGGATAATACATTTTACGCCAAAAGTTGAGATCTGCGGCTGACGTCACAAATAGTGGAGCGTTGTCGGGAGGACTTGGCAGACAACTGTCAGCTCAAAATGCAGTCTTAATACTTCAGGATTGCTCATCGGCCTCGATTTTTGGAATCAAAATCATTTGGTGTTGCACCGCTTTCGACGTCATCAACGGTGCCGATAGCTGTTTGCGCCAGCGGTCCTAGTTTAGAATATACATTTATGATGAAAAATATTATTCAATTTTGATTGACATAGTAGCTAGAGAGGAAGATGCATACGAGATCTAAAAAGGGTTGTTTTAGGATGTTTATTAATGTATTAAAACCAAGTATGCATAAAGCAAAAGCCAGCGGAATCATAACCTGCGGTGCGAACACCCTATTATCAAGGCGAGAAACAACACGCTGCTCACTGACTGGTACTTTGGCATAGTGCGGCAATGCATCAAGCAGATCTCAGCAGCAGATCGGCGTTCACTTGTCCCATGTATAATAAGCTCATAAATAGCAGCTCCCAGCAGATCTTTCTGATTTTTCGAGTAGGTAGACGAATGGATAGCCTATTTGATCCATAGAATTTGACGGATCAAGAAAGAGCACTTCTGGCAAGATTTGAGGGTGTTCTATTGCTCAAGTCGCAAGTCGAACACGTGAATCTCGCTCAGAGCACTGCTCCGTTTTAAGCCGAACATGTGAATCCGTCTCGGATCAGTATTTGAGCTATCGGGTGCAGTTTTGAGGCAAAAGTCGATAGTTCTGTAAGGCTGAGTTCGGCTTTGCACTCGGAAAACTCCAAGTGTGCTCGGAACAATAAGTTCCTGTTCGTTTTAGCTCTCAAGAGTGTTCCCTTTTACGTTCGGATTAGAATCGAGAACGTAACGAGCTCGTTTTCTTTTCTTTCATCTATACCTACTCGTTTACTAGTAAAATAAAACTAAAATTAAAACAAAACAATTTTTTTTCAGATTACTGACAAGTGTGACTGGTTTTGAGGATTTTTTTTTCTACTAGAATTCTACTTTCATGACATCAGGTTGCCTAGCAACCGTCATCATCGCCTGTACCTGTACTGAACGCGATAAATAGGTCGCGGGTGACGTCATAAAAGTAGAATTCCACTTGTCGTGATCCCAGCCGGCCCGGATTCGGCGGCTCGACGGCTTATGACCTTGTTCAGGGCGCACTCTGCGTATGACGTCACGATATCCATGGTCATACCGTTCTGCTCCGTGGAGGGCAAAGCCGAACTCAGCCCAAGTGTTCTTGATTCCAGATCATTTAAAACCTGTTAGTTGCGTCAGGTTTATGCATTTGAATGTAAACGTAAAAATTTTAAAGGATCTTATTGATAGAACATATTCGTATCGATAAGCGCAATCATCGAGTACGTATCGATGTACATATATATCGTTATACCGTATCGATAATCCCTCCCCTGTCACACTCCGATCGATGTAATTTTGTAGGTTATTTATTAGAACATTACCCTTATTTATTTAAACAAATTTAAATCACATAACTAGAACTTGAAAAATGTGGGCAGACACTCTATTAATAGTTTTCATATCGATATGCACCGCTCTTCTCGGCGAAGGCCTCACCTGGCTGATGGTATACCGTACAGAGAGATACCAGAAACTTAAAACCGAAGTTGAAAAACAGAGCAAAAAACGTAAGTAGAAATCCTCCAAAATTTATCCCTAACACAAATGAATTAAATTTTAGTGGAAAAACGCAAAGAAACTCATGGAGACACCTTGGACAAGCAACAGAAAAAGAAAATTGAAAGGGAAGAGGACAGGCTCAAGCACAACAACCGTGATCTTTCTTTTGTAAAAATGAAGTCGATGTTTGCTATTGGATTCGCTTTCACTGCTTTACTGGGCATGTTTAACAGCATGTAAGTTATTCAACCAAAAATTAAAACAAATTCTAAATCTATTTTTTTAACTAGTTTTGATGGAAGAGTAGTGGCCAGGCTACCTTTCCAACCATTAACCTGGATCCAAGGCTTAAGTCACCGTAATTTACCTGGAGAAGACTACTATGACTGCTCCTTTATATTTTTGTATATTTTGTGCACAATGTCCATAAGGCAAAACATCCAGAAAGTACTCGGGTTTGCCCCATCTAGAGCAGCCTCTAAACAAAGCAATAGCTTGTTTGGACCTGCACCTGGCCAATTTAAATAAAATCTAATGTAATTTTTTGTTTGTTTAGTTGAAAATAAAACCAAATTTGAAAATTTCACACTTCTTTAATTCCTATTGCCTATTTCTTCTCATCAAACACTATGGTAGGTTCAGAAAACAAGTGAACCTCTTCATCAAAAATATCTTCAGGAGCCTCTTCATTTTGTCCCTCAAAATATGTTGGAAACGGCAAAGCACTTGTTGGCTTCCTCAATGGCAATTTACTATCAAAAACATAAACCAAGGAATTCGTTTCTCCAGGAATCGCTTGCCCAGACACCCAAAGCACGTTATATTTTGTATTAATCCTCCATATTTTCAAACCTCTCGCTATTCTAAACCTATTACCCATGTGTCCAGGCATTTTGGTGCCAGGCCATACTCTACCTTTTTCACCACCACCGCCAATGTTACCACCTCTTCTATGCGTCTTTGTTACACCATGTGAGGCTGGCATACCTTTAAATCCGTGCCTTTTCATCACTCCTTGAAAACCCCTGTCTATGGTTTTGCCTCTGATGTCCACATAATTGCCCACTTGAAAATGCTGGGCGGTTATTGTGGTGCCCAATGGTAAAGCTGCGTCAGGGCTAATGAAAAATCTTGCTAAGAATTTAGTGGGCAACACTCCAGAGTTTTTAAATATGCCACAATAATCTTTGGTGAATAGGGATGGATCTGCTACTTCGGCTCCAATTAATAAACACGCTTTTCTATTGTAAACTTTTGGTCTCAGTTGCTTAGGTGGTTCATAATCGGGACTATAGTATTTGACAACGTGATTATCCAACACTTGCAATAACGTTGTGGAGACTTTTTTACCGTTTTTTAGCCACAATGGGTAAATTCCGATTTTTCTAGCAATGACTCCTGCTCTTTGCATTTTCGGATCCCACGGAATATTGCTTGTTGTAACTATTTCCTTAGCATGGGCTGCAGATTCCGTCATTTTATCTTGAACAATCTCTTTGAGAAATTCCTGATTTTCTGAGGTCATTTCTTCATTAGTAGGCTGAAAATTGAAATCATTATTCTGTGTAGTTTTTGCAGTGTTGTCGAACGTCAAAATACTTAATCGGTAGAAACTAACGTTGGTAGATTACTGCGCAAAATCGCTAGGTATAACATAAGGATAATACACACTACTAAGGATTGCTTATCGGCCTCGTTTCGGTAATTAACTTTATAATGAAAAATATTTTTTTCTGTGACGGGAAAAAAGTAGACTTTTTGTACCTGTTGACAGGGGCAAAAATGTCACTTTTTTCCCACAGGAAAAAAGTGATTATTTTTTTCCCACGGGAAAAGCACTGTCATAAAAAAAAAATGTATACATGGAAAAAGATGAGATTTTCCCGTCACAGAAAAAAATAGTGTATTATAGTCTATAGACGGGAAAAAAGTAAGATTTTAGCGCTTGACGAGATCTAAACAGGAGTTGTTAATGTTAATTATTAATGTAGTAAGACCAAGTATGCATAAAGCAAAAGAACGCGAAATCCTCGGCGAAATCATAACCTCTGATGCAAACAGCCTACGTCAAGGCGAGAAACGACGTGCTGCCTATGTCACAACTTCAACTAGTAATTTCGCGTAGTGGGAGGCTTCAGATTTGTTCTACACAGGCCTTATGAAGATAGGCTATCCTTTAGTAGTAGTGTGTATTATCCTTGAATATAACCAGTAGGAATAAGTTTATTTCTTTTTGCTGTTTTCATTCGATTTATTGCTGAGAATCTGTGCTCAACATTGGCGGAAGAATGGGGCAATGACAAGATATTAAAAACCAATTCGGATATCTCAGGACCCACGGGTATTCGCCGAAAGAAATGCACTGATACCAACCATTGCTTACAAATTTGTCGTCGGAAGATCTATTTGACATCTGACAGTTCTGATACGGACAAACAATTTGATAGTAAAATCGACCCCCGACTCGACTCCTAAAATAGAATCTGGCAGCTGTTTTAGATCGGGTGCGGTTATCGATAGAAAAATTGGCGAAAACAAAACCGATAAAATTGACTTTTTGGCGAAAAACAGTAAAAAAATCGGTAGAATCGTAATTGTAATTACTGTATTCTTTTTACCCGTTGAGTAACTCGGAGCTTACTCAATGTCAAAAGTTTGAACCTTCCTTTTAAGAGTAGAGAGATTTTGAGCCACCTATTTGATCAACGTTATACGTTATCGGTTATTTTGCTCATGCGCAATAGTGAAAAAATAATCGGCCCGCTTAATAAGCGGTAACGTACTACGCTAATTATGTGGAAATAAACGGAACGTTATTAACCGTTAACGTTTCAGCATTTCGACGTCTTATTATATTTTCAATGTTATTCATGAAGTGCAGTACATAATTACACAAAACAAAACACAAATAAATACCCAACCATCCTAACATAAACAACAGACAACATAAAATTTGACGCTAGTTACAGAAATTCAAATTCCTAACCACAAATTTTCATTAACATTTAGCGTATAACGTCTTTCACAAGTTTTGGCTTCAAAAACTAAAAAAAGGCTAAATGTCATCCGCTATTTTTCAAAGACTGCGCTTGCTCAGTTTATTGTTTAGCGTGTAACGTATTTCAAAATTTATGTGGCTCAAAATCTCTCTAGTGAGTTAAGCACTCAAGTCGCTCATAATGTATCCCCCTTTCCCCTTATGCACCAAATTTGCGGGGAGTGCAAGAAGCCCTTTTAGGTAATGACGCCTGACGGTAATGTTAATATTAAAAAATAATGATAAAATCTGAATTGTGTGTTTTGGAGTGACTCCGAGGAGCTCGTTCGGTGTAACTCGATGCATAAAAAGAATACAGTAAGCTATTGTTGAAAATCGATAAAAATTCATCAGTATTCGGTATTTCGGTAGGTCCGTTGCCATTTCGGTAGAAATACCGAAATTTCGGTAGCTTCGACAACACTGAGTTTTTGCAAAATGTAAATTACCGCTCTGGTTTTTTGTGTAAACCAAGTAGGATTCCTGAGGCGAGGCCTTGCATTTAGATGCTTTTCTCTTTTGATGGTTAGGGCTGTTAGGCTACGAAAAATTCACATTATTCCACACATTTTCGGAAGGCAATCTTACCTCAATGTCCTTAGCTTCTCTTCCAATATCCTGATGTTACAGCATGTTTTTGTTGCTACATTTACTAAAGCCATCACTGAACAACTATTTATTTATTAATTAATCTTATTACTATTTTAATTTAGGAATTTCCTAAACTTTTTATGTGGACGAGTGAAAAAAAAACATTTTATTTTAGTCAGGTTATGTTAGACTGTCAGCAATTTTTTTTTTATGTTGGCAACAGTGTGACGTTTTATATAGCGAATTCTATTAGCCTGACTAGTGCAACAAGAGTGCAACCCAAACCTTTTTGACACGAATGCAATCCTGTTCGGCACCATTGTAATTCGGCAATTTTATGAAAATAAACACTACTACAAGATAGCCAATCCTCATAAGGCCTTTGCAGTTCCTGAACGTAGTCGCCAGAAGCATGGACGCAGCTTCTAGCCAGCGTTCAAACTTATGACGTCACAAGACGAACCATGGTTCGTTGGACGTGGTTCCTCCTTGGATGAACTACATTCGCCGCGAAAATTCGGTTTCAATTCTAAAACAAGTCTTTTTTAGATTTCGCTTGCATCGTCCGCTGTGCCTACTGTACTAAATTAAATTTTTATCATAAATTTTAAATTCTAAGCTACGACCGCTGGCGCAAACAGCTGACGACTTACCTTACGTTCGGTATTTTGCTCAAAGAGCATAGCGTGCAGAGCGGAGCCGTAATCACGTGATCAGCGAGCGCACAGAGCAGTTAAACGCTGTATCAGAGAGCTCAAAATTTTAATAAACAAACGTGAATGAGCCTGCATCGAGTACACTTTTCAAATAAACGAACGGTAAATTTATGCTCGGAGAACTCAGATCAAAATACCGAACGCACGGTTGGTTAATAGAGAGTTCTCGTGCCGTCCAAATTTCAAAAACCGTAACGCTATTTGACAAGTATTAACGGAACTTACCGGATGCCTTACCGTAACGCTATGCTATGTCAAAACTAGTTTACGCTACATTTATGTCTGCAAAAACAGCAACTTCTAATAATTCCTCCATAAAAAACACCAAGGGAAAATTAATCAAGCTCAAGAATAAATAAAAGTTATAAAACAAGCAAAAAAAGTGGGGTTAGATTACTCAACACCTCAGCTGTCAAAATGTGGTTCGTGCCCGAGAACTAAAAATATCATGTGAAATACCGTATTGTTAGCGGTACCGTATTAGCGTAGCGTCTGGTCTGATGCACGAGAACTTTCTAATGACGTTGACATGGTGCTATGATCTTGAGTGCTACACCATATGACCGCAATTACCAAAAACGGTGCCGATGAGCAATCCTTAGTAGTGTGTATTATACTTGGTACATGTTAAGTTTCCTATAAATCATCCATTGAAAAATCACCAGAAATCTAAAGAACACCAACAAAAACCATAATAAAACTTGACCTCAGATGTTTAAATTATTCTCAACCTCCAAGCACAACTTTCCAAGGTCAAATAACTTGGTGGTGTTGAACCAGGGCATGTAGATTGACCTGAACTGAATCAGTGTGGGTGCCGTCATACTGGTGCGGAACTTTTATCGAATTCGCCAATGGAAAAATGAAGCTGCTCCAAAAGCAAGGTTGTTTGAGAGAGGTAGGTTGCCTAATAATTCTATGACGTCATCTGGGGTTTCTCAACATAGTGCAAATTTCCATAAAACTCCCCAGATGCGCCATCAAGTTACTCATCCATTATCAGGCAACCTATTAACTTCAAGAGCCTTGCTCCAAAAGTATCTGCTAGACTGGCTCTAACCACTGATCGCTCTAACGTCAGATTTTCATCCTTAAAAGCAGAAGAGTTGCGTGGTAATATTTCTTATAGAAGCCGGTACAAATGAAAACTGCTTTCGAATTTATCTGACGTCAATTTGAAGTACCCCTCGTTTTTATTCTCATCGGTGACTTCACCGATGAGATAGCTATCTTTGTTTAGTGAATGGAAAATGACAATGACCGACATAGAATGGTGGATCCATCGGTAAAATTTGATGAGAAAAATCCCGTAATTTGCTCGGGAACAGTTCCGTAGCCTGACAGTCCAATTACTCTGTTAGATAGAGCAGGGACGGTAGCAAGTTCCATTGGACGTGACTATGCCTGTCCATTTTAAAGTGAAACTGCCTTCCACGGTATTATGAGCGAATGCAGGGTAGTTGAATACCGAGAACACTCCACCAAACAAGATTGCTCGTCCTAATAAGGCGTACGTTCGCCTCAGTGGTCAACAGGTCTGCGGATGACGTCATCACTATCAGCAGCTTATCGCGGTGACATCACCCGCAGACCTCAATGGAATGCGTGCTATTCAGGCTGTGTTTCTGAGTTGTTTTTTTTTTTCGTCAATTTTTGTGATTTTAACTTTTTATAGGTTTTGTTTAAAGACCTATAAACTCCGATAATACATCTTGCGCCAAGAGTTGAGGTCTGCGGCTGACGTCACAAATACTAGGTAGTTGTCGCTTGCATCAAGAATAATACACACCACTAAACAGGATTGTTTATAGGCCTCGTTTTTGGGAAGCACGACCATATTGTGTAGCACCATCGATGACGTTACAAGTGCGTCACCAACTGTTTGCGCCAGCTGCCGTAGCTTAGAATAAACATTTATGATGAAAAATATTATATATTTTAATTAAAATAATAGGCAGCGAGATCTAAAAAACCGTTATTTTTGAATTTTAGTTAATGTACTAGAACGAAGTATGCATAAAACGGAATCGTAACCTGTGGTGCAAGCACCCTACGTCAAGGCGAGAAACAACTCGCTGCCACGTCACTACTGATGCTTTGGCATTGGGGGGGGGGGGCTGAGATTTGAACTACACGGGCCTTATGAGTATAAGCTATCCTATAGTAGTAGTGTGTATTAATTATCCATGCAAGGTCCCGTCCTCAACCGGTCGTCATTTCTTCCATCCTAATTTGATCGCTGCAGTAGGGCTACGTCCTGATGAACGCCACCATCTTCGGCTACTGCTCCTAGTCCCAGAGCGCTTCCTATAAAGGCGATGACGTCACAGATCTCTGCGGGAGTGCTCCGAGGGCGATTATAATGACTGAGTTCGGCTTTACACTCTGTAAACTCTGAGCGCGCTCGAGACCATAAGATTCTGTTTATTTTAGCTCTCAGAGTGTTCTCTTTTGCGATAGGCTTATGACCGCGTATGGCGTCACGATATCCTTGCTCATACCAAGGAGGATACACACATACAGGATTTACTTTATTCCTTTTATACATCGAGTTACACCGAATAAGCTCCTCGGAGTCACTCAAAAACACACAATTCAGATTTCACCATTATTTTTTAATATTAACATTACCTTCAGGCGTCATTACCTAAAAGGGCTTCTTGCACTCCCCGCAAATTTGGTGCATAAGGGGAAAGGGGGATGCACTATGAGCGACTCGAGTGCGGAACGTTCAAGCTTTTGACATTGAGCTCCGAGTAACTCAAGGGGTAAAAGGAATACAGTAATTGCTTATCGGCCTCGTTTTTGATAATCGCCGCCATATTGGTGTGTCACCGTTTCTGACGTCATAACTTAGTCGTAAGCTGTTCAAACAGCCTGCGTCAAGGTGAGAAATAACATGCTGCCTACGTCACAACTGGTAATTTGGGGTGGTGGGGAGGGAGGGATTTGTTCCACAGTTCCACACAGCACACAGGCCTTAGGAGGATAGGCTACCCTGTAGTAGTAGTGTATATCATCCTTGGTTCATACCGTTCCGCGCCATAGGGTGCAAATCCGAACTCAGCCAATATATTCCAAACGAGGGCACACCATTTGACATCAATTGTAGGAATTTAAATTTTAAAATTTGAATTTCGCGCTCAATTATGGTAATTTTAATTGAAGTGATGACGTGGATGTTGAGTAGTTAGCGGCGAAGAAGTGTGTAATATCCTTGATTCGAATTTGAGGTTAAGTTAGATCTTTATGTCTTATGTCGACAGTGTTGTCGAAGCTACCGAAATTTCGGTATTTCTACCGAAATGGCAACGGACCTACCGAAAAACCGAGTACTGATGAATTTTTACCGATTTTCGACAATAATTGCGATTCTACCGATTTTTTTACCGTTTTTTGCCAAAAAATCAATTTTATCGGTTTTGTTTTCGCCGATTTTTCAATCGATAACCGCACCCGATCTACTATCGATAACCGCACCCGATCTACTATCGAATTGTTTGTTCGTGTCAGAACTGTCAGGTGTCAAATAGACCCTCCGACGACAAATTTGTTAGCAATGGTTGGTATCAGTGCATTTATTTCGGGGAATACCCGTGGGTCCTGTGATATCCGAATTAGGGTTGACAAACTATCGAAAAAAAAGCTATCGATAGTGATATCGATAGAATAGCCTACCCATCGATAGTAACTATCGATTGTACTATCGATAGTTTGCTCTGACCAAAGTAACTAAATTTGTAATTAATTACGATAAACATTAACCTCCAACCTCCATCAAGTCCATCAAAGTCACTCGTCACTCCTCCTAACCGAAAAATTGGCAGCACAGCATGTCTATCCCCAAAAATAATTACAGATTTCTCAAAATAACTACAGATTTCTTTATAATTCCCTCAATACACAGATGTTTTCATTTACCTTTGGCTACATTGGAACTATCGATATTGGTACAGGTCTATCGATACTAACGAAAATTAAAAAACTATCGATAGTATCGATATTCCTATCGATAGTTTGTTATCCCTAATCCGAATTTGTTTTCAATATTTTGTCATTACCCCACTTCATTCTTCCGCCAATGTTGAGCGCACATTCTCAGTAATAAATCGAATGAAAACATCAGAAAGAAATAGACTTTCCACGGAAACAATCGTCAATCACTGGGCTTTTACATACTAAACGAAATAAAAAACTAAAAGGAAAACACGGCTGGATTTTAGTCTTTATTTTATATACACACTACTACTACAGGATAGCCTATCCTCATAAGACCTATGTAGAACAAACTGAAGTCCCTCACTACACCAAATCACCAGTTATGACGTAGGCAGCAAGTCGTTTCTCATTTCTCGCCTTGACGTAGGCTGTTTGCATCACAGGTTATGATTCCGCGGTCTTTTGCCTTATGCATACTTGGTCTTACTACATTAATAATTAACAACTCCTGTTTAGATCTCGTTTGCATCATTCCTCTTTACCTATTATGTTAACCAAAATTAATTGATATTTTTCATCATAAATTTAAGTTCTGAACTAGGACCGCTGGCGCAAACAGCTGACGATTTAGTTAATGACGTCGGCGATGATGATACACCAATATGGCCGCGATTACCGAAGGCAAGGCCGATAAGCAATCCTTAGTAGTGTTTATTATCCTTGTGGTATACCTACCGATTTTGCCCAGTAATCTACCGATTTTCAACGTTAGTTTCTCCCGATTTAGTATTTTGACGTTCGACAACACTGTATGTCGATGAGCAACAACACGTTAGAAACCTTTTAGAATTTTGTGAAATTAGTTATTAAAGATTTAATTAATAAAGAAAATACAACTACGATGTAGTTATTTAGACCATCCCTACACATAAAGACTGTTTTTTTTTTTAAAGATAATTCTCTAACGCACCGTCTCTCTTAACCGAGGCTTAGAGATAACTATTCCTTAATAAAGTGACATTTTCCCATGCAAAACTGTCAATTTAAGGGATAGTTATCGTTAAGCCTCAGTTAAGAGAGATGGTGCAATCGGACATAAAGTTAAAAATTTAGTAACTATGTTTCCAACACAAGCCTTTTCTACTTAAAAGCATTGACAATTTTACATTGTATTGCCAACATAATGTCAATTTGACTTTTATCTTTAAAAAAAAAACACTTTAGACTTTAGTTGTATTCCTTTCAAGAGTCAGCCAGGATTAGCGAACCGGTTTGTAAACGCGTTCGTAGCCCCGTCACCCCGTCCTTTGTTTTTCATTCGTTGTTCGGCGTAATAATCAGGTCCATACGGAGCTTAATTAATAATAAGGCGTACGTTCGCTAGTTTTCGTATCGACAGCAGGTCTGCGGTTGATGTAACTACTATCAACAGCTCGGTTATAACAAATTTCAGTAATAAACTCTACATACTATCTAACGTATGAAGTATTTTGCTTCAAACGAAATCAAACGCAGATCGCGTATGTCAACATCCCGACCGAATACAAACTAGAATTTCTGCTCTGTCAGCGCTGCCGGAGCTTGTCTCGGTGTCGAACGTGATAATTGACGTTTTCAATTAAAAGAGATGGACGATAAGTATTTGTCTGATTTGATTGATTTGTCTCTCATGACCATAACCAAATTCAACCCGAATAATTTTATTGCCCTGCACTCCCAAATTGCAAGCCATTCTGAACCAGTTTGTTTGAACCACGAACGAAAAGCTGTAATCTGACGACGTAGTTGATGACGTCGTCAATGGTGCTACACAATATGGCCGCGATTCCTAAAAACAAGGTTAAGTTATAGAAACTAAAAACCGTGTTGGTGTGTTTGATTCTTTTCGATCGCGTGTTTTTCTCGATGTCAATTCGGAGACGACTGAGCAGTATCAGAGCGCTCATGAAAAATATCGGTTCCGGTTCTAAGAGAAATATTTCGATTCGGTTCTGACCAATAATTTCGGTTTTAATGGTTCATACCGGTATAGTTTTTTACATATATGTACAGAAAAATTCATGTTACTGTAATTTCTGGTTTATTTTTTGGATTTCTCAGTCTATCTGCAACAACTTTGAGGCCTGCGGGTGACGTCACTACTATTAGCTGCTATGCTAATAGTGGAACATAGCTCCGAGAGCATAAAGATAAAAATTTTGACAGTTGACACGCGTTTTACTTATGGCGATTTCCATTTGTCATCAGTGCCGCACTGAGTGTATCCGCATCTTTTTCTAAAAGCATGTAACATGTAAGGATAGGGATACATTTTTTTTGGCCTGATTCGACAAATGGAAAACGCTATTATATTATTAACGGCGGGTATTATAAAACTACTTTGAGAGTTAACTTAAAGTTAACTTCTGGAATTACATGTAATTCAAAAAGTTAACTTCAAGTTAACTGTCAAAGCAGTTTTATAATACCCGCGTATAGTGTCACATTTATTACAATACGACCAAACAGCAATCAGCCTAATTGCTCTAATTTATGAAATCTTGAAACTGAAAAATACCGCTAAGAACCGGTTAATTTATATCGGTTCCGGTACTGCCTGACTTACAACATTTCTATGAAATATGGGTTTCGTTTCGGTTCAATATCGTTCCGGTCCGGTTCCCTCTGAAACGGTAAATTCAAGCTCGGAGAACTCGGATCACAATACTAGTTGAGTTCGGATTGGGATTTTAGTGTAGTGCTAGTGCGGTGTTCGTGTAGTGCAGTGTTGTATCACGTGATGAAGGTGTAATTGGCGGTGTAACACCAAATACACCATCACTTTGTAACGGAGTAAATGGTGTCCCACCATCTTTACACCATTTGGACACCAAATCATTTCCAAAGGCAAATAAAGTGTACACAAAACTTGCTCCTACCAATTAACGAACGCCACAGTGTCAATAGTGTAAAAAGTGTCGACACTTTCTACCATTCCGAACTTAGCTACTGAACGCAGTCACGTCATTTCAACGAAGAACAAACATCTGTCCTGTCATCTGTCAATTTGGCAATTTTTATTTTCAACTGCTTTTTCTTTTGAAAACATCCAAACATTTTCATTTCGAATTATGACTACTAAAATATAATTTTTATTCTTTCCCAAAGATTTCAAAAACCAATTTCCAAAATGTCCTTATCACCGCTTAAAAGTTATACCCCCAGAAAACGTGTTTTACCGAATATTACAACGCCGGGTCAGTATTCAACACCGAAAACAGTGAGAGGTGCGCAACCAGCATTCGGCACCCCGGAATGTTTTTCAAAAGTTTTACTGGAAACTCCAAAGTCCAGCACAAAAAGGGACAAAGAAAAATGCGACGAAGAGTGTAATTTACGAGTGGCTGTAAGAATTAGACCGAGAAACATTTCGGAACTTACCATTGTAGGCTCAGAAGATATCATCCGAGTCAAAGACAAGCAAATAATTGTTTGTCTCCCAAAAAATAATCATCAAACCGTTTGTGTGGATCATACATTCAATTATGATTATGTTTTTTGGTCAGTTGATGAAACAAACCCATTTTATTCGAAACAAGAAGATGTTTTTGTAACCCTTGGAGTTCCACTGTTAAACAGTGCCTTCAAAGGATTTAACGCTTGTCTTTTTGCTTACGGCCAAACTGGCTCTGGAAAAAGCTACAGCATGATGGGCAAAAATATGTGTGAACTCAATGATATTGACTCTGAAGATTTTTCTGGTATAATACCAAGATTTTGCAGAGAATTGTTCAAAAGAACTTCAGATCTTCGGAAAGAGTGTACTGTGAGCATCGAAGTAAGTTATTTTGAGATATACAATGAAAAAATACACGATTTGTTAGCCAGTCAAACACAAACTGCTCCGCGCATTGCCTTAAAGGTCCGTGAACATCCAACTTTGGGGCCTTATATTGTAGATCTAACTACACACACAGTTAATTCTTATAACGAGCTAAGAAACTTTTTAATAGTTGGGAATAAAAACAGAGCAGTTGCCAGTACGGCAATGAACGAATTTTCCTCGAGATCTCACAGTATATTTACAATAGAAATTGGCCAATCAAAAACTTTAAATGATACGGATAATAGTAAAAGGAGTAAAGTTAGTTTAGTTGATTTAGCAGGTAGTGAAAGATTAGGTTCAACGAATAATAAAGAAGACAGGATGAAGCAAGGAGTTTACATTAACAAGTCTCTTTTGACGCTTGGGAAATGTATTTCAGCTTTGGCTGAACAGAAGAAGAATAATTTTATACCTTATAGGGAGTCTGTTTTAACATGGCTTTTAAGGGTAAGTTTTTTGCAAATTTAGTCAAAAAGCTATAATTGTTGTCTTTGTAGGAAAGCCTAGGTGGAAACTCCTTAACATCAATGTTAGCAACAATTTCACCATCAAGCACTCACCTAGAAGAAACCTTATCAACTTTAAGATATGCATGCCAAGCTCGTACAATTGTGAATAGAGCGAGAATAAACGAAAGCCCTCATGATCGACTGATAAGAGAACTAAGATCCGAAGTGGAAAGACTTAGAGCTCTTAGACAAGATTATGAGAGACGTAGCAGTTGTTCTCACTCTATTAGTTTCAACGACAGCAATAGTAGCAACATTGAAATGGAGGACATCAAAACGAAACTTTCAATGTCTGAAAACAAATTATTAGAAGCCCAGCAAATGTGGAAACAACGTTTTATGGAGAGCAGAGAGACTCAATTGAAAGAATTGGCTGAAGCTGAAAAATATAAGGCAGAGCTTGAGTCAAAAGTTCGACTTTTGAATAATGTGAGTGAAGATGTTTGTTTGTCACCTTATAGGACAAACTTTTTAGAAGAGCTTGAAGATGTTTTGACAAGCCAAAAAGAAAATAATGTTTGTAATAGTTGGGTTGAAGACGTCAAAGAGTGGTGCAGTGAAAACGGACTTATTTGTACCTATAATTCAGAAACACTAAAAATAGTAGACAATGTTAATGGAAAACACACCTTGTTGCCTTTGAAAAATTTAAAACTCCAAGCAAATAATAAGATTAGTGATTTTTTGGGCACATTAAAGTGGACTGACAATCATTCGGAAAAACGGCTAACAAAATCGGAAATGGTGTCTTCACTGAATCAGATTTATCAACTTTTAGACAACCTGAAGCCCGATGACAATGAAAATAATTTGTGCCTTTTGTATGCGAAACTGAACATGACTTTGCAGAAGTTTGAAACTGCTTTGTTAAATAATAATGGAAAAAATTGTAAAACTGTAACATTTAATTTAGAAAGCTAAAATAATTGTATTTTTTAGGTATTTATTTTATTTTTAGTTAGTGTTCACGTCTACTCTGCACATGTTTTATAATTTTTAACTAGTCACTAACTATTTGGCGGGTAATATTTAATGTGCCATAGTTCTTTGGGAGTATTTTTTTTTAAAAATATTTTGATTTTGCAATTAAGTTTGTAAAGTGGTAATGAAGAATTATTTTTGCTAAATGGAAATAGATTATTGTTTCAAGATGAAGATTTAGTTGTAACTTTGACTGTGGCAGTTCTAGCCCTTGAAGAGTTTTTCTTGCCTATTATATTTTTTTAATGAAAATTTAGAATGAAACCATACTGCATCAAGATTAGGTGTTAACATTGAAAATTGTACATAAAGTTAATGAATAATTATGTTTTTTCTTTCACAAAGATCCATTTTTTGAATAACATTGACAATTACACTGTATAATTTCATAAATAAACTTTTTTTAAAAAATGTTTATCCAATGTAGTACTGATTGATATTTAGAAACCCTGATGGTTTTTAATCCAAATTTGAATAGCTCTACCTCTAAGCCACAGATAAGTAACTTATACTTAAGATAACCTCATTTTAGATGAATGGACTGAATTTATAAGTGACTCTTAATTGTTGATGTTTTTTCAAAACCAATTTGCCCACAAAAATTCAAGTTATTACAATGACAAAGTAAGGTGATAAGCTAATTTGTATACGGGTGTCTTACAGTGGATAGTGTATTAGACGTTTACGGAGACCTAAAAAGTGGATTATTTTGAACATTTGGCAACCGGGATAAACGATCATGATCTACACTTGGAAATATTTTGACTATGCGGTATTACCGCTTTTACTCTAAACCAGTGGCAACATCGCTATTTTAAATGGAACACCCTGTATATATTTAAATTCTGCATATTTTCTTGAGGAACTTTTCCTAATACTTCCCTATACCTACCTATCTGTCACAGTTTTTCGAGAATAAATTAATTTAATTTTTTTCTGTTTAATGAAACAGGACTATAAAACAATTTTGAGCTGAAATTTAGGTTATTCCTGAACTGCCTGTAGGCATTTCTTTTGCTCACATCTTAGTTCAAGTATACAGGATGGCCCAGAAATTAATTTTTGTCAGTAACTGCTGCAATTTCTAGATAAACATAAAATTTTGAACAAATTTCAGTTTGGCTTTCAAGAAGGTACGGGTACAAATGACGCTGTCTTTTCTTTTTTAGAGGAGCTTTATTTCAAACTGAATGATCGGGAATATGCCGCGGCCGTTTTTTGCGACTTCTCTAAAGCCTTTGACTGCATTAACCATGAATTGCTGTTAAAAAACTACATATGTATGGCTTTAGAGGTAGTGTGCTGAGGTTTTTTAGATCATATTTTGGTTGGAGGAAGCAAATGGTCAGGAATGGGTGCCAGGCCTCAGATCCGAGACCAATAAATCATGGGGTTCCACAGGGTTCGGTGCTTGGCCCAGTTATTTTTCTTTTATACATCAACGATTTAATTAGAACTAATATACAAGGTTTTTTACTATCTTTGCTGACGAGTGGTGTCGTTTTATGGCATCATAAAGACCCAGAGGTTTTAAAACAGATTATTTCTGAGGATATGGGCAAGATTAAAGAGTGGTGCAATAGCAACTTTCTCTGTTTTAACATAGAAAAAACAAAGGTTTTAAGTTTCAAGCTATCCATTAGTGACATTCCCCTTGGTGACAAGGTAATAAGGGGTTCTCATACTGCAAAATTTCTGGGAATCTATATTGATGATAGACTAAAGTTTAGTGAGCACATAACAAATTTAAATAGGAAACTAGCCTCGGGGTGTTTTGCCGTGCGTCAAACAGTTTCTGCGTTGGGATTCAGAATGGCCAGGACAACATATTTTGCTTTGATTGAGTCGTTTTTGCGTTATGGAGTGGCATTCTGGGGTTGCTGTAACAGAACCCTTTTGGATTCGGTATTTGTTTTGCAGAAGAGGGCAATAAGATACTTATGTGGGGCTGATGTAAGAGAACATTGCAAGCCCCTATTTTTGAAACATCAGATTTTAACTGTCACATGCATTTTTATATTGGAAACAGTTTGCTTAATTTTTAAAAAATTCAGGGATGTAATCTTTGCCCCGAGCTATAACTTTAGGAACCAGGAAAATATTCCCCTCCCAATTCCAAGATCCAGCCTTACAAAGCAATCCCTGATTTATGACAGCATTAAGATTTTCAATAAATTGCCATCTGACTGTAGAAGACTACATAATATACAGACTTTTAGAAGAACGGTAAAAGCGTTGCTGGTTGATAAAGCCTATTATTCCTTGGATGAATATTTTGATGACAGGTTATAAAAATAAACCGGGTATTTATATATAAGTTAAGATTTTGTTAGGCCAAAGTGTATTTTGCTTAAGTATGTTTCTATTGTTTGTATTTTCTTTTGATTTTATTTGTAAAATTTTTGTATTTAAATGTTGTGATTTTATATGTCTTTATATTTTATTTTATTTTGTTTTAAAGCCCTATACTTTGCTTTGTCTATGAAGATCAATTGTATTTTTACGACAATAAAGCATATTGATTGATTGATTGATTGAACTCACAAAAATGCCAGAAAAATTATTTTTTCAAAATGGAACACCCTGTATATATACGGATTCGAAAAGCTGATAAAACTAGATTTCAGACTATGTATGTTTTGTTAGAAAGTTTTTACAGGTAATGACCAACGTGAATTCAGGGAGACAACGGTCCCTGTTTGGGAATCGACCCACTGAGTAGTGGACTCAGGCTTCCCGTGCCAATCTTTGACGCGTTTCGTCCTTGTTAGGACTCATCAGAAGGACATAGGCTGAAGCTCCCTGTCCAAGCAAAATTGAACTTAGTTGAGCAGTCAGAAACAACTACTCCGAGGGCAAATACCCCTACCGGCGTTGAACTACACTGATTGGTCTGAGCTTTCGTTGGCAATGAAAATTGTTAAAAAAAATTTACAGGTAATGACCAACGTGTCAATTTTGCTTGGACAGGGAGCTTCAGCCTATGTCCTTCTGATGAGTCCTAACAAGGACGAAACGCGTCAAGGATTGGCACAGGAAGTCTGAGTCCATTGCTCAGTGTGTCGATTCCCAAACAAAGACCGTTGTGTCCCTGAATTCACGTTGGTCATTACCTGTAAAAACTTTCTAACAATTTTCATTGCCAACAAAAGCTCAGACCAATCAGTGTAATTCAACGCCGGTAGGGGTATTTGCCCTCGGAGTAGTTGTTTCTGACTGGTCAACGAAGTATGTATGTTTTGCCAATACCTAATTCTTCATCTTTCGATTTATCAGCTTTTATTCATGGAATTGCATAATCATTGATCATGGATATTTAAATATAAATTCATTAATCTTGTATTGGAGTAATTATTATGTTCCGCCATTGTAGGTACTCAAATCCAAATTATTAAAAGAATGATATTTTTATGAAACAAGTTGTCATGGAGTTCATGGAGATGTAACAAAAAATTTATTCCCCCATTACTAATAAAACCATTGAAAGTTTGTCGATTATGAAATTTCATGAATAAACGCTAGTTATGTTACCACCAAACAGCTAAACAAGCTGAGACGACATGCTGACCCCACATAGTTAATCTTATAAAATAATTAGAATTGCATTGTTAGAATTAGTCAGTATTTTTAAGTGCTTTTGTAATAAACTTAAATAAATATTTTTTAAAAACAAAGTTGGCCTATCGAGATAGTTAACTCGTGTGAACCACACTTTTGTACAAGGTGTCCCACTAAGGTGGGCGAGGTACGATATTATGGAAACCGTATACCTTACGGCATATCTTGCCAACCTTAGTGGGAGACATGGTACAGTGGAATTTATTTTTGGAATATAATTTTCTTTTCGCAGCAAAACACAACTGAAATTTATTCATTTATTTATTCGATAAAATTTTCACAATGTTGACATTTTTAAGACCTTAAAAGGTGATCTGACTAATTAAAATTATGTTTTTTCTTTCACAAAGTTCCATTCTTTGAAGAAAATTTGCAATCATGTAAGAAAATTGCAAACAAATAATTATCACTAAACTCAAAATGAAAATAAACTGAATGACCCTAAATAGAATATTTAGGTATCAAATATTTATACATATTTCTAATTTCATAGAAAAATAAAACATAACTATGCAATTCATACTCATAGCCTCACACTGTGCCTGGTTTTTATAAAATATCTGATAAAATGTTTAAAATGGCGTGTGTTATTCTTATTATATAGTTGAACTTATTTTCAAAATATATTTTATAAAACCTTCTCACAGCAAAACACTAATGAAACTCAAAATGCAAACAAACTAAAAATTAAAACAAATTTTAAACCAAAAATTATCAATCTATAAAATCAGGCTCGTCGGGCCTCCTGTAATAAACCTCCCCAAATTTGCTCATGTATTTTTTAATAAACTCCCTGGCTTTAGATTTCACATTGTCATTACAAACCAGATCGTCTATTGTTGCAAGGTGTTTTATCTCTTTGACCATTACGTGATGGGTCAACTGAAAACAAAAATTCAGTTAAATAAGAGTTGAATTCAGGCAAAATAATTCTCACCTTTCTGGCCAAGTGTTTGAAATCGTCTGTAGAAGTAATCTTGGCGTCTTTGCACTCGGGTTTCTTGTGAACGTTCAAACAACTCACTACGGTGTTGGCCATATTCAGTCTAAAAGTTTCCTTAATTTTTTTAGCGTGTTCGTCTTCCATTGCTTTTGTTTCTCTGTGCCGTGATCTATTAGGGGAAGTTTTAGTGGAGCGTTTTTCCCTTAACTTTTTAACATCGTCCACGTCCATGCTCAATCTGGCCTTTTTCTTTGCTTGCAGCAACATTTGTTCTTTTTGGCGTTTGAGTTTTTCTTTGGTCGCTTTGTATTTTTTCATGTTTTCTTTGTAGTGTTTGCGATCTTCTTCGGTCCGAGGCTGGAAATATTTTTCTATAGTTTTATAAGTATCAAACATTAACATTTAACTTACACTGATTATTATTTCTTGGCACAGTCCTTCTCGTCGTTTCTTTTTCGGTGGACCTTGATCGTCCAAGCTAAATTGCTCTTTCAGTCTTTGATCTATCGATGATAGAAGCTTTGCTGGAATTTCGTCGTTGTCAGATTCAAGCTGAAATAATTAATTATTATTGGTTGGAGGTGGATTTTCAGTAAAATTATGGACTCTTACCTTAATGTCAGGACTAGGTGTAACAGACTCCGATTCCCATGCCACTTCTTTCTTAACGCGATCTGGCAAAACCGACTTCATACTGATTTGCTTCTTCACTTGCACCAACAATTTGGCATCGTCTTCGTCGTCCGTATCAGAATCGTCACTTGAATCTGACAAAGTAGTGCTACTCGAATCAGAATCAGAGGATTCAGATGCTGATACTACTGACAAATTAAAAACACGTAAATATACAATTTATTCTTGATTATTTGTCCACTCACATTCTGGTTCGGGTTTTATTTCGGGCAATGGCGGTGGTTCCCACTGACTCTTCCTGATTACCAGATGATAATAATAGGGACGACCGTATTTGTCCTTGGCGCATCTCCATTTCGGAGGCAGCTTAGCTGGAGGCGGTATCGGACCGGCAAATCTCACTTGGGACGGGTCCTCTTCATAAATCGGCAACTGCAACTGTATGACAAAATATGTAATATATTCAATTCAATTTATTGATTGATTTTCTCTTCAAATTCATGTCATATTATTAAAAATAAAAATAATAGCAAAAAACATTAAAAACAATTAAGAACAATAATCATTTAGCCAATTAAAAAATCAACCAACAGACAAAAACATGATCTAAAGAAGAGTAAACAGCTGCACGTTGAAATTTTCCATAAACTCATCAAAAGAATAATTGGCTGAGGCTAGCAAGGCTTTCCTTTGGCACAGGCGCAGAAATCTACAGTCAAGAAAGAAGATGCGAGACCTTCTTTTCTCTAGGGTCACATACATCTGTTTTTCAGGCAGAGGTATATGCAATACTACAATTCGCAAGAATAGTCGTAATAGAATCTCGAGAACTCAACAACTTGACGGACCATTGATGTGGGTGCCAGGACATGAAGGTATCTTGGGCAACGGAAAGGCTGACGAACTTGCACGCAGGGGCAGGGGGTCATCCCCAGAATATCTTAGTTCCGAACCAGCTCTCGGAGTGCCCAAAGGCACCGTAAGAAAGTAGCTGAAGGGGTGGATCAAAGCAAAATATTGGAAGCAAATACCCCAGCACGCACATGGGAAAATCTTCATACATGAGACATGCAGCAAAAGAGCAAAAAGACTGCTACAACTAAGCAGGAATCAACTTGAGAGTAGCAACCGGCTTTCTTACTGAGCATGCTCCAGTAAAGAAGCACCTACAAACAATGGGCTTGTACAACGGAAACACGAGCTAAAGATTATGCGATGCACTAACCCAGAGAAGACAAAATATATTTGTAGAAGATGAACTGATCCAGACACATACGGCAAACATCCAACAGACCTACTTCGTGTATTGCCTGAAATGGGTGCAGTAAACAGGAAGATTCAGCACAATTAGCCTCCGGCTGCAGCGCAACTCGGAGTTTAAACAGACAACTTCTCCATTAAAAAAGCTTTCCTTACACTATTCTTTAACTTGTGATTAAAATCCCTAACATTTTGTGGAATAGCAATGAACCAACTCTTGCCCACAAGTAACAAGGTTATTAAGTCAAGTTCATTATAAGAACGCGGCAAATTAAGATTGATTCCAAATCTAGTTTGGTATAGATGAGTATTTGCTTGAGCATTTTCATATGTTCTGTGGAAATGGGAGACATTTTCGTAGATAGTGAGAATTTAGTGCTCCTTAAATAATTATTTGCAGTGTGCGTGCACGCTTAAAAAAATATTTGTATGAACAATAATATGGGGTGTTGACCAATAATATAAACTGCCCAGGTATTTTAAAACAGCTGCCCTTTACTGTTAACCGAATAAATTTGAGAAATAAAAACATTTTTTATTTGGCCTACCCTAGAACCAATCTATAGGTCTGTTCGCACAGAAATCACAAACCAATCAGAGCAAACTTCATAGTAAAATAAAAAATATGAAATACAAAAAAAAAAATCTTCAATGATAAAATCTCTAATAGAATACTCATTTAGCGAGTTTTCACAAAACACAAAATAAACTCACTTACTTTTTCCTATATAAATTTTCACCATACATGGGTCCTTACAAAGTTAAAGCAAAGTTTTTTAAAATACTCTATCAGTTCAGAGTTTCTTTTGGTAACGACTTGAATAATTTTAATCCCTCAGCGATTCAGTGAATATAATTTTACTTGCAGCATTTGCGTAATAAATGTAAACATTGTTCATTGATTGTGCTCTTGTGTTTAGGCAGTGTATGTCATGAATATATTTAATTTCGTCAGTCGAATACTTAGGCAAAATGCGTACTCTCAAACGAAAGACAAATTTTAGCACATTAAATGCACCTCACTGTGAGACGTTAAGAAAGTTTAATGTTTCCAACATCATGTTTATAGGAGTTGGTTTTTTACACAATATGATGGCTCTACTAGCTCTATTCTGTATTTTTTGCAAAATGTTTATTTGGTTCTGCACCATGAAGCAAATGAATGTTCCACAATAATCTAAATGTGGCGCTACTGTTGTTTTATAGATGGTTAGTCTAGCAAACATACACTTTATTCCTTATTCTAAACAGTAACAAACATCTTTTCAGCCATTTTCTTTTCAATATATTGGCAGTGTGAATTAAAATCAAGTTCATGATCAATAATGAAGAAACCCAAATACTTGTATATACCAAATATGTTTCACTTTTTCTATTTGTCCTCCATTAATTTCGATTCTGTACTCTATATCACCATTACCCATATTGTTTTTGCTTCCCAGAATTATGCATTTAGTTTTCCCAGTGTTAAGTTTAAGGCCATTATTAAATTAAAATTAAAGTATATTATTATCATCTGTTTCATGTCTTTTGCTTCTCCTATAATGTAAATCATAGTATCGTCAGCAAATAATTAATTATCTTACACCTTTTTGCTTGTTTGATAATGTCATTAATAAATAACTAAAACAAAATTGGTCCCAATGCACTTCCCTGCATCTAAAGTATCAGTTATTCGTTATATTTTACATACTGTCTTCTTTTTTTTTACGTAATCTATCTCCCCGGTAATCTCTAAACCATTCTACACTTTCCCTCTCACTCCATATGCATTTAGTTTTTAAAACAATAATTCTATGTTAATTGTTTCAAAAGCTCGTCTTAGATCCAAGAATACAGATATAATAATTTTCTTTTTGTTGGTCACTCCATGTTCCCATTGTGAAATAATTTGCAGGGCTGTTTCGCAGGAATGCTCTTTCCTGAATCCTCCATATGGTTTGTAAGTTGTTCATTAACTACTAATTCCAAAACTTTCATATATTGGATGCGTATTCACTGGATGAAAATCAGTGCAATTTGTTGTATTGGATATTTTTTGAAAAGGGACCACTGCCGATACTTTCCAACTTTCGGAAACTCTCCCGTTTCACATGATTTATTAATTAGATTTAGTAAACGGTTTCCTGCTATCTCATTTGTAAGTTCCAAAATGTTTAGATTGCTTCCAAGTTTATCTGAATTGTTTTCTTTTAGATTTTTAATGACCAATTTTTCTAAACTGTGAAAGTTGTTGCCCCGTAAAGGGTGTTTCTCTAACAATTTCCACAAAATCTTGAGTAGGTTTAATAGTTTCTAAAATATTATTAATGCTATTTACAAAGTAATAGTTAAAAGAGCTTGCAATTAACTTATTTGAACTATGTATTCCATCTTCGAATTGGATTGCCTGTGGCACTATGTTTGATTTACCATTTATTAATTCTTTAAGCGTTTTCCACATGCTTTTAGAATCACCTCTATTCTGATCAATTTTTTTCTTCACAATAATGTCTCGTCTCATTCCTAATTCTTGTCGTCACTTGATTTCTAATGATTTTGTATTGTGCCCAGACTTCTTTCTTTGAATTTTTTGCAACTTTATACTGTTAAAATTTTTTGTTTCTTTAAATGGAGCATGGATATCTAAAGCTTTTACCAGGTTAGTCACGAAGGATTCGGCCACTTTGTTTACATCATAACCAACTGTGGCCTATTGCGATTCTAATACTGTAAACTAAAATTCAATTTTATTAAAATAAATAAAATTTCTTTTTTTGATTTAATTTGTTAAAATTCAACTTAATTGGCATATGTATCAAAATACTAGATAGAGTGACCAAATAATCCATAAGTGTTAGTGAAGACTGGGTAACTCTTGTGTATTCAGTTACAAGTTGGCTGATGTTAAAATCTCCTAAAATGATTATGACACACCCTTGTAGTAACAATTCTTCAAACTTTTCTTCCAAAGAATTTATAAAATCCGCATGAGATGAATTAGGTGAGTGATATACAGTGTGTTCAAGATAAGGATGGAATAGCATTGGGATCTGGAGAACGGTTGGAATTACAATGTTGGTTAGATTAGGGAAAAGTTGCATAATTTAACGCTCAATAAAATGCTACTTTGACATTTGAAAATTTCTGAACATTTTCCGAGATATCCGGAAAAAACTGAAATTTTGCAAAATCGATTTTGTTTTGAGGAGATATCTCAAAATAAATGTCACTTCATCGTTACCATTTTTCCTACTCTACAAGATAACATTATCAGTTTTAAAATTTGAAGTTTCGTCTTTGGGCCACAATCATCAATTTAATTTTTTTAAATTTTGAAATAGAAGTCCATGTCTCACAGTGAAGAGAATAGTTAAAGAACTGGAATAACAGTGTATCTTCACTCTTTATTTTATAAAAAATATAATCAGTTGGAAGGGGGGTTGAACATGTTTCGGATCTATCATAGATCCA
This sequence comes from Ceutorhynchus assimilis, assembly GCA_917834065.1. Lineage (NCBI taxonomy): Eukaryota > Metazoa > Arthropoda > Insecta > Coleoptera > Curculionidae > Ceutorhynchus > Ceutorhynchus assimilis. The sequence goes on along the minus strand of OU892283.1, from coordinate 34,807,941 downwards.
TCATCAGCATAAGTTCTACAAGGTACAAAATATGGGAGTTAGGGGGGGGGAGGCCTGGGGTGTATACATCAAGAAACTTACCACTTACCAAATGGTGGAGGGAAATATGGTTATATACGATATGCCTAAGCATTAATAGTTATACATAAATAAGTAAATGTTCATGCTGTATTCAGCATAAGGTTGGTTGCTCATGCCGCACCCAACACAAAACATAGTTACAAAACTGGAAGAGAGGAAGCTTATGAGTCCGATTTCGAAATTATGACATAATTTCGGAGATAGAACTCCTGTTCTTCAATTTTTTTAAATGCGGACCCTTATTTTCTATTTTAGATTTTATAAGCTTCTGATGTCCCAAAACCAATGACGTATTATCGTACTTATTCGAAAAATTTGTAATATTGGCACTTTCCATAAGAACTGAATGTGTTAGAGAGAGACAGAGAAAAGAAATTTTTTTCGAATAAATGCGATACGTCATATGTTTTGGGACATCAGAAGCTCTTAAAATTTGAAATAGAAAACCAAGAGCCCTATTTAAAAAAATGAAGTTGATGATGGTGGCTCAAAGACAAAACATCAGATTTCAAATTTGAAAAAGTCATCTTGTAGAGTAGAAAAAGTTGGCACGATGAAGGGATATTTGTTTTGAAATACCTCCTCAAATAAGCTCAGAAAAAAAAAGCATTTTGCAAAATTTCGGTTTTTTTCCGGATATCTCCGAAAGTGTTCAAAATTTTTCAAATGTTAAGAAGTACCATTTTATTGAGCGTTAAATTGCGCAAGTTTTCCCTGATCTAACCAACATTGTAACTCCAACGGTTCTCCAGATCGTAATGCTATCCCTCCTTATCTTGGACATGTTACACAATACATACGGAGTATTATTAAATTGAATCTTGACTGCCAAAATCCATGTGTGTTTTTTTTTTTCAGAAGTCTCCCCCTTAAAATCTCTTGAAATTGTATACCTTCCCTAATGTAAATCGTAACTCTTCCTGTATGTCTAAAATCCCTTAACTGAAATTCAGCCTCAATAATTTCTTCTGTGATGTGTGTCTCCCTTGCATTTGCATAAAAGCAGGGTTGGCAAAAATCATGATTTTTTTGAAAAAATCAAAAAAATCAGATTTTTTTGATTTAAATCAGATTTTTTGATTTAAATCAGTTTTTTTTGATTTTTTTGAATTAAATGGCTTTATTAATTTTTGATCAATTATTGGTAATTTAGTTTCAACAATGAATGATGCAGTAAATATAGTATACCTACTGCTAGACAAAATTACTACACCACTGCACATAAGCACCACAAAAGCAGTGGTACGATAATTTTGTCCACGAGTATATAATAAGAATAGGTATATAGAGTAATAAAAATATTATTGTTTATTAATAAATAAATAGTTTTAACAAACAAAATAGTAAATAAACGGTAATTTCTGAAAACCAAAAATAAAAAACATAAATAAAAATATTCGATAGGTAGAGGTGTAGATAAGGTACCTATCTATTACCCTGCCCCTTAAACTTAGTGCATAAAGAGAAAAAAAAAATAAGTCAAAATAAAGTAAATAATTCTTTTGTGAAAAATTAAAATAATACTACTTATATAAAAAAAATATTCCGATTTTTTAATATACCAGCTTTGCGGGCTTTTCATTGCCAAGTCGATTTCTCAAATCATTATCGCAGATTATAATATGTATGTTGAAAATATTCTCTATATACTCTCTCTACCCCAGCCGAGGATGGTATTGCAGTCAGAAATTTCTTAATAATCACTAAATCCTCTTTGGTTATCCCATTTATATAAGTATATGTATCAAAATAAACAAATAGATTTTCAATTTCTGAAAATCGATTTAAATCATTGATTTTTTTCAAAAAAATCACTTGATTTAAATCATGATTTAAATCGTGATTTAAATCATTTGATTCAAATCATGCCAACCCTGCATAAAAGATGATGTTTTTTGTTAATATACTATCTATTACCTGCGAATTTTCTAAAAAAATATTTGACGGAATTAAAGGTTGGCTATTATTTATATATCAATATCAATATTTTTCTGTGGCGCACACTGATAACTAATTTCAATCTCCTTTGAGTTACAATTTTATTTTCAGGTTGCTACATACATTAGTAGCAAACCAGGGTTTAGAGACGAAAATATTATGTTCAAAGAAATATCATCACATCCAAATCAACTCAAATGATTTTTAACTGTTGGTTCGATGAACAAAAGGCAGGAGCTTTATAGGCCAAATTTCTGGCCTCGTAATGTAGGTATAAAGCGATTCAAATTTGATAGACACAAAGAATTTCTTGTTTCTATAAATTTCTAAACCTAAATGTAACTTATGTGTTAACTAATGTATCAAAAGACGGTACCAAAAATAGATTACCTTCTTCTTAATTGGATTCTAAGACAATTCTTGAAAATCAGGGAAGAGATAATATCTTATCAAAAATCTTACATCTAAATGTGCAATGTCTTCGTAACAAAACTGATCAAATAGAGGCCAAGAATTTTCATCATAAGGTTCTTGTATTTAGAGAACATTGGCTGTCAGAGCAAGAGTAAGGGCAGCTTGAATTAAATAACTATTCTATTAAATCTCCTTATTCTGGTAAGCATCATGTTCATGGTGGTGTTGCAACTGCTGTTAGGAATACTCATGCCAGTAAATTTAAACCAAGAGAGGACATAAACTCATTAACAGTAGAAATGGAATTGGAAGTCTGTGCAATACAATCAAAAGAAATGCAAATTATAATTATTACTATGTATAGGCCTCCACAAGCTAATTTTCTTACATTTCTGGATATATCTATTTACACATATTTTGCAAAAAATAATTAATTCTGAATATCAAGTTTTTATATTATGGGACTTTGATGTGAATTTTCTTGATGAAAGTGAGAATAAGTCAGCAATTATTGATCTTTTCTGTACATCTGTACATCATCTAACAACAAAAATATACTCCTGGACAAAATTATCGCAACACTGCTTATGGTGATGCCTACGTGAAGTGGTGCGATAATTTTGTCCAGGAGTATATATTATGACACGAGAGGAACTGCATGTCTGAATAATGTTTTTACAAATGTGAGTGAATGTGAAAAATGTGTGATTGATTTGGGATTTTCAGACTATTTAGGTATAGAAGCTCGATATGTTGGCCACAAAATAACACCTAAAGAAAAAGTAATTACAGTTTGTAGACCTGTTACAAAATACGGAATAAATATACTTAGGTTTCTGGTGAGAGGTGTTGGGACTTTGTTGATAATAATAACATCATTATTGAAATGAAGTTTGAAATGCTTGTTTAACTAGTAAGGAACTGTGCAGAGACAGCGTTTCTACAAAAGAGCTATAAGCACTATAACAATGCGCCTCCCATTCCATGGTTCAATGATGATCTGAAAAACATGCGTGATAGACTAGGTATTTATAGAAAGTCAGATAGGTCTGACAATAATCCACAAGTTGTCCAACTCTGTAAAGACTATAAAAAGTTGTAAAGGAAAGAACTTAGAAAGGCCAAAAACCAAGCAAATGACACATCAAAAATCACAATTATAATCCCAAATTCATTTGGAATGTTATTAAAATTAGCACTAATCTTATGAAAGGAAAAACCTCAGAGCAAAACAGCAATATTACCCCAAACAAACGACTTCAATCATTTTTTCAATAATATACCTAAACAGCCTATTTATAACATAACTCCGTCTCAAAAATTATCCTTAAATTTTGTAGAACAATATCGCCAATCCATAAGGAGTAAACTAGATGGCCTTAATTTTGAATTCTCTCTTGTATCACAAGCTCTAGTTAGGGATATAATTATGAATCTAAAAAATAAAAACAGTAACGATTTCTATGGATTTAACAGGAAAATAATAAAAAACCTGGCAAATGAAATTATAAGCCCTCTAACAAAATTAATAAATTTCTGTATAAAAGATGGAGTATTTTCTAATATCCTTAAAATTGCTAGAAATGTCCCCATCCATAAGAAAGGACCAAAAAAACATTCTCCACAATTATAGACCAATATCTAAAGTGCCTATATTCTCAAAAATACTGGAAAAAGTAACCCAAAAACAAAAAACATTTCTCATTATTTTGAGAATAACAATACTTTTAACAAATCTCAGTTTGGGTTTAGAAATTCACTATCTACAACTACTCTTGAAAATGAAATAATTAGAATAATAAATTGCGGCTAATGGGTATAGGGATGGTCAGTACACTGGGGCACTGTTCTGTGACCTAACAAAAGCGTTCGATTGTGTCTCCCAACAGCTCCTACTGTGTAAGTTAAAATTATATAAGTTCGATCAGAATGCAGTTGATCTACTAAGCTCTTATATTAATAAACAGAAAGCAGCTTGTACAATTTAATGGGGGTCTGTCTGAAATGCAAAATTTTCTATATGGTGTGCCACAGGGATCTGTTTTTGGGCCCCTGCTCTTCCTGATTTATAATAATGACCTGGGCAGCTGTGACCTAACCGCTGATTTTGTCCTTTTTGCTGATGACACCACAATGTTTAAGAAGGTAGCTTCAAAGGAAGAAAAACAATATATTATGAGGGAGGCTCAGGTTACTGTCTCTGAATGGTTTTCATGCAATCAACTTAACCTGAACGCAACAAAGACTGAACTAATGTATTTCTCAATGAGAGATCTAGAGGGAATGATGTATGAACCTGTTAAATTTTTGGGTGTGTCTATTGATAGTAAGCTAACTTGGAATGCCCACACAAACAAGCTTTGTGAAGGTATGGCTTCCAATGTGTACGCATTGAGAATATTGGTGGATGATGTTTCTGAACCAGTGCTCCTGTATGTTTACCATGCCTTTAGTGAAACCAGAATGTAAGGGTTATATGTGGTTTGAGATACAGAGACGATTGTAGGGATGCATTTGTAAGATAATAAATAAGATTAGGAGTGGAATAACATTCTATGGTCCTAACTTTTTTGACAGGTTGCATCCCTCAGTAAAAATGTTGCCTACAAAACATTTTAAGCTTGTAGTAAAAACATACCTAATTGAGAAATATTTCTATCCTCTGGATGAATTTTTTAGTAACAGTTTTGTCGATCTTGTATAGAAGAACTTCTTCCCAAATTAGTACATTTTGAGTATATGAGAACTTTGAATCAATCCGCCAAATTTTTGATTTTTTTTTTTTTTTGATTCAATTCAGTATTTTTCCTCTGACATTATTTTAAAATTAAAATAGATGGAACATATTACCGCCACTGTATTTGTAGTAGTTTTTGATAAATCGTCTATGTATAGTTTAAGTTCAATGTGATTGGTTCACTTCTAGCTGTATTATTGTATTATTGTTATTAGGTAGTAGGTATCTATAATTGGTTCTGCTATTGATACTTTGAATGAATAAATAAATAAATCATGATTCTTACCGGTGGTGTATTGATTCCAGGCATTGCCGCAACTATCCCAGCGATTCCTGGATTGCTTTGTAGAGAAGTTATTCCAAGGACGTTGCCTGGCATAACCGGAGCTGGAGCGTTTATGCCTTGTACCATAGAACCCATTGGATTTAATTGTGGTGGTATACCTAAAATTAAATTTACACCATAATTAATAAAACTTCTAGAAACCAAAACTTATCTACTAACCTGAATATTGGGAGGAAGCACTTTGCATACCTGGTAAGCTCATCATTGGCGGTGGATAGTGGGTCACATAGCTTGGCTTCGGGGTTGAATATGGCGTTGGCACTCCTGCATAACAATTACAGGACATTTATACACAAAATAACTGAAATAGGTTCAATGCCAACCCATAATAGTAAGTCATGTTGCTAGTTTCAAACTTTTTCGGACCCTATATTGATCATACTTTATATCGAGTGGAATTTTCAGTAATAAATGAAAAAAAATCAGGAAAATTTAATTATCTTTAACAGAGAAGTTGTTGAGAAGTATATACATAATATGTGAAAGGTTCAACGAAAAAAAATACAGTCAAATATCAACAATGGAAGAACCAATACATGGTATACCGCAAGGAACTTCTCATACTTACTTTCTTGTATTATAATATCAATTATTACCTGGTGTACTGTGTGGAGTAACTGGAGAATTAAACACACCTCGATTCTGACTAGTGGGAACTGGCAAAGCCTGCCACTGTCCCAACGACGGATTCCAAATATATTGAAATCCTTTGCTGGGATCAAACGGAGCCGTGAATCTTGGATCGGCCCCAATAAGCATACAATTAATTTCGTGCTGCCGCCACATTTCGCGTTGCTGAGATCGTCTTTCTTCCTCTTTCAATTCCATTTGTAAGGCGAATAGTTTTCGTCTTTCGTGTTTGCTAATTTTTAGGTATTCCGCTGAAGGTCGACCCTTGTCTTCGTACCTAAAGTTCACTCAATTAAATGAAAATATTTCAATGACAAACTTGCACTTACCTTTTTTTATTACTCGATTCTCTTTCAGACTTATAACGAGACCAAGAGCGATATCTGTGATCGTTTTTCCTTGAAGATTCTTTTTCTTGTGCATGGCTAACCTCTATGAATTTTCTATTGGCTTCCTTCTCGTGCTCCTTCATTTGCTCTATTCTCTGTTTCTTTGGTATACGGAAGATTTGCTTCAAATTCTTCCACTCTTCCAAAAGCTTTGTAGCCAAAAATTTAATTTCATCAATTTTTTCTTTTTCACTTGAATCCATATAATGCCTTTTTGATCTTCTAAGCTCTCTCTGATCGCCATCTTCTACAATATCCTCATTTTTAGACCACTTTTCCACTGCGGGTAGTACTTTACTTTCAATCAACATGGTTTTGTTTTGTATAGGCAATACGGCTAAGGTCTGAAGTAATTCCAATTTTGTCTGGCTAACGTCCACTTTGGGAGTAGCCTCTTTTAGGTTTGGTTTTAATTGTTGAGCATCTATCATGTAACCGTGCATTAATCTTAATCCGTGATAGTCCAAAAATAGTCTGCGACAAGGGAGCTCGCCTCGTCTTAAAACTCTTAGCAATTTTTTTCGTTGTTCTAAATCTTTGGCTCGGACCATTAATCTGCTCAGTTTTAAGGTGTGAGCTTGATTTTTGAGGCCAGTGGTCACTAGCATATCAATTTCGTCATTGAGCTGATCGAAATCTTCAAACAGAATTTCTTTTTTGGATTTTTTCTTAACAGTCTTTTTAGGACTTGGTTGTTGTATCGGTGCCTCTCCAGTTATTTCTGTTGCAACTGCGGCACCTTCAGGAACATCTGGTTTCTCTACTGGTTCTGATGATGATACTATTTCAGCTGTAATAAGTTCTTTGACTGCTTCAGGAGGTATTTGAACTTCGGATTTAGTTGGTTCAACTTTTTGCGGCTCTTCCTCCTCTTCTTCGTCTTCTTCCTCCTCCTCTTCTTCGTCATCGTCAGAGTCGTCTGGTCTTTCGCCCAGCCATCCCCGGCATATTTGAGCTTCGCAGTAGCATTTTTGGGCCTCTTTTCTTTAGAAAAAAAAAGGACTTTAGTAACTTTAAATTACTATTCACAGTATAATTGCAAACAGTAGGAGTAAATACATATATTAGTATGTAAAGAATTTAATTGGCTTTAATTAGAGCTTAATTACATCGAAATCAGATGAAAATTAAAGGAGCTGTGGAGCAAAAACTGCCTCAGTGTCATTTTTGTAAAATTTTCAATGTTCGATAAATTCAATTTTGAAGCTTCTCAGGTGAAAACTGTTGGAACTAAATTGAAATCTTAATTAATGGGTTAATCTTAATAGAGAATTCAATTGGCTTTAATTAGAGCTTAATTACGTTGAAATCGAATGATAATTTAAGGCTCTGTGAGCCAAAAACTGTCTCAGTATCATTTCTGGAAAATTTTTAATGTTTCATAAATTCAATTTTGAAGCTTCTCAAGTGCAAAACTATTGAAACAAATATACAATTTTGTCTAGGTAATTAAATACAAAAACTATCACAATAACCCACAAAAACCCAAGAGATGAAGGAGGATAATATAAAAATTACCCAGGCAGAAGTATTGAAAAATCAGTATATGTCAAGAAATTTGCTAATAAACCAAATTAATCTCAAAAGAATAACATAATAGAAATAATCAATGACAATATTAAAAAAAAAAACTTACCCATATCTCTGGAACTGATAATCAAATGTAATCTCCTCCCCGGCTAATATAGTCCTGGTACTGAAAAATCCAATACGCAATTCACCATTCACAGTCCACTTCTGGGTCTCAGCATTAGGATCACATGAATGGTTTATAAATCTTGAAATGTTACCTATAACAGACACATTGAATTAGTAAAAGTGTAAAACCAACAAAAAATCATTCACCTTTCATTGTAGCATCGATAATAGCATCCGACCTCAAAGACATAAAATAAAAATGTATATTTTTGTCTTTCGCATATTCTTCAGCCCTTTTGTCAAACTCGTCAGGGTCAAGAACTTCTCCAATGTACTCCAAAATAAACTCTCCATAAGCAATGTTAGCGGCCGCCCTCAAACCCAAACCTTTTTTTTCAGTTTTAAAAACTTCAACTGGAGCAAATGCACTCTTTTGAAACTTTTTGTTAGTACATCTTTCTCTGACTTGGCACAGTTCGCCACATTCAATCATAAGCAGCCGGTTTAAGCAATCATCTCCACAGCCATATTCGTTTTTCTCAATATCTTCTTCGGCCAAGTAACAATCGCAAACCATTTCTTTGGCTTCTTTACTAACTTGTCTGTCAGTTTTATATTGGTTTTCTTTTAGGTGCGCGAAAGTTTTTAAACGGGCAGCGATTTCTGCTTTACCTGATTTATCAGGTTTTATATTTGGAGGTTTTGGTAGTTCTTGAGGAGTCACAGTGACTTTTGGAATATCTTGTTGGTCTAAATTATCCATGGATTTAGATTTGGGTTTCATTTTTACAGTTTTAGTTGGTTTTGGTGAAGGTGCGGGTGTTGGCTTATCAGAGTCGCTTTGAATGGAGCTTTCATCTGTGGAAAGAGCAGGTTCCGACTTGGATTTAACTAAACCACGTGATTTCTTTTTAACAGGAAGTATAGTTTTTATTCTGTCAGACCTTCTAACATCGTCCCACGATTCTAAATCCTTCTTTAATTTATTTTGTTTGCTTTTTGATGGTTTTTTGGTTTGTTTTGAGTCAGAGGTACTCACATCTTCAGAAGTGTATCTACGAAGCACTTCGCTTATGGAGGCATCAATATTGGATCGCATTTGGTTCAATGATTCTGGACTCATTGATTCCTTTTTCTTAGAGGGCCTTAAAAGTGATTTAGGATGATTGCTATCGTTTGATGTGGATGTAGATTCTCCTTCAGTTTCCAGGTTCTTGAATTTGTACGCTTGATAATTAAATTCTGTTTGCTTTGTGTCAATCATTTGCATTGAAAATTGTTTTTTGGGTTTTGGTGACTCATCAGTTTCATTTATTTCCGGAGAGGTTTTTGTTGCAAAATACAATGATTTCTTCCAATGCTTTTTGGGTGTTTTATCATCAGTTTCTTCTTTGACTGATAGTTTTGAGATTTTTTCATTCAATCCTTCAGATTCATTTGCTTTCACTTTCAGTACGTTCTCCAATTTCTGCTCTAGTTTCTCAATTATGGGCTCTAAACTATCACAAATTACGTGTTCTTCATGAACTTCATAATTACTATCATTGGAATGCATTTCGTTATTATCAGGATCAGACAAAAATTCATCTTGAACCGCTACAACTCCTTCAGCAGTCTTTTTAAAAACCATAGATTGCACTTCATCCCCTGTTTGAATTCTAATTTTGATGTTCTGGCTTTTTTGTGACGACCTTGTAAATCTTCTACTTTCAGTACTAGAGCTTGTAGCTTCCTGAGAGGTTTCAATATTGTCAATAGACACTATATTGAAATCATCTTCAACGACACATTCCTCAATAATATTTTCATCATAGCTTCTGGGCCCATCAGTGCTGATAACTAGTGGTTTTAAAGGCTCTGTGGCGTTGCCTTCTAGAATATCAATTAAAGATTGTTGATCTTCAGCTAAAGATTTTTCCTTATGAGACAATACTAAATCTGCACTGTTACCTTCATCTGACCAATCATTTAAAATGTCTAGAATTCCTGATTTGGGCTGTTCAGGAGATTCAGACGTTCTTTTGACTGGATCAGAATCAACAGTGTAAGATGTATAGTCATGTTCTGTTACATCAATTATATCTTCTTTAGTTTTGGCTTCTGTTGAAGTTTCAACTTCAATCTCCATTGGTTCATCTCCAACTTCTACCTCCATTGGTGTGTCAGTTACAGAAAGTCTTTTGCCACTTGCTTTCTTCTTAGTAGCAATACTACAAGCTTCATCTTTAGGAACTTCTACCTCCATTGGTTGGTCAACCAAGGAAAGTCTCTTGCCACTTGCTTTCTTCTTAGTATCAACATTACTAATTTTATCTTTAGGGACAACTAAAGGTTCACTACTACAGACTTCTTCCTGTAAAGCAACATTATCCAAAGCTACTTCATCTGAAGCAAAATTCAAAGTTTCACTTGCCTGTTCCTTCAAAGGAACTGACACAGTTTCTTCTGTAGAAGAAATGGGAATTTCCTCTTTTTCTTTTTTAGTACTGGGTTCAATTGAAACATCTTTAGATACCTTCTTATATCTACCTTTCAATTTTGGTACTTCGATATTAACAATGCTTTCGCGCCTCGTTGATCTAGTAGAAACTGTGCCTACCACCACGGGTTTCCTCTTTTTGGGTGGCATGGTTGTGATTTTTTTCGCCGGCCTTATTATCAATAATTTTTCATGATTTTTGCTGTTTTCTTCAATGCAAGTTCTTCATAAACACAGACTTTTGTTTGGCCCAAATATGGATTATGGCTAAATGGGTTGTATTGGATTTGCAAAGTAATTAAATAAAAGAAATTACCAAATAATTAAAAAAATAGAAACCCATATTATAATCACACAATCACAATAATTAGCATTTTGTGAGTGAGAAGTGCAAGTGAAGACAAAAATGATCCTTTTCCTTTAAACTTTGACAAGTGACATTTATCGCTCAGCTGACCGTAGAGTTCTAAAAGGTGTTCATTTGTACTTGCTCTACCTGCTCGAAAAATCAGGAAGATCGGCTAGGAGCTGCTATTTATGAGCTTATGCTTATTCGCATATGGAACAAGTCAACGCCCACCTGCTGCTGAGATCTGCATGAAGAACGGCAATCGGTACAAATGAACACCCTATGCGGTTCGGTTAGATCCAAATCCTCCGCGAGTAAAAATACGAAAAATAAAAAGTCCACCGGGATCGGACACTTTCCAAATTTCACCGATAAATTGACCGGTTAAATAAACCGGTAGCTGTCAAAAAATTCCGGTAAAAGTTTAGGTGTAAGTTCGGTTAAATTTTTCTGATGCATTTTGGAACGCTTTGGTGTATTCCCGGTGGATCCGGTGCCTCACCGGTTTCAAATAACTGATCAATCCGGTCAATTTCGTCCGTTCCAAAATTGACGGTTCAAGCGGTAAAAAGTTGGTACATTTTGGAACGGTTTGGTGAGTAAACTATTAAACCGGTATCGCACTGGTTCAGAAACCGGTGAATTTTGGGTTCAAATACCTTGGAATGAAAAATCTGTCAGTGTCATTTTTTGGCTGGCTCGTCGCCTACTCTACTCGACTACTCTTCTATTGGATTTCTTCAGATAACGTGCTCCTGCTCTTGCACTCAAATTGCACTACTAACCATTTCAGTCAAAAATATGCTCTAGTGCAGTACCAATTGAATACAGAATATCTAGCGATGTGCTTTTTGGCTTTTATTTTTATGTAGTATGAATGTATAGAATTTTTGATACCCATTTAGAAGTACCAGTCGTTCTTCTAGTGACTAGACGTAATACTATATGTATGAATTTTTGTCTGATACTGATAATAACGAAATGCATTCCAATGATAGTAATTAAAAAGTTCAGGAAGAACCCGTAATTTATTATAGTGAGCCAATAATTGAGAAACTAGAGTAGGTAGTGAATGAATCTGAAGGATTATACGAAAAAATCTCCAATTTAAAGATGTTAAAATGACATTATGTTGGCAATAACCACTAGTGCGAAAAAGCAGGTACTTTTCTGCAATAGTGCGGAAAAGTAAAATACCTTAAATTGGTAGGTATACAGGTACTTACAGTAGTTACAGGTATACTAAAGCTACGCGTCGTTCGGCAATAGGCAAACTGCAACCGCGCGCGGAAAAGTGGCACTTTCCGCATTAGTTAGGAAAACTACGTAATATTTTTACACACCCAAAATATGTTATTAAACGTACATACTTTTATCGAATACTGAAGCGAATTATACTTTCTTCGTCTTCACTTTTACTGCTTCTCGAAGAGAAATGATCCACTGAGATCCTCACGATCAACTTTCTGCCGCCTTGATGATGGCTTTATGAACATTTCCCGCCAATTCCTGGATTCCGCCATTAAAAATGAACTGACAGTTGACAGCCGCAGTTCATCCGAGAGCTCGTGCCGATTCACCTGCACTCGGAGTAAACATCGTTACCATGATTTTCAAATGGGAAACGGCAACATGCATTGGTTTAATCTAACGATGAATTAACCAATGAAATATAATTATTGTACTCGGTACGCACTAGTGTTATCAAGGGAAAGCGCCATGACTTGCGCCATTGATAGTGCAGTGCAATAATTGATGTTCGGCTTGGAGCTTGCAGAGCAGAGGGTATATGTATTCGTGTTGTTGACAAACGCGAACTGCGTTCGAATCTGCATATTTTTAGTTGAGCCCCAGAGTAACGGTTCCACTACGATCACGAGATAAAAGGTGGGTTCGGCTTGCTCACTCCGTGCACTCCGAGTGACTCCATTCACACTCCAGCCGTTCGGGTTAAGGTTCGGGTATTGCTTTTTACCGTATTAGGAGTGACTCCATTAGCTCTATTCACTCCACTCCAACTCCGCGCTGAATAGCCGAACCCAGCTACAGCTGTTTGTTTTCTATCTTTCTTACATGAACATGATGGAAAAAAAGACAAAGTACACCAGCAGGTGATCCGGATAATCGGTTCAGCGTTTCCGAAAAGGCCTACGTTCGACGGTTCGACACCGAGACAACCTCGAGCAGAGCTGAAAAAGCAGAGCTTCTATTATTTTAGGCAATTTTTCGCGAGGATAACCAAGTATAATATTTTGCTGGAATATGTGATGTGTCAATTGTGTCATACTCCCATAACTCCCTCACCATCAAATTCTGGGATACTCGAGGATCAAGAACACTTAACTTCTTCTGTGAGAATAGACCGAAAATCACCTTTCCTACATTTAAAATCGACGAATAAATTAACTCACTAGCACAGCCTGAATCGCAAGCATTCCATCGAGGTCTGCGGATGACGTCATCATTATGAGCTGCTGATAGTGACGTCACTCACATGCCTAGAATTTGACGGAGAATGAGGAAAGGAATTTTGACATAATTGACATATCCAGACACATCACAAAATCCAACATAATCAAATTATGCTTGATTTTCCTCGCTCGCCAAAAATTGCCTATTGAAACACGCGATCTGCGTTTGAAAAAAAAAACTTCATATTTTATAGCGAAAACTCTTGCGCCACGGGAAGTCCGCTCCTTTGAAGGGTCCATGTTAAGTACATAATTTCAAAATGAAAATGAAACGAGTGTAATATTTGTCAACCATTGGCCATTTCAGTGCAAGTTTTTGAATCCTATTGAAAGACTGGTTCGGCACTTTTTGCCCTAATTGCAATTAGTTTCGCGCGAGACTCTGGGAGATAAGGCGGCAGAGTGCATTTTGACGTTTTAATACATGTGCCCATATTGTTCGCGGATATTACACACTACTAACTACTACTATAGGATATCTTATCCTCATAAGGCCTGTGTAGCTCATATCTCAAAACCACGCCATGCAAAAGCACTAGTGATGATGACTACTTGTCGTTGCTTGCTTTGACGTAGGGTGTTTGCACCACAGGGCGCCGATTCTATTATACGATTCGAGTCGAATCCGCCATATTAATTCGCTTTTCGAGATTCTGTTATGCGAACTATCGCATAAACTCGAATCGTATTGCTCGACAGGTCGAGAGGTGCCGAATCAAATCGAATTTCGAATGTGTTGACAGTTGATGTAAGTTTTTTGTTTTGAAGTGAAAAGTGAAATAATAATATAACCTCAATATATATATTTTCGAGTCTATTGGTTTATTTTGTGTTATTGACTATTTAATAAATGAAAATAAATTGAAATGGCTTCATTCAAAATAAAAGAATGCCATTGGGAAGTCCTAATGGCATATATGGAAGAGCACAAAGACTTTGCGAACGGGCGGTTCTTAGGACTCCAGGGGCGGGAAACGCAAAGAAAAATGTGGTCGACAATTGCAAACCGGCTGAATGCACTTGGATATGGCGAGAGATCGGCTGAAAAATGGCAAAAAGTAAGTAACTTATGCAATTACACTACAATATACGATAAGGATCTTGGCTTAAAACAACTGCCTGTTCTTGGATTGGATTAAAATTAAAAGCAGGGATTCTAATTATTAGCGTTTCCATTCTAGACTTGGGCGGATTTCAAACACAATTTGAAAAAAAAGGGACAGATGATTAATTCAGACTTGCACGGAACAGGAGGGGGTGGACATTCCTCTGCACCGTTTAATAGTTTTGAATTACGAGCCTTGAACATTTTTGGTGGCAAAACATTTTATGCTGGAGCAGGGAGTACCGAACTTGGTATTTTATCACCAAGTATATCGCAACCAAAAGCAAACACAACACCAGAGTCACTGGATGTCATTGCACTGGATGATGACGATTTGAAGGTACAGTTCATTTGATACCTAGTGGGTTGAAAAATATATAAATCATTGGAGTTATTTCAAGGTCTATTTTTATATATTTGCATTATTAAGGCCAGAGTCACCCAATTCCTTAATTCTTAATATTTGTTACTTATTCTTGATTATTAAAAAGTTGGTTGGTGTTTTTAAATATCGAATTAAGGACAAAAATTAGGAATTAAGGAATTGTGCTCGGATATAGGTAACTGTGGCCTGAATAATTATTCAACAGTGAATAAGACTATAAAAATTAATAATTGTGGCATTATATTTACAGTTTAAAAAGCCAAATACTTCTGCAGAACCGCAACCTTCACCATGGAGAAGTTTCAATAAGGTAAGAGGCATTGTGATGACAAAACAATTCACTTTGTGGTCACAAATTGCGAATTCATTTCAGTAAGTCCTAATCATTGGTCCTAATCGGTCTCATTGGGCAAGTTTGAAGGTCACTAAAAAGTGACAGACATACAATTTGAAAAACAAGTCTGCATCACATTATTTCGGACTTTAGGAGCATTTAGAGCTTCAGCATTTTTTCAACATAATAAAACCAATTCTTTTTATTATAGTAATAAATGGCATTTATTTTCAGACTCTTGCTACCAGAAAGCAAACAACAAGAGTCACAACTGACTATCATGACCATGATTATGAGGGAACCCCTCCCACAAAAAAGAAAAAAGATCATTCAGATGAAGCTTACAGAGAAACCATTGATATATTGAAAGAGATCAAGGAAACAATACACCAAGGACTGAGTGAAATAAAGGAAGTACTGGATAGCAGGCTCCAACAAATTGCTGAAGGTGTAAATTCCGGAAAGTAGTAACGGCAGTAAGGCTAAGTTGGGGTACATTCATATTTTGCTGATGCATTATGGGTGAACCCGAGAATACTTACCAAGCTTTATCTTAGGCATATCGATATCGATTTTAAATTTTGGGGATGTATATCATTCATATTGATGCAGAATTTCAGCCTTAAAACAATTAATTTTCGCTTTTGGTTTGACCGGAAGTGCCATCAACTTCTTTATTTCTAATAGATCAACCCCTTCATTACTATATTTTTGGATTCTACGAAAAATTCTAATCATACTTTATGCATAATATTCTATACTTAACTTTATTAATGGTTCAGGTTGGGTTATAGGATATTATACACTTAAATATGCTTGTAATTTCTCCTGGAATCCAAAAATATATTAAATGAGGTGATCCATCCAAAATAAAGAAGTTGATGGCACTATCCAGTCAATTGTTTTTATGCTGAAATTCTGCATTGACATCAACAATATACATCCTTGAAATTCAAACCGATATCAGTTTCCATGCCTAAGATAGAGCTTGGTAAGTAATCAGTGGTCACCCAAGTTTGTTTGTATGTTTTGTCATAATAATGTCTATGCCTCTTACCTCACTTTACTGCAACTTATCGATGGTGAAGGTTCTGGTTCTGCAGAGGTACTTGGCTTCTTAAACTCTTAATTCTTATAATCTTGTTGAGTTAAATTTAAAATAGATTTTTCAGTGTTTGCTATTATTATGTCAATCTTTTAACAATGCGTACAGACAATAAAAATAAGTCCAATGATTCATACAGTTTTCTGCCTACTAGGTATCAGATGAGTTGTACCTTCACATCATCAGCGTCTAGTGTTGTGTTTGCTTGTGATGTGCTTCAAGAAAAGATTGTTAGATGATTTCAAATTAAAATTTTTGGATAATTGCAATTATTAAATGTGATCATTGGACTTTTAGATTTAGAATAATTATTTTTAATAGGTAGGTATTCGCTTTTGTACTTTCTGACTTTGTACAAGAGTGAGAACCTATAAATATATACAATACTAATAAGTTACAACACAAGGAAGTCACCTTACTCAATTATTGTCACCAAGTAGGTACATCACAAGCAAACACAATACTAGATAATCATGATGTGAAGGTATAACTCATTCGATATCTAGTAGGCAGAAAACTGTATGAATCATTGGACTCATTTTATTGTCTGTCACATCTTTACTTTGTTTCTCACATTAATAACCAATTTGAAACTATTATTAGGTTTGTTTGTTACTTCAACCCTTATTTGTGGGTAGTGTTTTTTCAAATTTAGAATCAATATTTTTGTTACTTACCTACTTACCTTTGCAGTTTGTAGGTGTTTTCGTTAGGTGTTTTGTATAAATGACCTATTTGAAAATAAAATTATGTTTGTTTCTTTAGTCCTTCGTTTGTGATTAGTATTATTTTAAGAATTTTTTTTTTGTTTTGTTACTTATCCTTGCACATTGCAGGAGCGTTGTATAGAATATATTTTTTATTTTTTTATTGTTATTTTGTCTTATGAAATATATAAAGATTTGAGAAATTGTCCTTTTTTATTTCAAGTGAACATTTATTGTATAAAATCTGAAAGCATCACAGTATATAATGATATTACAGTTTCAATATAAGTAATAATTAAAATCTATTTTTTGTAGGTAAGTAGTGGAGAAGAAAATCTAAAGTCTTGACATTGATTCAGTATTTATAGTTAACCCAAACACATCTGTTCAAATGTTTATTTGTCACTCATTTGTAAAACGTCACTTATCAAGTTAAAACATAAACAACAAAAATTGATTTTTACATTTACAAGCTACTGACTTGTTAAAAGGACAGGTAAACTGTAATAGTATATTACAATCTGAGACGGGAAATAATCTATTACTGTCGAGAGATATTACAATTTATCAAGACACATAGTGTCGAGATAAACTATATCTTGAGACAGTAATTAAATTTTTTGTCGAGCATAGTATTACTATTTTATTTTTAACCAAAGTTTTTTGCCAATTCACATTAGAAATAAAATTATTGAATGTGAACGTAGTGTCATGGTATTTGTTTAAGAGCCAGTATTATAAAGCACTGAACCACTGGTTGAATTTCAACCTTCCCTTGAATCCTATCAATTTGCCCGGAGTCAACCAAAGGTTGAAACTCAACCATCGATCGGTTCAGTGTTTATAATACTGACCATAAATGACATAAGACATACTTTCAAAAAACCATAGCAATCTTTGATTGTTTTTTTTTTGAAGACCCGTTATCTTCTGGCTTATTCATTTGTGGAAAAAAAATATATCTTTTACAAATGAGTAACAAATAAATTATTGTACATTATACACCATGTAGCAGTTTTTACTGGCTTTTAAAGGTGACAAGCTGGACTAATGGCTCGCTAGTCATTTCCTTCAATTGCCAGTGAAAACTGTTTTATATACCTGGCTAAGAATGTAAAATACTAATTTTGATCTACTATTTTCAATTACTCACTAATTAAACAATGCTGTTACTTATTTTAAAGATGTAGTACTAATGTTTTTAACATAAACAGCTACACCACAAATGGGCACTCACACTAGTCACACTTACATCTAACATTTATTGGAAGTATCTCTGCACAATATTATTTCTTATGTTGAGAGCTTCAGCATGATTATGATGACGTGGGAGCTGAATTTCTTGTGCTGGTATATCTTCCAAATCTGGTAAAAACTCATAGTCAAAAGGCATATTTGCTTCCACACAAATGTTGTGTAAAACAGCACTGGCTTTGACAATGTTGCACATAAATTGGGGCGAGTAACGTGCAGATCTTTCTCGTAAAATGCATCTGAAACGCATTTTCCACAGACCAATGCACCTCTCAACAGCACTTCTTGCTGATGTGAGAGCACGATTGTATCTAATTTGTGCTTCATTTTCAGGAGCTCTAAAAGGTGTCATTAGATAGGGCTGTAGAGGGTATCCCGAATCTCCTATGAGCCAACTTCTTTCCCTATTTTCAAATATATTTCTCATGAAATTTTGGGCTTGTGATGCATTCCATATAAATGCGTCGTGAGTGGCCCCTCCAAAATTTGCAAACAGACCACGAATTTTTAAATTGTGGTCACAAATAACCTGGACATTTAGGGAATGGTAACCTTTCCTATTGATGTATAACTGTTCATTAAGAGGTGGCTTTAAAATAGCTATGTGGGTACCATCTACCATGCCTACCACTCCTGGAAATCCTGAATGGTGCATTATTTCTTCTTTTATTGAATTTCTTTCATTGAGAGTATTGGGCATAAAAATAAATTGATCAGCAATATTTGCCAATGCTTCTGTAACTTCATGAATACTCCGATGGACTGATGTTTGGCTTAAGCCACTATAAAACTCCTGACCTACACAGCGCTGATAAGAACCAGTAGCGTAAAAGCGTAAAGCTGTTAATATTTTGACCTCGATACTCACTCCTTTCAGAGACTTTCTGTCTACTAGATGAGGACGCAAGATGTCAAATAGGTTTCTTGTTAATGCTTTATTTAACCTAAATAATTCCACAAATCTTTGGTTAGATAAAGAAAATGCATCACTGCGGCTGCGAAGTTCCATTCTTCGATGCATTAGCTTGCGATTTCTTACTGCATTTTCGTTTGCAAGAACTCGATCCCGAACAATTGGCAACATTATAAATAAACTGTCAATAATCAACCGAAAATCAACAATTTAAGTCTCCTAACAGTCCCAACTATTGCTTAGAGGTTTAAGAACAAGTAATAGTACTGGAAGTAGCAAACCAATAACACTTGGTAAATTAAAATTGCAATTAAAAATGCTATAAGAACATAAACAATTTAAAAAGGTTGAAGTTGTTTGGTTTGAGGTTATTTTCTGTGAAAAAAGTTAAAAAAACATTCCCACTTCTAACTTCACTCCATAAGTAAAAGCCGCCGATTGTCAAAACTTTCTTCCGACAACCGAAGAAATCCGATTGAAATTCGATCGTATAATAGAATCGCAAAATACGATCCGATCGTATTCGAAATCGAGTTCAGCGTCGAACTACTCGGAAATTTCGTATCGTGAAATAGAATCCCCCAGCAGGTTATAATTCCACGGCCTTTTGCTTCATGCATATTTGGTTTTACTACATTAATTAACATTCTTATAAAACAATTCTTTTTTAGATCTCGTTTGCATCTTTTCTATTCGCCTACTATGTTAATCAAAATTAAATAATATTTTTCATCATAACTTTAAATAGGGTACTTGCATGAAAAATTAAATTGATTATTTTGTATTGCAGACTGTAGGAAATCGAAAAAAAATCGATGCGTGTTTTTTTATTTTGTCCAAATATGATTATTTTGGAAGTTATACAAATATTATTGAGTTTTTGTATATATAGATATACTGAGCATGTGCGACGTCACAACTCACAAGGTATTATACCTAAGTTATGACGTCGGAAGGACATTTCAAAGCGTTGTATCTCTGTCAATTTTTGACTAACAAGAAAAAAAAAAACACGTGTTGACTTATTTTTCATGGACTATCGAAATCAGCAATAAAAAAATTTGATGCGAGGAGCCTATTCTAAGCGACGACCGCTGGCGCAAACAGCTGACGACTTAGTTAATGACGTCGGCAATGGTGATATACCAATATGGCGGCGATTACCAAACACGAGGCCGATAAGCAATCCTTAGTAGTGTGTATTATCTTTGGCAAAAATGTACATATTCTGATGTTTACTGTATTTTTTTCTACCGGTTGAGTTACTCAGAGCTGCTTAATGACAAAAGCTCGAACGTTCCTTTTAAAAAAGCGTTAAGCATTCGAGTTGCTTATAGTGCATCCCCCTTTCCCCTGATGCACCAAATTTGCGGGGGCAACAAGAAACTCTTTAAGATTTAGGATTATGTTAACTTAAAAGAATTTGATAATTAATTTTCTGAATTGTGTGTTTTGGATTGACTCCGAGTAGCTCAAGAGCGACACATTTGGTGTAACTCGATGAATAAAAGGAGCAGGATTAGCAGGAATTCTGTAGGTAAAGTTTTTTTTTTTTTAAAAGATAATTCCCCAAGTCAAAAATTTAGTAGCTATGTTGGCAACACAAGTCTTTTCTACATAAAAAACTTTAAAGCATTGACAATTTTACATTGTATTGCAAACATAATGTCATTTTGACTTTTATCTTAAAAAAAAAACCCACTTTAGTAGAATTTTATTTTTAGGATGGTACTAACCTTGCGTTCGGTATTTTGCTCGAAGAGCAGAGCGGGCTGAGCGGAGCCGTAATCACGTGACCAGCGAGCGAATAGAGTAGCTGAACACTGTATCAGAGTGCCAGAAATTTTAATAAACGGACTCAGATCAGAATTCCGAACGCACGGTTAATCCAATTTAAGAAAAGCAGCCCAATTCGTGCAGGATTCGAGTTCTCCTGTGTCATCTCAGTTCCTAAACCGATGTGAACGTAGATGACAGGAGATCTCGAATCCTACACGAATGCTCGTAAAATTAGAATCGCAAATGATGACAAAAACGCTCAACACCTCGTATTGTAAAATTGTAATCCGGGGGGAGAATTCCGTGCACTGTCGAATTCTAGGTCTATAGCGACATGTCGTGTTCAATATTTCGTATTCCGTGTACCGTTTCCTACACGATTTCCCCTTATATTAAATGTAGAAATCGACATTAGAATTCGACATGTAGAAAGCGATAGAACACAGAATCCGCTTCCAGCTCGGTTTTTCGATTTTCTGGTCCGAGTTCGCCTCAGCGTAGATCAAGCACAATTTTGTGATAACCACCCTTTTTTCAACCCCGAACAAAGCTTTTCGTTCGCAGTTCAAACAAACTGGTTCAGAATCAAGAATCCGGTTCAGAAAAGGCTTGCATTTTGGCAGTGCAGTACAATAAAATTATTCGGGTTGAATAAGGTCATAAGAGTCAGGAGGAACAAATAATTCTCCCGTTCGATACCGTGGCAAGCTCGGGCAGAGCTGACAGAGCAGAGTTCCTACTCTGTATTCTGGTTGTAGACATAAACGCGATCTGCGTTTGAAGCAAAATAACTCATATTTTAAATAGATAAGTATTCATTATTGAACCAAGAACACTAATAACCTAATAGGACTGATATTGAGCTGAAAGATGGCTGAAAGTGTCTGCCACATGACATAAGATATGTTCCGTATATAGACTTTCACTCATCAGTAGGTAACAAGCAGTTGCGACATTGGTTATTTTGGTGACCTTAGAGCAGGTAAAGGTAAAGAGGAGTATTATCCGTTCACAATCCGATGTCCACAGGTAGGTACAGGTAAAATCACCTTTCAATGCGTTTTGATAGGGAAAGGTGATAAATTTACCTGCACCTGTGGACATCGGATTGTGAACAGGATATAGTAACATGGAGTTTGAAAATGAAGCTGTTTTTTTCCAGGTATTTTGGCACCAAAAAAATGGCAGTACAGGTAATTCAATGCTTTACCTGTATTTTGGTGCCAAACACCTGCCAAAAACTTGGCTTCACTTTAGTTTCATAAGTAGAATGGCGCGTTCCTTATCCTTATGTCCGTAGGACAGCGCTTTACCTGCTCTAAGTTGGTGACAGATAAATTATCAGCTTCCAGGAAAACAATGTTTCGTAAGTTGATACTTTTTCAGGAATTTGGGACACCAAACCAAGAAGCTGGTTAAATTATTATATATACGGAACATATACTACATTTCACAGTGAAATGTCATTGGTCTGCCATGTCCACGCGAAAGCTCCCCACTATTTGTGACGTCAGCCGCAGACCTCAACTCTTGGCGTAAAATGCATTATCCTAGCACAGCCTGAATCGCGAGGTCTCCGAGTGAAGTCATCACTATAAGCCGCTGATAGTGACGTCACTCGCAAGCCCAGAATTTGCAATGAAAATACACACTACTAAGGATTGCTTATTAGGCAATTCAATCCATCTGTCAAAACGGAAAATTCAATGTGACGTGGCGGCCAAGCAAGTTTGTTTTGGATATGTTTTTATGCGTATTTTAAATTATTTTGCATACAGTTTTGCTTACAACTTTGATTTTCATTATTTAATAAAATATTTGTTGACTAGATACCTGAACTATTAATTCCGGCAGAAACTAGATATTTTTTTGTGTTTTTTGGCCCATGTGTGGCCGCCACGCCATCTTGAATGTCACGTGGTTTGAATTGCCTAATTGGCCTCGTTTTTGGTAATTGCCGCCATATTGGTGTGTCACCATTTCCGACGTCATTAACAAGTCGTTAGCTGTTTGCACTAAAGGTCGAAGACTTTAAATGTATGAAATATTCATTTTGATTAACACAATAGGCAAAGAGGAAGATGAAAACGAGATCTAAAAAAGAGTTGTTTTAGAATGTTAATAATGGCCGTTTCCACCAACTATTTGAGGGAAGCGAAGACTTAACGTTAGGTATTTTCTAAAATGACATTTTTACATGGAGAAATGTCAGTTTAGGGAATACTTATCGTTAAGGCTCTCCTAAAATAGTTGCTGGAAACGGCCATTATTGTAGTGAAACCAAGTAGAGTGTGTTTTTTTTTTAAAGATAAAAGTCAAACTGACATTATGTTGGCAATACAATGTAAAATTGTCAATGCTTTCAAATTTTTTATGTAGAAAAGGCTTGTGCTGCCAACATAGTTACTAAATTTTTGACTTGACTTTAAAAAAAAAAAACAGATTTTAGGAATAAAGCAAAAGTTCGCGGAATCATAACCTAGTGCACAGCCTTCGTCAAGGCGAGAAAGGACATGCTGCCTACACCTACAACTGGTGATTTGGTGTGGTGGGGGGCTTCAGATTTGTTCCACGCAGGCCTCATGAGGATAGGCTATCCTGTAGTAGTAGTGTCCAGTCAGAGTGAATTTCATTGGTTGAAACTTGTTGTGTTACTATTTTCAACCAATGAAATTCGCTCTGACTGGTTTGAGATTTCTGCAGAAACAGACGTAATATTAGGTCACTAGGAACACATTTTACTGCTCTGAACATGGAAGCTCGTGAAAGCGAACAGGCACATCAACTTGGTAATCCGTATTTATTTATGCTCGTACTTTATTTAAACAATAATTTAGTCCATATATTATGGAACAAAAAATGTAGAACAAACAAATTAGTGCAAATTATGGATAAATTACTCTCTTGGATTATTTCTGGAACTCGACAAAGACTTCATAGGACCTACATTATAAGATCTTATCACGTAAACCACTTTAGCCCGTTTGAGTTACGTAATAAGTTGTATTATCGTACTAGTGATGAAATGAGCTCATTATATCATAATGATTTCATACAAGCTCATTTATTGTCAAAATTTAGAATTTATTAATTCGAAAAAAAATATAAATGACAGCGTTTTGAACGTTTGGATATTAGACAATTTTTCGCGAGTATAATCAAGCATTATCTAATTATGCTAAGTTATGTGATGTGTCATACTCTCCTAACTCCCTCTTTATCAAATTCTGGGCCTGTGAGTGACGTGACTATCAGCAGCTCATAGTGATGACGTCACCCGCAGTCCTCGATGGAATGCTTGCGATTCAGGCTGTGCTAGTGAGTTAATTTTTTCGTCGATTTTAAATGTAGAAAAGGTGATTTTCGGTCTGTTCTTACAGCAGAGAAATTTAGAACGGTTGATCTAATCTGCATTATGTGCGTGCTCTTAGTAGGTAATCAAAAGCTATTTTTTATTGAATAGTTTAGTGAAAATAAGGAAAAATTGTAAGTACATGTATAGGAATCTTTTAACCATATTTTAACTACCTATTCAATTGTTTATTGCAATGACTAGATGCAAAGTTAGAGAAATGAGAAGGTCAAAAAATAACTCAAATTCCAGAAGGCATTTATAATAAGTAACAAGTAACAATTATCAAAAAACGTATCAGAAATTCAATAAATTAGTACAGTAACAATATAACTTCGAATGAAAATCGGTTACGCAGTAGCTTTGCTTTCCGTATAAATTCAAGCGACTGATTGTACCTGTAATATTAAATCGCTCCTCGTCCAACTAAAAATCAATCAAACACAAATAAAAATTAGGTTATTTATAGGTACCAGTTCACTTACTGCTGATTTTTCAATTTCAATTTTATTTCTGGTAACAGAATCCTGAAAAAAAATCAGAGTTAGATATTTTGGTGTTAACAGATTCCCGTCTAAAATAACTTACCACGTTCCGCTTGGCTTTCTTCTTCAACGCTCTTGATCTTACAGTCACCTGAAAACCTGACCCGTGACTCGTCATAGATCCATTAATATACAAAAACCAAAAAATATTTACCTCAAAAATTCCATCTCCAGGTTTTGTTTGTAAAGTGAGCATATAATCTTTGGTAGATCTCTTATTGGTAATATGATCTTCCTTATAAACTGTCACTCTTGCATTAATAATATCATCTAAATCTAATATGGCACATTGAGCGTAACCAGCTAATTGTGAATTTATATGGTACACGGCAAATTTTGCTGCCGATATCACTTCTGAGTCGTTTGTGGAAATGGCAGCACTTTGCTGGCAAGTGCACCAATGACTAGGAATCTCAGCGTCTTTACATGTACGAGTTTTGGGTATGTTACTAAACAAACTATAGCTGGAAACAATTACCTATATGAAATTATAGCTGCATGTGGGTTTTTTAGGTCTTACCCACGCGAAACAAAATTACTATTATCACTAGGATTCAGTAAATTATCAACATCCAACAGTTCTTTGAGCGTTTCGTGGAGATCAAAAGGTGTGGTCAGTCTTCGGACGTTTCGTTTTAAATTCATCACAGCTTGAGGATATGAGGATTTGAACCATTCGGGAAGAGCCATTATGACGAACGGTAATCGTTCTTCCATTTGGCCTTGGTAAGTTTGTCGGATACCGCCCCATCTGATACCATGGTCGCTCATAAATATAAGTATTGTGTCGTTTAATGCGCCAGTTTCTTTAAGGGTTTTGAAGAGGTCGTAGTAACTTTCGTCACCTAAAATGTAACAAGAGCGGAATGTTGTTGGGTCACTTCTGTAAGAAGAGAAATGAGATTTCAATGGGCAGTAATTAACACTTACCTAAGCCAGGTTCATTCAAGTAATCGTGCGACAAACTGTTACTCCAGAAAAATCCAAAATAAGGCGCCGCTTGCAAGTGCATCGTGCGAGTAAACTTTTTAACGTAATCCAAAATAAGTTTGTAGGCATCTCTAGCTCCAACGCATTGTCTACAATTCACGTTTTTATCGGTGCCTATCGTGCCTTCAGCCTCTCTGACGAACGTCGTGTAATAATAATCGGAAGTTTGCTTTATAAAGCCATATTTTTGATAGTAAAACAACCCGATTTCGGCACAATCTTCTCCGACTGCCGTTACGTAATTATTTGCGCTGTAATTCTTCCATAAAAACGGACAATCGTCGAAATGCGAACGTGATTCGGGCCAGCAAGAGTTTTTCAATTCTGATTCGAACATTCCAGCAAACACTGGCATTAGATTAACAAAAGTATTGTCTGCTACTTTATTGTAGCCTAATAGTTCGATTGCATCGAGATTTTCGGTTATGTATTTGTGAGTTTTTGGCATCTGCCGGTGCAAGTTCAGTCTTGATACTGCGTCTAAGCCGATAATTAATATGTTTGGCTTTAATTTTTTTCGTGGTATACTCAACTTTGGCTTTTTAACTGGTACGAATGCAAAAAAATCATCATAAACTGTCTTTTCAGCGGAATTTTTACAACTTACACGTACAAATTCACTATTAATAATATTTACAGGTTCTTGGCCTATTTTTTGACACTGTTTGCTGTATTTAACTCGATTATCTTCGCCGGAACCTTCAGCGTCCAATCTAATAAAGTCTCTGTAGCAACATGTTAGGTCGGTAGAATTTGAGACGTTATAAACACTTAATGACCTTGTTAACATGTATAAAGATGTAGCGTTACTGTCAAAAAGTGGCGCGTTTATTTTGTCACAGCTGAATTTCGATGGAGTTTCGATGAACTCTTTGACTGTTATGTCGAATGGATTCATGTCTGGTATACGGCAGCCTGAAAAAGAATAAATTTTGGTATCTAAGTTAGTAGAACATTTTGTGAAGCAATCGAGGAAAACTGAGCATGAGACTGAGAATGTGATAAAAACTCCTTTGGCAAAGTAAGACCTCAATGAATCATTCATGGATAGACAATATTTAGCCTTACTCACTTTCACTTAAGCAATAGTGTATATCTCTTATAATGATTAATGCTTTATGCGGAAAGGAAAATTCTCCGGAAACTCATCGAAATCAGGTACAATTTCAGTAAAAGATTGCTTGATGTCGACGTTATAGTTAAAGGAAACATCACGAATGTTAAGCCTAAAGAATTACCGGACTATCACCACAAAGGAAATAGAACTTGTATTACCTCATATTCCATGAACTACCCAGCTACCAGCACTGCGTGCAAGACATGTGTGGTAGACCAAATTTAATGTGCGAGATTAAAATTGGAAAATCCACAGGTTGTTGATAGAATGGTAATCGATGAAAGATTTTAAATTGAAATTGAAAAATATCGAAACTGGAACTGATATTTTTTCGCCTTACCTGGTTTTACTTCCAAACTCCACTCAGTTGGCCAGCTCTCTCTGACCGGATTATCAAGAGAAACGTTATGGTAAAATCTAGTTTAAGCATAAAAGGAATCTTTAATCCTCGCTTCAATCAATAAAAAGATCAAATCCAATGAATTTTGTAGACTATACTAAAACAAATATTTGTTACGTTTGAACAACGTGAATTTCTTGATAAATTATCCTGATACTCGTTGGAACGATAATTGCAGACAAACAATAGAGCAACAAAGTTTGAGAATTTGTTGAAAATTTATAAACTTTGCTG
The DNA here is from genome assembly GCA_917834065.1 of Ceutorhynchus assimilis. Lineage (NCBI taxonomy): Eukaryota > Metazoa > Arthropoda > Insecta > Coleoptera > Curculionidae > Ceutorhynchus > Ceutorhynchus assimilis. Next base: position 34,780,249 of record OU892283.1, on the reverse strand, counting down.
GCACGTAATGAAAACTCGTTGGAGCAACAGAAAAAATAATTGAATATTCACATCATCATCATCGTCGGGCGTCCATTCTTTCAGTGGTTCTATATTCTTCGTCGAATTTCAGCCTTTTGTAAATGTCCCAGTCTTGAAACTCTACATGCCCGTCTGAAAAAGTCAAGTTTCCACTGCATTTACCTTCGTTTTATGTCGTTCCGATAGCTGCTAGCATTCAGCAAGTCAATATCGGCTCTACAATTGCTCCGTATAGATTGTCTTTTTTGTTTTTATAGAGATCTGACTACTCTAGAGTAAAGAATTCGGAATGGTAACGCATTTTTTACCTTGTGTTACTTTTTTATTTATATTTATATCTCGCTCACGACTCACGTTCCCTCTGTTGACACTAAGCTTCTAAGTATTTGTGCTCCTAACACTTTTTCAGATCTGTGAAGCTAAGATCCGGGAATTCATTATCATCTCCAACTCTCATTCCCAACTCTTCATATTCGTCCTTAAGTTTTCTATACATGAGATCCAGGTCGTCTTCACATGTAGCTATTACTACCCGATCGATTGCAAAGAATAGTGTGGACAAGTAATTTTCTCCCACTTCTATTCCCATAGCAGAGCACTTATTTCTCAACTTCTTCAAGGTCTCCTGCATGTATATATTGAATAGTGTAGGTGATAAACAGCAACCTTGCTTTGGTCATTTTGAAATTTTAAAACTTTCTGAAACTTGATTCCTTTCTATTACTATACTTACCGTGCGGGTTTTTATAAATGTTACCACTGTTAATGACCCGGGAAAAATAGACCCGTAATTTACAATGTCTTAACTGTAAAAATTAAAGGTAATCAAATAATCAAAAAATTGAATTTCCAATATTTCAGTATCAATAACTTGAAAGATGATGAAACAAATTAGCATTGACCCAAATTAATTAAAATATTTATATAGGTACGTTCAAATTTTAGAGCCGAATTTATAGTCGCTCCTAGAGGTTTCCTCAGACCTTAAGGAAGCCTTCAACGTTTAGAATTGAGATAACTAACTTGTCAAATAGTAGCAAGTGTCTATTCTAAACTCACAACCTTCAAAGAAGACCCAAGGAACGACTATAAATTCGGCCCTTAAACAAGCCATCAGTGACCAAGCACGTGTCATCATTTGAACTCGTAAATAAAAACCCGGAAAAGATAAAATACAAGCTTAAGCACCTAATTAAATTGGACCCAAAATGACAAAAATTTCTAACAGATTGCATCATCATCTAAATGATGAAATTAATTTTTGGAATAATATCTAGGTCGACCAATAGAACTGAATTACAGATGGTCAAACGACCGCCCATTGTCGATTTTGGTGGATAATTAATAATATTTTGGGGGGAATCGAAAAATATAAATACAACGGATTTAGAAGTTTAAGATCAGTTTTAAGTTCAGTCTTCACATCAGTCCAGTTGTACAGTTCGAGTCAGTCCGGATAAAAATTCGCGAAGAGTTTCTTTTATTTAGATGCCTCGGGAAAACGCGTTTAATTGAACTTTGAAAAAGTAACGGAAAATTGAGACAGAAAGAACAGAAAATTCATTCAACGTTATGTGCGAGCTCTAAGTAAGCAAAAGAATTAAAGTAGATTAGTTTAGTGATTTTAAGCCAAAATTTAAGTACTCTAGTGACAAGTTTTATTTTGACTATAAATGATAGATGGCTATGAAGTATGAAGTGAATAACCTTTGGAACTTTATTGCATAAATATTAATAACTCGAGTGTTTTGACTATGGAACATTATTGCATAACTTTAATTGCCTTCGAGTGAAATGACATTTTAATTAATTTTGCAAAGAATTTAAAAGGGAAAATTATAATGCTCTTATCAGTTTTCAATTTTGAGTAGGAATTATTAAAGAACTTTGAATTGGATTGTCCAATTGAAGTTTAAGAGCTATAGTAACTAACTAATAAGAATTTAAATAATTGTGTTTGTTGGCTACTAGGAATCCGAAAATAGTAATTGTTCTGATTGAATTGATCCTTAGTAAAAAAATAAATCATTAAATGTAATGGGAAGTTTTGAAAAGAAACTTGTTGTTCATGAAATGAGATTGTTGTCATTAATCATTTAAAAAGTAACGGAAAGTTTAATTTAAAAACTATTGTTCTTTATGAAATAAGATTGTTGTCGTTAATCATTAAAAGTATTGGAAAGTTTTGTTTGAAAATTGTTGTTCATGAAGTAACATTGATGACCTTAAGTGCTGAAATTTTGAATTAGGGTTTTAATCATTTAGAAATTATTGTAAGGTTTTTATAAAAATATAGTTGGTAATACATACATACCTACTTAATCTAGTGAGTAGGATTATAACTTTAAATAATTATTCTGCATAAGCTGTCAGTAAATGACTTAGGAGTTTTAAGAATTTATAGATATAGGTGAAGGGTAGTTTTGATAGGAATATGAATCGGAAGTGTTGTTTGAAAGAGTAAATGTATAAACTTAAGTTATTAAGAATAGAAGAAGTAGGGCGCTTTTAGTATGGATAATTCCTGGTCCGAAGTAATAAAGTTTGAAAGGATGTAAAATAAATTGATTTGGGAAAATTTAGAAGCGGCTGTCAGATTTAGAAAGATATTTGCTCTATTTTTTTTGTTTTAAGTATAATAAAATATAATTTGGTAAACCTTAATAGTTGTTTCTCTCATTTGCGAATAGACCCCCTCCATAATTTTATAGGTAGCCACTCAAGGAAATAAACACCATCAATATACCGCTCGCCATTTACCATCTAACTAATTAAAAAGAGTTTGGGCGCTTTTTCCTACACCACTAATGGCTCGTGTATTCTTTATCGAGGTTAGTCTTTGTCAAAACATCGGGCGCTGTATCGTGGGGGCCTTCTCGAGGTCTACAAATATTAGGTATATAGATAGATTTCGAGCTTTCCTTTTTTCTATGATCTGTTGTAATGTGAAAGTACCATCCATGCATAGATGTCCCGCCCGCACGAAAGCCATTCCTCTTCCATTCCATTTCAATTCTTCTCTCTGAAATATGGCTGCACAACCTTCCCAAAGAACTAGTCACACTATGGTTCCATACGTTTTTCGATCTCCTTTCTTGTGGATATTCCAGATATTCCAGTCTGCAAGTATAGTGTGCCCTCTTAGTATAGCAAATGGTTATATATAGGTACCTATATCTGCTAGAGTTTCCATCATAATCTCTGGCACACATTTGACTAGCTCGATAGGAATGAAGAATGAAGGAATGTTTCCTGGCCCCGGAGCCTTTCCATTTTTCATATCTTGTACCTACATTTGTTCTATAACGTCTTTCGCCGTTATAGCTTCCACATGATTTACTTCATCTTCCCCAATCTTCTTAATTTGATGTCCCTTGAATTGTTCTCTTTCCTCTATCTGCAGCTTCTTGTAGTGTTCAGTCTATTCTTCCATAGATATTATCTGGACATTCGCTGCATTCTTTCTACCTTTCCTTATGTTCTTGGCTGCCACCCTTGAACCTCCCAAATATCTTTCGATTTTTTCACATAGCTTTTTCGTTGAAACTTTAGGAACTTGTTATAAAGACAAGGAGGACGTTATCGGTATCCAATGTTTTAATTCACCAGAACTCGTTGGTTTAAATATTTTTGCTGATACGAGTTTCTATAGTACCTACCCTACGTTTGAGACATTTCCACGTGTTCATAAAGAGGAGAAGAAGTTTTATAGATTAGGTCTTTTGGTCTTCAGTTTTTTCAAGTAGTGAAGTTGTCAAAAGTACTAATTGAAAATCGTTGAATTTCCATTTTCTTGTTGCGAAGAGGTATTATTACGTTCCAGCGAAATTTATAAAACGACTACAACTTCATTGATAAAAAAAAAACTCATTGGATTTTCTCCTTTGGTCGTTGCGAGTCAAACCTGGTTTTATTAAAATATTATAAAATTATTTTCAATTTTTGATGGTGCATTTAGATTAATTCAATTAATTTTGAATCTAATTTCGATTTAATTGCACTCACTGCGCACTTTTCCGATAAACAAACAGTGTTTTAAACGTCAACATGGAAATGGCCGTAAGCCGATTCATGAGATTCAACCATATGGATCTACTATTTTTAAAGTTGAATTATCCAATAGGGCTTAAACCGATTTGAGAATATGTTTAGGCTGAATAAAAACTATCTAGTATACACTTTATCTCAGTTAATTTTCTACTAAATGCTGAGTAAAATCAAACCCAAGAAAAGTAGGATGTTTATGGATGGAAAAACTAAATAGGTAGGTACCTATTTTTTATTTTTGAGTCAAGCAAATTCTAGCTGTTTTAATTGTTTTCCAATGGACAGAATCTCCTTCATAATATATCGAAAGTAGGAATATTCTGCCTACGCCTATGGTTACTAGATCCTGCCCACTTTACTGGCTCAAGGACAAAGGGCGGGGCGGAGCCCTAAGCTCATATTAATGTATTCTAAGGCCCTCCTAGTTTATTGTTACAAGGCGGAGCTCAAATGTCATAGACGTAGTATGGAACTGATCAACTGGAGAAGCTCTGTGAAAATAAGAATTGTAACGGTAGCGCCATATCTGCGACATATCCGGAATAAGACTAAAAGTTTTCTACAATTCTACATGGAAAAACTCTAGAAAGGTTTGTTGGGCAAGAAAAATTGACAATCACGCACCGATTTAACTTATTTGCATATTCGCTCGGCTTGGTTTTCCTCGATTTGTTTTATTCTTTGGTCTTTTAACAAATATGGAAAATCTGAATCTTTGATCTTAGTAACAGTGATACTGATATATAAGTAAATTTACATTTCTTACTTACCTGGCGTATTCACTACGTACCCATCCAAAGAACGGGGTAGCTCAGGCGGCGGTACCGTCGGCAATATTGCGATATTTTTAAACTCTAACGACAATATGGAGTTTAACTCGAAATAATCGAACGCGAACACTAAAACCGCTAAAACAAAAAGGATCCCCCAGTATCTGTTCACTTGGAAAATGCTTCTCCATTTCGCCTTTCCAGTATTTTTATTTCCATTTCCCGTGTTCGGCAGTAGCTCGTACTGTTGGTCTTTGCCGCACCAGCTGCGAAACATGATTTGGTTATTTAAAAAATATTAAATTTGAGCTCGTAATGTAATGTAATTGAAATACAATGCGCCAGTTTAATGAAATTTAAAGTTTAATTTTAGACTATTGTCATTTTTTTGAGGTTGACAATTTCGAGTGCGAAAGTCCATTTTCATGCAAATGCAAATATACAAGTCAAATAAGGTCGAATGGTGTTACATATAATTCTTTACTTCTTACATTATTTATTATCATTGTTGGTCCCTACCAGAAAAAATGGAGAGACACAATTTAAAGAATAGGTACCGCTAGAATGGAAATATAAATGAGAAGAAAGAAAAAGGTAGGTACACACACAGAGGTACACATGTAGAAAAAGAGCCATCAGGTAAAATTTTACCACACATGTTGTAAACTGTAAAGTAGGAGGTATCTATTACCTCCATGACATTTTAATCAATGCTAAGATTTCCACTTTTTTCTGCACACTACCTGACAACTAGAAAATTCGCGAATAAAATCTCTACTTCGAGACGAAGATTAAGTTATCTAGACAATTCTAGAAGCAACGACAAGCTTAAGAACTGAGTCGCCCACCGATGGTCAGTTAGTACCTACTTAATACCTTATAAACGTGTATAATTGGATAATTCTAACTTAACAGTATGAACATAAAATAAATCTGGCTGGTACGTGTTCTAGAGAAAAAATGTATGAAATTCTGTAAAAGTTCATGGTTTTCTTTAATTTGTTTAACTTAAATTTGTCTCGTTTTGCTTTTCCCAAACGTGGAATTTTCATTTACGATAAAAGAAAAAACGACGGATTTATATTTTAAACGTGTCAAAGCGATTTAAAGCATGGGTAATTATAATAGTTAAAACGTGATTTGCATTTTATATTTTTTATTTTATTTGATAATAAATTTTGTTCGGGAATTTTGATAATGATAAACCTATTTGAAATGGAAAATAAATTTTTGTATGCTTTTTTTGAGAAAATTTTCAATTTTGTAAAATATCTTGGTTCTGCGTGCACTTTCCGAAAAGCTTCAAAGTATAGGTAAATATGTGAAGCTCAAATAAATCTGAAGAAAAAAGCAAGTGAATAAGGAGCATTTTTGAGTTGTTTAATGCAAGACCAAGGAAGAAACACTGAAAAATGCACCAAAAGACAATTAAATGCTGAAAAATATGGTTTTCTCAAAAATGAACACTGAAACAAAATCAAATAGCACATTATATTTTACATTGTTGCTTCTCATCAGAATTTGAATCTTCGTCAAGAAGAGAAAATAAGGCATTGACACAAAAAAATTGCAGAATAAAACCCAATAGCAATAATGTCGATTTTAATAAAAAAGGTACCTTACCTTTGCTTCATTCTTATGAAAGTAAATAATCTACCAAATTTTTGGTTTTATTTGAAAATTATCGCAATAGATACTATAGGCAAGACGTCGCGTAGTTTTATTCTATAAAATCTCAAGTACCTACAATTTTTATATATTTATTGAAATATAAATAGGTCTATTGGATTTGAAGTGGATTCTCCTTGCGTAAGTCGTGTCAAGTGTAAAACAATTCTTATCGTGAAAAATCCTGAGAGTTAAAGTATGGGACATTTTTCTATCAGGTATGTAAATATAACGCCTATTTACGTTTACTTATTTCAGTGGCGGACCTAGGACCTTTGGGGCCCGACGCAAAATTTTTTTTTTGGGGCCCTGTCATGCTTTTTTTAGGTATTTTTCTTGTGGTGTTGGGCTGTAAAGTGAGTGTGCGGAAGTTATTTATATTTTTGAAGTTTTTAACAACCAAATATAGAAATAAATTTTATCAAAAAACAAGTTTATCAAGAACATATGAGACAGAAAACAAGTTAAACGAAAAAAAAAATTATAAAAATTCAGGAACTTTTTATCTAAACAAAAAGAAATACATCATAGTAGTACCGCACTGCACTGATACTGTCCGTACTCCACCGACAAGTGCCATACATTATCTGAGTCTGGAAGACAAAAGGCAATTTTTTGCGAGGATAATCAAGCATAATCTTTTGCTGGATTATATGATGTGTCATTTGTGTCATACTCCTCTAACTCCCCCACCATCAAATTCTGGGATACTCGAGGATCGAAAACTTCTGAGAGAAAAGACCGAAAATCACCTTTTCTACATTTAAAATCGACGAAAAAATTAACACTAGACTAGCACAGCCTGAATCGCAAGCATTCCATCAAAGTCTGCGGGTGACGTCATCACTACAAGCGGCTGATAGCAGTGACGTCACTCGCAGGCCCAGAATTTGATGTGGAGGAAGTTAGGGGAGTATGATACAATTGACACATCACATAACCCAGCATAATCAGATTATGCTTAATTATCCTCCTTATAGCTAAAAAAGCCGCCTAAAGTCGACGCGTCCGCGGTTGCCGCATTATCGCGTCAAGTGCATCAGGGCTAGGATCACGACATTCTACTAGAATTTCTCTTTTATGACGTCAGGTTGCCTAACAATTGTCATCATCGCCTGTACTGTATACACGATAAATGTGTCGCGAATGACGTCATGAAAGTGGAATTCTACTTGTCATGATTCCAGCCCTGGATTCCCTACAGGGCCTTTATTGTCGAAACAGGAGATAAGCGTTCTGTCCTGTCTTAGTTGCCCATATTTCTATTTCCATAACACTGACAAAGACAGAGCAATCGTCCTTTCTCGTGAGAACGCTGTTCCCCGGTTTCAAGAATAGGCATCCTGGTATACAACGTTGCCGTCTCTTTCAAAATTTAATTTTCTTTTTTTTTTTTTTTAATCTACGAGTTTTTTATTTTTTTTTATTTGTTTTTATCGGTCCCTTTAGAATCTGGTTGTGTGGGGGCCCCTCAGCTCTGGGGGCCCGACGCACAGTGCGTCGTTTGCTTCATGCTAGATCCGCCACTGACTGATTTACGATAAGAGGTAGGTAGTTTTGTTTTAAGCAAATAAAAACAAGGAATTGTTGAAAAGTACAAATGAAAGTTATCAGACAAACATTGCAACATTTGCAGTTACCTACTAATAGAATAATATAGAAAATATAGTCTATTTCCGCATACAAAAATAAAACTAGCCAAAGCTGAGGTGTTTTCTCGCGTCTCAAACTTTCGAAACATTTTTCAAAACTGGTTTAAAACAGTTTCATAATAACGTCATAACTTCTCGGCGCGAGAAATTGGTTTGAAAACCTGGATTCGATTGTATTTCGAAACGGTACGTTTGAACTAGTATTGTGTGACGTCATGGGTTCATCGCGAGAATAACTTTTTGAAACCTGTTTTGATCCAGTTTCAAAAAAGTGGACGCGAGAAAACAGCTCTGAATTCTGAAGAAGTTTTTGCGCAAAAATTATCCTACTCTATTGCCATCTCTCTCCGTGTCACTTTCCTGCTTATGCTCGCTTACTAGGTATTTCTTTTATTGGATTCCGTTTACTATTCCTTTAAACCGCGGCTAGTGCGTAATTAGAGTAGAGTCAGAGCAATTTTTTGTCACGTGTTCTAGAGTAGCAATATCGTGATAATATGCCAAACGCCCCTAACTTTTAGACGAATGATAATATATTTCCTTGCTAGTGCGGAAAGTGCCACTTTTTCGCACGCGATTGCAGCAATCAAGTGAGGAAAAGAGGCTTTCCGCAAGATTATTTTTAGTTCATCATCAAAGAACCAGGGTAACCCAACACCAAACATTTAAATTTTCCGCACTAGTGCAGAGAAGTGTACTTTCTCGCACGCTCGTGTTTTTTTTTCAATTATTCATAATTCAATAAACATCAATGGCAACTTTGATTTGATTCCAATTTACCTTTTCTTTAAACTGCGGCTAGTGCGGAGTTGGACCAGGGCCGTAGCTAGAGTCAAATTTGTGATAGGGCATGACAATTTTAATATAGGGCATACACTACTTGCCCCCCCCCCTTTAATTTTTCATAGGTAAACAAAATGGGGGTAATGAGGGTAAGCTAAATTTTTCAATAAATAACATCTCTGGCAAGTAAACAAAATGGCGCTGATTCTCGCGCCGCGCGCCCTTGACCATTCGCACCAAGGATAATACACACTAAGTACTAAGTACTACTACAGGATAGCTTATCCTAATAAGGCCTGTGTGGATCAAATATCAAGCCCCTACCTTCTCGCCTTGACGTAGGGTGTTTGCACCAAAGGTTATGATTTCGCAGGCTTTCGCTTTATGCATACTTGGATCTAGTACCTACATTAATTAATATTCTAAAGCAACGCTTTTTTAGATCTCGTTTGCATCTTCCTTGTTGCCTATTATGCTAATCAAAATTAAATAACATTTTTCTTGATAAACTAGGCAACTGACGCAAACAGCTGACGACGTAGTTGGTAGTTGATGATGCCGCCAATGGTGCTGTACCATAGCCGCGATTTCCACAAACGAAGCCGATAAGCAATGCTGTGTAATACCTAGTGTGTATTATCCTTGCATTCGCACTCTTTCGAAACGAAAAAGTGAAAAACTTCCTCTGTGTAAACGACAAACGTCAAACATTAGGCGTATTTTAGCGACAGGTAAACATCATACTACACATACTACGATTCATGACGTCATAGTTACCCAAATAACAGGTGGAGTGTATTTGACAAAGGGTCTAAGAGAGGACGCCACGATCGTTGTTTATTTGGATTTGTTGAATTTTGTAAAATTTAGCGTTTTCGAGTTTCAATATTATTTCTCCAGTTAAGATTTTCGAATATTTTTGATAGATTGTGGTATTTTTGAATTTTATGGGTACCCTATGCCAAAAAAAAAAAAATTACACTTTTGTGCACAAGTGAAGATTTTTTATTTTTTTTGCAAAAAACCTCTAAAATAAAATCACAGAAAACCATGGCAAAATGAGGAAAAACAATCCTCTATTTATAATGGAAAGAACTGTGTGGGTAATCGTAGCGTAATCAGCTGATGTTTTGCCCATATGCTCATTTTCGTGTATTAGAAAAAGATGCACTGACATACTACAACCAGTAACTATCCCTCCTAGGAAGTTTACATGTTTACAGTCGAGTTTTATGTTGTGTTTTATGTTGTGACGTCATAGTATGTTAGCCATGCTCGCTAAAATGTAGTATCCCAAGTAAATACAACATACTACTGGGTTAAAACTCTCGCTAAAATACGCCTATTAAATTGTTGCATACATTTAAGCGTTTTCGGAAATACTTATCCTCGCACTTACTCGATTTCAGGCCTATTCATCTACTCCTAAATTTCCTAGAGAAACCTTGACGCATGTTGTGTTTTAAAGGTAGGGCAAGATCAAGGGGCATGATCACTTGAAAGATAGGGCATTGCCCCCCCTGGCTACGGCTCTGAGTTGGAGTAGAGTCAGAGCAATTTCTTGTCACGTGTTCTAGAGTAGAAAGAGTATAAAGTATACCAAACGACCTGTCCCTTTTAGAGCAATAGTAGTAATCATAATTCAATAAGCATTAAGTGGAATTTCTGGAGTGAATATCAGTTACTGGACCCCGCAGAACACTCGCATTACTTTTCATATTTGCGCTGAATACTCATACCCGAACAGTCTGAGTGCCTACGGAGTACTTAAGGTGAGTTCGGAATGGTAGAAAGTGTCGACACTTTTTACATTATGGCGTTCATTAATTGGTAGGAGTGTTTGGTTTACACTTTTTTTGCGTTTGGACATAATTTGGTGTCTGAATGTGGTGGGACACCATTTACTCGGTACAAAATGATGATGTATTCGGTGTTACACCGCCGATTACACCTTCAGGGCGAATTCTCATGAGCGTAAGTTGACATTTCTGGCGTAATCACGTGATAAATTGGTTGGGTTTTATTGGAAAAATATTTGACATGTTGGAGATTTTACCAATGAAATTACACCATATTATCACGTGATTACGCCAGAAATGTCAACTTACGCTCATGAGAATTCGCCCTCATTACGTGATATAACACTGCACTACACGAACACCGCACTAGCACTGCACTAAAATCCCATTCCGAACTAAACTTTAGAGTGCACGGAGTGAGCAAGCCGAACCCAGTTCTAGACGTAATGTCAAAATTCAAATTTTCCAAAATAAACAAACTTGAAAAAAAAAAAAGGCCAAAAGGAAAAAACAAGTTTTGTGGGAAATTCCATGGTGAAATCTGTTGAAATAAACTAACTAGGATGTGACTTGAGCAAGTTTGTGCTAAAGCGTCTCGAGTGAGTTATTTTAAGCTTGATTTAACTTGAAACAACTACAAAAAATGTCTTGGGAACCTAAAGGACCCAATTTAACATCAAAAAAGTTTGATTATCTTTCGCGCGCCGGAAAAGATCTGAAACATTACGAGATCAAGGATATTTTGGATAGAAGCAACAAGTTTCCAATACCGTTTCCAATCAACACTGGAAGATTGGAGGTGCTTCAAAACAAGGTAAGAATTTACTTTTTAATAATAATCTATAAGTATAAATACTATATTTTATTTGGGACTTTGAAAACTAGAAGTCGGGCAGGCCCCTGTTCTACAAAAATCATGATTAATTAATTAATTTTATAATTTTATTAAAATGCCTCAATTTTCCATAATTAAAATTTTCTTATAAGCACAATATGTAATTATTTAAACAAAAATTCGTATTTTTACGGGTAAAAGAGTCAAGATCAAGAATCGTAAACTAACAGGATTGAACATCCTCGTAAAGTCACCACTTATCAGCATCTTATAGTGGTGGCGTCACCCGCAGGCCTCCATGGGATGCTTGCCATTCAGGCTGTGGTGCTTGCGAGTTAATTTTTTTGTCGATTTCAAATGTAGAAAAGGTGATTTTAACAAGACTATAATTAGGAATTCGTTTTCCCTTCTGCAACCCCTATGCAAAGTCACATTGCCTCAAACTCCGTCGAAATATGAAAAACATTAAACAACCCTTAACAAATAAAAATGCATAAATATTGAGATTTTTGTATTTTTTTCTAACTTGGACTTCAAATCTAGCCATGAAATTGCTAAGGCACTATTTTAACACCATTTCCAATCCCAATGCAAAACTCCACTGGCTCAAACACCGTTGCAAGTTTTATGTTGCTGGCATTTCAGTAGCAGTAGTTTTAGGTACAGGGTCATACAATGAGGACTGAACAGGGGCTAATTTTTGACTTTCCCTGGATTTTGGAAATTATCGGGGCCTTGTAGTTATTTTGCGCTTTTCTGTTTTTTTTTTTCGAGTCTTTTTACCGAGTTGAAATCTTTTTAAACCTCTGGATGCTAACCCTTTATCCAAAATGAAGACTTTTTAATTATTTTGCTTATTCCTCGGTAGTAAGTACAAAAACGCGACTGGTGCTAGGTAATTAAAAACTTTTTACTCTATCTAATCTCTACTTGAAATCTGGATACCATAAAACAGTCAACACTGCTAAAAACCATCTCCTTACATCGTTGGCTTGGTGGCTCCAACGTTGTAGCCATCGTAAAACGCCTATGGAAAAAAACAACACTTATGATGGAGCATCGACTGTTTTTTTGTTGAATTTAACAACGCTGTTCAACGCTGCCAACATTGTTTCAACAGTTGAATAAAACAACATTAGCGTGGCTTTATCAAGGAATCAAATGTCAAATTAGTAAAATTGCTTTGAAAAAACTTTGAAAGGTATAAAAACGATGAAATTTCAAATTTTTTTTGTCGAGATTTTGTATCCTAATGGTCAATTAACATCCCGCAAACTCCATACACTAAATTATTCTCAAATTTGAAGCCGAAATCTATGAAAAAAAAACACTCAGAAAAATTGAAAAATTGATAAATCACCCCAAATTGCTTAACACGATTTTATCTCAGGAACTATAGGTGCAAATGAGCTGAAATTTCAAGGGATTGTAGTCCCTTGATTGGGATAAAATTCAGTGAAAGTTTCAGCTTTCTATCTATAATAGAAAAAAAGTTATGACCTTTCAAAGTTTTCCAAAATCTAAATCATAAGGTAGATATCTTCTTACTAAAACGATGAAATTTTAAACTTTTTTTGGTCGAGATTTTGTATCCTAATGGTCAATTAACATCCCCCAAACTCCATGCACTAAATTATTCTCAGATTTGAAGCCGAAATCTATGAAAAGAGGCACTCAGAAAAATTGATAAATCACCCCAAATTGCTTAACACGATTTTATCTCAGGAACTATAGGTGCAAATGAGCTGAAATTTTCAGGGATTGTAGTCCCTTGATTGGGAATTAGGGAAGAAAAAAGAAAACATTTTTTTATAAAAATTTCTACTACTGTTGAACAATAATAATAATAATGAGTATTCAAAATTCAAGTGCCTAAAAGTTTTTCAATATCCCATAATAAATTAGTGGTCACATTTCAGAATACTTCTTGTTTTTTTCACTTTGGGCTCAGGCTCAGGAGTTATACATGATTTCTAATGATGTGTTAATAAACTTTTTGTAACTTCCAGAAAAACATAACAAAAGAAAACCTAACAAAATACATCAACTCCGTATATCCATTCCTACACGAAAGTATTTTGGATTTATACATCAAATTCATCGAATTCAAACAGAAACATGGAAGCGACATAGAAAAGGCATTCTATAAAAAAATGAATTTAAAAGACTTCGTTGACAGGCTACTCAAACGACGCGCAGTAATGTTTATGGGCAAAGATGACAAATATCTTTTGTTAAATGGAGAAAAAGGTTCCAAGAATTGGGAAACTATAGGTGAGTAGTAATAGGTCTGTTCGCAGAGAAATCACAAACCAGTCAGAGTGAATCTCATTGGTTGAAACTAGTTTTCTGACTGTTTCTGATTGTTTTCAACTAATGAAATTCGCTCTGACTGGTTTGTGATTGCTGTGCGAACAGGCCTAATTTTAAATGATTATACAACCAAAACCATGAAATTCAGCAGTTGATTTCTTTTAACCTATTAAGAAGTTTCATTTAAAATAGTATCATATTTCGGTGGAAAGTTTTCACATATATTGTCTCGAGAATTGGTATAGTATCTCTCGACAATAATGAAACAATTTCCACCTCCACACGTAATATACTATTTCACTTTGAAATTATCCAAACTATAAATTCAGGTACCGACAATGAAAACCCACCCCTAATCCTAAAAAACTGTTTGACCTACGATGAAATCAAATTGTCAGCATTCTTATATGTCAGTTCCTATACCCATTTCGTGAATATTGGCGATAGGACAAATATGGGGGTTTATTCTGCCGATAGAACGGAAATCGAAGATGAAGGTATTATTGCTGGTATGATAGGATCTCGACTAAAAAAGCCAGGAGTGATGGATTATCAGGAAATGGTGCTGACCTCCAAACAAAATACTGTAAATAATTTTTGCGCTGTTGTGATGACTTACTATTTTTTTGGGACTTTAGGAATCCAATGGATATGGAAATAGAATGTCTGTTCATAAATTGTTTGCTGACTTTTTTGAAGAGGAAAACTTGCTTTACAATACTTCAGTTCAAAGGTATATAATTTTATTATTGTTCATCAGGTTGCTGAACTTTAGTTACTCTATAGTCTATTATTGTATTCACTAGAAAAACCGAAAAGGAATCTAATCGTTTTGTGGACCTTAAAACACCAAAAGGAGCGATTTTTGACAACCGCGTATACAGCAAACGCCTTGCCGTAATGTTTGATTGCCTCCTACTAGAAGCCAATTCTAGAGCTAAAGAAGCTGGTAAAACTGCCTTTATTCACGTAGTAGGCTTAGGTTTAGGCGTATGGATGATATCCGACCATCAGGAAAAAGTTTATATGGAATGCTTCTATGAGAGAATAATGTAAGGACACTACTTGTCTCATTTATTTCCAACTTCTTCCCTAAACTCACTGATGTAATCAGCTAGATTCAATTCAACTTGAAATTCTTTCGGTTTTAGGGCCCTATCTGAAAAATTATCATCAGTAAGTGACATCTGCTTTTCTTATTTCAACCAAGAGACCTGTGGAGGCTATAAGAACGGCTCAACAATAAAAATTCCCGGTCATCCTTCTCAAGGAATTAATATACTTATTTATAGAAGAGAACCGCATGAAAAGTTAGGCAACAACAGTAAATAATATAAAGTTTTTCCATTAACTTAACATAACTTTGATTTTTGTTTAAAGGCAAATTGCTTGTTGTTTCTTACGCTTGGGACGGTAACGCCTTGCCTGGCAACGAGTACTGGTCCGAAAAGCTGGCAAGTAGTGGAGATTCGGCCGCAGCATCTTCGACACAAATCGCCGAACTTCACAATCCTCACATCAATCCGCTAGTTTGCGCTGATAATTTGAGAATAGTGACTGGCAAAGGATATGTGATGACTTTAGCAAAATACACTGAGGAGAATAGGAAAAGCTAGGATAATGGAAATTAGAAAGGTATTTTACAGAAAAAAATTATATTTTTATATTGCAAAAAATACTCCTATATGTATATAGACAAATATATTCATTTATTATAAGTAAGATGATTTCTTCTTATTATCGTAAAGATCTAGAACCTCTATCAATATTTCTTTCTTGTCTGTTGACATTTCTGCACATCAAGCAACGGTATTTTGCTGGTGGCGGTCCATCAATGTGCATAATCGCGTCGTCGCGGTTATAGTGTTCAAGACATGGCAGACGACTTTGGAGTTCTTCGTCTTTTTTCAATTCATCGGACAAGTGTTTCCAGATTTGGTTGAGGGTAAACGTCGATACGTTTTCTAATAGATATTCCTGAGGAAAAAAAGATTAAATGAGTCAAGGACAACGATATTTTGGATACAAACTGTGGGTAGTATACCAAGAAGTTATTGTACAAACTCAAAAATCAACTTCATTTAATTTTTAATCTATTTCTTAATCTCTTAATCTGATTTTGCAGTCATTGGACTTTCCTATCAGTCTTATCTTTATCAGAAACAATTGCTAATTAATTTTTAGGAATGTAGGTATTTACTTTAATTGAAAAACAAAGAATTTGTGATAAAATTGGTGCAAATAAATAAATAGGAATTGGATTTTGGAACTGTGAAGGATCGGTATTCTACAAAATGTTACAAATATTGTAAATACATAAACCATACCATAATCAATATACAAAATTTAAAGTCAAAAATGTTTATTTCACTTACTTTTGGTAAAACTTCCACATGCTGTTTCGTCCAGCATCTTGATGGCATTGAAATGGCTTCACTCAATAACTGATAACTACCCATAATTTTTTTTTGTTTATTTTCACGTTACACACAAGTGTGTAGTAGAGCCTGCACCCGCGTATTTGAAACTAAACTGCATTTCCACAATGAATCCCAATCTAATCTATGACTGGCGCCAGTAAATAAATACAATTGAACGAGTGTTTCATAGTACATACACACTGATAATATTTTTGTTTCAGGTTCAAAATTATCTATGATTAATTAATTAACAAAAATTTCCTTAATTCTATTTATTGCCTAAAAGTAAAAAAAAACATTTTTTGGTAAATTCAAACTCTTCGTGTATCGGACAACACTCTAACAATACAACCAACACCGCCGATGCTGTAAACTTTTTCGTGCCATACAAGTAAGTGTCCGCTGCTTCCTTCCGACGGATTCTCGAATCCTTTATAAACGTATTTCATTAAAACGTCTAGTAGATCCATGTCTAGAGAATTGACTGCCTCTTCTATTTGCGAGGGTTTGATGGAGAGGAGTACTTTTAAGGTGAGGTTCAAAGCGTTTTCCTGTGATTTATATTCTTGTAATGAAATGTATATAATCTTAGCAAAAATTATTACCTTAATTTGTTGATTTTTACATCCTAATGGAGCATTGGCTAATACTAGTTTCAGCGCGTCTATAACTTTTCCTGTATGTAAGAGTTAAGGAAGCATTTTTTTAAAAAAAATGTGTAGGAGAGGAAAAATGTAAAAATTTACAGTTAAAGCAGACATCTTCAATAATAATTTGTATGTGTTCAAATTTGACTCTGTATTTCCCCCAACATAGACATGGCATTGACAACATTGAAAATATGAACAATGCTGTTTATTTTTCACAAAATGCTGTTTTTTGCAGTTGACGAAAGTCGTTTTACAGGGTTGAAATCAGTTTCGGGCCGAATGTCATGAAAATATTGTAATGGTGTTCAGTGACAAATTCCCTGGGTTTGTCCAAATATTAAACATGCATCTATTTCTTGGTTTATATATTTTTTAATGAAACGTTTAGTGTAGAGATGCACTTTGGTCTTTGAATAGTGGAGACATGTTTGAATTTTGCTGTGTTCCAGCAAACATCCAGAATTCACATATATTATGATGTAACAAAAAAAGCATCTTTATAGAATGTATAGATTTATTATTGGAAATTGTGAAGAGTTCAATGTAGTATGTATTAGAACTATGTATTTCTCATATGTGAACGTGAGAAGTATATTGCTACGAAATCGTTAACGCCAGAAAAACGGCGTCCGCCAGGCTGTCAAGAATCGATGGCGGAAATACTAGAATCTAGCGAATTATTCTACTTTAATCTGGAAAATTAGATTATCGTGTGTATTCTAGATTTCACAGGAATAGATTTAGGGATATATAAGAAGGCCGGCATTGATTAGTTAGTTAGTTTCAGTTCGACTGTGATACGATTTAAATAGTGATTGTAAAGAGTTTAATTGTTGAGTTTGTTAATAAAGTAATTAGTGTAAGAGTGTTTTGTTAAGTGGAATAAATTATTGCTGTGTTAATTGGACTTTGATTTTTGGAATAAACGAAACGAACAATGAACCCAAGATTTTTGTCTGTCAGGCAACCCGAAAGCCGCGACAATATGTATTGGAATATTGTTCTATAATATGGAGTCCGTGTTATGAGAACCATATACAGGGTGTCCCACGGTGGATGGCGTATTAGACGTTTATGGAAAACTAACAAGCGGATCATTTTGAAAATTTGGCAACCGGGATAAACGACCACAATCTACACTTTAAAAATATTTTTGTTTATGCGGTGTTGCCGCTTCTACTCTAAACCAGTGGCAACATCGCTATTTTAAATGGAACACCCTGTATGTGATTGCATATTTGAATTCTACGTAAAATTCTGAGCAGATTTCATGTGATATACTCTATACCTAAGTTCAACTGTTTTGGAAATATTGAGAGTTGAAAATTGACTTTTTGCAACTTTGACAGGTTGTAAAACCTGAACGGTTGATTTTAAAAATGTAGAGGACAACCGATTTTACATTCCTATCTTAGATTTTCATAAACTCTTATTTGACATCAACTTTGACTTTAACTTATAAGGCATCTCCTCTGTATAGTATGTGTAACTTTTTTAATATTTTTTCCAGCGACCTGGACTTGGACCTTGGACCTGCTTAATTTAAAGGCTTTGAAATCAAATCCAAATAGTTGCCCAGAACTTACAGACAATAGACATTAACTCAAACATATTATTGCTCTATTGCTGAAAATATTATTAAGAAAGTGAATTCGCAGGTGGATCCATTATTGGTTCTTCATGGTTTATCTGTTTCTGGAACATTTTATTTGTACCACACCAATATAGGCGAGCTAAAAAACATTTTTAAGGAAATAAATAATAAAAATTCTGCTGGTTTGGAAGAACTGTCGTTGAGAGTATTTCAGAACTTATCAGAGATTGCCTTAGGTTCACTCGCTTAAAGGTAGGGACATACAGGATCCTTCATGTTACTGTCCTATATCCATACTGCCTACACTTTAGATTAGTAAAGAAGAGAATGATGTCATTTATTAAAAGACATAAATTACTGAAGGACTGCCAGTTTGGATTCCAGGATTCGTTGGGTACAAAGAATGGAATGTTTGCCTTTTTGAAATGGCTGTACCTGGATTTATGACGGCAAAGTGGCTTGGGCAGTGTTTTGCGATTTCTCAAAGGCGTTTGATTGTGTGAGTCAGGAAATACTGTAGCGGAAACTTCAATGTTATGGATTTCGCGGGGTTGATTTGAGATGGCGTATTTGTCGGACAGAAGTTAGCTGGTTTGGTTAGATGGCAGGGAAGCGATTGCGAACTGCTTGTGAATTCCTATGGTGTGCCCCAGGGTTCAATTTTGGCTCAATACTCCAATGTTGAGAAACATAACAAAAATTAAGCAGTGGTGTGTGTGATGCAAATTGTCTATTTTTGAACATTGGCAAAATTAATATTGTCTTTCAAGTGTGATTTAAAAAATATACCTTTGGAAAACAGCCTTCTGGAAACTAGAAGTGATGTAAAATTTTTGGGTTTACATATTGACAAGCATTTAAAATTTTCAGTACATGCCTATGCTCTTAATAAAAAATAAGCCTCAGCTTGCTATGCTGTTAGGTTGGTCAGTTTGGACATGTGTCATTCTTTGGCAAGATCATTGTTGAGCAATGGTGTCAAGGGATAGTGGATACTGATCGGGTGGTACTGATTATGGGGGAATTTAATATTAATTGGTTGACAGGTAAGTCAATTTATCACATCCTTCAGATACTGGAGGAAGTTCAATAGATTTGGTGACAACCAATCATAGAGAGCATTTTAAGAGTGAGGTTTTGGAGACACCATTGATAAGTGATCATTAGCACAAGGGGAAAGATACATTTTGATGAAATTAATAGATTACAACTGGTTTGCTGGGACTATATAAATAATGATATAAATTCAAGGTATTGAATATTTCAAGAAACATTATTGAATATTTTAAACTAAGTTGCACCAAGAGAAAACAGAGTAATAAAGAAAAGATATAGAGAGTGGTTTAACGAAAATATAAGAAGCAATTGCGGACAGAGATGGAAGTTATAAAAAGTTTAAAACTACAAACAGCCAAAAAGATAGGGAAGAATATGAAAAATATGGAAACAAGGTAGCAAAGGTTATTAGAGAACAAAAAACGAAGTAGGTACTACCAAAATAAGATTGAATATTCTAGGAATAATCCAAAACAAATTTGGGAAAACATTCAAATTCTTTGTCAAAGTAGGTATGGCAAAAACAACAAAAACATGAAGCACACAAATTTGACATAAAAATAAATAATTAGGAACTTAATATTTTTGTACCTATCCACTAAACTCACTACATACAATACCAAAATCACCATGGGGGCGATTCACTACGGGGGCTCAAGCCCCCATTGCCCCCATGGTTCCGGCGCCTATGAACCGGGCCTTAGAAGAAAAATTGACTCAGCTATTTCAGAATTTTGTTCTGCTCATTTTAAACAAGCCTGAAAACATTTTACTGCTTCTTTGTGAGTCACGTTGGTTGGTACGATTTCTTCAGATTCTTCTGATCTGGCTTTGAGAATATTATTACGTATTAAAATTGACGTAGCATGCGTAGCGTAATGCGGTTTTCAGCAGTTGTTCGGATTATCAAGATTTGTTCGGACTATGCCTTCGAGCATTCGCTGTTCGGATTAGCGGAGATTCGGATTAACGCATGTTCGGATTATCGAGGTTGTACTGTATTTTTTCCATAGCTACTGGTGAAGTAGCCTTTAATCTACTAATATAAAAATAGTAGATAAAGTAGTACTTTAACCGCAAGGTAGATTAAATGATTCTTTAACTACGTTAACAGCAGGGATAGATAAAGACGTTTTTCTACTACCGTGCGTAAAGTACTCAGTTTACGCACTCTCCAGAAGACACAAAATTTCACTTCACGCAGTAGTGGGTAAAGTAATTCACTTCACACACTAGTGCGTAAAGTAGTGTCATCGACACTGTCAATTTAGTATTTTTCTGGTAAATCACTTCACGCTCTAGGAATGCGTAAAGTGAAAATACTTCACGCATTAGTGCATAATGTATTTGTCTAAATCTATTTTTTCACATATATTTGATTGGTAGTAGAAAAAATGTTGTATGCAATTCGTGCATAAAGCACCTTTTTTCACTCATGTGATTGTTGTACTCGCCTTCGGCTCGTGCGTCAAAATTCACGTTCGTGAAAAAAGGTCCAGTTGCAAGTAATATCAGAAAGTTTTCAATGATGTTAGTTACAAGTATACAGGGTGTGTCACAAAAGTGTGGCGAAGCAAAGTTATACTTTTTTAAATGGAATACCCCATATATTATTGACCTGTTGGATTAGCCTTTCAAACCTGATTCCAAATATACTAGGTGTTTCAGGTTTATTCCCCATATTCCAACCTCTGAATACCTCATTTTGAAGAAATAGTATGGATTTTCTACTTGAATGATTACCTTTATATTTTGCTGGTGGTCTCTATACTTCACCTTTTTCAATAAAAATGCAATTATTCCACATCTTTTTTTTTTCTCATTTTCTCCCCGACTGATAGGGATAAACCTAAAAAACCTAGTATATTTGGAATCATGTTTGAAAGGCTAATCCAATGAGTCAATAACTCGGTCAATAATATATGGGGTGTTCTATTTAAAAAAAGTTGAACTTGGCTTTGACACACCCTGTATACTTGGAGCTTACTTCATTGCAAAGTTTCTGCAGCCGGATTACAATTCTACTAGTCGATATGAGTCGAGCGTTTTTGTCATCATTTGCAATTCTAATTTCACGAGCATTCGAGCAGGATTCGAGTTATCCTGTCATTTACGGTTGAAACCTAAACGGATGCCGAGCGACATAATTGACCTCAAAAAAATACAAATAAGGTCTGTTCTACCACATCAAAAATCATCCCATGAATGGTTTCGAAACCACTCTGTATACGAATTTCAGATTCTACGCACTATTTTTGGGCTTCGCGCAGAATCGGGATGATAAGCTTTGTTCCAACACAGCAGGACACCGTAAAATATACAGTCACGATTCTCTGCAAAACCTAAAATTTGTGCGTATAATCCGACATTCGTATACAGGGTGGTTTCCAAACCGCTCATGGGATGGTTTTTGATGTCTTGGAACAGTCCTATTTTGTACGGTTACTGTGTTGGAACAAAACTATAATAAACAATCGTTTGGTAGCATGCTGTAGCATGAAATAGCAATGCTGTTGAAAATTTAATATCTGGTGCTTCCCCATTGGTATACCTAGATAGATACTCTTAAATCGGGCCTACACAATTCTCTGCCTGATTGCCTTTTAAATCTAAACAGCTCAACATGAATTTTGCTTCTGGTAAATCGAAAGGGTCGCCCCGTTCTCCTGAAAACTGTCTTTCCACGTGAAGTCTTCGATTTTCCTAAATATGAAGGCAGCGTCTATAAGGAAACAATACAATGTCGGATGTCGATTTTGTGTTTGGCTGTATTTACTTACACACAAACAACAAAATTAAATTGACAAAACTAATCAACAAACATCGATAAATGACAGTTGTCGTTGTCAGTGCCCCTTGTACCAACTTAAATTTTTAAAAAAAGCTTTGATTGTGCAACGTCAAAGTATATTTCAATAGACCTATCTATTTTTACCTGTATGCGCGCGTAACACGAGGCAATGCATTTTTATTGGCTAACTAGTACAGGTGTGAAGTAATCCTTTTGCACGCTAGGCATCTCCTTGTCCTTGTTCATTACCCGTGGTCTGACAAGGATAAAATTGTGCTTGATGTTCACCTTGACGTAGCTTGACAAGTGATCGATTTTCAATTGTTTGTGTTTTTGATTGACAAATGCGTTTCATGTCACGCGGTTTTCCTCCTTCCTCCTTCCTTTTTTATCCCGTGCAAATAATAAGAACGGATTGCTATACGTAAGTCTAACATAATTTGGTACGTTTTGCCTCGTCTTGCGCAATAAGCGTTCTGCGTCTTTTTCTATCTAATAAAGTTTTTGTATTATTACCTCTTTGTCTGGTAAAATAGATAGGTCTATTCGAAAGGTGATTATAATCGCTTGACACTCGATATCGTATAGGCACTTCCGAGTCGCATCCTTCGACTTCGACTTCGATTTTCTAATGGCCGTTCGGGTCAAATATTGCGGTGACAAGCCGGAGACGTTTGACGTTCATAAGCAGAGCATTTGTGTTCTGGCCCTTGCTGCTTTCGAAGTGAATTTTATGTGTTTCTACGTATTTTTCATTGGTTTTGGTTATTGTTGTTTTCATAGTGAATTGCGAATTTTATAGTCTTTATTATTTCTACGTATTTTTTAGTGTTCTGGCCCTTGTTGTTTTCAAAGTTAATTTTATAGTGTTTCTACTGTTTCTATGTATTTTTTAATTTATTAATAAATTCTGAGATGGAGAGTGAATGTCTTAAGATATTATTATTAAGGGAAAATCGAGCTTTTAGTTGCAGCAATATAGAATATAGATTTAAATATAATAAAATCTTTAGATGTTTTCTGAAGATGGGAAAAAAGTACAACTGATAATCTTAAGAACAATATTGTTATTTATTATTGTGATTTACTATGCTAAATAAATAAAATAAATAAATAAATCCATAAAGCCCTGCGTTGTTTTGATAATTCATATTTGTTGATCAAAAGCCAATGATTTAAAATAGCAGGAACTTATAGTCCAGGAGGTGGCGCCAAAAACATGCAAGAGTTTTCGCAAGGCGGATATTTTCAAAATAGGTCGTACTTTAGTGCTAGAATGCTAGTGTACAGTCAGCACTCACAGTTCCGGGACAGCTGGCTCTGGGACGCGGGCAAAGTTGTAATTTTAAGAATCATCTAAACTGTTTTCTCAAAGCTCAAAATTTATAGAAATTTTGCACATTATCTGTTTGAAGTTCGCAGATAACGTATGTAAATCGTCAGACGTCTAGTTCGTTGCAAAAAGGGGGTCAGACGTCCTCAAAGTTTTTATTTTATGGCATTTTCTTCAAATATATTTGTCAAATACCTGCAAAAATATATTTTGACAGGACACCGAAGAAAATGCCATAAAATAAAAACTTTGAGGACGTCTGACCCCCTTTTTGCAACGAACTAGACGTCTGACGATTTACATACGTTATCTGTGACCTTCAAACAGATAATGTGCAAAATTTCTATTAATTTTGAGCTTTGAGAAAACAGTTTAGATGCTTCTTAAAATTACAACTTTGCCCGCGTCCCAGAGCCAGCTGTCCCGGAACTGTGAGTGCTGACTGTATACTAGCATTCTAGCACTAAAGTACGACCTATTTTGAAAATATCCGCCTTGCGAAAACTCTTGCATGTTTTTGACGCCAGCTCCCCAACTATTAATAAAATTTCACATTATGCCTGTTACCTTGACTTCCACACCCAATTACGATGCAAATCGCTGGCATTTTAATTAACAATTAGGCAATTCAATCCATCTGTCAAAACGGAAAATTCAATGTGACATGGCGGCCAAGCAAGTTTGTTTTTATGCGTATTTTAAATTATTTTGCATACAGTTTTGCTTACAAATTTGATTTTCATTATTTAATAAAATATTTGTTGACTAGGTACCTGAACTATCAATTCCGGCAAAAACTAGATATTTTTTTGTGTTTTTTGGCCCATGTGTGGCCGCCACGCCATCTTGAATGTCACGTGGTTTGAATTGCCTAATACCTAAAAACAAACAAAAAACACAAAATCCAATAATTCAAATCTGGACGTTTGTCCGGAATGTGACAGAATCAATGACATACAGAATAAACAACACAGTGCTTGACCCGAACTTCCATATTGAATTTCGTTTTTGACAGGTCAGTAGATTGCCTAAATTAGAATCCCCATGCTGATAACCTACAACTTTCACATTTGACATTTCTGAGTATGTCTTCAAACAGGTGACATAGGTGTGGGTGCAAAATACAGACAATCACCTGGTACTAGCCATGTGCTAAATAGAGGATTACTATTATTATTAGCTCAGTCTTATGATTTCAACCCTGTAGAAGGATAGCTCTCTTGTAGGGACAGGGTTTGTGACCAATGAGCACCAAGTGGCATTGTTTATGTTTTCAATGTCTTGTCGATCTTGGAAAGGGAAAAAATTTACTATAGTTCTAATATATGCAATGCATTAGACACGAACCAAGAACATTTTGAAATTTTGAATCTCTACGTTATTTACAAGAGTATAAAAGGTTCTAACTTCTATGTACCATGGATGGTAGGTATGTCAATACATTAGAGTGCTAATTCTCACTATTTCCCTATCAACGAAATAATTCATACCTTTGAAATTAAGGGTATATAACCATTATCTATAGCATAAAAAGGATATTTTGAAAGTAGGTTCTTCACGTCGTTTTCGTCGGGCCCTTGCGGCCCCACCTGGTCAACTTCGTCCTCCTTGTAATTGTCCTCGCAATACTGGTCGACGTCGATTTTTCTAAACGCTGAACTAAACGTATTTTTCGCCATTTGGAATTTTTCCTTTGAACTATTTTATTTATGGAAAATGAGTAATGAAAACAAGATAAAAAAAAATGTACACAAGTACACACCTATTTGTGAGGTTATGGACTTGGGAACTGACAGTGGTTTGTTTTTCTGTCAGATGCCGTTCCGTTCACCTTGCTCGAGTACTCCGTATGTCGTAGGCACTCCGACCGTTCGGATCATGTTCGGTATTGTTTTTTTGGATAGAGTAACTACGTTCACGTTTACGGAGCGGTCTTTTGCATACGTCATTCTTAGAACATCACAGAAACTGATCGGACTCTACTCCAGGTCCATGTTGAAAAGCCAAACCCTACTGGAGTGTCGAATAAATGGAACTTACTCCAAATGTTCCATCCAGTCCCAGAATGATTGATTACTCGATAAACTTGCATCTTTTCCTATCAGCATGTACAAGAGAAAGATAGATATTTTTTTCTCGTCCATTCCAGATGTTTTGTTCTTATTTGTTTGCCGAATCGCAAATTTTTGATTTTGACCAATGGAATCACTCCACATGCCTGTCATCTGGTTATGTTGCTTTTGTGATTGTGGTCAAAGTAAAGTTGTAAATTAAATAAAATTTCGGTCATTTGTTAATGAAAAGTCGTTCCAATTTAATATGAATTTATAGAAAATTAATTAACAAACCTTGTCCACAATGAATTCGACTTGGTTCGTCCTAATTTCACTCATCATCTCGTATTTCGGCCTGGTACTTGCTGGAAGAGACTTTTACAAAATTTTAGATGTTTCGAAAAGTGCCAGTTTACACGAAATTAAAAAAGCATACCGCAGATTAGCCAAAGAACTACATCCGGACAAGAACCAGGACGATCCTGAAGCCTCTACGAAGTTCCAAGATCTTGGGGCAGCTTACGAAGTACTTTCCGATGAGGAGAAAAGAAAAAAGTACGACCGTTGCGGGGAAGATTGTTTGCAGAAAGATGGTATGATGGACGGCGGAATGGATCCGTTTGCCAGCTTTTTCGGAGATTTCGGTTTTCATTTTGGAGGCGGAGAGCAAAGGAACGAAGTGCCTAGAGGGGCAGATTTGGTTATGGACATTTTTGTTACTTTAGATGACTTGTATACAGGTGAGTGAGCGTAGTTGTTACCCTTATAAGCCTTTATTGATATCAGATTTTGGGTTTATTGTTTGTTCACTTTTCACATCAAATTCTCAGTTATCTAAACTATTAAGGGTGTTCATTTGTACTTGCTCTGCCTGCTCGAAAAATCAGAAAGATCTGCTAGGATTTGGGAGCTGCTATTCAAGGGCTTGGTATTATTAGGGAAAATTGAACACTGATCTACTCTTGAGATCTGCTTGAAGCAAGAAAAGCATTACAAATGAACACCCAAGGGGTAAACCATCATCCCAGAATTGGTGCAAACCTTGTGCAAACAATTCCTCAAAGGGGAATTTTTTACGCATAATTCCTCCAAATAGGGATGTCCAAAAATAACTGGTTATTTCACTAGCAGTAAATAACCGGTTATTCCGAGGGGGTAACCACTCTCGCAATAAGTGTACATTTTCTGATAAAATTGTGGGCAATCTCTTGCAGTCGTAAGAAAATCCCACATTCTCAATGGACAGTTGCTGCAATCGCTGGCAATCCGCTCCGCAATTGCTTTTGCAGACCCGCAATTGCTTTTGCAGCCCCTCAATCGCTTTTGCAGCCCTGCAATCGCGGCCACAGTCGGGGAAATCCCATGGAAGGGCGTGTTTTTAATGATTGTGGCAGCCGCGGAAATCAGTTTGGCAATCTCACAATCTTTCGACAATCGCGGCACTCACCTAAAACGTTCTTACGTAGTTGGAGAAAAGTTGGGATAAACTCAACTTCTGAAATTGACTCGGAACTTGAGCTCCGATCTAAAGACTAACTCAAACTAATACTTGAAAATGCAAGAATTAAGAATTGATGCAATTGCCTATCCCAAAGACTGAAAATATTATACTTTCTGAACAAAACAAAAATCTTCTTTAGAACGAATTTCCCTGCAAATAGATTTAGCTAAAGAAGTTCAGGAAAACGTTCATCTGATAGGCAGATTCGTTGCAGAGGGATGATGCCAGCCTCCTATGAGAAACCGAGAGAAAAGCATAACATAGAAAAATACCTGTCCCTACTCTACTCTACGCTCACACTCTACTCTAGATCCTGAATTGGTTGACTTAGATAACTTGCATGTAAAGAAGAAGCTAAGAAGCTCATTTTCCCAAAATTTCAAATTTTTCCAGTGGAAAACAGCAACATGAAAAAACTTGGAAATCAACCTACAATAACTGAATTAATTGAAAATACAGTCTCACATATTTCAAAGTGTTCCTGGAAAACTAGTGAAGGGAAAATTTTGAAACTTTTTGCATGTAAGGAGGAAGGTGAGAAGCTAATTTTCCCAGAATTTCAAATTTTTCCAGTAGAAAATTACAACATGAGGAATCTTGAAAATCAACCTACAATAACTGAATTAATTGAAAATACAGTCTCACATATTTCAAATTTTTCCTGGAAAACTAGTGAAGGAAAAATTTTGAAACTTTTTGCACATAAAGAGGAAGGTGAGAAGCCCATTTTTCCAAAGTTTCAAATTTTTCCAGTAAAAAATAACAACATGAAAAATCTTGGAAATCAACCTACAATAACTGAATTAATTGAAAATACAGTCTCACATATTTCAAAGTTTTCCTGGAAAAGGGAAAATTTTGAAACTTTTTGCATGCAAGGAGGAAGGTGAGAAGCTAATTTTCCCAGAATTTCAAATTTTTCCAGTAGAAAATTACATGAGGAATCTTGAAAATCAACCTACAATAACTGAATTAATTGAAAATACAGTCTCACATATTTCAAATTTTTCCTGGAAAATTAGTGAAGGGAAAATTTTGAAACTTTTTGCATATAAAGAGGAAGGTGAGAAGCTCATTTTACAAAGTTTCAAATTTTTCCAGTGAAAAGTAACAACATGAAAAATTTTGGAAATTAACCTACAAAAACTGAGTTAATTGAAACTACAGTCTCACATACTTCAAAGTTTTCCTGGAAAACTAGTAAAGGGAAAATTTTGAAACTTTTTGCATGTAAAGAAGAAGCTAAGAAGCTCATTTTCCCAAAATTTCAACTTTTTCCAGTGGAAAACAGCAACATGAAAAATCTTGGAAATCAACCTACAATAACTGAATTAATTGAAAATACAGTCTCGCACATTTCAAAGATTTCCTGGAAAACTAGTGAAGGGAAAATTTTGAAACTTTTTGCATGTAAAGAGGAAGCTGAGAAGATCATTTTCCCAAAATTTCAACTTTTTCCAGTGGAAAACAGCAACATAAAAAATCTTGGAAATCAACCTACAAAAACTGAATTAGTTGAAAATACAGTCTCACACATTTCAAAGTTTTCCTGGAAAACTAGTAAAGGGAAAATTTTGAAACTTTTTGCATGTAAAGAAGGAGGTAAGAAGCTCATTTTCCCAAAATTTCAAATTTTTCCAATGGAAAACAGAAACATGAAAAATCTTGGAAATCAACCTACAATAACTGAATTAATTGAAAATACAGTCTCACACATTTCGAAGATTTTCTGGAAAACTAGCGAAGGGAAAATTTTGAAACTTTTCGCATGTAAAGAGGAAGGTGAGAAGCTCAATTTCCCAAAATTCCTAATTTTTCCAGTAGAAAACGGCAACATGAAAAATCTTGGAAATCAACCTACAAAAACTGAATAAGTTGAAAATACAGTCTCACATATTTCAAAGTTTTCCTGGAAAACTAGTGAAGGGAAAATTTTGAAACTTCTTGCATGTAGAGAGGAAGGTGAGAAGCTCATTTTCACAAAATTTCAAATTTTTTCAGTGGAAAATAACAACATGAAAAATCTTGGAAATCAGCCTACAAAAACTGTATTCATTATTCTTTTGAATTTTTTAAATTTGACAATTTCCTTTAAATTCCTCATAAATTCCTCACAAATTCTCCCAAATTCCCCATAAATTCCTCCAAATTCCCTATAAATTCCCCAAATTCTCATAAATTCGGATGAGTTCATTCAAATTCCTTACAAATTCCTCTAAATTTCCCACAAATTCCTCTAAATTCCCCACATTTTTGGCAAAGAATTCCTAGGTGGTTTGCCCCTTGTGAACACCCTAATTAAGAGTATTAATATCAGCTCTGTTCCAATAGACCTGAGAAACGATCTAGAATGGTTGTTTCCAGTTGATCAATTCATTTGTCAAGTAGGATAAACCTTCAACTTATTGAAAAATAGGTGGGCAACTGGAAATTAATAGTTCTGGAGAGGTTCTCATGTTTGTTGGAACAGAGCTATGATTTCTGTATGTTTTCTTTTTTTGTAATTAACTATTGTAAAGAAAATTTGTTGGCCAATTAAAGTGAATTTCATTAGTTAGTCAGAAAACAGGCTGTTGGGGATTTGCACCAATTAAAAACGCTCTGACTGGCTTGTGATTTCTGTGGGACCAGTCCTAAGGGCTGGTTTAGTCACCTTCTGATGAACTCAGGTAATGCAATTTGACGGAAAAAACGCAATTTGTAATCTTATTGGTCGGCCCTTAGAGCAGGTAAAGGTAAAGAGGAGTAGTAACCTGGATTTGGAAAATGGAGCCGTTTTTTCCAGGTATTTTGGCACCAAGAAAATGGCGCTTATGGCAATCCAATGCTTTACCTGTATCTTGGTGCCAAACACCTGCCAAAAACTTGGCTTCACTTTAGTTTCATAAGCAGAATGGCGCGTTCCTACTCCTTATGTCCGTAGGACAGCGCTTTCCTGCTCTAAGGGTCGGCCAGTTATCTGTTGTTTGCTAAATAGACACACTTATTATATTATGAAAAACATATTTAGCTTACAACCCTAGAAACTCTTCAAAAATGCGGTAATTCCTATAAAACTATTCAAGTTAAGGTATCATTCAGTTCATAGTTTTTTTGTCTATCCCAATATTGAATAAACATGTCTCCTGTTATTTCCAGGTAATTTCATTGAAATCACAAGAAACAAGCCGGTAATGAAACCAACACACGGAACAAGAAAATGCAATTGCCGACAAGAAATGATCACGAAAAGTTTGGGTCCCGGCCGATTCCAAATGATGCAGCAAACTGTCTGCGACGAATGCCCCAATGTCAAACTAGTCAACGAAGAAAGAACCTTAGAATTAGAAATTGAACCTGGCATGGTGGACGGCCAAGAAACCAAATTCTCTGCAGAAGGCGAACCGCATTTAGACGGTGACCCAGGGGATCTCGTTTTGAAAATCAAAACTCAACCGCATCCGGTGTTTGAAAGGCGAGAGGATGACCTCTTTACCAATGTTACCATTTCGTTACAAGTATGTAGTTGTTTGTGTTTTTTTGAAAGTCAAGCTTGTAACACTAATATATTTCTTTTAGGATGCCTTAGTAGGTTTTACTTTGGAATTGAAGCACTTGGATGGTCACACGGTATCAGTAACAAGAGACAAAATAACTTGGCCTGGAGCCAGGATTCGTAAGAAAGGCGAAGGGATGCCTAATTATGAAAATAATAATCTACATGGAACTCTTTTTATTACTTTCGATGTTGAGTTTCCCAAACAAGAGCTTAGTAATGAAGAAAAAGAAGGTAAGAACAAGTGAAAGATTTTAAAACATTTCTTGGAATGTCGTGATCATCCTTATTCTAATGGAGGTTCCAAATTATTATACGAACACCAGTAATCCATACCAAAGTTATTTTTATATTTTTTTTTTTTCATTTTGTTCATTTTTTTACAGCGATCAAAAAGATATTAAATCAACGTCCCAACAACAAAGTGTACAACGGCCTGAGAGGCCACTGAAGGCAACTGACTGCTGCTAGGATAAATTATTTAATTTGTACATAATATGTATGTATGACCAGGTTTTTTTTTTGTATGATTGAGATTGTCTCCCAATTATTGTGATTCCATTTTTAATTTATTTATAAGCATCCAAAGCACTTTTTATTTATCGCTGGAAATTCCCTTTGTAAATTATTTGTAAAATAAATACGTTTTAGGTTGATAAAGGTTTCTTTTCTTCAGACAATAAATTGCTGGGACCCATTCCATGATTGGTTCATAAAGAAAATGTTAACTGCATTTCTGTGAAACATCAAATAAAATTACCAAAGGGGACATTGGAAAATGGTAGATAAGGTAAATCAACTATTTCTCAAAATTATTTATTAAACAAAAAAAATAGGCTACACAAATTCTAATTATTAATGACTAGAAATTTTGGTCTACTAAATTAACTTAAACTCATCTATACATTTCCCCATCAGATAAATCTAACAAAATAAGCCATTTTTTTTTACAAAAATATTAAAAATACAATGGACATTCATACTTATACGGTATGTATACCTACCAAAAATATCTGAGATTCTATGGGTTTATAACTAGGGAACTTAAATAATAAGTTCAATCAAATTGACTTTCTAATCAAAATGTCAAAAATGTATTATCAATACTATGTGCTCCCTTATTGACAAAAATTAAGCTTTGAAAGTTAAATTCCTCCACATGGTTTTCTTACTTGAACAAACTAATTGTGATGCAGTTTGGAAAGAGTTTTTTCCAGTCAAAAACTATTTATTTGGAATGTCTTCTATGCAGCTTTGGGACAGTTTGTCTCTTGAAATTGTCTTATAGGAAAAAGTCACACAGGCTCAAATCACAAGAGCGAGCTGGTCATGGAATATTATCAGGTTTAGAGATCACTCTTCCTGGATTCTCTTATCTTAGTATGCAGAGATGTTTTTTCAGTTAAAGGGTCACTTAGCTCAGACCCTTCGATCTTGAAGGTGTTAAAAATCAGTCACCAAACTGTGACTTTGCAACTGTGCAATAATTCTGCATACTTCTCTTAAGAGTTAAAATAAAAGAAAAATAGTTAACATTGAAATTTGAACAAAACATCTCCAAGAACCACTGAACCAATGTTTGTAGTTTATTGATAAAGTTTATGAAAACCATAAAAAAAATTATTAGAGATTCATTGTTCATTGATCACTTACCAGTCTCACTTTTTACAATAACAATACTTCCCCAAATGCGGCAAATTTTTCTCAACGCACCACGCTTGAGATCTGTACATATTTATCCGACTAATATCACTAATTTTAAGTACCATCTGATCACTATCCCTAAAGTGCCTCAGAGAAGCTTCGAAAATCGAATCGCCCGGCACAAGTGTAGCTTTGATTTGATACAAATCACTGTCAACTTGTAAATTAGCCGACAAATCAGCCACGAAGCCGTCTATGTCGGCGTTGTGGCTGAATTTCAACAAGTCTTTGTTCGGGGACATTTTCATGATCCCATGCACTTGTTTGACAGATAGTTTTTCGCAGATGCGCCTGTGCGATTCGGTTATTTGGTTTATTTTGTTGACCAAAGTGTCGGTGATGCGCATGACAAGGTGAGTAACGGGAATTTCTATGCTTACGGTTTCCCAGTCCAGACAGGTGCACCAGTGAGGTTCAATGTAGGCGTGCGCACAAGATCTTTCCAGTGGAATCTACAACAGAATAATGTTATATGTAATATTTATTTATTTATGATTCAAGTGAACCACTTAGTTGAAATGGCAAAGACCTTCAAATTCTGTTTAAACTTTGACCTACCTGTGAAAACAACGATACTGCTCTATTATTGACAATATCTGCCACACCAGTATTCTGCAAGTGCAAAACGTCCATCAACGTCTTATGAATATCGAAAGGTGTAGTCAGCTTGTTGGCGTTACTTTGAAAATTATCGTAAGCTTGCGGATATTTTTGCTTAAACCATTTCGGGAAAGTGAATGAGAAGAATGGCAACCTTTCTTCCTGTTTTCCTTGGATTGTATCTCGAACATCAGCAAATCTATTAGAAAAAAAAAATTTAAATCCAGTACATTTCGTAAAATATAAGTAATTACCTGTGTCCATGATCTGCCATAACAATCAAAACAGTATTATTAAGTGCTCCAGAATTATGTAATTCTGTAATCAAATCCAGAGTATCGTCATCGGCTGCACCAATCAAATTATAATCGTCGTGCGACAGTTCACCGTGAAAACCAAATAGAAATTTCGGCTTGGTCTGGTACATACTGAAAAACTACACAAAAACTTAGTTTGTGCAATGAATATTTAATACGCTTCTTACATCTTTTATCATGTTTAACATCACTTGATGCCTGGGTATTTCACCTGTGCACAACTTGGGCCATTTACTTTGTTCGCCCAAGTTTGCCAAGTAGTAGGGTCTCATGTAATGATCTGTAGGAACTTCCTACAACAAAAGATGTTTTTTAATTCTAAAACCTTTTAAAAAAATTCAGAAACCTTATATTATTACTATTCCTACCTTGAATCCATTAAGTCTATAAGTAAAAGTTCCGACGCTAGGAAGATCTTCCAAAAAAGCCGTAACATAACCTGCCCGCTTATAATCGTCCCATATAAAAGGATAAGAGTTAACAAAATGAGTATTTCTCAAACGTTTTCTCGTATCTGGCAGTTCTAGTTCAGTTTTCCCGGTGAGAATGGGTATTAGAGCTTGAGGAGTACCATCACCAATTATATTATATCTACAAGAGTTAGTACATATTAAAGAGAAATGTATAAATATAAAACAAGAAACACCAGTTAAAAGTTTTAAGATAACAGTATTCCCCTTATTCTTGATTTATAAACACTTTTAGACTCACCCTTGAAGAACTATTGCCCCCAATTCCTTAGTTAGATACTCATAAGTCTTTGGCAACTTCCTAATAAAAGCATTTCTCGACAAAGAATCATACCCAAACATCAAAACGTTCATTTTCAAAGCGCTTTTATTCATCTCTTCCCAATTGGATCGATCCCAAACACTATTGTCCAGTCTCAGGCCGGTGAGGGTGGCCGACCATTTGCGATCGGCCGATTGGCAATTGGCCCTGACGACATCGCTTTTTTCTAGTTTATAGTATTCCGATGATGAAGTGGTTTTGCCGTCTGATAGTTCAAAGTCGTTTACGCGGATTATGTCGGTGAATGCGCACTTGATGGGACCGAATTTTCTTTTGGCGTCTTCTTGGATGACACATTCGGAACCCTGGAAATTGAGATTTCGATATTCACATACAAATGAATAAAACACATAATATGAAGTTATACGAAAGACCCCTTAGCACAGACTTTTTTAACTGCAAAAAACTCAAATTGCTGTTTATTTATTGGGAGACGTTCAACAACAATTATATGTATGAATTCACAAAGTGCATCTTCATAACGTTTTCCTTTTTTTAGCTAATTTTTTGAAAAAACAAAGTTTTCAATGAAATGAATTTGGAGAAATCTTTTTGATATAGATAAGGCTTTACTACGAGACTATAAGTAGGTACTTACTGTGCATTTAACCCAATCTATGCTAGCTTTGGAACAATCAATGGGCGCTACTTTCCTCACAAATTTCATAATTTGTGGATTGTAGATGTCTAGAACTGGTTGTTTGCATGTTAAATTACTCGCTTCTTTTTTTATGAGTAAGTCAATGTTTTCTCTGAAAAGAAAATGTGAGATATGTAATACGATTAATGATACATTAAGCCGGCTACACACGGTCCGGCAGGCCTGTCAGTTCGAACTAAACAGTTCACCTGAAGGCCGAATGGACTGATGACCCTGCAAATGTTCAGGCGAATCTGATTTATTCTTCAGTCTCAATCATCACGACTTCTACTAACGACGACGCGATATAAGCACTTTTTGATTTAGGGCCGGTTTATTCACCTTCTGGTAAACTGTCAGGTATACAATCTGACCAATAAAAACGCAATCTGTTATAATCCCATCGGTTGGCTATTTGTCCTGTCCGCCGACCAATAGAATTATAGAACGGTGAATTTATCTTGCAAACAGCTACCAGCAACTTTATCTGGAGATGAATAAACCGGACCTTAGTAGTACTAATTTTTTTGAGAACAGTAGACTCCCTACGAAAAAGATCGATTTTTCTACTTAATTCGAATAGGCCGCTACTTTCTTGCCACGGTCGTGAAAGTTTTTCGCGATAAATTCCCCCAAACACCTTTTTCTATTTCGCGTGACATGGCGTAACATGCTCACTATTGACCTATCTGAACTGACAGTCGACCGAGCCATACACACGTTGAGACTAGCCTTTGAGTACGTCAGGCCGGCCGGATGGACGAACATATTTTTGATTTTTCTCCGGCCGCCTGAACAGTCTTAACTACAGTTCGACCGGAATATATACACGTTCAGGCGACCGGTCTTCGGTCGGACTGTTCAGTTCGAACTGACAGGCCTGCCGGACCATGTGTAGCCGGCTTTAGTATTCTTTTGATACTAGAAAATACCAGAGTCTAGACTAGACCATTGGTCTAGACTGACTGAGTCCCTGGATTTTAAAGGATGGAAATTGCTTTAAAAGTGATCCTTTTATACTAATTCAGACAGATTGGTGTTGATTTCTACTTTCTAGCAAATCTGAGAAGTAGAAGTTGCAATAAACGAGGCTGTATTTGTCAACTTGTGGATTTGATATAATTAAAAAAATAAAAATTCAAATGTCGGAATTGATGGTGTTTGTCCCTTTGTGTTTTGGAATGCTTTCTAAACTATTTTTTCTACTTGCGTGCGCAAAGTAATCACTTTGCGCACTAATTTTTGTTACGCATAATTACCATAGTTATACTTGATTTTCCAATTTTTTGATGATTTCTGAATAAACTAATACTCAAAATGAAAGGTTTTAGTTGAAATTAGCGCTTAGTTAACATGATGACTATTGTTTCTTATCATGGGTGTCCAAATGGGACCAGCCTATACTGCTAGAAATTTGTAGAATTTTTGATATTTAAAGAGACTGTCATGAAAATATTCTAGCTGGTATTCTAGAAATTCCAGAAGATGTTAAAAGATTTTTGGGGATTTAATTTAAAAGACATTCTGAGGAATTCCAATGGATTTTAAACGATTTTTGAAGATTTTGATTTGATTGATTTTTCTAATATTTTAACCATTCAAAATCTACTTTTTTAAGATAGAAAAAATATTGTTCCTAACACTTGCGCAAAGTGTCTTTCCCGCACTCAAAGCTTATCCGAACTCCGCTTCGCGTCGTTCGTCTAACTGCTTTTTCGTGCGGGAAAGTATCACTTTGCGCACTTGTTAGGAAAATAACTATTTTGTAAGGACGCGCCCTTGCTGGTATGTAATTCATTTGACTTTTTTTTTAATTAAGGTTTTTAACAGCGTCATGCCTTTTTTTCATTTAAATTTTTTTAATATGCCTGCGGTTTGAATAATTACTATTAACACACAAAAAATTAATGTATAATTATATCACTATATAATCACTAATAAATAATGGGTTTTTAACAGTATGTAATTTAATAATGCCTGTTTTGTTTTCATTATTTTATTCACGTTTCTCACGCCATACCATGTATATCCAGGGAAATTTGTGTTATTCGATTTGGAAAAAAAATTGTTTTTTATAATATCTAATAATTTTTTTCATGTCTCGACATACATTTAAAACCAATTTTTTTGTTTAATTGTAGCCTGTGTCGACTTTGGCTTGTTTTAATTCGGTAGGTGGTCTTTATAGCCTTATTTTGAACTCTCTGTAGTTTTTGTAGTAGGTATTGAGCGGAATTTGACACAGGGCTCAATTTTTCACCACTCGTTAAATAACGAAAACGCTAACATCATTCGCATTTTTACGAAAAACAGAAAAACTCAATTTTTGGTCACACGTTTCTTAGCGAGCGCACGTTAGCTTCCTTCGCTTCCCAGCGAACAAGCATTTGGCGTATAATAGTATATTAATGCAATGATCATGTAATGATAACCATTAATACATAAGCATGTTGTAACATGCGAGTGTAATAATGGCCATTACATGAGAGTTGCATATACTATTTTGTCTACTTGCATTAATAAACGAAAATAGTATATTGTTGTATTAGGAGTAGAAGCTTTACTTTTTTGTGCTGAAGCGGTAGGTTTGCGTTACTGCTGAGGCACAAAAAAGTGCTTCTACTCCGTATGCAACACCCTATTTTTTCTCCAAGCGAATGGAATAAGCTCGGGAGCAAGTGAATGGTTGAGCGGCAGTAAAAGTACGAGCGGCACTAAAAGTACTACTGCCGCTCCAGCGGCACTAAAAGTACTTTTGCTGTCGCTGGGGTTGCCAAGCAGCATAGGCGTATTAGACTTTTACGGAAAACTAAAAATCGGATTATTTTGAAAATTTGGCAACCGGGATAGATGGCTTAAGTTATTTTTTAGGGTCACACCCTAGTAGCAGGGCCCTACTACTTAAATCAAGAAAGAAAATCTAAAATCTCTTGTGAAAACCGCAGTCCTATATTCAAAATAGTTCTCCTTATGAAGACAAATTTTGTGGGAACTTGTGATGTCATACCAGCTAATCGCCGAAATCGCAGCCTTCTGTTTGTTGAGTTTTCAGTGAACCGTGTCCTATACTTTGAGTGGTCGCAATTAGCTTTAACACATTGCGTGCCATGGCGGTATAGAGAAAATAGCCCTAGGGGCCAAATGACATATTTGCAATATTTGTATGTATTTACATAAAATAAAGGTTTTTTTTGTTAATTCTGTTTTTTTTTGCAGTTTTTTGTTATTTTTCTCAACTTTTTTTGTGTCTCTCATATATGAGAGACGTGGCCCTGAATCAAAAAAAAGTTGTAATATTTAAGCTGGGGGCCATGTCTCTCAAATATGATCGACGTTTCTTATTTTTCCTTTTGCAGTCAAAGAATAAAATTCTCATTTTGTTTTTAGAATAAGCTATTGCAGAATAAATTTTGTTTTATTATTACGTAAAATCAGCTATCTCAGAATACATTTTAGGTTTTTATCACGCAAAATAAATATTATTCAAACATTTTGTTGTGGTAAATTTATTTTACCCAATTTTGCTCAAACCAAGACTTATATTATTTTCCCCAGAGGCCAAGCTTGGGATTTCCCATTTAAAATACACCGTAGCGGTTTTTTTTTTTTTTTATTTATTTATTTATTTATGACTCAGAATCAGTGTAAATACACTGGTATTTGAGCCTATTTTTCAGTTATTTACAAATAATAATTTTCACAATATTCCTATAACTACATATTCACATATTAATTTGTACTGTTTTAAATAATTTAGTCTGATTGTGAAAAATGTCTTTTAAGGTTATAGCAAAGTTCTTTCATATTATTCACTTCCAATAGATTTTGTGGTATGTGGTTATATGTTTGGATTCCTCTGTAGAGTGGAGAATTCTGAGTTTTCACAGTCCTAACCATGGGGTTTCTTAATCGATCGGCATTGCGTACATCATAGCTATGGTAGTTTTTAACTTGTTGTATATTTGAATTGATTTTTATGACTTTATTTTTTATACTGTAAATGAATTTTGTTTGTTCAAATTCTTTTATTTTTTTAATGTCCCAGAGTTTTGTTTGTT
This sequence comes from Ceutorhynchus assimilis, assembly GCA_917834065.1. NCBI lineage: Eukaryota > Metazoa > Arthropoda > Insecta > Coleoptera > Curculionidae > Ceutorhynchus > Ceutorhynchus assimilis. The sequence continues at coordinate 34,741,316 of OU892283.1, read as the reverse complement.
TATATACTTCCTTTGTCGACGTATAGAAGTCTATTTGAAAAATTGTCTTTACTGCCTTATTCTGAGCTCTTTGCAATTTCTCTATATGACAATTAGCAGAATTTCCCCAGCATGGAATTAAATATTTTATGTGGGGTAAGATAAAACTATTATATAATAGAAGTCTCGATTTTTGGCTCAAATGTTCAGTACTTCTCCTTATTGCACTAACCATGGGAACTATCTTGCTAATCACGCCTTCTATGTGTAGGTCCCAATTTAAGGCACTTGTTAATGTTAGACCCAGATATTTATATTCAGTCACCTCCCTCAATTTGGTTTGGTTAAGGAACAATTGAAGATCACTTTTGGTTCTATTTTTCTGTTGTATATTCATATATACTGTTTTGGTTTCATTTATAGAAAGTTTATTTTTGCATAACCATTTATAATACAGGTCTAAGTCCTCATTTGCACTTTTCTCAAGAGTTTTTGGGTCACTATGTGATAGTATAAGCACGGTGTCATCAGCGAACATAAAGTATCTTGATTTAAGTTCCAATTATTTCAGGCTGTGGACATACAAGAGATACTGAGTAGGACCCAATACTGATCCTTGCGCGACACCAACATTGAGTTTTGTTTTATCACTTTGGCTTTTGTTTATTACTGTATAATGTGTTCTGTTTTTGGAATAAGTCTCTAGTAATTTATATGCTGTTCCTCTGATTCCCATTTTTTCAATTTTTTCCAAGAGCAAGTCTATGTCGACTGTATCAAACGCCTTCTGCAGATCTATAAATATTATTATATGATTCTTGAGGACAAGCTGTTCTGTTACATATTCGAGTAGATCAGCTGTTGCGCCTAGGGTGTTGCTTTTCTGTTGAAAACCATATTGATAATCATCAAATTTGAATGTGTTTTCGATATGTTTCACAAGTCTTTTTTTAATGATTTTTTCTACTATTTTTGAGAAAGTGTTTAATACAGAGATTGGTCTATAATTACCAAGATCTGTATGCGAACCTTTTTTATATACTGGTGTAATCTTCGCAACCTTCAGTTCTTCTGGAAATGTACTGTTGGCCAATATGTCATTTGTCAGAGTAACTATTTTTTCTCCTATGATGTCCATGTATCATATTTGATATACATGGCCAGAAAATGAGAGATGTGTGTCTCTCAGAAATGAGCGACGAAGCCCCCGCTGAAATGTGTCTCGCATATTTGAGCGACGCGGCAAGCAATGTGATAAGTGGGATCGTTGACTTTTATTTTGGAAAATTTAAAACGTATTTTAACTGTACCGCCGAAGCCGATGTGACGTCATAGCCTAGGCGTTCATCACTTGAAACCGCCCTAACTCGAAAACGGTTGACCGTAGCAAGATGCGGTTTAGTTCAACACGTTGAGTGCCACAATGGTAACAAAAAATTAGGGTCCTATAACTACGTTTTTTTTTCCCGCATTTGCTGCAAAAACATTATTTTGAAGTAAAATGCAACAAAAATTATGTAAAAAAACTTTAGATACTGGAAAAAACATGGTTTTGAAAATGTATCCACGTTGGATACACGTGGCCAGTTTATAATTTTTTGTATATTATACCATGGATATGTATCCAATGCAGATACATGGCGTTTCATTGGCAACAATGCATAAATAAGTGGGTTTTATGGGTTGAAATTATAAAAAAATACGTGTATACGTTTTTATTCCACAGTATGTTTGTGCAATATACTATTTTACTAAATAAACCAATTTTTATATGTCCTCATTTATAAATCCGTCGGTAAAAAAAAAACAGATATAAATCCGCAGGCCAAACCGTTTCTGGGGTACCCTAGGCCGCTATACAAAAGCTCCCATAACAATACATGCAAAGCCTGCATCGAGGCCTGCATCCTGCATCTAACGTGGATACACACGGTCAGAAATAAAAAAACCAGTTTGTATCCACAGAGGATACATGTGGCCCCTGCAACATAGTGATGTATGTATCCATGTTGGATACACGTGGCACTCAACGTGTTAAATATATTTGTTCTAAGATTTTTTAACCTAAAACTTTCATTTTTGGGTCACACCCCCTTTAGTAATACATAGGAAATTATTTTAATAAAAACAACATGGGAATACATATACAGGGTGTCCCACGGTGGATGACGTATTAGACGTTGATGGAGAACTAAAAAGCGGATTATTTTGAAAATTTGGCAATCGGGATAAACGACAATGATCTACACTTTAGAAATATTTTTGTTTATGCGGTGTTGCCGCTTCTACACTAAACCAATGGCAACATCGCTATTTTAAATAGAACACCCTGTATGTGATTGAAAATTCTAACAATATTTCATGTGTATAATGTCATATACCTATCTTCCAACTGTTTCGGGAATATTGACAGTTTAAAATTGACTTTTTTGCATCTTTCACAGACTGTAAAACCTAAACGGTTAATTTCAGAGGAAAACCGATTTCACAATCCTATCTTAGATTTTCATAAGCTATCATTTGAGACCAACTTTGAATTTAACCGGAGATTAAATTTAATTGGAATTTTTAATCATGGATTAAATTCAGAGTTGGTGTCAAATGATAGTTTATGAAAATCTAAGATAGGAATGTAAAATCGGTTTTCCTCTAAAATTAACCGTTTAGGTTTTACAGCCTGTCAAAGTTGCAAAAAGTAAATTTTCAACTGTCAATATTTACAAAACAGTTGAACTTAGGTATAGGATATATCACATGAAATCTGCTCAGAATTTGACGTATAATCTAAATATGTAATCACATACAGGGTGTTCTATTTGAAATAGCGATGTTGCCATTGGTTTAGAGTAGAAGCGGCAACACTGCATGGTCAAAAATATTTTTAAAGTGTAGATCATGGTCGTCTATCCTAAAGCTACTTAAATCAAGAAAAAAAATCTAAGATCTCTCGTGAAAACTACAGTCCTATATTTGAAAGAGTATCCGAGAAAATTCCTTGTGAAAATAAATTATGCAGGAACTTGTGATGTCACAACCGCCAAAATCGCAGTCTTCTGTTGGTTCAGTCGTCAGTGAACCGTACCCTATGCTCGAGCCTATGCTTTTAGTGTTTGCAATTCGCTCTAGTGAGATAATTGTCTTTTGTTTTGGTAAATTTTACACGTGTTAATACTGTGCCTGATAATTCGATGTGACGTCACAGACACGTAGTTGTGAACTTGAAAACGGACCATCGTAGCAAGATGCGGTTTAAATAATTATTCTTAGATTTTTTTGCACTAAATCTTTCACTTTCGAGTCACACCCCCTTTAAGAGTTATTTTTGCTACAGCATGTGATATAGGCGTTTGAGAAATAGCTCAGAAAATAGTACTTGAAATTTTTGCCAGTGTACGTTTGAAAGCCTTTTAAGCGAGCTTTTAATATCATTTTTAATCAACAAGGAAATATTTGTCTTGAAGTCATCTGTATCACTACACCCCTACACCGTTTCCATAAGTATTTCAGATTGTCTCACTTGTATTTCAGATTCATCAATTCTAGTTCAGAATGATGTGTCAATTGTATTCCACTTGTTCAAGTTTAACTTCAGAAAGTATTATTTGTATTTCAACTTTGTCAGTTGTGTTGTAGTTCAGAAAAGGTTATTTGTGCTTCAGTTTGGTCAGCTGTATTCCAGAAATAGTCATTTGCATTTCAGCTTGGTCACTACTTCAGAAAACGTCATTTGTGTTTGAGATTATTTATTTGTAGATCAGAAATTGTGAATTGTATAATTGTATTGCAGAATTCGTCAAATGTATTTCCAATGTTATCAATGTAATGTAATAAATAAAATTTATAATGGGTCACCTATACACCTAGCTTGTGTGTTAATTTCAGAAAATCTGTGTAGGTCCTGCGCTCAAATTTCCATGCACGTCACATTACATAATATGTATTTCTTATTTTCTTATACTCTTAAGAAAATAAATATATAAGTATTATTATTTGAAATACAACTAATGATTTCTGAACTACATCTGACAAATTCCAAAATGTAATTCACATTTTCTGGAATACAATCAACAAATCTGAAATACAATTGACGCTTTCCGAAACAAAATAAAATATTCTGAAATACAATTGTCGCTTTCCGAAATAATATAAACTAATCTGAAATACAATCAACTCTTTCCGGTATAAAATTAACTAATCTGAAATACAATTGACGCATTCCGAAATACAATTCACTGTGTTAGGCCAGGATTACCTAACTCCTGAGCCTACTCCTTGATTCTCAATGCTTTATACCTTATTCTTGATTCATAAGAAGTTAACAACGTCTTTTTGAATGAGGGCGTTCATCCAAATGCTCATTTCCTAATTGAATTTTTGAAAACCACCTTGAAAAGTTCCCAAATTTTAACTTTTACAAATTAGGGAATACAAACAAATACAAAAATCATGAGCAGTTTTACAGATAAAACGCAAATCTCTGGAATTACTAGACTGAACATTAGATACAAATCACGAGCTTCTTTCATAACTAGTGTCACTCTGCTTGAAGCACTTACCTAGATTGTTATTGTTATTTTAAACAGAACTTCATGTGAAATTTTATTACCTGCCTTTTATTTATAGTTTTTAGGACTCACATTGTACCTTTTGCTTTGTCAATGATTTTGCTAAGATTTAGGACAATAAAGCTTTATTGAACTGAATTGAATTGATGATTCATTTCTTTTTCATTACTATTTGAGACTCAATGAGGGGGAGGTTGCTGCGGCAGTGTTTTGTGATCTCACAAAGGCTTTTGATTCTGTAGATCGTGGAGTACTGTTGCGGAAGCTTCACACTTATGGGATCCGCGGAAATGCTTTGAATTGGTTCAAGGCAGGGCCGGCTTAAGGAGGGGCGAGATGGGCGGCACGATCCAGGGGCGGCAAATTCAAACCATACAACAACAACAAAAATTAATAGAAAATGAAACCAACGACTTAAAAAAAATTAAGAAATATAAATCGAACAGCGAACCAATTATATAGGGTTTTTGGTACATCTATAGAAGAATTCAAGAAGATTTCAATGAGTGATAGTTGGGGTCATTTGGAAGCTGTTTGACCATATTTACCCTCATACAAAGTTTCGCCGTTTTTTGATATATTGCCATTTTAGATATTTTGAATCCATGTATGTACTTATTTTAAAACATAACTTGGGCTACATATTTTTTGTATCAATCATTCGGATTTTCTTTCCGAGTTTTTCAAAAGAGTGCATATCAGGAATATCAGAAAAAAAATTGAGAAAGGTTAAAAAAATGGCCCCAACTAGTGATAGGAAGTTTTCAATGAGTAATCATTAAAAACTTCCTATCGATGTACCAAACACTCTGTATTATGGGATAGGTGTCATTTAAGACAATTGAACCAGCACAGTGGGCATTTGAACGTCTTATATGTTATATGATATACATTTACTACAAAAAACTTCATCTAGAAGAGTTATCGGAATATTGCAAAAATTTATAATATGTATGTTCTCACGCATGACAATTCTTTCGATGTCAATGTAGCATAATTAGCTGATGAACTATCTGTGATAGACAATACTGAAGCCCAATCAAACTCCTTTTGATGTGTTAAAATTAGCACTCCAACTGGATATTGCACCAAATGTTGTTGTGGCCATCAGATCCTCAGAATTTTATTACCATTGCCCATAACTCTTGCAAGTGTTAAGAAAAGTTTCTCTAAATTAAAATTAATGAAAATGTATTCAAGATCATCTCGGCCAAGAAAAGGTAAGCAGTGAGCATGTTAGCACTTATTGCTATTGAGCATGAAATCGATGCTAAATTAAAAATGAATCATCTACTTGAAGATTATGCTGCATTCAACGCTCGAAATCTCGAAAATATCTTGAATAATATCCCAATAATTTTATTGAAAATGTACCTACTTACCCTTATGACACAAAAGGTACGATGAACGTTTTTTTTTTAAGTCCGTTTAATGTCGAAACATCCGAGGACTAAAATAGAACATTGTATAAATTTTCGCATAAAATCATTTTCAAAAACGACGAAAAAAGATGTTCGAAATATATTCACAAAACGTCCATAAGCATAAAGTCCTGAAAGAAAAGTTTTGGAAACTACTGTTTATGCACATGGTAATGTCCATGTCCGAGTGTTTTTAAAAAGGTAAAGAAAGGATGTTCTTTAGACGTTTGATTAAGTTGTTTTCAAAACCTCTGTTAGGAACAACTAAAGAACGTCAGAATGTTTTCTATGAGTTCATAAAAGTATGTTTTCATGAAAAGTCATGAGAGACGTTTTATAAAGGTTTCTGATGGTCGTTTTCAGGAACACCGTTGGAAACATGTATCCCACGTCCACACGTCCGGAAATTAATTCGAATAAGACGTTTTTAAAAGCTTGTTTGTAACTGTGATATTTGCACTACCTATAAAATAAGTCAATTGGATGGTGTTGGATACTTTGAAGGAAGTCCAGTGAATGTTCATATAGAGATCTTTGAAGAACATCCTTTTTCGTTTTTAAGCGTTTGTATTAGGGCATTTTTGAAACGCTCATTTTCGACGTCTATATGATGTTTCAAGTGATATTTGCACCAAATTAAAATGCACCTTTGGATATTCTCAGTTACTTTTACTGGCGTTTTTAAAACTTTCTGACGTCCGATAGGATAATTTTTTGAAATGTTTCTGTGCTATTAGGGTATATCTACATAATGCATCTGTTGATTGTTGCCAAGAGCTTAGATTGGCTGACTCTTACTTTGTTTGTTATGTTTCTTGTTTTCTTATGTTAGTTTTTTTTTTTGTGGTTACCTAAGTTACATACTTAAGCTACAGACACGGTCGTCGGCGTGTAAATACGTACTTTTATTTCGCTCCGTTATTATCAAAGTTTTTCAAGTATATTTGGATCAATTTAATCCTTCTTTGGTATTGCTGTATTCGTAAAAATGTATATGATACAGTGGCGGTAAAATAAACGTCATAAACGTTAAAATAAAAGCGTGAAAGTGTTAATATTAATACTTGTTTTAAATTTAGTGTAGACTTTGTCTGAAAATCGTTTAATCGTTTACTTGTAGCACAAAGGATTCTTATCAGCTAAAGAGTTTGTTTACTACTTTTTTGGTGACCAGCGGAATTCCTGAACGTTTTATTGTGTTTATGTGGAATCCCCTTGAGTATTATTGTTTATATTGTTTATTTTGGAAATATTAGACAGGACCGTATTTAATGTTAAAGCATGTTGTCTCTATACTGACACCTGACAGAAAATTAAAACCAGCTGCCTAAAAATGCAAGCAATAACGAGAAGAGTAATGTCAGAAAGCGACAGTGAAAATGTGATATTTCCCTGTTGTCCTAATAAGGAGTAAAAGATTCGTTTATATTGTTGCGTGTCTTGCAATTCAATAATGCACAAATCCTGCTGGTCTAGAAAAAAGAACTGGAAACTGTTAGAGGGACATAAAATATATTGCTCCACTTTATGTATGGAAAAAGGGGAAGAAATGAACGACACACTGGAAATAGTTGCACAACTAACTGCTGAAAATGCTGATTTACAACAACAGTTGAATTACCACAGTAAACATTTTGAAGAAATTTTTGGAAATTTTAAATTTAGTTGCTCCAATAAAAACCGTAAAAATTTTTCCTAAATATAAAAAATGGTGGAACAATAGGGTTGAGATGGCGATGCGAGAACGTGATTTTAGTTATAGGACTTATAAAAATAATAAAACAGATGAAAACTTAAATGAATATAAGCAAAAAAGAAATTTTGCAGTTCAAGTGTTTAGAGAAGAGAAACGTAAGTTCTATGAAGAAAAAATATGTCAAAATAAAAATAATCCCACAGAAATGTGGAAAACTTTGGAAACTTTATTACCTTCAAAAAAAACAGTGGCTAAAATTGATGAGGTAGAAATAAATAATACATTAATTAGTGATAAAGAGGAGTTACCTAATAAACTGAATATTTTTTTTGTTGATAGTATTAAAGATATACTTCGGGATATAGATAAGTCTGATCTTGGAGATTTTCCATTGGCTCACCATGACGATTTGGTTAATTTTTCAGATTTTAGTATGTTGGATTTTGAAGGGTTGAAAGATATTATTTTTGGAATGGCTAATAAATCAAGTCCAGATGATATTAACATCAATTTACTCAAAAATACTTTTGAGATTATAAAGAATCCACTTTTAAATTTAGTTAATTCTTCGCTAGAATTAGGTCAGGTTCCTGATATGTTAAAAGTTTCCACTATAATCCCGATCCCCAAAGTAATTAAATTAAAATCTGCCAATGAATTGCGTCCAATAAATTTGCTTTGCAGTATTGACAAAATTTTGGAAAAAATGGTGTATATGCAACTTGTTGAGTATATAGATCGGAATAAAATACTAAGTGATTTTCAATCAGGATTTCAAGTAAAATTTAGTTGCGAAACTGCTGTGCAGGGTATCTTGGAAGACTGGAGGCAAAATATTGACAAAAACTTAGCAACTGGTGCCATTTTTCTTGACTTACGAAGGGCATTTGAAACTGTAAACAGGACAAGGTTAATATTAAAGCTAAAAAGCATTGGTATTAGGGGAGTAGTTTTAAAATGGTTTGTGAGCTACTTGAGTGACCGTAAACAAAGACTAAAAGTCAATGACATATTATCAGAAGATATATCTAATGATTTTGGCGTCCCTCAGGGGAGCGTGCTGGGGCCTTTGCTATTTATTATATATATTAATGACATAATTAAAAACGTAAAAAATTGTACCACATATCTTTTTGCTGACGATGCCTTATTCTATTATTCCACAAAAGATCTGGGCCAACTTGAGACATCACTTAATCAAATATTGGATGATGTGTATCAGTGGTGTAATGTTAATGATTTGAAGGTCAATATTTCTAAAACAAAGTACATGATTATTGCAAGGGAATCCATTTACAAACAGCTATTGGCTATGGACTGCAAATTATTGTTGGGCAGCGACACTATTGAAATGGTAACAAAAATTAAATACTTAGGAATTTGGATTGACCATAAACTAGATTTTAAAAGTCATGCATTAGAAATAATTAAAAAAATCGCTTTTAAAGTAAATTATTTATCTCGCTGCTCTCCATACTTGTCTACTTGGACTAAAAAAACTATATTTAATGTATTAATACTTCCACATTTCCATTATTGTTCTAGTATTTTGTTTCTCTTCAGACAAAATGAGCTCTCAAGATTGCAGAAATTGCAAAACAGAAGTATGAGGGTGATACTCAAAAAACCAAGGTTAACACCAATAAAGGATATGTTAAAAGAACTTCAATGGCTGCCAGTGCGGGAGCTTCTTCTGTTTAACACCCTAACATTCATTCATAAAATAAAAATTGGTCAAGCTCCGCAATATTTGTTAGGCAAAATTATGTATGCTTCTGAAGTGCATCAATATCATACGCGCCACAGAGAAAATTTTTATATCCCAAGGGTAGATCAGGAAAGGTCGCAAAACTCATTATATTTTAAGGGCTTGAGTAGGTATAATGATCTGCCAAATAATGTTAAGTCTATGAAAACAGTGAATTCTTTTAAAAAAGTTCTCAAAGATTATATGCTAAGTGATGTTAACTTATAAGTAAGTAGTATGTGTCACTTGTATTGTATCAGTGTACGTTTTTTTTTAAATAATTTTTTATCATTGTGTTATTGACTGTAGATTTTAAATTGTTTTTTAATTAAATTATAAATTAGCTTTAGTGGAATTTCAATTGATAACTGTAACTGTATAACTGTAAATTAGTCTTGACTAAATAAAGGATTTATATAAGAAATAAAACGTCGTTCAAGTGTTTTTGAAGAGGAGGTATTCGACATGGAAGACCACTATAGAAATAAAATTCAACATCTTGAAGCAACAACTGTACAGCTACATAAAGCTATGTCAGAAGCTAGAAAAGAAAAACATACAGACAGTAAAGAAACTTCAATCCATCATTCTGATGAAACACAGACACTGCCAAAGTTCTTGAAATCTTGTGAGACTGAAACATCAGTTAACCCCTTAAACATGGACATAGACAAATCTAAAACTTTTAATGTAGGGGAAGCACAAACAGATAGTAGTAACCTGAGAAATATTCATACAATGACAACTATTGATGACGATCTAATAAAAGAAGACTTACTCGTGTATGACATGATTACTATTAAAGTATCTCGTGAGACTCAAACCAAGATATGGAGTGTTTCGGATGAAGACATCAGTACACAACTAACAGATGAAGACAACAAGGGTGTTTCCATAGGTGTTAACAAAGAAAATGATGGCCAAGTTGACAGTAGTAATCTTCCGTCAGGAATGAACACTTTTCAAAACACAAACAGTAGTGATAAGCGGAGTGTCTACGGGAAAGCAAAATATGCACATGATCAAGAAAATCACAATAACAAAATAAACAGGTTGCCAGCAAGTGGGAAGGTTAGAGAAGAAATCAACGTATTGATCTCTGGTGATGAATCTGCAAAAGATTGTGCAAAAATCCTAAAATCATTATTAAATGACAATTTCCAGGTATTTGGTATAACAAAGAAATTAGCTCCAATAAGTGAAATTGTAAGTAGTACGTTTAGTATGTCTATGCAATACAGTTATAATGATTTCATAATAATTTCTTTGATAATTGATGATAATTTAAATTTAAGGTTTAAAGATATAAGAGATGTTTTATCTATTGGAAGGTACACTAATCTTATTTTGTGTTTAAACTATGATTCGCTGCGAAATTATAAGGTTAAAAATATGTACAGGAGAATAAACATGTTTTGCAGTTCATTTGTTAAGAAAGGTAATGTATCAGTACGAATAATTGAAAACGTCAAATATGAGCAAGGTTATCGATTAAATAAAAACAAACTATGTAGCCTTTTCAGGCAATATATTTCCTATAGTAATTTGGTCAGGCCAAATAATATTGTTGTATTAACTGCTACAAATAGAGATAAAGACATCTCAAACATTACAGCGTCTTCTAACGATCATAGTGATGCTTGCATACAAAAAACAAATATTCCACCTGTTATGGGGAGATCAACATGTATCTTGGAACCAACCAGTAACACTTTAATCTTATCTGATAACTGTTTCGTGTCGGATTGTGACAAGCATTTTTTAGATCAAATACAAAAAAAAGAACTGGTTTTCTAGTGTCAGAGAAAAATAACTATCATACAGATACGCATAAATCGCAAAATAATATCATTTTATTAAACACACAAAGTTTGCCATCAAAATTCGATGAAATACGTGAATATATACAAAAAACACAAGTGCTTGCCGCGTGTCTGACCGAAACAAGACTGACTAGGGATTTTGGTGATTTTGAGTTTGATATACCAGGTTATAATATAATAAGAGAGGACAGTGATAATAGACATACGGGAGGGGTATTGATATTTATACAGGATCAAATCAGTATTCTACAAATTAAAAAGTATAACTACCTAAGGAATTACTGGTTCCTAGAGATACATATATGTTTGTTTAATAAGGTTTATATTTTGGGAAATCTGTATCATTCTCCTAGTTCTAGTCATGCTGATTTTTTGATGTTTTTCGAACAGATCTGCGATAAATTGCTTGATATTGGTCATCCAGTTATAATAGTAGGTGATTTCAATATTAATTGGTTGAATAACAACACTTATTCTACAAGATTAAAAAAAATTGCTCTTGATGTAGGATTGGAACAGTTAGTTAAAATAGTTACTCATTCTACAGAGGTGGGTGGAAGTATTATAGATATGGTTTTCTCAAATAAGAAGGAGATTATAAGTTGTACTGTAGAGGAAACTCCACGAATAAGTGATCATTTTATAGTTGTAATGAATTTAAATTTAAATAAAATTAAAAGGCAGAATAATGTAATAAATACAAGAGGTAAAATTGATTATTTTAGAATAAATAATTCTCTTAGTGTAATTGATTGGGATTATCGGGTAAATAATAGTATAGATATTAAATATACCATCTTTTATAGTCAACTTTTAAAGGTGCTAAATGAAATAGCACCAAGAGAACAGAAACTGATAAAATACTATTATAAAGAATGGTTTAATGAAAGGGTTAAAGAAGCAATTATGGACCGAGATAATAGATACAGAAATTATAAAATAAGTAAAACGGAGGAAAACAAAAATATCTATAAACAGTGTAGAAATAGGGTTTTAATGGTAATAAGGGAAGAAAAGAAAATATTTTATCACAATAGAATTGATGATGTAAAGAATAATCCAAGAAAAATGTGGCAGACATTAAGTGAAGTAATTTCTGACAAAAAAGGGAATAAAATGAAAAAAATAGATATAGAAGGGGTAACTTATACTTCTTCAGAAGAAATGGCAGATTTGATGAATAAATATTTTGTTAAAAGTGTGCTTCACATAGTTGACAGTATAGATAATACTTATTCAGAAATAAATTATGTATTTGATAAACCTAAAGATACCCTTAGTTCGTTCAAGATGATAGATCATGAAAAACTTCACGAGGTTTTATTTAGCTTACCAAATAAGGGTAGCCCTGACGATATAACATTAGATTTTATAAAAAACACTTTTGAAAATATTAAAAATCCTTTATTACATATTATTAATAGCTCACTGGAGGTTGGCAGGGTTCCATCATTGTTGAAGGTGGCAACTGTTATTCCTATACAAAAAGTTAGAGGGTCTATTAAAGTTGAAGACTTTAGACCAGTAAATATGTTAGGAACTATCGAGAAATTACTGGAAAAAGTGGTCTATGGTCAACTAGTAAGTTTTATTACAGCAAATAATGTATTGATAGAAAATCAGTCTGGGTTTAGAAAATTGCACTTATTCTACAAGATTAAAAAAAATTGCTCTTGATGTAGGATTGGAACAGTTAGTTAAAATAGTTACTCATTCTACAGAGGTGGGTGGAAGTATTATAGATATGGTTTTCTCAAATAAGAAGGAGATTATAAGTTGTACTGTAGAGGAAACTCCACGAATAAGTGATCATTTTATAGTTGTAATGAATTTAAATTTAAATAAAATTAAAAGGCAGAATAATGTAATAAATACAAGAGGTAAAATTGATTATTTTAGAATAAATAATTCTCTTAGTGTAATTGATTGGGATTATCGGGTAAATAATAGTATAGATATTAAATATACCATCTTTTATAGTCAACTTTTAAAGGTGCTAAATGAAATAGCACCAAGAGAACAGAAACTGATAAAATACTATTATAAAGAATGGTTTAATGAAAGGGTTAAAGAAGCAATTATGGACCGAGATAATAGATACAGAAATTATAAAATAAGTAAAACGGAGGAAAACAAAAATATCTATAAACAGTGTAGAAATAGGGTTTTAATGGTAATAAGGGAAGAAAAGAAAATATTTTATCACAATAGAATTGATGATGTAAAGAATAATCCAAGAAAAATGTGGCAGACATTAAGTGAAGTAATTTCTGACAAAAAAGGGAATAAAATGAAAAAAATAGATATAGAAGGGGTAACTTATACTTCTTCAGAAGAAATGGCAGATTTGATGAATAAATATTTTGTTAAAAGTGTGCTTCACATAGTTGACAGTATAGATAATACTTATTCAGAAATAAATTATGTATTTGATAAACCTAAAGATACCCTTAGTTCGTTCAAGATGATAGATCATGAAAAACTTCACGAGGTTTTATTTAGCTTACCAAATAAGGGTAGCCCTGACGATATAACATTAGATTTTATAAAAAACACTTTTGAAAATATTAAAAATCCTTTATTACATATTATTAATAGCTCACTGGAGGTTGGCAGGGTTCCATCATTGTTGAAGGTGGCAACTGTTATTCCTATACAAAAAGTTAGAGGGTCTATTAAAGTTGAAGACTTTAGACCAGTAAATATGTTAGGAACTATCGAGAAATTACTGGAAAAAGTGGTCTATGGTCAACTAGTAAGTTTTATTACAGCAAATAATGTATTGATAGAAAATCAGTCTGGGTTTAGAAAATTGCATAGCTGTGAAACTGCAATTCAGCACATTCTTCATGAGTGGAAAAATCTTCTGGATGAAAATTATGCAATTGGTGCTGTTTTTCTTGATTTGAAACGTGCTTTTGAAACAGTGAATAGGTCTATGTTAATAGCCAAATTGGAGAGATATGGTATAGCTGATAAAGCATTGGAGTGGCTTTGTAACTACTTGGACAAAAGATTGCAGGTAACCAAAATCAATGGACATACTTCGACCGAAATTTTAAATGACGTAGGCGTTCCGCAGGGTAGCACTTTGGGACCACTGCTATTTATCCTTTATATTAATGATATAAACAGATCAATAAAAAAATGTTCAGTCCATTTATTTGCAGATGACACACTGTTGTATTTCAAGTCTAAAGATATGAATGACCTAGTTGAGACCTTGAACATTGATTTGGAACATCTGCAAGTATGGTTCAATATTAATTCTCTTAAATTGAACTTATCTAAAACAAAATTTATGTTAATAGGTGGTAGAACAGATAAAGAATCAATTACACAAAATAATCTTCATGTTAAAATCAGTAGTCATATTATTGAAAGAGTAGAGACACATAAATATCTTGGATTTGTTGTTGACTCCTCACTTACATTTAGGGATCACATTTTGTATACAATCGAAAGAATTACGAAAGGTGTAAATTTTCTGTCTAGATTCACATCTTTTTTGTCACAATGGACTAAGCTTACTATCTATAATACTTTGATCTTACCACATTATATCTTTAGTTCCTCGATCCTGTACCTGTGTAACAAAAATGATCAGAACAGGTTGCAAAAATTGCAAAATAGGGCAATGAGAATTATTTTACGTGAAAGGCGTGAAACGCCTATAAAAAATATGTTAGGAAAACTAAATTGGCTTTCTGTTTAAAAATTTCTTATTTACCAAAATATGTTGTTAATTTATAAAATGAAAAATGAGCTAACACCTACATATTTGACTGAAAAATTAAGAAGTCATTCTTCTGTACATTCGTACCCTACTAGGAATCGTAACAATTTTTATGTTACAACAAAAAATAAAAAAGGAACTGAAAATGGTTTATACCATAAGGGTTTAATTTATTTTAATGCTTTGCCTCAACAAATAAAGGACGCCCCAAATATTAATTTATTTAAAAGAAAGTTAAAGATTCATCTTATGGGAGAATAATACAGTAATACTTGTTTCATCTTTGTTGTTTTTGTTGAATTTTGTGTATCTTTGATTTCTGTGTTTTTCAAGACTTGCATGTTGTTTGTAAATCATTATATTTGTTGTTTACTATACACATTTTAAACTTAGGATTTTTATTTTTTTTTTGTTTTTTATTATGTAATATGTAATGAACATGTAGGATAATGACGCAAGTGACATATATATGTATATTATTAAATTTTATATTCTATTGAAGTTTTTTAAATTGTTGCTATATATTTTTATTTTATATTTTATACTGTATTTTGCACTATCATAATTTGTATTTACTTGCATGATATTTTATTTTAGTAGGCGTATTATGTAGTATAGAGGTGGGTTGTGATTTCACGAACTGTGACTTTGTCACTGCTACTCGTCTGTCGCAGTCACGGCTTGCTCCAGTCCCAGTCAAGTAGCAGTGACATTTTGTCACAGCCTGCTCCAATCTCCGACCGATGCAGCGCGGACAGAACTCGAGCTGAGTGATGTAAATGAAATATTAATATTATAAATTGCATCGCGGTCACGCCAAATAGAAACTGCTACTGCAGAGGGCAGGCTGGAAACTGGAGCATCTCTCTAGGACGTGACTGCGGAATGCGATTATGCCATTTTACGATGTAGCGTTAACATATAATAATAGCAGTACGGCCGCCAACTAAGGTGAAACTGCTCCAAAAAATCACTGCTATTTGTCACAGTGACACGACTGGAGCAGTTACGTCTTGTCACAGCTCCATTAAAATCGCAGGTTGGCCCACCTCTAATGTAGTATGTAATAATTAATTTGACTTGTATGTTCATTTATTTTTGTAATTAGCCAGGTGCTAAATAAAGGATTAATATATATATATATATATATATATATATATATATATATATATATATATATATATATATATATATATATATACAAGGTGAATCTGAAAGTGAGGGTTTTTTTTTAATAGGGTATATATCTCGCCAAAATAAGTTGTTTGGCAAAAAATTCTTTACATAAAAAATTTAAGATAACGGAGGTATAGGTATTTTAGGGTTATGTGCATTAAAAATCTAATTTCAATAATCTAAGATTTAGTAGAGAAAATATGATAAAAATTATCAATAGTAATATAACTAGTGCAATGGAAATTATTGATAATTTTTGGGAAATTTGCCCGAATGCATTTTGAAAGAGCACGAGTGCTCGTAGTGCACGAGTGCCTTTTTCAGTTAAAAACGCATGAGTGCAAATTTGTCGAAAATTATAAATATATTTCCATTGCACGAGTTGTATTTAATGAGAGAATTTCATAAATCAAAAATTTAAATTTTTTGTCAAAAAATGTCAAAACACCAGTTTTCGCACCAGTTAGTATGCAATTATCTGATAATTTGCACTAGTGCAAATTATCGCGTAATTACAATCTGATTGGTTCAAATCAACAATCAAAACATGTCAATTCATTGTTGGAATACCAGTTTTGACAGATGTATGAAATTCTCACAAAAATTGTTTAAAATTATTTCCATTTGTATGATGCTTCATTTCCCTCCTAAATTTTGTCTGTTTCACTTTAAAACGAAAATTGATAAGTTGAAAATGAAATTTTTTCTGATGGAATAATGCAACTGTGAGTACCTATTATGGAATAAGACTCATTATGCTGGACTAATAATGGCTTTTTTGCGGCTTTTTTTTTGAGAAAATGTAAACAAAGTGATTTATAGTGGAAGTCTCCTCTAACCTCAAAATAGCTGTACCTCCGTTATCTTAAATTTTTTATATAAACAATTTTCTGCCAAACAACTTATTTTGGTGAGATATACATCCTGTTAAAAAAAAAAGCCTCACTTTCGGATTCACCCTGTATATATATATATATATATATATATATATATATAGACCAAAATTCAGTTCGTTTGGGTTTCACCCAAAAGTACCACTGTTTGAGAAAAGTTTTTGGATTAATTGTCTCCGCTTTTCCATCCATAGACGCGTTTCGACCTATATCAGGTCTCATCAGTATGGCTAGGAAAAGCGAAGAAAACCAAACCAATCCAATTTTTCGCCTAAAGGCAAATGCAAGAAATTCGAAGAGCGAATCTTGATCTTAACGCCATCTAGGACACGATAATCAACACTACACGCCATACTGATGAGACCTGATATAGGTCGAAACGCGTCTATGGATGGAAAAGCGGAGACAATTAATCCAAAAACTTTTCTCAAACAGTGGTATATATATATATATATATATATATATATATATATATGGTATATATATATATATATATATATATAAACAATGGGAGTTTCTTGGGGTATCGGTCGTCTTGAAGGGCTAGGAAATAAAAATCTCTTTTTCCACTAAGCCGAGCTTTCGGCAATTATTTATTGCCTTCGTCAGGGCTACAACAATATAAAAGATCTTATTATTATGAATAATCAAAACTATGACTAGGACATATAAATTTTTAACTATAACTTACTTGCAAAGTGAGAATTTTATAGTCGAAAAGCTTTTAAATTGTCGGAAAATTGTTGTTATTCTATTTTGACTATCAAACTGGACAGAATATAAATGTTAAAAATATGGAAAAATAATTAATAAACAATAATTGATAGATATAAGAAAAATAGAAGAGATAGAAGAATATGTAGAATAAAATTTTGAAGTGTATAAATACTAGTTTCTCATAGACATTGATTTTTGGTGTCATCACTAGACCAGTTAGGTAATTTTAGGAATAAATTTAATTAGATGTAAGTAGGTTCGAATAAATACTACTGAGATCTTGAATATCCTTTCTTTTATTTAGGCATAAAGGTTCTTGAGATATCTCTACCATTTCTAGAAACCCAAGAAACTCCCATTGTTTATAAATTCTCCGGTCAAGATACTCTGTAAATATATATATATATATATATATATATATATATATATATATATATATATATAGTATGTGGTTTTATTGCTATGATGCTATGCCTTACTGTTTCGTGTAATTATTTTTTGTTTCTACAATTCAAGATCTCTCACATTTTCCCTAAGTGGGCCATGAAATGTGGCGGCAAATATACTCATTGCCCAGGGCGGCCAAATACCTAGAGCCGGCCTTGGTTCAAGGACTAAAAATTTATTGGGTAATTAAAAACAGCAGACCACATCCTTTTGTCTTTTCTAGTTTTTGAGGATATTAGCTATTAAAATGCTTCAGTTAAGGTGACACCCTGTATTGTTATGTAACAGTTATTTACTCGGTTATTTACCTAACAAATGCGAAAAGTGATGTGTTAAGTACAAAATTCTATCTATGAGCATCTACATCTCCAAAAAAGGGCATTATTAAAATTTTTGAAAGAGAAGGGATTTTTGAATATAATTACCAAAGTCTACTGCACACTGTGCAGTCTACTTTACCCACTTTCGAGCCCACTTTACCACATACTATTCTCTAAAGTAGCTTTATCGCATAGCATGCGATAAAGTGATACTTTCCACTTGCAAATAAGTGCAGTAGAATGCACTTTCAGCAAGCTCGTAGGCAAAAATTAATTTTGTCTCTGGTACCTTAGGGCTACAAATGAGACTCTTTTTGGGTTGTTATGAGATATAAAGAGCCTCTTCTAGCTGGTATAGATAAAAATCAGATTTATGAGAGGGACATTTCCTATATAAAAAGATCCCTAATATAAACTTTAAACAATATCTAGCAAAAATAACTACAAAATTTGCACTTACAGTCTCAATTTACGATCAATATCGTTAATTATCCAATAATGGGGCCAAAGTAATAAGAAAACAATGAAAATCACTATGATAAGCGCAAATACAAGTTTACGTTTACATGCCGCTATACAATTCATTTTCTTTTTGTACCGCATTATTTTGTAAACTCATTTATTAGCGATAATAATTAAATGTTTATTTACTTGTTTTTGTTGTTGATTTGAATTTTTTTCAAAATCATGTGATGGTTGATGGTTGGTTCAATAATAGCGATTTCCTTTAGCCGAACTGGGTGCAGCACTAGTGCAATAATTGTTCAACATCGTAGTGCAGCACTTTTTGTTCCGAGTGCTGCAGCACTAGTGCAATAATTGTTCAACATCGTAGTGCAGCACTTTTTGATCCGAGTGCAAATAGTTCCGCACCTTGCTTAAGATTGGTAAAACTGTAGAATTTAAAATTAAATGACATGTGACATAAATCACTAGAAATGTCAAAACTAGGGGTTCTAGGGAATTTAAGCTCCTCCCTAAATTTCTTTTAGTTTACAAAATTTACCAAAATGGTGGGTATTAAAACTTATCCTAATTTATTTTAACTTTCCAAAAACATCCCCTGTTTCTTTCAATTAAAACAGCTAATATATCCTCTGCTCACTCCGTTCCAGATAATATTTTATCCAATTTTTTCATATTTCCGCGGATATTTCCAGTTTTTCATTTTCATAGGTTATGTTTGTAATATTTATATTATTTTAGGGTAAAGTAAAGTGCTCAGATTTGAGAAACAAAGACAAAAAGGAGCTGACCAAACAGCTCGATGACCTTAAAAAGGAACTCACCAGCTTGAGGGTGGCCAAAGTTACTGGAGGTGCTCCTTCAAAACTGTCCAAAATGTAAGTACATTTTCTAGTCATGGAAGTTTCACGAGTCTAATATTCTCAATAATTTTCTCTGATTCATTTTCCCAATCACAAATTTGTTGATGAAATTGTTTGTTCTTGGTAAAAAAAAACATGTTCATAGGTATTTACATAACCTTTGATGTTTTTTTCTAATAATTTTCCATTAGAAAAAAATTATGCCAATAAATAGTATTTCATTATTGAGGAATCCTAACAATTATTTTTTTCTCTTTAGCCGTGTTGTGCGTAAAGCCATCGCCCGTGTATACATTGTTATGCACCAGAAACAAAAGGAAAACTTGAGGAAACTGTACAAAAACAAAAAGTACAAGCCTTTGGACCTCAGACCCAGGAAGACCCGTGCTATCCGTCGTGCCCTTTCCTCGCACGAACAGAAACTGAAAACTCCTAAAGAAATCAGGAAATTGTCTGCTTTCCCACCAAGGAAATTTGCACTTAAGGCTTAGAGGATTTTTTTAATTTAATAAAATGTTTAAAAACTAGTTTTGGATGTTTTATTTTTATTAGTGAATGAGTATCCTCAAAGACAATCGTTAAAGTTGATCCTCTAAACATAAAAAATTGGAAAAAACAATCTAACATCAATTTTCATTATTACTTCTAGCTCTAATGGAAGAAGTACAGGTTTATACAAAAAGAGTCTGAAGTTTGAAAAAAGTGAGATTTAATAAAATTGCATCAAACTAATTAACAACACAGTAAAATTAAACCTATCCTTATTCTAATTATTAAATTATACATTAACTTAATGAATAAATCCCTCTACATTATTATTGTTTCTTAGGAATATACTGTGAATAATCATACTTTCTAAACGGTACATCAAAAGTTAACAAACCTTGATCTTGAGCTCTTTTAATGGCAACTTCCAATTCCAACTGTTTTTTCCTGCACAGACCTGTTTTAGAAAACCCAAAAACTGCTCCAGTCTCTTCCGATATAAACTGCTTGAGTAAATCAACGTTTTGTTCGTGCAGTACTAGGTACTCGTCTCTGCAAATGGGGCAAGGGTTTCCTGTAGCGATATGATCATTCCTAATGCAAGTTCTTCTGGTTCTCCTGGGCGGAATTGCGCCTTTGTGGTTTCTTTTGTATGGAACCCATACAGCTTCGTTGCCGTACGTTTGTTGGTATGCGGGGCTCTTTAAATAACGGATACTTGTTTCCACTGGTACTTTTTCGGTTCTGTCTTTGGTGATCTCTCTCATTTCCACTTTGGGCAAGTCGGCTGGATTTTGTTGTTGGAATTTTATCGGCGTTGTGGCCAATTCTCTTTTGCCTATTATGTTGGCGAATACGGTTCTGAACGAAAATGATGAAACTGCTCTGGGAAACATTTTTTGATTTGTTTAAATAAAATAAATAAGAATAATTTTAAATGAGGTTAGGAGGTATAGGGCTTGAAAACTTGACATATTCCTCGTCAAAATAGAAGTTTTCATTTGTATCTGCTCGAAGCTACTCTGAATAATGAGAATCGATTACAACGCCGTTAGCCGAGAATAGTATTACCAGAAATATTTGCAGTAAATCAAGCAGAAGCAAATGAAAACTTGAAAACCCCGAATATTTGTCAACGGTTCGTTTTATTCTTTTATTTAAACAAACAGAGTTCAATTGGAGTGTATACTCCGAGCAGATTTTTGTCACATGTAGGGAGTGTCATATAACCAAACAACTCGCAATTTTTAGAACAAAAAAGTCAAATTAGATTCATTTTTTGTCATTTCAAGCAATTATTAACAATAATTTATTATTTGATTTATTTGTGCCAGTCCAGTATTCAAACATTATTACTATGGATTGCAAGGGACGAGAAGTCCGCTCCTTCCATGGATTCGTGAAAGTACATAATTCAAATTGAAAAAGTGGTAGATGATTTTTTTTTTTATTTCCATGCTTTTTCTATTCATTATTTTATTAATTGCAAGAATATAAATAAATTTCTCAATACTTATTCTATCTCGATCCTCAACAATAATAAACAAAAGAGGCAATTTTCACAGTTACTCTACTAAGGGCGGGTATTATAAAACTGCTTTGACAGTTAACTTGAAGTTAACTTTTTGAATTACATGTAATTCCAGAAGTTAACTTTAAGTTAATTTTCAAAGTAGTTTTATAATACCCGCCCTTAGGGCGGGTATTATAAAACTGCTTTGACAGTTAACTTAAAGTTAACTTTTTGAATTACATGTAATTCCAGAAGTTAACTTTAAGCTAACTCTCAAAGTATTTTTATAATACCCGCACTAAGGGCGGGTATTATAAAACTACTTTCCCTTCCCTATAGCCTACGTGAACGTAGATACTTTACGGTAAAAACTATACCCGAGCCGTCGGAATTTCTTCGGAGTACTTTGAGTGCACGTAGTGAGCAAGCCCAAAACAAGGAGATTATAATAAAAATTCCGAAATAAAAGCTATTCCCGAACAATTATTTAGCGTTTTGTTTCGTGGAAAAATATCCCTAGTGCAGTTCGAACCGATATTTTGAACGAGTGTTAAATGAGTGTTACACTGGTTCGGGTGCGAAATATTTCATTATTCATAATCATAATCAAATGCTCCATTTTAGTCTACTCCGTTTAGATGAACGGTCTGAGCGTGAACGAAACGACTCGATTAAGGACTGATTTATCAGTGGACGGTTAGGTAGTTTAGCTGTTGATAAACTAATAATCATCATTGGATAACCGACAGCTAAACTAGATAACGGTCCTTAGGGTACAAAAAAGCTATGCCTGACCAATCGGAATGCCTATTGCCTACGGACTACTCACCTTGCGTTCGGTATTTTGCTCAAAGAGTAGAACCTTAGATCATATATATATGTTATTCACATATGTGAACACCTATATATATATTCTTATGATCTAAGATTAGAACGTAGCCAGCGACCTCAACTATTGACGTGAAATGTATTAAGGCCGAAACCCACTAGCAACACGACACGTCATGCTTTGCCACGCCACGCCATGTGACGAAGATGTATGCGTATATTCTTCCATTTATTTATATGTGCCACGTACACACTTGCCACACGGGATACCACGTCATGGCACGCCACGCCATCCGTCCATTTACACACAGACTGTCCCACGTGAACCTGTGTCACATGGCGTGGAGTGGCGTAGTATGGCGTGGCGTGTTGCTTGTGGGTTTCGGCCTTTAGCCAAGTTTAAAACAGTATAGGTCAAGAAAACGAATTCCTAAAATGTTATAATCTTTGGTAAAATCACCTTTTTTACATTTAAAATTGACGAAAAAACCAGTACAACCTGAATCGCAAACATCCCATCACGGCCTACGGGTGACGTCACCACTATAAGCTGCTGATGGTCTTGCCGACTCGAGAACTGGCAAATGTTCGCCTTATGCAAGGATAATACACACTACTAAGGATTGCTCCTCGGCCTTGTTTTTGGTAATCCCGTTCATATGGTGTAGCACCATTGTCGACGTCATTCACTAAGTCGGCTGTTCGCGTTTTAAATTCATGATGAAATGTATTATTTAATATTGATAAAACATAATAGGCAAAGAGGAAGATGCAAACTAGATCTAAAAAAAGAGTTGTCCTGATCCGCTGACCTGATTGGCCCCAGATTAAATGTAAACGCGGGTCGTCGCGTCAGGGACCCGTAACCGCAATTTTCGCAATGCACCACGTTGGGGACCCGTCGCATCGTATAGTATTCGTTTTCTCCTCTGCTACTTCATACTAAACGAATCGCGAATTGCGAATAATGATCCTATTGGTTGAATTGGCTTCTTGTCGCTTGAGATTGTTCGGCTCAAAACGTAGTCTGTTTTTTTTTTTAATAATTCCCCAAGTCAAAAATTCAGTAACTCTGTTGGCAACACAAGCCTTTTCTACATAAAAAATTTGGAAGTAATGACAATTTTACATTGTATTGCCAACATAATGTCATTGTGACTTTTATCTCTTTAAAAAAAACAGACTTTAGCATTGCTCTCGGCGAAATTCACGTGTTCGGCTTGAGCAATAGAACGGTCCCAAATCTTGCATGCACGCTTTTTCTTGCTCCGTCAAATTCGATGGATGATGGATCCAGTAAGAGATCAAAACCATAGATATAACCAACCCCACTTTTTATTTTGAGACTTTTTTGAGATAATGGACCTGTTCGGGTTTGGGAAAGAGACGGTTCTAGAACGGTTCGAAGCAATCACACAGTTTATCAATCAACAATAAAATGAGAACGGTTCGGCTATGATAATTTTCAATAATAAACTGTGCGATTGGTTTGAACCGTGCTAGAACCGCCCTTTTTTCAAACCCCAACAAAACCATTGAGAACCAGTAAGCAATTTTTCGCGAGATAATCAAGCTTAAACTGATTATGCTGGGCTATGTGATGTGTCATACCCCCTACCCAACAAATTTTGGGCTAGCGAGTGACGTCACTATCAGCAGCTTCTAGTGATGACGTCACCCGCAGACCTTGAGAATGCTCGCAATTAGGCAATCCAAACCACGTGACTTTTTTTGACGGATTGTTGGCACACAAAAGATTTTCTTGGTTTAATATTGTCCTTGCGTTCGGTATTTTGCTCAAAGAGTAAACCATGGTGAGCGGAGCCGTAATCACGTGACCAGCGAGCGAACAGAGCAGTCGAGCGCAGTATCCGAGTGCCCGAAATTTTAATAAACGAACGCCAATGAGCCTGCTCCGAGTACACTTTTTGAATAAACGAACGGTAAATTCAAACTCGGAGAACTTTGATCAAAATACCGAACACATGGTGTGTCATTTTCTGTGTTGACTGCGTATTTTGCTGCCTATTGCTTAATTTTGTGAGTTTTGAGACCTAAAAAAACACATACTCACAATAATTTAGAAATATTTTGAAAGGAAATTTGTAAAAAGCTGGAATTAATTATTTTAAAATTTCCAACGTCAAAGGTAAAAACAAGGGACGATAACTGATGACCACTGATGACACAAGAAATTTAGGGTTATGGGCATATGTGTGACAACAATCGGCCATATTTGACACATCGTTGGATTGCCTAATTCAGGCTGTGCTAGTGAGTTAATTTTTTCGTCGATTTAAAATGTAGAAGAGGTGATTTTTGATCTGTTCTCACGTCATTGGTTCTCACGGAAGAAATTGAGTGGTCTTGATCCACAAGGATCCCAGAATTTGATGGTGGGGGAGTTAGGGGAGTATGACACATCACATTATAGTTGTATTAATTTCAAAAGCTTGAAACAATCGAGCTACTCGCTTCGGTGCTTAGTCGTCCCCGATTTGCAGGGAACATATGCGTGGTGCAACAAACACTTTTCGAAAGGAATAAGCGCGTGAAGCCCCGGAGCTGTTCCGGAGCTCCTCCTAGGTGTGAAAGGAATACAACTAATTCTATTCAGCATAATCGATTATGACTGATTATCCTGGAGAAAAATTGTCTATTCTGAAGTCTGGTCTCAAACTTAAATATCGGTGATCGGACCTATAAATTGAATCCGCTTTTATCAATAATTTGGAATAAAAGTGCAGTTCGAACCAATATTTTTGAACGAGTGTCAAATGACTGTTGCACTGGTTCGTAATATTTCATTAGCCGCTTTCCAGCTGACCATTTTGAGCACGCATTCGAACTTTTGCGCGCGCGAATGATTCAAGCGCGTGTTTGTGTTCCAGCCGTACTGCGCTTCGATAGCTGCTAACTTTTGCGTTCCAAACACAGAAAGAACACTGTGCTGCATCGTGCTTGAAGCACAAACACGTGCCAGCTGGTAAGCGGCTATTATTTGTAATCAAATGCTTCATTTAAGTCCACTCCGCTGAACACCCGAACGTGAACGAACCTCTCGATTTAGAGTAAAAAGCTATACCAGAGCCGCTTTCCAGTATGCACATTGGCGCGCTCTGGCGCGCTCCAGAGCACCTCGGGGGCGCCACGCACTGGATTTGTACCGTTCCAGTATCATGACGTCAAGACGCCCGTCTTAGTGTCAAATATGTCAAATTTTAAAAATAAATATCTGTTTGTTTGTGCAGTTTGTTTTTTTATTTATCATAAATGAAAGATAATCAAAACTATATTTTTTAAAATGTTCAATCTTGAGATA
The DNA here is from genome assembly GCA_917834065.1 of Ceutorhynchus assimilis. Classification (NCBI taxonomy): domain Eukaryota; kingdom Metazoa; phylum Arthropoda; class Insecta; order Coleoptera; family Curculionidae; genus Ceutorhynchus; species Ceutorhynchus assimilis. The sequence goes on along the minus strand of OU892283.1, from coordinate 34,715,319 downwards.
TAACAAGAAATAAATAGATAAATAGCCACCCACGGATGTGACAGCTGACAGGTTGACGCCTACGTACAGCTCGGGGGCTCAACGCCCCGAGTAGCTCCGGGCGTCAAACTCCCATACTGGAAAGCGGCTCAGATACCAGCATTCCGAATGCGGAACGGACTACTACTGTGCGTTCGGTATTTTGATCTGAGTTCTCAGAGCTAGAATTTACCGATCGTTTATTTAAAAACTGTGCTCGGTGCAGGCTGATTCGTGTTCGTTTATTACAATTTTGAGAGCTCTGATACAGCTTTCAACTGCTCTCTTTGCTGGCTGTTCACCCTATTCTGGCTCCGCTTCAGCATGCTCTGCTCTTTGAGCAACATACCGAACGCAAGCTTCTTGAGTGCACAGAGTCAGCAAGTCATTCAACCGTGCGTTCGGTATTTTGATCTGAGTTCCCGAGCTTGAATTTACCGTTTGTTTATTTAAAAACAACAAAAAAACATATAATTGCATTTTGACTTTTATCTTAAAAAAAAACAGACTTTAGGACTGCTTATTGAGCTGAAAGTGCCATTTTAGCCGCAGTCCTCAACTCTTGGCGTAAAATGCATTAGCCGGGTTCAAAATAAGTCAATAAAACAAATTCCCGAACGTTATAATTCTTAAAATTACCTTTTCTTCATTCAAAATCGACGAAAAAATTAACTCATAAGCACAGCCTGAATCGCAAGCATCCCATCGAGACCTGCGGGTGACGTCACCACTATAAGCTGCTGATAGTGGTGACGTCACTCGCAGGCCCTGCCAACTCGAGAATTGCAAATGTACGCCTTGGATGATGAGGATGCGGATGCGCAGTCCTGGAGGGATATTCTAAAATCACGATTCGACACACGACTCGACAACGAGACGCAACTCGATACCGGCCCGGTTGTCTAGAAAGTATGATTCCAATAAGATTCCAATCTAGGATCGTCGGAAAAATTGTCTCGTGGTCGAGTCGTGTGTCGAATTGGTATTTTAGAATCCTCGGCCAGCAAAGGAGAGCGAACTCAGGGTGCGTGCACGACTTTATCCCGAACGCAAAGCGAAAAGCGAATAATGATCCTATTGATTAAATTAGCTTCCCGCCGGCCCGATGGACATATTTAAAATCAACTAATAGGATCAATTCGCTTTTCGCAACTATATGAACAAGCTTGATAGCGTTTTGGACTATCCCCGCGATCCAAAACGGATTCACATGTTCCAAATAAAACGGAGCGTTGCTCTCGGCGAAATTCACATGTTCGGCTTGAGCTTAGAACGGTCTCGAATCTTTCATGCACGCCGTTTCTTACTCCGTCAAGTTCGATGGATCCAGTCTCTAAAATTCTCCTTTTTCAAAAGAAATTTTTGCAGTGGACTCCATCCATTCACTACTCTCGATAGAAGTTGTATTCCTTTCACACCTAGGTGGAGCTCCGGAACAGCTCCGGGGCTTCACGCGCTTATTCCTTTCGAAAAGTGTTTGTTGCACCACGCATCTGTTCCCTGCAAATCGGGGGCGACTGAACACCGGAGCGAGTAGCTCGAGTGTTTTAAACTCTTGAAAGGAATACAACTAGAGCTGATCGTAAACGGAAAATTGAGAACCGTATTGAACACATACCTCTGTTTTTTTTCAAATTTTCAACAATGGAACAATGGTCAAATGCGAACACCAATGGGATTGCACCGGTCACTTCATGTTTTATAGCGAATTCCACTGGCCGATTTTTAAAAGGTACTAGTACAATATTTATCAAAAATAAATTATCAGTGCAGAGGTTTGGTGCTGCACTTTCTGCCCCAGAGCATTCAATTCTCGTGGAGGATTCTTGACTTTCACTTTCTTGCCGTGCTTCTGCTGATAGCGCTGCTGTTGTGACACTTGTTATCCCTACTCCACCATTCAAATTTCACTCTAACTCCCCTCTCCTTTTCGATTTCGATCAGAGTCTTTTCTCTTTTCATTTTTCATTTCGTATCCATCTTTTTAGCAGTTTAGCTCGTCACTCCGTTTTCTCTTCAGGGTAGACTAAAATTTTCTGAAATTTTACGGTAAAAGAGCGATTTTAATAAATAGAGGTTCATTTAATAGCGTACAGAGAGTTGATCTTTCGATTGACCAAAAAATAATCTAAGAATTTTGAACATTTGACTCAGAAAAAGTGAATTTAAATTAGACATTTAGAGGAATGACGCCCACTAGCTGCCATTATTATGGGCGTTGGCTGGGGTTCGACGTGTAGCTTTTTCATCAAGATTGTGTAAAAACTATTTGAAAATTTGTAGTTTTTAAGTAGTTTTAGGAATATATTTTATAAATAAAGTAATAATTGAAGATTCCTGGTTCCTTGGGCGCTGTAAAATTACCTACATTCTACATTTAGGGGAGCGTATCAAATTACAACAATGGTAAGATATAACGAGTTAAGATATTTTATTTAGTGATAAGCAAGTTATTTTTCTATGATTTCTCTTTTTAGTGATTATTTACGTTCAATATTTCGTAAGCGTAAGTAATTTCGAGAAAATCAAGTTCCTTTGTCTTGGAAGATTGCTAATTGTTTCGGCCATTTTGTGCTTTAGCACGGTGATTAAATAACTAATTTTAACCGCTTTTTAGGAGTTTGAATCTTTAGTTTTGCTTTGAATTAATGCTAGGTGCATTTATGGCCAAAAATGATAATACAAAGTAATTAAAATGTAAAAGCGTGACGTGGATTATTGTCCCATCTGCTACCCAAATTGTCCTCAGTTTTTTCTTGCGCAGTCTACTCAATTTTGTAATCTGCGCAAGAATTTTATTGATTTTTGGCAAGTTGGAACTTGTAGGCCACATGTCGTCATTATGGATTAAAAAATTATTTTTAATATTGCAATTTTCCGGACAAAGTAACCTCTCAAGGACCTAAAATTACCCTTTTCTTGGAAATTGATACATTTCCCATTGATTTTGCCATGTCATTTGGGAGTATTTGTCAAGATTTCCAAGAATTGGGTGGGGCAAACATGTGTTTAGGGAGATATCCTAATTTTTTAAATATTTTTCAGATGCTGTTGGGTAGTTATTATTATTGGCAAGAAAATCCAAGTTGAATAGGAAATTATTGCCCATATTGACCCACTCGGCTCCCTGAGAGAGCTGAAGGTTGAAATGAGAGGACACCATATGCCACAACACCCACACAAGATTTTATGGAAAATGATTTTTTTTTTGTTTAAAATTTTAATCGGAATCTAAAAAAAAATCTAGGACTGCTCGATGAATAAAATCAATTCTGATTAGTATTTTTTCAAATTGCTTGCATTTTTATTCTCAGGAGATTTGCTGCATTCAGTTCTTATGTGATTATGTAGAGGGTGTCTAGCTAACTTTTCAGCTACAGATAGTAGATGCTTAAGCAATCTGGAAATGAAAATTTATATCTTGCCACCAAGACTCACCATTTTTGAACCATTCTCACTTTTTGCTGACAAAATAAATGGCACGAAATACTCAATTTTTAGAGACTGTATAGAGTAGACAATTTTTAGTGAAGTTAATAGCACAAGCAGAATTTTTTTTCCATCAAAACAAGAAAATTAGAGCTTATTTTCAAAATATATGTTTAGGAGAAACTAATCTACAACATTAGGCAAAAAAAATATAAAGAAAGTCTAGAAAAACTGGAAAACAATGATACTTTCTACTGACCCCTTTCTGTATGTGAAAATTTATGTATGTATAGTCTATTTCATTGCAGTTGATTTGAGCTATTGACTGCAATGAAAAAGACAAGTTACTTCCTAAAACCGGTTCGAACAGTTTGCTGAAAAAAAAAAAAAAAAATTGAATAGATTAAGTTTCAGCTTAACTATAACTTTATAGCCTATTCTTCTGCATGTGGCAAAAAAAACCCTATTTAAACATGCTTTTTTATGTTTAAAAGAATGTGGCTAGAAAACAGACTGGTTTTCATTAGTACAGTTTTGTATTTGAACAAAATGAACCTCTGGAATTCAGTATAGTTCAAAGATTATGGTTCTAGCAATATTTTAGGTATAATGATGTTTTCATGTCGTTAGAAGAATTCAAGGTTTACAGAGAAATTTCAACCTCATTAGTACTTATTTAAGTTATTTATAACTAGATGACCCAGTGCACTTGGTACCACCTAGCATTGATTGACTGTAATTTTTCATTAGCAATCCTAATCAACCTTCCAACTCAAATTCATTGAGATTGATAATATCAATTCTTTTTTTTTTAAAGCACCTCATTTTTTAATTTTTTTTTATGCTTTTCCTTATGATTATTTTCTTCTAAAACACCTAGCTCATTCCTATTGAAGCGAGGAGCAAAATCAATCAACATTTCCAAGTTTTTTATCAAAAAATTAGATTTTTTTGATTGTATGGTTTTTCCAAGGGTATTTCCTTTGTTTTTCTCCTATTTTCTTCAATAAACCACCCCTGAATTGTGGAGAACAAACAGAACAAAAAAAATTTCAAAAAGGTTGAGCCATTTTTGAGTTTTTGCGAGACTAATGCAGGCAATTGATTGTTATATTTATAGATTTCAGTATTACTATAGTTCAAAGCATTTCATTATGTGTTCGAAGGTCAATTTTCAAACAATTTTTTCCATGTCATTGATTTTCTATTCAGCCCAAAAAACTTGATATTAATATTTTCTGAAAAAAAAAACAAATGCAAATAATCTTTTGGAGAGCCAAAAGCCAAATGTATCCGCATAAAATGTTCACAAACAGCTAAACAGTGATTATTTTGCTAAGAATTTGTGGAATTTCTCATTTTGTTTGTCAACCAGTGACTATATTGGAATCTTTTAGCAGGCTGTTGGATTGCTTAATAAACAAGGTGTGACAATAATAAGAAATTAATCAACTTATTGAACTTTGTTCATTGCTTACAATCAGGGATTTCCAAATGATCTTCAGTAACATTAATTACAAATATTTTTAAATGAAACCTCTCTCATTTAGATTTAAATAAATTCAATGCAGAGACAAATATATTTATATTTAAAGCAGGTTCATTTCCAAACAATCAAATTTTATCAACAAAATAGGTTTAAGGTAGAAGTTGTCTAGGAGTCTCATCCTTTTAAATTAATAAAAATCGCACCTTCCAAAACATTGCCCTAACAAATAGTGCATCTATAACCCCTTGATACCTTGTACCATTTGCATTTTTCTTATGAACTAGGTCAGCTTGAAGAGAGATTTCTAATCTTTTCAGTTATTTTTGGAACAAAAACCTTGATAGACATGGCATGGTCTGAACGGATCTGGATAAAACCTATGAGGCAGCACAAAAAGTTATTTATATCCCCAAAATTTTAATTATTATGGATGATGCATTCCATTTATATTGACGTCCAAACGACTGCAAAAATAAGCAAACTTAGAATTATTATTATTCAATTATTTAAAGAATATATTGCATTACTTTGCTACCATATTGCTTGAGCTAAAAATAATAGAAAGCAGAATCAATTAATTTTTTTCTGATTCCAATTAAAAGTAGAATCAATATTCCATCAAGAGTGTGTTGGGCATGAGATAAAAAAAAAGCAAATTCAATTGGTTTCCGAAGTAAATAACAGGATGTTTTATAATGTCACCCTAAACACATTGTCAAAACAGAACTTTCTTGTAGATTTGATTTATGAAGTTTTTACTGTTAGTTGGCTCATGAGCCACCAGTAATGTGTTTTCACAAGTCTTTGTGAAGGTATTTTCTTTAGGGCCAAATTATGGACCAACTGGTAAGTGTCTGGTTGTTACCTAGCAGGTACTTTCTATTCTCTAGTGCATACAAAGTACCTGCTAGGTAATAACCAGAAGTTTACCAGTCAGTCCATAATTTGGCCCTTATAGCTACATTGTCAAAGTGAAACTTTTTTGTAGATTTAATTCATTAATTTTTTACTGTTGGTTGGCTCATGAGCTACCAGGAATGTATTTTCACAGGTCTTTGGGAAGGTATTTTCCTTATAACTTGGATTTTAATGTTTACTCCAATGAGACTCGGGTGTACATTTTTAATAATAATTTTTTTCTTTTTTTTTTCTAGCCACGCATTGATCCTCTCCAACTTCTGAAATGCCTCTCGGTGCTGCTGAGCCCCGAAGGTGGCATCCTATCGCGTAATGAGGTACCAAGACTGGTTAGGTAAGAAAAACAATGTTTAATAAAAATTTGTCTTTTTTTGCTATATGTTTTATACTTTTTCTACTTGCGTGCGCAAAGTTATTACTTTGCACACTCATTTGCGTGCGCAAAGTTGAACTTTGCGCACGGACACTCTTTGTGCACTCATTTTTGTTACACATAGTTACCTCATTTATACTCGATTTTTCAATGTTTTGTGGGTTTCTGGATAACCTCATATTCAGGAAGAAGGGCCTGATGTTATTTTTGTTCCAAGTAAGGCATTCAGGTTTAATTTTTTTTTAATTTTACACTCCGTATCAGGAGCGTGGGGAGGAAAAACCCAGCAAAAACAGATATGAGGTCAGGAGACCATTGGCATGGAGAGCTACCAACTCACTCACATTCCTTTGGAGTATCAGATAATAAAAGTTGGACTGTAAGTTATACTCCTCCATACCAAAATTTTGGCAGGAGAAACGAACTTAACGACTTGTTCAAATCTTAAATAAACCTTGCTAGCACAACCAATGTTGCAAATAAAGTCAAGCTGACCACTGAAAAAAAAATTGAAAACACAACACATTGAACTAGAGAAAATTACCAATTTAGAGCATCTGGAAATATTTAAGAAGTTTAGGTAGAGCTCCTCTGGATGTAAATCCTCAAACACTTGTAGAAAAAGTATTGTTCTCAGACAACGTGTTCTTTTTCGTTTTGTAATTACAAAACGAAAAAGAACACGTTGTCTGAGACCAAACTAATTAATGTAATTGTCATGGTTCAGCCCTAGGGCCCCCTTTTTACACCTAAATGTTTTTACACCTAAATGTTTAATGTTTTGCAATAATTTAAATGTATGTTCGTTCCATTAAGTATGTGGTGCTCTTTTACAATTTCTGACTTCGATGTACTCCTGACAAAGAAGCACTGAAGATGGCCTACGGCCGAAAGCGCTCTGCTATTCAATAAAATTTATGCACAGAATACACACTGGGGTCTCCCTTGTCTTTTTCTTCTCTACATCGTTGATGTGCACACAGCCATTTCCCTCATTTGAAAGTTGAATAGTTGTTTGACATTTTACTTTTTGCTACTAAACATACTTTATTTGAATACATAAATATTTAGATATACTGGGTTAAGGTTACTCTCTAAGGTTGAGCTTTGACATGAAAATTTTGGGGATGTAGAATTTCTGAATTTCAACACAAAAATTGTTTGACTTTATATTATCACTTCAAATTCTTAGGAAAATTCTATTAAGTATCATTCATTCATAGATCCTTCACCTAATTGTTACAGTTATTGAGAAAACCTCTTCCATAAGTGTCAAAAAGTAAGTTTTAACTTACTAAAGTGTCAAAACTTTCGACACATTTGAATTGGTCATTGGTCTCTTCTATCAAGGGCGGGTTATAAAACTATTTTGACAAAACAACTAAAAGTTAACTTCTGGAATGACTTTAGTTCTCTAAGTATTTTGACAGAAAACTAAAATTAAGAAAAAGAAAACTTCTTAGTCTTCTCTGCTAATTTTTAATTCTTTGTTGGAAAACTACTAGAACATGTTTCGGAACGTGGAGAAAGAAACGATATAAAAGCCCTTAAAAGGCCATTAAATAAATAATTTCCTAAAATAAGGTCCTGTTTTGAAATTTGTTAAAATTGATGTTTCACTCCACTCCATATCTTCCGATTTTCTTCTTATATAAGTAGGTAGTTTTAACCCTTGAGGGGTGTACATATAGTCCGTTGCATGGTTCTTGAGCTACGACTACTGAATAGACAGAAAGAACAATGGGCTATTGCTGCGATGTCATATCACTAATAATATTTATTATTACATGAAAATGAAGGAAATTTTATTGCAATTTTCATTTATATTAACAAATATTTTCGATATGACAACTGACAACGCAGCAATAGCCCATTGTCCCCTCTGTCTAATCAGTAGCCGTAGGTCAAGAACCATGCAACGGACTATACAATGTGTTTCAGAATAATTTCTGGGTTGGTTTCTAATATAAGTTTGAATCTATGTACACGGTAGCCGGTAGGTCTGTTTTCACAGAAATCGCAAACCAGTCAGAGCAAATTTCATTGGTTGAAAATAGTCAGAAAACTGGTTGTTGGCGATTTGGACCAATTAAAAACGCTCTGACTGGTTTGTGATTTCTGTGGAAACAGACCTCATTGGTGATATTTTCTATATATTTTAAGTCACAAACTCTAAGTTCTCCTTTGTAATTGTAATTGTTTCAGCTGATGATGGGATTCTTATAATCCCAAAACATGTCCTAGTAGTTTTTCAACAAAGAAACAAATAAAAATTAGGGGAGAAGACTGAAGTTTTCTTTTTGTAATTTACAAAGCTCCACTGTTATAAAATGGACTATTTTTTTTTCAATTTAGAAAACTGAAATTTAATAGTAATTCTAGAAGCTAACTTCTAATTTTCTTCCAAAATAGTTTTATAATACCCACCCAGTCATATACTAGGGAAAATTGAAAATTAATATTCCATAAAAAAGGAAAAATTTCCTCAAGGTGGCCACACTGTAGCTTAATTTTTTTTCACATTAAAGGGGTTTTCAAACACTTGACACCGGTAAATACCATTCACTATCGGTATTTGTTTTATTTGATTATACTTATTTAATTGTGCTTACTTATTATGTAATTATTTTTGTAAGGGGGGATTGATGGAAATAAATAAATAATAAATAAAAAATTCACCAATTCGATTCAAGGGGTCTTACCTATCTACCTGTTATTTGTGGTTGGCGGATGTTTGCTTTCCATTTATAGCCTATCTTCATAAGGCCAGTGTAAGATTAAATCTCAAGCCCTCCACCATGCCAAACCACCAGTGATGACATACATAGGCAGCGTGTCGTTTTTCGCCTTGATGCTGGATTATGCTTTATTAACACTTGGTTTTAGTACAGGGTGATCTATTTTGAATGTCACCCCTCCTAACTTTATCGTTTGACGTTTTTGACAGAAGTGTTAAATACAAATTACCTCGCCAAAAGCTTTAAGAAGTTGTCAAAAGTTTTTAACTACTTTAGTTTTGAGTATACAGGGTGCGTCGAAAAAGTGTAGCAGAGTGGAGTTATATATTTTTTTAATGGGACACCATGTATATTTCAGGCACTGTAATGTACAAAATTCTGGGCTGTTTGCTCTAAACAACGGTCAACACAGTTTTTAAAAGAGTTTACACTATTTGCGGATACTGTACTTTCTTCAAGTGAGTTCAACATATACACAATCCGATTTGTGAGGAAATTCTTTCTTGGAAGTGATGCCGATCTTTCCTTGCTTAATTTTTTTGAGTGTCCGCAAATCTTGAAGGTTTCTATCAGATCACCCCTAGTTCTTCTTTGCTTCAAAGTAGTTAGCCCAAATATTTCCAGTCTTTCAGGATAGGTTAGTCCTCTCAACTCGAATGGAATTCTGGTAATCCGCCTTTGAACCCTTTCCAAAATTTCTATGTCTTTGATGTAGTAGGGGTTCCAAATACTATAAGCATACTCGATTTTGGGTCTGATATAGGAGGCGTACAACTTCCTCACAATCTGAAGAGAGTTATCTTTGAAAGTCTTTTGCACCATGAAAATAAAACTATTGGCCTTTTTCACTATCCTATTTATATGGTGCTCCCATTTCAAATCATAAGAATTCAGCACACCCAGATTCGTTTGCTCAGCAACACTAGTAAGCTGAACATTATTTAGGAAGTATGCTTCATGTGGATTATTCGGACCAATATGCAGTATTGTACATTTTGATGCATTGAGCCTAATGTACCACTGGTCCGTCCATATCTCAATTGGCCTTAGATCCCTATTCAAGTAGTCCCTTTGTAACAATGGATTACAGAACACCTTGGTATCATCAGCAAAGAAAATGATGTTTGTCTCAATGTTCCATGACAAATCGCTAACAAAAACCAGAAACAGTGATGGTCCCAAAACAGACCCTTGAGGGACCCCACTCATAGCCGGATGTTTATCAGACAAAATACCATTCACCCTCACCTGATAGAAGCGGTTGGTGAGAAAGTTGTTGATTAATCACTTAGTCAATTAGTCACCTTCAACCGGATTTCAACGATATACGGTTTGATAGGTTCATCTTCAATAGTTATAGGGAAAAACGCGAAAGCCCCTTTATAGGTCTCATATTAATTTTTTTAAAAATAATAGTAATACCTTGAAACAGCTGGATTTATTTGAATATTTCACCTTGAAATATATCAAACCGTATACCGTTGAAATCAGTTTGAAGCGGACTAACAAATGAGCGCACAATATACATGGTTTGCTAAACTTTCCTGACGCACCCTGTATTAGAGATGTTATATACAGTTACTTTTGACTACTCGTAACTATTCGTTACTTTTTAGTAATGTACTCGTTACTAAATATTCGTTACTCAAATACTCGTTCTGACTGGAATATATTATTGAATCTAGTCGAAGGTTGAATAAACAAAAATATGTATGATGATAATAATATTTATTATAATATTATTTGTTGGTATAAGCTTGGTGTGCAATGCGCATAGAGAATTTTGATTCGAGTACTCAAATAACTATAGCGCCGGCGATTTCTGTATTCGTTATTTAGGATCCGGGCAAGTAACGAGTACTCGAGTAACGAATAGTTACTTTTCTGACACCTCTACCCTGTATGCATAAAACTGATAAAGTTAGGAGGGGGTGACATTTATAATAGATCACCATGTACATTAATTAACATTCTTAAAACAACCCTCTTTTAGATCTCATGTGCATCTTTCTCTTTGCCTATCATGTTAATCAATATAAAGTAATATTTTTCATCATAAATGTATATTTTAAACTACAACCGCTGGCGAAAACATCTAATGACACTGTTGATGACGTCGGTAACGGTGCACCACCATATGACCTTGATTCCAAAAATTGAGGCCGATAAGCAATCCTGTAGTAGTGTGTAATTTCCCTGGCAAGAACTGGCCTCAAGTTGTTATAGGATATTTAGGCCTATGATGTATCATTTTCTGTTATTTCAACAGCAACGTTAAGTTATCTATAACTGATAACTGTTTATCCTATACCTACATCAAAATAGGGACAGGTATTATAGATGTTGATTTATACTATAACCAGGGTCGGATTAAGGTCTTTTGGGGCTATTTTCGCAAAAGGGGCCCCTAAGTCCCTGAAATAAATTCAAACGTCACTCAAAATTTTACCTTATTGCAGATTAAAAAAATGTAATTTTGGACTAACTGTTTGATTTGGAATTTTTTTTTCTTGAATAAATATTTCTGAATTATCCACCACTATCACCGTACTTGGGTAGTATCATTTTTAAAATTTGTTTTTTAAATCAAAATAAAAATTAAAAAATTGGCAAATAAAAATTATTGCCATGTAATCAGCTAGATATAGTAGTTTTCTACAACTTTCTCGTATAAATATTTTTGATATTATGCATATTAACGCCAAAAAGTTATGATTACAGAATTACTGGTGGTTAACGCTCTCAATGTAAAGGGGCCCACATACTGCGTTTTTGTTGGACAGTTCTGTTGTACGTGCAAATCTGATCGAGCAAAAACGACACAAAACCGAAGTGTGTGTGCGAAAAATTGTCGTTTTTGCTGGCATACAAAACCGATGCAAATATCTGGCTTCACCTGATTTTATCTTCGAAATGTCAACAAACCTGAAGTGTGTGGGCTTCGAATTTTAAAAACGACGGTTTTGTTTGGTGTAAATTATATGCATGATTTCTTCCCCGCGTGAGGTGGTGTTTTGGGGGCCCCCCTCATTTCGGGGCCCGGGGCTTTAGCCCCCAAAGCCCCCCCCTTAATCCGGCCCTGACTATAACACACATGCTAATAGCTATATATTTATGTACCTAGGGGATTATGCAGATTTTAATGCCCAGGGATTTATTTCACCTGAAGGGAATTATAATCATGGTGCATACAATGCTTTATTTTCTACTCAACACAATGGGTAGTATAAATAAAAACGAAGTACTTGCTACTACTACAAGTATTGGTATATTCTACACAGTATTTACTTTAAAAACAAGTTACTAATTTCCGGTAGTTTCGAAACGTAGTATCTACTTCGTTATAAAGTAAATACTACAGATAATATACTAATAATTTTAGTAGTAGCAGATACTTCGTTTTTATTCAAACCACCATTACCACCCATTGTTCTATTTCATCACTTTAGTATTAAACAAAATCAGTTAAACTTGTGTGACAGAATATTGTTTTGTGTTTTGATCTACCTGTATAACAGGAGCAGGAGAGGATACATCATAGGCCTGATTGTATATGCAGTTGCATATGGATTTGCTTCTTCTTTTTCTTGTATTATTTTAATTGTATCATTTTCTATACAGTTATTACTGTTACATTCTTTAATTATTTTTATTATTCTATACTTGTATTACTCTATAGTCTATACTCTAGTTAGTTCTTGATTGAACAATTGTCCAAGATACTAAGGACATTTTATTTTATTGAGTGAAGCCCCCTTGATGAATACTTAAATGATGAGATTTTCCATGAAATTTGATACAATATACACACTGACCCATATGAAATGAAGAAGTTGATGACAAGAAGCCCATGATTTAACATAAAAATAACCAGTGGAAACCCATAATGACTTTCTGAGATGTAATTCTGAGTATTTAACGTTTTTTTGATGTTGTTTGACTTTTTGCTTTTTTTTAAAGTTATTTATTTCAATTTTCATTCTCTTGAATTATTCTCACCACATTAGATGAAACTCTGGATTCTAAGGTATGCTTCCCAATCTGGTTGCTTTTATCAAGTTTCAGTAACGGGTCTTCAAAAAAAAAAACCATATGGCATATGGCTAGGATTTGTTGAACGTATGTCTTAGGCTGAAGACACAATCACAATACAAGGTTCAAGAGACAGATACAAAATACCAAAAAATCGAAATTTTGTATCGTGGCATGGCAAGTGAATTGTATCTTGTATCCACTTATTTGGGTTATAGCATTGATACACATGTTATTATATATTTTTTTTTTGAAGACCGGTTATATGTCCTAGGTAGATATATTTGCTGACTTTTCCACAGATTTTCCATGGGTGAGATTTCTTCCTCTTTTCGGCGTTATTTGTATTCACTTTGGTTTTTGCCATATCACCTTGGAGGCTATTTCTTCCAATGCACTTGCCAGCTGACTATTTTGGGAACATCCCATCCCCCTATCTGATTGGGATGGGATTTTTTTTCTTTCCCACATTTACTGTTGATTTCTGTAGATGTTATGAATAGGCTAAGCTGCCAATTCCAAGAGTTTTTCATCATGGAGCTTATTTAATTGCTACTTCTCCTAGATTGTTAATCTCCAATTCTAGGACATCTGGTATATTGATCCAGATAGACGCTTTTCATAGCTAAAGCGATTTAGTTCTTCTCCATTTTTCATTGTCGGTTTCATCTTCATTTTTTATTTGAATGGTTTTGTTGGTGCTGAGTCTTGGGTTTTTGGGCCTATATTCTCTTTTGAGCATTCATCAACTTTTATCATTGCTTGGATTTTTGTTTTTTCCTTGCCTGCTACTTTCTGCATCTTACAGCGTTGTCTACAACCCTTTGATTGTCCATCATAACTGCTTATCTGTTTTCATAGATTTCTAACTGTTTAATGTGAACTGGTACAAGACTAATCTAAAGTGAAGTTATCACTTACATATCGCTGAGTTATAGGCTCTGGCCGGGGATTCTAAAATCACGATTCGACATACGACTCGACAACGAGACGACTTTTCCGACGATTCTAGGTTAGAAATCTCATTGGAATTATACCTTTCGACACGACAAGGCCGGTATCGTTGTCGAGTCGTGTGTCGAATCGTGATTTTAGAATCTCGGCCCTGGTATATATTAAAAAATCTTTTCTCCAGGACTATATTTGTGAATGTTATCCTTTTAGATACAATCTCTAGCAGCGTAAGAATATAAAGCTTTTACAAACTTGATTTTGCGTCATTTTAGGTCTATAATCACTGAATTTCTTTCTCTGGGTGCTGATAAGATTCCCAAGAAAAAGATAGTATTGTGATATAGTACTCGTAACAAATTTCCTGAAAATGCCTGAATCTTCAGTTATTAGTTACCTACCCTCTTGTGTGAAAAAAAAAGTTTTCAATTATTGATAACCACTCTGGGGCAGTTGTTTGAACACCCTCCAACATCCAAATTTCAACTTCCCTGTTAAAGAAATGAAATCCATTGAAAATGCTTCTTGACTCTTGATATTTACATATTAGTTTTTGTTTCTATTAAATCAGTAATGTTCAAAATTAGAATTAAATCTTATATGAAACATCTAAAATAGGAAACTATTTGAAATGGTTAGAGATTCTGTTCACTCACGTTTTTCTCCTGCACAACATCACACTATATCCAAATTGTATAATTCTCTGGGATTGTTTTTCATGGTAGAACAAATAAAATTCAATTTAATTTTTAAGTTAAAACAGCGGTTGCGGTTCAAACAGTAAAAGTGTGGGCATGCACCTTCAATGAGATAGTGAAGTTTTTCTCGATGAATATTTATTTTTAAAATTAGAACTCAGATATTTTTTGAAACTAAAATCCTAATACTTAAAGAAAGTTCCAACTAAATTTTTAACAAATTTCATTGTTTCTTTTCAGTTTGATGACGAAATTCTCCAAGAAACTGGTCAGCAAATGCGTCTACGTGCTGATCCTGAAAAACACCGAAACCAGTCTGGTCGACATGTTCATGGCCGAGAACGGATGGACCTTGGTCCAGTCTTGGTTGCAGGACGCCGTCCCGACTGGAAATTGGGATTTGGTGAAGGAGATTCTGGAGCTTCTGCTCGTCACGCCAGTGGACGTTGACAGACTGAAATTGAACTGCCTGCCCAAGCTCATTAAGAGCTTGACTAGGAAGGAGGGTCAACCTGGTAAGTGAATGTTTTTATCTGTATATTCTAATACTGAGCTATTAATGTTATACTTATAAAGTTCCAAAGCCCGAATTAAAAATATTCAAATAACGAAATTTAACAAAATGTAGAATTGATGTTATTTATGAATTAGTAAGTGTTCTAAATTTTAATCAATTGAATGCTGAGTTGCAAAAATAAATTGTCCTCGAAATTGTCCAAAAATCATAAACCCTAACATAACATAAGTATGTAATAGGACTAGTAGGTGAAGGACAGGTGAAAGACAAAAACAGAAATTGACTTTCTGAAATTCTCTATTTCTATCCAATTCAATTTGAACTGAGTTGATAATAAAAATTCCCTATTCTTCTTCTTCTCTTCTCTAACCTGTTATCATCTCACTTGACATAGGGCCTCTCCCAATTTTTGCCAGCAAACTTTTGATATTGAGCCTTTTTTTTCCAGGGTAATTATAATTACTGCAATTAGTTTGAGTTCATCGATCCATATCATATGTAGTCTACCCCTTGATCTGTGCCAAGCATATGGCCTTGATTATCTAATGTCTGACTATGTTTTTTTGGTCTTTCTGTCTTAAAAATGTCCTCTAGTTTAGATGGGTGACTGTTGATGGTATACCTTCAATGAACACCATCATATAGTAGATGATTGCAAGTTCTAAAACTATGGCAAAGCCCAGTATGTTCAATGGTTTTTATGAACTTGTACATTTGAGAAAATAACGTGATGGGACCATATTTTGGAAAATGAAAATATACGTAACTTTTATTCTTTATGGTTTCAAGACATCCTCACACAATACTTTTATACTCTAGAGATACCAAAAGGTACAATAAGGAGAAAGAAAAGCTCAACAAGAATCAATTAAGCTTGGAAAATTCTGAGCCAAGAAAGTAAATGAAAACAAGTTTATTTCTGTATTAAATTATCTATCTAGTTCTAGTAGATTTGTTGAACTTTAAACTATACAAACTGCAGCAAATAAGTAAGATCTAGATACCATTACCATTATTTCCGGTAATTCTTTTATAATCTGCAGAAAAATGGTTCCCTTATAAATAAAATATATCTAAAATTACAAAGATAATAATCATGAAAATGATACATAAGGATAAGGACGATCTATGATGTTCTAGAATTTTTTGAATCCTAAAGTTACTTCAGGAGAGACATATTTTTTTAATCCCCTGACTTTGGTCAGTTAATAATAAAGACCATTGAACTAATCCAATAAGGCAGGTTACAGGAATGGATTGATTTCTATCCACACACAACTGCTATTTTAATCTATCAAATTATTTAATGATACAATAAATTTCAAGTCAGTTTTATTGTGTTTTCTGATTTGATCTATTTCGAATTTGGAATTTGTAGTGTAATTAACATTTTTCAAGGTTACTATAGATTGTTTATAGCACATTTGTTCCAATTTAGGTTGCCTTGACCTTCCTTCTACCTGAAGGATATTTTTGTAACATTCTTCTTTGGCTTGTGGCTTGTTAACTTATTTTCTTTTTTTGCAAAGCAAGAAGTTTTCCAAATATGAAATATGTAATCCAAATTCTAGTAAATTTTTAAAGTAGATTTAGATCATTTTTTCCGCAAGAAAAGGATAGTGGTGCATGACCATGCAAAATGAAAATACTAACAATATTTCTCCAAAATTGCTGTGAATAAGTTGGCAACCCATTATTTCAGTAAGAGCCTTTGCCAAATTGCCAGGCAAGGGAGATAAGCAAATTATAGGCTTATTAGAGTCTATACAAATGCTTCGAAATGGTCAGAGCTAACGAAATTACTTCATTTTTATTAATTGATAAGTGAGCAACCAACATGGAGTATTGTGAAAAAGATCAACCATTACCATATTGACAAAATGCTTAGATGTTTGGACAGAAAATTATGAAGGAATTAACCTCATGTATTAGGTTTTAAAAAGACATTTGATAAGAGTCTATTCAACAAGATTGCGAAATTGCCAAAAAGCAAGAAACTTGAATAAAACCTGGAGAACAATTTTGCCTACACAATTTTTTTCTCGAGTGGTATTCGTCATAACTATTTCACGTAAGATTTTGAAAATAAATAGAATGCAAAAATATGAATAAAAACTTCAAATTAAAAATACCAGTTTGACAATGTCAAAAAATGGTCGCTGAAATACCATGTTGTTCGTTGTTGGTATTGTCCAGGTAGCAATATTGTCAGGTGTATACCGAATTTATTGCTGGTGTGATACACTCTAGTGAAATAGTCATCAGAATTAATGGAAATCTATCATCTATCCACCAACCATCCAGTGGAGATAAAATCCATAGGTAATAATATTTTTCGAGGTTGATGCCGAATTCTTTAAAAGTTCACAAACTCAAAATCTGCTTTCTCATCTATGGAGCAAACTCCCATTGTAGCCATCCAATCAAACCTGGAATATGTTGAAATGATTAGAAGAAGCTTCAAGATTCTTGTGGAGGGTGAATAACCAGAACAATGCATTTTGGGGAAGACGAGAATAAGTGTTGAACCGTTCTGAATGCATCCCAAATAATTTCTATTTCATTACGGTTCCTGTTTCCTACTTTTAATTCAACAAAACTCGAACGTCTAGCTTGATTTTAACTGGGCATTCTCCAGACAGGTGTCTTTAAACCAGTGATTGCACCAGCCTGAGTCACGTTCTTCGAGTCTCAAGCTCTGGAGCTATTCGTTCAGTCATTCAGAGTAACTCCCAAAAGGAAATCTTTTAAATCCAACAGCTCCAGGTTTGATATTCGATTCACATGTAAATTCTTTTTTTTTTTTAAGGTAAAAGTCAAAATGACATTATGTTGGCAATAAAATGTAAAATTGTCAATGCTTTCAAATTTTTTATGTAGAAAAGGCTTGTGTTGCCAACATAGTTACTAAATTTTTGACTTGGGGAATTATCTTTAATGTTGCATTCATGACAAATTTTAAGAACAAAACTAAAAAACTAAAAAAAAAACAGATTTTATATTTTTAGTTTTGTTCTTAAAATTTGTCATGAATGCAACATTAAAGTCTGTTTTTTTTTTAAAGATAATTCCCCAAGTCGAAAATTCAGTAACTATGTTGGCAACATAAGCCTTTTCTACATAAAAAATTTGAAATCATTGACAATTTTACATTGTATTGCCAAATGTCAATTTGACTTTTATCTTAAAAAAAAAACACAGTAGTAAATGGTGTTATAATTTGCTCTCACAAACTATTCAATTTTCTTCAATGCACTTTCGTCTCGATGTCGTTATTACCCAGTTGCAAAACAAAAATCATTGCAAATTCAGTTACATATTTCTAGCCAGTCGCTTTGCTTTTTCAGAGAATTTAGTTGATGGAGTAACAAGCCCCAACCAGCGATGTAAGGCTTCAGGGAAAAAGAAATAAGCTCCGAGAATGAAATGATCCTATTTTAAGCTCGGACTCACTTGCAGATGTAAAAAAACGTAACTAAGATCTGACTTAATGCAACCCAAACAGTTCCCCGAATATAGAGTTTCTCATTTTTACTTCGGACAGGTGTTCTAGAACAGTAGATTGTACGAACCCGAAAAACCCTGATGTGCATGTGTTCAAAACTGCAAAAGATGGCCCTTTAACAGCAGTTGCTAGGGAGTTATCAAACAAAAAAATCAATAAACTGCTTTTATTATTTTTGAGTGTATTTGTCAGTCACAAAGTCAGTGAAAGTCAGTAGTCCAGTATTGTGGAGCCGTGTTGCCGAACAGTAAGATAATCTCGGAATGCTAGAGTCTCGTGAGTCTAATAATTTAATTATAGAAAAAAAGTTGATAATTTATTGTAAAATAAAATCAATGATAAACATACTGGAAAGTCAAATATTAGGAAATATGGGCTTGGCCTTGATCCTTGTTTAAAAGGGGATTAACTTCACACCGCCCCAGGAAATTAAGTATCGATCCAACCAAACCCAAACCAATATTTCTTTTGAACGAAAATCTAAAGGAACTACTCGCAATTTTTAGAATTTCTAGACATCAAATTCTAGCACATAACAAGAACAGACAAAAACATTGAAGAGCAATAGACAAAAACAGCCAGAATTTTAAGTCTAGAAACATTTAGGCCCGGTTGAACATCTTGAGTTTAAGTAGCGTATTAGTTGAACCTTGGTATTTGAATACTTTTCCATTTGAAATGCATTGCTGTGTCAGATATATGCCAAATGGAAATTTTTTGACAACATTGCATTTCAACTGAACCACTATTTGAATTTAAAATGTACCTAATGTACAACCCGGCCTTTAAGTTTGAGCAGATTCTATAAACAAAGAGTTTCTGAATTTATTTATGTAGGTATTTATTTTTTTGGTTGGTCTTGGTGTGGTCTGGTCCTGCTTTCATATGATAATTTTTTTTTTACTGGGGTTCTTCACTTCTTATCTTCAAAAGGGCAATTTAGCTTCTGCATTTGAATGTTTCGGGAAAGTCTTCTGGTTCTAGAAATGTTTCCGGACTTTTGCAATTTTCCTTTCTCAATAGAGGAGGGTCGATGTCTTTCAAGTGTCCAATGATATAATAGTGGAATAGTTATGAATGTCTTGGTTGATCAAACCTGTTCTAAGGAATTGATGCAGCAGAAGTGCAATATTTGTGAACCACCGCTATTAGTTTACATGTCAACATATAATATTATCAAGGCAATTGCCAATATCATGTGTTTTTTATTGTTTAAAGGACTCCACATCATTTGAGAGTCTCAAGTCCAAATATTAACCTTATTATTCCTTTCTGGACCACATACACAATATTCATCTCGGGGAATTACGTTTACGTAATTGTGTGTGATTCAGCATTTGTATGTATTGATCACTGGACAAATCTTTGATTACAGGGAAACAAAACAGTACTAGATATTTATCTGGAAGACCTTCCAAATGCTTCATACAGCTTAGGCTGTTTTATTTTATTCTAACTTCACCTGTAGGATGTGTTTCGCTGTGAATGTACCTTAATCGTCGAAAGTTTGTTGCATTTGAGTTCGCTCTTTTACTGAATAAACCCATTTCTAAAGTGTAACAGAAAGGTAAGACCCTGCTATTTACCAATGTGGTTGCTACTCGAATCACCGTTTTGACTGGTTCAATTAATGTGGAGTTTATCTCATTTTTTGACAGTTTTTTTTTTTTTTTTCATCTTTTATTTCGCACCTGAAAACAGTAGGTACCAAAATCCCTTTCATTATTCACAACACACTGTATTTCAAGGATCTGATATGTCATTACACCCAAGATTTATTATTACAGAAAATCATTCTTCAATGTACCATGTCACCAAAAGTATCTGGGACAAAAATAATTCATAATAATTTCCTGGACTAATGCTACCATCATTCTTTTTATTCATAGTTTGACAAATATTTGACACAAAAAATTATATAAGGTACCTGTCCCAAATAAGGCCACGTTAAGAAGTTTTATTTTTCCCTAACATTATCCACCAAAGCTAACAAAAATCATGAGCTTATATGTGTAGTGTTTCGCTTCTATTACTTGAATATTAACTTAAATTTATTAATTTTTTTTATATAAGTGATGTTTTTTGCGTAAAACAAAGACGCTCATCATTGGCCTTATTTGGATCACTATGCTCCTAATAAGGCCATCATTAAAAAATGTTTAAAATAAATACAATTATTTATAAAAATATTATTATTTGAGAAATACTACACAAAATAGAACTTATTCGTTTGCTGCATTCCTGAAAAAACAATAATTCCAAGTCCTGAGATGGTAATCCAGATATGTCTACATACAACTAGGACAAATGAACCGCAGCATCTCTTGCTTGGTTAGACTCCAGGCATCTCAAAAAACATCACTTAGGTAATAATATGACACATTCTTTAAAAAAACACTGTGATGTGAGGCCGATTGAACATTTTTCGTATGATGGCCTTATTACGAACATGTTAAATTGATAAAAAAAAGTCTGTAACTAGAAATCTAGCAAACATTTTATTCTGTACTTACTCTGTAGCTTTCTCAATACATAAATGTCTGTTAAAAAATTACAATCGCTCCATTCACTTTATAAACACGTAAATAAGCTAATTGAGTTCCAGCCTCAAAGTTATAACGTGACATATGGAATATGTGGTTGGCCATTTTTTGACATATGACTAGTTGCTAGGAATCCTTGCAATAATTTTTGATTTGCATTATAGATTTCTTTTTTAATAATATTGTAATTTTTGGAAATGGGATTCAATATTAAGCAATAAACGGACCTGGCCTTGTTAGGAACATGGCCTTATTTGGTTCAGGTACCTTAATAGTACAAGAGCTAATATGATGCTGTCGCAGTTACTTTTGGTGACGATGGTACCGGGTGATTGTCTATATTTTGCACCCACACCTACCTCAGCTGTTTGAAGAGATACCCAGATATGTCAAATGTGAAAGTTGTAGATAATATCAGAAAGTTTTCAATGATGTTAGTTACAAATATACAGGGTGTGTCACAAAAGTGCGGCGAAGCAAAGTTTTACTTTTTCAAATGGAAAACCCCGTATACTATTGTCCTATTGGATTAGCATTTCGAACCCGATTTCAAATATACTAGGTTTTTTAGGCTTATTCCTGATAGTCTAGGAGAAAATAGGACAAAAAGGGTTAGAATAATTGCATTTTTATTGAAAAAGGTGAAATATAGAGTCCCCCAGCAAAATTTAAAGATAATCATTCATGTAAAAAATCCATATCATTTCTTCATAATATGATATTCAGAGACTGGACTATGAGGGGTAAACCTAAAAAACCTGTATATTTGGAATCAGGTTTGAAAGGCTAATCCAGTGGGACAATAATATGCGGGATATTCCATTCAAAAAAGTAGAACTTTGCTTCGCCACACTTTTGTGACTCACCCTGTTTGAAAACTTTCTGATATTACCTACAACTTTCACTTTTGACATTTCTGTCTATCTCTTCCAACAGGTGAGATAGGTGTGGGTGTAAAATATAGACAATCACCCAGTACATACAATTCAAATGTTTATTAAGTATTCTTCTCACTTCTTGTAAGGTACCAGGTGTCAAGTTATGTACCACCACCTGTAACTTTTTTATGTAGGATCAAAAATAAAAGAGTTACAGGTGGTGGTACTTTATAACTTGACACTCTGTACAGTACAACTTTGTAAGGTTTATTTTATTCATTATATGTTTAACGTTCTGTCTGATACTATGTGGCAATAATATTCTGTACTTCACCAGTATAAATTGATCCTCGATTTTATTAATAGTTGAGAATGTTTTTACAGTATTCAAGCTTAAGGGTGTGTTTGTATCACTTTGTGTTATAGTATTTTTCAAAAATAGAATTCTCAATAATTAGGTAATTATTGGTCCTGGAGGTTTGACAAAAACCTACAATTTTTGTGGCCCAAATTTTAAAAAACTTCAAATAATGAATACTCAATGAAGTTAATCATTATGTAACAAAACACCAATGAGATTTTACAGCGGTGTCCCTAATTTTCTATAGCTTTCCCACATTCCAAAGATTCTATTTTTAGATTTCTCCAAAAGTCTATGATAAACTAATAAAAAGACGTTGATCATACAAATTATATGAAAGTTTATGTCAACCAATGTAATTGTAAGAATTCAGTGATGATTTTATATAATATGATGCTGGGAAAAATCCCAAACCCGCGCATACTTGTTCAGGCGTTATAGTAAATCAGTAGGTATGGATGAGATTTGTCAATTAACCTAAAAACCTTTGTTACTAGTGTTACTACACAACTATACAAATACAATTTTGTTCAGTATACAATTTATTTGGATTTTGAACTGACACTAGAATAAGAATGGTCTTAAACAGTCTCATAGGGAAACTTAATTCAAGATAATGCTTTTCTACTCTAATTGATCAATAAATCAATTTCTATTATAATTTCTGTATTGTTTCAGAAATTGCAAGGCTCTCAGACCGAATTGTTCAAAACTGGTTGATGATAGTCAAAGGTTCAGCTTCCAGCATAGCTGCCTCTGGTCCAGCGCTGGTTCCAGTTCCAATGCCCAAGATTGAAGCGCCTGAGTTGAAAGTTGAAAAAAATGAAACGAAGTTAGAACCCATAGAACCTAAGAAAGAAGCTGATGAGGTAATTGATGAAAATACAGGCCCTATCAAACCAGATAGTTTCTATAAGTTAACCGTTAAAGATGGCAAGCAAGTTATTAAAAAACTATCTGTAGAAAAAGACAATGAAAAAGATGAAACTGATAAAAAGAATGACAAAGAAAAGTCTTCAAAATCGAGTTCGTCTTCAAGAAGTAAATCAAGTTCCAGTAGCCGGGATAAAGACAGGAGCAAATCATCGAGTCGTTCTGGAAGCAGCAGCAGCAAATCAGGCAGTAGTAGTAGTAGCAGGGATAAAAGTAGAGATAAAGATCGCGATAGAAAGGATAAAGACAGAAAAGGTTCATCATCAAAATCAAGTCCAAAAAGCAGCCATTCTAGTAGTAGCAGCAGCAGCAGCAGGAGTAAAGATAAAAAAGATTCCAGAGAAAAAAGCAAAGATTCTAAAGATTCCAAAGAAAATCAAACTGAAAAAGATAAAGACGCCTTGGACAAATTATTAAATCCAAAACCTTTCAAATCGGCAAGGATACCTAAACTATCATCAAATGATAAGCCAAAAGAAAATAAACCCGATGAAAAGCCAAAGGAAAACAAACCCGAACCTGAAGTAAAGAAACCATCTTATTCCATATTGAACCGCAAATCTACAGGCGAAGAAAGAGGCAAAACTGTGAAAGTCTTCAACTCCAAGATGCGTTCCACTGGTTTGGAAGAAATAGCAAAGCCACCTCCGAAACGTTCCTCAAAAAAACCAACTCCTTCCATCCAACTACCCACGATTCCACTGAAGCGTCCATCGCCACCTAGAGAATCCTTGGTGCCTCCCGAGAAGAAAATTAAAATCGACAAAGTCGATAAACCCGATAGGCCTGGCGCCATCAAGCTGATTGCTCCTAAACCAAAACGTGAGTTGATTTTTTTCTTAGTTTTAACAAAGGTGTTATTTTTCAGGTTTGGTCTACAGAGGACAAGAGAATCTAGTGAAGGTGGAATGAAATTGGCAAGAGTTTTGATGTTTCAGGTTTTAAATATTATAGTTTTTTCGGAAGCTATATTATTTAATGGTGCGCGTTATGTTTTTTGATTTATTTCTCACGTGAGTTTTAAAGAGTTAATCGCGTAAGTGCAGCAATTATTATCATAAATCTCTATAGTATTAAGGGTGCTCCAGGGTAAGTTTTTTTTATGATTATGTATTTCTAAAATTTTGTTGATTTTTTGGGTATTGATACACCACATCAAACTGATTCAGGGTGGGTATTATAAAACTATTTTGACAGATAGTGAAAAGTTAACTTCTAGAATTACTATGGGAAGTAACGTCATTCCAGAAGTTAACTTCTAAGTTAACTGTCAAAATAGTTTTATAATACTCGCTCTAAGTGTGGTGTAATTTAAACTATATTGTTGATTTTCCTTTCTATTTAAAAAAAAAGTATTGAGGTAAGTAGATAGGTCAAGAACCTATATATCCAGTATGCTGCTGGGTAATTCTTAGTACTTGCTTACAACTTACAATAAATAAAAATTTAATACACTCAAATTGCAGTTTTATTTACCTAATTATTTGTTGGTGGTACATGATATCCCTATGGAGCTAACCTTGACCTTGATGATGAGTAATTTGTTTGATGAGAATAAATTCCATTAGGCAATTATTCAGTATGTATGATGTTTTTGTTGGAAAAGTAATCAATCAGTAAGTAATTCTATTAAGGGCCCCACACACTACGTTCTATCTTGTCGGTTCGTGTTTCATCGTCAGCCTGTTTTCACCACATACTACGCGATTTTTGGCAGTTGGACCCACATACAATGGTTTTGGAACGAAATGTTGCCAAAAATCAAGCTCGGACTGAATTTTAAACCGACGTTGAGACACGACGGTTTTCTACCACACTGGTTTTAGATCGTCGTGTTTCATCATGGCGATGAAAACCGACAAGAAAGAACGTAGTGTGTGGGCCCTTTAGGAAAACATTTAAGCCCCTATAAATACTTTTTTCTACTACCGTGCGTAAAGTAGTCACTTTACGCACTATTCAGAAGACGTGAAATTACACTTCACGCACTAGTGCGTAAACTAATTCACTTCACACACTAGTGCGTAAAGTAATGTCAATGACAGATGTCAACACTGTCAATGTAATATTTTTCTGGTAAATTACTTCACGCGTAAAGTGAAAATACTTCACGCACTAGTGCGTAAAGTATTTGTCTAAATCTATTTTATTACACATATTTGATTGGTAGTAGAAAAAAATTTGTATGCAATACGTGCGTAAAGCACCTTTTTTCACTCATGTGATTGTCGCACTCGCCTTCGGCTCGTGCGTCAGGTTCACTTTACACACTTGTTGCATAAATAACTATTAACTACAACTTGTTTCAATGAGAGATTTCAAAATTAAAATGATACTTTCCTTATAAGGGGGAATGTAATGAGCAACCGCTCCAGTAATTCTGATTCTAAGCGAGAAGTTTTTTTTTAATAACGCATACTTTTAAAACAACAAAATTCAAATTTCTTAGTTCATGTAATTTGATTTTTGAAGTATGCATATTCCAGTACAGATCATTAAAACTTAAACGTCTACATGGAACAAGATTCATTCAAGATTTCAGAAATTGGCCTATGTAGTTTTCCAATCCCAGCTGTTCAGTATTGGAGTAAATGTAGTTCAAATACGCCAGTCCTCATGCTATTTTTCAGAGGCATTCAGATATTGACTTGCAATTTAAAGGCCTGTACTCGGGTACAACATTCTGCCTTTATTCTAAAGGGCACCATAGAAGAACGCTGAGAATCGCCATATATTTTAAAAACCATACCTAGAACCTATAACTACATTTTCCCTTGCACTATTCTTAACAATAATCTCCTGTGCATTTTATCAAAATCGCTTTCCATGAAATAGTCCAATGAATATAAATCAAGGTATTGAGATAAGCTCATGAAAACATTTTATTATACCACTAGCAATTATTGGGTAAATTTACTGCACTATACATTCCGGTTGGTCCTAAAATCATGCATGCACTCTATTGAAATGGAAATATTCCTGACAAAAGTGGTTTATTAATTTAGTATGGTATGGTTTCTTTGTGTTAATTAGTTTAAAAATTGCTAATCTTCCTTTCAATTTCAGTAATAGCCTTCTGCATGCAATTTTGACTTCTAGTTCTAGGCCAATGAATTTAGTCATAGATGGAAGTGTTGCTGTAATCGAACCTGAGAGTCTTGGATGGCTGGTCCGGCTCTGTCTGCTGCTTTTCCCAGGACAACTTATTAACTACACATACATATTTTTAAGATATTCCGATTTTACCGTGATTATCTTAAAATTGATTGGATAAGTGTGAAGGACTACGTACGAATCATTCCGGTATTTTTATATATGTTACCTTATTTTATTCTTTAAGTGTGGATATTGGGTATAGAACAAACTCTTGTTGAAATCGAAAAGTTATAATAAAATGTTAATGAGTTGCAAGATAAGTTAAAAATCAAGATTCACAGTTTGTGAAACTCCAGGGTGCATTTGTACACGGTACTATAGTATTAATGGTATAAGTTGTTCCAATAAGACATTAAAGTAAAAAAATCACAGTCGTATTTGAATCATTATCACATATTTTCCTACAAAATTGCTCTGCATGTGAAATAAATAATTATAAAAACACTAGGAACATCCAAAATCTTTCTAGTATAAGAAACCATTTCTTGTGTGCAAAAAGAAAACGTATAACTTGCAATTTTATGTTTAGCTTACGATTATCTACATAAATTACTGCACGTTTTATATGGGAACAGCCTATACATAACCTTAAATCTGTGTACAAATGAACCTAAAATTACTGCGGAATTCAATACTAGAGATTTTAAGATAATCAGTTATAGAATAGGCGTTCCTGTCTTTTGAAATCGACACATTTGACAGCAACGATCTACTTCAGAAACAAATTACTGCCGCAACCTTAACTCAATCTCTGGCTAAATCCCTGTTTATTTTAAATTACTTCTATTCCGATATCCACATTTTTGCATTTCGAGCGTTTGTTAAATTGGTATTACATACCCAAGGCCATTTGGGAAATTTCCCACTACATATATTCAGATTATTGATAGAAGGTTGCGGCGAGAATTTTACTACTTGTTTCAAGCGTCCAAACAATTGACTGAAACTACTTTAAGGTGTCTTAATCACAATTGACAGTAGGTAGTATTAAATTAATCCGTATTATTCCCAGGATTGTGTTTCAGTGTAAATAATGTTTTCAGAGTATGAAATAAATTGCAAAACTGCCATACATGGTTTTATTCGGAAGACTAACCAAAGATAAATAATAAATCTAAGAGAAGAGTAGCTAGTCAAAAATAAGGGAGTATGCTTTCTAGATAGATGTAGGAATAGGGGGACACAAAATAAGACTAAAACAGTAAAGCGAATAAATCGCTCACGCTGAAAACCAATAGTCAGTATTGTATGAAAATAGTTATTTAGGTAAAGAGATTCTCTTACGAAATTGATCAGTTAGCTTCACATTATTATTATAGGTTTTGTGGGTTTATGCTTAATCGAAAATAACCTAATCGATCAATTTTGTAAGTCAATCTTTAAGTACTTGATGAGAAATACTGAAAAAATCAAGGCAGCATGCTTCAACAAGCTAATATTGATTGAAAAAGGTAGACAAAAGCCAGTCCAATATACAGGGTGTAACAGAATAACACCGACACACGTTTAGGGGTGGTAGGGTAGGTCAATTCAAGTAATTTGATATAGGAAACATGTGGTCGCACAGCAACCCCTACGGAGGTACGAACTTCTTAAGTTTGACGCCCGCCGACCCGATGAACCGTATGTCGAGGTTAAATGCTTGTAGAGACTTTAAAATGAAAAAAATCTTGTTTATTGTATTCAGCCAAAATAGCAAGTTATTAACAACTTGAAACAAGTCTAAGCAGTACCAAAAAAGTCTGATAAAGCTACTAATAATCAACATTTTTCCTACTGATAAGGGAATAAAAGCTGTACTAAAAGATAAAAAAAATAATGCATGAGCCATATCGCATTTTTTTATTGTTAACTAGTTTTTCTTGTACCTTTAGCGTCCATTAATCGGTTCATCTTATCCCTGTAGGGGTGCATCTGCGACCCCATGTTCCTCATGTCAAATTACTTGCATTGACCTACCATACCACCCCTAAACGTGTGTCGGTGGTATTCTGTTACAGCCTGTTTGAAATAATGCTTTGCATAGAAAAAAATCCAATTCTGCGATATCCAATCACAGTTCACACAATTAGCACCTAGAAACATTAGCCTGTGATTTTTAAACTTCATTGACCATAGAGGCTGTGGTTATTTTTGATTCCTTGTATGTATTTGAAATGAAGCTGGGGCGTCGTTTTTGCACTAGTTGGCCATGCAGTACAGAAAGAAGTGGAAGGTCTTCGACAACGCACCATGACAAGAAGCCAAAGATGAAGAATTACTGCATAGAATAGGGAAAACTATAAAAATCATAATTTAGGTTACAGATTAAAACTAAAACTTCAAGCACTTTGACATTTGTGTGCAACAAATGCTTGTCTATTCATCTGATTCCGCGATTTCTTTTCGGTCAAGAAAAACAAGCAACTTTCTTACAAGAGATGTTTTGGAATAAAAACTAGGCAAAATTTGTTCCAGTTCCATAAACAGATTTGAGGAGAATAGATCTAGTAGTGTTTTCAAACTATTGGGTTCAACTCAGATTTGTTTGTCTTCTAGGAAACTATCTTTTAGACCCTATGCCAACGAGTTAATTAAAATGGCTTCAATTTACCTAAAAAATACACAATCCTGCTCAAATTTTATTTGAGCATAGTTTTAGGTTTAGAATGTAATCGATAAAAGAGAATCCATAGCTTGTAAATTGAAACCTATGACTGGCAAAAAAATCATATTCGAATAGAAACTGAAAGTCAAATGAACAACTAGTCAATTCATTAGATCTGCTTGTCCTACAAAGGACCCCGTCAGATTTAACCAAATTTTAGTAGATCTGACCTTCCTGATCAATAACTACTATGGGCAGAACTCAATCCTATGACTAGTTTCTCAGATACAGAGTGTTTAATGTGTGAATGTCCAATATGTATTATAACACTCTATTCAATTAGCCAAATCATATTCGTGTGAGAATTAGGTCAAGGCACAGAAATCAAGTGAAATACCAATAAGTTATTTGGCATAATCCAGAATCCAGCTGATGAAAATATTGAGCAATAAAATGGGCCTATTAGGTTACTATTGTCAGTGCAAAATCAGTGCATGAACCATAGGTTCATGTGCACATGTCGGTACTGTCATTTGGTTTTTGGGATATGCAAGACATGAAGTGGTCATTAGATAACTCAATAGTACATTTCTAGACTGTGTGCAAGATGAAACAGACATAGCATAAAGCATAAAGACCTGTAAATAGATAGTATATTCTATTCTTATTTTTAGTTATAATAGTTCCTGTATTTCTAACTGGTTGTTTGGTACAGCCTGTATAGTATGATCAATAATCAATTATTACTTGTAATAAAAGTAGTAATATTTATAGAAAATGCATTTCAGAGGTGTCATAATGCATATTGGATGTTCACACATTGAACACACAACACATTGAATGATGTATCTCAAAAACTAGTCATAGGATTAAATTGGACCCATGGAAGTTATTGATCAGAAAGGTCAGATTTATAACATACTAAAATTTGGTTAAATTTGACCGCGGTCAAAAATCCCATAAGAAGTGTGCGGGGTCCTTTGAATGCATTCAAAAATTAATGTGTAGCCAAAACACTTTACATAGGATCAGCATCTGGTGGGTCTGATTTACAGAAAGTTAAAATAAAAAGAGAAAGCACTTATTGAACCGGGCAAGATCAGGATCCTAAATTAAACCAGTCAATAATAAATACCTAGTCAAGTCACTTTAGTTGATTCAGACATGTTTACAATTACATAGAAAGGGATAAAATTAGATTGCATTTTACTGAACTATAGTCACTACGCACTTGATAAGCTGCTGATTGTTCGAACATCGTCGGAGAGGGCAGAGTCTAGTTTTTTTTAGCGCAGAATGCAAATCATCGAAACAATCATCAATACATGAATCTCTCATATAATTAAAAACTACTTAGTCTAGGTCTAGATAATATTTTAATTTGTTTGAAAAACATTTAACCCCGTAATTATTATTATTGTTCTTTTTAATTTTTAAATGCCATAACAATAGGCAGTTTTAACATAGCACTATAACTATTATGGTTAGACCCGTAAGGCGAAATAATTTAATAGAACAGTTAAAACATCCACAAGTTTTGCCTTATTGCTCTCGTGCAATAATTCTTTCAATGGTCTCATTACTATTTTATAGGCAACGTGAAAGATTCTATTTCTGAACGTATATAGACGTTGGTCACCAAGGAAAATGAAAGCAGATTTGTAGAAAGTGACTTGCAAGGGTAGAGGGACGTTTGAAATATCGAATTTCAATCCGACGTTTTTTACCCAACCATTTTCAGCGGATCGGCTTGAAAGTTTTTTGGGAGATATTACCAACCTTCCTTTGTTGGATCAAAAAAATTCCGATTTTTGTGTTTTGAAAGCTTAGACATTGCTATTTCCAATCTAATGTTTTCGCAGGATAACTCAAACCTTGTATTTACATAATGCCAATAAGTACCTAAGTGCAAACTTCTTTTAGCCTGCATTTTCCAGCAGATCGGCTTGTAATACTATTCCAAATCTTTTACATGAGAAAAATATCTAGCTAAAATCCAAAATACACAACCTTTAAGAAGTTTACTTTCAATTTCGACAATAGTTTCACCTTATCGGAAAATCGTAGCAAATGGAATGTATAGAATGACTCATTACCGAAGATAGACGGAGTATTCATTCATAAAATACGCTTTGTTGTGTCGACAATATGACTTTATGACATATTTAGGCAAAGACAATATGGCATGTTCAATAGTGATGGTAATAAGACATAAGACACAGATAGATTTTTATAATGAAATCTTGATTACTGACTGCTTCGTCTATCTGTGGCAATACGTCATTGAGTGTATAATGACTTTAGTCATTATACAAGGTGTTTGGATTAACTTGAAGTAATGGGGCAACTCGAATTACGAAATACACACGAACTTTTTTATTTTTTGCCCTGTA
Source organism: Ceutorhynchus assimilis (assembly GCA_917834065.1). Taxonomy (NCBI): domain Eukaryota; kingdom Metazoa; phylum Arthropoda; class Insecta; order Coleoptera; family Curculionidae; genus Ceutorhynchus; species Ceutorhynchus assimilis. The sequence continues at coordinate 34,683,800 of OU892283.1, read as the reverse complement.
TATTCGTTGCTATTCCGAGCTCAAAGTAGTTGATGACAGATTGTTTGTAGGCACTTGATTGCGCAACTTTATCTCCCCATGTAGGTTCTTCAAGTTATTCAGGTCACCCTGTATAACGTTTTACCTGCACTCTCTAATGAGATATGTTATCAATTTGCTAAACATTAGGTTATGGGGTCTAGACAATTTCTCTAAACAATAAGCTTCTTACTGAAGTATAGACTATAGAGAGCTCCTATTTACTATGACGGCTTCATATTTGACAGAATTTCAAGAATTCATCTGCTTATTTTCTATGGCATGAATCATTATTTTTTAATATTTTTGTCCAATAGCAGGCGGTAGAAACCGATGAGGCTATTGCCAAAGTACCTACACGTATTTGACGTATTGCACTAGAAAGAGAAGGCTTTCTGTATTTCTATGGTCCATAATGGACTAGTCTTGAGGTGGATTCCTGCATCTCTTGATCAAGTCTGTTTTCACACTAGACGCATCAACTGCATCCTTTTCCAAAGAGTTTCTCTTAGAGTTGTTAGCTTTAGAGTTTTTAGTCTGTCACTAAGTATATGGTTTGTTTCTCAATTCTAACGGAATTTTAGTAACGCGTCTCTGCACTTTCTCCATGGCCTCAATATCCTTGGCATAGTAGGGATTCCAGACGCTATAAGCATATTCTAACTTGGTCTTATGTAAGATTTATAGCGCAAATTAATGGTATTCACCGAATGGTCTTTAATGTTTTCCGTATTAAGAAAAAAAATGAATTTAGTTGCTTTTTTGATTATCTTATTGATATTCTTCTCCCATTTTAAGTAATTTGAAATAATAATACCAAAATCGTTTTGTTATTCAACTGATGATAGAGCTATCTTATTGAGGTGGTATCTGGCTAGTGGGTTATTTGAACCCATGTGCAATAAAGAGCATTTCGTTCATTCAATTTCATACCCCACAGTTTGGACCATTTGACGATTTTATTTAGGTCCTAGGACAGGTCCCCTTCTTGTGTCAGTGGGTTGCAGTAGAGTTTCGAGTCATCTGCAAAAAATATCATATTGGTCCAAATATTCCACGAGAGGTTGCCGATATACACAAGAAAGAGCAATGGGCCCAACACAGACCCTTAGATATTTCGCTGTGAAGGTACCATTTACTTTTACACAATAAAATCTATTTGTAAGAAATTGGTGAATTAAATCTTGAACGCCAAGTTCTCCAATTTATGCAAAGGTTTTCTCAAAATCTAGGAATATAACGGCTGTTGGTTGCGTGGTGTCGTGATTTGTTGTCCAGTGGTCAAGGCAAGTTAGCAGATTTGTTGTAGTGGATCGTTTTGGAATAAAGCCATGTTGCGTTGGTGTTATTAGTTTGTTTTCAAAAAAAAAATGCAGTCAGATCTTCAACAATAATTCTCTCTATACACTTACAGGGATTACATGTGAGGCTGGATAGGCCGGTAGTTCGCTGCTACGTTTCTGTCTCCCTTCTTGAATATAGGTGTCACAACTGCATGTTTCCAATCTTCTGGCATTACTCCTGTGTCAATAATATTCAAGTAGTGGAGTAAGTGAATTTGCAGACTTCTGAAGAAATATTGTCATAATATTCTCAGGGCCTGGATTGGACTCAGTCATCATTTTATTTAATGCAGCGAATACCTTTTCTTCTGTAAACTTTAATGTATTCAATGCTATTGATGGTTCTTGTGTCAGGAGCCAGATGTGGGAGGGCGCTGGTCGGATTATGGGAAAATGATTCATTAAATTACTCTGCAAGGTTAGCACCTATTAAATTGTCATCTACAATGATTTCGTTGTTATGGTCTTTTAGAGAAATATGTGAGATATCTACTGGAATTTAAACTTCTGCTAATATATTTATCAAATCTCTTAGTGGATTCCGATGTTGCAATGTCATTTTCAAATTTTCTTCTGGCAGTACTAATCATATCTTTAAGCATATTATTATGAGTGGTATATAAGATAATTATTTTGTTTTTAATATATTTATCCCATAGGTTTCCGTTTTTTGTCGATTTCTTTGAAAATTCTTTCAGGTTTCTTATGGTTAACTCTAACCGATTTAATTGGTATAAAACTGTTGATGGCACTAGTTAATATATTATTCAATTCTTGATAGGTAGGTAACTGTTCCAATACTATGATATTTTTCTTCTATAGAACTGTTGATATTTTCGTAATTTGCAGTCCAAACATTTTTTTTCTTAATAATTTCAGTTGGTTGTGGCTCAATTTCAATATGAGTTTTAGCGGTTAAGATAATATGATCGTTTTGGCTAATAGGCATATGTTTTTCAATGCCTTGTTGATCAAAACTAAATCCAATAACGACACCTGACTGTTCCTGTATCTAGTCGGAAATGGTGCAATTTGATGTGCATTCATCTCTTTACATATCTAGAAAATCCTCAGTTTTTTTGTCCGACCCATTTATTGAAATACTAGGCCAATTTATGAGAGGAAAGTTGTAGTTTCCAAATATAAATGTAGGGTTCTCAGTAGAAAATGCACTCTTGACTGCATTAATCATTTGTAAATTGCAAGTTTCGGCGGTATATCCAGGTCTATGAAGCAATGGTCATCTTAATTGTGACCCTTCTGGCATATTTATAAAGCAAAAAATTATTTTCGAATTTAGAGTCTAGTGAAGAAAAACAAGCAAGAAATTTTTCATTACAATGAAGCTTGGAGACGTTCGATGTTATTGAATTTTATCATCTACGAGTTTTTTAGTATTGCTCATTTTGTTTTCAAAACGATTTCGTTTGCCTGCTTGTTTGACATAATTATTAAAAATCTTGTTGGAATTGTTTACCATAAGATATTAGTCTAGAAGGACACTATAAAAATACTTAACAAATAAATGACTAGAGAAGTCAGGCAGAAGAGAAACATGGAAAATGATAAAAAATAATTATGTCAGAAGAACTATTTGAGGATAAAAAAAAAATCAAATTCTTGTAAGAAGAAACGAGATCCGGAGCAATTAGCAATGAAGTACGATAATGGAATATACAGACAGGGTCATAGGCTACTAGACACATAGGCTTCAATAAGATCAGTTGACATACTGATTTCACTGCATACATACATACTAATAAAATTCGTGCGTCTTCGACACCTCGACTATACTTGGACGGGTACAAGCTAATTCGTCTTATTACTCCATATGTGTCTAGTAGGTTGGTCCGATCTGTAGATAATAAACATAACTGATATCGTAAAAATACCCGAAAAAATAGCATGAAGACATGAAACATTTTCAAGTTTCTGAAAGAAGTGACGATTATGAATATGGGTTCAGAGAATATTCTGGAAGAAGCAGAATACAGCAGCAAGGCAAGCAATAAATGTCGATTGAATTGACAGAAGAAAGTTTTGAAAGTCTGTTCACACGAAGGAATACTAGATCGATAGAATATAACAGGAAATTTGCTGATATTCGAAAAAGAGGACATTGCAACTATATCGCAACTAAATGAACTTTTTACGAGAATTCTTGATTCTTACCAAACGATATAACTCGGAAATTTGATTAATAATAGGTATTCGGTATTCACTAACCTCTACAACCTATTTGCTAACGTAATTTAATTATAATTAATTCAAACAAGCTTACCTAATTAATAACAAAAACAATGAAGAGATGTTTTAGACAGAACAAAATAATATCACCAAAATTGTTCAATTAATCATAGGAAGGGCTCTTCAAAAAACAAAAATATAGCAATAAGGCATTCAAAATGGCGAAAGTCCAAATTTGCGCGAATAACAAGGATCACTTTCTACTCTTGAACATTGATGACTGAGCTGAAAATAGAACCGCGATGTCGATTTTTTCGAAAACAACAGCGACATAACAATTTTATGGGTTTACCGCATTTAATAAGCGTTTCAGGAATGATTCCGTTTTCACAAACAACTTCCATAAAGTTTCTCAAGATCTTGAAACCAATAAAAAAATCCATACAAGAAGGGAAATCACACTTTAATTATAATATATTTTATTTTATAGGTAAATTAATGCCTAAAAAAAAAACAAGGGGCTCAAACGAAAGGCATCGTGTTTTTCACGTATTAGCATAACATTTTTTATTTTCAAGATAATTTTGTTTTGATTAAGGCTTAATCACATAAACTTTTAAATTGATGATCGAAAATAATGTGAGTCAAGACAATCAAGTCTTCAACCCAACCGCTCTTGAAAGTTGTGATGTTCAAAAAACATGCGTTTTCTCTGCGCCACCCTGTACCTGGAGTAATATAAATTTGGCTAGTAGTGTTCACAGCTATCAGACCACATATCCACTCTACCACGTAAAACCCCCCTCCAGCACAGCCATCATACCACTACCCACCTCCACTGTAAACCCCCTTCCGTGAAGCTCCTAAGTACTTTTTTGACTCGAGCGCCCCCAGCCATCAATACCCACCTCTTCTACGTAAATGGTTCGCCAGATTCACAAATTTTGGGGTTACCCCGGGTAAAATTCCCAAAATTTCAGATTAAAGGCGCCGATTTTTCCACGGTATCGAAAAAGTTCCCACACTCAATTGCCTTCAGCTATCAAACCAATACACACCTTTACTACGTTAAAAAGCTTCTACTCTGAAGAGGTACCATATCCCTTCACTTTCTTGAAAATTAAAGAATACCTTAACAATTCCTGCATTTATATTCGTGAATTTTGGAGTTGGCCTGGCTCAAATACCCAAAACTTTAGTTTTGCGGTTCCCAATATTTTTGAGTGGAAGCAAGCGGTGAAAAACCTTGCCAATTTATTGATACATCTTCGAAAAATATGGTTTGATTTTTCATTGAAACACAATAAAACAATAAATCAAGTTATCATTTTATTAAAAAAATTATACGCATTGGAATTTTGAAAATCTTTTATCTTTCCTGTTGCCTAAATTTGTTTTGCTCATTTGTTCATTTTTGGCGGGGGACAACGGATTATGGGTTGGATTCAACATCTGCTTCTGGGCTATTGCTATCTACCAGAAAGTCTTTATCTCAAGAATCGTCGATGGTTTTTTATTTGAATATATTTATATGTTTAATATGTTTGATATGCTCAGCTAATTTAGTTAATCTGATGACACAGCATTGTTTGAACTTTTGGATGCATGGGAAAAGTTACCAATGAGTTACAAAAACAACAAACTTCATTAAAATCCGTGATAAGCCAGCATTTTTTAAAATCCACTCAAGAATATTGTGCTTTTTGATCTTCGAAAAATATGTTTTGATTTTTCATAAAAACCCAATGAAACAATAAATTATTATTTTATTAAAAAATTATACTTATAAACTACAATTTTGCAAATCTCTCTCTTTCTTCTTGTCTAAATTTCTTTTTCGCTTTTTTGTTTTATTTCGGCGGGGGATAACGGATAATTTTGTTTGCTAATACATATATATGTTTGTGGATTATAGCTCAACATTGGAGAGTTCTCATCGCAAAAGTAGTCTATGGTAGAGTCTTAATTCTGTTTAAAAATATTTATATTTATAGTTGTATTATGTCTGTTATGGTTCACTAATTTACTTACTTGATTTGATGACACCTTATCAAGCTGACTACCCCCGTCGGCAGAAGGGCTGCTCCGTGTAGCCTGACTTATGGTTCCCTGTGGTTTCTATAAATTATCAGTTAAATGTTTAAAGAACTGGAGTAAAACACACAGTCTATCTTTTTTTTACTCCAGTTCTTTAACTATTCTCTTCCCTGTGAGACATGGACTACTATTTCAAAAGTTAAATGTTTGTTAACACACAATTTCATTATTTTACTTTTACGCCCCCCCGCTTTCTCCTCCAGGTGCCTTTTCCAATCGGGTACCTTACCCAATGATTGTCGCCGATTAACTGATCTTCTTCTCTCTAGGTTTAAGGGATACTTAATAATAATAATAAAAATAATAGTTTATTTCTAAAAAATTACAATAATTTATATACCTAGTAGATACACTACACCTTATTGTTTCGAAATAAACAGCTAAGCCACAAGCTCCTGGACTATAAGACTGATCTGTGAAGACAATTTTGTTGCAAGGTTTCTTTTATAACGCAATTGAGTAAATTTTAGTTTTAGTATTTGCGCAACATTCAAAATACATTCGATTATCGTCAAGAAATTTTTGGAAATATCGAATTACTTTTCAGGAGAATGTTGCTTCTCAATAGAATGGATTTTGTCTCTACCATTTTTTTTTTTTGAATTGAACTAGGATGACAAAAACGAGCGGTACTTCCCAAGTCACACTTTTAGTCTCCGGGTGTCCGTTCTTTTAGATTTTTACCTACTTGTGAGAATAAAAACTCCCTATCACTCTCACCGCGAATGCTGAGTCATCAGTCTGTTGAAAAATTAAAAAATATATAGGTAATTTATTTTTTCACTTAAAACAGAAATGTACAGATAATCTAACAATATAAGTACTTAATTATTAGGTGTATCCATCCACATAAAGTGAAAACATATGGAGTAAATTGTAGCTTTTATACATAAAGGGTGATTCACTATAAAATATTTAGTACGTATTATTATATGCACTACAATATTGAATAAATATTTTCAATCAATTATAGTTGTTTTATTTCAATTTTGTTCGCTGTAGGTACTACTACTACTTAGGTGAAAATGAAAAGTAGATATACAGGGTGGCACAAAAAATATAGCCCGTTATATTTATAAAGCAAGTCTAACATGACATGTCTGCATATTGTGCACTGCAGTCGCTGAATTTTCAATTTTTTTTTTCAGCTCGTCAAAAACCATCAAAACTCTTGCCAATTTCATTTACGTCCTTTTCTACTGTTTATATTTCAATATACGCTTATCCAATACAACAATGAGCTAAATTCGATTTTTCTTCTTTACAGCGATCCTTTTGCAAGAGAGCGACATGTTCAGCGACGCACTTACAGCAGCGGCGCCGAAAAAAGACCCCAAAAAACGAAAGCGCAGGCTCAGCTCCACAAAAGAAGCTACCGAGTCTACCGCAGGTGACGCTCCTACACCCACGTCTCCTTCGACACCTTCAAGCCCGACAACTTTGAAGAACATCGCCCCAATCAATTTCTACCAAGATACGTTATCTGAACAATCGGAGAAAAGCGAAACGGAAAAGGAGGAAGAGGCCGATGCTGATGAAGAAAATAACGACGAAAATATTCCTAAGTCGCCTACTAAGGATGAGGATGATGATGATGATGAAGAAACACGATCAGATAGCCCAACTGCTGATATAAAAATAAAAATTGAAAATGAAAATATGCCTTCTCCAGCCAAGCAAATAAAACTCGAAATTAAATCAGCTGGAGAACTTAAGGGTATACTCGTTCACGAAAAGAAACAGTCTGTAAAGAGATCTATTCAATGGAAACCAGAAAAAGACTTAGTGGAAACAAGATATTTCGAACTAGATGAAACCGAAAGAATAAATGTAACTAAAACTTTCACGGACATGGCTAAAATGGACATTGATGGCGAAAGGGAAGCCATGATCAACTCAAGAATTTCAAGCGACGATAAAATGGCACCCGCAATAAAGTGGTACGCGCCTTTCCTCTGCGACGAACTCAAATCCCTTATCGTTCCTGGAACAAAAAGCTTGGAAAAAGATATTCAATTTGCCCGCGAAAAACAGGTTCCAGCTGCTGAGTATTTCAACAAACGCATGATTCCCGACAATCCTAAAGAACCCGAAATAGAAGTGCATCAAAAAATCGATCCTTTCTGTATACCGCTCGAAGACCCTGAGGGACACGTCATCGATTTGTCAAACAAGCCATGGCCCGAATCGAAAGGCTTCGATCCGAAAATGGAAATACAACAACAAATGCCCCCCATGTTTCCAGGCAATAATATGCCATTCAATCCCAATTTTAATAATATGCCCCCTGCCGGAGTACAATTTGTTGGAGTTCCGCAAAGGTTCCCAGGGCCTGGTCCTATGATGGGACCAGCCAATTTCCAGCCACCCCACATGATGCACAACAATATGATGGTACCACAGATGAACCAACCGGATATGATGAATGGCGGTCAAATGAATCCGGCTATGTTCGCTCCTGGACCTGATGGTTTCATGGGCGTACCAAACGAGCAACCATATCCCATGCCACAGTTCAATGGAGGACCTCAAGGGCCGATGTATGTTCCAAATAACTTCAGGGGTGCCAACAATGGTGGTCGAGGTGGTGGTTTTCGGAGAGGTGGTGGCGGTGGAAATGGAGGTGGCGGCTGGGTACAGGTTAACGGTCCGCGGCCTTGGAAAAGAGGTTCGGGGCCCCACAGAGGTAGTAATAGGCCGTGCAAAAATATCCAAAATCATGGCTATTGTAGGAACTTAGACTCTTGTCCTTTCAGACACTAGCAATAGGCAAACAGCCTTGTGCGAATTTCTTCAAATTGTGATATTAGCCAGTAAAAAACTAATTATTTTGCCTCAAGTTTTATTGGGGTTGAACTTAGATAATCGTCGAGAAGATGGACATTCAAAGTCTTTATATGTAGACAAAGTAAGGACAAATTTTAAACTTTTTCTGTAGATTGGGCTTCAAATAAGTTGGGCGATTGAATGATGTACATAATTATTTATAGACCTCAGTGATATTAATTTATATTTCTCTTTATTGTAAATTTGTATTCCTGCCTGGATATGGATGTGTTTTTTATTATCAATTGATTATTACAAAAAATTTTGTTGACTTTTTGAACCGTTGACAATATTGTATATATAACTTCTTAAGAGTTTCTAAGGTTCATTTTCTTGAACCGTTTTATAAGTTGTTTTAATAAAAAAACTACATTGAGATAACTTTGTTTTTTATTTGGGAGATATTCCAATTGCAAATTCCGTAAAAGGAAATTTTATGACTTCAATAATATAAACTGAAAGGCAGATGAAGTGGGACATCCAAAAAATTGCTTAATTTCGACTAGCTATAACTTCGACATTTCTTTGCCGATATCGGATTTTCAGCCATTGGTGCAAAGCGCCATACAGGACGTGTAAGAGAGCAAAAATTTCCATTTTTTGGCAAAGAATTTGGAAAAAGTGGGGTCTTATAGACGCCAACCTTGTCCAGCTCCAAACGTGCTGGATAGGATTCATCTAAGAGGCAGTTCAGTACGATTAAGTCGATTAAGAGGTTGCCCTTGCATCCCTACCAATTTACTTTTTATTGTTCGATGAGGAGGCTAAGCATTATCGTTCACAAGAACAAAATCCTCGCCATGTTTTCGCGGGAAACTTTCGGAATCGGACAGATCGCTCAAGAAGACTAGCAATTGGGAAAAAAAAATTATGATATCAATGAAAATAAAGCATAGGACAAACATGTCATTAGCGCCTATATGCGTGTATCCTGTAAATAGTCCTTAAACGCTTTGTTTGTCCCCCCATCGAAAGTGAGGTTATGTGTGCAAAAAGATTAATGGCCATTTGCACTTAAGGGATATTTAATCTAAGTGGAGTTTTGAATGTGAATTTTGTTTCTTCAAGAGTCACATTCAAATCTTTACTTGGAATAAATATCCCTTAAGTTAAGTTATAGCGGTGCAAATGGCCATAACATACCACAAATAAGGAAAAAGAAACCTACAGAAACTTTCTCTCTGGAAAAAAAAAACTTTCTCTCTGGTAAGGAAAAGTTTTGTTGCGTCGCAAGAAGAGAGGTTAGATAAATTGAATTCCTATGAATAGGTAGGTAACCAAGCAAGGTTTTTGAAAGTAATGGGTTGCCTTGCCTGGTAATGGGTAGAGGTGGGTCAACTTGCGATTCTACTGGAACTGTGACAAGGCGCGATTACATACATCGATTAAAGGCGATTAACCAGTCGGTCATAGTTGACAGATAACCAATGAAGCAAACGTCATTTGTCAACCAATCGGTAATAAATGACGTTAAATGCATTGTTCATCTGTCAATATAACCGAATGGTTAATCGCCTTTAATCGACTATAATCGCAGTCCGTTCAGTTCGCAGTCACGGCCGAGAAAGATATTCCAGTCTACCCCTCTGCAGTATCAGTTTCTGTTTTGCGTCACCGCGATGCGATTTATAATAAATATTCCATTATTTGCATCACTTTGACTTGAGTTTAGTCCGCGCTGTATGGGTCAGAAATCGAAGCGGCCGTGACAAAATGTCACTGCTACTTGAGTGGGACTGGAGACTGGAGCAGGCCGTGACTGTGACAGACGAATAGCAGTGACAAAGTCACAGTTCGTGAAATCGCAACTCACCTCTAGTAATGGGTAACCTGATGACGAGTCTGGGGTGCCTTATGGAGATTTGCATTATGTTCAGGCATCTCAGATGACGTCATAAAGTTATCAGGCAACCTACCTCTCTCAATCAATCAATCAACCAAGTTACCCAAGAATCTGTGGAATGGACATTGCTGAGCAAAAGAAAGACGGGCAAACATAACAAACAACAGAAAATTGAGAAAACCATATTCAGAACTCAGTACCTACAGACTTCTACACAAGACAAAAAAAAATGGGGCATTCATGCCGCGAATGGAACAATTTACACATGGCAATAAGCCAATAAGACAAAAACCAAAGAACAAAGAACTAGAAGACCCCCAATAGGTAGGTACTTTGTACTTTAATTGAGACTTTAACCTTCAAAAGCATCCCCGAATCCTGATTTACCAGACAGGAGTCAGGACTCACAATACAAAAACATTTTAATTTTTAATTAGTTATTCATTCATTATTCAACTAACGTCTATATAACTGCAACACTAGAGTTCAAGGTCAGGCAAGGATAATACACACTACTACTACTACAGGATAGCCTATACTCATAAGGCCTGTGCAGAACAAATCTGAAGCCCCCACCACGCTAAATCAGTGTGACGGACAAGCATGTCGATTCTTGCCTTGACGCTTGGCGTAGGCGTTTGCATCTTCCTATTTGCCTATTATGTTAAGGCTGTTCATTTGTACTTCATTTGTACTGCTCCAAAAATCAGAAAGATCTGCTAGGAGCTGCTATTTATGAGCTTATTATATGGGAGTTATGGGACAAGTGAACGCCGATCAGCTGCTGAGATCTGCTTGAAATTAAGGCTTGAAGCAAGAAGTACAAATGAATAGCCTAAGTCTGTCTGTTAATCAAAATTGAATAATATTTTTCATCATAAATTTGAATTCTACTAAACTACGACGGCTGGCGCAACCGCAAACAGCTGATGTCGCCGTAAGTTATGACGTCGGGAATGGTGATACACCAATTTATTCGTTGAGTTAGGTACTCGGAGCTAGGGTTGCCAGATTTTCAAAATTGGAAAGCGGAAGGTAGCGTATGAGAGGGAAGAATAATTTTTCTGTGATGTCACGCATAATTTTGCCAGTTTTCATCATACATACCACAAGACAAGAGGAAAGTTTTGTGGACAAAATTTTCGACAGGTAGGTAGATACGGTAGATACCTACCAAGCTTGTTTGAAAGACGTAGGTTGCCTGATAACTTTTATGCCTTCGTCTGGGGTGCCTCAACAATGCAAATCTCCATAAGGCACCCCAAAACTGTTTTAAAAGAATCTTTGAAATTTTTCCCTTAAAAAAAGTGCCCTTGTAGTGAGGGAGACGACCGCATTTTTCCTACCCCGATCGAGTTATGTCTCGACACTATTATCAATATATACCGTGCGTTCGTTATTTTGGTCTGAGTTCTCCGAGCTTGACTTTACCGTTCGTTTATTTAAAAAGTGTACTCGGTGTATCCTCATTCGCGTTCGTTTATTAAAATTTCTGGCACTTTTATACAGCGTTCAACTGCTCTGTTCGCTCGCTCGGTAACACTACCCTCATCGAGTTATGCCACTTATGCCCTAAGTAGGGTATCAAATTGAAGGTCTCCATGTCCCCTATCTAAAAAGTCGATCCTGCCTCGTGAGAACTTGCCGGAAAAGGGCGACAGGGCAGCTTATTGGGGCAAGGGCCCGCGGTCTCAGCTTTGACACCTATCAAGTTTTGCGCTGAATGATGTGTCAAATTAAAGGTGTCAATAAGTTGATTTAAGGTCTCTTCGTACAGAAATCCCAAACCAGAAGGAGTGAATTTAGGCCGAGTTGTAGTTTAGTGCAAAGCTTGATAGGTGTCAAAGCAGAGACCGCGGGCCCTTGCCCCAAAAAGCTGTCCTGCCACCCTTTTCCGGCCAGTTCTCACGAGGCAGGATCGAATTTTTAGATAGGGGACATCGAGACCTTCAATCTGATTCCCTACTTAGGGCATAACTCGATGGGGGTAGTGTTAGGTTTTTTTCAATTTGTTAATAGACATTTCCGGCAGCATTTGCTCTCAGGCAGGAATACAGGTTAATAGATGCACATATAATACTATATATTGATAATAGTCTCGACACATAACTCGATCGGGATAGGAAAAATGCGGTCGTCTCCCAGACTATTGGATGTGTTGTTTTTTGTTTGGAATGTATGTATGGTGGTGGGGTGTAAGGTGCATCAGTAACGTTGGTATCTATTTTTAATTATTTTTAACGGTTAACTAACGGTATTGGGATACTCGAGGATCAAGAACACTTAATATATTCTGTGAGAACAGACCGAGAATCACCTTTTCTTTTCTACATTTAAAATCGACGAAAAAATTAACTCATTCGCACAGCCTGAATCGCAAGCATTCCATCGAGGTCTGCGGGTGACGTCATTACTCAAAGCTGCTGATAGTGACGTCGCTCGCAGGCCCAGAATTTGATGGAGAGGGAGTTAGGGGACACAGCATCTTGTCAAATCTAGGCTTTCGTAAGTATTCGGTGCATTCGCTATATGGTTTCTTTGGTTGCAAAACGTTTGATAAAATTAACAGAAAGTGATTGTGATAGGTGCTGTGTTACCTAAAACTCCAGTAGAGGCAAATGTGGTCGTTAATTTAATGGAACTCGTTCGACTATCACTTTTACAATCACCAAACACACATCGCTTCATCGCCTCTCGATAAAACATATCACGTTCTCCCAAAACTGCCATAATTATTAAACTTAAGCCCAAAATTGAAAAAAAAATTAATAAGATTGACAATGCTTTTTATAGGTTATGTGACTTTGTTTGTCGACTTTCTGCCAAAGTCATTCATATAATCCTTGCGTTCGGTATTTTGCTCGAAGAGCAGAGCGTGCAGAGCGGAGCCGTAACCACGTGACCAGCGAGCGAACAGAGCAGATGAACGCTGTATAAAAGTGCCAGAAATTTTAATAAACGAACGCGAATGAGGATACACCGAGTACACTTTTTGAATAAACGAACGGTAAAGTCAAGCTCGGAGAACTCAGACCAAAATAACGAACGCACGGAATGAAATCTTCTATTCAACAGCGTTCATATTTTATTGTATTGAACTTAGAGCAGGTAAAGGTAAAGAGGAGTAGTAACCTGGATTTGGAAAATAAAGCCATTTTTTTTCAGGTATTTTGGCACCAAGAAAATGGCGCTTATGGCAATTCAATGCTTTACCTGTATCTTGGTGCCAAACACCTGCCAAAAATTTCGTTGGCGTTCCTACTCCTTATGTCCGTAGGACAGCGCTTTCCTGCTCTAAGGTATTGAATGACTTCCGATGGTTTAAAAACCGACGAACGTTTTTGACGTCATAGAAGATTTCATTATGAATGACTTTGGCAGAAAGTCGACAAACAAAGTCACATAACCTATAAATAGCATTGTCAGTTATTAATTTTTTTTCAATTTTGGGCTTAAATTTAATAATTATGGCAGTTTTGGGAGAACGTGATATGTTTTATCGAGAGGCGATGAAGCGATGTGTGTTTGGTGATTGTAAAAGTGATAGTCTAACGAGTTCCATTAAATTAACGACCCCATTTGCCTCCACTGGAGTTTAAGGTAACACAGCATCTTGTCAAATCTACGATTTCGTAAGTATTCGGTGCATTCGCTATGGCTTCTTTGGTTGCAAAACGTTTGATAAAATTAACAGAAAGTCAGAAAGTGATGTGATAGGTGCCGTGTTACCTAAAACTCCAGGGGCGAGTTCAGAAATGACACACCCAGTGTGAGTGTGACACCGGTGCGACGCCCTAGCTGTTCAAAAATGCTAGACGGTGCTATGGGCCCAACGGCCAATTGTCAATTCAGGCACACCCATAAACTCGCACTCGCACCCGGTGCGTTATTTCTGAACTCGGCCTAGTAGAAGCAAATGGGGTTAGGTTATGTGACTTTGTTTGTCGACTTTCTGCCAAAGTCATTCATAATGAAATCTTCTATTGTTATTTGTTAAAAAAGGAAGTCAAAATTACAAACCCTCGTGAAACAAACAGTGCCTGATAACTTCATGAAGCCATTCAGAGGGTGCCTCAATATAATGCAAATCTCCATGAGGCGCTACAGATGCGTCATCAAGTTACCCATTACCAGACAACCTACAGGCCGTCGATTTTAATCTGATACTCCAAAGGAATGTGAGCTAGTGGCCCCTCAAGAATAATACGCACTACTACTACAGCATCACTATAAGCTGCTGATAGTGACGTCACTCGCAGGACCAGAATTGGATGGAGAGAGAGTAGTATGACACAATGAACACATAACATCTGAGCATGATCAGATTATGTTTGATTATCCTCGCGAAAAATTACCTATTAAAAACGACGGACATTATTGGGTTCAGTTGATCCTCCGCGAGCTAAAAAATGACACTGTTGACAGAAGCTCACGTGAAGGTGATCTTTAGTTTTTGCGCAATCATAACTCTTAGTACAAACACTGGCAAACACGCTACGTCAAGGCGAGAAACGACACGTTACCCACGTCATCACCGGTATTTTGGCGTGGTGGGGGGCTTGAGACTTTTTCTGAAGATTGAAAGAATAGAAAATTCTGAAACAAGAAAAAAAAAAAAATGTTTCATTTGACTGACTCCCAGTAAAAACCTTCACTATTTCAAAAAAACAGTCAAGAAACAAACCGCATCAAAAATAAATTTTTCTATTAGATATTTGTAAAAAACTATATCGGTATGAACATGAACCGGTAATTAAAACCGAAATTATTGGTCCGAACCGAATCGAAACAGTGACGCTTTAACCTTTCTCTGGCCCGTAGGTCAATTATTTGGTATGGCCTTTCATGAGTGATTGTTCTTTTTTATGGGGTTAAATAAAATCATTCAGACGATTTCAAACTACTAACCAGGATGTGCCGTAGACTATGAAATCTACTTTACGCGGTTTGTCTACTCGTTGTCTAGGTATTGTTTACATCCACTTTTTCCATGTAGACTATGTAAACTATGTAGACAATGTAGACAACAGAAAATTTGAAATTTGAGTAATTTTTTTGAAAGTTTGCATTGCATTAAATTTATATTGTATCAAATTAGACATCATCTGCAGTTTAATTAACTTTATAAGCAAAAAACAAAACAAAGCAAAAACAGAAACATAACCTTAAAGGCCAACCAACTGTCAAAAATTGTATACTTTACGCGTTGTCTACATATTTTACACGTTGTCTACATAGATTACATAGTTTACATTGTCTACGCGTTGTTTACACCAGACGTAGACAATCTTTGTTTACGCATAGATGCCCATCCCTGATGTAAACTATATAGACAATGTAGACAACAGAAAATTTGAAATTTGAGTAGTTTTTTTGAAAGTTTGCATTGCATTAAATTTATATTGTATCAAATTAGACATTATCTGCAGTTTAATTAACTTTATAAAGCAAAAAACAAAACAAAGCAAAAACAGAAACATAACCTTGAAGGCCTGCCAACTGTCAAAAATTGTATACTTTACGCGTTGTCTACATATTTTACACGTTGTCTACATAGATTACATAGTTTACATTGTCTACGCGTTGTTTACACGAGACGTAGACAATCTTTGTTTACGCGTAGATGCCCATCTCTGCTACTAACCAGAATATGAAGACAAAAAATTGGCAACATTTTTTGTGGTATTCGGTAAAATCAAAGAAAGGTACTACCAAATGATGCCAATGATGGTACAAGAATGGTCACAAAACATGCTATATGGTAGGAATGTCCTAAAAGAAAATGATGGCATTGAGTTCCCAGCCTAATACCAATCACCACATATGGATGGTGGAGACTAAAAGTGTACTGATGGGTGCTTCGGAAGAACAGCTGCATAGCTTGGGATCAAATCCATTAGCGAAGAAGAGATGCATAAAGGGTTGCATTGCAACTCTGGGAAAAATTCGTACCACGTTGACTGTGCATGTCCTACAAGCTCAACAACAGTAAGGCACGACTTCGTGGTACACTGGACCCTTAAGACACTGCTCAAGTCCCTAGGTGCTCCAGAAGAAGCTCAAAGAAACTAACAATTTGGCAAAGCAGCGCAAACACTAACAGGTTCCTGCTGTAGTCGTTGCCACGTGCCCGTGCTGCGCTATGACGCAACGATAAGTCAGCGCAGCTCGGTGACTTGAGGGTGTGTTATGGATTGATGCTCAATGGAGCGAGCGGAGCGATGCCAGAGTATCGTGACGTCCGGCAGTTCACTCTGGCGAAATCAAATGTGCTTGTGCAGTGTGAATTATAAGAATTAAAGAGTATGGAAAAATATGCTAGTCCTGCTACTAAACAAATCGATGTTTTTGATATAGTGGGCTTTTATATTTTATATTAGGTCTGATTCTGCAGAAATCACAAAAAATTAAAGGCCAGCAGTTGGCCTTCCATCCTCTAGTGGCCCGTAGGACATGACCTAATTGTCCTAACGGATAAAGTGTCCCTGAATCGAAATATTTCTCTTAGAACCGGAACGGAACTGATATTTGTCATGACGCTCTGGACCGAAACCGATATTTTATTTCGATCCGAGTCCCTGTCAAAAAGCGATACGAAACAGATTCAAATGATCGGCTCAAAGCGGAGCGTCGACTTGAGCTATAGAACGCTCTTAAATCTTGCACGGAGCTCTCTTTTTTGTTCCGTCAAATTCGATAGATCAAAGAGTTTGACCAAAACAAAGTGCATTCGGCTATTGATTTCAAATGGTGTGGCCTCGTTTGGATTATAATCGCTCTCGGAGCACTCCTGCAGAGATCTGTGACGTCATCGTCCAGACGGGGAGCGCTCTGGGAGTAGTAAAGCCGAAAATGCTATTAATTTGAATTTCCTTCCCCATTCCCCAGGGGAGCATCTCTAATCTGAGCTACTCCGAGAGCGTTCCAATGAAATTGGTTTCAGTCAGTGCTATTTCGTGGCAGAGCAGTGCAAACGCTTGCACACTATGCACACTCTAGAGAAAACTGTTCCAATAACTTTGGCACAAAAAAGTATTTCAGGCAGAGTTTGCCAGCTCAGAGGATCCGACAAAACGCAGGTTACGGTAACAGAGCACCTATATCCACCAATGAACCTTTAGACCAAAACAAGCTTGCACTATTTGTTCGAACAGTTTCGGAGTCAAAAGGTTCAAATCATTAATGGCACCATTTGTATTGGTAACAGGGACTGTTTTATCATGAGAATATTATTACAACGTTGATCCCTGCTCTGATAGAAAATAGGAGAACAGATCTGCTTGGAGCTGCTCTAGCAGATACAAATGAAAAACTTCTTCCAACATATGGCAAAACGTCAAATTGTCAAAACTACTCAAAAAGAAAAGTCAACACTTGCTGTTGAAACCTCGGTGTATGCAGCTGCTCGATCTCCACGTTCCCGGAAATCTCGGTGAAAATTGGTGAAAATTGCCCTTCAAGAGGATTGGTGAGTTCTACTAACATTACCATTCACACTTTTCATCCCATTTTTCATCTAATCACTTCAATTCATTTTAACAAAAGCATTTATTAATTTTCCTTAAACAATGAGTGTCATAGGGGGGGACGACCCCCCGCCGTTAGATCCTGATATAGAGGAAACACATATTAATAGTAATAATTCCACTTTTGTACATACCATTGACCAAGGTCAACTAAATATAAACAATTTAAACAATAAAAATTCCAATGTAGATCGTCCAAGATATGAAAGGGCTTACAATAATAATGATCAGACTTTTTTACTTACAGTCGAATCTAATAAACAAAACATAGGAAATTTTTCACAAATTAAGATAGCAAAAGAAATTTTTGACTTAAAGCTGAAGGATATTAAAAAAATCAAAGCGCTAGGCAGAAACAAAATAGGTGTCGAATTTCTAAGCCATGAGGCAGCCAATGAATTTTTACATAATGAATTAATAAAACAAAAAGGCCTTAGGGTCTCAATTCCATTTAACTATACCTCCTGTAAAGGGGTTGTTAGGTCTGTAGATACCGAACTTGATGTTGAAACTTTAAAAAATGATATCAGAGTAAATTCCGCTTTTAAAAATTACAAAATAAAAAACGTGACCAGACTAAATAGGCGAGTGAATAAAAAATCCCCAATTAACAATTCATCTTCTGTACAAGATAATTCAAAAAACTTTGATTACGTACCCACGTACTCAATATTGGTTACTTTTGATGGCACAATACTACCAAGGTATATTGATTTGTACGGATTAGAGTTGCCAGTTTCTCCCTACATTCCTAGGGTAACACAATGTTACAATTGTTTTTTGTACGGTCATACGAGAACCTTATGCAGAGGAAAACAAAGGTGTTTTCAATGCGCAGAACCTATTACTTCAGAAAATATTCCCCACACAAACTGTGATGAAAAATGCCATCACTGCAAATCCGATTCCCATCGATCTAATTCAAAACAATGTCCCGAATTCCAAAGACAAGAACAAATTAAAAAAACAATGGTTTTCGAAAACATTTCCTACTATGAGGCTGCCTTACTAATTCCAAAAAATAACCAAACCACCAACTTTAATCTAGACCCTAGAGATTTCCCTAAACCGTTCGAAAATAGAAATAAGAACGAAAATTCAATCCCTATTAACCAACGAAGGTTTGCTGCCCAAAACAGCAACCAATCCTCAAAAAGATCTTACCAACACGCACTAGTAAACCCTACCAAAAAAAGAATTTTAGAAAAACCAGGGTACGACCATAGGCTCCACAACGAACAGTTATTTTTTCCGAACTCCAGGTCACAATTAAATCCCCAAGGAACATTCACAAATCTCCAAAGTATCCCTTCAAATTTCAAAAGACCCTCTTCAAACCTACAAGGAACTTCTTCAAACTTCCAAGGAAATTCTTCTCAATTCGACCCCTCAATCCCATCAACCTCTAGCAACACAAAATTCAACCGTCCAACAACCTCATCACAAAAAAAGCCAGAAAGTGCACTTAAATCCATAGACAAACTAAATAAAGATGAAACTTTTGATTTTATCATTAACCTAAATAAAAGTACCCAGATAGAATTGTATAGTATCCTTCAGCATATAATGGAAAGTAATCCAAATATGGATTACGAAGATTCAGATTTTTAACCATACAAGTCATTTAAAAAAAAAAAATAAATAAAAATAAACCATGTTGACCTACACCCATAAGCTAACAATCCTGCAATGGAATGCCAGAAGTATAACTCACAATAGGGACAACCTAATCAGCTGTTTATGGAAACACGACCCAGACATAATACTCCTAAATGAGACCTGGCTAAAACCAGAAACCCCTTTTCATATTAAAAATTATAATATTCTAAGAAACGACCGCTATGACGGTTATGGGGGAGTAGCGATATGTATAAAAAATAATTATATCTACACTGAGATTAAAATACAAAATGACAGTCTGGAACTCTTAATAATTAAAATTAATAACTTGAACATAATGACATGCTATACAGCTCATCAAATCCCTAACTTGAAAAATATACTTGAAGACATAACCTCCCAATTAGAAGGAGAAACCCTTATCATGGCAGATTTTAATGCTCACCACCCAGATTGGGGTAGCACAAGGATCAATATCAATGGCAAACAAATCGTAGAATTTTTATCGGAATATTACTGGTCTGTTTTGAACGACGGATCATCAACAAGAATCAGAGCACCCGACGAGGGACCAAGTCCTGTGGACCTCTCCATTGCAACCTTGCAAACAGCACTACGTTGCACATGGTCAGTCACACAGGAACCTGGTTACAGTGACCATTTACCCACAATCATCAGATTCAACCAATATTCCAGACTCTCAAAATCGGATTTTAAAATCACATATCTACCCAAAAGACAGTTCACAAAAGCAAAATGGGTTCCATATTATTTAGATATTTATAAAACAACAAAAAATACAGACCAAAACCTTAACTTCAATACATTGAATGACATAATGCAAAAGGCAGCAGACCAACATATTCCCAGAACGCCGGAAAATACTAGAAACAGAACAGGAAACCCCTGGTGGGATCAAGAATGCAGCCTCAAAATAGAAGAAAGAAAAATGGCTCTAAATCAATACAATAGCCAGCCCTCCATGGAAAATTATCTTAACCTGAAACATACCATTGCAAAGGGTAGAAGATTTTTTAAAAGAAAAAAAAAAGAAAAATTTTTAAATTACGCTGCGACCCTAAACAGAAACTCTGACGTCAGGGAGATCTGGAACAAAATCAGAAAATTCGCCGGAATATATTCAACGAAAAAAGTCAAAACGCCAAACAACACCCTAAGAACGCAAATCCTAAATAACATGGAAATCACAGACATAGTCCCAGAATTCGACATCAAAAGAACTACAAAAATACAGAAATTTAATATACATGAACTTAATGCAGCCATAAGGAATAAAAAAGATTCGGCCCCTGGAATTGATGAAGTCTCTTACTCCATGATAAAAAATCTTCCCATCAACGCAAAGGAAGCCCTTCTAAACATTTACAACAGCATTCTGGGTGGAAAAGACCTCCCAGCTGCCTGGAAAGAATACCTAGTATTGCCAATAAACAAACCTGGAAAAAACCCGGACCTTGTAGAAGGCTACAGACCTATAATCTTGGCTTCCTGCTATCTCAAAGTTATGGAAATAATGTTAAAAAATAGAATTGACTGGCAGATGGAAAATAAAAAAGCATTTTCTCCGTTCCAAACTGGATTTAGGAAAAAATCCAGCGTACACAACAGCCTGGCATATCTCATCACTTACATCAATCTAGCTTTTGCACAAAATGAGGCGGTCGTGGCCATATTCCTGGACATCAAATCAGCATTTGACGCAGTTAACGTTCATAAACTTTACAAAAAACTTATATCTTACAATATTCCCCTAGAAACCTGCAACACCATATTCAAAATATTAAATAATAGACACCTCTACATCAGAAGCATCCAAAACGACATAATTGGACCAGTACATGCATCCAAAGGACTCCCTCAAGGCTCACCACTTAGCACAATTCTATTCAACATATACATGAAGGACATCTTTGAAGTATTGGACAGGGAAATAATCACTATGGCATATGCAGATGACATCGCCATTTTTACAAAAGGAAAAAATATTCCCATTCTCATAAACAAGATGAATGCAGCTCTAGAAAAAATAAATATTTGGCTCACAAATAATGAACTTACATTATCCCCAACAAAGTGCGAGCCAATGCTCTTTACCAAAGGCAAAAGGAACGGGGTTTTCCCTCCAATAACTATTCAACATCAACACTTAGCTTTTTCAGATTCCATTAAATACTTGGGTATGATAATAGATAGTCAACTTAACTGGAATAAACACATCGAATATGTCACTCAAAAAGCCGGGAAAGGCATCAATATTTTGAAAACCTTTGGCAAAGTGTGGTGGGGGGCAGACCCCCAGACTCTGCTAAACATACACTCCGCAATTGTTATGTCCCATTTAGAATACGGGGCATTTCTCCTCAACCTGAACAAAAAAAACTTTAACAAAATCAAAACCGTTCAATACAACTCACTGAGAATAGTCCTTGGATGCACCAAATCTACTCCAACAAACGCACTCTTAGCAGAATCCAATCAAATGGAGTTCAATTTCAGGCAGTTGTGGTTGGGAATTAAGTTTTTCACCAAATCAGTTAACATTCATCAACACCCCATCATCCCATTGATCAAAGCTATCAAAATCCATTACATGAATAATGCAAATTACTGGAGAAGAAAGGACATACCCTACCTGGTCCAAGCTTTTAACTACTTTTTCCCTTACAGGAACAAAATAGAAAAAATTGATATTTGGCCATGCTACAATATAAAATACGAAACCCAAATAAGGAATATCCGCACCATCAACGTCAATATTGGGAAAAGGGATCTTTCTGCAAAAACTAAATTCATGGCCAACACAGAAAAGTTTAGAAAAGATTATATTTTCATATATACTGACGGATCAAAAAAGGATCATGAAGCTGGTTTTGGAATACACTGTCCCTCCTTAAAACATAACTTCAGCTGCAGACTGCCAGATGGGTTCGACATCTGCTCAGCTGAAATAGTAGCCATACAAGAAGCCATCATATTCACAGCCAAAAGAAACATCAAAAAAGCAATCATATTCACAGACTCTAAAAGCGCAATAGACATCCTCAATCAAAACTTCATGAATCCGGATATGAGTAGCCTGGCCCTCAGAGCCAAAGCGTTATTGATTGCAACATATGAAACAGGCTATGACATTAAACTGGCATGGATTCCCAGTCACGCGGGAATCCCTGGCAATGAAACAGTTGACAAGTTGGCTTATATTGGAAGAAAACTTCAGGTTCCAAAAAACCTTCCACTAAACAAAAATAACATCTTGGCCTCCATCAAAGGAAAAATTTTGAAGGAGCACGAGTTGGCTTGGAAAAGCACCCTCAAACAAAAAGGCAAGTGGTACGCCCTTGTACAGGACAGCTTTCCTAGGTCAACATGGTTTAAAAAATTCCCTTACATAGATCGACGACACATTACTGTAATAACTAGAATGAGAACCGGACACTTCCTTTCCAACCAATACCTGCACAGAATAGGCAAAAAAGACTCCCCAAATTGCGAATGCGGCCAGATCGAAGATTTAAATCACATTTTCTTTGAATGCCCAATTAATAAAATAGTAAACGTGGACATGTATTGGCAAATCATGGAGTTCGGACATCCGGCACCTCTTTCAATGATTACTGCACTAAGAAATTTAAACACTAACACAATTAAAAGTCTGGTCTCCTTTCTCAATTACAATAAAATGAACTTGTAAGCACTTCCAAAAATTTTGAACGATCCAAAAACATTGAAACAGCAACACACTCATCCACAATCACTCAATATCATGAACAAAAGAATATTCTTAAAAAAAAAAAAAAAAAAAAAAAAAATAAAAAAAAAAAAAAAAAAAAAAATAAAAAAAAAATAAAAAATGAAAAATATCCCAAAAAAATTTCCTTTTTAGAAAAAAAAAAAAAAAAAAAAAAAAAAACATCCTCCCCACCTGTGTTGTGTCATCCTTTTATGTGTTTACAACCTCAACTCACAGGAGGAAAGAAAATAAATTCCATAAACCAGATAAAGATAACAGCAGTAAAATCTCGAAGACCTTGAAAGTACAGCGTCCGGAGCATGGCTTAGAGCCAGACAGCTCTCTGGATACCAACAAATGTGCTGGCAAATTGCCCCTTGTGGAGCAGAGCCAATATTCAGTTAAGAAGAAGAGAAGAAGAAGAAAAGTCAACAAAAATATCAACAAAACACAGACAGCAAGATTTGATTTAAAATAATTGCTTTTAAATATTTGGATGATGATAAAACTTAATGATTACTTCGCAATAAAAAATTATCAGTTACCATACCCTCATTAGTCAGTCTAAGTTCAGTGTTGTTTTAAGCGAGTGTTGTGTTGATAAAAATAATTGAAAAATTTTGCTTACAATACAAAATTATCTGGCACCTTTACGATTTTTAGTTTATTATTAGTTTGGTGATGTTTTGGTTTTGAAATCATTTGGCAACAAATATGACATTTACCTTGCCACCTCTGTAAAGTAAAATTTTATTTTTGTATACTAACGTAGTGCAGCTTCAGCCCAAAATCAAAAATGCAGCGCTGGTTTTTCTTAGAAGACCCCGACAACACGAACGCAAGAGAAGCCAAAGGCGACACCTTAAGTTTTGCAGATACGGTAGCCAGCATTCAATATGCCCCCAGGTGTTGGTTGTTTCGAGTTGAAGCGCCCCCGTTAAAACAAGACGAAGTTTTATGCGTGATAGGAGACCTGAAAGAGCTGGGCTCGTGGTGCCCTGAAAAATGCGTGCCATTGCAACAAGAAGCAGATTCAAAAATTTGGTCAAAAGTCATCGAAATCCCAGACAAAAGGAAAGTGGAGTATAGATATTGTGTGTGTGTTATTATTGAGAGTGGTATTCAAGTTATAGTTAGAAGCTGGGAAACTAACTTGAAAACACGGGTAATAGAATATTCTGAAGCTTCTCCAACAACAGAGGGTGAAGTTCAAGTATATGGGTTTTATGATAATGCAGAGCATTGCGATAGAGGTTGGCTTAATAAAGAAACTGTAGTTCAGTTGAAGCTTTGTAATAACCCACTCACCTTATGGAGGCCTAAATATGCCAACAGAAATGTTTTCATAAAGATTACTTTAGTCAACATACACAGCAGTCAACAGAATGTCTTGCCTTTATCCATGTCAGAAGCTTTGGACGAATCCTTGAGTGAGTCGCAAGATGGTGCAGAAAGTGTAAAGTTTTCATTTACAGAAGTTGCCGATTTAAACGCTGATGATCCAACTTTTAGGACACAGCCACAATTCGGTACTGAACTTAAAAAAGATGACATGCTGGTTTTCCAAAGCACAGTGCTTTTCTCTCAAAACACTGCATATTTGTTTGATTTTTATGTTTATTCGAATAGAGCTGAAGACAATGAGCCTCCTTACCATGCAGGGTTTAGTTATCTATTACCCACAGCTCTACAGTCTTCTGAAGGTAACATGATACTGCCTGTTACTAGCACAAAACATCGGCCCTTAGGAGAACTAAAAGTTGATTATCTAATTATAGGCTCAATGCCTCAATACAAATGCAACATGAGTATTTCTTATTCGCGTCACTGGAAAAAAACCCGTTCTGGTTTGGATGTAGGACATAGAGGCTCTGGATCAAGTTTTAAAAATAAAATACAAAATTGTGCTGAAGTAAGAGAAAATACTATAGCTTCGCTGAAAAATGCTATAGATCACGGGGCAGATTTTGTTGAGTTTGATGTTCAACTAAGTAAGGATTTGGTGCCAATAATTTACCACGATTTTCATGTGTGTATTTCTATGAAGAAGAAAAAGGACATTGCTGATCAGGATATGTTGGAGATACCATTGAAGGAGCTGACTTTGGAGCAACTTAGAATGTTGAAGGTAATTTTTGTGTTTGTTCTCATTTGGCCCAATGTTGTTTTATAAGCACAAATTTCATTAAAAAAAATTCTAGGTGTACCATTTGACAGAAGGCAAAACAAAAAATCCCAGATTCTTTGATGATGAACTAGAAGAACATCAACCGTTCCCAACCCTGCATCAAGCTTTGGAAATTTTAAATCCTCATGTGGGTTTTAATATTGAAATTAAATGGACCATGAAACTTGCCGATGGCTCTTATGAACTTTACCATCCAACCGATTTGAATTTGTACTTGGATACAATTTTAGAGGTTGTTATGAGGTGAGTTAATTATGTTATTTAATTATTTTGGCCACACAAATGTGTGTACAGTCATTGAAGCGCTATAGCCTTTAGGTGGTTTCTGTTTTAGATGAATTCAACTTGAATGCATCAATGAGGAGATATCAGAACGACTTTATTCTCTCTTCTCAGGTATGGTGGCGAACGAAGAATAATCTTTTCCTGTTTCAACCCAGACATCTGTCAGGTTATTAGATTGAAACAGAACAAGTATCCGGTTATGTTCTTAACTGTGGGAGAGAGTGAGATTTATCCGAGATATGCCGATCCTCGGTGTTGGTCCATTAAGGCTGCCACCCAGTATGCCACTATGATTGAGATTTTGGGCATTGTTGTGCATACTGAAGATTTGTTGAGAGATCCTGCATTGGTAAGTTTTTTTTTTTCATTATTCATGGGATAAATATGCACATAGGATAAATATTACAAAACTCCAATGTTTATTATTTGGGTTTATTAAAAGAATGTAAATAAGGTAAAATTTTAATTGTTTACAGATAAACTGAATTGGTAATTGTTAAAATATTGGCTAATAGTCTAGGAAAATAGTCGAAAAATACATGTATTGCAAAAAAAAAAATTCCTACCCAAATGAACTTTTCAGGGATGATAGGGGGCGGGTGGGTGATCATAAAACCGAAAATATCAAACATTCACCCCTCTGGCGTTTTGCGCTATAGGGGTTGAAAGTGCGCCATTGGCGATTACTTGGTACCTATTGATTTTACAAAAAAAAATTTCAAATAAAAGATGTGCAACATTATTTGATCTACAATGTTTATCTTAAGACTTTTTTGATTAAGAATGGTCTGTGGTCATAAGGGCCATTTGAAATTTTATAATGAAAATGAAAAATTTTAACCAATGTGAAAAATTTTTCTACAACTCACACACATACAACATTTTTGCTTTATGAAGTTTTTACTCACCCCCTGCCGTTTTTCAATAGGGGTAGTTTAAAGTTTATTTATTTTTTCACAAAAAAAATTTCCTTATAAAAGTTTTATAAGATTACATTTCCTACAATTTTCCCCAATAAACTTTTCGTGTAACTCATCCCCATTCAGCGGGGGGACACTTCCCTTAGGGAAATTTAAGTTTTTAGGGGTATATATTAATTTTTTTTCCTTTTCTCGCCTTTAGTGCATATAGAAAGGTGCAATTAACATTGTGTGAAAATAATTTTTTTTCCACCACCTGTTTGTTTTTAGAGGTAGTTCGCCTATTTTCAACTTTACAAAAAAAAGTTATGGAGGAAAGTTGCTCGAAATAATGAAATGAACAAGTTTTCTTTATAATTTTTTTTTGTGAAGTTGAAAATAGACGAACTACCCCTAAAAACAAAAAGGTGGTGAAATTTTTTTTATTTTAATACAATGTTAATTGCAATTTTTTATATGCACTAAAGGCGAGAAAAGAAAAAAAAAATATATATACCCCTTAAAACTAAAATTTTCCCGAGGGAAGTGTCCCCCCGCTGAATGGGGTGAGTTACAAAAAAAGTTGATTAGGAAAAAGTGTAGGAAATGTCATCTTATAAAACTTTTATTGAGAAAATTTTTTTGTTAAAAAATATAAAAACTTTAAACTACTCCTATTGAAAAACGGCAGGGGGTGAGTAAAAACTTCATAAAGCAAAAATATTGTATGAGTTGTAGAAAATTTTTTCACGTTGGTTAAAATTTTTAATTTTCATTATAAAATTTCAAACGGCCCTTATGACCACAGAAGGCCCCTAATCAAAAAAGTCTTCAGATAAACATTGTAGATCAAATAATGTTGCACATCTTTTATTTGAAACATTTTTTTGTAAATCAATAGGTACCAAGTAATCGCCAATGGCGCACTTTCAACCCCTATAGCGCCAAACGCCAGAGGGGTGAATGTTTGATATTTTCGCTTTTATGATCACCCACCCTCCCCCTATCATCCCTGAAAAGTTCTTTTGGGTAGGATTTTTTTTTTGAAAATCGACAATTTTCCTAGACTATAAGAATTTAATCAAAATTTATTTGTTTTGGTGCAATAATATTTACTGTTACTGCTTAGTGAACTGCACGTGATTATCATGTGGTGCAAGAAATATTTATTCGTTAATAATGCTATCATGAAATATTTGCTTTCTGGCTGTCTAAGCAATTTTGTATTGTATTTGATATATTTATTTACATTATGTATTTATATTTATTTATCAACGGACTTGCTATTAAACGTTTACAATATATCAAGTTATATTTAATGCACTAAAATTACAAAAAATAGAACAGAATAATTAATAGATTCACCCAGCCTTTCCAGTAATTGATTCAATTTAAGAATGAACAGTTATAAATCTTTTGAAACAAGGAAGATCAGTACCGAAAAGATCAGCATTACCACACTTTGAATTTGCCAGCCTACATATTCTGGACATAGGACTATTTAATCCATAAATATTTCTATGAAAATCTATTGCAAATAAGTCATGCCGACAGGTTAATCTTTGGGGTACTCTTATATTAATATTACTTAGCAATTCAGGGCTGTCAATCATGCCATTTACAATTTTGAACAAAGTAAGTATGTATATCAAATTGAGTCCTCCTAACTTTCAAAGGTGGTAAATTTAACTTTCCATACAAATGTTCATAATTAATATCTTCCATGGAAATTCCCAGTTTAAAATTTACAGTTCTCAAAAATCGCATCTGTACCTTTTCCAAAGAATCTATATAAACACAATAATATGGAGACCAGGCTGGACTAGCATACTCCAATACTGATCAGTGATCTTACAAAACTACAATACAGTGTTCTAAAGCACGTGTTTTATTTACAAAGCCTAACATTTTTATTGCCTTATTCCTTATATAATTTATATGATAATCAAACCATTGCTCCCTCTCAATATAAACTCCAAGGTCTTTTAGAATATCAATTCTTTCTAGTTACTCATCATAGATTTCATAATCAAATAGAATGTTCTGTTTTTTCTAGGTACGGTTGAGATCTTATACAGGGTGGTAATAAATAGTGGGATCAAACTTCTAGCATAAATAATACTCATTAAAATAAAATTAATAGAAACATAAACCAAACGTTTGCGGACCCATGTTTCTATTAACTTTTTTCCTATTTCAATGAATGAGTACTATTTATCCTAGAAATTTGATCCCACTATTCATTAACACTCTGTATGTCTGAATATTCAATTCCATACCATCCAGCTTACACCACAGGCACAAGCTATTAAAGTCTTTTTGCAACTCAGGACAAGCTTCAATGCTCCTTATAATCTTAAATAACTTTAAATCATCAGTGAAAAGAAGTTTACTACTGAATTTAATTTTAGAAACAAGATCATTTCTAAAAATGTCAAAAAGTATTCATGCCAAATGTGGTCCTTGGGGCACACCAGATAACCTATTAATATTGGATGATATCACATTCTTTGTCTTAACTGCCTGCATAAGGTTTGATAAATAACTCTTGAACCAAGCCCTATTTAGATGTTAGCACTACGAACGTTCTCCAATATTCCTACAGAAGTTTCATTAGGTGAATCATTTGTCGCTTTTTTGTTGCCTCTATTAGGATAAGAATCGTTGAAAAAAAGTTATGACCAAAGTTTTCAGAAATCTAAATCCTAAAGTTTGCCTGGCAAAGTGCTTTAGCATTCGGCTATTCTTATATGACCCAGTAGCTCGCCCAGTAGACTTAATCCACATTGGAATCACATTGTGCAGCTGATATCCAACAGCAAATCATAATTTAACCATTTCTCGCCGGCATTCGGTAGTGCCCCACTGCTACACTTACCTTAAATAATATAATCGTGCAACAAATGGGATCCTAACATATAATGGTGGACGGCTTCCACAGGGAACACCAATTACCAAAAATAAATAATCAAACCACGAATTGTTATTCTGGATGTCAGTGGATCGCAATTTCAATTGGTTAAAAATAATAATCATTTAAAGAGGAAGTTATTGATAACATTTACAGCCAAATGCTCAAAGCACAATACCAAACTTGCTCAACTAAAAGTAGCTTACTAAAGTTCTGATTTCTGTACATATTACCCCGAAAGAAAAAAAACAGAAGGTAAATTCCTTTGGAAAGTTTATAAGTGCATAAAAGGACTTTTCTAGGACCTGTGGCGCGACTGAAGGGCAAGATCAGAAGGCTATAAATAGTTGTTGGTACTTACGAAATTTGATAATTTGTACACTAATCAATTATTTAAACATTCGATCAAGAATGCTCATTAAACTCGAAATGCTTATATAATTATTATTTTCTTAATAGCTTATTCCTTCGTGGTAAATAGTCTACTGCCGAATGACGAATATTAAAATAGATAAGAAAAGAAAGGAACAAGCTTGTTTACATTACCCTGGTCCCTTTTTTTATTACTTCATAGTCATGCTTCATCAATTAGGTATAATGATAGATCTGTTCCTGCAGAAATCACAAACCAGTCACAAACACAGACTAGTTTTTCGACTGTTTCTGACTGTTTTCGACCAATGAAATTCGCTCTGACTGGCTTGCGATTTCTGCAGAAACAGACCTAATATTGAGATAAATAAATCCTAGCTGAAATGCGCGAAACATCAATTTCAGATTTTTTCGAAAATGTGTTGAAAACCTGGAATATTTCTGATTTTGAGATTGATCATTATTCAAGCGGCAAAAATTGCCAAAACCATTATCATTATTTTTTTTATGTAGGTACCAACTATGCATCAGATATTATGTACTGGTATTACTATGTAGATATTATGTACTAAAATCAAGTTACCTACTGACCATTCATAGAGTATCAAAAATCTCACGTTTGACCTTTGCAGCGCTAAAATTCCATTGGGAAATTGTAAATATGTAATCTTGTAATATGTCCAATAGCAGGCGGTAAAACCGACGAAGCTATTGCTGCGTTCAAAAATCTGTTTTTTTTTTATGCATATTGAAAACTGTTTATGCACTGTAGTGTATCATTCTAACTGCACTATTCTCGAGTTCTTTGTCTAGTCTATCTTAGAACGCATTGACATTTGGTGCTGACACTGTCCAGGGCGTTCCATGAATAACAACTCTGTTGCTCAGAAAGTTTCTTCTAGGCAGTTTTTTACTATTTGAGTTTTTTGAAGTGACCACAAAGATTGTTTTGGTTTTGTACAAAGATTTCTCAAATATTGCAATTATAGTAATTATTGGTTATTTTGTATGTTTCGATTAAGTCTCCTCTATGTCTTCTCTCCTTTAAAGTTGTTAGTTTAACAGCCAATTTCATAATCAACTTAAAGTAAACTTTAAATTTAAAGCTCCATTTGAAGTTGAAAAATCCTATCCTAAAAGTCTATTTAGCTAAAGTAACTTTTAATTGTCTATTATGAAATTGGCCGTTAGTTTTGTCAATCGCTCTGTGAATGGAAAGTCTCGTAGTTTTGGTGATATTTTTGTAACTCGTCTTTGTATCTTCTCTAGAAGTTCTATATCTTTGACACAGGAATTCCACACCAAGAAAGCGTATTCAAGTTTTGGTTGTATGTAACTTTTATACAGTTTGCCTATCATTTCTATCTAGTGGTCTTTAAAAGCTCTTTAATAAGGAATGGGCTTTTTTGGCAATCTTTAAAATGTGGTTCTCCCATTTCAGGTCTGGACTTATCATGACTCCTAGGTCGTTCTGATTTGTCACTGATTGTAATGTCACTTTGTTTAGATGGTATTCTTCGTTTGGATTATTTGAACCGATTCTTAAGACTGTATATTTGGACTCATTCAACTTCATTCCCTAATCTGTAGTCCATTCTTCAACAGTTTTTAGGCCAGTCCTTAGCTGCCCTGCATTTACTAGCGAATTCGTATAAAGCTTGCCATCATCTGCGAAGATTCAATGAGACTGACAAGATCAAAAAAAATATGATGTGGAAAGCAAAGGGCCCATGACCAAACCCTGGACAACTTCGCTAACAAGATGTTGATTTCACAGCACACCATTTACTCTAACTTGATAAAATATCTCATGCAATAGATCCTTTATCATCTTTTGGCTTCTACTAGTGCTCAAATTTTGGCTTCACTAGTACTGAAATTTGAACTTAAAAAGCATAAAATTCTACTCCCAGCGCTTCTTATGCAAAAATTGAGCCACAGAAGTGTAAAACTTTGATTTCTTACTATTCAAGAGTTGAAGTCGTGCAAGAGCTGTTCAAAAAACTCACGAATGACCCTCGCAGAGCATAACTTCAACTGAAAAAATTTAAAAAAACATTATTTTCTGCTCTGAAACTCTTGGGCTTCTAATACCAAAACTGAACTAGCTTTGGGTAAAGCTTTCAGTTTCACCATTCAAGTGTTGAGGTTGAGCTAGATCTATTCAAAAAGCTCATGTTCGACCATCACAGAGCTAAGATCCAATTAGAAAATTGTGAAAATCTTATTTCCTCTTCTACTACAGCTGAAATTTGAACTAGAAAATCATAAAATTCTATTCCTGGCCCTCAAAGGAAAAATTGAACCAGTGTAAATTTTGATTTTTGAATATGCAAGAGTTAAAGTTTAGCTAATAAACTCTGTCCAACGAACCTACGGAGTATGACAGAGTCAAAATGGCGGCCAGGTTTACACTACACTGAACACTGATTTATGCCATTTATTTATTTCAAAATCTTACAAAACATCACTTTACAGTGTGAAGCGGGCTGATAAATGAACAATAGTAACGAACCTTTTTGAAGGTTTTGTTGTTTTTCACTCCGTAGGTTGGTTGGACAGAGTATAAAGCCAAAATTCAATTGGAAAATTATCAAAATCTTATTTCCGGTTCTACTAGAGATGAAATTTGAACCAAGAACCATAACAATTCTATTCTTATTGCTCTCAGTGCAAAAACTGAATCAGAGAAGTGTAAACCTTCGATTTCTGACCATTCAAGAGTTACAGTACTTACAGAGCTATAAAGAGAGGTTTAAAAAACTCGATGTTTGATGCTCGCAGAGCTGAAATTCAATTGAAAAATTGTGGGGATCCCTACTAGAGCTGAAATTTGAACTGAATATTATAAATATTCCCATTTTGTCGCTTCTTATGCGAAAACTGTCAAGAATGTGTAGATAATAACAATGGAAAAAATGCCAAAACAAAACAAGTGCAAAGGACCTGCAAGTTGGATGATATTATGGCGAAGTTAGAGTCCATGGAACAAAAATACAACTCACTGTTTGTAAAATCCAATGAGCAACTACAGATCAACGAAAAACTTCAAAGCATAAAAAAAAAAACTAAACAAAAAGGAGCAAAACAAAACAATACTTAATAATTTGATAATTGAATGTGTCCCTTATAAAGAAAATGAAAATGCAGGGGAAATGGTGGATAAAGTTGGAAAATTTTTGGGAATACCCATAGAATTGGCAGAGACAAAACCAAAAATAGTCCAATTAGGGTTGTTCTTGAAGACAAAGATGTCAAGATGAAATAGCTAAAAAATGAAGAACATGCAGCAGAGAACAAAATTTATATTAACCACGATCTAACAAAAGCGGACCAGGAACTGTTTACAGCAGCAAGAAATTTTAAAAAAGAAAAGGGATATAAATATCTATGGTATAAAAATAGAGATATATTTCTCTCAGAAAGAGTGACAGTACTAAGACCATACTTGTGGACAACGAACACATTCTAAAATACTAATAACCCAATCTGAAACCAAATTGGCTGTTACCTTCATAAACATCAAAAGCATAAAAAATAAATTAGAGGAATTGCAATGTTTAGTAGTAAATAATAATTGTGAAATCTTAATTCTAGTCGAAACTTGGTTGATTGACAATGAAGCTTGGCCCTATGAAATTGAGCGCTATCAGGCCTTACATCCATGCAGGCTAAGAAAGGAAAAGGAGCTTCAATTTATATAAAAAAAGGCATACAATTTGAAGTTGTTGATAACATTAGACATCCGAATTAGATAGGGGAGACTTAGTAATAGCAGTGTTTGGGATTCATAGAGAATATGTATAATATTATAAAATCTTATTTATCTGATAGGCTATAGTACCTAAGAGTGGGTACACATCTGACATCTGAGCCACATTGAGAGCTGTAATTTTGGGGTGCCACAGGGCTCGGTTCTTGGCCCTCTATTTTACTCTCTTTATGTGTTAAGTCCTAAAAATGCTGGTGTGGGCTCAAGATTGTTTGCTGATGACAAGTACTACTGTATAGTTTCAATAATTTAGAGGCCATCGATACCATTGCGAATGGTGATCTGAAGTTATATACTGATTGGTTATTGTTCAATAAGTTAAAAATTAATGTTAATAACCAAATTTATGTTGTTTAAACAAAAACACAAGATACTACTAGATTTAACCTAAACAAGCCTTCTAGTGGTATAATTATTATTTGTCCTAAACACTGTCCAGAGGATATTTGTTACCTGTATTTTGCAATTTAATAGTATGATAAATAAATATTAAATTTTCAAAAAAAAATTGAACCGGAGAAGCGATTTGTGAACATTACAAATACAAATACAAAATATTTTATTTTGAACCATATATGTAATTTTCACATTTCTTACTGGTATGAAGGTTCTTTTGTTTACTTTAAAGCAGGCCGAAAGTGACAGTTTTCCTGTCACTTTCGGCCTGGAAAACTCACTTTCAGCTTGATAAATTGTTCTTTCACACCTAAATACGAATTCAGGTGCAATGTTTGTATTTAGAAGTAGATGTCACATGTGTTTATATTGTTGAAATTTCATAAGATGTCAATGTCGGTGTCAGAGTGTCAGTCGAAACTCCATTTTTGTCATATTTTTAACTTATTTTTTTTCCATAATTAATGGTTCAAAATAATAGTTATTTATGTATCAAGGGAATTATGAGGGTATTAACACCTGATAATTCCCGTGGTACATAGATAATTTTATTTCCTACTGAATTTACTGTATTTTGTCCATTTTTATAAAAGAATAAACCATAAACCAAAATGTCTATTTTTTTGTCAAAATTTCACGTATTCAAGGTGAAAGCGGTAGTTATGGAAATCCTTAACTCCCTTGGGAGTTATGATATCCTTAACTCCCGCGCGGGAGTTATGAAATCCTTTCCTTGGGAGTTAAGACCGTGTTTATGATTATCGGAACCAAGGTATTATATGGTTATAATAGTTCAGTAGGAAATAAAATACCTATTATCCATAGAGAAATATAATAAACCAAGGTAAGAGTACCTGATTGATAACATGAAAGTATAGCGCTGACGTCACAGCGACGGTGGCGTCAATAGTGGCAGCCGGAACAAATACTGAAATGGCGGGAATTTTGAAATTTGACTTGAGTTGATTGCACAAAAAACTTACTTATGTCGTTCCACATCTTTTTTTCTCAAATCCGAATGAGAAAAATGATGTGGTACTCCATAAAGTTTTGTGCCATTTTTTGATGTAGATTAAAAAAAAAGGCAAAATAAACACTAAATTGTACTAGAAATAGTTATTTATGATATAAGTGCTAAAAGTGACATTTTATTTTGTGAAAAGGGAAGTTTGGGACACGACGCCGAAGGCGGAGTGTTCCATCCCTTTGAACAAAATAAAATCACTTTTAGCACGAATATCATACACTATTTTTTCTAGAAACGCACTAAAAGTGATTACTTTTAGCACTAGTGCTAAAAGTAATCACTTTTAGCACCAGTGTCATAAAATGGCATTTTAGACACTGACAGCATCCGTTAAAAATGACACTTTTAGTGACGTTTGTAGAAAAAAATATATATTATAGCTAGATAGGTCAAATACCTAAAGAGTTTACAAACACAGTTATTACATCCCTTATACATGCTTTAATGTATGTACAAGCTAAGCTGGCCAAGGCCTAACATATACATTTTATCTCTTCTGACTGAGGTCTCCTAAAACAGTAAAAAAATATGCCGTATATCACAAAACTAACATGTATACTTACTGGTTCAGTTTATCCTAGTTGTACATAATATTATAGGTACGCGATACCGAGTGCCTTAATAAAAATGACAATTTTCTCTTCTTGTTCTTTAGATTTTGTGAGTTCGAGTCTTCTTAGACGACCGCCCAATCGGTTAAAAATGACAAATTTCAACACGGAAATGTCGTTATTTTAAGGTTACTTATTTGTTTTCTCGGTCACAGTTTCTATAGTTATGGATGTTTGATAGGTTTCTACAAAACAGCTAGGAAAGCTCTGTAACTCATACGGTGTCCTTGTCTTATGAATTGGTATGACAGAGAAAGATGAAACAGAATCGAATGATCGGACTGATCTTTCGTAAGTCTCTGGCTTTCCAAAAATTCCGCCGGATGCGCAGTAATGGTATAACCTATTTCGGCTATACTTTTGAAGGTCTTTTTATTTTTTAGTCTATGCTATAATCCGTTCACAATCCGATGCCCACAGGTAGGTACAGGTAAAATCACCTTTCAATGCTATTTGATAGGGAAAGGTGATAAATTTACCTGCACCTGTGGACATCGGATTGTGAACAGGATATAGTATACATATTTTGATGGAAAGTTTTCACATAAATGTCTCGAGAATTGGTTGACCTCGGCGGTCCGCACCTCGGTCAATCATAGTATCTCTCGACAATAATTACCTAAACACTTTCCACCTCCGCATGTAATATAGTGGTGCCAAAACAAACGTTTTACACAAGTCAAAAAAAAAAAAAAGATTCTACGGAAATAGTGATTACGTGATATCACTAAAATTATTGGACAAATATTAATGAATACTATAAAAACTTTTTGAAATAAGGTACTTTTTGATTCTTGTTTTGAAGCCTTGAATCGGGTAGGACCTTGTGTGGAGGGGCAATTTGTTATAAAACAGAGGTCCATAGAAAGATTCCCCTTTTTCATGCGATTTATTTGATGAAAATCAGTGTGAATGTTGCTATTATTCCTAGTTAAGTGGGAGTGGACATTTTCAAACCTCTCATAATCTCCAAGATTTGCTTTTATATGTAATAAGCAGCTAAAAATATATAGGCATGGAACTGTTAAGATATTTAGTCTGGAAAAATACATTTTACAATCAGCTCTGTAGTGCAAATCCTGTAGGATTCTTACTGCCCTTCTAGTCTGTAGGATTCTTACTGCCCTACTAAAAAGATTATGTATTTCAAAATAGTTGGTGATTCTAGATTTTAGGAGAAGAAAGGAACAATTGATATTGGCTGGTAATTTGTTAGGTCTTTCTGTGGGCCCTTTTTATAAATAGGTACTACTTGAGTGCACTAGGAAAAACTGTCTCGTGGTCTCGTATACACAAATTTAAAATTATCACTAAAGGATAAACAATGATATTTACAATGTGTTCAATCAGTTGAGTGTTTATTCCATAGTAGTCTCTGCTATTTTTATTTTTAAAGGATTTGATTAGTGTAGTTTCCAGATGGTAATTGGGAGGGAGGCAACTCCTTTATGATTTCAAATGCTTTTGTAGAAAAAAATTATTAAATTCATTAGGTGAGATGAGAGAGTATCTGCTGCCTCATCTCAATACTCCCAACAAATTTGGCTTCCTCATCAGTTGATGACAAATCGTTGCTACATATATTTCAGAATAGGACTGATTCCTGTGAGATACTAATTTAGTTCATGGTTCCAATTGATATGCATTTTTCAAAATGTCCAAATAAAATACCTACCCAATTCTACAAAATGGTTTAATATATTTATTTTTTTACATTTTGTTGCTACTGACAAAGTTCTTATTTTTGATTATATATTATTCTCACTGATTTGCTGCTGCGTATATCGGGTATAACAGGCGACGACCGCGACGTCGACACATTTTTACTGGTCGCAGTACCGGTACCCATTCTACTACTACGTAAAGTGGCCATATCCGGTACCCGGATCGCCTGAACTATGTTGTTACAAGAATCCCGGATACCTGCCAGCGCCCTCTCTCTCAGCGCTTGTAACTTCTGCTCGCTGATTTTCAAATCAGCATCCGGTATGGGATAAGTAGTCGGTCTCAGTGCGCACTGCCTATAAATAATATCTCTCATTGTACTGTAAACGCACATGTCTTTTTGCCAAACGCCTTCCTGAACCTGGCCGCTGTCCAGGTGGTAGTAGAGACCTTCGCCGTGCTTGAAGTTATTTTTCCATGAACCTTCAAAACGGTTACCATTGGGTTCCACCATGATTCCCGTGCCTTCGCGTACATCGTTTTTAAATTCACCATCGAAAAAGGCCCCGATTGCGTAGAACATTTGACCTCTACCGTGTCTCTTTCCGCAACGGAACGCTCCCATGTAAAAACTTCCGTCCGGAAAAATTTTCAAACCTTCTCCGTGCATTCTACCGTTTCTCCATTCACCCCTATAGTGAAGCACGTACACTCCCTTCGTGTCCGGTATTAGGTGAGCCAAAATTCCAAATCCGTGTCGGAAATTGTTTTTCATTTCGCCCTCGTACAGTTCATTGTTTCTGGTTATAATCAGGCCTTTGCCGTCTTTCTTGTCGTCTTTCCATTCTCCGATGTATTTGTCGCCCGCAAGATTGAAATACGTGTGTCGCAGGCCGTTTCTTTTTGTCGTATTTTCCAAAACTCGCGACCGACCGATTTTATAGTTCGACGCTTTGAGAAACGGCATGATTTGTTGTGGGTTGTTGAATCGATATTTCGTCCAAAATATTCGCTTGTATATTGACCGAATATTTCGTTTTTTGTGTCAAACTTGGCAGAATTTTTTGGTACTTTGATAACCTTAGGAGCTTGTTCAGCTTCGAGTAATTAGTAATGACAGTTTCAATTCAATCCTGGGATTAACCAAGTATTGAATTGGATTATCTTGTGTAAAATATTCTAGAAGGAACTGAAGGTCTGATACGTGTTGTGTCTTTGCAATGAAACACTCTTGGGTTCGATAAATTAACTTTATAGTATGGCATCAATATGACTACTGTTTTAGCGGAGGCTTCAATGAATGGTACCACAGTTGGTTGGGATATTTTAAGTACTTTATTACAACTATGCAAAATATAACATAAAGGAACAACGTCCGTGATGACAATTCGAATTGACAATTTTCAATTACCTTTATAACCAGTCTTCTTCTTCTTCTTCTTCTCCGGCCGTTATACATTCACTGCAAGATGTAGGCATCTTTCAATACTCTCCAATCGTTTCGGTTTTGTGCTTTCTTTATCCAATTTTTACCAGCTATGATTCGTATGTCATCGGTCTACCTTTTAGGAGGTCGACCCACTGAACGTTTTATTAGGCGTGGTCTCCAGCATAGTAGTCTTTTCGCCCATCTGGGTGTTTCAGAAATGGTGTTACAAACTTCAAGGACAGATAGTTTTCATGAAAATAATTAAAAAAGTTCCTATGGATATAGGTCCGGAAACGCTTTGTTTCCAAGATACAGGGTGATACGTTTTTCAAAAAAAAAAATAGTTTTTTATTAATAGTCCAAAAGAGCTTTGGCCGATTTCAATGAAATTTTCACGGTTTATTTCAACCATTATCAGACATCTACTGGATCAATTAGATTTGATCCAGAATTCCCAGGGGCGTACCTAGCGACCAAGTCGGTTGTTTTTGTGTAGAAAAAATATCACTCTGTAGTTTTTGTACGATTTTTATTGATTATTCAGAAAGACACACTAAAAATACAACATTTTTGTCTCTCAAATTTTTCAATAATAATCTCGCTTCGTTTTCGCGGAAAAATTACAATACCATACCTCGGCACGTCTCTGGACTCCATAAGGAAAGATAAAAATTGATAGGAATTTAGGTACATCACCCATTCATTGAGTGACAAGGACATAAATTCCATTTGCGATTTTTTTTTGTTTTGTTTTCATAAATCAACAAACTCCGATAAATTTTTCAATTCCTAAGCAGTTTTATTTTTTCTTATGGAGTTCAGAGACATGCCGAGGTATGGTATTGTAATTTTTCCGCGAAAACGAAGCGAGATAATTGAAAAATTTAAGAGACCAAAATGTCAATAAAAATCGTACAAAAACTACAGAGTGATATTTTTTCTGCACAAAAACAACCGACTTTGTCACTGGGTACGCCCCTGGGAATTCTGGATCAAATCTAATTATTAGTCCAGTAGATGTCTGATAATGGTTGGAATAAACCGTGAAAATTTCATTGAAATTGGCCAAAGCTCTTTTGGACTATTAATAAAAAACTATTTTTTTTTGAAAAACTTATCAACCTGTATCTTGGAAACAAAGCGTTTCCGGATCTATATCCATAGGAACTTTTTAAATTATTTTCATGAATACTATCTGCCCTTGAAGTTTGTATCACCATTTCTGAAACACCCTGTATATAGTTCAGTCTACCAAAAGCTGCCCATCCAAGTTTAATCCTTCTCGAAATTTCAGTTGTTTGGTTATCTTTACCGAGTCTTATGGCATGACCCAGATATACATACTCTTTGACGTTTTCGATTCTTTGCTGATTGACCGTAATCAGTTCTTCGTTTTCGCTTAAGATTTTAGTCTTGGACAAATTCATTCGGAGGCCTACCCTTGCAGATGCGTGAAGGAGTTGTTCGAGCATTATTTGGAGTTCCTCCGATGATTGGGCAAGGATAACAACATCATCCGCGAAGCGCAAATGGTTGAGCATTTTGCCGTCCACTCTAATACCTTCCTCATTCCAATCCCACGTCTTAAAGACGTCTTCTGTCGCCAGTGTAAAAAGTTTTGGGGAAATAGTATCTCCCTGTCTGACTCCTCTTTCCATTTTCATTTTCTTCGTCGTTGTTATTTCATCTAGTTTGACACTCATCGTAGCTGTTTTGTAGATAAACGATTTTATGCCAGAGTATCTATGGTCTATTCTGGCATTGTTTAAGGCTTCTAGAGTGGCGTGTAAGTGTAGCTCTCTATAGTCAAAAGCCTTCTCATAATCTACGAGTGCTATGTATATAGGGATGTTATATTTGGTGCTTTTCTCTATGAGTGTGCGGATCGCCTGAAGGTGGTCTACAGTACTGTATCCACTTCTGAACCCTGCCTGCTCTGGGGGTTGATAGAAATCAAACTGGTTTGTTAGGCGGTTTATAAGAACTTTTGTGAGTAATTTGTAGAAGTGGGATAAAAGACTGATGGGGCGATCATTTTCAAGTTTTGTGTTATCTCCCTTTTAGACCCTGAGATAGGGCCTGTTTAGTGGAGTCATTTTTTTTTGTCTGGCATTCTGAGAGATGAATGTGGCTGATTAGCTGATGAGAATATAGGTGGTTTTAATGCCTGCCACCTGTTCGAAATGTCCACAGAATGTTTCGCCGGAAAACTCGACTTCGAACTGAGATTACCGTCTGGCGATTTTTCAGCGATATTTTCACAACAAAACCTTCCATACTCTCGATTACCAGACAAAAAGTAAACACGGAAGGTTCTTTTCTTTTCTCTTGGAAGTTGGCACTCATCCCCACTTTTTCAGCTATTGAAAAGCACCTGGTATTTTTTATGGGTGAAATATTTATCAATGTCAATCTTTTATTTAGAAGCCAAAAAATTTGAGATCAGTAAAAAAAAAATCCTCATGTAAATCAATTATTTTCTTCTGCAAATTTTCGAACGGGAGGCGGGCATTATAATCACTCATATTCTCATCAGCTTAGTAGCCACATTCATCCCTCAAAATGCCAGACAAAAAAAAATGACTCCACTAAACAGCCCCTATTTCACAGTCTATTTTTATGGATGAGCGTGATTGTTGCGTTTTGCCATAACTGTGGTATTCTTTGTTCAGCAATGCACCCATTAAAGATTTCCTTTATTCTCTTCAGTAGAGGTTCTTCGCCATATTTAAACATTTCCGTTGTCAATCTATCCTCTCCAGGTGTCTTGTTGGTTTTTCATTTGAGACCATGCCTTCTTTATTTCGTCGATGGCTACTTCAGGAATTTCCTCAGAACCAACGTTATAGTCCAAGAGCCCAGAGCCGCCAGACACAACTTATTTTCTAAAGGACAGAATATGTGGGATTGTGTAGCACTTATATGTACTATGAACGTATGTATACCCGCTAAGTTGGGTAGACGGCCAATTTACCGACACCAGGTGCGAAAGCTTAAAAAGTACTTTAACTTTTTTTTTCTATTTTGGTGTCATATCGAAGTCTTTTCGACACTAAAAGTAGTTTCGAAAAGAAGCTCTTTGTGACACTCCTTTTTTACTTATCGGAGGTTGGTAACACTAGCTGATTGATGGCCATTGAACTGTCATTCGCGATAAAAAATAATAGAAGATTTCTATATTTGGCATGTAGTGTTGCCAACCTAAACATATGAAATCAGGAAATATGAGAATAAAATTTCCAAGAAAAGTTTGTTTTATTCAATTAAACAATACCAAAATAGAAAAAATAGTATAAAATATTCGTTTCATAAGTCATTTTATCGCACTCGCCCTTTAGAAAACTCGCCTCCGGCTCGTTTTCTAATATAGGGCTCGTGCGATAAAATGACGTCCTATGAAACTTGTATTTTAATGTACTATTCTAACGCTTGATTTTTATACATGTTATTGGGGAGACTATTTCATAACTACGTGTGCTCAGCCAGACCAATCGCACCGTCCAAACATCCCCCTAGACGCAATAATAGTTTTTCCGTGAGTGTGAGCGCGAGGGTACTATGCATGCGTTTGAGAGTGCGCGAGATATCTATTTCCCCCTCTTAAACTTACAGTCTACTCCAGGCTAGAGTAGAAATGGGATTCGGTTTTTCCCATAATGGGAAAAACTGTTATTTACAAATAACAGTCAACTGGCCGTCTACCCAACTTAGCGAGTATACATACGTTCATAGTACCTATAAGTGCTACTCAATCCCACATATTCTGTCCTTTAGAAAATAAGTTGTGTCTGGCGGCTCTGGGCTCTTGGACTATTAGTGACTGGAGGTCTTTTACACTTGTACCTACTTACCGGTAATAGTTAACCAGTATTACCGGTAAACTGAAACTGACGCTGATGCAACATCTTTCCCCTTCCAAACGAAATACAAGAGAAAGCGTATTGAGCATCACATATACAGGGTGAGTTACTAAGCGCGCGGTGGTCCATATCTCTTATACTAACGGAAATCGGAGAAAAAACTAAATACAAAACTTGTAGATAAACATGAGTACTACATTCCTAATTATTTTCCAGTATACAGG
Organism: Ceutorhynchus assimilis; assembly: GCA_917834065.1. NCBI lineage: Eukaryota > Metazoa > Arthropoda > Insecta > Coleoptera > Curculionidae > Ceutorhynchus > Ceutorhynchus assimilis. Next base: position 34,640,950 of record OU892283.1, on the reverse strand, counting down.
GTGGCCCAATAACTAGTAGTGACACAAAGTTATGTTTTTTTAAATGACTTCCCCTGTATATTATGACGTTTCTGGATTCTGCGGAAAATTCTAGACATATTTCATGTATAATGTCATCTTCAACTGTTTCGGAAATATTAACAGTTGAAAATTGACTTTTTTGCATCTTTGACAGACTGTGAAACCTAAACGGTTAATTTTAGAGAAAAACGGATTTCACATTCCCATCTTAGATTTTTATAAGCCATCATTTGACACCACATTTGAATTTAACCGAAGATTAATAATTTAGGCGAAATTTTTAATCATGGATTAAATTTAAGATTGGTGCCAAATGATAGTTTATGAAAAACTAAGATAGGAATGTGAAATCCGTTTTCTTGTAAAATTAACCGTTCACGTTTAACAGTCCGTCAAAGATGCAAAAAAGTCAGTTTTCGACTGTCAATATTTCCGAAACAGTTGAAGATAGGTATACGACATTATACATGAAATGTATCTAGAATTTTCTGTAGAATCCAGAAATGTCATAATATACAGGGAGAGTCTTTTAAAAAAACATAACTCTGTGTCACTACTAGTTATTGGGCCACCCTGTATACTGGAAAATAATTTAGGAATGTAGTACTCATGTTTATCTACAAGTTTTGTATTTAGTTTTTTCTCCGATATCCGATAGTATAGGAGATATGGACCACCGCGCGCTTAGTAACTCACCCTGTATATCATACAGTCTTTGGCCCAAGTTGGCTTTTTTTGCTGGCGCACTGGACGTCTATTTTCATGTTCTACTATACTTTCTATGGGCGCACTATGCTGATCGGCATTTTTAGAAACATCAATATTTTCACTTTGTGTGCGATTTTACTTACATTCAGTGCTTCACTTTTTTTCGAGCAATCAAAGTTCCCGGCACTCGTTATTTTATCCCAATTTTCTACTATTGTTGGTATTGGTGCTTGGATCTGTTTAGTAGCAAAATTTTCAAATTGCACGTATAAGGTGCTAGAACAAGATGCCATCGATTACGCCTAAATTCACCGCGATTTGTGAAAATAAGATAAGATCTTGGCTCGTCCAATTTTTTCAATATCTTTCCGTAAATTTTTAGGTCCGTTATCCAAACACCATCACCAGGAGGAACAAGCTCTGACAATTCCTCAACTCTATATCTCTTATCATATAACTCTTTCTGTCTAATCTTCCTTTCTTCCCCAATTTCAATGGTCATTCGAGTATCAATAATTTTTTCGTCTTCACTTGGCAACATAGGTAAGGTAGAACGCAATTTTCGCGACATTAAAAGTTCGCCTGGCGAAAAGCCGTTAGCTAAAGGAGTACACCAATAGGAGAGTAAAGCTTCAAAAATATCTATTTTGCTCTTTTTGATAAGACTTTTTGCTGTTTTAACAGTTGCCTCAACCTGTTCATTTAGTCCAGGAGGCAGTGAAATTTTTTAGCACTTATTTGCCCAGTTTGTGTCTATCAAATAGTTTGTTCTCCTGGTGATACGAAACAAGAATTTTTGAGTCTGGCTGAAATTTTCAGATGGGTTCACAAGATCAATGAAAAGTTCAAGTACGTTTATTTTCTTAGACATAAATATTTTATATTTACTACAATAGAACATAAAGCATATGCAAATAGCAATTTGGCTTATCTCAGATAGTGGAAGTGAGTCTGGCTGAAAATTTTCGGGTCTTCAATTTTTCACTTGCCAGACATATTATACATACAGATTAGCCGGACTATTTTTTACGTAACTTCAGTATACTTTTCATTAGTAGACCTATTTTTATCACTGAGAAAAAAAGGGCCATGCATTCGTAAGCTTTAACGCATTTTGCGCCTCAACCCATCGGAAAACCCCCAATTGTATCCATGTTGTCTGACTGGGAAAATAAGTACTGAAAATCGTCACTGCCTCCTAGACTAATTGGTTTGACACTAATCATCAGCGATTATTATATACTAAAGCCCGTGTGGCAATATCAGTATCTTTGAAAAACGGTTCTTTGATATTTACCCTTTCTTCAATGCAATTTGGACAATTTAAAACCAAAACTTCAATTTAAGATGACAGTCCCACCCACCAAACGCTCATTTTTGCTCTTTCTCTATATTTAGTTTTGCCCTGATGCCCTAAATGGATAAAATCTAACACTTGTTTTTGCAGTGTGGGAGGAATTACAAGTCGTGTACCTTTAAGTAAGAAATTTTTATTGACAGAAATGTCGTTTCGATATTGGTAGTATGGTTATTTGGCGGTTCTCTGGCCAGTTCGTAGAGGAATACTTCAATGGGTTCCGGCTCAAAGCGTCCACCACAGTTAACTCTTTGCCCGGAGTATAAATAACCTCATAGTTATATCTTTAGGACGAATTCGAAACCTTTGCAGTCGGGGATTCAGATCATCCAAATTTTTTGTCATTAATATTTGAATAAGTGGCTTATGATCGGTCTCTAAAAATACTTTTGAAAGCCCCAAAATATATTCCCTGAATTTTTCACAAGCCGATGTTAAACCCAAACATTCTTTTTCAATTTGGGCGTAACGCTCCTTACTCTGAGTGGGAGTTCTGGATGCCTAAGCTACAATTTCCTTGCTTCCTGAGCCGTTCACTTGAAAAAGTGCGGCCCCAAGCCCATAGAACTCGAATCTGAACTTATTACAATTTTTTTTTTTGGGTCATAAAACGCTAAGCAAGGTGTGCTTCTATTAACAAGGAAATTATTTTCTGATAAGCTTCTTTCTTCAATAACTCGTTTAAAGGTGTCAAAATATCAGATTTATTGGGAATAAAGCGACCTGTGAAATTGACCATACTGAGCCACTGCTGTAGCTCGCGTTTACATGTTGGCTATGGAAACTTGGATATAGCTTCCACCCGGGTTTCCTCAATTTCTATCCCTTTACCTGTAATCCAATGGCTCAAAAAATTTACCTTTGAAACCCCCATTATCAATTAATTTTTGTTCAGAGTAACCCCCCCCCCCACCCTTACGAAGTCTTTCCAAGACCTCTCGCTGAATCGCATCTTGTTGCTCCATAGTTGCCGCATGGACGAGTATGTCGTCAATGTGCTGAACAACACCGTTAATTCCAGCTAAAATTTTTTTGAATTTCAACCAAAACGAGTGTATTCAAATTTTCCAAAAGTAGATATGATAAAGGTATAGTCAAGTCTTGATATTCCTTTTTAAGTTTTATCTGATAAAACCCACTATTAGCGTCCAATCTAGAAAAGAAACGCGATCTTGTGAGTTTAGCCAAAGTTGCTTCGACCTTGTTTATTGGAAAGTGTGATCTCAAAACACCTTTGTTCAATCTGGTATAATCGCAACACAAATGAACTCCCTCCCCTTTGGGAACTACTATAATCGGAGAGACCCATGTAGTTGGTTCTTCAAAAGGTACGATTATACCCAAAGACTCAAGACGTTTAAGTTCTTTTTCCAATTTCGGTAAAAGTGGTAATGGTACCACTTTAGGAGCTGCCTGAACAAACGGTATGGACTCATCTTTAATTTTAATCTCAATTTCGTCCTTGAATTTCCCCAAGCTGTCAAACAAGTCAGGAAACTCAGAATTTATATCTACTTTACATTTTAAATCTGACAACCCCACTTCTTGGTTCACTTGACCAGTGAATTTGAAGATATTCAAATCAATTATTGCTTTTCTACCTAAAATTGGCAACTGCAATTTTTTTAAAATATAAATTAGTACCTCAATTTGTTTTCCTGGATATGAGATAAATAATTTTGAAGTACCTGAAACGTAAAGGTCGACCATCCGGGCCCGATATGACATCATCCGAAATTTTCAACTTTTTTAAAAGACTCTCTGAAAGAAGTCACATCGGCTCCAGTGTCTACTAGAAATTTTATTTTATGTTTAAAACATTCTACTTTTAGTTTACAAAACCATTGTGACATTAAGTCTGAATTTTGATTAGACCCAACCATTAAACCTAAAAACCCTTCCTGACAGTTGTCGTCTTCTTCTGAATTCGACTCCTCTGATTCTTTCTCAACTGAAATCTGACACTTTTATTTTTATGTTTTGGACCAATGCCCGATCTTTTTGCATCGTGAGCAAGTTGTCCCTTGAGTGTGATTTTTTGCCACAAAAATAACATTCTGTCTCTTCCCTATTCTGCGACCGCCCTGTCCTCTGCTTGCCCTTAAGGTTTCTCTGCTCTTTTCTTTTACCCATGGCATACACATATTTTCCATAGCATTCGCTATTCCTTAAAATATTGCTCTGTTTTAAAAGCACTTCAGATTGTTTTGCCTCTACAATCGCATCCTCTTATTTTAAATCAGATTTAAGCTGTAATCTTTCGCTTAAATTTTGTTCCAAAATACGATTGACAATCAGATCTCTTATAAAATCGTTTTTCATAGCCGTAGTAGAGCTACAATTTGAGCAAACAAATTTACAATGCTACGACAACACATGAGTTAGATGAGCCCCTCTTAAGGACAATATTACTATACATTTTATTCTACTTTCGCTTACGCAGCATATTATATTCATTTAAGCTTATTTCGCTCTCACAACAGTTAGTCAGAGCTACGCTTTCTTCGCCTATGTACTAAATTTTGTGCAAATAAAGTCATTTATTATTATTATATTATTAATGTTAAGAACGTATTGTAACCATTATATTTTTACTCGTATTTTAACATTTTTGTTTTAGTAATAAAAATTATTTTTTAAAAACGAAGTATCTTGTTGTGTTCGATACGTAATTCATGCAAATCTGTTATGAAACTTTCTACAGGCTCACCTGGCTGTTATTTCCTTCTATTGAAACTTGCCCTTTCAAAAACTACATTTTTCTTAGGGGAAAAGTAGGTATCAAAACCAGCTAGTGTTGCTGGAAAAGTGTTTGGTGTAGGTGGTATTTTTGTAATTGTTCTGTCCACTAGACACATTACCACCGATAGACTTTCTCGAACTTGTGGATGGCTTATTCGACTGGAACCTTTCACCAGAGTAGCTCGACTGAAATTTGTGTTTTCCAATGTGAAACTTATTTACTGAATTAGGCCCTAATGTTTTTGCTTGACCTTCTGCCAATTCCATGCTAGAAGCTATTTTCACTGCTTTTTCAAAATCTTACCGCTTTTCAGTTCATAATTTTCGCCTAATTGATTCCGACTTTATGCCACATACAAACTTATCTCGTAGTGCCTCATTCAAAAACTACCTAAACTTTTTTTTAATAAATTTTTCAATTTCAATGTGAACATTGAAATATCTTCGTGGCTCTCTTGCCTAGCACTACAAAACTGGTACCTCTCTGCAATGACCAATTGCTTTGGACTGTAGTGTTTTTCCAAAACTTTCTGTAACTGATCATATGACTTATCCTTTGGCAGTTCTGGGGACAGCAAATCTTTCAGCACTTCATAAGCCTCTCCTCCAACAAGGGTTAAAAACATGCATACTTGTTTTCATTCTTCTATGCAGTTACATTCAAATAACTGATCCATTCTCTCCATATATGAAGTAACATCACAGTCTCTAGGCCTAAATGGCTCAATACCACCAATCAAAGCCATTTTTAACCGCTTTTTCTCGATAGACTTTCGGGTTTATACAGTTGAGACGTCAAGCACAAACGAGGACGTTCCAGACTTTTTCAGTGACACTAACACAAAATTACACTAGTACGACTTTAAACTCCACATCTCATCGCCATTATATTGTGTCTTTGCAATGAAACACTCTTGGGTTCGATAAATTAACTTTTTCTGCAAACGTTACTAAAAGTGTCATTTTTGAAGGATGCTGTCAGTGTCTAAAATGCCATTTTATAACACTGGTTTTAAAAGTGATTACTTTTAGCATTGAGTGCTAAAAGTAATCACTTTTAATGCGTTTGTAGAAACAATAGTGTATTCGTGCTAAAAGTGTTTTTATTTTGTTCAAAGGGATGGAACACTCCGCCTTCGGCGTCGTGTCCCAAACTTCCCTTTTCACAAAATAAAATGTCACTTTTAGCACTTATATCATAAATAACTATTTTAATATGACATCTGTGATGACTATAAGTTAAACCAAAATCATTATATTGAGAACACCTGCTACGGTGACGTTTTACTTAACTACTGTAGTTTAACATAACGATACGGAGACTGAAAAACTGGAGTGTAAGATGAAGGAACATGAAAAAAATCCAGAAAACATTAAAGCTTTCTGTTCTATTATTACCTTGCTTTAGATAGGTTTATGGAAACTATAAATCTTCAGCAACCATAATACTTATAGTTTCAATTAAACTACTTTATTAGATTTAAGAGAGTATATCGAATTAGGCACGTTAAAATGCTCCTGATAAAAATCTTGCCTCTTCTAGGTCCAGTTAACCAAAGAAGAAAACTTGGTTGTTTTCTGTTGGGGCGACCAGAACGCCGATCCTGCCACCATAAAATTCCTCAAACAAATCGGTCTTCACGGAGTAATCTACGACAAGATTCACGAATATTCGAGCAAGGAAGTCAAGGAGAGTATCTTTTTGCTGGAAGCTAGAGGATCACAGAAGGAGATTATACAGGTAAAATTAAAAATTATTCGCTTTTCAATTGCTAGCTAGACGTTTTTATTTAAAATATATTAAAAAGTTGTCAAGTAAGTAGTTAAATATCTACTGATAAACAAAAACTAACTACATTTGGTATAACAAAAAATTGTTTGTATGTTGACTAAAAATGATACTCATTTAACATTATTCATTGTCAAGGTTGTCTAATCATTATTTAAAAAGCAAATATTTTATCAGACAATGGTTTCGAGAACCCATTTCAATTGTACGAACATTGTGATTAGGTTGATGAGTTTAGATAAATGGAAAACTTAAATTGTTCCAAACACTAAAAAATTGATTACGCAGGAAGCAATACACTTGAATAAGTTATTCAATTTTATTTCTACAAGAAGTTTCTCTACACCTATTATTCCAAAAATAATTGATTTCTCACTAAAACTAATTTGCCTAATTATTCTATTCTAGGGTTGTGAAAAATTGCAACTTTAAAAAGCTATTTGATTTTCTGCTTCATTGTTACAGTTTCGCAGTTAAGTAGGTAATGGAAACTTATCAATTTAAGCATGTTGCTTGTGTGACTGTGAAATTCTAAATCGACCAAGTTGGCAAGTTTTTTAATTCTGAGAACACTAGAAGAACAATCTCTAGAATCACTTTCAATTCTCAAAAATAGAAAAACATACATACATTGTCTGCATGTGTTATGTGTCTCACTTTCGCTATTGTACAATGCACTGTCTCTCATTTCACACTAGTTTCTTTCTATAAATGTATTCATTTTTATGAATGTACTAATATTTTATAACTTCAATCTTATTTTTTTAGCTTGTTGCTTCACAGTCAGAGACCGAACTACCTCCTCCGCTTACAATTCACCCTTCACAAGCCAGAATCGAAGGCGCCAACAATCTGGACAAAATGAGGTTACAAATTCCAGATCAGATGTCGACAGCTACCTCTTTGGAAAGTTTAGAAAGCAGCAATTCGGATTATGAAAAACCGTCAGAAACTGAAGTTAGCGCCTAGAGTAGTTGTTATCGTTTTGGCCTCTTTGAATAAACAAGATTTGTGCTGGTCGCAGTTTTTTGGTTTTTTTCATTGAGAGCTTTATACTTTTATTAAATATAGTTTATTGATATTTAAACTTTTTCTTAGCTGTGTCAAGGTTGGCAAATATTCATAATTCTTTTGAGTAGTTTTGAGAAGGAAATTTTCAATGCAAAACAGTCACAAACAATGAAGATTATTCATTGGAACCTCTGATTAATATTTGCAAACTAAACACACATATTGGGGAGAGGTAAGAACGCAGATTTAGACTTTTGGTAAATTGGTGAATTATTAACTTTACATTAACATTATTTATAAAAAAACTGTTTGGTTTTTGATCTTTCTAGAACTTTTCAACAAATGCTTACCTTCTTAAAGTAGTTTTCAAAATCGGCTAACTTTAATAATGGTACAAATATAAATAAATACTTAGGTCTAGAATAGGTATAAGGCCAACGCCAGTTGACGTTTTTAGAACATCGGATATTTTTTTTTGTTGCTCCTAATATAGAGTTAATATATATAATTATTTTTGCTTTTGGAAAATTATTTCTATTGAAATCAGTAATATCTCGTGTACCTTTCACAGTAATTATAATAATACCTAACAGTTTTTGTTTATCAGTGAAAGTGAATTGTAGGTATTTTGTGAATTTATAGTTGCTGTGATAATAATTACAATATACCATAACATTTTTCTGATGTAGAATGAAATTTCACTTTTGCTGATGAATTATGGTTCTTCAAAATTCAATAATAATTCATAAAATAGCACCAAGTTATTTAAATAATATCATTTCATTAAGAGATGCTTTTTGCTCAAATAATATTTCAGCAAGTGAAGCTATTTTTATTCCTCTGTTAAACTAGATATTTAAGCAGTGTATGTACACCAGTAGACTAATAATTAATTATTACCAAACTTTAACTGTTGATGGAAAAAGTTGCTCTTATAAAGATAGATTGTTGCTTGAATTATTATGTTTGTCTTTGTATTCTCCTGATATTGAGGATTGAAATATAGTTAGCTCAACCGTCAACTCTGAAAAATGTAAGTGCAATTTCTTCCACCAATGGCCATTTTTACAGGTTGACATCATTAGTGATACATATTTTTAAATGATAATAGTATCTACCCTTATTTTGTATAAAATATTTTTGAAAGAAATCTGGAACTATATCAAACAAAACAGACAAAAAAATCTGTAGAAATGAAGATTTACATAAAATGTATATCCTTTCAATAATATTATATACTTTCGTTAATAAAAAACCTACTGCCTCATTCAAATTGGTTTGTTTTTATTTAAATGTTTTGATTTGAGATTGGGTCTTGTTTTACACCAGGGCCCGTATTCTCGTAGCCGGGGAACAGCGTTCTCTCAAGAGAACGATTGCTCTGTCTTTGTCAGTATTATGAAAATAACAATATGGGTGACTAAGGCAGATCAATCGTTCTCTTGAGAGAACGCTGTTCCCCAGTCGCTGTTCCAATTCGAGTACATTTCCTACACGAAATTTGATTGACAGCAATGTAAATTAAATGGGGAGCATTAGAAATAGTATTAAATGTCGTATGAGAGAATATTCGAAAATACGAGCCCTGAAAGCTCTCTTGAAAAGTTATTGGAATGGGATTGTGTTGCAACACGCGGTACAAGTATTTGGCCAAGACAAATTATCTTCCGTTTACAGTTTGCGTTTAATTGATTCTGACCTCGGTTACAAAACAAATTTATCCCTGAGGACCTTTTCAACAAAAATCCGAAATGAACAATATTACTGTAACAATTTTTAGTAGGATCTCTGGTCTTTATTAGGTTCCTGTTCCTGGTGTGCACCATTCAAAATTTGTACCTTTCTATTATCGTTTTTAGACTGAAACGATTCCTGTTTTTAGTGGTTCATAGATCTCACTTATTGTTAGATAGTTACCTATATAGCCTTTTAAAACACTTTTCTTGAAAGACTGACTATGTGAGATTTAAAACTCAATTCAGTGTCAATAATAAGTCCCAGAAACTTAGTCTCACTCAGGTCGACATTCGATAGAAATATTGGGGACGTTGGCGAGTCCTAGATCGCATCTAAATGACAAAATATTTGTTTTGGCTAAGTTTAACACCAGAAGATTAGAATCTCACCAAAATTTGAGCTGCTGAAGATCTGTGAGAATAGCTCGTTTTAGACTCTGATGGTCAGCACAGTGCCATAGAATTGTGGTGTCGTCTGCAAACAAAGTAAAGGACCCCGCAATATTTAAATGGAAATTGGTTACCCGTGATATTTGGATGAAATTTAAATGTCATTGGGATGCCGTAAGCAACATTTTTTACCATGGGCACAACCCTGTATATATGACAGGTGAGGCGTGGTTAGCTGTCAAATATTGGAATCTTATATCCAAAAGAAGAGTGACTATGGCAGATTTTGATGATCGAAGTATCGATGTCTACTAAGTCGACCAAGTCAAGTCGAAAAATGTCAACCATTTTGACACCTGTCAAAACCCTGCCAAACAGCAGCACTCATCTTTTCCCGTTTTCAATATTTTATGATGTCATTTGACATTTCTAACTTGTATGTAAATTCTGAATTCAAAAATTGAAAAAAAAATGACAGAACTGTCAAAACCTGTCATTTGTTTTTGTAGAAAAAAATACTCTAATGTGGTTCTTTTTTGTTTCAAGGTAGTTTAGCGGTGATAAAACATTAAACAAAGTTCATGCATGTCACATTTTGACAACTGTCAGAATCTGTTAATAGATTTTTGGTTCATATTGAGTTTGTTTGCTTAGTGAAGGTTTAGTTCTATTGTATTATTGTATTATTCTATCATTATAGTTTAGTTGTAGAACTTCACTAAGCAAACAAACTCAATATGAACCAAAAAGCAAAAACAGATTCTGACAGTTGTCAAAATGTGACATGCATGAACTTTGTTTAATGTTTTATCACCAATAAACTACCTTGAAACAAAAAAGAATCAGATTAGAGTATTTTTTTCTACTAAAACAAATGACAGGTTTTGACAGTTCTGTCATTTTTTTTTAAAATTTTTGAATTCAGAATTTACATACAAGTTAAAAGTGTCAAATGACATCATGAAATATTGAAAACTGGAAAAGATGAGTGCCGCCGTTTGACAGGGTTTTGGCAGGTGTCAAAATGGTTGACATTTTTCGACTTGACTTGGTCGACTTAGTAGACATCGATACTTCGATCATCAAAATCTGCCATAGTCACTCTTCTTTTGGATATAAGATTCCAATATTTGACAGCTAACCACGCCTCACCTGTCATATATACAGGGTTGTGCCCATGGTAAAAAATATTGCTTACGGCATCCCCAATAACATATTTAAATTTCATCCAAATATCACGGGTAACCAATTTCCATTTAAATATTGCGGGGTCCTTTCCCGGCAATATTTACTGATGCAAGGTCATTTATAAAAATAAGAAATAAGAGTGGTCCCAGTACCGACCCCTGAGGTACACTCCAATTATTTTCCAAAACCAACGATTGAGACGACCCAATGTAAACCTTCTGATGACGATCAGACAAATAGGATTGAAACCATGTGAGTGTCACTCCTCTAAAGCCATAATGAGAGAGCTTCTGCAACAGGATCTGGTGATTGACGCAATCAAATGCTTTTGATATATCGCAGAAAGCTGCTGCAGTTACTCCACCACTTAATGCCGGAATAAACACCTTCCAAAAATTGGAAAATCGCATAATCTGTATTGCGATGTTCCTGAAAGCCAAATTGGAGAGAACTCAGAACATTGTTTGCATTCAAAAATGAGACTACTCTACTTTTAACCAGCTTTTCTACAATTTTGGATAGATTAGAAAGTAGTGATATGGGCCTATAATTAGAGGGATCCCCCAAATCTCCGCTCTTGTAAAATGGAATTACTTTTGCCAGCTTAAGGCATGAAGAGAAGACACCAGACTCCCAAGACAAATTGATTGCCTGAACCAAAACATCCAAAACCTTGTCAGGCAAAATTGCAAATAATTTTATAGGCAGACCATCATCCCCAGAGCTTTTTTTATTTTTAATACCTGGTATGATCTGTTTTCATTCTATAAGGGAAGTAGGAAAAAAGTAAAAGGAACGATTGAATTGACCCCTGCATTATTTAAGAAAAAACTAAGTGGATCAGTGTGTTGAGTAATATTTTTGGTCAGATTTTCTGCCATAGAACAGTAAAATTTGTTGGACTGAGTCAGGAGACATGTCGCTATCATTGATGCTTGGGGAAAACTGACTTTTTTTACGAATATCGTTTATAATCGACCAACTTTCCCTTTATTTGTTGGATGAATTTGCAAGACGGTACGAGTAATGTAAATCTTTGGCCAACTTTATGTTTTCTGTAGATTGACCGGTAGTTATTGAAATAGGTGTAAAAATGTGGATTATCTGTGAATTTTCTAATATAGTAAAGATTTCGAAGATTTTTAGAGGACACCTTAAGTCTTCTGGTAAACAAGGGTTTTTTATCTGTTAATTTAATTTTCCTAACAGGAAATGTCGTGTGAAAATTATGCAGCAATTTATTGTGAAACTCCCCAATAGGATCCAAAAATTAAAATAACACTCCTCCATAATATTGTGACATCCTATATCATACAAGTACAGGGACAGACTGTATGACAACGACGTTTCGCATGGGCATGGCGAGGTTTATCAACCTAGCAGTCCCAAGGTGGAAAAAAACTTCGGGAACTATATAATAATTAGGTGCTTTTTAGGTGCTAATTAGGGCCTCTAATTAAAAATTAGGTGCTCCTTTAGTTTTTGAGAAAATCAAAAAAAACTAAGGGACTGCTGGGTTTATAAAAGCTAGCAGTCCCCTATGGTAAAAAAATTTTTTTTTCAAATTTTTTCTTTGTATCAGAATTAGGAGCTTTTTAGGTGCTCCTAAATAGTCCAAGAAAAAATAGAATTGATTAATTATTAACTGAGTTACAGATTTTTTTTAATTATTAGGGGACTACTGGCTTCACGTTTACTTGTTGGTGTGTCAGAATGGCGAAAAAACTTCGGGATCTATATAATAATTAGGTGCTTTTTAGGTGCTAATTAGGGCCTCTAATTAAAAATTAGGTGCTCCTAAAGTTTTTGAGAAAATCAAAAAAAAGCTAAGGAATTGCTAGGTTTATGAAAACTAGCAGTCCCCTATAGTAAAAAATATATTTTTATTTTTATCTTATCTTATTCTATATCAGAATTAGGTGCTTTCTAGGTGCTTCTAAATAGTCGAAGAAAAAATTGAATCGGTTAATTATTAACTGAGTTAGAAATTTTTTTCATTATTAGGGGACTACTAACTTTCATAAACCTAGCAATCCCTTAGTTTTTTTTGATTCGGGATCTATTACCTAAAAAGCACCTAATTATTATATAAATCCCGAAGTTTTTTTGCCATTCTGACACACCAACAAGTAGACGTGAAGCCAGCAGTCCCCTAATAATTAAAAAAATATCTGTAACTCAGTTAATAATTAATCAATTCTTTTTTTTCTTCGACTATTTAGGAGCATCTAAAAAGCACCTAATTCTGATACAAAAGAAAATTTTGGAAAAATATTTTTTACTATAGGGGACTACTAGCTTTCATAAGCCTAACAATCCCTCAGTTTTTTTTTTTGATTTTCTCGAAAACTAGAGGAGCACCTAATTTTTAATTAGAGGCCCTAATTAGAACCTAAAAAGCATCTAATTATTATATAGATCCCGAAGTTTTTTTGCCATTCTGACACACCAACAAGTAAACGTAAAGCCAGCAGTCCCCTAATAATTAAAAAAAAAATCTGTAACTCAGTTAATAATTAATCAATTCTATTTTTTCTTCGACTATTTAGGAGCATCTAAAAAGCACCTAGTTCTGATACAAAAGAAAATTTTGGAAAAATATTTTTTACTATAGGGGACTACTAGCTTTCAAAAACCTAGCAATCCCTTAGTTTTTTTTTGATTTTCTCAAAAACTATAGGAGCACCTAATTTTTAATTAGAAGCCCTAATTAGCACCTAAAAAGCACCTAATTATTGAATAGATCCCGAAGTTTTTTTTTCCATTCTGACACACCAACATGTAAACGTAAAGCCAGCAGTCCCCTAATAATTGAAAAAAATCTGTAACTCAGTTAATAATTAATCAATTCTATTTTTCTTGGACTATTTAGGAGCACCTAAAAAGCACCTAATTCTGATAAAAAAGAAAATTTTGGAAAAATATTTTTTATTATAGGGGACTACTAGCTTTCATAAACCTAACAAACCCTTAGTTTTTTTTGATTTTATCAAAAATTAGAGGAGCACCTAATTTTTAATTAGAGGCCCTAATTAGCACCTAAAAAGCACCTAGTTATTATATAGATCCCGAAGTTTTTCTCCACCTTGGGACTTCTAAGTTTTTTAGACCTGGCATGGCGTTTCAGGAAAGAATTGCGACCTGCTACGGGCTGTGCTTTGGCGTCCTACAGATATTACAAATATTTTAGTAATTTATCCCCATAATGATATTAGTTTTTGAGAGTGAATAACACTTTTGGGGTCGAAGTAAAAACAAACTGGCTCAATAAGCTCTGCCTAAATTTCCCAAACTTTTATTGACGTAACGACTTCGTAAACACATCAGAACAGTAGATATCATTGGAACAAATAATGTGAATAATTTGTATTATCTTTTTCTGACATAGGTCTTCAATGAAATGGTACATTTCTATGTGTTATGTGTTTATCTGACTAGTTCTCAAAGTTTTTAATCATCGAAATAGCACTTTGATTGCCTATTTTCAAAGTAACAGGATTGCACTTACCAAAGTCTGCTGAAACACCTCTCAAATTGAGTACCTCCTGAGCTGCGCAACCAGCTGCTACATACTCAGCTTCCATTGAAGAAAGGGCTACTGCTTTCATGAGTGCCAAGCTATTGGATTGTCGACATGGAAACATATAAAACCATTTAAGCTTGTCTGCCTATTACCAGACCAATCCGCATCACACATAGCTTCTAAACCTCTATCATTTTTCCATAGTTTTAAGTTGCATTAAGGTAGCGCATAATCCTCTTTTCATGCTTATATTGTTGTGTTGGTTTGTCCAGCTCAGGCAAATACTAGCGATATCTGGTCTTGTCACCAATGCCAAGTACTATCAGACTAAAAATCAGCCTTCTATAAGGAATATATTTTCTTCTATAGGTTGTCCTTCATCCATGTGGAAATTTACTTTCATCGGTGTTGCTATGGGTCTGCTATTTTCCGTACCAAACTCTTCCAGTAATCGTGTGATCATTTTTGTCTGGGTAATCTTGAGATCTCTTTCATCTTTATTATATATATATTCCTGAAAATGTCTTCACTTCAGTATAATATTTTTAAACTTGAATTCATTATATAAACTGCCCACTTTCTCTTTTGTTCCCGTTATCAATGCATCGTCCACAAATAACACCAAATAAACATCGTCCTTGACATACAACCAATAGTCATATTGTGATCTTTGAAAATTTAGTCTTAACATTACTCCATTGAACTTCATGTTCCAACACTTTGGTGCGTTACACAGTCCATACAATGCCCGGTTAAATTTTAAATACTTTGACTCACTTTTTGAGTCCCTCTGGCCTCTTGAGAATATACACTTGACTGTTCAATTGACTTCAATGAGACTCAGTATCCAGTCTTTTTGCACTGACACTGAAATTAAAAGTCTAATTATTGTAGAAAGTCTGCACACTGGGTGCATAACTAAACTCTTCGCCCTTATGCGGTACCTGAAAACCCCTTGCTACAAGTCTCGCGTTCTTCATGCCATCCTTTTTCACCTTAAAAAATCCATCTCGTCAATTGCTTTTTCCTTCAGGTAATTGAGTTGGAGTCCATAAATGTAACTTTTCATAAGAGTTCAACTCATTGTTTATTGCTTTTAGCCATTATTCAGATTTACTAGCTTCCTGATATATCTTTGGCTCTTGCTGACTCTCTGAGAGTGAACAATATGCCACATACAGCTCATAATCATCCAGGTTTTTGGGGTTTCTTGCATTTCTTCCAGATCTAGTTCCTGCACAATCTCTCGCTGGTATATATTCAGGATCACTATTGAGCTTTCACTGCTTTCATCTAAACTTTCATATTCTGTATCTTCATCTTCTGCGATTTGTCTCTATTCTGGAGTATTCTCTGTCTCATTCGAATTTCTATTTTCATCTGCCGTTATGGGCTTGTAATTATTTTCCTGTTTCTCCACATTTTTGAATTCCATAATAGTCTCATCAAACCCAACATCTCTTGATCGAATGATTCTATCTTCTATAGGTGATCATACTATGTAGCCTCCTCCACAATATCCCATCACCACTGCTTTTACTGCTTTTGGATTTATCTTGTTTCTATTTGGTAACACTATATGCCAAGCTTGACAACCAAAAATTCTTAATTTGTTCAAATCAATCCTTCCGACGCGACAATCTGTGATGGTGTCGTTCCTTTTGGTAAAATTGATGGATTCTGTTGAGTTTATATGCAGAACACTTTACAGCTTCACGCTATATCAATTTTAGAATGCAAGAATCAATTACCAACCGGTTCATCCTTTCAGAATTATCGTTCATCTGAGGATTGTAGGTCATTGTATATTCTAGTTTGATTCCCTTTTGTCTGCAAAAATCTTTAAAACTTCTTGATGTAAACTCTCCTCCATTATCCAGTCTGAAACGTTTCACTCTTACATGTGCTGTATCTCTAACTCAAGTACATAATCTTTAAAATTTCCTTCTGCTTCATATTTATTCTTAAGTAGGTAACTTCACAATAAATAATGCGGGTAATCATCAAGAAACACTTGAAAATATTTCTCTCCTAACATAGTAGTTAGGTGTCATAGGTCCACATAGATCACTATGAATCAATTCACCTATGGCTGTTGTACGTATCTCATTGGTAACGAATGGAAAACGTGTGGCTTTCCCTTCAAGACAAATTACAATTTGAACAGATTCTGTCTAAACTTTTTGAACCCAGCTGTGACAGAACCTCTTTACTTGCATGCCCAAGTCTTCTGTGCCCTGTGCCATATATTTTCATCAATATCATATCGTTTGGTCTTTTTCCACTAAAATCTGGTGCCCTCTAGTCCTAATTTTTGATGCTTACATCAAGTTATGCCTCATTTTTGGTTCAATGAAAGCCTCAATATAAACCGTTTGCCCTTGACAACTCGCTTTTAACGTTCCTACCTTGTCTGTCTTTAAAACTTTTCCGTTGGCACCGTTGGCTATGTATACTATGGTGGGACTCCGTGCCACGTAGAATTCGACATATCGAAACATATCCGAATAATGCCGCACAGAGGGCCGAGCCTATAGAATCCTGTCGATATGTAGAACTCTATGACACGGAGTCCCTGGGCTGTATACTGATACAATCTATGATACAAAATGAGGCTTGCCCTTGAATCCAATATGAAAGTTACTTCACCCTCGGGTACAGCATTACATAGATTTGTTCATATAACACAACAGCATTAGCTTTTTGCTTATTTCCTCTAAACCTGTCTCTATAGTTGTTATCTCTTCGTCTGAAAGTCTGGCCTTGACAAAATCAATTTTTTACGTAACTCACGGTTTCTAAAGCACCAACAACTGTATCAAATTTCGACGGTAACGACAGCAATAGGCGACAAACTCTATCACTTTCATCTATGTTTGACCTAAGTCTTTGAGCTCCCTTATTATTGTGTCGAACTTTAGGAATTGTTCTTCCAACTTCTCATTCACATTCACACCTGATTTTAGTCCAATAGTAAGTTTCTTCAAAGTGGTAATTTCATGAATGCACTAATTCTCATAAAAACATCCTTCAAAGAAGAAATCTGTTCCTTTGCAGTTTTGCAATCTCTGATGATGTCTAAATGTTTATCTGAAATACCTTGCACAATCACCGACTGTACCTTTAGCATCAAATCTAGTCAAAGAAACTTATTTTTCTCCTCATTTGTTGCTTTTGCTAATAGTGGATCATTAAGGGCATCAGAGCATTGTTCCCTTTTTAACAGAACTTTTTCAACGGAAATGCCAATTATTAAAATTAGATGCTTCCAGAATAGGTAGGCACTATGCTAAACTATTAGGTGAACGCCATCATTTTGCACAAACTAGAATTTTCGTTCAGACTGCTGAAACTTTTCGACGACCTTATAAAACTTATTTTGCACTTCTTCTCTTTTCCATACTCAACACTGCTGCTACTGGAACTAACTGGGAACTGGGCCCATAACCTTTTAAAGAGTGAATAACCAAAGAATTCTATAACAACCCTTTGTAATGTTTTTGTTGTTATATGCAACAATTAGTCCCCTCATAACTCACTATCCTTGACCTGCAAAATAATCCATAAATCTTACATTCTCAAGTTGTGGTGGGTGGTACAGGACACTACACAAAAAATTTATAGTTTTCAACACATTGAACAGTTTTTACTTTATATTCACTAGCATTCCTTATCGATGCCATCACTCCCCCAGATCTTCTATATTCTTGGTTACGGACTGTTCCAACCTGTATCAATCTAGTCTCAGTTTGCTCAAATCAATATCACCAGATACACATTAGTTTTACACATAAACACCATCATTGGTTTGCAGTCATTGATTAGGATCAGCATTATTATCTTTGTGGTTTAAATATCCATCCCTTACAGTTGAAGTAGGTATATGATTCCATAACTTATCACATTAGATGAGTCTAGTTGCTATTTCAAACACTTATTTCTTTGAATTTCTTCAATTCGCTTGTAGGTTTGACAATTTCTTATGTCCCAAGTTACATGATCAGTGTCCAATTTCATACCAAGCTTAATATTTGACTGCACACAGTTTCGTTTTGACCACTTCATTTCGAACACAATTCAGTTTCGTTACAGTGTTTAGCCAAATAGCCCTATTTGTTACATTTATAACAGTGTCTCTTTAAATGTAAGGTAAACTAAATCTGCCATGGTGAACTCTGTTATCATGGTTAATAATGTCCTCATCAGTATCAGCCAAGTAAATAAAAATGTTACGGCTTTAACTCATATCCGAACAACAACAGAAGAAGAAACCCGATTCCTCATTGAATATTGCATGAGCACAAAGAAGTTCTAGGCAATTAAACACGGCTTCAACCCAGTTTTTATAGTGCAAGCGCGCAATGTTTATTCTAATTTTTTTGAAAATTCTAGATCCGCTTCACTTAGTACAATAATTTCGTTTAATGCGAGTAATGAACAAATATGGGCTATAAAATGCCGGTTTGCCAAGCAATTAGTTGTTCATTAATATAAGTATTTAATTGGGGGCGCACAAAACTGACAGGAATGGGAAAATTTAAGTACCAGAGCCATGCAAATTTGTAATATTTTAATATTTAATGAAAAATTACTTATGGATCTAGTGAAAATGAAAATATTGTTATTTTCTCTCTCATAATTATTGTCATGTTGGTATCTCGAGCATACTGTTTTTGATCCTGATGATATATTTAAAATATGTGGGAATTCACAATCCATGCATGCATGATGCATTTCCATTTCATTATTCACAGCAATTATTAGGAATTTTTAATAAGCCAGTCATCATTTCTAGTATTTATAAAAAAAGAAATGATGTAAATAAATTAATTTTGATATTTTGGTAACACTTCTTGAGGTAAATTTTGTCTTTTAAAATAAAACATATCCTAGTATGAAACCCTATATACCAACACCTAATCTATCCCTGAAATAATAAACCATTAAACATGTATTACCTTACTTACCCTAATATATTGTCTATTGTTTACTATGATAATTATTAATTATTATTATACACCAATTTGTTATTTTTTTACTGTGTCAAATATCCATTAAATCAAAAAAAGTCGGTCATTGAGCAAAAATTCACGCGTGTTTTCTTTTTCAAACGGATATCTAGGAAAAAGTGATGAAAATTTACTCCTCTACACGGCACGTGTTGCATGTTACATGCAATAATGGATTTTTAATTAAAAATAAAACCAGGTATTTATTAATTAACCTGGCAAAGAGTTTTGCATTTTTCATTTGTACAGCGTACCTGTAAGTTGCCATCATGCGGATTAAAATGAAGATTTTTGTGCTCGTTTGTGTTGTTACTTGTGGATTTTGTGAGACAGAGCAGGACGAGAATAGAGGATTACATGTTTTCGGACGTACTATTAACGAGTGTTTGAATGCTAATGAAAGGTAGGACTTTATGGTTTTAAACTTTTATAATTGCCGAAACTGGCAACTACTGATCAAAATTGAAAGATTCTTGAGATAGTTGTGTTGTCAGCTAGAAGATCACCAACTCTAGTTCAACTTTAAGCCCAGTTTCATAATTGGTGGTAATCTGCACTGGTTATTAAACTAATGGTTGTGGGCTAACCACACCACAAGTTCACAGCAGTGTCTTGTGGTTACCTTTGGGTTACCGCTGTTTGTGAAACTGACCCTTAGGCAGTTATAAATAGATACTTACGGTTGCAAATATGGCAACTCTTCAAGTCTCCACTCAATACTTGGACTTGGACACAGACACAAAGTTGAGTCACAACTCGCTGTCTTACTAACGACTCGCCCATAGAATGGAATTGTCTGGATAATTCGTTTCCGTCCGTCTCGAATTCGCTGGAATATTGCGCGGTGAAAAATTTCTCGAGGCAGTTTGAGGCATAGTTGCAAGATCGTTCATAATTTCTCCAACTTTTTTATAGCACTACTCCCTTTCCTTTGAGCTATTCACCCCGAACAGCTCCCTTCATCAAAGTCATCCAGTTTGTCAATAAATTGGCCACCCTTAGTGTATCTTTGCTGACAATGATTTAAATTTGAAAGTCCTTATTTGAAGGTGACGGAGAAGAGTATTTATTCGTTGCTTATTTTCAGCATTCTATTTCTAAAGTCCACAGAGAGAAATTCATGGAATGTTTTTGGGACATCCATACCTACCTAATTTACTGTGTCATCATCTACTAATACTTCTACTTTCCTCAGTGCTGATGCCTTTTCCCAACACCTACAAAAAAATGTATTCTTCTTCAGTATTCTTTATTTTTCCTATGCCGACCTCGACTCATCTGGATTGTTCTTCGACTTTCTGTCGAATAGTCTGGCACAATCCGTTCTTTTACCATTTTCTCCTCGTTAAACACTTATTTGTTTCAAATTCTTTCGGAGTTCCGCCTAATATTTATTTTAAATGGTTTATTGAACTCACTCCTCATCATTTCTCTGTAGTACACTTGCTGGCCTGGCCTATAATTCATTAGGGATTCTTTAAATCGCTGACTTTCTATCGCATAAATACATTTCTAGAATCTTTGTTTTCTAAACATTTTCAGATACGCATGTTTTGCTGAAAAAGTAGCAAGAGCACTGGAAAAATCCATGGATTGGAACATTGAAATTATGGACGGCGTGACGCTCCAAAGAAACAATGAAACTGTAAACCATCGACAAGCAAGGTTATTAGGTATATTTTCTTATTAAAATTTAGGTAATAGAGAAAACCCATTTAATTGATTTATACCCTGTGATTAACATTTTTCCCTTGAAACTTGATGAAATAAGATTATAAATAAATTCGTTTTAGGATTCAGTCGCCTTAGCCAATCAATCCAGAACTTCTTCCAGACCCATGTAATTTCTTTAGAGCTTGGAGGTGCAAGGCAACTTCGCAGAGGTGAAGGAGGAGGAGGAGGAGGTGGCTTGGGCTTTGAAGGAGGAATGAAAGCTCTGAGAAAAGAAAAGAAATATATGTCGTATGCCTTTATGGTTCTGTTAGGTAAAAGTTGAAACACATAAAATAAGACTGTCGGGGCTTGACAGAGACTTTCTTCAATCAGTTTAAATTTTTCAAATGTTCAATGCTATTTTGTACATTCTCTTCTTGAGATTATAAATGGAAGATACACGCTGAGATTGCCTTCGACAGTTTTATTCTATGCACCATGCAAAGTTTACAGATCAACTATATTAATCTCTGTTAACTATGCATAACCAAAACCCTATGATTTTTCTAAATTATATTCTAGGTATTTTTGGTTTGACCGGTCCCTTGGTGATGAAAGTCCTGGCCCTAATGGCAGCCAACGCCCTACTAGCAGCAAAAGCGGCCCTAATCATTGTTGGATCAGTAGCACTCAAAAAGCTGTTCGAGAGAGACCACCAAGAACCTGCAGTAAAAGTGCACACCATTGCTCATGATGAAGAAGATTACGATCACGATCGGATAAGTAAATATGGATACTCTGGATACGCATATGACGGAACATATAACAAGAATTATCCGTACAGTGGGTATTATGATGATTATTATAAAAATAACGTGGCGAAGAATAGTAATGTGAATTTACGATGATGATGTATAGGAAATTGTATTTGTTTATTGAAATAAATTAGTTTTTAAATTGTATTTCATTTCTAAAGTTTTACCCATCAGGGACTCAAAATACTGTTTCTAGCTCTAGCACCAATGTTTTACTCTCAGTAGAAAAAATAGTCTAAATTCTAAATTACGTAACCTTCTTACTAAAACGATGAAATTTCGAAATTTTTTTTTCTTGAGATTTTGTATCCTAATGGTCAATTAACATCCACCAAACCCCATACACTGAATTATTTTCAGAGATTGTAGTCCGTTTATTGAGATAAGATTCAGTGAAAATTTCAGCTTTCTATCTATACCGTACACTGGGGTTTACGTTGCCTAAAGGGGTAAGTTTGCCAAGCAATGCGTCTATTATAAAAATAAATGTTTTTACGTGAAAGTGGCAATATTGCAAGCCTAGTAAACACTTTCCGTTCTCCGTTAGAAGCCGGTGCATACATCCCGCGCTTTTGTGAGTGGCAAACAAACCCAGTTGAAACTCTATAAGATATTTTTTATTTTGCCAAAATTGTCAACTTTCAGAAGCTCTGCTATACTAAGATGTGTACCACCAATATTACATAGAATAGAAACTTGAAACTTGAATATGTTTTTTGTGTAGCTTTTGACGTTATAACCATTATAAAACGATGTTGCCAAAGTTATCAAAAAAAACTTGGGGCAATAATTTTAATTTTAATGGCAATGTTACACCATGAGATTTATTCTATTTCGAAGATGATTTGACAAATTTTAAATTTAACTAGGATGATTTTTGTAATAATAATACTAGTGATTAAATAGATTACCAGAGTTTTAAGCAAAAAAAATGTTGCTTCAGTTAAGAGTTATGTTTTAAGTTGATTCAGAAATTTTAGTGTCTAAAATAAAGGCCTTTTCATAATACTCAATAACTTTTTTATTTTTCAAGATATTTTTGTGATTTTCACACGAAAATGTTGGAAATTTCACGCTAAAGAAAAATTTGACCAAAACTGGTAACTTTGCCTTTTTTAGCCAGTTATATGGCATGGCAATATTACTAAAAGGATGAAATTTCAATTTTTTTTTTATGTTGATATTTTGTATCCCAATGGTCAATTAACATCCACCAAACTCCATACACTAAACTATTCCCAGATTTGAAGCCAAAATCTATGAAAAAAGGCACTCAGAAAAATTGAAAAATTGATAAATCACCCCAAATTGCTTAACACGATTTTATCTCAGGAACTATAAGTGCAAATGAGCTGAAATTTTCAGGGATTGTAGTCCCTTTATTAAGATAAGATTCAGTGAAAACTTCAGCTTTTTATCTATAATAGAAAAAAAGTTATGCGCTTCCAAAGTTTTCGAAAATCTAAATCATAAGTTAGCTACTTTATTACTAAAACGATGAAATTTCAATTTTTTTTTTGTTAAGATTTTGTATCCTAATGGTCAATTAACATCCACCAAACTCCATACACTAAATTATTCTCAGATTTGAAGCCGAAATCTATGAAAAAGGGCACTCAGAAAAATTGAAAAATTGATAAATCACCCCAAAATGCTTAACACGATTTTATCTCAGGAACTATAAGTGCAAATGAGCTGAAATTTTCAGGAATTGTAGTTTCTTTATTGAGATAAGAATCAGTGAAAATTTCAGGTTTGTATCTATAATAGAAAAAAAGTTATGCGCTTCCAAAGTTTTCGAAAATCTAAATCATAAGATAGCTACTTTATTACTAAAACGATGAAATTTCAATTTTTTTTTGTTGAGATTTTGAATCTTAATGGTCAATTAACATCCACCAAACTCCATATTCTAAATTATTCTCAAATTTAGAGCTGAAATCTATGAAAAAAGGCACTCAGAAAAATTGAAAAATTGATAAATCACTCCGAATTGCTTAACACGATTTTATCTCAGGGACTATAAGTGCAAATGAGCTGAAATTGTCAGAGATTGTAGTCCCTTTATTGAGATAAGATTCAGTGAAAATTTCAGCTTTCTATCTCTATCTATAATAGAAAAAAAGTTATGCCCTTCCAAATTTTTCGAAAATCACACTTCTTATGGGATTTCTGACCGCGGTCAAATTTCACCAAATTTTAGTATGTTATAGATCTGACCTTTGTGATCAATAACTACCATGGGCTCAACTCAATCCTATGACTAGTTTTTGAGATACAGGGTGTCCAATGTGTGAATGTCCAATATGCATTATTACACCATGGAACGCATTTTCGATGAATATTACTATTTTTACGATAGTTGTTATTAATTTTATTAATAATAATAATAATATAGAGGCTGTCATCATCATTATAGATGATCACTCGATACCGAGTATGATTATCTACTATTCTTATTGTCGTCGATTATGAGTTTTCTGATGGCCATATATACATTCACGAATATCTGTCATTTTTCAGGAATAACCCTGACTTCTTAGTTTTGGGAAAAATTAATTAGGATCCTATTAGGGCACAGAAGAATGCATTAGTTGTAAATCCATCATAAACTAAGGCTATTTTGTTTGGAAGGAATATAGATGCGAGAGATTAGCTGCTTGCAGGTGTTGAGGCATTGTTGCTAGATCCTGCTGTATCTTTTACAGGGCATGTTAGTGCATTTTGTCACAACACATGTTTTATTTTAAAGAAGTTTTATGAATTTGAACATCTTCTTCCTACTAATACCAAAATCATGTTATTAGAGTCGCTAGTCTTGGCACACTGCTATTATGCAGATTGTGTTTATGGATCCTTTCTAACAGAACATAACATCATAAATATAGACTACAAAAGATTCAGAACAATTGTGTACGATATATATTGAACATAAATAGACGAGAACATGTTTCTCCTTACATTACTAACAGTGAAATGCTCAAGATGAGAAAAAGAAGATTTTTACGAATGTATTTTCTGATTTTCGCACAATAAACCTCGAGCCACACGCTTTTCCACAATCTTGGAACACCCAACCTTTGACAGCTAGCAGCATTGTTTCTTCCTCTGTTCTCTCGCTCCTTCCTCCAGGTCCCTCTTTTCGGTCTCGTGTCTGCGTCGCTGCTCTTTAGAACTTTGTGGTCCATCGTAGACTCCCAGCCATCTCCCAGTCCGGTATCGTTGGTATCGATGCGGCACTTTGCCATATGTTCCTATTTAGAACAACTTTGTAGCGTTTTTGTTGACCTCCTTGATTCCGTTTTCCCTCCTTCAGTTGACTGTCCTTCAAAACACTACTACTTCTAAATGTACGTTCGCGGTCTTGCCATTTAATCTGTAGGATCCTTCTCAGGCATCGCTGGTGATATTTTTCTAGGCTTTTTATGTGTTTTCTGTAGGTGGTCCATGGTTTGCATCGATATGTAAGTGTTGGTATTACAACTGCATTGTAGACGCGAAGTTTTGTCTCAGCACTGATGTCGTGATTGTCGGAGACTCTCTCTAGAAGTCGCCCGAGTGCTGCGCTAACACATTTCAAGCGATGTTGAATTTCAGCGTCAATAGCATTCGCCGACAGATGGCTCCAAGGTATGAGTAGTGTTCTACGTTCTGCAGAGAATGATCATTCATAATTTTATGGTTATTTCTGGGGCTTGGGGATTAATGCCTGATGCAAGTTGGTGCAGAATCTGCGTCTTGTTAAAGTTGACTTCTAGGCCGATTTTCCTGTACGCCTGGTTGAATGCATTGATATTTGGTTGAAGATCTTCCTCTGTATTGGCCATTACGACGTTATCATGCATATTGAAGTTCAATTGTGGATTTTGTATGTACAGACAAGTTGTACCAAACAACCTGTTAAAAATGCAGAAGCTATCATAACTAAAAGTAAGAATAGAATATACATTACCTACTATTAACAGTTGATTAAAAAAAATTAAAATATCTAAAAAAACTATTGGAGTAAGATATGTCTGTCTGCAGCATCTTGTACTACATTTAGAACCGTCCTATTAGGTAATCTAATGACAGCTTCATGCCTTGCATATCCCAAATACCAAATGACAGCTGCGATATGTGCGCATGAACCTATGGTTCGTGCACCTGTTTTGCACTGGCAAAAGTGACCTAATATAGGCCCATTTTCGATTTCTTGCTCAATATTGTCATCAGCTACATGTTCCGGATTATACCAAATAACTAGTTGGTATTTTACTTGATTTCTGTGCCTTGACCGAATTCTCACACGAATATGATTTGGCTGATTAAATATGGTATCAATTTCAAAAAAAAGATTACCATGCTCTTCAATATTATCCTGTATATAGGATGGTGATAATTTAATTTGGAAGGTTCCATACATAATGTGTCTTAACTGAACCATATTTAAAACAGGAAAATCTCCAAATTGATTTTCTCGTAAAGGTTCCCATCTGCCATGGCGTCTTAAAAGTCCCTCATTTTCTAATCTGGCTTGAAGTACATTGGGTTCGTTTACTCTTTGGAGCATTTCTTGAGCCAGTTGTTCCGTGGCTTCCTCCATGTGTAGCGTTGGACGAAAACGGTTAATTAGGGCACAAGCAATCCGAAAAATGCTTCCCAAATTATTTATTTGCGTATTTGGAAAAATGTTACGAAATATTTTAAATATTGATTGGATATGTCCGTTTCTGCTTTCAATTACCCACCTCTGTTTGGTAACAATTCTGCCAGCATTAGCCTCTGCAGTTGGTAATTGATTTCTGCCTTGTAAAGCTGGTGGAATTTGTACCGATATGCCAACATTGTTCAAAAACTGATCTTGATCTCGATCGTATTGACATCTTAAAATTGCTGCATCATTGTTCCTTGAATCTGCGAAGAATGGGCCATGAACGTCTAAAATATAGCCATCTGGGGCGACCATAAGTACTGGTTTTGCAAGGTGACAATGTTTATGGACTGAGAAGGACTGTCTTAAAGTTTGAAAATTTTTACTGCGCTGAATATGTAGATAGGTGCCATCAATACAAAGAATTGCTTTTGGATTTTCAGGTTCGTCATTAAATAATTGATTAGCGAAAACTGTCACGTGTTGTGCAATAAACTGCTCCCGATTTATATGGGCAAGAACTAAATTATGAGGCACAAAATTAAGAATTAAAGACTCTCTCACCTTGTTCATAGCTAAAGACACAGATTGTCGACTACTGTACGAAAACATAGTTGCCAAGAAAATATCGGAAAGTCCTTGTCTTAGTTTACATAAGAAACATAATAAATCTTTTTTCGTAATTGTTCTACTTCTCCCATAAATATTTACATTAGCGCAAACATCGAATACCTCCCGAAATTGCGCCTTATCTAAAGAAGATAATGCACATAGTTCTTCATCACTAAAATTATTTTCATGTGAAAAGATAACATCTCTTTGGCTACTTTCTTGCATTTTGGACATGAAAGAAGAAAGCTCTCTTCCTTTTAATTCGTAAGGCCTTCTAAGGGATCGAATTCCATTTTGTACGGGATAAAGTAAAAAACCATTATCGTCCAGATGAACAGGACAAATCCTACAGATGCTGGGTATGTAAATACCTTTTTGTATAAAGGTTGAAACTCTTGTTTCTAGCGATAATTGTTGAATGTTTTCAGGATTTTCGCAAATAAGACATTGATGTGCACTATATTTTAAAGGTAGATTCATTATCGTTGGATCGGCGTCCTCTTCATAGGCATGAATTTCCTCTAAAATGCTTCTATTGCAATTTAGGCATAGACGACTATTACCATTCACTTCCATTGCCGCCGGTAGTGAAAGTTCTTCTCTTCGCCTCTTGGCAATATTCACTTTTTGGTTATCATTTTGCCTTAGGATGGCCATCTGTCTGGGATTACCCTCCACTTCACATATAAAACACTGAATTTGCAATCTAAAAGCCATTTTTAAGCATTGACTAATTTTGACAACTTTCTAAAGACAAAAATTGGTTATAAAATGTTATCACATAACCATGGTTATTGTTGATTTAATATTCTCAGTAAGCATTGTTTCGTGAGGGTTCATACTGTTTGCCTTCCTTTTTTAACAAATGGAAATTGACTGGAATGACGTCAAAAACGTTTGTTGGTTCTTAAACCAGAAGTCATTCATTTTAATTTGTCAAAAAAATTGAATATGTCATATGAATTAATCTACGACAACCCTTTTTTTCCAAATTATGGCATTTTCGATGTCAAAAGTATGAACCCTGGTGAAACGGACCTTACTTATTTTTGTGCCTCAGAATTTAGGGACTACATATGGAGCAAGACTCGGAACAACTGGCTCAAGAAAGTAGGCTATATGGTAGTCCATATCTCAGTCATATAAACTGCTGGCAAAAAAAAAAAACGGGACAAGTAATTTTTAGCACCATATTCAATTTGTAATAACTTTTTCGAAATTATGTTTGTTTTAATGAGGTTTTTGGTATTCGAAAGCCCATGTATATCTCATTAGAATTTTTTTTTTTTTAAGGAATGCATTTCTCAAGTAGGTAATATACTGGGTGAATAATAAACTAATGCAAAAGAACAAAGTTGGATGTCTGTCATATTTCTTTTCTCGGATTCGAACAGCATTGCAGGTTTCGAAAGATTATTTTTTTAAAGGTTCCGGGACACTTTTACAGTGGGGGAAAACATTTCACAATCCATTAAAACGTAAGCCACATCGTTTCAAAATGGTGGTGCTAAAATGGATCTTCAGGAGGTTTTGCAAAAACGATCCGTCCAAATCGTCTCGAGATATTGGCCCAAAGTATCGCCTAACCAATTTTGAAAGCAAACAAAAGGCATATAAATCAATTTCAATAGATTTTTAAAAAGAACAATTATCATAATTTGCCTAATTTGAGGTGTATGATTTTCTTGACCCCTGGTATAATGTGAACAGGGCCAGCTGCAAAAAAAGCGAGCGAGTCGTGGAACCTCTAAAAAAAAAGCTTTCGAAACCTGCAAATATGTTCGAAATCGATGCAACCGTTTTGAAGCTACAGCCTTTTAAACATTGTGCTTACAAGATTTTGCCAACTTTGTCATTTAGTAGTGTATCTGCTGCCAAAGGGCACTTATCGAAAAACTGGCCAATACGTCCGGACATCCAATCAAGTATACGGAAATCCGAAAAAAAAAAAATTGCCAATATGGCATCAGACATCCAAACTTTTTGTACTTTGCATCAGTCTATTATTCACCCTGTATATAACTTGAAAACTGCATTTCTTCGAAAAAAAAAATATTTTTCTCACCTGAAATTCAACATGGACTTTCGAATACCAAAAACCTCATTAAAAAAAAATAATTTTAGAAAAGTAATCACAAATTGAATGGGTGTTAAAAATTTCCTGACCGGTTTTTTTTTGGCCAGCTGTTTAATTCTTGCATTTGAGCCCGGTTGTTGGGTAAAGCCGGTAGTGTATAGTATAAATAAATAATAATAATTATTAATAATTATCGTAATATTCATCGAAAATGCGTTCCATGGTGTAATAATGCATATTGGACATTCACACATTGGACACCCTGTATCTCAAAAACTAGTCATAGGATTGAGTTGAGCCCATGGTAGTTATTGATCAGAATGGTCAGATCTATAACATACTCGATAACATACTAAAATTTGGTGAAATTTGACCGCGGTCAGAAATCCCATAAGAAGTGTGCGGGGTCCTTTCAATTTTTTTTTTGTTGAGATTTTGTATCCTAATGGTCAATTAACATCCACCCAACTCCATACACTAAATTATTCTCAGATTTGAAGCCGAACTCTATGGAAAAAAGGCACTCAGAAAAATTGAAAAATTGATAATCACCCCAAATTGCTTAACACGATTTAATCTCAGGAACTATAAGTGCACATAAGCTGGAATTTTCAGGGATGGTAGTCCCTCTATTGAGATAAGATTCAGTGAGAATTTCAGTTTTCTATCTATAATAGAAAAAAAGTTATGCAAAGTTTTCGAAAATCTAAATCATAAGGTAGCTAACTTCTTACTAGAACGATGAAATTTCAAATTTTTTTTTGTTGAGATTTTGTATCTTAATGGTCAATTAATATCCACCAAACTCCATACATTGAATTATTCTCAGATTTGAAGCCGGAATCTATGAAAAAAGGCACTCAGAAAAATTGAAAAATTGATAAATCACCCCAAATTGCTTAACACGATTTTATCTCAGGAACTATAAGTGCAAATGAGCTGAAATTTTTAGGGATTGTAGTCCCTTTATTGTGATAAGATTCAGTGAAAATTTCAGGTTTCTATCTATAATAGAAAAAAAGTTATGCGCTTCCAAAGTTTTCGAAAAGCTAAGTCATAAGATAGCTACTTTATTACTAAAACGATGAAATTTAATTTTTTTTTTTGTTGAGATTTTGAATCTTAATGGTCAATTAATATCCACCAAACTCCATACATTGAATTATTCTCAGATTTGAAGCCGGAATCTATGAAAAAAGGCACTCAGAAAAATTGAAAAATTGATAAATCACCCCAAATTGCTTAACACGATTTTATCTCAGGAACTATAAGTGCAAATGAGCTGAAATTTTCTGAAAAATATAAATCTAATTCATAAGGTAGCTTCTTACTCTGGATTACTGTTCAGTGAGATGATTCATAGTTCAACTGAGTGAAATCCATTTTTTCTTAGATCAAGAGTTGCAATACAATACCACTTAAAATTTAATCATAAACCAATCACCACTCCAAACAAGACCCGGAAATTCAAATGCAGGAATTAAATAATTAATTATAATCCAATAGGAGATGGAAAGAGCTAAAGTTAAATCGATATGAATTTGGTGTTTCGTTTGAAATGATGGGCCTATTCATTTGCGGTCGGTGTATTAAGCTGGAAATAAGTGGAACGCAAAGAGAAATGACGAGGGAGCGACAGAGAGAGGGCGTGCGTTATAAAGCGCCGTTCGGCGTTCAATTACATTCTGTTAAAATTTAATTTGTACGACGAAATGTAACTTTGTTTTGAACGGGTTACAAAACGCCGGCAGCGTTGCCACCGAACCGAACCTTGTGGGAGATGATTTTGCGTTATTGCTGTGCAATATTTTCCATACAGGGTTGATCAAACCAATAGGAATTTAGAATTT
The DNA here is from genome assembly GCA_917834065.1 of Ceutorhynchus assimilis. Classification (NCBI taxonomy): domain Eukaryota; kingdom Metazoa; phylum Arthropoda; class Insecta; order Coleoptera; family Curculionidae; genus Ceutorhynchus; species Ceutorhynchus assimilis. Next base: position 34,609,836 of record OU892283.1, on the reverse strand, counting down.
ATTCACCATCATCAAAAATTTTGTCAAAAGTAAAACTCTAACACACAAAAAATCACAGTATTCAAATTTGTTGAGTCACTTTTGGTTTCAGCAATATTTTAAATTTGATTTTGGTAGAAACTTTTTTTATCGGTTTCAGCATCATGATTATGTAGTATCAGTAGATAGGCTACAACGAAAACTCCTATGTTCATGAACAACTATGAATCCCATGATAAACTGAGTTCTGCAGAAGTACATATTATGTTAATCTTTACTCTTCAACCTTTGGATAGAAGAATTTTCTGACTCTTTGAAAGCCTTGTTGAATCAGACAGCTGATTCTTAGATAGTTTATGATCCTAGACAAATTTCTAATACAAATGATTTGCCTTTGATGTGTGAATAGAGCGTGAATACGACTAAGAAGAAAAACCATAAGTATCATTCCTCCATCATGTCAATGTAATATAATGAAACTATATGAGGTTTAATAGTGATGTTATTTCTTTTGCTCAAACTCGCGTTTTATAATGGTAAGCATTTGTATGGTGTTCACCCTGTACAACGCTATACCGTAATATAATTTCCCCTGACGTGGTTTTATTCAATCCCTCGGAATTTTCACGTGCGCTTGCTTTGCTCTTTTGCCAATTTTACGGCAAAACGATGTTCTTGCAGTGTGAAATTAATTTGGGATTCGAAATTGCTCAATTTGAACTGAATATTTTTTCAATCAATCAGATTACTTGGAATATCATAAAGTTTCCTCATTTTTTCTTTCTGACTTTGAAATGTCTACATATGATATTTTCTGGAAATGCCTTGGTCAACACTCATCTCATCTAACATACATTACACTGTACCGACTAATTTATTGGGTCTTCTGTTCTGTCTCGCCAATAACGTCCGTACCAATTAGTTCGATTCAAATATATGAGCGGTATAGGATTTCTCATAGGTATAAAATAGGCAGTGTCCGTTCCGCTGTCCCTAACATAATCCAATTTCGGCCATTATCCGCCCTTATGGCCCCACATCTATCTAGTTCGTGTCCGTCTTCGGATACATATTAAAGGGGAGATCTAAGTTTTGATAAGTGATTATGGGTTTTCGTGGAAGAAGCTTTCGGGAAATGAGAATTTGATGGAAAAATATTCATTATTTTGCGGCCACACTTGATTGGAAACACATTGAAACTCACGTTTTTTGATGCAATTCTTCTCACAAAAAAGTTTTGCTCAAACCCAGGAACACTATTTCATATGCCTAGCAGACGTCCGGTCGCTCAGGTTTCATTTTTTGAGCTCAGCACTGACATAATTTTCATTGGTTGAAATCCCCGAAGAGAGAAAATCGGTCAGCAAAATCTGTCGTTAGCTGACGGTCTATATTCAACGAAAATCTTTGTTTGTTGTTTGATATTGAAAGGAGGTAATAGATTTGATTTCACTCTGGAGTTACCAAAAAAAAAGAGGTGGCTGTGACGATAGGAAAATTTGGAATTTTAAGTTCAAGTAGGTAGGTATTTTCTTTTTGGCTCTGTTTATTTTATATGATAAAAGTATATGTATGAAAACCTCACTGCAGTTGTTTCTCTCATTTGCAAATAAATCCCATCCACAATTTTATTTGTAGCTTAAGCTACCCAAGAAATAAACACCATATGTAAAACCGCTCGCCATTTACCATCCAACAACTTGGGCGCACAGCTATAGACGTTAATTGAATTTTTTAGAACATATTGAAAGAGAATCCTAGAAAGTCATGTAGATATTGGGATTTGTAATGCTCAGATTTTAATAATATTTACATTTTAAGGAACGCTTATTCAGCTATAGTTCGCCAAATCCTAGAATATGCAAGTCCTGTTTGGGATGAAAAAAGAAATACTTATTGGAGAAGGTGCAATGAAGATTCCTTAAATTTATTGCATACAAACTAAATATTAGTTATGACTGTATTAATTATGATAGCATCCTGAAACCCTTAAATATGCAAAAACGAGTACAACTTCTCGAACTTTCGAAACCTTGTCAACTATTTAACTTCTGTACCTACAGTTACCGACAATGCCTATCTACAATGTCCATTTTTCTAAATTGGAACATGTTTTTTATATATTTTCAGTTTCACCATACTGTACAGGGTGTCAAGTTATAAAGTAGGTATCACCACCTGTAACTTTTTTATTTTTGATCGTACACAAAAAAGTAACAGGGGGTGGTATTTTATAACTTGACACCCTGTACATATTAGAATTAATTAATTAAACCCAACTTACTTGTTGTTATTGCAAATCACGACCATTGGTTTTTGCAAAATCAGCATTTATTGTACATAAAAGATGATCGATTTCATCAATGAAATCAGATTCAAACTTATTGTTGTTTCTCTTACCTACTTTAAATTGTGCCCAAGTCACCATTGATGGCCTAGCAACTCTAGTAGAGTAGTGAGACTTCGCTCTAAAAATTACTTTTGCTTTAGCCTTATTGTAGCAGGTGCTCTGTCTCGTTACATTCAGCTCTTTCCTAAACCTGCAGTAGGTGAATTTAAGTTCTGTCTGGTACTAAGGTCCTTCTGCTCTTCTATCATAAACCATCAGAATCAAGCAGAAAATACCATCCAGAGAACAAGAGTCTCCTGGAGCGTACATAGTCCTTCGAGCAAAAAGTTACAATGGTCAAGAATTAGCAGCCAGCAACAACGGTCCCAGAGGTCCCACCGGCCACCAGTAGCGATCAACAGATCCAACCAAGCTGAGCAGCTATCAGCCACTGTCCCAGAGGTCCCACCAAGAGCGGTCCTAGAGATCCGACCAAATCAAGCAGCTATTAACCAAGCCACAGAGGTCCCATCAACAGTGGTCCCAGAAGTTCAACCAAACCAAGCAGCCAGCAACCAAATTTCCAAAGGCCAACCAGTAGCGATCTACAGGTCCAACCAAGCTGAGCAGCTATCAGCAATGGTTTCAGAGGTCCCGTTAACTGCGGTCCCAGAGGTTCAACCAAATCGAGCAGTTATCAACCGAGTCCCAGAGGTCCCACCAACAGCGGTCCCAGAGGTTCCATGAAGCTCAACAGCGGTCGGCCACATTCCCAGAGGTCCCACCAATAGCGGTTCCAGAGGTTCAACTAAGCCCAGGATCAACAGAATAATGGCGGAAGAAATGAGCTTACGTGCTGCTCAGCAAGAAGAACTAGACAAAAAAATCATGCAGCTTTACACCAACTATAAGAAAGATGACCAATCAAGAAAAACTGAACAGTATGTAGAACAAAAACTTGGAGCACTAGAAGATCTATGGGATGCAGTTCAAGAAAATGATCATGAACTAAACAAATTCAATGAACCAAACCACGCCTACTGTACTAAAAAATACCTGCAACAAATGAAAGAGAGGTGATGAGACTTGCAAGAAGTAGCTTAAAACGATCAATGATGAATTACAAAATAATCCACAACTCTTACTCTTGAAGAAACAAAATCTTAAGTGTAAGGAATTGGATAGAACAATCGACCAAATCAACCAAGATCTAACTGAATCAAAATCAAGAATAAGTTATGAATTACAACAGAAAAAGCCAGCAAAACAATGGGAAGCTATTCAAGAATTGCACGAAGAAATAATAATTTATGAAAAATTATTCACCAGTGCCTAATTCAGAGATGATAGGTTTCATGAGTATCAGATGAAGTATGAAGATACGTTGGAAAAATTGTCAACGAGTCAACGGAAACTATCGAGGCACAAGCTTCATGTCAGCCGAAACTACTACCGACCCAATCAATCTGGCCTGTAAGACAGGTTGCGTCACCACAAATAACCATTCCAATATTTCACGGAGGCTACTGTTCCAGGGCAGAGAAGACAACTACTCAAAACACATGTTCTAGCAAGACTCTTCCAGCATCTGACCACCAGTGACAACAACTACGAGACAGCATGGGACTTGCTCCATAATAGATATGAAAACAAACGACTATGATCATCGAAACTGATAGACAAGTTATAAGACCTTCCAAACCTTTCCACCGTAAACGTTGAAAAATTAAAGCTTTTACAGAAAATATAAGAGTAAGTCACAGTCATGGGGTCCAATCATCATCAGAAGAATCAGCCGGAAATGAGATTCCGTAACCAACAAGATATATGAACAAACAATAACAGAACCACACAAAATTTAAGACTGCCAATAATTCATGGAATTTCTTGAAAGATTTCAATCTCTGGAAGCAACAAGCCCAAGTGGAAGAAGCAACTCAGCTTGCCAATATTGCGAGAAAAATCATGCGAAATATCACTGCCAAGCCTTTGGAAGATTGTCGCTAGAAGAAAGAAATCGTTTTGTTCAGAGAATAGACCTTTGTGTGAACTGTCTCAATAAACGAAAAACATATTAGATGGCATAGCAGTGTAACTTGCAATGTCTGCAGAAAGCATCATCATACAATCCTACATAATGAAAACAATCAACGGACATCAGACATCGAGAAGAACTGATCAAAGAACTTCAAATCAAAATGAAAATAGCCAAACATGCAACAACCTCAGAAGAAATGATCAAAGGCAAAATACCTCAAACTATCACGCAAAAGTCTATAAAGAGAATGTTCTGCTTCCCACAGCATTAGTATATAGAGGTAGCAACAGCTAGCACCACCCAATATTTACGTGTCTTCATTAACCAAGGATCACAAGATGGTAGATGGTAGCCCACAAGTTTGCTGCTCGGCAGTAGATCTCCGCATCACGCCACGCTTTCCAAGCAACTTTTCACTTGAGGTAAAAATGTTACTACTCCCAAAATTAACCCAATCAACTCCACGATATGAATTAGAAGTCGACAGCTCCTACCCGAATGAAATCCGAGCAGATTCAACCTATATGAAATCAGGTCCAATTGATGCTATAGTTGGAGCGAGAGAATATACACATATTATTCTAAATGGCATTCAAAAAACAAGAGGGCTTCTTAAGCAAAATACAGAACTAGGATTGATGGTATCTGGGAGTGTATCGTAAAACCACCATCCACTTCAAGTAACCAGCATCACTGACGTTTAATTTATCATTGAGTCTTCCTCGCCGACCGACTCCGTTTTATAGCAGGTCATCGCCTCTAGAATTGTCTAGAGAATTCCCCTCTCTTCGTCTCGAATTTGCTGGAATATTGCGCGGTTAAATTCGACTTCTCGAACTTTCTAGTCATCAGGCAGTGTTGCAAGATTGTGCCAGATTTTCCCAACTTTAGAGATTAGTAACACTACCCCTCTTCCTTCAAAGTGTTCACCCCGAACAGCTTCTCCCTTCTTCAAAATCATCCGATTTGTCGATAGATTGGCTACCCTCAGTGGAATACCGTTGTTAGGGTTGACTAAACAGTATGCCATAAGAATTCAATTCTGTGTATTTTCGGTTGGTTTCTCTAAGATGGTCGTCACGCCTTCTAGCTTATTTTCTGGGTGTGCCTTCAGGATCGCCTAAAATTTGTGTGTTTTTGCTGAGAATGATTTTAAGAAGAAAATTCTTTCGATGCTTACCTACTTCGAGATTCTATTTCTAAAGTCCACAGATAAAAATTCATTGAAGGTTTCTAGGACATTCATACCTCATATAATCTCACTTGCTATTACTGTTACTTTCTGCTCGGTGCTGCCTATTTCTAACATCATGATGATGCGTCTACAAAAAATGTATTCTTTTACAGTTTTCTATATTTCCTTTCAAATTTCTCACGGACGGTTCCTTTTTCGCCTTTCATTGACCGTTCCTATTTAGTCTTTGACTTCTTCCTGGATCGTTCGTATTCCGCTTTGGACTTTTTGTCGAATAATCTGGAGCAATCCGTTCTTTTACCATTTTCATCCTGTTAAAGACTTATTTGTTCTTAATTCTTTCGGAGTTCCGCCTAATATTTTTGTTCAACTGGTTTATTGAACTCACACATAATTTCTTCGTAGTATGGTCGGTTATCTCCGTTGCTCATGGCGTTTTTATGTACTTGCTGGCCTGGCCTAACCCATAAGTCATTGGGGTTTCGTAAAATCGCTGACTTTCTATCGCAGCATTCAGAGCAGAAATTTCACACATATAGGGGATGGTTACCAACAAGTTTGCTCCTCGGCAGTAGATCTCCGCATCACGCCACGCGTTCCGAGCAACTTTTCACTTGGGGTAAAAATGTTAGTAGGTACTCTCAAAATTAACCCATCTGGTATCTGGGGGTGTAACGTCAAACCACCTTCCACTTCAAGTGACCTGCATCATTTTCCGACATGAAGAAGATAGCCCACTCACGAAATTTTGAGGAATAGAAAAGTTGCCAGAAACTAATAAATATATATCAGAAGATGACGAAATTTGCGAAAAATTTTACGATGCGACCACCTATCGAGATGAAAAAGGAAGATTTATAGTCAGAATTCCATCAAAACAGTGCACCAAAGTATAAGGACAAACAAAACCTAGAGCGGGTGCCCGTTTGAGAAGCCTGGAAAACCGTCTTTCAGAGAACCTTGCCTTAAACAACAATACTATGTATCATTGCAAAATCTTCATGATGGCAGATACTACACACCACACCAAGCAGTATTTAAAATGGACAGTACAACCACTAAACTACGAGTTGTTTTTGATGCTTCCAATAAATCAGCATCCAATGTTAGCCTAAATGATCTGCTGTTACTGGTCCAAGACAGCTGCTATAGAAAAAAAGAATCGACAGATAAAAATCCAAAATCCATCAAGAAGATCAACCTTTACCAGAGAATTTTATGGCGATCTGACAGCGAACACCGAATGATAGAATACAAGCTAACCATTGCACATATGGAATAGCATCTTCACCATACCTAGCTATTAAGACTTTACGAATATTAGCAAAATCTGAAGAAACGAAGTATTCTATTGCAAGCAAAATTACCTTATGAGACTTTTACGTAGATCATGTCCTGTCAGGTTCCAATGACCTAGAATCGGCAATAGAAATTACAGTTACCTACTCAATATGATGCAATCTGCTGGTTTTAATTTCAGAAAATAGACTAGTAACAATCAGTGGCGACGCCAGGGCTTTATGTTAGGGGGGGCCAGACTGGGCCAGAAAAAATTAGGGGGGGCCAGACTGGGGCAGAAAAATTTAGGGGGGGACACTTGATTTTACTTTATTGCTTTGCTTTGGTACCTTATTTAAATCAATTTATATCAAAAACGCTATGCATGGTAATATTGAGGTAATTAAAAACAGAGAAGTAGGTATAGCTGATAAAGATCACCTTTAATAACTTCAATTATCTAGGTAGGTATATTGAAACATACAAAAAAAAAACATCACCGCAAGACATATCCAAGTAAAGATAGTTATTTTCCTAACAAGTGCGCAAAGTGTTAATTTTCCGCAAGCAAACCCAGTTTGTATAGATGATATAGAAACAGAGAAAACATTTTTCATCATGTGTCAAAGTCGACAGGTGCACTTGTTGCTTGATAATTAGTTTTACTTCTTTGCACTCATTGCGGATGAAGACCTTATGCGCACAGAGTGCGAAAAAGTGTAACTTTGAGCAAGGAAATGCATGCGGAAAACGGAAAACTACTGCTTACCGAAACCTAAAACCTAAAGCAGTAAAATTCTTCGGTTATTATGATTTTTAGCAAAAGTATATGCTTTTCAGATATTATTGGCGTAGCATTATCCATGGAAATTTGACTTATTAAACAATAAGCTTAACAGCATAAATATGTTTTCGCAGTAACTTTTTTTTCGGGTTTGGTCCAACAAAAATATTGGTTGCTGGTTGTAAGAAATGGCTTTACATCTATATTTAAACTATACCTACCCCAAATGTATCTGGTAGTTGGGCTTCAATTATTATTCCCTGAAGAACCTCTGGTTTGCTTTTAGCCGTAACATTTCCTATTTCCCTTATTTTCTCTTGAGAAATTATTTTGGGCATCCTAAATATGAAATAAATTTGACAATGCCGAATGAAAAATGTCAATGGATTTTGCAGGTATGCAGAATAGTAAGGTACCGTTTATGTATTGCAATATTGAAAAATATATTGAAAAATGTGTCAAATTTGATTGGCCAGATAGGCCCGAGAGTTTTAATACTGCGATACGTACGAAATTATGTGAAACACACTTAAAACTATTTGGAATTTGACATATACTGTCATTATTATACGAGGGTCAAACTGTCAAATTTCCATGGATAATGCTACGTCAATAATATCTGAAAGGCAAATATCAACAATATTATCGGGATTCATATTATATATTGTATATAGGTATATCATATATAACATTTTGTCATATTTTTGATGTAGACTTTTTTCATGCGACTTTTGGCACAAGCGCAAGTTTTCAGGGGGTGCCGCCTAAATTTCAGGAGGGGCCCCGGCCCCCCTGGCCCCCCTCTGGCGTCGCCACTGGTAACAATCCAGCCATGCTTTAAGCCCTTTCCAAATCTCAACAAATAGTCCCAGAGGTCCCCTCCAAAAGCCCCACCAAGATTGGTCCTAGAGGTTCAACCACGCTCAACAGTGAGTGGTCAACCACATTCGCAGAGGTTCCACCAGAAAACACAAAGAAAAACGTTGAGAAATCAAGCAAAATACTATACACCTTTTATTGATGGGGATCAAATCCTACGAGTTGGCGGAAGATTACAAAATTTAGAGTTACCATACAGTCAGAAACATCCTATAAGACTACCAAGTCAAAATCATTTGAGAAGACTAATAATAATGGACGCACATCACAAAATCCTCCATGGCGGAAACCAAGCCACGCTGGCTTACCTCAGGAGAAAATACTGGATTATCATAGGAAGCATTTTGAGCAAATGTATTACATGCATCACGTACAAAGCAAAAACCTCAGAACAACAAATGGGCCAATAACCTGCCACAAGAGTCACACCATCCTCATCGTTCATTAACAGTAGAGGAGTAGACTATGCTGGCCCTATCAAAATCAGAGTTACTAAAGGAAGAGGTCACAAGTCATATAAAGGCTATGTCTCAGTTTTTAGTTTCCACTAAGGTAATACACCTAGAAGTGGTAAGCGATTCTTTCTTAGCAGCCTTCTGGAGATTTACTGCGGGAAGAGGTTACTGCGAAAATATATACAGTGATAATGGAACAAATTTTCTTGGGGCACATTATTTAGAAAAATAATTTCTCAAACTAACACAACACCATCTCTGCGAAATACAATGGTCAACTTTGGCACTAACTGGTGCTTCAACCCACCGGTGGCACCTTTTGGTGGACTGTCGGATGCTAGAGTCAAGTCAATGAAGCATCACTTCAAACTAGTAATTGGAGAAACAAACTCTCACGTATTAAAAACCCACAACTCTGTTACACCAAATCGAAGCAAGCCTCAATTCTAGGCCGTTATCACCATTCTCTAAAGAAGTAGACGACTATTTTGTCCTAACTCCTTGTCATTTTTTGATTGGAAGGGGAAGATTATCTCCAATTGACCCCATAGCAAGTAATATAAATTCCAGTTTGTCAGAGAAATGGAGACTTGCCCGAAAAATGAAAATTGACTTCTGGAAAGTTTAAACACAGAATATTAAGGAAGATTGCAACAAAAATATAAATGACAAAATCAGGGAACCAACCTTAAGAAAGGAACAATGGTTATTAAAAAAAAATACAATAAATCCCAGCCAATGGCCCTTAGCACGCGTAAAGCCAGAGACACATCTATCATGCATTCTTCCGATCCGACTCCGATCATACAATCAAGGTCCTTATTCTTGGAACAGGGGAGTAGTTCCAAGAATAAGGACCCTGATTGTATGATCGGAGTCGGATCGGAAGAATGCATGATAGATGTGTCCCGGGCTTAACAGATGTTCATCCTGGAGGAGATGGCGTAGTAAGAGTAGTCACACTCAAGAAAGCAGGCAGAGCTACATTGAAACGTCCGTTACATATATTGATCCCCCTTGCATTAGAAAAGAAACACTGACCAATCCCACTCAGGTTACAGCAAATATTGCCATAACCTCAAGCAGTCACAATATCAAAAAAGAGTGCACTGTGAAGAAACATATGAAAACCAAGAAATCAAAAGTATCTCATTTTGGAATCATTCAACTATTTGTGTTATGATTCAGTTTGATGCTTCTCACAAAGTGTCAGAGCAACTATGTTATATAATATCCCGAAGGAGGTATTTACGTAGAACATTTTGCAACGGCACAAATAGAGGAACATTTAGAATGGAAGTCACTTATAACAGAACGAAAATCGAAAAAATCCAGAATGTAAATAGCGTCGTAACCAATTTTGAGATGCTGTGTAACAAGACAAGACAACTATCGAAAGAAACAAACTGTGAAATATTATATTGGACCATCATCTAAAGGAGCAACAACGACATCTTAGCTGGATATTTAGGACCCTCCAAGAAATATAACTTCGTCTAAAAAGAGGTTTACTGGGAAAATTTCTGACTTCCGTTGAAGGCGTCAACGATGAGGTCTACGAGGACATAAATAATATAAACAAAAATCAAGAAATGTTGATAAAGCTTCCAATCACCAAACAACGTTCATGATCTCCGCACTATCTATCAACACTGAATACTACTGAAGAAAAAATAAATAATCAACTTCGCAGATTCCAAACAAGGCTTATTCAAGGATTAGGAGTAATTCAATCTATGAGCAAATTGTTTTCAAGTATAGACATTATAGACCGTCAGCTAATGACATATTTTGCTGACCGATTTTCTCTCTTCGGGGATTTCAACCACTGAAACTTATGTCAGTGCTGAGCTGAAAAAATGAAAATTTAGCGACCGAACGTCTGCTAGGCATATGGAAAACACCTGACCGGCTTATGGGATTTTTTCTTTCTGGTTCCTAATGATATCAAATTTGATTCTGTCGATTGCCATAAGCGAGAAAACGATCAGCAATCCACAAGATCGCGCCCTTATTTCAACTTTTTCAGTACGTGCAAATCTTATGGCTTTGGTTTTCCATTATTAGATTGTTCTATAAGATTAATGTGTTAAAATGACATGAAAGACAAATTGAAAAAATAACCTATTTTCTTCTGCAACAACAAAATAAATTTTCCATATGCCTAGCAGACGTCAGGTCGCTAAATTTTCATTTTTTGAGTTCAGCACTGACATAATTTCCAGTGGTTGAAATCCCCGAAGAGACAGAATCAAATCGGTCAGCAAAATCTGTCATTAGCTGACGGTCTATTAACAGCCTAAATATTCATATCCTAGGCACTTATCAAATAGCAACTAATTACATTGCAGAAATTATTTCATACTACGAGAATATGATAAATATCCAGATTAACAGGGGAACAATCTACGACATCATATTTCCAACGTATCTTAATACTCTGAAAACGGATATCAACAGAAAATTACCGAACAACTTGAAAGCTTGAACAACTATGCCTGTGATAAAAATTTCCTTATGTCAGAATAGCAGCCACTTTCGAGTATTTGGCCATTTTCCCATAATAGAAATATCACAATTTGATGTCATAAAGGCAACCCTAATTTCAGTACGAATATCCAACAACTCCTACCGGACATTAGATATTATCAGGGATGTGCCGTAGACTATGAAATCTACTTTACGCGGTTTGTCTACTCGTTGTCTACATATTGCTTACATCCACTTTTTTCCATGCAGACGTAAACTATGTAGACAATGTAGACAACAGAAAATTCGAAATTTGAATAATTTTTTTGAAAGTTTACATTGCATTTGCCAAATTTATATTGTATCAAATTAGACATTTATCTGCAGTTTAATTAACTTTACAAAGCAAAAAACAAAATAAAGCAAAAACAGAAACATAACCTTAAAAACCGGCCAACTGTCAAAAATTGTATACTTTACGCAGGTACTATAAACCTGAAGCTAAGAAATGCAAATCTTTCACAAATTCAGTGCAAGCTACAATATGGAACTAAATGGCCACGCCAAATACATGGTTATTTATTACATTCGACTGTTCCTTAAACCTGTAGCAGGTGCTTTGTCTGGTTACAGGTTTTTAATTTAACCCTTATCTGGTACTAAGGCCCTTTTGCTCTTCTATCCTATACCATCAGGATCAAGCAGACAATACCATCCAGAGAAAGAGAGTCTCCTGGAACGCACAACAACCCGGCCCATAACCTATTGTTACATGTGAATTTGGGAAAATAAACGAAGGGATTTTCCGTATAATAATAATCGTTTATTATCGAAACAAATTGGACATTTTCCTCATAACTATTGCTCTTATATTGTAGAAAAGGGGGTGTTGTGATTATAGAAAATTGCCTAGTAAACAGGGTTTTCAATATAAATTTATTGACAAACTTTCAGGGGTGGCAGGACATCAAAACCATTATTTTTTTGCTCTATGTCCGAAAACGCGGATTGCAATTTTAATGAACACAGTTTGATGCAATTTATCAGGCATCTTTACGTCCATTGTTAAAAAGCTTCAGGCTCTCGTCCGCCACAAAGTCGTGAATGACTTTATCAATGAAGATTGATATACATACCTCTACACACTTCAGGCATACATGTATGAAAACCAATACCGAAGAATATTGCATTTTTCGCAAATATCAAAATTGTATTTATTAAAACATGACAAAATGTTTTTATTATAAGTGTCTCATTTTAAGAGAAAATGATAGGTACCTACTGGATTTGCTTCCTTATATTTTTATTTACTATACATAGAAAACTTCCTATTCTTCTACAAGTATGTGGCGTGGAAATTGTTTTTTCTTTTCAGCACGCCGATATTCTAGTGAAGAAACTGAATCAATTCTCATTTCTTTTCTATTCTGTCGTTCGACTGCAAAAAATAGATATCAATTTCTATACTATTTCAAATTTCTACCAAAAAAACTATTCTAGTTTGCATAAGTCCAAACTATTTCATTCAAAGATCGTTCGCGTTCTCCCACCGAGCACGTGTAAGCGTCGCGACGCTGGTCCCTCTAAAACGCTCTATTGATTACAGTGTGCATGCTAATGTCGACAGGCGATAGTGTAGTGTGTGTGTCTCGTGTAGTTTTCAATTTTTTCTCGGTTCGAAATTACATTTTTCTGCAATTTTCCTCGCCGGGCGCCGACCACCCGAACACGGTAAGTCGCTGTAAGTGTGGGGGGACGAGGCCGACGCTCGCCGGCGTCGTTATGAGTTCTCCAATGACGATATACAATATGATATGAGTCTCACGTGGTTATTGATCGTTATGCGCCGTTGCCGGATTCACGTTCGACGAAATCGAAATATTGGGGTTAGGGTTGTGTTGTTTTTTTTTTTGGCGTTTGTTTGTCTTGGAAGGGTTGCGAAAATTGAATGAGGGGTTTGTTTGTTTGTTTTTGTTTAGGTGACTATTTTAGAAATTTTAAATTTTACACATCCATCACTTGTGTGACTCAAATTTACATAATTCCTGTTATATCCTTCCAAGTATACATAATTTTATGAGAACTGATATACATTTATTTCCAATGAACCTTGCAATGTAAGTTTGTATTTAGTAGTAGATATTTCGAATCATGATATAGAAAGTGTATATTGTATAGAAAAAGTCTCATAGATTTTGTTGTTGTTGTTTTCACAGCAATTCTTAAAGTATAGTACACCTTGTTAATCTCCGATTTTATATATATATATATTTAAATCATAACTCGTTAAAGTATGACATGCATTGTGTAACGAGTGAGGAAAACAATACATTTCTACCTAGAGGTGGGGTGAAGTAAGTAGGTTTTACTGCCATACTGTCAATTTTCTATTTTAACAACAGAAACCCAATAAAAAAGTATTGAAGCCACAAAAAAGTATGTATATGACAATTTTTTTTAATAAAATCCATCTCTGTCATAAATCTTATGAGTTACATGATTCTCAGAGTTCAGGGCTTGTCGATGTTTTAATGACAATCAACTTTTCATCAGTTCTTTCTTTTCCATCCACTCAGGAACTGGTCCTGAGTATCGGTGACTTCATGGATGTGCTTGTTTTGATGATAACAGGCCTGTTTATGAAAGGAATGATATATTGGATTTTGATGAAGTAGAAGAGAACACTTTGATGTTAAACCTTATAGAGCATTACATGTGACATATGTTGATTTTGTTGATAGTGAATTGATACTGTTTAGCTCAATTCAGAGCAAAGAATAACCGCAAGTATTGACGGCCATAGATATCCAAGGAATTTCTGATCAGCATCTATCTTTTCTGAATGAAAAGGCTTCAATCAAAGACCAAACCCTAATTAAATCAGACACAGACTTTCTGTATGAATATTTTAATTTTTCAGCTTCCAGCTTAGTAGCCTGATGCCTAAAAATTCAAGAGTATCTTCTACAGGCCTTATTCATTCTCAGTTCTCTTGACAAACATCGAGTAAAATAATAAGTCAAGAAATATGATCGGATCCGGCAACACGGCGACGCTAGCGCCGACGCCAAGGCGTCGCGGACGTCCGACCCTTGGATTTATAATTTCATATTTTGAGCAGGATTGGTGGCAGGGGGAACGGAAACGGACCAATAAAGGGGCCGCTTATGAAAATTCATATCGCAAATATGATTGGTAGAGATAAAGTTCGGAAGTGCAAGGTGAAGTTAAGGGGGAAAACGCCATTGTGTTTTGCGGTTTGAATTTTCATTGGCGAATTTTCACCGAGAATCATTGAGGGTGCGTTTTTTCTTTGTATGAGTTAAACAATTGTTCACCTTGAATGGCCCTGTTAACTATAACTATACGATAAATCTCCATTCTTCAAGGCTAAAGTGTAGAGTATGGCTGAAACAACCAACTCTAGGTATTTTGTTTTCTTACAGTAGGTACCTATCTTTGTTTACCCTAGATTCAAACGTTCAAAAGTTGCAATGATAGATTAATACATTGTGGATTTTAAATCGTCAAACAGGTTACTTGTTCTAAATTAAAGAGGATACCTATATACAAGTGTCTGTATATAGGTATTAAGCAACTAAATAAATCATCGTATCATAGTTTATCGGAACTTACCAATGGATAAAACTGCATAATACTAATTTCCATTAGTTAGCACCATAAAAAAGTAGTTTCCACTAAAACCTCAACAGCATTCCAATTTTATCCTTATACTCAAACATCAATAAAACCTTTTTAATTCTCCATAAACAGCTGAACCGAACTGAATATGATTAAGGGTGCATTTCACTTTAGAGTTGTCAGTTGGCCGGAGATTATCCAAAAGATATTGGATCGGGAATAGGACGGGCCGGTCGTCATTTGCGTTTCCGGCGTCAAAGACGATAGCGGTTATTTCCTTTCGACCGGAACTAAAGACGATCTTACGGCTTGTCCGGATATAAAGCTCTGTTAAGGGCAGTCCGGATGATTTGAATAACCACTGTCGAACCTGGTTTAATTGAGACCCCTGAAGAGAAAGACAATTTTATTGGACGAATTTTTAATCAACAATTTCCATTAACAACTTCCATCAATAAATTCCAGCTTTTAGCTTGGTTCATTTAAAATGTGCAACGTCAACGTCTGGAAACAAGTTGAGAGAACGCGCTATGCATTGTCCATTTGCGGCGTTAATGGTGGTGTGGGTATCGGGCCAGGGCCAGCATCCCGTTCGACCATCTCACGCGAAACTTGAAAATCAATATCATCTTTGAGTTGAGCGAATACTTTGGTGGCGCACTCACACACGCACGGCTATTTCCAGGGGTTTATAAGTATGAGAAAGAAACGAGGAAGCAGTCCGCTGTCCACCCCTGCTATGCAGCAGGAGAGATGCCTCTAGTTTTTATAATATACAGAGGACAGCGGCATGACAATTGATAATACATATATGTTTTATAAGTTTTAATTATTGAAATTCCATTGAATAAATGTAAAAAACTTACTGCCAAGCTGATAAGTGATTATTTTTTTATTCCAAGCAAACGGGCATAACCCAATCAGTCACAGATTTTTAAGTGAAAAAACCCTATAACTTAAATACCTACTTAAGAACTAAGATAAAATTGGTATAAAATACAAAACTACATAAACTATTATCACATTAAGAAAAGTTACATCCTCTTTGATTTTGTTTTCAAAGAAAGTAAAGATTCAATAAAAATATCACCCTCAAATGAATTTGTGTTCCTCATCAATCTTGACATTTGTCTCAAAAGTTCTATCATTTGTAAGAATTCTTTGTGGAACATAAAATTGAAGTTTAGAAACAAGTTCAGGACAATTCAGTGCAACCAATTTCATTTCAAACAAGTAAAAATGTCGATATTATCTCTATGTCTTTCTTTTAAGACGTTGAATGGATAGAGTTTATTCAGGATTCTCATAGTTTACATTTTCGACATTTAAGTGTAACTTGTAGGCAATATACCTCAAAAACTTTCTTTTTACATTGTCCAATTTATCAATGTATAAGTTGAGTAGTGAGGATTCCAGATTACCGAACAATTTTCCAGGTGAGGTCTGACAAGGGCGGTGAATAACAATTTTATGACAAATATATTATCAAAATCTTTGGTATTTCTTTTTATGAAACCTAATCCTTGATTCTAGCGCTTTATTCCTACAATCATCGATATGATATGAAAAACTTAGTTTAAAGTCGACTATTACACCCCAATCCCTAATAATATCTACCTACTCTAGCCTGTTGGTGTTTATATGATACCTGAGATTTTTTTTAATTTTTTTGGTTAAGGATTTTGAAAACTTGATAAATTTGTACTTTTCAACATTAAGAAACATTTTATTTGAAATGCGCCAACTATGAAAACTGTTTAAGTCAATCTGAAGATTGTTAGCACAATGCTCAGTGGTGATAACCTGATAAACCTTTGAACCATCAGCATACAGTGCAAATTTGGAGAACTTGAAGCAGGACTTGACGTTATTTATGAAAATGTTATATAAAAAAGGTGAGGGGTGCCCACCCACTCCAGATGTAACCCTAATCGGTTTACTGAAAGTACCTATCATTTATTTTAACAATTGAAGTTCGGTTGGTTAAAAAAGAGTCCAACCAATTTGAAAAACTACCTGAAACACCATAATAATAGCGAATGATTAATTCTATCGAATCCCTTTGAGAAATCTGTGTATGTAGTCTACCTCAAATCCTTTTTCCAAGTTATTATAGATAAAATCAGTATAAGAAGATTAGGTTGAATTGATTTTTGTTTCATAAATCCATGTTGGTTAGGAATTATTAAATGAGTGAAATTCAGTTCCAAAAATTCTGTGATAGTACTCTCCATTATTTTAGGAATAAGAGATACCTATGTTTTTAATTCCCATGTTGAGGAAAATTTTCCATTAAATATTGAGTTGTTGAAAAGTAGCCCTAGAGGTCTGGATAGAGAAAAAGCACAGTTTTTTTAGTAATGGGGGGAAGAGGATGTCTGGTCCCTGGTTTAAATTTATTTTTTTCAACTTTCCAATAATGTTTGATATACTGAAATTGTAACAGCAGCAAACAGTTATATTATTAGTAGATAAGGGTAACTTGCTGTCTGAGACATTTAGATCTTTATCAACATAAACAGAGGCAAGAGCATTTCTGATATTGACATCGATATCAGAAAGTAAGGCAGGATGCTGATCATCAAAACTCACTAAGGTGCCTTGAGCAATCTCAATTAGTGAATCATATTTAATAGTAAAAATTAGGTCCAAGAACACACATTTCTAGCATTTGGTACATTGTTCACTTGAACAAGATTAGAAAAGCATAATGCAGCAGTCAAGCATTCGCTGTGAAGACATAGTACACCGGTCTGGCAAGTGAACATTTAAATGCAATTGAATGAAATGTCTAGAAAAAGTCTAAGGTTGAATAGAGAACGGAAACGATTTCCCCTGTTCCACCTCCAGCATTCTCAGCGCTGCATGCTGGAGGTGGAGCAGGGGAAATCGTTTTCGTTCTCTATTTTACCTTAGACTTTTCCTATACATTTCATTCTATTGCAATAAAATTGCATTGTATACAGGAGTTTAACAGGTTTTCAAAACAATCTCCGATAGAAAATATTGAATACATTTTTTGAAGCATTAAAAATTTTGAACCAATTGAAAAAATTTCGTAGAAGACAATAGAATAATTAGAAGTTGACGAAAAATCATGTAGTACCTCTAGATTACCAGTCTCACCAGTGGCGTAGCCAGAAATATAATTCAGGGGGGGGATTCAATCCAGGCGGCAGTAACGTGAACAACTGGTCATTTTCAGATCAGGTAGGCAGGACCCAAGGTTGTTCAAAAGAGGGAGGTTGCTTGGGCTAGGAGTCTGTAACGAATAGAGATATTTTCTCTATCTCTATTGACGTCTCCTCTCTATTGATTTCGACAAGAGAGAAGAGAGCAAGTGCTATAGCGACAGTGGCGGTCCATACATGATTTTCTGGGGGGGGGGGGGGGGTAATGGATGAAAAGAAAATTACCGAGTGTCGCTAGTGTCGCAACGTACCGCCGGAGGCGAAATTTTTTTTGGGCTGCCACGCCCAAATTTGCGTCCGAAAGTCGTTCAAAAAACACGCTTCAACTATCCTGATGCCGTCAAAATAGTTATACAGGGTGTCCACTTAATGCGATATCGGAAGATATCTTCTTACAGGGTGATGCAAGAAAAAAAATTAAATTACAGATTTGTTTGATTCTCTAAGGTGCAGTAGTTAAAAATATTTTTAAATATACAGGGTTGGTCCGTAAATGGGGTATGCGAAAGAACTTTGTTATTTTTAAATGGAACACCCTATATTTCAGTACATTAATGGATCGTTGCAAAAATCCTACATACTTTTTGTTAGGAATCACCTATACCAAAACTTAACCATTTTTGGAATATTGAATATTTTTTCAAAAAATCACGTGTCAACAAAAACCAACAAATACCCTTTATCTCACTGTATAGAAGAAGGTACGTCGGTACTGTGGATGAGCCTGTCATATTTATACAATGCCTTTAATGCTTTAGGTGCTTTGTAGAGCTTGACTTTTGTTGAAATTTTGTTGTAATTGATAAATGTATTAAAAAAAATCTTTGTCTGGGGGGGGGGGGGTAATTACCCCCTCTACACCCCTTTAAACCGCCCTTGTATAGCGATGGGGATAACGATCTCTATCCGTTACAGAGTTCCAGCCCTGATAACTTTTTTGACGTCATCTGCCTCAACATAATGCAAACGTCTATGGTCATAAACAAACGTCACAAAATGTCACGAACAAATTTTTTTTCCTAGTCCCCTCAGTTCCCCAGTGCCTGTCCTCCACACATGCGCACTGGTCCTTGTAGGCGTATCAACCAATAGAAAAGCTAGATTACGAGCAGGTGTTTGTTTACATTCAACGTCACTTACTATGCCCCTTGGATTTCATTATAGTATAGGTACCTGTTTTTAGTGAATTGTAACGAAAAACTAAAAGATCAAAAATGGAGCAAATGATGTTGTGCTCGTTGCTGTTGCCAGCGTTGCATACATTCCCTAATCATGTGCGTTCCTGCGTACATCTTGGAAATGTTTAAATCGAATTAAATAAGTAGTAGATAATAGGTAATTTCAGTTTATCACCTGTAAAGATAAATACCCAATGTTAATCTGGTTGCTTTCTCATTTTCTGGTTCTTAGATTTGAAATTTGGGGGGGGGGGCACCTGGGCTTCCCCCTTGCTACGCCACTGAGTCTCACCATCTACCAACTGAGCAACCGAGGCTTTGGGTTAATTTTTACTCGAGTCTTTAGTCAACTTTCAACTTCTTACTTTTGTGGGTGTGTTCTCATACTTAACCAAAAGTTAATCTTGTTTCCTCTGATCTTTTTTTTTGGAAGAGTATGTGTGGTATATTTTTCTCTTACCTTCTATTTCTTTATCCATTTCTCCATCTCATACCAGTATGGATATTAACTTTCAAGTTTTTTTTCTATTCGACCTTGTGTTTCATTTGCGGCTTGGTTAATGTTTCTTTTAATAGTTTCGTATTCTTCATCTGGGTTTTCACGTGGCTTAGACTCTATGCTTTGTAAATTGTATTCATACACTGGCCAATCTCATTTCCCATGCTGTTTTCCTTATCTTGGTGAAACTGGCTTTGTCTCTGATAAGAAAAAAGTAATAGTAGTCATTCCTGCATGTTGATTGACCTCACGCTCATAACCTGGTATTTTTTTTTTGGGTTTTCAGAATAATGATAGCTGGAACCCATTTATTCTTCGTCCTCCGCAAGTATTTGCATGTGGACAACTTATTGCATAACAGACATGATAGATGAAAGTTTACTCCGAGGGCCAAGCCAAGCAAAGTCTAGCTTATCAGTCTAATGCTCTCGAGGCCTTGGGTTCATTTCTAACCGATCACTCAAGTCTTTCGTCAACTTCTTCTTCTTCTTGTTTTCTTATGGCTTTGCTACAAGGCAATTGCCAGCACCATTTGATAGTGACCACGGCTTGTCTGGCTCTAAACCATTCCGCGACCACCTAGTTCACTTGTACTTTCTAAGCCTGTTGGAGTTTTGTAAATCCAATTATAGTTTTAACAGCTCAGCATCATTTTCGACAACTTTTAAAAAGTTATCAATATATTGTAAGAATACCACTGACTCACTCACTCAATCATCACGAGATCTCCAAAACTATATCCCCAATTGACTCGAAATTTGGAATATACCTACTCCTTTCCCGACGTAGATCCTAACTGAGAACGGATTTTATGGAACTCCTATCCAAAACGAATTCTTCACACAATTTTTTTTCCAGAAATTCCAATGGCAAAGCAATAAATCGGCCTCGATTTTTTGAATCAAGGTAAAATGGTGTAATATTGGCGAAAATGTTGGATTTGTCGAGTTTCAAGCATAGCGACTGAACCGTTCATAAGATTATATTCATTTTTCAGCCAAATTCCTTCATTTAGGCTGCGGTATCTTCCAATATATTTGAATTAATAAATATAGAACATTTTCGCTGCTCGAGAAAGAATAATTTTTAATTAAATCCTATAAACGAATAAACGAGGCATTAAATACAGACATAACGCAGAAATAAAACTACATTATTGAGGATAAAAGTTAGATACCTTGTTTCGCGGTATCACTACTGGAACTAGACTGACTGTTCATTGGCTGGCGAAAATCTTAAACGTTGGGTAATGCATGATCTGAAAAATTATAACCTGCATTAACTCCAGCCCTAATTTAATAAAATAGGGTGTTCTCCAAATTTTATAGCTATTTACCGTTTCTATGACAGCACATCAGCCAAAGGTTGAAAGTCGTCATCAATATCCAAGCCCAGCGTAGTCAATACGATTTGTACAGCCATGTCCTGCACAGTAGCTGCACATACTTGTACAATTTAAATCGTTTATTCTTCTGCAACCGCATCTCTTGTCGCACCCAGATTTACAATTACAAGATATGATATTGAGTACCGGTTCCGGTGCTGGTTCTTTTGTAGTAGAAAAAAAAGACACAAATGGGAACGTTTTTAATCTAAGCTCGGTATATGACGAACCTGGAGTCAAGCAAAACCAAAGACTAAATCAAAACGAGGACATATACGATCGCATAACGGACGGACATGTGCTACCCGGCGAACTGAATGCGTATAACGCAATGCAACTGATGCAAGAGGAAGCCGGCTGCTAGACTGGAGAGCTGCAAACGAATATGAAATGAATAATCTGGAAGAGCAAGGACCCAAATTTTCAGCAGCCAGAGAAAGTAGCTATATCGACGTGACATTGACCAAGAACGTAGACATAATGGACTAGCAAATTCTAGAAGAAGAGACACTGAGGGGGCACAGATACATAAACTATACTGTAAAGAAAATCACGGTAAACAAAGTGCTCGCCTGCGACCTGGAAAACACAAATTAGGAACACTTCGAAAGGCAACTGGGTTCACACATGGGCACAAACGAAGAGAGCACAACAAAACAAAAATGCGGCACATTTTCAATAACTCTGCAGCAAAGCATGCAAGCTAAATATAAAACGGAAAATAGTGCAGGAGATTACGCAGGACTGGTAAAATGACGAACCACAAAGCCTCAGGCAGACCACTAGAAAGAGCAGACTAGAATGGCAAAAAGAGCACCCGATTAGAAAAGCTGAAAGACTGCTGAGATCTAGAGAGCACAAACACGCCTACAAGAACGCAATACAGGAAGCTAAAGCTATAGCCATACAACATACAATAGATGAAACGTCGAATAATGACATAGACTTTAAAAATGTTCTGATGGGGGAAAACAAGGATGCAAAACCTCTGGAGAACATACGAAAGGACGACGGAACACATACAAACAAAAAGGACATGAACATATACCTAATAACAAAATACTTCCCGAAAGACGAGCCTGGTCATGACAATGAACGTATGCATGCAACGAGGGCAAGGCACAAACACTATAGCGACATAGATGACAAAGATATGTGATGAGGGATGCGTGATGCCTAAGATAAGGGCAGAGAGTTGTACACACACTGCCTTCTTGAAGTAGGGATGGACGTGCCTCAGCTTAGTTTCAAAGCTACACAACTATTACAACAGGCCACAGAAACTTCAACAGTAGGTACATCCGAAAATTCAACATGAAAGAATCAGAGGGGCAGTGCAGGTTCAATCAGAATGCGACAGAAGACGCGCAACACGTCAGGGAAGTACTGGGGAAGTATGAGGCTCCTTTTCCCGCAAATTTGACCAATATGGGGCCAGATTTTCCCAGATAGCGGATTTTTCTCAAGATAGTTTTTTTTTGGGAATTTTGGGATATCAATTAGGACATTATCCGCAACATTTTTACCAATTTTTAGCTTGTTATTTCAAATGTCCATGCAAATTTTTTTGTTTTATTTGCCTACACTAATATCTATTTGAGTACAAAATGAAAATCAGCAGTGTTTGTGACTTGTCATAGGTTTTCGACCTTCCGACTGTTTCGATCATTTTGTGTTGCTCTGTAAACTTGAAGTCTATAGCTTTAGAGGTGTGACTCTAAATTGGTTTCAGTCGTACTTAAGTGATCGTCAGCAGGTAGTTTCATATAGGGGCGGATTTTCGGTCATTTTCGGATAAAATGGGCAACAACTGCGGTGTGCCTCAGGGCCCTTTTGTTCGCGATTTATTTTATTGATCTAGCCTCCTAGGGTCGGGGCGAGTATTATAATTTTCGCTGACGACACGTTCATTGTTTGACATGCGAACAGTGGAGAATAAACCTTTTTGATATAAACCTGGTGCGACAGCAACCATCTATCCTTCAACATATCTGAGAATAGTATGTTGAACTTAAAGTATTCATTATGGAATATCTTTTTATGTGGTGATTTTATTCATCCCACCGCCTGTTTCTTGGACTTACAGTGGACGAGAGTCTTAAGTTTGAGCAGCATATTGTGGCACGCTCTGTCATCTAGCTGCTCTGCTTTGAGAGTACTCTCAGAGCAGTTAGAGCTGCGAGCTCTCAGGACCGCATATTTTTCTCTAGTGGAGTCACCCATTACTTATGGAATTGCATTTTGGGGCTGCTGCAGTACTACTAAATTCAAATCCATGTTTAATTTTCCACAAAAAAGAGCCCTTAGGTTTATGCTTATAGAGCTCCCTCCCGACAATCTTGCAAACCTAGCTTCATTTCTCATAATTTTAACTGTGCCATGCTTATACATACTCGAAATTGTTTGCCTGGGCCCTTATTCTGGAAACAGGAGAGCAGTGTTCTCATGAGAACGAAGTTTCTGTCTTCCCCATTTTTAAATTTCCCTAACACTGACAAAGACAAAGCAATAGTTCTCGCTGTTCTCCGGTTTCGAGAATAGATACCCTGGTCTATAGGAAATACTATGAACAACTTTTTTCGGTAAGGCACTATTCCACTAGGCAAGTAGTAATATTCCTTTGCCAACTCCCAGAAGCACCTTCGTGAATAAGTCTTTTGTTTATCTTGCTAAGAAAAACTTAAATTTTTTACCATTTAGCGTTAGGTCTTTATACGGGAGATTTAGAAAGGGGGTAAGGGAGTTACTTTTGACTATAGCTTACTATAATGTTGAAGAATCCTTTGGGGACACCTTGTGAATATATTTTCAACATAGTTAACGGCGGGTGAAATCGCAGGGAACAGCTATTTATAAAAAACGCCGAATAAAAAAGAAAAGTCACCATTGAAAATTTCTTATTGAAAATAGCCATCCAATACATCTACCTAGGACAGGTAGGTACTGAAACTTGATAAAAGCAACCAAACAGTAGAAAATATATCCTATATCTAC
Source organism: Ceutorhynchus assimilis (assembly GCA_917834065.1). Taxonomy (NCBI): domain Eukaryota; kingdom Metazoa; phylum Arthropoda; class Insecta; order Coleoptera; family Curculionidae; genus Ceutorhynchus; species Ceutorhynchus assimilis. The sequence continues at coordinate 34,585,542 of OU892283.1, read as the reverse complement.
AAAGATTTAAGCTAGCAGATTCACCTGAGAAGCAGGAAGAAGAGCTTCTAACCAATAAAAATATCGACAAACTACCAATATACTTGAACGATTATAGAGCGGGTGATGAGACTCTCCGATAAAACGTTGATCACTCATGTGTGCTACAACGACTTACTTTCGAATTTTCGGTGCACAATTTTTTGTACGACCCGGGCGCGTATTTACATTCTATACCATTATACAGATGAATGCCATTCTATACCGTAGTATGAATTGTATATGTGAAATGCGCGTATGTTTACTCCAAATCATACCGCGATACAGATGGACAACACTCTATACCATAGTGGGATATTAAGTTACAATACGCAGCAGCCACTAGCCACTCCATTTCCTAACAATGGAAACAAAAATTGGCGGCAGTTTTTATAGTTACCTATTGCAATATTTCTGTGTTAAACATCGTTGGAATTGCAATTTCAGATAGAACCAAATATGAATGCCTTAAAGGATATTATCCACAAAGAGGATATAATTGAAAGCTATGATTACGTTAGTTGCAATGACTAAAGTGTTATTATAGGCAGCAAGGATCATCATAAAGATCAGACAAATAGTGAATAGTGTTACGATTGGATTCGCAATTTTGGCGTTGATACCACAAAAAGTTGGATTGTTCTCGATATACTTACCCATCACTGAAAAAGTTCCAGCTCAAGAAAGTGTTTAAGTGCCATCACAGTAGCAGAATTTAAAAATTGTCGCACTCAAATAAAGAACAAAAGATGTGATGCCAAAATTCAGCAGGAATTCAGGCTGTTAGGCCATTGAAATTCGAGGGCGGTGTTTGAGAAATCTGGAAGCGAATATTGGATTGAAGCAGAGTAACCAAAATTGCCTATTATACTACCAATAAAGTTTAAATTTGTTTTCTGAAAAATTGTAATGTTATCTTGTAAATAGCCTATAGAAAATAAATATAATGGTTATTTATGTATCAAGGGAATTATGAGGGTGTTAATACCCCAGGGCAAAGTTTGTCTGTCTGTCACGTCCATATGTATCGCGGTATGATTTGGACTTTGGAGTGCGTGCGTTTCACAGATACAAATCCTACTTCGTTATAGAACGGAATCCATCTGTATAATGATATATAGAACGTAAATACGCGACCCGGGCACTAGTGTATTGCGAGTATTTGGATGGAACCCAATAAATCTTTTTTATTTTTAAATCGATTTTTCCAATTTTCTTCTTAGTAAGTATATACTCAGCTGGAAACTTATCACCTGAGTAAATTTGGATCTGGAGTAGGTACCTATACTCTTTATACTCTTAAAAATATTGTCACCAGATTCTGCGAGTTCATTGAAACTTTCTTCACAAACAGCAACAAATTTGATTGAACTATAGTGCAGAGAGTATCTAATAAATCCTAATTTAATATGCAAAACCTGTACAAGGTGGACCTAATGATCTTCGGAACTTTCAAACAAGTTTAAAATATAGGTACCCTTATTGGTTTTCCTTATTTAATATGTTTAGCTCACCTTGTTTAGGACTCGTTAAGGGTCGGAATACAAAAGAAATCCTTCAGCATATTATATCTAATTTATATCATAAGCGTAACGTTAGGTAGGGGCATTGGAATGATAAATATAGAAAAAATAAAACTGGATTTCATGGTAGAAACATAAACATGTAGTTTTAATGTCATGTTCATTATCCGCACTAGTTAGATAAATAGCTTTTTCGAAGACATATTTATAGTCTTTTACTGAACTTTTTCCAATAATTCATTACGCGCTTTATATACCAAAAGGTGCAATCGAGTAATCTCCAGAATAACGCAAATGCTTTTTTATTTACATAATGGAATTCCTGAATCCTGAATACTCGCGATCCGGTCGTAAGCAGTAGCGCCGGATTCCTCGTCAGTGCATGATATTGACCATTGACGTAGTAGTTTGTTATTGTGATGTTACTCTGACACAATCGTATTTTATATCAACCTGCAATAAACCATAACTATTGAAAAGACTTGTTAAAACACAAACTAAAGATTTTTTTACTGAGGAAATTTTTATTAAAATCATATGCATAAAGTTCACTTAGTTCCCCCATTTACAAAATTCCTGCTACAAGGCGGAGCACCGAGCTCGACGAGCATATTCATATTATAACCCAAAATATTATGTAGAAAGCAAATCCCCAAGTTTGTGGGGGGAACCGGACCAATGAACGCCCGGTCGCTTATTACTTCCATAAATCTGTCATAATCATAGCCCGAGGCCTCTCGACGTCCGCGCCATTGGCCTGCTTGGCGCATTGCAGAGATGTTTCTCTCCGCCCTGCTTTTCTCTACTCTCTTCTCTTCATCGGATATTAATATTGAATTTTTGTGTGTGTATGTTGTAGAGATGGACTGCGACTCGATATTATAAATGGACTATCGATATTATTTGTCTTGGTAGAGATGAAGATGCCCACTTTCCAAAATAGCTAGGTACCTACTGGTACTGATTCTGAGTAGAAGACACTGTAGAAAAATTTATGACTGTGTGGTATGATGCTAAGGCCATTTTATTTTCTTTCAAGCAAGAAGTGTTTTGTTATAGAGTTGAGAAGAGATTAGATTAGAATAATTGAACTCTTTGCAATGGGTTCATGGGTTTTCATGGATTTCTGGATAACCTGTTTCAAGTGGTTGCTAGAAGCTTGGTATATGTATTAATTTGTTCCTGTCGCTGTTGGTCATATTAGTAAGCATTAGATTCAACAATGATATTTATTCATTCCTGTATTTTGATCCGAGGAAAGGAACTTCTAGTTTACCCTTCATCTGCAGATATGCCTCTAGGCTCCAAAAATAATCGGTTCCATTTTTCTGTTTCAGTTAATCAGTGTTTTCTAGTCAATATACTTAAGGGAAATTGAAGTCTCCAGTTATTATAACAGGAGAGTTTATTTAGTATTCCATCATTATCTTTAGTTGAGTAGACAGACCTGTTCTATCCAAAGGAATTCAAAAAGTTGCAACTACTAATTTGTAACCATTTATAGTGATTGCATTGGTGATCTTGATAATGATGACTTGTTTGCAAAGTTGTCCATATGACTCCAACTTATTAGTCACTTCCATTTTAGACGAACTAACGAAGGCAGACATCGAATTATAAAGTCTGTTCTCACAAGAGTCTCTGACAGTTTGCAAACCGTCAGAGTTTCTTTTCCTAAAGAATATAATGAACATAAATTTCCCTTCCATCGATTATCTAAGTTTTTGTGGACACCTAACCAATAGTGAAGACTTTCTGGTATCAACTGATGTTGGTCCAAAATTTCTTAAACGTTGTTCGAAACAAGAATCGATAAAGTTTTTCGATACCAAACCCCATCGCTAAGCCGTGTGCGAATCTGTAAATCGCGAGCGAGAGCGAAACCGTTGCCCGCGCACTCTGCCGGACATCACCGGACCTCATTATAGGCAAGGAGCGATATTTACTTGCGAGGGCAAAGCGTCCCCTCTTACCCTGCCAGCGTCCCGACGGCGCATCACAAAGATTTCAATTTAGCAGCCGCTTGACAGATTCGGACGCTCTGGCGTACGACGCTCTCCTCTTCCTGTTCGTCGTCGCTGCCCTAGTCTGACGCTTCACAATGAAAAACGGAAATGGATAATGGAAATGTAAATATTTAAGAATCGGCATTCTGTTGGGATGCTGGCGGAAGGGATCGAAGGGCTATTTTTTCCTTTTTTCACCGGATAACAAGCTAATATATAAAATATGCATTTGGATAATTATATATACCTATGATGTCTCCCCAAGCCAAAAGACAAGGCATTGAAACAAACTAACTGGAATCACCTGCTTCGAAAACTATCGAGGAGTTACCCTCCTATGCACTGCCTATAAGATATTCACGTATATATATCCTAAATAAGCGTTTATAACCAATTTCAGGGAATATAATTCGTGAATATCAAGCCGGCTTCAGACAGTATCGCTCTACAGCCCACCAACGCTTTGTGGTGAAACAAAATGCTTACTAAAGTTTGGAAACATTACCTCAAGATTCATAACGTCTTCATAGACTTCAAAAGAGCATACGACACCATCAATAGAACTCGGCTATATCAGGTTCTTCACAGCTTCAGCGTCCCTCCCAAATATATCAGACTAATAAAAGCCACAATGGACACTACAACGGCGAGTGGTCACAGTGAGAATATAAAACGACATGACTGATATGTTCAACATAAATAAAGGGCTCAAGCAATGAGATGCAGTAGCTCCGACACTGTACAATTTGGCGCTAGAGTACCTACGCCATTCGAAAAAAAGATGTAGGAAGATCAAACCTTTTAACATCTAAGTCAGTACAATTAGCGGCATACGCAGACGACAAAAACACACCAGATACACCAGAAATATATATGAATCTGAAGAGAGAAGCCAAAAATATCGGACTCGAAACACACAAAAAACAAAGACGCTGACATAAACCCGAATAAAAAGAAACGACAATGACAGACACACTAGAGTTGAACACGACCTTGAAGCGGTTGAGAGTTTCAAATACCTGGGAGTTGAAATAAACACATCGGGAATCGAGGAAGACGAAATACAAAATAGAACGCAGACAGCAAATAAGACATTCTTCTTTTTGTCACAAGTATTTCTCTCCGAAACCATCCTTCGCGAATCCAACGTCAGAATCTACAAAACTATCATCAAACCAGTTTTATGTTATGGATGCGAAACATGAGTCATGACTGAGAGCCTGAAAAGTATAAGCTTCAGATTTTTGAAAGATGAATCCTCTGGAAATTATATAGGGGTATAAATGAGAATGGGATATGGAGAACACGCTACAATCACGAACTATACTCCCATCTCAGAATTCATCAGGCTGCAAGAATAATCTAAATCTCCTCCACAGAACTCTCAAAGCAAGGATACTGGATTCAAGGCGACTCCAAGCGAGAAGTGATTGCTCTTGAGCATTTCCACAGCACCCCAAAACCCAGGAGAGTCCACTTTAATTCTACTGCACTAAACCCATAAAAAACTAACTATGGAAGTGACTAATCAGTCGCTAGAATGGACAAAGATAAGCAGTTTAGCCAAACTTCTCAAAGTGTCTTCATTGAAATAACTTTGGGATTTTAATAACATGTGAACAAATGTTCAGTAAATATGGTTTTGCTTAGAAGTATCACAAAACCCAATGTTTACAAAGAATAGTTCCATGTTGATATTTTCGCTTTAGAAATTATTAAATAATTTTCAGGGTGAAGTATTATCCGGGGATGTGCCGTAGACTATGAAATCTACTTTACGCGGTTTGACTACTCGTTGTCTACGTATTGTTTACATCCACTTTCTTCCATGTAGACTATGTAAACTATGTAGACAACAGAAAATTTGAAATTTGAGTAATTTTTTTCAAAGTTTACATTGCATTAAATTTATATTGTATCAAATTAGACATTATCTGCAGTTTAATTAAGATTACAAAGCAAAAAACAAGACAAAGCAAAAACAGAAACATAACCTTAAAGGCCTGCCAACTGTCAAAAATTGTATACTTTACGCGTTGTCTACATATTTTACACGTTGTCTACATAGATTACATAGTTTACATTGTCTACGCGTTGTTTACACCAGACGTAGACAATCTTTGTTTACGCGTAGATGCCCATCTCTGGATTATCGAACATGACATTGCTTGTTTCCACCCACACACGCCACTGACGGAAAGAAAAGCTCTTCTCTCAGTTTTATACAGTCCTTCGCAGTCGGTCCATATGGACCTTCACCTCCTATAAAAACTAATGGAAATACTGAAGCCGGGCCGTCGTCTGATTAAATACGTGATTATTCTCATTAGTAAATGCCCGCTCGACGTCAAATTAACTGTGTCGTATTGTTATTCGCTGTCCCTGTTAAATTTTTAAGGAATTTTAAGGACATGACGGGATAACTGACGCGTCCGTTTTGAATATTTAAAGTCGAAATAATAGCCAGGGATAAATTTTTGAGCTTGTTTTCGACACAACAGGAATTTTCTATTTTCTGAAACAGCAAAAGATTGAGTTGTATTCCCACAATTCAAAGAAAACCGATATTTACCAATAAAAACCAATTCAGAGAAGAAAATAACGAAAAAATCCAACCTAAATCGTATCCTTTTATATCGTTCGTGTAGGTATATACGGAGGAGCATCTTCAGATTTTCAATTCGTCTGTGAATAAAAGGGAAAAGCGAAAGATAAAACAAACATTCCGTATTGATTTGGGGCCCACTGGGGCCGGGAGAGTCCGGTCCGGCAATAGACATTCTCCTGTTGCATTAAAAAGAATGAGAAATGCAATATCAACATCTTATCCCGGAGTCCATCTCGGACAATTCCTTTGACTGGACTTCTCTGAAACCATCTAAAGCGGTCCATTTTTCTCTGCTTTGTCGGGTCCCCAGAGAGGGCGCACGAGGAGGTGCTCACACAGGACTACGTTAAGTGCTTTCGACAACTTTACTCTATTACTATTTTTCTTATTTTTCTAACATCACAGAAAGGTCTTTCTTTTGTGCATGACAATGTTTTTTTTTCAAATAAAAATATATATTGAAACTCTGTAACCGTCAATAATAATTGACGACCGGGTTATCTATGGAGCGATATAAGCAAAGGGGTGCTTAGGCACAAACAAAGGTAGACAAAAATATTTATCTCAATTTTTTTCGTTTGAGCATGTTCGAGAACTGCTATCAATTGCTTCATTCTGCAAATCTTCTCTTTTTCAATTGACTCATTATATAGGTGTGTTACTGTATTGTATATCAACAATTTACTGTTTGGGGGGAAATTATGCATAATCTTGCAATAGGGTAGTGGACAATTTTTTGAAATATTTTTTTTAATAATCTCCATAACAAAATAAATAGTAGTTGATGATTCTTTGATTTTAGAAAACAAAAATATACCTAAAAAAAAATAAACAAATTTGTACTTATTTTAAAAACGCTATAATTTACCGCCCGGAAATTACGTCATAACTGTTATGTCTTATAGCGTCAAGGCATTCCGACATTAGTAAGAGTGGGCGAGAGCACGGTCAGTGCGTCCTTATATTTTACATGCTTGTAGAAAAAGATGCAGATAAGCTCAGTGCGCATTGATTGACAAATGAAAATCTCTCAAAAAGTGGGGTTAAGTTGAGGGTGCGCCTAGAGGTAATGACACACAGACGCTGATATATCTCTCTTTTTTGCACTAATGAGTAAGTGTGTGTCGAATATAGGACAAAGGTTTGATTCATTTCATACTCAAATACAACAGCTATGACGTAGAATTAAGGCGCGAAATATTTTCTACTTTTACAATCGTTTTAAACAAAGTTACCAATTTCTTCTGAAATTTCTTTCAATAGGAATATTTTTCATTTACCCCATAGATGAACAATAGATCATCGATTTCATTGAAATTATACCTTGTCCACTACCCTATTCTGCTAGATGACTAGAAAATTCGAGAAATTAAATTTTACCGAACAATAGTCCAGCTAAATCGAACGGAAGAAAATTATTCAAACAATTTTAGATCCAAAGCCTGTTTCATTTACAAAATACTTAATGTTAAATATAAATCCCCCTCAAGTATATCTGTTTGAAAGTTGATGCGTATATAGAACCGATGTATACATATATATAGACACAATCTTAATATACGTCGTAAAATAGTTATTTACATGACAAGTGCGTTTATGAGCATGATTACAATAACGAGTGTGAAGGATTAGAACGACGAGGTCGTAGACCGAGTCGTTCTAATCACACGAGTTTTGTAGTCATGTTTGAACGCACGTGTGATGTACAACGTTTTATTTACAAAGCGAAAAATAAGAATATTTTTCCAATTATTTTGGTTCATTAATAAACTGCTGGAACTTCGATACGCATAAAGAAATTTTTTGCCTATTTTTTAAGTCAAATATCTCAGAAAGTATAAGAGATATTTGATTGCGGTTTGAAGGCATATTGGGGCGCATTGTTTGGTGTTCAAGGTATATGGTATCGTGCTATAAACAGAAACGTTATCTTCAACATACAGGGTGGACAATAAAACAGTGCAAAGTTTGACAAATTTCAGGGCGTCGCCATTTCTTTTCAAACATACTCCTGCTTTTTTTCTAGGTTTAAGAAGAATCAATAATTCAATGGTAAAAAACAACTTGAAGGGTTTTTGAATAAATCTCCTAGTTTTGCAGAAATTTCAGTTTACCTGAAAAATGACTTCCATCACCGTGATTCTTTGTCTCAGTTATTCGAAACAATGTTCTTCATTATTGTTGGTTAAACGTTTTCGTCTTTTTTTGTTTCAAAAAGAATTCATACAGGGTGGAAAAAAAGTAAGTTTTTAATACTAATTATTGGATGGTCCGTGAAGATAATTGCGCCTCTGAATAACTAGAGATAGTACGCGTCCAAACACGTAACATGTACCTACCTACTGCGATTTATAGGGGGCACAGTCCTCTTTCTCAATTGATATGGTACCAACCTTGCTCTGCTTTATTAGGCTATTTTTCGCGAGGATAATCAAGTATAATCGATTATGCTATGCTGGATTATGTGCTGTGTCAATTGTGTCGTGCTCCCCTAACTCCCCCACCATCAAATTCTGGGATACTCAAGGATCATGAACACTTAATTTCTTCTGTGGGAACAGACCGAAAATCACCTTTTCTACATTTAAAATCGACGAAAAAACTAACTCACTAGCACAGCCTGAATCGCAAGCATTCCATAGAGGTCTGCGGGTGACGTCATTACTATAAGCTGCTGATAGTAACGTCACTCGCAGGCCCAGAATTGGATGGAGAGGGAGTAAGGGAAGTATGACACAATTGACGCATCAAATAACTCAGCATAATCAGATTATGTTTAATTATCCTCGCGAAAAATTGCCTATTGTATAACCATTTTAGGAGCAAAATATAATTATATTATGTTTCCTAGGTGAAAAAGCTATTCTGTTCTCGAGACGCCAAGATATTTGGTGAATTATTACAACGTACCATGTCATCAGGGGGACTATTTATACAGCGGTGGTAAAAAGTACCGGAACAGTTGAATCTCTTTCAAGCCAGCTTAAAAAAACCTGCATTCTCAAATTTCTTTATCTGGAGGTTTCCGGACATACAAAATTAAATGATTCAATGATATCGGCGCTGCTGTCAGATCTACCAGCTTTACCCTACATCATTGTCCAATTTCGTTTGCTCAGAAACCTCCAGATAAAGAAATCTGGGAAAGCAGCATAAGTGGGTTTGAAGAGATTCAACCGTTCCGGTACTTTTTACCACCCCTATATAAGTAGCTCTCCTATGTCGTGTTACGTGCTAATAATTCACCAAATATCTCGGCTTCTCGAGAACAGAATAGCTCTTCCACCTAGGAAATATAATATAATCATATTTTGCTCTCAGAATGGTTATAAAATAAAGCAGAGAAAGATTGGTGCCATATCAATTAACAAAGAAAACTGTGCCCCCTATAAATTACAGTTCATGTTACATGTTACGACGTGTGCTATCTTTAGTCACTCTGAGGCGCAATTATCTTTACGGACCCCCAATAATTAGTATTAAAAATTTATTTATTTTTTTCACCCTGTATAAAATCTTCTTAAAAAAAACATGAAAACGTTGAACCAACAATAATGAAGAAAATTGTTTTGAGTAACTGAAACAAAGAATCAGGGTGATGAAAGTCGTTTTTCAGTTAAACTGAAAGTTCTGCAAAACTACAAGATTTATTCAAAAACCCTTCAAGTTGTTTTTCACCATTGAACTACTGATTCTTCTTAAACCCAGAAAAAAAGCAGGAGTATATTTGAAAAGAAATGACGACGCCCTGAAATTTGTCAAACTTTGAACTGTTTTATTGTCCACCCTGTATGTTGAAGGTAACGTTTCTGTTTAGCAGCACGATACCATATACCTTGAACACCAAACAATGCGCCCCAATGGCCAATATGCTTCAAACCTCAATCAAATATCGCTTATACTTTCTGAGATATTTGACTTCAAAAATAGGCAAAAAATTTCTTTATGCGTATCGAAGTTCCAGCAGTTTAGTTGTCTACCTTCATTTTACCTTTACAGGTTTACCTTTGACATTTGTTAAATCACCAAAAATAGTTGTGTTATAGACTTATAACCTCGTCCATAACACCACTAGTTGTGTTATGAATTCATAACCTAGTCTATAACACCACTAGTTGTGTTATGAGTCTCATAACGTAACTCAAATACTAGAAAAATGGTTATGTAAAAACGTCATAACCAAACGCTTGTAGATAAATATATGTATTAGCCATTCCTATAGACATTACAAACAATTGTTTAACTTCCAATATGAATAAGTTTGATATGAGATAGATTTTTCGATGTCCGCTGTGATACCTTTTTTCAAACAAGTTATTGGAAGTGGAAACAGTCTTATTGAAATCAGCAATAGTATAGATTCATCTACATAAGTTTATTTGCGATCTGATCATAAAGGACCCTGCACAAAGTATACGGAAATTGTGTTTATGTCAGAATTGGCTGAATTTTATATATAAGGTAGATCAAGCCTTTCTGATTAAAAAATACCATTGCACCAATCCTGAAAAATTACTCCTTTTTGAGAAAATTAATTTCATAGGTAGCAAGTAAAACGCTTGGACATTGTCAGGATGTTCAATGTAGCACGAATAGGTAAGCTTGTAGCGTAGTGGTGTGCTACGTGGAGTCATTTTTCAGGATTGGTGCAATGGTAACTTTTAATTCAAAAGGCGTGATCTACATTATATACAAAATAATTCAGCCAATTCTGACATAAACACAATTTCCGTATACTTTGGGCCGGGTCCTTTACAAAAAAAATTATGATTTATGTCACTATTTTCTCTTCTCTTCTTTATTCTATTAGTTCTATTCATCCTATTTTGTCCTTCTCACTTGTCTGAATTAAATGTATGTGTCCTTATTGAATTCGCTTGTGCGTCATTTTATTAATTTTCTGTCTGATATTTTACTTCCCTTTTCCTACTTATAACATATTTTGATGGCATTAACAGCCCCCCCATGTTGAAAGCTGCAGAAATGGCCAATTTGTCCTTTTTTTGTTTCCTTTCTAACATGTTTGTGTATTTAATGTTGAATTTTGGATTACTAAACGTTCAGTCATAAATGATTAATTATCAGCGCCCTAACTGATATTACTCCTTGTCAAGTTTACATGAAACTATGTTTAGGGGGTCTAAGATTTAGGGCATGATGGTTTGACAGGGCAGACATTTGACCAGAGATTGAAAGTTATTCTTCGGGCGGATATTTGGCCTCTTCAAATGATTGATTGATTGATTTAAAACTTATCACCCTTGCCAAGAAATCCCAAAATACAAACATTCAGAACTTTGTGGGTCAAAGACTAGAATAATCTGATAAGATGTGCGATCACTGGTAGGTATCCTGGGTATCCATGTTATTTAACTGTTTTTTTTTCCATTCATTCTGATGAGGGAGCAAAAGGAAGCTACCTTTGTTGTCAGTGTCGTAAATCATTTAAGATACACCAACGATATAGCTCTAATTTATCGCCAATCAATCCGAATTGCAAACAATATTAAGAGAACTAGAGTAACAAGTTCAGAGAAAATCACTAGAAATTACTCAAGCCATTATGCTAACTTTCAACGTTTTTACGACAGGAACACCTCGATAATTCCAGCTGAATGATTTTCTGTAACTTCCAGTCACGATGAAATCAACTCGACAAGTGGTACTGGGCTTCTAAAATGGCGGAAGTAGAGTGCAGCCTCAAAGTTACACGACTATTTCTCACTATCTCATGAACAGAAAATCCTATTTGAAATAAAATGTTTAGTACAGATTGCACGACATTACTTGAGACTTTAAAAATGAAGCTGTTTAGGCCAGGTCAACAGCAAGCAATTTACTTTGGTTTTTTTTTATTTTTTTATTTTACTTATTTACTAACCCAAACTAACCCAATCTAATTATGCATGTTGTAGAAGCAACCAGGATATCTCATACCAGCGGTTCGACTTTAGATCATGTGTGTTCTAGTTTTGAGAATGTCTCTTGTAAGGTTTTGAATTTATCAACAGAATCATCTTCGTTGTCCTCTCGACGGGGTCGTATATTTTGTGAACTTAACTTCATTAAGTTTCGCAATCTCTGTGAGGAGACTGGCTAACTTCTGAGTGCGGGAACACACTAGATTCTTTTCAGAGTGCCTTGACCAAAACATGTAATCAAGCCTTTCCTACCGTCACAATTAGAGAGAAAAAAAAAACGATGGAAAGGGATGGCTTACCGGAGGAATTAGGATATCTGCAAGAAACATGCGATGTCTGCACTATCTCAGAAAGTTTTCCGAGTAGTGTATTTCTTTTTTGCTTGTTCACAAAGTATCGAATTATTCATAGAAACAAGGTAATCAAAGCTGCAAAAGAACTTTACTTTAGCAAACGAATTTCCAATTCTAATAGCACTCAAAAGGAGGCATGGTATATAATTAATGAAATATGGGGTAAAAGTTCTCGCCTCCTGGATATCTTCATTCAACCTGTCTCCTAACAATCTAAATATTTTCTTTTGCTATATAGCTGGAACTCTTTCGTCCCATCTCTTAGACTTAACAGACAAGAATGTCTCAAATTCCTTGGCACCAGTCGATGTCTTAACGATAGGGTTTTGGTGCGCTTGAACATGCAATAAATTAATCGTTTGACAAGGATATTTTATAATATTCTTAAGCATGCAGTGGTTGTGCCTCTTCACAAAAAGGGAGACTCAGCAAATTTCTCTTCTAATTCTCTTCTTTCTTCACTTGGTAAGCTGATTGAGTAACTGGTCAAAATTTGGAAGCCAAATTGATTATCGGAGAGGGACCTGTTTAGATTGAGGAATGAAAGAGCTCTCATTTCGACCAGTTACTCAATCAGCTTACCAAGTGAAGGCAGAAGAGAAATTTGCTGGAGTCTGTCTCCCCCTTTGTGAAGAGGTATCAGGGTCTTCAAAAAAAAAAAACAATTGCTATGGGTTTTTAAACGTATGTCTTAGCAATTTTTTTTTTTTTTCAATTTTGTCAATGAACTTTAATGTCAAAATGTCATGTCAAAAAACTATCCCCCCCTCATACAACTTTTAAACTTAGCGTATGAGTCAGGGTACAGACGAAGTGGCACGCGCATCTGTAGTGACCTGACGTCACAAGGGTATCGGCGCTTGACAATATTAGGCAATCCTTTTTGCGCTTATAATCCGTGATTTGTGGCAATCAATGGCTGTTCTTCTCCGTCTCTTATATCATTATTGATATTATTTTAATAATTTTTTAATAAACTTACATAATGACGGTTCACGGATATAATCAAAAAAAATCACAGCACGCAAATGTTTAAATAACGAAAATAATCACAAAACACAAGGATAATAGTATCCAGAGAGAGACGCGCATCTGTAGTGACGTCACAAGGGTATCGGCGCTTTTCAATAATAGGCAATCCTCTTTGCGCTTATAATCTTTCGTTTGTGTCAATCAATAGCTGTCTTTCTCCTTCTTTTTACGTAATAGCTTTCTTCTCTCTCGAGTAACGAAATTTGCCCGTGACGCATTTTTTGAATCACTCTCCATTGTCGTCTACATATCAGACCGCTGCCTAAGAAGTTTCACTTCAGAAAACGGTGAATCTCCTACAGAGCTGCAAAATTGCCTTCAGAAATCTATTAGGGAAATCCCAGAATCTGATAGAAGGCCAACACAAAATCTCAACTAGAGTTTAAAATTTGGATTATATAAAATAACTTGAAACAAAGTCCTCTCTGCATGATGACAATTGGTGTAGAGCCGGAAAAAATGAACAGATGACAGTGTAACTCCGAACAAAACCAAATAAAATTTAACAGCCGGACATCTTCCAAGTGATAGTAAACACAAGAATATTACTGAAGCAATTCTAGATTTCCGCCTATATTTATATGGAAATTTGAACTTCCTCTCACACTTATCACATTTTATGGAGGAGTTCTTTTAATGGACAAATAATTGTATGTGATGTAGTTGTGGTGTAATGAAGTTTCGCAATGATAAACCGCCGCCTTGATTAAGTGTGCGTGATGAGACGTTGCGTGAAGAAATTTCGTGATATGGCTTATTGGGTCACCAAATAAATAACTACATATTTGTAACATAAAGTTCCACTCTACGATATGGTTGAATTTTGGACAAGGTGTATAGTTTAAATTGATGTTCTTATTAGAGTTTGGCAATTAGTGTGGACTTTAGATATAGAACTTTCTTGATTGCTTATTAGCTCTCATCCTAATCCTAAACTTTTCGTTTCTTGCTCAGCACATTTTATCCAGGTCAATCAATCAAATCTTTCAAATCTTTCTATTTCATGGAAGCTTGGTATATGTAAGATTGTGGATGATCCAGTTTTCTTCGTAACAAATAAATGATTATTCTGTCTTGTACATAATATTTATTGATAGTGAAATAGTATATTATATACCTAGGTAGAGAAGTTGGTCATTATATACCGAAAGCTTTTATAATGCTTGAGTAGCGGATATAAGTAGCGGAGACAGCACACATCCCTGTCGCTCCCCTCTTCTAATCTGTATGGGACATATTTATTGCCTAATTTGATTTGCGCTGTTTGGTTCCAGTATTGGTTTTCAATGCATCTAATGTATTTCTGGTCTATGTATATCAAGCACATTGAGATGCTGCATTAGTTTGTGGTGTTGTACGCGATCGAATGTTTTTGCGTAATCTATGAAACATAGGCACACATCCTTTCTCTGATCGTAACAGTTTTGGACAAGCACTTGTGTTACGACTTTCGCTTCTCGTGTACCTAACCCCTGTCTGAACCCAAATTGCAAGTCGCTTATGTCTCTTCCACATTTCTCGTAAATTCTCTGGTCTTATCAGGCTAATAAGTCTATGTTCTCAATATTTTCTTGCATTGACCTTCTTAGGCAGAGGTATAAGAGTGGAGCAAAACCACTATTTGGGATAGTGACCTATCTCATAAGTAGAGTTTAATAATTTATGTAGCGCTGTGATGCCTCCTTCATCTGGGAGTTTAGGTATTTCTGAAGGGATTTCATTTGGGCCAGCCGCTTTGTTATTTTTTGAATTACGTATGGCACTTTCAATCTCGTCCTAAGTGTTCGATGGGCTGATTAGAGAGTTATTGGTACCAGCTGCCGCTGCGGGTCTGTCGTCGTCAAAAAGTTCTTCAATATACCTTTCCCAATCATTGTTCTTCTCTTTGCTGTCGAGGACTATCTGATTGTTATTATTTACTGTTATAGTTAGTCTAATTTTTTTATATATGCCGGCAGTCTCCTTCAGCTTTAAGTACTATCCGATGTACAGTTTCCACATGTGCCAATATGAACAGGAATTAGGAAATCAACAATCTAGTCGCTGCTGGACGATTTTTTTTCAAAACATCAAACTAACCCTTTCCTTGTCAAAATTTTATAACATTATTGTATTCAAGCCACTACTTACCGAGTGTGTCGGTGAAATATTGTTGAAAAATACCTGGTTTATGTTTCATATAATGCAATGCACACAGTGCCGGCCCGAGGTTACTTTTAGGATGGAGCGAGATCCTACTTTGGCGCCCCTATTTCAAATGTGATCGTATACTCTATTCACCGATATAAGAAATGTCTTAAAATTCAATAAATTATTTGCCTCATTTACTGTGTTCGGCCTCGTGCATATACCCCTTATGGCTTATACTGAAGAAAACAAAGGGAATAGTTACCTATATCATTGGGTAAAAAAAGTGAGTTGCTAATTTTAAATATATAAGCAGAGTATTGGGCTAGTACAACCCACTGATCTCCCTATCTACCTCTAAGATCTACCTAGGTACGGCTGCTGGGTTTCAGCTCCTGTTTATGACTATTAAATAGTAATAAAATGCAAATTAATTCCTTATATGTATGAATGAAGTATATGCTCGAGCATAGATTTTGATCATTGTTATGGATGATCTTTCCTTCATGAAACCACGTCCATTGATAATGACATTCTTAAAATCCGGGGTGATTTCATTTGCAACAATACCTTCAAAAACTTTGCCTACCAAGGAGACCTTTGATACTACTCGATAATTTTCAATGTCTGTCTCCATTTTTAAAAACTGGAACCTATTCCTACCTTTACCAGGCTGCTGGATATGTACATACATACCAGTAGACAATGACATTAAAAATATCACACAAAATTTGAGACAGAACAAACCTGTAGTGCCTGTAGCCTTCTAGGAAATCACACGGTATGCCATCTGGCCCAACACCGAAACTCTGCTTTAATTTGCAAATTCTGTCAAAAACATCAAAGTGGAGATAGGTTAAGCTGCCCAAAATCAACCATCCTCTCCTATTCAAAATTCGGAAACATTGCATATTATTATGTAATATGATATGTCTCTATCTATCTAATCACATGCTAACCACACGCTTGCTTTATTTCCTTTTTTATCACCAAGGAATGAGTCGGAGCGCCCTCCGAGGCCTGGCGCCTGGAGCGCCCGCTCCGTTCGCCTTATGGTAGGGCCGGCCCTGAATGCATACCCTGTTTTTGACCCTTTTTGGGTGTAAATTTATGATGAGGTTCCGTGCTTCTAACGAAAAGGAAACCGAGTGTAGCTAATTTTCTTTTTAATAATCAGACAAAACACACAGACGATAATATTATTGTAAAGACAAAAAAGCTTCGGCAGCATGACAATGACATGCGTGACAGTGACCAGACAAGTTGACAAAAGAGTCGTATGATATATGACTGACGTACTGACCTGAATATAGTCACAAGTCTTAACATGTTGCCACTTAATTATTGAAATAATTACATCTCAACAAAAGGAAATAATTACATCTCAACAAAAGTGCATATCATATGTCTTCTCTATTTCAGCTGCTATAAAACTAATCATTCCATTTTCTCAAATTTATTTCCGCAAAACTTATATTGCTCAAAAATATTACCCCTTTTAAAAACCCTTTATCACGTTAAATTACGGAAGCGTTAACAGTTGAAAAGTCCGCCGCTGACCGTTCCGTTTTCCCTCTCGCTCTCGCCCGATGCCCTGGCTCTCGAGCGCCAAATTCATTTTCTCATTTTATCTCCTGATGAACAATAGTCCAGAATCTGTTATAGTTGCTTTGTTGGCACTCCGGTGGTAGACCTGAGTATTGATCAGGAGCTCCCCCTTTTGCGCGGTCCCTCTCGTTCCCGCCACACTCCGGGGGCCTCCCGACGCTGACCACGGCCGGCCGCCGACCAACCGCCACACTATGACAAATGCTCGCCACCCCAAAATCGATACATAACTACTATCGACGCGACAAACCCTAGGTACCATCCCGTTTCGTACTTATTATTCTCAAATCGGATGACAATCTCTTCTAGCGCGATTAATTAGCCGCGCGTGGACGTGCGGTTTTTGATCTATTATGGATGATTTGCCACCGAATCGGATTTTACTGCTGCTTTATTTTGCATTTGCATAGCGTGTATTGGATGTTACGCTGTTGTTACGGACGTTCCTACTGTTTAATAATTATACTTGACACATTTATAGTTCCCGCTGTTAAATGCCTGAAATTAGCGCAAATATTTGAACTATTTTGATAATGTGAGGATGATATTCTAACACGTGTTTGCTGTTTGGTTTTATTTCTTTTGCCCCAGTAAAAGTTTTTTTTACATGCAAGTAATCTTAAGAGGCCTTATCAACATTTACCACTTTGATGTATCACGATTTAAGGGAGCCAGTGGACTGTTTTTCCGATCATGAAACTGTAGCGACGCAGCCAGATTCAAATACCAGATTCGTTGGAAACGTTTCGATAAGTTATAGTACATGGAAGTTGTTATTGTTTTTGTTTGAAGTCAGTTTTATTGGACCCCAATATTCACATATTATCATTCTCCCTAAATTATGAAATCGTAATAATTTATTTCCACCTCAAGGAGGAGTTTCTATTATCTTATCTTAAGTTACGAGGACATACTGGCGATATGTCCTGGTCAACGCCATAGTGCTTCCAAAATTGTGTTTTGTAGGTCTTCCATGTGTCAACTCACTCTATTAATCATGGCTACTATGTAAATATCTTAAAACCTCCGAGAGAATCCTTAACGTTTGGTACCCCAACTGTCAAACATTACATCTAGTCTGTTCTTGGTGTACATATCTCAAAAATGTTCCCTTCATTCATTTTTTGTTAAGTAGGTGCATCAAGAAAAATTAAAAAGTAAACAGTAAACACCTAAGAAAATGTTAGATCCTGTTAAGAAACCTACCGAAATTCTCTATTCGGAAAGCTGATATCAGATTCCGGCAGGCACGGTCCTGATTCCGAAATGACGAATGTAAATCCTAACAAAGTTTTAATTCCAGAAGTGGAAACGGTATGTCATTGGGTAATATCTTTACATTTCCATTTAAATGTATTCGAGGTCCGCCAGCTGAAAGTGGAATTACTCCGGGTTTTTATAACTCCGCCGAGAACAGTATCAGAAGTTAATTTGTGGTAAAATCTGAGATGCTGACTCTCGCTCGCTTTCTTTTTCTCTCTTTTTTTGGCATTTTAATGACGAAACGGCGAGGCACTTCTTTATGTTGTTTTCCTGTACATTTTGAATTTAATGAAGTTGGTTTTAGGGTATCTTGTTGTCTTTATATACATTTTTGTGGATAACAAGAGAAAACATTTTCAAAGCTGGATAAATTATAAATTTAACTTATTTGTTAAGCATTCCTTTCTGACAATTTGTATTCCTCATTTTCTTCAGATGCAATAACATCAAAAACTCGGCGACTTAAAATTTATTGTAACGCGGAAAAAAGCGTCTCTCGCTGGCAGAGATTTAGCGCGCGGCATTAGAACTCTGAACTGAAGAAAAACCCGTAGAAAATATATTGGTCGATGCGTTTTAATTTTCATTCCTCTGAATGACATTTATTGGCCTGCGAGAGTTATTAAATTTACGATTTATTTTCTTCGCATTTACATATTGATTAGTTTTTGGTCGTCGGAACAACAAAAACGGAGCAGCTTCTTGCCTCGTATACGTTTGCTCGTGATTTGTTTGAAATTTTCGAACAGAGATGGCGACTAGAGTTCGGGGTTTGAGCTTACGAATGGATTTCTAATATAAAATTTATAAACACAAATCAATGCAATATTTCATAGTTAAGATTCAGTAGTCTTATCGAACATCAAGCAATTGAATAAATTTAATAAAAAATAAAGGGGTTGGTTCCAATCTTTTGAAGTTATCACTTATCATAGTTGAGCTTGATAAAACAACAACGTGAATCGTTTAGAAACTCAGGACAACTGACGTTAATTAGAAAGTGAAAATAAGGTTACAATACTCCAGTGAAAAACAGATATCTGGCCTTGTCAATACTGCCAGGTATGTACATAATAAGGCTACCTATCCATTTTTGATAAGAATTATTTTGATCAGTACCTACATATGGCTACTTCTACATTTTCATAATCGATGCTCATATCTAAAGGTGTACCTACTTACACTTTAACACTCTGACAAATTTTCTCAGGTATCTGATCAATATATACCTTCTGATCTCTAATAAAATTGAACCATCACCGCCATACTTCCCCCAACATGTTGCTGTGGCGTCATGTTGGGGGCGTCGGAATTTGCGTGTGATATTGTTAATACACCATAAAAAACAGTTGATTGGAATTGAAACTACACGTACATGTATCACCGTTCTCAGGAACGTCAGAATGACAACTTCACGAAGAGCTTGCGCGACAATATCCCATCAGACCGAAGACACAATAACAAATACAAGGTACAAGTGACAAGAGACAAAAATATAATAACACGTGTATCAATGCTATAACCCAGAATAAATGCATACAGGATACAGGATACAGTTTACTTTCCACGCCAAGATACAAAATACCGATTTTTTGGTATTTTGTATCTGTCACTTGTACCTTGTATTTGTCATTGTGTCTTCAGCCTCACCCAGGTTGAAGATAGGAACAAAATTGTCCGACTTGGTGCTATGAAGCCGCTCAGGAAGTTTGGGGGTGTACATGAGTTACAAAATTTTAGGGTCGATGTACCTACTATAATTTCTAGATCATATTTCACAGAAATAGAATGTCTTATCACTGTGCTGAATGTCTCATCAAAATCTACGCCTGGTATCTGGGTAAGCCAGTCGGGCTTTGTAACCATCACTTTCACTTTTACGTCAAAAAATTAACTTGCAGTCCTCAACACTACCATTTTCTGGTATGTCCACAATGTCCCATGCGTCATTTTCATCAAATGACATAAATACTTCTGCCATAGCTCTTTTCCACATGTCACTGTCCAGTCTGGATAATGCATCACTAACTGTTGTCGGATCTTCATCCACACTGACTTTGTTTGGAGACTTCTTATATATTCCTGACAAAAAAAGTTACATAATCATCGAAACTTTTTGGCTTATGTCTTCTCATAGGTCTCCTAACAGTCTCAATTCTTGGTTCATCTCCTTCAAACAATAATCATTATCTACAGAGTTATTAGGCAAAGAATTGTCAAATTCTTCTTCATGAATACTTTCAGAGTCATTTTCTGAGTATTCTGATGTTGCTTCTTCTGATTTATCCCTAACTTCAAGTCGTGTTTCTGAAGTTATCATAATCTGTCTTCCATGACTTCTCTAGACATACTTATCTCTTGAGTATCTGGACTGTATACTCTATACCCCTTTGTCACTTCACTGTATCCTACCAAAAACATTTCTTCTAATTTCTTGTCTCATTTAGTTCTCTTTGCTTTTGGTATATGTACCATGAACTTGCTGCCAAATACCCTCAAATGCTCCACATTTGGTTTACTATGGTGCCACATTTCATAAGGGGTCTTGTCACCTAACCCAGCTGCTAGTGACCTGTTCCCTAAGTACACTAAAGTATTAATAGCTTCTGCCCAGAATTCTTTGCCAAGTCCAGCATCAAAGATCAAACATCTATCTTTTTCAACTAATGTTTTGTTCATGCGCTCTGACATCCCGTTCTGTTCAGTAGTATAGCTGTTGGTTTTCTGGTGTATATTCCCATATTTTCTAAAAATATCTTGAAATTTTTTACAGCAATACTCTTCACCATTATCACTTCTGAAATGCTTGATTTTCTTCGATATTTAGCTTTCAACTAAATTTTTAAACTCCAAAAATTTGTCAAACACTTCATCCTTGGATCGAAGGAAGTAAACAAATGTCATTCTTGTGGCATCATCTTCGAATAAAGCAAAATATTTTGAACCTCCTATGGAAACCTTCTCCATGGGTCTACACAAGTTAGCATGTATGACTTCTTGTACTGATTTGGCTTTGGTGCCTTCTTTGGGAAATGGCAACCAATGTTGCTTTCCTTCACAACAAATTGTGCAATTTTTCTTGCTTCACTTTACCTCGCCTTTGAAGTCTAACCCATCTACAGCCTTCTTCATTTTATTGAGACCTGCCAGGTTAAGGTGGCCAAACTTTCGATACCAAGTTTCTACAGAAGTTAGCAGACAACAAGCACTCTTATCAACATTCAGCTCATAAATATTCTGAGCCAAATCAGCTGTTGCCACCAACTCTCCTTGACCGTTGTAAATTTGGCAACCCTGTGTGTTAAATTTCACTGTATTGCCATTTTTGATTGATTGAGCCACTGACAGCAAATTTGTTGCAGGCTCTGGCACACAAACCACATTTTTGACAGAAATCTCAAAGATCCCATTTACACACCTCGTTGTAAGACTTACATCACCTATGCACTTGATTGGTACATACTTTCGTATCATTTGCCATCACTATTTCCTTCAACTCACAGTTTGTAGAAATATTTTCCACCGATTCGTTATTTACACAAAGATGTTCGCTTGCCCCCGAGTCCACATACCAGTCTATCTTCAGAAACTGCCTACTCAAAAATACTGCACTGAAAGTACGAGACTTTTTCTTATTCTGCTCACTTTCAGCCTCCTCACCCATCAGTTTTGGGCACTGCGACTTGATATGTCCAAACTCTTTGCAAGCATAACATTTCACTCCTTTATTTTTCTTTTTCTCAGAATATTTTCCTCTGCCCCTTCCACCAACAAAAACTACACATCTCTGAGGTTCCACCTCTAATCTCCATATCCAGCAACTTTGTCTTGATGGCATCTGCAGTTATGGCTATACCACTGTACTCGATAGCCATAATCATAGGGAAATACTTCTCAGGCAAACCAGCTAGCAATAAGGATCCTATCCAAACATCATCTATTGCAAACCCTGTAGGTTTCAAATTTCGTGACGTTTCAACAACCTTATTCACATAATCACCCATAGATTCACAGTTTTCACCTTAGTAGATACTAGAGATCTTCATTTTCATTTCATTCATTTTGCTTGTTTGGCCTGAGTCAGAAAACATACTTTATAATTTTCCCATACCTTCTTGGGTGTTGACTCATCTCTAATGTGTGAAAAAAGTGCTGAATCTATCGTGAGGACTATTCCGGCCTTTGCGTTTGCACACTTGTCCGCATCACTTTCCGTGCCTTCAACGCAGCCACAAAACCATCTAAAATGAGAACATTCCGTATACCGAAAGCCCATTCTTCATAATTTTCCCGGCCTTTTAACTTGGGCACACTGGCTTGAAAGTTGACTGCCATGTTTCTAAATCTTCACTTTTCGTTTCCACACAGACTAAAACGAAAAACTTCACAAAAAACTATGAAAAAATAGCAGAAAGCAAAAAACTGGTTCCATAACCTATCGTTTAGAAACTCAGGACAAGTGACGTTTATTAGAAAGTAAAACTAAGGTTACAATACTCTAGTATAATAATAGAGAGTATCAGCATAAAATAAATAGCGTAAATACGACAATTTTAAAAACACTTCAACAGAGCTTTCGAAAAGTTGTACAGGTGAACCAGTCGTTCCAATGCTTTACCAGAATATGCTCTTTTGTATTCCCAATAATGGTATACCTAGGTATACCACAAAAAAATATATAATTTTTGAGATAAACATTACATAGTAGGTATACAAACTCCAAGACATAGAAATCAAATAAGCTCTGATGAACAAGAGTTTGAAAAAATATAACTGACTTGCCGCATTATCCTGTAGCTTCGGATTAGGAACTGTAATAGATCTACATGTCAAAGGTTTGTAATTGCTAATTTTTCTTCTTTTTTTTTCTTTAGCATGTTATCATCAATCTTTGGAAATAAGCATCTCCCATTTAAAGCAAGCAAACTCGATTTTTGAGCCATTTGTCTCCATAGTAGGTACATTCCTAGTTAGTTTGAGGTCGTCGACTCATCTCATCTGTAGTCTGTGATTTATACTATGATCTCTATTGTAGTAGTTCTGAGTTCCGTCTGTCTTACAAAACTCCATTAACCATGCGATGGGTGAGTTTTGATGCTACGTCTCTCAACTTTCTAGCTCTTATCCGGAAGGTTCTCTTTTTGTAGGAGAATGTTATGTATGCTCAGCAGTATCGGCTTGATGGCCCGTTGAGACTCAAATAGTTTGCCGATATTGTTTTTGGTGAATGTCCTTCCTAGTATGACAAACATAGTACATATAGCAGGTCTAAGGTATAGCATTATGGGTAAGTACCTAATCCATATTTTGAAAAAACGTATTTATCAAGTGAAATGGAGTATTTTGGTGCTTTAGAATCTATGCTGGCTGTCCACTGTTTTATCAGGTTTCTGTATCTGTTGTAGGTAGATGAATTCGCTTTTTCCGGAGAGATGTTTTCAATAGAAAGTTTTTTTTTTCTTTTTTAGCGGTATTTATCATTACTTTTGTTTTTCCCAGTACTCATCTTCAGGCCCATTTCTTCCGATGATTTTGCTAGCTGACTAGTCATCAACTATAGCTGTTGGTACTAAGGGATTGGTGATGATTTTCATGAACATCTTGTATATTTGGATTACTTACGAGATGGGACGGTAATTTCTGATTATTCCTATCACCGGTCTTGCAGAGCACAAACTGAAAATCATTATTGAATTTCTGTAATATTTCCGCACTCTTCAGACATAGTCTTCTTAGTGTTTATAGAACATCTTTTTTTTATCTTTTTCTTCACAGCATTTCAGCTGTCACTCCATCTACTTTTGGTGATTTTTTGTTTTTTCAGATTGATAATTGCCCTATCGATTTCAAATTTTTCGATATGTCTTTCTACCCCCAAATTAGATTTGTTGACACCTGTGTGAGTTCTGTGACTTCAAAAATCACAGATGAAAATCATTCATTCAATCATTTTTGATTCGGCATTAACTTGGTGGCAATTCGTATCAAAGATTTTTGTGAAGTTATAGGTATAGTATTTTTAATACCTATTTAGAAGTACCAGCCGTTCTAGTGACTAAACGTATGTCGCTTCTTGAACACGCAAATAAAATTAGGTTAGGAAGTTCCTATTTGTACATGAAATTGATGTATTAGCAATCGACGTTCGTTTTTGTTGGTAATTTTTTGTTCCGTCTGATTCGTGATTGATAAATAAGGATGGGGTTATTCTAAATGGGTACTAAAAATTCTATACTATCACTCAATTTCCACGCCTTATAGAAAAACTATAAAAATGAACTTATTCTCTGGGTTTTGGGACCCTGTGGCAAAGATGTCGACTCTGCTTGCTTGTAGGGGTGATGTAGAGTGGCTTTGGATTGCGTCTCCCAGATTATGAACCGATGTGGAGTGATTTGGAACATTTTTCTTGATTCTGAAGTACTTTGGAAGGGATTAAGACTCTCGTATAGGACAAAATATATTTGGAGAAGATGAGCAAGATCCAGACACATACGAAAAACATCCAACAGACCTACTTCACCTATTGCAGGGAATGAAGGTTTTGGAATGGGTGCATTAAACAGGAAAATTTAGCACAATAATCCTTCGGCTGCAGCGCTACTCCTGGCTCATAGGGCTGTTTGTCTGTTTCCTCAAAACTGCTACATCAACGAGATTGTCATCACCAATTACCTATAGACGTCCACTGCTGAACATATGTCTGCTTCATTGGTATCCATTTCCAATTATTATGTGCCGTCTAAATATATCCAAAATCCGGCTAAACGTTTCAGATTATGTTACCATCATTAGGAGTCTACCTCTCCTTAGTTCTTTCTTTGTCCAATGCACCTGTCACTGCCATTCTGTAATAATTTATGGTAGGCATGAATGACATAGGAGTGGAGTATTCTATGCGAAACTTTACTTATCCGGCTCGAAAAACCTGGAAAGGGCTTTTTTCTATGAAACATTCCCTTGGAGTTAGAAATTATTACTTGCAAATTTTTTTTGTAGATATCAAAATGTGAATAAGTATGAATGATCATTCACCAATATATCATTAATTCGGTCTTCGTGCAAGGTCGACAGTAGTTCTGCTTCTTGATGATGCTTAACCGTGAAAAATATTATCATTAAATATTCTATTCATCAATTTGTCTGGATTATATATGAGGAATTCCAGTTTTATTTTTGTATCGCAAAATAACCAAGTAAGTAGTATAAATTTAAAATGTCCTACATAAAATCCGTAAGAAATAACTAGTCATCAATTGTCTGATGTACGAGAAGGAAATTGTGAGTCCAGAACGTCCGCGAAGTCCATCAGTTTCCAGCTGGTCCATCGCATCGGCCATCGTCGTAATTCCTCGAGGAAACAAAGGAAAGGAACAAGGGCATGCACACTAGACGGCCGGGAGCTGCGTAGATTGAAAACGAGAGAAAAATGACCGCTGTCCATCGGAGCCGGAGGCGCTTCATTCCTTCGCTAAAACTTATCAAACTTTGATGGCCGTGCCTGGGAGCCCTCCTAACTTTACTTTCTTGATAAAAGAACAAATAACTAAAAACAAAAACTTTTTCTCTCGCATTTTCGTCTCTTTTATTTTATTTCTTTTTATTCTACCTTATCGGAACTGGGATTTTTATCACTCCGGGTATTTAATATTGTTGGCGGTAGCTGATTTTATTCAGTATGCAACAAAAAACATATTGGTACGGCTGAAAATTTTAGGTGGCAGAACGTGTCTAGGAGAGTAAGCTCACTCTATTAATGATTCCCCTGTGGCACTTTTGAATTTGTTGGCATGACAAATTAGTTTTACAACAGACTCTGAATGTATAATTTTGAGAGAGTCCGGAAGATTTTTAATTGAGTATGCAGAGGCCATGAACATACATGCCAGCTCTCGAACCCAAAACAGAATCAACAATCCGATGGTAAAAAAAGGTATAATAAAATTCATAGATGTCAGTCGTGTACATAAGAATTATGTAAAGGACCAAGGATCGTCATTCATATACAGGGTGACTGGTAAGTGGACGTATTCCTTTGAGGAGATGACATTAGAGCCTATTTGCTACCGATTAAACACTATTTACCTCTATACCATTCTTAACGGTTTTCGCGATATTTTCATTTTTCTAATTTTTATAAAATTCACTACCTTATGAGGCAAATATTTACAATTAACGAAAATAATAAGGACCTTTCTGAAAGTCGTGTTTTAAATTTTAAGCTGACACACTGACAAAAATATCAGCATTGAAAATTATCGAAACACTAATGTTAACTATTGAGTTATTGCGGTTTAAACTTAACTTTTCTTGTTAAGTTTCTAACTAATGACTTATTTAACCCTAAAAATATCGAAAATTTCATAGTACTTCAAACGTACAAATAATTGGCAAAAGTACTCCATTTTATTGTCTCCAAGATAAGGTACATTATTTCAGAATTAGCTTTTTGCTTTCTTGTTAAATAAATTATTTTTATTTTAAGGAGAGACGATATAATTTTCAACAGAATTCTAATTTATACCTGTTTTGGATATCAAGTGTTGCAATAAAAATTTTATCAAATTTTTTAGTAGCTAATAGTAATAGTTTTTAGTAAAGAAGTAATTATTATTTTCTGCTTGAAAATTTTGAAATTTTCATAATAAATTACTGGCACTCTATGGCCAAGCATTGTTGAATGCATTCTCTTTCAAATAGTTCACAATTGGCACCTAATTTTTTCGTTCCATAATAAAACAATAATTACCATTTGAAAAAATGTATTTCCTATCATAATAAAAAAAACAACATTCTCAAAATGAAATGGAAAAACTTTTTGATACAATTTAATCAATAACTCATTAATTTTCAAAATGACTAACCCCATTCCTTATGCAATTACGAGCCCGTCTTCGTATTTCTGTCCTGGTTACTCGATTTGAAAAGTTCTGTCGCAATATCGCAACAGGAGTTAAATCAGGGCTCCTAACAGGCCATGGTATGGGTCCACCTCTTCCAATCCATCTATTCGGAATCCTTTGGTCTAAGAGTACCCTTATTGTTAGACGATAGTGTGCAGGACATCCGTCAAGCTGGAAGATCATCTGTTTGCCTGTTCGCTAAAGGGACATCTTGTAGTAGCTCATACAAGTTGTTACGTGAAAATTCTTCATAATTTTCACCGTTAAGGTTATCAGGTAAAAAATCAAAATTTGTTATTCCTTCTCTAATATTGTAGCATCCTCAACATCCGAATTCAGAATAAATATGCAGAACTGAATTCTGTGAATTAATGGTTTCTTTATGCTGAAAAATTTCGAAAACTTCATAAAGTGTGTTTTTTTTTTAAAAGATAATTCCCCAAGTCAAAAATTTAGTAACTATGTTGGCAACACAAGCCTTTTCTACATGAAAAATTTGAAAGCATTGACAATTTTACATTGTATTGCCAACATAATGTCAGTTTGACTTTTATCTTTAAAAAAAAAAACGCACTTTAGTCCACCAAACGTACAAATGATTGTTAAAAATTCTCTATTTTATTGTCTTTAAAATAAGGTTGTTTTATTGTTGATTTCATAATTTTCATTTGTAGGAGTAACGGTTTTATTCTCGCATTTAGAAGAATTGTAAGTTCAGACTAAGTAAGCAACATTATTTTCCAGTCTTTTCTTATTGCAATTTGGTGTGATACTCGCCAATCATGTTGATATTTATCAACAGGTATACCATACGCATTTTTCCATTTTTTGAATTAATAATAATAAACAATAACAAAATTTAGTTTCAGTTTTTCGTCCAAAGTTTTGATTTAAATAGTTCTGATGATAGTCTTTCGCTGTTAACTTCTATCTAAAATGGCAACGTTTAGCTATGCTGAATATGCGGACATTTTATTTATTTATGGTTTTTCCAATGGAAATGCAGCTGAAGCTCAAAGAGAATATGTACGTCGCTTCCCAAATAGGCGCATTCCACATGTTAGTGTGTTTGGTGCAACTTACCGTCGCATTTCAGAATCTGGCAGCCTTCAACGAGTAGAACGCGTAGGAGCTCCTCCTGCAGACGTTAACATTGATGGTGAAATTTTGAGACTACTTGAAGAAGGTCCAACAACAAGCACCAGAAAAATTTCCCGACAGCTGGGTGTTTCACAATGGAAGGTCTGGTCAGTGATTCATCAAAATGGTCTTCACCCATTTCATCACACTCCTGTGCAAGGACTAGACGAGGGTGATCCGGCGCGCAGAGTTCAATTCTGCAGATTTATTCTCCATGCGGATATTGAGGATGCTTCATTTTTAACAAGAATTTTATGGACCGATGAATCAAAATTTAGCAGAGAAGGAATAACAAATTTTCATAATTTGCACTACTGGGCCGAAGATAATCCGCATCAGAAGAAGCAAGTTAGTTTCCAAAGAAAATTTAGTGTCAATGTATGGATGGGAGTTATCGCCAATAATTTAATTGGACCTCATTTTTTACCGGATAACCTTAACGGTGAAAATTATGAAGAATTTTTACGTAACAACTTGTATGAGCTACTAGAAAATGTCCCTCTAGCGAACAGGCAAGAGATGATCTTCCAGCATGACGGATGTCCTGCACATTATCGTCTTACAATACGGGAACTCTTAGAGCAAAGGTTTCCGAATAGATGGATTGGAAGGGGTGGACCCATTCCATGGCCTGCTAGGAGCCCTGATTTAACTCCATTAGATTTTTATGTATGGGGGCACCTGAAAGAAATCGTATATGCCACGGAGGTAAATACGCGCGAAGAACTGATTGAAAGGATACAGAATGGGGTTGCGATATTGCGACAGAACTTTTCAAATCGAGTAACCAGGACAGAAGTAAGAAGACGGGCTCGTGATTGCATAAGGAATGGGGGTAGTCATTTTGAAAATTAATTACATCACTTGTTGGAAAAGTTTTTTCATTTAATTTTGAGAATGTTGTTTTTTTTTTTATTAGGAGAATGTTGTTTTTTTTTTATTATAAGGTAGGAAATACATTTTTTCAAATGGTAAATATTGTTTTTTTTTCAAAGATAAAAGTCACACTTACATTATGTTGGCGATACAATGTAAAATTGTCAATGCTTTCAAATTTTTTATCTAGAAAGAGCTTGTGTTGCCAACATTGGTAGTGAATTTTTGACTTGGGAATTATCTTCAAAAAAGAAACAGACTTTATTTGGAAGAGAGTGCATTCAAGAGTGCTTGGCAATAAAGTGCCAGTAATTTATTATGCAAATTTCAAAATTTTCAAGCAGAAAATAGTAATTACTTCTTCTTTACTAATAACTATTACTATTAGCTAGTAAAAAAATTGATAAAATTTTTATTGCAACACTTGATATCCAAAACAGGTATAAATTAGAATTCTGTTGAAAATTATCTTGGAGACAATAAAATGGAGTACTTTTGCCAATTATTTGTACGTTTGAAGTACTATGAAATTTTCGATATTTTTAGGGTTAAATAAGTCATTAGTTAGAAACTTAACAAGAAAAGTTAAGTTTAAACCGCAATAACTCAATAGTTAACATTAGTGTTTCGATAATTTTCAATGCTGATATTTTTGTCAGTGTGTCAGCTTAAAATTTAAAACACGACTTTCAGAAAGGTCCTTGTTATTTTCGTTAATTTTAAATATTTGCCTCATAAGGTAGTGAATTTTATAAAAATTAGAAAAATGAAAATATCGCGAAAACCGTTAAGAATGGTATAGAGGTAAATAGTGTTTAATCGGTAGCAAATAGGCTCTAATGTCATCTCCTCAAAGGAATACGTCCACTTACCAGTCACCCTGTATACTTTTATTTAAAATTGATTATGGTGTGAGAGCTCATTATGTCTCAAATATTATTAAAAAGTAGACTAGTAGAACTTTTTCCCTGCTCCTCTGGACGCTAAAATTAAACCAAAACGTATACATACAACACGTAATAAAGAACATTCAAAATCTACGAATTAGCCCAGTTCCTGGATAAAAATTGGATTTCCCCACTTTGACGTCGAAGCCAAGCCCCCGATGCTCGTTAAATGTTAACGTCGATTGTAAAACTCGTCCGTTATAAATCTTCCAGGGTCCAAATTATATTTGTACGGAAACTTGTTTTATGCCATTTCCGGCAAAATAGAACCGATCCATATTTTATTAGATCCCTGACGAAAGAAAATTTATCACTCAATAAAGTTATATTTAGGTATATAGTAGCTTAAAATGAATCAGGTTGCACAATAGTTTATCGATTAATCACGTAAAATTCCGTCCAGGAAAAAACCTCGTCGGTTTTGCCCGTAATGAGAAAACTTCTTTAATATAAAAATCTCAATTACTTCCCAAACGACGCCGATACAAAGGTCTTCGTCGGATGTGTCCAGTATCCAGCAGCCGAATCCCGGGGTTATTTCTCAGCTTCGTGGGCGGCATAATCAGCACCGGTTCCAGCTCGATCTGCACTGATCCGACAGGAAAGTCATTATGTGGGCAATATCGAATTCCCTTGTAAATATTCATGGGCTCTTCATAGCTCCGATGTTAGAATTGGGAAAGTATGCCCGCTAGAGTGACAGCTTTGTAATTTTCACTTTATTGTCATTGGCGTAGCACCTTCAACCCATATTAAATATTTTCGTAATCTTATGTGCATAAAATTTCATTAGAATATTTAATCAGAAGGCAGAAGTAATTGTCCTACATAGAAATAGAAGATCATCATTCAATTTTGAAGCGTGGTGATAGGATCTTCGAAAGCAAAAGAGTAATTGTCAGAGCTAGGGACGAACTATATGATGGAAATGTTAGGGATAAAAATATATGACTTTTTGTATGTAGAAAATACGTCTTGAAGATGATGTAGCAAGTCATTCGTCAAGCAGTTGGAATAAATCAATAAATTGCAGTTGGAATTACTAAAGAGAAATCCATAACTAGAGTGAATTGTACGTGTGATTAGTCAGAACTATTACTCATTCGCAAAATACTGGAAAAGTATGTATTTTTATTGAAACAGTAGTGATAAAAATGGTAAAAAAAACAAGTTTCCAAGTCCATTTCTATTAGTAATCGTTTCAACAGCGAGTCTTAATTGATCATCGAAAGCTCGTAGTGAATCTATCTGGCGAAAAGATGGATAGGTGCGAAGTATTTAAATTAACTTTGACATGCTATACCAATGAAGAAGTAGAAATAAGGCTTGTTGAGAAGGAATAGCGTTCAAACGAGAAGTTATGAGAGCGAGTTCATCAATTTGCTAAGCGATAATGCTCGTTGCAGCTTCATCAGTTAAAGGACTACCTAGCAGAAACAAATTTTCCTTTGTCATAAATTTTATATCTGCTGAAAAACCTTTCAATCCTTCTTCAATTCGACGACGATGCAAAGAAAAACCACCATATATAAAAGCTCCACATTTTCCTTTGTTCAATTCCAAGCCATATTCGTCTTTTGCTGAGGCAATAATTTGAATATCTCGAAGAACGGTGTCTGGAGCTCCACCCAATACAGCAGCGTCCAAATTCCATAAAACCAGAGCAGAATTTCATCGTTTCATTAAAGGCGCTATAGCAATGCAGAATCCTAGAGTTGCAACTGGATCACCTTGTTGGAGTCCCCAAGCAGAATCGATGGTGTGTTCAAGGTATCTTTATTGAGAAGGGTAGCGATATTGTTGCCAGAAAAATTGATATTACTCAGGAATAAATTCCTGTACCATTTTCAGGAGTTGAGGTCTGCTGACACAGTTAAAAGCGTTCCGGAAATCTAGTTTCAGAAAAACACGACATTCTACGTTATCTTTCTCGTTTATAAAAGAACGCGTCATATGAACCATAGCCTCAGCACTACTTTTGCTGTCATAGCCCAAGGGACGAAGTTTAGATCCAACTGAACATTGATTGATGATTGCTAACACCTTTCCCAGCAATTCTTCTTATAGTATTTCCGATTGTTATTGGCCTAATTCCACCATCTTTTTTCATAAGAGTGCATGTTGAAGCTCCGTAGAGTAGATTACAAATACTGTAACAAACTTTCCCTCGGATCATTGAATCGACTACACCACCAATAGCGGATAACAAGTGCGCAGAAGAGTTGTTATTACCATCCCAAGTCAAGTCTATTATTAGTTGAGGCCGTGAACCATCAAAAGGGCCAGCAGAACTATGTTTGGATGAATAAATTGCACGATGAATCTCGTCATTATTGACAGAATTAGGAAACTCAACTGTTGTCATTTCTAACGGGAATGAAGCACCATCTGGTTCAGCAGGATGTATTGCACGTAGCTTCCCCAGTGTAGCAGTATAGTGTTAGGTGCAATAGAGTCTGGAGAAGAGAGAACACGTATAGCACCTGTAATATCACCATCAACTAGTTTGGCACCGACTCTGCGTTTCAATGAATTAGTATATGATTCTGCAGATGACCAAAAAGCAGCATTTTCTGACATAATATGCGCACCATTGCCAGAATAACTAGAAGATAAACTGGCTAGTCCCTTCTTCATTAAAACTGATAATGATTCCTTTCTCACTTCATTGTGCGGCAAATTAAGTACGTTACGAGGAAAAAAGAAAGGTTTATGCCAAGACTTGTCATTATTGGTTTTGACACAATTCTCCAGAATAACTGCCAATGCTTCGGCTACTTGAGAACGAAAACTAGGCGGAATACGTCTCATAATTCTTATATTACCATGTGATGATATAGAATATGGCTTGGTTTGGAAAGCTTCAGTGTTAGAACCAGTTGGTTGTGATTGAGTGGGACCAGATCTTAAAAGTACTGCCGTTTGTCTGATACATTTCTTACTATTTCGATGTTTTACTATATAACTTGATCTTATAAATATTTGTCCGCAACTGGAACCGGAATGATTGAGCGTGCGATTTGCTGGGTGCGAAGAAAGTATGGTCGTATTATTTTTGTGAAATGATCTGTTAAAGGAATTATAAGGGCTGGGATCATGACAAGTAGAATTCTACTAAAATTCGACTTTCATGACGTCAGGTTGTCTAGCAATCGTCATCATCGCCTGTACTGTACGCGATAAATAGGTCGCGGATGACGTCATGAAAGTAGAATTCTACTTGTCGTGATCTCAGCCCGGGTCACATTTAGTGGCATGTTGATTTAAATCTTCTGAAGTATCAATCAATTGTCACCTTTAAAGTTTCTGTCAATGGTATCCGACGCGCAGGATAAGTCGCAAAGGTATTTAATCTTGGGTATTTTCTAAGTAGATATAAGGGTTTTTGTCGGAGGAACAATATGACGAACTGTCAGAATCATTTGACATGACACTCCTCTGGGAAAGTTGCCGGATGCTAAATTCTGTTTTAAGTGAAGTTGGATGTTGATGTCCAATTCAAACAGAATTTTGGATGATTTATGCATACCCCAGAGGAAAATTTATACCCAAAATAAAATAGAAGTCGACGACAGCCAGGAAGATCCAGGAGAAAGTGCACACATAGAAGATAATGTAGATGCAGATGTAGACTACCCCGATTTTGACATAGAGATATCATGATATGAACAGCAGACTAGATGCTTGAGACCCAGAGACCATATATAGAAGTCAGCAAAATTTGATGACTTTGGGACTCATATATAATTCAGCATCAAATCACCAGCCTTCACAATATTAATACGCTAAGAAAAAGAACAGATAATATATGCGGTGGAGAATTAATTAGAATCACTTTATATAGGGTGTCCCACCGGGGACCACATCGATCTATACGTGAAAAACTGTATGCAGATAGCTCTTCCGAGCCACCATCTTGAAAATATTCTAGCCGGTTGCCCCCATTGACGGTGTACTGTCAAATTTTCAAGAATTTTCTGCATAGAGTTTTTCATTATAGATCGATTTGGTTCCTGGTGGGACACCCTGTATATAATATAGAGGCAGAGTAAAATAATGGGTTTACATATTGAAGAAAACTTCAGATGATTCAATAAAGAAGGGAGGAGACATGCGATATCCAGTGAGAGTTGAAAAAAATCCAAAGAAGATTGTTGTAAGCTCTATAGATAGATTATGGATGACGGTATGTGTAAAATCGATGCTATTCAAGAATTTTTTCATAAAAATCTGCTGGTAATGAAGATGGTTCTATTCGAGTTTCCTAAGGAGCTTTCACCAAAAGAATTTTGGTGTGGTCTCGTATCAGTAACTATCACCGAGTAAACTCTAAACAACTATTGACTTAGAGAAACTCATGCAAGAAAACTTCAAAAAATTTCCATACATACAGACAAGCTGCCAAAGCTTAAGTGTATCTTCTTAACTCAGGCCACCAATAGGTAAGAGCGATCACATTATGGTAACAGCCATCGCCTAAATAAGGCTTAAAATAAATCAAACAAAAAAAATAAAAAAACAATACTTCAAGATTGAAAACTATGACGTCATAAACGAATATATAGAACTACTAGCAACAGACATAAGTCAAAGAATACTAGCTCTTCGCAAACACTATTACCTCAACAATAGATCATTTCTTTCTAGAAAAGACAAGCCGAACTAACTATCAAAAACCAAAAAAATCGCCAAAAAATTATTCTCTGAAGCAAGGAAAAGCTACGAAGAAAATCTTCTTGAAAAAAAATTACAAACACTATATTCTTGTATTGAGTGCAATTTAAGCAGTCAGGTACACGAGATACAATAAGCAACACTCAAAGACCGCACTGCAAACGCATTTTCAAACCAATTTCATTCTGTCTACACTAGAGGAAACCTTACAAACATGTCAACACTATGCCTATGAAGACTAGGAACAATAATCAACTCACTGACATTAACATAGAAACAGAAAAAGTTACCACAGCTCTTAATATTCTAAAAACTTATTCAACTCCAGGCCCAGATGGAATACCTATCATCTATATTTTTAAATAAATGTGCAAGCACCAGTATTAGCCCAATTATACCAAGATTCAATTCAATCAAGAGACAATGGAACCATACCAGAGACCTGGAAAACAGCCATAGTGATACCGATTTACAAAAGTGGACCCATCCAATTATAGACCCATCAGCCTGACCTGCACACTTTCCAAAGAAGTCGAAGAAATTCATGTAAAAGAAACAACAACCTTCTTCTTAGAAAATGACATCATACATTCCTACACAGCAAGGCTTAATGCCGAAAAGGTCTACTACAAAAAAAATTCTCAGCTGTCTAGACGATTGGTCTACAAATCTAGACGAAGGCAAGCCAATCAACGTCTTCCCATGTCTTCCTTTTGTTGATGCAGTTGTGTTAAAGGATTTCAATATAGTTTTTTGTCATCTGGAATTTTACTATGGTTTGTATATCTAACCTTTGAAAGATCAGAAATGTAGACTATACAAAATAGAGAGGCAACTACAGATTCTTGTAGTACTCCGCTCACGACTGGGTACCAATCCGAGCTGGTTCCATTTGCTCGAACATAAAAAGTTATTTGCTTGAGAAAGGAGCTGCTCCATTGCAGGCAGGTACTTCCCTCTTATTTCATGATGGCTTAGTTTGTTACAGAGTCTCTCGTTTGGTAATATATCTTGACTTTCATAAAGCCGTCGATACAGTACCAAACGACTCTGTTGCAAACTAAGCCATTATGGAATAAGAGGGAAGTATACCTGCAATGAAGCAGCTTCTTTCTGGAGCAAAGAACTTTTTTTATCGAGCAAATGGAACCAGCTCTAATTGTTACCCAGTCGTGAGCAGTGTACCTACCACAAGGATCTGTACTTGTCTCAGTGCCGCAGGGCCCGCAGGGCCCCAGACCAGGCGACAAGAAAGTACTAAACTGGCGACAAGAATATTACTAAACTAAAAGAAAATACTTAAACCTAACCTTTGAACCTCATAATACATAAAAACTATTGAAAAGGTATGTCTAACCAATGTAAGAGATCTCAGAGAGAAATGTTTAGACACATAGGCGCCGGAACCATGGGGGCAATGGGGCTTAAGCCCCCATAGTGATTTTGGCATTGTATGTAGTGGGTGTAGTGAGTAAGTACAAAAATATTGAGTTCCTATTCCTAACATTTCTAACTATTTATTTTTATATCAAACTTGTGTGTTTTATGTTTTTGTTGTTTTTGCTATAACCACTTTGACAAACAGTTTGACAGATACCCATTACCCAACATAACGGATCTCTTGAAGAAGCTGCGACGCTGGTAGTATTTCACTGCCTTAGATTTACCTAGCGGCTTCCACCAGATCTAGACAACGACATCGAAAAAACCGCATTCAGCACAGAAAACGGGCATTATAAGTTCTTGCGCATGCCCTTTGGTTTGAAGAACGCGCCGGCTACATTCCAAAGAGTTATGGATGATATTCTATATTCTAATATATTGAGCAACTTTAACAGCAAAAGATGGAACATTCCATCAATAATAGTTATTCATTATACAAGGGAAAAAGTATTAGATTTTAGAGCGAGATGTGTTCTGCCTCCCGTCGCGAAGCGGAGGAGACAACAACAAGGTGGCTAAAAAGCACTGGGAATGCTGGAGGTGAAACAGGGGAAATCGTTATCTTTCGTTCTCTATTCAACCTTAGAGTTTTTCTAGACATTTCATTCTATTGCATTAAAATTGGCCTCTTGTTGACCTGTCAAACCTGTATATAGGTTATAGTTCATTTTTTGGCCATGCCATTAGCTTATTTATAAGTTTGTTTCGAGCCGTGTGAAGATAACAATGGGTGGTATGAATAAAAACGAAGTACGTGCTACTACTACAAGTATTAGTATATGCTTCGCAGTATTTACTTCAGAAAGAAGCATTTACTAATTTCCGGTAGTTTCGAAATGTAGTATCTACTTCGTTTTGAAGTAAATACTACGTAGAACTTACTAATATTTGTAGTAGTAGCAAGTACTTCGTTTTTATTCACACCACCCAATGACACCATTTTGTAGAGAGGAAAGAATCTTGAATCTTTTGTATGAACACTTTTTTCTAAAGTTAATAGATTTTGAAATATTCATTAAATAAGTTTAAATTGTTTTTACATTTTCCCTTATATCTTGGAAACAAATAAAAACTTGGCAACCCTGTGTACTTACCTTCAATGTATACTAAAATCTGCCACTTCTATCTAATTTAACCTACTTCGTCCCTCTTACCGGTTCGGAGATAGCAATACTGGTATCACTAAAAACCTTTAAAAACGGACATTCTGTATAAAGCAAAATTAGAAAAAAAAAAAACATAAAAGATGGGCCCCGGGAAAATCCTTGCGGGGGGGCCCCGGATTTGAAGTTACGCCACTGACTTGCCTCTTTGCAGATGACAAAAAACTATATGGAAATCCTCTAACACAACTGCATCAACTAAAGGAAGACATGAGTACTGTAGAGAAATGGACAATCACATGGCAGCTGGAACTGAACGGAAAAAACTGTATAGTTTTACACATAGGACGATATAACTACCAAATAACAACGTCGAACTCAAAAAAGTCTCAGAACAAAAATACCTAGGAGTCTGTCATCTGTCACCGATGATCTGAAATGGGAAACCCATATATCGCACACAGAAAAAAAGGCCAATCAAAACACCTTATGAGACAAGCATTTGAGAATCAAACTGTGAAAATGAAAAGAAAACTGTACACCACTTACATTAG
This sequence comes from Ceutorhynchus assimilis, assembly GCA_917834065.1. Classification (NCBI taxonomy): domain Eukaryota; kingdom Metazoa; phylum Arthropoda; class Insecta; order Coleoptera; family Curculionidae; genus Ceutorhynchus; species Ceutorhynchus assimilis. The sequence goes on along the minus strand of OU892283.1, from coordinate 34,547,443 downwards.
ACCAAAACTAGAATATGGCCACACAGTTTAAAGTTTAATTACATCAAAGACATGGATCTCTTAGAAAGTGTTCAGAGAAAAATAACCAAAACTCCAATGGAACTGAGAAACCTGCCCTACCAAACAAGACTACAAAAATTTCAGTTGACAACACTTAGCGAGAGAGGAGACCTTATTGAAACATACAAGATCCTGAAGGTCTTCAACGTCTGAACTTAATTTTTTTCAATGAAGCTGACATCGTGGCTATATGAGCAGGCTCGGAAGGCTTTCATGAAGAAACTGACTTAAAACTGAGTAACCTTTTCAATGGAAACTAGCAATCATCGTTCTCTTCCAAGTAATTGTAAATGATTTCCATTGCCTTATACCGCTATGCTAAAATACCGCTGAATGAGCACGACCTTGTTTCAAAGAAGTACAATTACCCAGGGGCAGAGGTTTCTGATTAAATGTATCAATATAATTTTTTTTAATGCGAATTTTCCGGCAGCAGCTTTGGGGTATTCAATAGTATAATGACTCTGGCCTTGCTCACCTGTAATCTGTTATGTAAATGATCAAAATTGAGCTCATTATTAGATTCTTTCCATACAAACCTATGTTTAATTGACTTCTAATCATTACCTCCTTGTATTGTTTTTATTTCAAGGCTCATCTGCTCTATAGTAGGTAGATACCACAAAAAGAGATTTTTGCTCTTTGGTCGTTTACTGCCAAGTTATTTTTTTTTTGTATTGAATGTAAATAATGTGTCCAAAAACGCTTCAAGCCTTCATCTTCAGGAAATCAAAGTTCATCTGTTTGAAATATTCCAGACTCCTGGTCAAGTGTTGAAATTGTTGAAAATTTTTAATAAGAACTACTTAATTAAAAAATAAACGATATCAGATTTCGTCCAAAATCGAATAACTAACTAATATAAAAGAGAAATGGCGGATCTAACACTGAAGCTGCGCCGTTCTCGCTGCCGTAGCTTAATGGCCGGATCCCGGAAATTGTGAGCACATATATCTCGGGCCAGATTTATGAAAGTGCTTTTCTTCCGAGTACAGAGAGGCAGGAGAGATATATACAATAGCGCGGGGCCCCACCTGCCCGGGCTATTGGAGGTGCCCGCCTTCCCTTCTTCCTCTTCGCAGCCCCCGAAATATTAGATACTGCACAGCTTTTCTGTCCCCCGATTTTGTACACTTTTGTACCGGAGTTCACGACTTTATAGCCTAATAATAAAATTTTGCTACAGCTATCAGCAGTAAAACCCTTATTACGTTCAGAAGGAGAAGGGTGCGATATTTGTGCAAGAAGCTCTTGCTCTAAATTGCCTAATACTGTAACACTTTGTGTTGGATGATATAGGACTTCTATAATTTTCTATTTGAATGATATACCTAGAAGAAAACGGACTAATTTTACCAGCAATTCAAGCACAACCTACCATACTTAGATTCTTGATACAGAAGGTCTATACTATCTAATCTATACTCTGTTTCCTTTTCGTTAGGAGCATGGGAAAAGGCCAAAAATGGGTCGAAGACCAAAAAGCGATCATAAACCATAGGCGGCCATAAGTCATAAGATCCAGGTAACTATAGGTTGGGTTATTACCTGAATGCAATTTGTTGAAAGTATTCAAAAATTGGATCATTTGTCGGGTCAAGTTTTGATGAAGGTATGCATTGATAATCAAAGTGCTATCAGGCTAATACGTAACCCAGAATTTCATAGTCGAAGCAAACACATCGACCATTTTATACGAGAGAAGTACCAAAATTGTAAAATTGAGCCGGAGTATGTTAATACGAAGAATCAAGAAGCTATTTCTTGCACTGTTCCTGCAGTAAAGATTTCGTGTTTGGTAATATTGTTTAATGCGAAACAGAGTATAGAAACCAATCTCTTATATAACAAACTAGGTAGCAAAAAATATAAGTAATATAAACTTCTGCGTGCTCAACAATTTCTCTCCAACAAAACCCAATCTAATTCTGGAAAAATCCAATACGATTAAAAAAAAAAGACACCATCCACTTAAAAAAAAAGACAACTCTACCCTACCGCTGTGTCGGGGGGGGTTAGCCTTTTCCGAAACCCACGCGGGCGGTATAACCGAAATGAGTTTAAAAATTGAGCGGAATGGAACTGACATATTCTGGAGACTACTCCCGCTCGGTGCTCTCGTCTTGTACAAATCGTCCGTGTAAAGCTCGGCATACGCCATCTATTAATAAACTCATGATTCGGGCCTGTCTCGCTTCTCTGTTTCTGACAGAATTAATTTACCTTTTGAAAAGGTTTGCCTTTCATGGGGACTTAATTTACCTGAACGGAAAAGTGAGTAACTCGGCTTTGGGGATGTGTTTTATATTTTTCGGAGTTTTTTTTTTAAAGGGGGAGAATGGAGGTCGATTCGTGCTAAGTTAAACAGGGCGATTGATTTCATTAATTTGGATTAATTATGTTTGAGAAATTCTTATAAATGAATTATGACTAGATTTTTCCAATTTGCAATGCTCAATGTTCACATGACTGGATTTTTCCAATTTACAATGTTGCTGGGCATATAGGCATCTTGTGGGGTGCTTCAAAGTTTGAGATTCTCTTTTCCTTCTTCGCTTTATAAGAATTACTTGGTTTCTGGTTATTTCGTGTCTTTTCAGTTTACAAATCCATGCATCTAAAATGGAAATTATATATCAAAAATCCTGGAAACCATTAAACATAAAGTTCTTCTTGGTCTGTTATATACCTAAATCGATGTTAATTTTATCCCACAAAGAACCCCGGCATTAAGAAAAAGGGATCAACACCGGGGTGAATCACCCTGACAGAAAGTGTTTCGGGGTGTGAAATGAGCTTTTGGTCAATTTTCGCTATCAGATGTACTAGTCCAGCTGGAAAATCTATACGATGATTAAATTTCCTTTGCCGGAGATGTAGCTGAAGTAATTTATACAGGGTGCGCTCCGTTTTAATCAGTTTTAATGGTATTTTGTAAAGAATGTTTTTTAAGTGACTGTAATAACTGCACGTGACACTTTGCCGGCGTTATTAAAAAACATTAAAAAGGAAACCTCGCCCAGGCGAGAAAGAGTCGGCAGTAAATTCATTAAAATAAATGAAATTTAGAAGTTAGGAGTTTTGCAGACTAATATACTTTCCTCGTCAGAGGCAAAAATGCAGCCATAAATCGTTACAAAATCCAATTAGACATTATTCATTGCAACGAGACAAGAACTGTAATGAATAATATATATTTCCGACCCAACATCTGTGGCCGACTGCAAAAGGCCGAAGAAATAAAGGGATTGTCCTTTTATTTCTGGAATTTACTGCATTCGCCCGAAATATTTTTTCCTTTACGTCGTTTGCGCGCTCGGGTCGTTACGGTATGGCTCTCATTCCGTTCTAGTTTTGCTGGTATTTACTGCTTTATTTCATTTATTTTGAATACCTATTTTATATCTGAAAAGTTTTTACGCCAATGTGTTTTTGTAGATTTATTCTTTGCGACAAGTGAAAAATTCAGCATTATGCGATTTTCATTGGTCTATGGCTCGATACTCCCTTGCTGCAAACACTATTCGTATAATTGATTTGCTATAACAGATCTTTTCCTGTTTTTACATAACAATTACTTCTATATATATTCTTTCAATAACTCGTTGTTGGCCATAAAAACTGGACAAACATAAAGCCATCACGGAGATCTGTATCTAGTTGGATATTGAATCTGGATCCAATTCCATTCAGTAAACTGCGAGGGAGTAGTTGCCTTGTTTCTAGCCAAATTCAGTACCTACCACCAAGATGATACCTTGGATTACTTCAGGCCAGTACCTGTGGAGCTTTCTTCTTATGTGTTTATCATAGCGTCAATGGAGCCGGTAACATTAGGTCTGTTAGTGCAGAAATCACCATCCAGCCAGCGCGGATTTCATTGGTTAAAAACAGTTAGAAAACTAGTTTCAACCAATGGAATTCACTCTGACTGGTTTGTGATTTCTGCATGAACAGATCTATAACCTGCAACACACTTTTTAGTGATACCATTTTTGGTCTTTGTCTACAGGGTGTCATTTTTTGCGTGTCAAATAAACTATAAACTAAATATAAAACATCGTATTCCAATTATTTTATTACCAAAAGGACACAGAATGGCGCAGTCGAGGTAGTTAGTTAGTGTCGAGAAAAATGGAATTTGAGACCCCGTCTCATCTGTCGTTTTAAAGAAGTTTAAGTGAAAATTGGCGTAAGTTGAAACAAAATTTAGAAATCTTCCTGAAAGCTTCTGGGTAAGTCTGGATAAGATGATGAAACAAAAATTGCAATTCTGCTAAATTTGATTGGTGAAGAATGCGTGGAAATGTACAACACGTTCACGTTAACGGAAACAGAAGCAAAGTATTTTCAAAGTGTCTTGAAAGCTTTTGAAGATTATTGTAGGAAAAATAGTTTTCGAGCGTTTCAAATTTTATAGTAGGAATCAACAAGAACGTGAAGGATTTGACCAGTTTTTAACAGACCTCAAGAAATTATCACTATCTTGTGAATTTGTTGCTTTAGGTGATGAGATGTTTCGTGATAGATTTATGTTAGGAGGCTATACAGGAAAGGTTGCTACGTGTGGAAGGTCTTGACTTGTTCAAGGCTGTAAATTTAGGCCGAGCTGCTGAAATTTATAAATCTCAGGTTAGGAATCTGCAAGGAATGTCTGCTGAAGTGTAGGTTGTTAAGAAGAGGTCAGTCAATAACAGTTATAATAAATTAGCTCCAAATTCCAGTGGTGCAAATGAAAGATTTTTGAAATCTGAGGAAAAATTCAAATGTAGAAGATGCCAAACTTTGTATGGAGTTCGTGAATGTCCTGCCTTTGGGAAAAAGTGTAGTAGGCAAGCAGTTAAATCATTTTGCAGTTTCATGTGATGTAAAAGTATTACAAGAACAGGAGCAGGAGGCTGAGTTCGCAATCAATATTATTGGAATAAAAAACTAGTAATAACATATTACACATGATTTTATAATGTAGGTAAATATTGGTGATTATCATGTGCAAATTAAATTTAAATTAGACACTTGTGTCACGTAAAATGTTGAGTGGAGTAGTTTCGTTGAAAGTGCAGTGTGTAAAAATGTTGAATTTTTTGCTGAACTTATAATTGTGGATAAAGCTGTTTATCCTTTACTGGGTCTTGAATCTTGTGTAAAATTGAATCCCGTTATTCTACACAAGGAAAATATAGATTATCTGAACAATGATGAATTTGTCAATAATAACTGAAATTATTTCAAGGTCTTGGTAAGTTTAAAGATAAATGTGAAATTCAAGTAAATAATGAAGAAATAATCCACCCAGAAGGATACCTTTTGCCATTCGTGACTAATTAAAGGAAACATTATTGAGTTGAGAACATAGAAAAATTATTTCAAGAGTGGAGAAGCCCTCTAGCTGGATTAATAATATTGTTATTGTCGAGAAAAAGGATGGCTCATTAAGATTATGCTTTTATCCACGATCTTTAAATTTAGAAATTAAAAGGCCTGCATATGTCCCTACTTATTTCTACTCTTGAAGATATAGTTGAAAAACTCCAAGTAAAAAAGTTTTTCAAAGTTTTTGATATAAAAGAAGGTTTCTGGCTTATACTGAAAAATCTAGTGATCTTTGTACTTTTGCCATATACTTTGGTTGTTATAAATTTAATCGATTGCCTTCCGGGCTCAATATGGCGCCAGAGTATTTTCAAGCCATATATCAAAAAAATTTTGGAGAACTAAAGGGTGTATAAGGTGATTGCGGTTTTGTCCGTATTTTAAGGGCATTCCTCAAATTATTTCTGATAGTGATGAGGAAAACTAGTAGATGACAGACATAAGCCTACAATAATAAAATCAATAAAAAAACATCGCATATATTACCAGAATGTTCAAGGATTAAGAACAAAGTGGACATAACTTACTTGCAACTCTTCAGTGCGATAAATCTTGTTGTTCCTCTCAAAAAAGTTACTAGTAGGAAATTTCCGAAGTGGTTTACACAAGAACTAATTAGTTTAAGAAAAAATTGCCCACAAAAAATTTCGCTCCTTACCATCTCAACAAACCTACCAGTCATTCTCTAAATTGCTCATTCTATGCAAGTCCCTATCTCAGTGATGCTACAAAAGTTATGTCCAAGATGTTCAAGTCTCTCTCAACAATGATCCCAAAAAGTTTTGGAAATACATAAATTCTGAACGCAATTCTCACCTAGTCTACCCTCCAAGATCTCCCTTGACCATGCAACATGTGAAATAAGTGTGGATGCAGCCAACCTTTTTGCAAACTATTTCGGATCAGTATACTCGCAAAATCAACCAAAGCTCACAAAAACCTTCCTAAATAATATTAATATACCATCTTATGCAATTTCAATATCTGACATATATTCTGAGCTATCCAACTTAAATAGTTTCAAGGATCCTGGTCCACATGAAATTCGGGTCTATGTTCATATTTCGAAAACAGACATTTCGAATCTTTTATCTCGAGCGCTTTTATTTCGAAAATCAATCATTTCGAAAACATTTATTTCGAAAACTTTTATTGCGAAATACTTTTTTTTTCGAAATTCAATCATTTCGAAAACATTTATTGCGAAAACATTCATTTCGAATGACATTCCTTTCGAAATTCGATAATTTCGAAAACAATAATTTTGTTTGGGTTAGTTGTTAGTTTGCAATTTTAATCAGAAATTATCAAACTTACCAATAATAACCTGGTTAGTTTGAGTTAGTTTGCAATAATTATCAGACATTAATTTGCAGAATAACCAAAACTATCCAGGTTATTATCGGTAAGTTTGGTAATTTCTCATTAAAATTGCAAACTAACCCAAACTAACCCGGTTATTATCGGTAAGTTTAATATTGTCTGCTAGAGCGCACTGCACAGAGGTCATATATGATAATATTATTGAGTTTCGAAATAAATGTTTTCGAAATTATTGAATATCGAAATTATTATTTTCGAAATTAATGTTTTCGAAATGATTGAATTTCGAAGAAAAGGTAATTCGAAAAAAAAGTTTTCGAAATAAAACTTCTCGAAATAATTGAATGTCGAAAAGAAAGTAATTCGGAATAAATGTTTTCGGAATGATTGAATTTCGAAGAAAAGGTAATTCGAAATGAAAGTTTTCGAAATGCATGTTTTCGAAATGATTGAATTTCGAAAAAAAAGTAATTCGAAATAAAAGTTTTCGAAATAAAAGATTCGAAATGTCTGTTTTCGAAATATACCCATGAAATTCACCCTATTCTACTTAAAAATTACCCTTTTATACTTGCCAGACCTCTGCACATTATTTTTAACAAATCTCTAAGCTCTGATTACTTTCCTGACGTCTGGAAATCAAGTTATGTCGCTCCCATCTTCAAGTCTGGAGACTTGAAGAATTACAGACCAACCAGTATTATGAGCACAATTCCCAAGATATTTGAAAAACTAATAACAAATTACTTAACATCAGTACTGTCACCATTGATTTCAAATAACCAGTTTGGATTTTGTGCTGGCCGATATAACGGAACTGAATCTGTTGTCACACTCATAAAATATCATTGAAACCTTTGAAAATGAATTAGAAGTACATATTATTTATACACAGACATTGCAAAAGCCTTCGATAAAGTGCCTCACAAAATCCTAATCCACAAACTTAAATTAATGACAATTTCGAGTTCCATGCTTGACTGGATTGAGAGTGACATGACTGGACCTACCCAGATTATTAACGTAAACAATTTCCTGTTTAATACAATAAGGGTTCCTCAGGAGTCGCCCAAGGTTCCCATCTAGCTCCACTGCTTTTCAATTGTTTTATAAATGATGCCGGATCATGCTTTAAGCATAGTGATCATAAGCTCTTCGCAGATGATATGAAACTTTCAAAAGTAATCTACAGTACAAGAGACTTGCTATAGCATAAACTTAATGAGTTTGTACAATGGTGCAAGACAAAAGGAATGGAGCTAAATGTATCAAAATGTAAGCTAATGATCTTTTCTCGAAAACGCTCTATAACACCCTTTTTTATACCATTGACGGAAATTCACTTTTGATGCTTGAAACAATAACTGATCTCGGCATAGTTATTGATCCAGAACCATCCTTCATTGACCATATCACTTCCATAGTAAATAAATCGCTTAGAATGTCAGGATTCTTAAAGCAAAATACTCAATATATTTAACTTAATTCATGCTCTCAAAATTATTTATTGCAGTCTAGTGTTACACTTAGAATATGCCTCATCTATTTGGAACCCTCACTACGAAATTCATACCACAAGAATAGAGAAGATTCCTCCGCTACAATAATTATAAATTTCTCTATAATGAGTTAGGCTATGAAGCTCTGCACCTAGAGACTGAATCTGATAATCACACCTTGATTATCACAATGTTGAACCTTATGATTAATAAGACAACCTATAATAATTATTGAATTAATATGAAAATCATTATAACATTAAAGACTTTAGTACATTGGTAAGTTATGTTTACAACCCTAGTACTTAATTGTTATCAATTGAGATTTTCTATTGTTACCTGTAAGTTATTTTTTGATATTAATGTTGTTAAGTTTGGATTAATGGACTTCTGCCCATCAAATAAATAAATAAAAATAAATAAAAAAACCGTCAAATTGCATTACCTGACACCTAATCTGCAAAAACTTGGCCCAGAGATTCGAATCACAACTCGCTTTTGGCGAACATCCACATGACACTAAAAAGATGTACCTACCATGTACCTATCAGCTAAAACGAAAAGCCCAAGACTGGATCTGACAATACTAAACAACTTAACAACTTAGCCGAAGTTAGAAACGAATCAGATAATAAACTAAACGGTATAAACAGGGCAGAGAATCGAAAAGTGGAGACTGTATGGACCGGTATCAGGGAAGCCTTTGTTAGCCTCAGCTCGAAATTGTCATCCAGTAACACTAGGGTTAGGAAAAAAGCCTTGATGACTAATGACATCCTCGACTTGATGGAAGAAAGACGCCTGGAGAAAGACCAGCAGCATATCGTAAGTTGAATCTTGAAATGAAAAACAAAGTCAGGGTAGCTAAAGAAAATTGGCTAATCTAAGACCTTGAAGCAAAATATGACAGTTCCAATATGCATAAGAAAATTAAAGAAGCTGTTGGTGTATATGTATGAACCTCGACAGACCGGCATTCTGTTGGACAGTCAAGATAAGATACAGTGAAACAGTAGTGTAGCTACATGGAAAAAACTGTCTCACGACGAAAGATAGGACATTATTGAAAAGTAATAAACACGAGAAGCCCGAGAAGGAGTAGATTAATAACTAAGGAAGTCCAGCACGCCATTCAGTTATCCAAAAACAGAAAAGCTGTAGGTCTTGACGGTTTCTACTAGAAGTTATTGAAATCCTAAAAAATGCAGAGTAACTACACGCAAAATGTGAAGCTTTTCAATATGGTTTACCGATGGCTTATGATTAAAAATTAATGGATCAAAAGGTCCTTCACAAAAGGACCGCTAATATCAAAATTTTCCACTAAAATTGAATCAGAAATCTTTTTTAAAAAAAATTACTGTCTAGCAAGATTCTGGAGTAAACTGTCTTCTAATTATTTCCTTGTTTAAAATTTAGAATAACAAGTCCCCATTTCACTTAAACTTCCTAAAAGTTAATTTAGGAAAAAGGTTGACGTAAAGACCAAAAACACAGAAATAGAGGTTAATGATGTGCGGACTGACCACAGGTCAGTTTCTCCCCCGTTTCAACTACTCCCCTATGTTATTGCTTAATCTCTCAGCTTACGGACTAATAACACAACAGAATTGGACACGAAATATGTCATTAACAAATCTCCCATTTGAGTAACTACCGCTCTCTGACTAACGTTTATGCTTGACCATTATTAAAACTTTGACATTTACTGTGATAAATTGGACATTTTGAGAGTTAATTTGTGTATATTGTCGGACATTTATTGTCCTGCGGGAATGATATCTTGATATGGATTAGTCATTATTCTTTGGAACAAATTCAATATGGCTCTTGCCCTGAATTGAGAAAGAAACTCACGTAAAGAAAACAAAAGAAAATATCTCTCTCTCCTTTGGGGGCTCCATTTTTTCCATCAAATATAATTTATTTTTTCCCGAAAAACTCTAAATCCCGCCCTCCTGTCAACTCTAAGCAGAAATTATGATTGTCGAGCGATATAAAACGTTCCGGCCCTCGATTCGTCTAATAATGATTAATGTTCTCGATCGGAGCAAGCAGTCGGGAAAAAGCATCCATTTTGAATCACGTTTTAATGCTGACTTTCGCCCGAGTTTTTGCTGGCCTCGCCAAAAAGCAAAGTTTTATGTTTTATGCGGTCAGAATTTTCCCGAACATAAAAGAAAAATAGAGGCTCCCCCTCTTTCTATTTCGCGTCTGTCTAATTGAGCGATGGGAACTCGTAAAAGCCATGATTGATGTGGCCGATGGAAATTTTTTTGTGACTTTAATAGCGATAAAATATGGAATTCTGTTTTTACTTTTCAAAGCCCCTGTATATCGAACTTCCTCAAAACCTAATAAATATTCAAAAGAAACAAAATTAAAAACTTCCCATCGGGGTTTTTTTTTTCGTTAGATTCCGGTCCTGAAGTTCTAATGCTATTCCGCCTTAACTCCAAGAATTAAAACTTTGTAACATTAAAATCCGTCATTTCCATGAATGATTGAGTATTTCAGAGAGACACAAAGTAAACTCGGAAGGAAAATAATTTCGTTTTTAGAAGTCGTCGCCGGGAAGAGATTGCTCGTGATTTTGCATTCTGGCCGAAGGAAAATTAATTTCAGAATTGGAAATGTAATCAGCAGGAGATGAGAAGATGTAAATATTTCAATGCTTAGATGTTGGGTTTGACGAGAGGAAGGTAAAATTATTGGACATTTTCACAAATTATTAAAAGCATATCTGATAACTGATAGGTTTTAAATTCGATATCTAATCATTATACATTTTTCTTAACAGTTTTCTTAGCAACTTCTTGCATTTTTAATGAGAAATTTTGGTTTATATAAAAATGACTTTGCAATGTCTGAAAGATGACTCACTAGAATACTTTACTCGAGGAATTAGAAGATACAGAAAACTCATTCGTAATATTTAGCAGACTACACATCGCATTTCAAAATTTCTGAGTATTGCCTTATATCTCTTGTTTTGAAAAGTCACGGTTATAATAGCATGAGAATGTTCATATTGCCTGATCTATACACACAGGACCAGGACACTAAACACATAGGCTTATATATATATAATAATATAAAAGAGAAGGACAGTAACAGGGTACTGGTACCAACAAAGGTAAAGTTAATAGATGAAATTCCCCAAAATGCTAGAGGTAGCAAAAGTAAAACGATGTAATGTGCTACTAAGTGTCTGTTTATTCAAATCATCAAGCTTTCGTCTAACATTGCAGACTTCATCAGGACGCTAAAAATAATAATGAAAACTCCAAGGACGTATTTAAGGGGGGGTTTTGGGGGTTCAAACCCCCCCCATTGAACTAAATAAATTATTTTTTTCAAGAAAAATAAACTTTTTTGGGCGTGGAACCCGAAAAAAAATTTCGCCTTCGGCGCTATCCTCTAGCGGCTATTCCAGGTAATACCTATATATCGTCGGGTCTTAAATTGAAACTCTTTCTGGCATAGACCACGAGCCGCCACTGCTCTAAACCCCCCCCATGTAAAATCTATAGCTACGTCGTTGGAAAACTCCTTACCTACTGAGAGAAAAATTAACACTTTTTTGAAGGCAGAAGGCCCAATAAACTTACTTGAATTCAAGACAGCTCTATTGCGGTAGTGAACAATATATAGTAGAGAAATGCATAACGCACTTTTACAGAATAAATAAAGCTTGAGAAGGTCATGTAAAAATCTGGATTTCAACCAAACACTTATCAATATAACAGAATACAACAATTAAGTAAAAGGACGGACATAATTTTTTGTAAAAAACGGATAACTGTTTTTTACAAAATTTTTTAATAGAGGATTACAATAGATTAAAATAAAATAATAAGTTAATCATCAAACGTTCAATTGAAAACACAAATCAGCTGGAGGAAACAGCAGACAGAAATGAAGCAATGACAGCGTCAATGTCAATCAGTCTTCATCGGCTTGGAACCCAAAAAAGAAGAAAAAGAAGATGACAATTATTTAAGGTTATGTTTTTTCTGCACTTTGCACTTGCATTTTTGATTTGTATAATTTAAAAGTAAAACTAATATATTGTTAAATAGGATGAATATCCGTACCCTTAGTTGGGAGAATAGCTAACTAACAGCTGATATTTTAGGTTAGAAGGACATAATCTAGATACATGGCGCAAACTTTTTGCAAGAATAAATTTTTTTGATTTGAGCCTTTATTTCGGAGATAAAGCGAGGTGAATGCAAAAATGTGTATATTTCGATCAGATTTTGCTCAGGTTTGAACGGAGATATTTTAATTTTTAGATTTATTTTACCGTAAGGGCCAAATGTATTCGGCTTATTTGAATCAATAATGAAAAATATAATTTGAACAAAAATATAGATAAATTTTATATGAGAACAGTCATAAATTACTATTCTATACGTTCATGTAATAATCTCAATTTTTAAGTATACTGCCCTTTTGCCCGTTCTGATTTTGTATTACCTTGGGATTTTGAATTAACATAATAAAACCTTCATTCTGTGCAAGTTTCAGCTTGTAACCCTGACGCGCCCACAAAACTCATTTTTAGAAGGCTTTAACTGCGTTGGGCACTCTACTATTACTTTTGCTACCTCTAGCATTTTGGGGAATCTCATCTATTAACTATACCTTTGTTATAATAATATATACAGTGTGTTTCAAAAGTCTGGGAACGGTCAAATATTTCCATAGCGGCTTGAAATAGAATTACGAAATTTTCTACATATGTGTAATTAATGATGCCCGATTCAATGATCATATCGACAATGTTGCCAAATTTACCGGTTATCAGATAATGTAGGTAACTTCATTTTTTCAAATAGGAATACCACTTTATTTTCATTGCAATAAATTCGGCGCTCTATTGTTATTGAAATCTCTTGATATCATGTCCCTATCTTACACGGTTGCTGAAATATGGCAACACAGACTTTTTATACAAAAGTCTGGGAACGGTCAAATATTTCCAGAGAGGCTTGAAATAGAATTACGAAATTTTCTGCATATGGGTAATTAATGATGCCCGATTCAATGAAGATAATGTAGGTAACTTCGTTTTTTTAAATAGGAATACCACTTTATTTTCATTGCAATAAATTCGGCGCTCTATTGTTACTAAAACCTCTTGAAATCATGTTCCTATTTTACACGGTTTCTGAAATATTGCAACACAGCGTTTTTGTTCAAAAGTCTTGGAACGGTCAAATATTTCCAGAGCGGCTTGAAATAGAATTACGAAATTTTCTGAATATGGGTACCTAATTAATAATGCCCGATTCAATGATGACATCGAGAATGTTGCCAATTTTACAGGTTTTCAGATATTGTAGGTAACTTCGTTTTTTTTTTTTAAATAGAAATATCACCTTATTTCTAATGCAATTTTGGCACTCTATTGTAAGTAAAACCTCCTGTTTTTGAAATGTGGCAACACAGACTTTTTGTTCAAAAGTTAGAGAACGGTGGAGTATTTTGACACAGGCTTAAAATAGGTTCAAAATTTGATGAAGAGACGTTATTGTGATGCTCAATTCAATGATGGCATCAACAAATATCAAAATATCGATACGCTGGGATTCACTCAGTTCGAAATTCATTTTGACAAAACTTCGAAGGAACTTGACACATCTGATAATTACCTCTACCACTGGATAATAAACAAATGAATATCTAAATTTTTAGTTGTTTAGCCTACGTGTATTCTTTCATGTTATTGTTTCGACAAATTGTCAAACAATACAGGGAGTATCAGGTAGATCAGGTATGAGTACAAAAATTTTAACATGAGATAATATGACCTATTTTAAGCTAAGACTGTCATATCAGGGCTACTAATCATGAGTCAATTGATACTATTTTCGGAATTATCGCAAAATTTAAATTTAAAAAAATGTTAACAACGTGACAACATTGTACAGATCATCTCTACCAGGATATTAGGTAAATAAAACTGGTAAATTCTATTTTTTTGCAAGCATTTCATTTATTTCCACCTGTTTACGTTTTGGTTTGTTATTCGCTTTCAAATAATGTAAATAATAATTTGCATTTTTATCACTGTTCTAGTAAAAATAAAAAATGTGCCGTTTTATTAGGTTATGAATTGCACTCAATGACATTTTTGCACTGAACATTCAAGAGAAAAAAATTTACACTCTTACACTTCCCATATCACGCAATCTTTGTAAAACGGGCCTAATATTCTTTCATCAGGTGGGTGCCCTTCTATTGGGAAATCTTTCCCTGTAAATTCTGGCGGCTAAATGAGCATTTTGCAACAATTCTACCTTAACAAGTATCTGCATATTCGAGGTTTGTGAAGTGAACATTTTATTTTCAACCACCTATTCTTTTTTGTGCTATGTTGCCAACTGTTTAGATACCGAATTACGAGTGAAGGTGTCATGTTTTTTCAATTTTCTATTATTGTTGTTGACTAAAAATGCATTATTACTTGATAATTGAATGAGTTAATTTTTTTTTGATCTCATAATGATTAAAATTTTCTTTATCTTTAAAATATTTGTCAAAAATTGTCATAACTTCAAAGATCTATTTCTTAAAAATGATTTTGTTTTGCTTGGACGTCATGTTGTAACTTTTTTTCTTCAAAATGGGCCATATTTTCAAGTGTTGAAACTTTTGTAGTCAAAGCTGATACACCCTGTATAAAATATCAATTTATACTCGACAACCAGTTTTTTTAGTAATATTTTCGCCGGTATTATTAAGATAGACAGATAAAATATTTTCCTGGGGTGATATTTTCTCAAATCTCGAATTGACTCCTAGAAAATGTAATCCTACTTTTAGTCGTTTTAAAAATTTGACCGTTCCTAGACTTTTAAACAAAAAGGCTGTGTTGCAATATTCCAGAAACCGAGTTAAATAGGGACATGATATCAAGTTGTTTTAATAACAATAGAGTGCCGAACTTATTGCAATGAAAATAAAGTGGTAGTCCTA
Organism: Ceutorhynchus assimilis; assembly: GCA_917834065.1. Lineage (NCBI taxonomy): Eukaryota > Metazoa > Arthropoda > Insecta > Coleoptera > Curculionidae > Ceutorhynchus > Ceutorhynchus assimilis. Next base: position 34,532,201 of record OU892283.1, on the reverse strand, counting down.
TTCAAAAAAATGAAGTTACCTACATTATCTGAAAACCGGTAAACTTGGCAATATTGTCGATATTATCATTGAATCGGGCATCATTAATCACCCATATGCAGAAAATTTCGTAATTTTATTTCAAGCCGCTCTGGAAATATTTGACCGTTCCCAGACGTTTGTATAAAAAGTCTGTGTTGCCATATTTCAGCAACCGTGTAAGATAGGGACATGATATCAAGAGGTTTCAATAACAATAGAGCGCCGAACTTATTGCAATGAAAATAAAGTGGTAGTCCTATTTAAAAAAACGAAGCTACCTACATTATCTGAAAACCGGTAAACTTGGCAACATTGTCGATGTCTTCATTGAATCGGGCATCATTAATTACCTATATGCAGAAAATTTTGTAATTCTATTTCAAGCCGCTCTGGAAATATTTGAACGTTCCCAGACTTTTGAACAAAAAGGCTGTGTTGCAATATTTCAGAAACCATGTGAGATAGGGACATGATATCAAGAGGTTTTAATAACAATAGAGCGCCGAATTTATTGCAATGATAATAAAGTAGCATTCTTATTCAAAAAAATGAAGTTACCTTACATTATCTGAAAACCGATGAACTTGGCAACATTGTCGATGTCATCATTGAATCGGGCATCATTAATTGACCTTTTCAATTTAGAAGCCTCTCTCTCTGGCGTCAGACTGTCAGACGCCAAAAGAGTATGAAAACAATGATTGACAGCTATTGACAGTGGTTTGTTGACAAGAGTTTTATACGTGTGAGACTGGAAACTATTATTTCCTCGGGTTTTTCAAGGTTTTTTCCTAACAATGGTGATTGTGTGTAGTGTGCCTTTTCGTGAAAATAATTCCTATTCACCGGCGGACGTGTCTTTCCATAAGTTTTCATCAAATCCTACATTTGTCAAAATTTGGATACACAAAATCAGAACTGATACTCGCAAAAGTAAGGGAAATCCACGACCCATCAAGTATACAAAGATATTCACGTTCAAGTTTAGTTTGCGGAAGCTGTTTGCTTCCCACATTTTCTTTCCAATTTCAAATTTCACCATTCTATGTCGGTCATTGTCATTTTCCATTCACTGAACAAAGATACCTAACTCATCGGTGGAGTCACCGATTAGAATAAAAACCAGGGGATTGCTAAACACCCTATACACTTGACATTGACGAGCAAGCAAATGTTGACGGGAATCTGAATGTTTTCATACTTTATCGTCCATCTCTTTTAATTGAAAACGTCAATTACTCATAAGCAGAAAATTTCGTAGTTCTATTTCAAGCCGCTCTGGAAATATTTGAGCGTTCCCAGACTTTTGAACAAGAAGGCTGTGTTGCAATATTTCAGAAACCGTGTAAAATAGGAACATGATATCAAGAGGTTTTAGTAACAATAGAGCGCCGAATTTATTGCAATGAAAATAAAGTGGTATTCCTATTTAAAAAAACGAAGTTATCTACATTATATGAAAATCGGTAAACTTGGCAACGTTGTCGATTGAATCGGGCATCATTAATTACCCATATGCAGAAAATTTCGTAATTCTATTTCAAGCCGCTCTGGAAATATTTGACCGTTCCCAGACTTTTGAAACACACTGTATAACTAGCTAATTACCCGCTGCGTTGCCAGCGTGTAAATACATTTTGAAATAATACACTTCTTTTCAAATTTTGTTGTTGATTTTCTTTTTAATTTTTTTTTTTAAATCCGATATCAGAGTCGCTTGCCAGTGAGTTCAGTGACGCATTTTAAGCACTCCAGAGGTGCTCTAGAGCGCCCCGGGCTGTTTATAGGCGTTCCAGTGTATCAGAGTTTTACGCAACCGAACTTTTTTTTTCGGGATAAAAAATTGCCTATATCACTCTCCTCTATAGCCGATTCGATTGACCGGATTAGATCGATCTGGTTCAATTTAAATGAACCACACTGTGTTCGATTCAAGCTGGATCAGTGCACCCTCATCAACAAAAAAATGATCTAGATCAGAAGAAGTTCACTTAAATTGAACCCAAATCGATCTAATCTTGGTCAATCGAATTCACCTTATATAGAGATACGTGCTATTAATTCAAGATCGGTCCAGCCGTTCTTGAATTCAAAAAATAATAAAGTTACGTCGGTTGAATGCAAGCCTAAATAAATGAAATTGTAACATTTTCAATTTCTTGGCTAATAAGCTACCTTGTTTTGCTTTAGTAGATATGATTCCATATAGAACTACAATGAAATAAATGAATAAACAACTATCTTTTCTGTGCCCAGATTTTGTTACCTTGAGTACTGCCTTCTACTGAAATTTTTTTTGGTGCAGGTTTGCAAGTTTTGTTAATTGATCTAGGAAGGTTTGATTCAGTACGGCAGGGCCCGCTGTTATTGATTAGAATCTTAGGAAAAGGAGTTAGTACCATCATCATATCTGTTTGCAAATCCAATCAATAATCTGAGGTTATGATAATAATTGTTGTTTACTCTTTGACTTTTCATTTCCATCATGTCATTGAACAGCTGTTTTGTCTAGGCGTTTTCTTTTGACCTGTTCTACCTTTTGATATATGTTCTATAGGCACTTTTCAACATTCACCAGTCATTTTTTACACAACCGATTCTCAGTTCGTACTTTTGGGGTGAAACTGAACACGTCCTTTAGAAGTTTGACAGATGAAAGTCTTCTTCCGAAATCTAAATGAAGAATCTGCCCTTTTGATCTGCGACCTCACGCTGAGAAGTTGTCCGGTCTCGGGCCTCGGCCCTAATTATTTTTGGGGGGAGACTTTTTGGAATTTTGTGCCAGGGAGCTCAAGTTTTAGACTAATTTCTTGCTGATAATTATCCAGAGTCGTCCCTTGGTCATTTTTGGATTCTGTTTCGGTAAGTTTGAGATTTTCTTCAGGAAATATTAACCTACAACACGTGTTCCATTTTTTTTAATAGGACTGTTCCGAGCAGCATTTGGAAGTTTAAGACTTCACTTTTGTTCTAGAGTATCCCTCAATTTGAGGTAAGATTATTTCTAATATTTGGGACTCGATTTGTTTTTTTATACGAACATCGTTATAGGGTCCTAGTCTCAGGCTATAGTTGGACAATCCTACTCCTAGTCCTAGTGCTAGGCTGTAGCTAGACAGTCTTAGGCTATAGTTGGACAGCTCCTAGAAAGAGATTCTAGACTCTCTTAGTTGGCTTTCGTATCCTTTCTCCAGCAACTCTCTTGGTACCACTCTGGCAGAACCACGTCGAGTTCTACGTTAAACAGATACAACGTGGATAGGACTCATGACTCACTTACCATACCATAGTCTATCTAATAGTGAGACCAAACCTGTAGATAACCTCACTTTGAAAATTTCTGGATTTTCACATACATTTCACTTGTATACATGTAAGTTGCACTTTTACTATTTAGGCAAATCATATATAAATCATCTGACGCCGAATTACGTCAGTACGTGCCCCTTAAATAAAATTCTAGAATTTTACCCTGAGGTTGCCCAAATAATAACTTTCACCTTTCTGTGTTAAATTTGCCTGTTGGTAGAGTGTAACCCATACTGTTTTTTTTTCTTCCACAAGTGTTAATAAACAGTTAAAACTGTTTATTTTAAATCCATATATTAATTATTTACGTTTTTTTTATTTATTCAAATATTCACAAATTAGGTACAAGCCTAATCCTAAACACCTTTTTTAATAACTTCGTGGCTACTTATTGGCGCAATAGTTAAGTCCTAATTACTTGGTGGCTACACTTTTTGGCGCCTTATTATTATTGTTATTATTTTTTAATAAAGAAAGCCAGATACATTATTGTACCTAATTAGTTGTTTTATTGTTTACCGCTCCAATTGTACAAGTTTTGTTATAACATCAATAAGTAATCTTCCTAGTTAAGTCACAATTAACTTGGTGGCGCCCAAAGGTAAGATGTATACAAGGAACCCATAGACCCATGGCCTCCGGACTGATGCTGACTAGTCGTATGCAGTATAATTACGCAATTGCCAAAATAAGTAAGTTATAAAATATGTCAACGTTATTTCATGCTGTCAAAAAAAGTTGCGTTATGTTGTTATGTAATTAGGCATTCCAGGTCACGTGATTTTGACAAGGTCCGTCATATTAGCTGAGGGGCAACCAAAGCCTATAGATCATATTGTTTACAAGTTTTTTTTGAGTTTGTGCTTCGGAATTTTTGCGTTTTTTGATTTGTTCAATAAATTTTAAGTTGTTTTTAGTTTTTGTGAATGAATAGAATGAATGAATGAATCTTTATTTACAGACATGCCACCTTACATTTCAATTCAACAATAGTAAACAAACAATTTATTAACAAAAATAATGCTTAAGAATCTAAATTCTTTAAAAAATAAAAAAGTTTGATACTAACAACCTTACAAATAAATTTTAGCATAATAAATTTGTGGTAGAATTACTCCTCAAACGTTTTGACTGTTCTGATCGGTGCACAGATCTGGCATGTAACTTACTGGCTTGTTCATTCTGGGCTTTTCTCAATATTTAATTATTGTGGTATATTATATCCTAAACTTGTACTAGGGACCCAATCCGCATTGTTTGTGTCCTCAAATTCTGCTGGACTACCTAAAAGGTATTAAAAGTTACCTACTTGTAGAAACATAAACAAATTTTTTGATATACATAGGTACCTAGATGATGTTTTTTTTTGTATTTTAACAAGACAGTCATAAAACTTACTATTAACAAAATGTTTCGAACAAATTCGAGCATTTTCAACAACGTTTCAGTCAAATCTCCCCTTTTGAGGCATATAATCCACATACTCCGTTGTTTTTTTGATAACTCGTTTATGCGATCCCCTCGATCTTTAAATGCTGCTGGAATCCAAAAAAACCTCACTTTATCATCCCTTTCAGCTCTATTGGAGCACCCAAAAACGTTACAAAACGAAGGCATCTTCACAAAATAATAGTTCAAAAATTCTCGGTTTTCATTGAATCAGGTTATGTTTGGCTTGTGTGTGCCCCTCAACTAAAATGGCGGATCGGTTATGACGTCAACCTGGAATGCCTAATGTGAATGAGTTTGTTTAAATTAAATTAATAATTACTTCAAAATTAATTTCTTTTTCCGAGATGCGTTACCTATCCACAAACCTTCCTTGGGATGGCCATAATAACCTACCAAAGTTTCATCGTAATCGGATAAGTGGTTTTAGAGCGCATATCCGGATACCCCGTGAACTTTGATTTTTATATATATAAGATAAGATAAGATAAGATATAAGATATATAGATATATAAGCAAATTCTTCCTATTATTCCCTATGTATCTAGTAGGTTGGTCCAGTCTGTATGCTGCTGTTAAGGAGTGGAACATGATGTTCTGTACCAACATTCGGAACACGCAGTCAATTTTTGGTGGATCTGACCTATTTGTCCAACTTTTGCCCTTCGAGAGACTGAACAAGGATTTGCAAACTGTGTATACATACAATCCAATTGAATCAATTTAGTTTTCACGATTTGAATGCCATCTTATATTCATTCCGATCATCCAATCATTCATGTTTTCAGAACTGAAGATCTATTTACATAATGGGCGCATTCACTAATTTTTGAAATTGGCTTAATTGGATAAAGCAACTAAAAATAAAATTTTCTGTACCCTTCTTTTGAAAACTACTTTTTATCCGCACTACGTCACAACTTGTCAGTGTTGCCCAATGAAGTATTGCCACTCATTAGAAGCACTGAAATTTTTTAATACATATAGGGTGTTTGGCGGAGGGTTAGCCAAACTTGGTGGGCGTATAGATAAGCCCATTTCGGAGATATTTTATTAATACGCTTGTGGCCAAGAATGTTCAAAAATGGACCTTTTAACTTCTGTATTTTTTTTTTAAATGTTTATGAAAATGTTTTTTTCGTGTGTTTCTGGTTCTTGATCTTAATGAAAGTGACAGAAGTTAAAAGGTCCATTTTTGAACATTCTTGAGAATAATACAAAAGCAATGATAAAAAAACCGGGGACCTTAAGGGGACTAATGTATGAATGAAATATCTTCGAAATGGGCCTATCTATACACCCACCAAGTTTGGCTAACCCTCCGCCAAACACCCTGTACATATATTTAATTCTAAAGTGTTGGCAAAATACCAAGAAAAATAGTTGAATTATTTACTCAGAGATACCTTTTCCTTCGGCATCTGCAAATTTTCTTTCTGCATAGGTTATTTGTAATCTTTTTCTTACACAGCCGCGAATGTTTGTCAACTTACTTGTAGCGCTTATAATTATTAAAAAGTGAAAAATAAAAAAAATTAAATAAAAATAAATATTCAAATGTAAGAATTGATGGTGAGAACAGCCTGTGAAGAAGACCAAATATATGGTTGAAACGTTGGCATACCTTTTAAAAAAAAGGAAGTTTCATTTCCAAAGTCCTAATCCCATTATCTCTACTCTATTTTTAACACCAAGGACGTTATCTCTAAAATCCCTAATGGCCATTTCCACTAAGCACAAGTTAAGTATACAGTTTACTATCCTAAGGTTAGATTTTGCTTTCCTCAAATGTTTATTTTGTTTCATTTTTCATTGAGTATCACTTAACTTTAAAAGTGAATATGGATTTTAATAACATTCTTGATGATCTCGAAATATCCGACCGTAGAATATGGGTTCCCCAGAAGAATGTATGACCGTAGAAATTATCATGATGAGTTTGACGACCGGCTTTTTTTGGCTCAACTCCCTATGTTTGGTTCTATTCTCCGACTCCACGCTGCTCCAGGTACCTTCGTGTTCCTTCACACACAAAACAGAATGCAGGATGGATAAAAACAAACTTTATGTAACCGGAACATTTTTTTTCTTTCCTACCTATAATAGTCTAATATTGTCTTCTCCCGATGAAATCTCAAAGATTTTAATGTATCATTACTAGCAGGGGAGTATCGATAAATAGGGTCGCACTGTGAGACTTTGGTTTGGTGTGAATGTAAACGTAGAGACGCAAGTTGCAACTTACTTCCTGCTTTCTAGCAGCAAGTCGCACGTCGCATACTACTTTGGTGTGAATGCCCACTAACAGAAATTGTTCTCTATTCTGTCAAGTGTCATTTGATTTATGGGCTGTTCAGTTGTACTCGCTCTACTTGCTAGAAAAATCAGAAAGATCTGCCAGGAGTTCCTATTTATCTATATATATAAAAATTAATGCCACTTTTCGTTGTAATTTTATAACTCAAGAACGGGCTCACCTAGCCAAACCAAATGTTTAGGCTTTGTTCGGACTATTTATTAGATGGTTTATGTGAAGTTTGCACAAAATCGGTCGAGCGGTTCTTCATTTATCACATTTTTTGTAATAAATGAATTATTCAATAAATGGAGGATCATTTTGGTAATGGGGATTTTGCTGTCAAATTGCAGCATGTTGTTATGTCATTAATGTGGTCATTTCATTACTTAAAGTCTGTTTTTTTTTAAAGATAATTTCTCAAGTCAAAAATTTAGTAACTATGTTGGCAACACAAGCCTTTTTTACATAAAAAATTAAAAACATTGACAATTTTACATTGTATTGCCAACATAATGTCATTTTGACTTTTATCTTTAAAAAAAAAAAAAAAAAAATATTTTTTTTACTACTAACCTGAGAAATAGACATTATTCAATCTATTTTTCTAAGAAAAAATTGAATTTCTCTCCCTAGGTTAATAATGAAAATAATGAAAAAATACCTAGGTCAATAATGAAAGTGACGTCATGACGCAAGGATATTGTCATGTTTCTATTGGTTCAATTTCAATTTCATACGTCAATTTGAAAAAAAATACAGGTTTCTGTAGGTACATAGGAAGTTATATAAGATGTTAATAGAGGGCAGCACTTTCAAGAGGACGTTCACAAAAAATAATTAGAACGCAGACTTTAAACAATTTTTTTAATTTTTTACTAGCAGTAGTAAAAAAAATTCTATATATTCCTCGGTAGAGAAAGTCATTATATACCTCAAGCATTATAAACCTCGGCGCTACGCGCCTCGGTTTATAAAAGCTTTCGGTATATAATGACCAACTTCTCTACCTAGGTATATAATATACTATTATTTATTTATGAAAAAAATTTACTAAGCCCGCATACGGCGCCATCTCTTATAACCGATACCAAGTTTATTTTGTATTTTGTATACTGCGCCATCTCTTATACCTGGAACGAAGCTCAGCATTGCAAATACAGTAGAACAATGCTGCTCAGAAACTGGAGCTATTTCAAACAGAACTAAAATCTGTTTTTTTTTTTAAAGATAAAAGTCAAAATGACATTATGTTGGCAATGCAATGTAAAATTGTCAATGCTTTCAAATTTTTTATGTAGAAAAGGCTTGTGTTGCCAACAAACTTACTAAATTTTTGACTTGGGGTATTATCTTTAAAAAAAAACAGACTATTCCACTATTCCGATCAGATAGAGTGGTGCAGAAAGAGTAGATCAGTGCTAGGACTCTGTAACGAATAGAGATATTTTCTCTATCTCTATTGACGTCTCTTCTCTATTGATTTGGACAAGAGAGAAGAAGCAAGCAAGTGCCATAGCGATAGGGATAACGATCTCTATCCGTTACAGAGTTCCAGCCCAGATAGAGTAGAACAGATGGAGTAGTGCAGTGCATGCAGTGCAGATAGAGTGAAACAGGGCTGCGCTAGAAATTTTTTTTTTGTTTTCTTTACATTCTTTGAATATTCCTGTTCCTGAGTTTATTTATTTGGTGGTACACTTTACAAGGATAATGCCCACAAGCTGCCTGAAAAAGGATGATGTAAAATTTTAATTTTAGGTGACTTCTGATCCAGAGAGTAAACATTAATTTTCTTCAACCAAAGCCAAATTCACCATCGAAAAAAACTGAATTTAATTCAGCTAATAGATACGTTAACACAACATTTAATAGGTATATTTAATAGTTCAGAGGCGGTACGAAGTTCGCCGGGTCAGCTAGTGAGCTTATATAAGAGAAAAGTGCACGCCGATCTGCTGATGAGATCTGCTTTGAAGCCAAGCAAAGCCGACAAAGCAGTAAAAATGTACAGCCTATATTTTCCCTGCGTTTTTCTTCTCATCAAATTTAAACGAAGATAAATAACTCATCGGTGAAGTCACCGATTAGAATAAAGACGAGGGAATAATCAAATGTCATTGGAATAATCTAATAGGTTCGGACTAGTTCAGAATCAGTTCTGATTTGAACTGCGCTTGCACAAATAAAGTCTGTTTTTTTTTTTAAAGATATTTCCCCAAGTCAAAAATTTAGTAACTATGTTGGCAACACAAGCTTTTTCTACATAAAAAATTTGAAAGCATTGACAATTTTACATTGTATTGCCAACATAATGACATTTATCTTTAAAAAAAAAACACATTTTACTTTTGTTTGTGATCAAAACTATACAGTAAGGGGCAGGCTACTAGGTATATAGGATGTAACCTGACGAATTTGCAGGCGTCCGCATGCCGCAAAATGACATCTATTTAGCGCTAATTGATGACAACCAGGTAGAAACAACCAAGGAGAAGGACCTGTCACTCAAAAAGCATTCATTACACCAGAGCTGCTTTCGGGTGACACCCTTTGAGCGCTCCTGAGTTACTCCGAAGTACTCCGGCTACAGTTTGACCCGTTCGGATTCAAGCGTTCGAGTGCAAAACGCATGGAGTATTACAGGTCACTGACAGGTGTGAAATATTCTAGGAGCAAGAGCAACGAGTTAGACATTTATTTGGAGAAAATTATCCGATAGATTTTTTTCTGCATTGCCACTGCTAGGGTTGCTAACCATTTTCAAAAATACGGGTGCGTTACTCCCCGAAACCATAACGTCCAGGAAAATAATTAGAAGCAAGAAGCGAAAGAAATTATGTTGTTGGAATTAGTCACCTAACGAAACTCCAACTAAATCGATGACTTGCGCTTGCGCACGAGATTGACTCAAGTATAAGGATGGTGAGTAGGCTACTGGAAAAAAAATAAGTATCATTCGTACAAAGTACGAAACTCCCAAAAAATTGATCCTAAGGACAACATCAGGCGAATAGAGTTATGAATAAGGCAAATGAAAATGAAGATTTCCCTAGAAAAATTATCTTTACAGATGAATCAACATTTCAACTCTATGGTTGACAGAATCCTAGTCCCAGCCGTTATTGGTCTAAAGAAAATTTAGATAGGTATTTTGAACTTAGAACCCAGCGTCCTCAAAAGGTAATTGTATGGAGAACATGTTATTGGGCCGTAATTCATTGATGGTAACTTGCTTGGTCCAAAATATATGAATCTTTCGCAACGGCAAACAGAAATTAGCGATTCTTGGTAAATTAGGCAATCTCAATCACGTGATTTTATATTGGCCGTTCGGGTCAAATATTGCCGTGACAAGGGTGACAAGCCGGATGCAAGCCGGTGACGTTCAAAAGGAGAGTATTTGTGTTCTGACCCTTGCTTTCGAAGTGAATTTTATAGTCTTTGGTGTTTCTACGTTTTTTTATTGGTTTTGGCCATTGTTGTTTTCATTTTGAATTTTATAGTCTTTATTATTTCAACGTATTTTTTAGTGTTCTGGCCCTTGTTGTTTTCAAAGTGATATTTATAGTGTTTATAGTGTTTCTACGTATTTTTTAATTTATTAATAAATTCTGAGATGGAGAGTGAATAAGGTATTATTATTAAGGGAAAATCGAGCCTCTGTTAGATCCTTTCTTTTAATTGCAGCAATCCGTAAAGCCCTGCGTTGCCAATGATTTAAAATAGCAGGAACTGAAAAAAAAAATCACATTTTTCCTGTTACCTCGACTTCCACACCCAATTACGATGCAAATCGCTGGCATTTTAATTAACACAATACCTAAACACACAAAGAAATACAAAATCCGATAATTCAAATCTGGACGTTTGTCCAGAATGTGACAGAATCAATGACATACAGAATAAACAACACAGCTTGACCCAATGCTTGACCCGAACTTCCATATTGAATTTCGTTTTTGACAGGTCAGTAGATTGCCTAATTTTGAGCGCTCCTGAGTTACTCCGAAGTACTCCGGCTTCAGTTTGACCATTCGGTTTTAAGCGTTTGAGTGCAAAACGCATGGAGTATGACAGGTCACTGACAGGCACATAATCTGACCGGTGTGAAGTGTTCTTAGGAGCACCCGAAAGCGGCTCCAGCAGCAGTCCAAGTCAATGACGTTGGCATGGTGAAACATATTATGCCATTGAAACAAAAACATTTTTTTTTTAATACCTATTCGTATAATCATTTCGTCGCCAGTCAAAAATAAAAAAAATCAACATCAAAGTTCTCACAAAATATATACGATAAGGGTAATCGAAAAAAGATGGAACTCAAAAGAACGTCGAAGATGATGCAATCCAAATTAGTTTACCCGCCCCTACCAGAACATCCGACCGTATGGGAAAAATTTAAACTGAAAATGGAAGGCCTGATCCAGGTCAACGAAACCCATCCCAATACCATCGAATACTTCAAAAGCGAAATATCAATTCTAAGAGAGAAAAAGCGCCACTGCAAAAATTTTAAATTTACCATTCATCCATTGAGTAAATTCAACGAATTCTATGAGGTATGGTGCTTCTTTTTTTATGCACTTCTGTTGATCTTCAAAGCATTTGATTTTGGCTTTATCAGAATATCTATAGACGACCCTTTTGCAGCATATGCTGAATTTATTATTGTGTCTATTATTCTGGATGTTTTATCTCTTATAAATATTTGCTTGCAATTTTTGATTGGTTATACTGTTCCAGAAAATCGAACCATTGAGTTATCTCTAAAACAAATTATGTTGAAATATTTGTCCAGTGGTCATTTTTATTGTGACCTATTTTCATCGATACCTCGTGTAATTGGTTGGGATTGTAACGTTTACATTTATCTTACTCTGCTAACGTCAAATCTTTTAAAACTGAACAGAATCAGAACTTTCATTACGCTCATCAAGCCCACAGCAATGTTTTTTGGAATAAGATCAAGTACCAATATATTTCTTCTTGGCTTTTTTTGTATTGTCACCCTCATAATGCATATTATGACCTGTTTCCAAGTGGGAATTGCTAGATACAGAATAGCTATTACAAGTAAAGCATCAGTAGCAAGTTATTATTTGATTAAGTTACCTCTCGAGGAGCAATACATAATCACTTTCTTCAGAAGCACTGAATATATTTTTCTTATTGATATACCTAATTTAATATCGGGTCTTGAACCAGAAGAAGTACTTCTTGAATTTGTGAGCTACATTGTGGGAAAAATTTTGTTTGCAACTGTATGGATTATAACGCTTTATACCTTTATGACTAAAAGAGTACTAAGGGTGAGATTTGAAGAAATAATAACCGAACTTGGAGAATATATAAAGGCCAAACAGCTACCTGATTGTCTAAAAACACGTCTTCTAAAATACTATACTTATAAATACCAAAACGTATTTTTCAATGAACAATTAATGGTCAGCATACTTTCGAATACTTTAAAAAAGGAAATTGATGTATTTCTTTGCAAGTCCTTGCTCAAACAACAAAAAATATTCGCCACTGTACCAGCAAAAACTATTGTCCAAGTTATGAGCTACTTAGTTCCTCAAATATACTTACCAAATGACTTGGTGATCCAATCAGGCACCGTCGGAGATTGCATGTATTTCATCGGCAGCGGCACCGTGGCTGTCATTTCTCCATCTGGAAAAGAGTTATGTCATCTAATTGATGGGGATTTTTTCGGCGAAGCTGCCCTGATAATCAAGGAGCAGAAAAGATTTACAAATATTATTGCGATTGAGGCTTCAAAAATTTACATGTTGCACAAAACGCACTTCGAGAAACTTTTCGAAAAAACCGACAAGGTCTATACAATTTTTTTGGAGACGGCCAAGCGGAGGCTTGAAGAGACGAGAGCCGCGGAGGTGGAGTATAAGAAGAAATTTTTTGATCAAGCCCATAAGAAAGATTAGCAGGTATGATTTTTTTAATAATAATAATAGAAAAAATGTATTTCTAAATTATTAAATCTTATTTCATTATCGGTATACATATTGTCACGGCTCTGGGTTGCCTGCCAGAAATCCTGGGTTCGTTTCGTTTATTCCAAAAATCAAAGTCCAATTAACACAGCAATAATTTATTCCACCTAACAATACACTCTGACACTAATTACTTTAATAACTAACTTAACAATTAAACTCTTCATAACAATAATCACTATTCAACTCGTATCAAAGTCAAACTTTAACTTAAAACTTCAAAGCAATAGCGGCCTTTATATATCCCTAAATCTATTCCTGTAAAATCTAGAATACACACGAAAATCTTAGGGCGGCTTCTCATGAGCGTAATTTGACATTTATGGCGTGACAGCGTACCTGAATGCAGAATTATGATTGGCCAAAATCCCGCCATATTGGATACGCTGACACTCTGCCGCAGATACGCCAAAAGTTGAGCAAAGTTCAACTTTTCGCGTAAAAAATCAGCGTTTTTAGAGGATAGGGTTGCAACCGTTTCGTTTTCTTGATTTTTGTGATTTACTGTCCATATTTGTAACTATTTTGGAGCTATAGCAAAAACAAATATAAATTTGTACAATCAAAATTCAAAGAAATATTTCAAAATTGAGGAAAAAAAAATAATTTTGACATACGTGGCGGCGTTAATTCTCCACTCCATGTGAATGTTGCGACAAAATTCACGTATTCAGCATTTGCACCAGTTATTTCCAGTTTGCGCCCATGAGAAGCCGGCCTTATTTTCCCAATTAAAGTAGAATTTACTAGATTATTATAGGAATCCGAATTTCTAGGGTATTCGACAGCGTAGGATTCTTGACAGCCTGGCAAACGCCACAATAATTTAATAATACCGCAAATACTCTAGTATATCGATATGAAAATCTAATGCCACTGTAGGTCGTAAGCGCTGGAATAGCTGCGCACTTATCACTGCGCATTGGTTATGATGGCACTTCCGCTTCCACATTCCCGTCCCATTTACCGAGATTTGCCCACATACCACCGTAAAACATGTTTACACATCAAAATCCTAATTTCATTAATTCATTTTATCCTTCTTTTCTTTATTTACAGCTTCAGCCTGCATCATGTCCACGGGTTTTTTGAAAAAGAGCTTGTCATCGTTTTAATAGTTAACTAGTTAGTGAATAGTTTTTTTTTTAGTAGATGTAACTTAGTCTTCGATAACTAGATTTTATTCCAGAAATTCGTCACTGGATATATTATTTTTACTAAATAGGCAGTAGATTAATTTATTTTGTGACATTTTACGATTTGTATTGGACTCTGAAATGTTTTAATTTGGTTATTGTGTCATTAAAATGTTTACCGACGATTTTTTTTGCTTTTTTTTTGGTATTTCTTGTACTCGAACCCCTTTGAACAGTTTCTGAGAAATTTTAACAAACCGTCCATAATCTTAGCTTGGGGAGGTTTGTAGTAGTGTGGGTACCTACCAATAGTTTAAAGAGAGTTCCACTAGGAAGCATACTTTTTGCCGCCTCCCTATAAGAAAATTGATAAATATGTTTATATTAAACCATATACGTACCTATGTAATTTTCACATTTCTCACTGGTTTGAAGGTTCGAAAATACCATATCATACATAATTCGGTTAAAAGTTTTCACAAGACTTTGCTGGTATTGCCAAATAGCTAAATTCGTAATGCGATGTTGAAATTGGTCTTGGGAAATGCTTTCCCCAAGTTGGCGGTCAGCCTACTTACTTGGATGTTAGAACCCATCCAACTGAACTTGGATTAAACAGTTTGGTTCGATCCAAGTGAGGCACGCGCAGCGTCCAAGGGTACTTGATTCAAGTACACTTGAACCGTATTGACCTAGTAGAGCGAAGGCTTGTATATACCCCTCATCCCCTGCTCGTGGGAATTTCTGAGCCATATATTATTTTTTGGTTGGTATTGCCATGTAGTTTAAAGTTTTAGTTGTTTGCCTCATGCCAATTACAGCATAACCCGGAGAAATTTGGAAAACCGCGAAAATACGGAAAAATGAATTTTTAAAAACTTATTCACATTTCAATGAAATTTTTTGGTGGAGAAGGTGTGTTTATAAATTATATTTGTAACGGAATTCTTTTCTTAGTTTTTCATGGTTTGTTTATCGGGAGAATAGCTAGAAAATTAAATTATTAATTCCTTTTTCTACAAACGTCACTAAAAGTGTAATTTTTAACGGATGCTGTCAGTGTCTAAAATGCCATTTTATGACACTGGTGTTAAAAGTGATTACTTTTAGCACTAGTGCTAAAAGTAATCACTTTTAGTGCGTTTGTAGAAAAAATAGTGATGATATTCGTGCTAAAAGTGATTTTATTTTGTTCAAAGGGATGGAACACTCCGCCTTTGGCGTCGTGTCCCAAACTTCCCTTTTCACAAAATAAAATGTCACTTTTAGCACTTATATCATAAATAACTATTTTCTATATGTTTTTTTATTTGTAAATCTAAAACTTAATAAAAAATTTCAATTGTTTAAGCATTAATGATAAACGAAGCAGAAAATTCCAAACAGCAGAGCAGCATCTATAATCAATAGGTTTCTTCTTCATCTTCATCGCCTCTATGCAGTAAAGCTAACTAGCTCTGGCTCATTTCCATCTTCAAACTCATCTGGATGATAGCTTTTCATAACATCGGTTAGTTCGGGCGGCAACAGAACCCTTTCAATCCAATCAATCTTCAGTTGTTCATTTTCCAATTTCCAGCCATGTCTCACTGGACTTGGTGTTATGGGTTTAGCGATGTGGGCATTATTCCATATGTAGCACTGGTAGTTTATAAAACTGATGTGGTTTTCAAGTGAAGCTTTGCAAGAAAGTAGTAGACTCAATTCAACACCTTGTGCACAGAAATGGTGTATGTCCCTTTGTTTGTTTCCAACTCCTGTATCAAATAGTAACACATTTTTAATTTCGTTGGCGTACCTTAACAGCAACGTGTGTGTCTGGTGACCTAACTCTGATAGGCGAATCATCTTGATGAGATTAAGAAGCACGGAATTCATGTAAAATAATTTTGATACAGGAGTTGGAACAAACGAAAGGGTCATGTCTTTACCATTTCTGCGGATTTGCGTGTAGCAAAGAGCCATTCTATTTTGAATAATGATGCACTATCCTGATGTGACACTACTAGTACCTTTCTTCGTCGTGGAAAGTTGTCGGCGAAATCTAAATTAGAAGACTCTTTCAGAATATATTGGACCTTACAAAAAGGTTTCCAGTTTCCACTAACACTGGTTACCGCAAAAACTCGCCTATAGCATAATTTGTTCCAATTACCTTGCGTTGGGTATTTTGCTCAAAAAGCAGAGCGTGCTGAAGCGGAGCCGTAATCACGTGACCAGCGAGCGTACAGGGCAGTTAAAATTTTGATGAACGAACGCGAATGAGCCTGCACCGAGCATAATTTTTAAATAAACAAACGGTGAATTCAAGCTCGGAGTACTCAGATCAAAATACCGAACGCACGGCAATCCAACGGCGTCAAAAATGGCTCCTAGGTCCTTATTCTTGAAACAGGGGAGCAACGATCCCAGGAGAACAAGTATTTCGTCTTTCTCAATGATATGCAAATGATATTAGGTTTGTTCGGACTGGTTCTTAATTGCACTGCGCATGTGCATTTGTTTATTTATGCTCGATATGAACAAATGCGCAAGCGCAGTTCCATTCAGAACTAAGTCCGAACAAACCTATTACAAGTAACAAAGACGGAACACTCGTACGCCTGGGAACACTGCACCACTGTTTTAGGAATAAGGATCCTGGGGGCGAGTTCTCAGATCTGACACTTTTCTGACATCGTATTCTAACCTCAAAAAAAAACCGGCCCTATGTCGCGTGTTTTTGATAGGCTTTTCCATAGTTTATCATTCAGTTATTCCAGAACTGACAGTTGATGACGGAATGTACCCTATGTTTTCGTTTAGTCCAAGTCGATGACGTTGACATGGTGAAACGTAATGCCATTGAAACAAGAACCAATTTTTTCAAATATCCGTATATTTTCTCTTTTGCTAGTCAAAAATAAAAAAAATTGACATCACAGTTTTTGCAAAATATATATGATAAGGATAAGGGTCATCGAGAAAAGATGGAATTCAAGAAAACGTCAAAGACGATGCAATCCAAATTAGTTTACCCGCCCCTACCAGAACATCCGACCGTATGGGAAAAATTCAAACTCAAAATGGAAGGCCTGATTCAGGTCAACGAAACCCATCCCAATAGCATCGAATACTTCAAAAGCGAAATATCAATTCTAAGAGAGAAAAAGCGCCACTGCGAAAATTTCAAATCCACCATTCATCCATTGAGTAAATTCAACGAATTCTATGAGGTATGGTGCTTCTTTTTTTATGGACTTCTGTTGATCTTCAAAACATTTGATTTTGGTTTTATCAGAATATCTTTTGAGGGTCCTTTTGAATATATACCTGGATTTGTTATTATGTCTATTGTTCTGGATGTTTTATCCCTTATGAATATTTGCTTGCAATTTTTGGTTGGTTATACTGTTCCAGAAAATCGAACCATTGAGTTATCTCTAAAACAAATTATGTTGAAATATTTGTCCAGTGGTCATTTTTATTGTGACATATTTTCATCGATACCTCGTGTAATTGGTTGGGATTGTAACGTTTACATTTATCTTATTCTGCTAACGTTAAGTCTTTTAAAACTGTACAGAATCAGAACTTTCATTACGCTCATTAAGCCCACAGCAATGTTTTTTGGAATCAGATCAAGTACCAATATATTTCTACTTGGCTTTTTTTGTATTGTCATCCTCATAATGCATATTATGACTTGTTTTCAATTGGGAATTGCTAGATATAGAATGGCTATTACAAAAAAATTCTCAGACAAATCCTACGCAAGTTATTATTTGATTCAGTTACCTCTCGAGGAGCAATACATAGTCACTTTCTTCAGGAGCGCTGAATATATTTTTCTTATTAATATACCTCATTTAAGAACATCTCTTGAACCAGAAGAAGTACTTCTTGAACTTGTGAGCTATATTGTGGGAAAAATTTTGTTTGCAGCTGTATGGATTATAACGCTTTATACCTTCATGGCTAAAAGAGCACTAAGGGTGAGATTTGAAGAAATAATGACCGAACTTAAAGAATATATAAAGGCCAAACAACTACCTGATGGTCTAAAAACACGCCTTCTGAAATACTATACCTATAAATACCAAAAAGTATTTTTCAATGAACAATTAATTGTCAGCATACTTTCGGATACTTTAAAAAAGGAAACTGATGTATTTCTTTGCAAGTCCTTGCTCAAACAACAAAAAATATTCGCCACTGTACCAGCAAAAACTATTGTCCAAGTTATGAGCTACTTAGTTCCTCAAATTTACTTACCAAATGACTTGGTGATCCAATCAGGCACCGTCGGAGATTGCATGTATTTCATCGGCAGCGGCACCGTGGCTGTCGTTTCTCCATCTGGAAAAGAGTTATGTCATCTATTTGATGGGGATTTTTTCGGCGAGGCTGCCCTGATAATCAAGGAGCAGAAAAGATTTACCAATATTATTGCGATTGAGGCTTCAAAAATTTACATGTTGCACAAAACGCACTTCGAGAAACTTTTCAAAAAGACCGACGAGGTTTATAAAATTTTTTTGGAGACGGCCAAGGAAAGGCTTGAAGAGACGAGAGCCACGGAGGTGGAGTATAAGAAGAAATTGTTTGATCAAGCCCATAAGAAAGATTAGCAGGTATGATTTTTTTTTTAAATAATAATAATAGAAAAAATATGTATTTCTAATTTATTAAATGTTATTTCATTATCGGTATATATATATAGGCCTTGCATCAATCCTTAAAAGCTGTAAACGGGTGCATAGACATTAAACAAAAACCCACAGTGAGGCATTGGGCAACAGAGTTGGAAGTTCCTCTTTTAAGAAATAATGACTTCCTTTAAAGTGAAGAACGCACCTTTATTGTGATATAGCTGTTGGTTTATGGATGACCGCCGATGGAAAAATGTGAATAGTGTAACAGAAGATGTAAGATTGTTGATATGCTCTTGACTTTCAAATTGATTACTGAAAGAAGACAACACCAATTCAAGTAAAACAACAAGTTATGGGAATCAGTTGCAATGGACTCACAGGTATCAGGAAGTTAAAAAAAAAACGTAGAAGTTATGATAGTTCAAACATTGCGTACTGTTAAAATCCATTAATTTTCTCAGATGGAAATATAGAATGTTTGTTCTGTTAGAGAATATTCCGTAACCTCAAAATACTTTAATAATACCGCAAATACAGCGATCTACTATATCGACATGAAAATCTAATGCCCCTGTAGGTCGAAGGCGCTGAAATAGCTGCGCAATAATCACTGCGCATGGGTTATGATGTCACTTCCGCTTCCACATTTCCGTCCCATTTAGGTACCGAGATTTGCCCACATACTGTAAAAGATGTTCACACATCAAAATCTTAATTTCTTTAATTTATTTTATCCTTCTTTTCTTTATTTACAGCTCCAGCCTGCATCATGTACACGGGTTTTTTGAAAAAGAGCTTGTCATCGTTTTAATAGTTAACTAGGTAGTTAGTGCATAGTATTTTTTTAAGTAGATGTAACTTAGTTTTCGATAACTGTATTTCATAATTTTCAGAAATTCTTTACAGGATATAATATTTTTACTAAATAATGAATCACCTAGGCAGTAGATTAATTTATTTTATGAAAGTTGCATTTCTCTTTGTAAAAGAACACCGATTTATATTGTTGTTATTGTACTCTGGAATGTTTTAATTTGGTTATTGTGTCATTAAAATGTTTAACGATAATTTTCTTTGCTTTTTTTTCTGGTATTTATTGTAATAGAACTCCTTTGAATAGTTTCTCAGAAAGTCTAACAAACCGTCTATAATCTGCCTAGCTATGCTCATAGTTTCTTAGCTTGGGGAGGTCCGTAGTGTGGGTACCTACCAACAGTTTAAAGAGGGCTCCACTTGACTGTATAGAACTAATTTAAGAAAAAAAAAATGAAATATGGTCAATCTAGGAACTATTCAAGCTGTAATCAAAAATCTGTAAATAATTCATATTCCTAAATAAATCGTTAGGTAGGTAGAGTGGGAATCATTGCAATTGGCACATACTATACTCTTTTAACATCCCTCGTATTAAGTCAACATTTTATTGGTTAGAATTTTGACTGATCTATTTAGTGCAGTGATGTACACATTTTTCTTTCCTTTAGCAGTTCATTAAAACTATCATGTTCACCACTGATTTAATAATCTGACACGATTTTGAAGTTATCTGTGTGTCAAACATAGAATAGTGTCAAAGTAGTTATGTTCTGACACATTACGGGGGATGTTTATATAATGTGTGCCAATTGCAATGATTGTCACTGTACGCACAATATAAGTAGGTACCTAATTAGTGCCTTCTCCTGAATATAAAATTAGAATCCGATTTTTTTTTTCTAAAATTACTAAAATAGTGACACCTATTTATAAACCAAAGGTGAGTTGATATTGGACACTATTAAATGTAAGACAGTTCTAACAGCCAAATAAATTTTGTTATTTTTTGTCATTTGACATAAATCACCTAATTCAATTCAACATTATACTGATTATATAACTCACTGTACATTATTCCCATATGACACGAGAGGCTTAATAAGTGATAAGCTTTTTGGGATTATCGCGCTTGGTGGCAATATTTATAGCAAATTCTATTATAGAAAAAAATGAAAAATTAATAAGATATTAAAGTTTAGTTCGTTGTATAGCCTTTTGAATACCACTCGATATTTCAGGATTACCTAATACTTTTACCTGACACTCAACGCGTTACCAGCAACACCACTCCTCCTTCGGAGTCGTGGTGTTGCTGCGTAACGCGTTTCGTGACAGTTAAAAGTATTATCCGGTAATCCCAAAACCTCTTGTGGTATTACATTCGAAAACAGCCCTGGGGCTGTTTTCATTCTATGACTTGCCTTGGACGTTGCTGTCAAAAAAATTTCTCTCCGAAAAACCCGCGGAGATTGATAAATGCTCAATATTATATTATAACAACTTTCTCATGCTTGTTGCTTTTAGAAAACAGCAACAAGCTTTCGAAATCTGATATAAATTTTTTTCGAACAATGTCCTTGGGCATACCTACTACTGAAAGCAACCCTAGGTGAAATTGCTGTCAAAAAATGTTCTATCTGAAGCTTAGTTCATCTACATGCGAATCACGAATTGCGAAAAGCGAATAATGAACCTTTTGGTTGATTTCAAAAATGTCAAGCGGCGGGAAGCCAATTCAACCAATGTTATCATTATTCGCTTTTCGCAATTCGCAAGTAGTCATGAACCTTAACCCTCGAACATTAATATATGCTCAAAAATTGGATATCCACTTCCTCAAGCTTGTTGCTTATAGGAAACAAGCTTTCGAAATCTGTTATAAAATTTTTCCGAAAAATTATCGATGTTCTTGAGTTATTACATCTCATTGGTTATGATAACTACTGAGAATCACCTGAGAATTTCATAAATCTGTCAAAACTGGCATACCAACAATATACTGATACGTTTTGATCTTTATACTTTATAGTTTTGATTGTTGATTTGAACCTCACAGTAACACTACCTAAATAGAGAGGGCGAGTCATTCATAAAAACGCTTGGCTACATGGAGTGGGGATAAGATTGCGGACAATTCGGACCATTAACAACAAAAGTTGTTTGACATTCCTTATACTAATACTAGGGCGCATTCGCCATTAAGGTCGGGCTTGCTCAGGTAATATTTGCATCCTTCTTTATCTGGTTATCTAAACAAAGATAAAATGATTTAGGTGCGCTTTTTTTATTTATTTATTTATCAATAATTTGCCATATGTTACATGATATATAATAATTACTCACTAGAATATTACAATGATTCAAATCTTAACCTACGATACCTTATAAGCATTCGTGAAACTTGGATCTATTTACATTATGATTTTTAATTATTTTCATGAAAACATTTTATGTATTAGCCTTTTTGGCTTAGCAACTACAGTATATGGTGGAAGGAAAAGGGAGAGGGGAGGGGTAATTTATTTACAGAAGAAACAACTATCCTTAGGTCTATATACAATATATAACTGGGCATGAAGCCTTTATTTACAGTTGCGGTTTTCCTGATGGTTTTATGGTTATTTACAATATATAAAATATAACTGGACATGAAGCCTCTATTTACAGTTATGGTTTTTGATAGTTTTATGGTTATGTACAATATATAAATATATAACTGGGCACGAAGCCTTTATTTACAGTTATGGTTTAGTTGATGACTTTATGGTTGTTTACAATATATAAATATACTATAACTGGGCATGAAGCCTTTATTTACAGTTATGGTTTTGAAACGGTTTATCTACATGATGGTTATGTGGCTGGCTTTTCTGATTCTGTCTCTTCTGTCCTATAATAGGGGTGGATAACCTTATGCTTTGGAACATAGGGCATTGTTTCAAGCGTGTAGGTGCCTATGTGAATTGTGTTTTCTACTTTCCTCGTTGTGTACTTGAAAAACTTCTCAGTCCGTTCCATCAGGACTTCGGACTGAGGGTGCTATTGGTATACACCTTTTGATTGGTCCAGTACTGGTCCCATGAAATGCCCTGGATGGTTCTGAGCATTTCAGTTTCAAGGGAGGCCAATTTGGTTTTATGGAAGTTGGCAGCGGAGCTCCAGATTGGATAGGTGTAGAGGATTATTCGTCGTATGTATGCCTTATAGATTCTTTCTTTGATGTTTTGCTCCAGTCTGGAGATCCACCAAATAAACGGATAAATGGCGCTAGCTGCTACACCAGCTTTCTGTCTCACGTTAGTTATATGAGTTTTGAAAAGTAATTTCCTGTCCAGCTTCACGCCTAGGTAGTTGACCTCCTCCATGCTGTGTACGGCTGTTCTGTTTATGTGCAGCGTGGTAGTTCTGGGTTTATTTTATGATTAAAATTGATTAGCCTCCATTTAGTACTAATTTCCATTTATTTATTATATAGTCGATTTTTTGGTCCAGGTGGCTTTGGATCTTGCTGGTTGAGTTTTCAGGTCTTCTGGAGCTGGTAAATATGGCAATATCATCTGCATAGAGGGCGATTTTGGTTTGCTTGTTAATAGGAATGTCGTTAATAAAAATATTGAAAAGTGTGGGGGCCAAGACACTGCCTTTGGGGAGTCCTTGGTTTATTGGTCTTCTGTCAGATTCTATATTGTTGATGATGATTTTAAAGGTTTTGTCGTCTAGGTAGTTGGCAATGATTTTAGTAATGCGTGTGTTCGCTTGCGTCCTGTAGAGTTTGATTATCATTAGGGCTTCGCGAGACCACAAGACTAGTCTTGGTCTTGTCTTGGTCTTGGTAGCAAGACCAAGACCAAGACCGAGACCAAGACCTGATAAATCTTCTCAAGACCAAGACCAAGACTTGACGTTCAAGACCAAGACCAATACCAAGACTCTCTCTCAAGACTCTTGTCTTGGTCTTGGTGTTGAAAAGAAAAATCGACTCAATATTTATAAAAATATGCAAATTCCTATATCTTCTCTTAATGTCTTTTAATTAAATCATTTCATCAAGTTTATTATTTTTTGAAATTCACGAGAAGGTATTATAGGTTTTAAAAATACATACATACAATATAGTGTAGGTAACATTCATTTACACAGAACACATCGATATTTTCCTATCCCTACATAATACAATATCTAAGTATTGGAATTTCCAAAGATAATTCTTAACTAACTAACTAACACAAACTAACACAAACTCCACATCTTACCCAAATTAACCCAAATCCAATTATTGTGAATGGGCCAATAAAATTCAAATGATGTATGTCACTATGTGAGGGTTCTCGAAAACCTTTCTCTGGCCTGAATGCTCAGGTAGGTATGTTAGGTTTAATCTATGGTTCAAAAAGAAATTTATTCTTTTCCTCGGTACAGAATGGCAATTTTATGATGTGTTTGTCAACTTTCCGGTTCCGTTAATAATAATTATAATTCAAGAATTGATGTTTATTTGTTCCTCTGTGTCGTGGAATGCTTCATGCGGTATTTTTTGACATGAAACGCTCTTGGTGGTAAAAATAGCCCGTGAAGAAGACCAAATGCATGGTCGAAACGTCGGCATAATTTTTCCAGAAAGGGAGGTTTATTTTTTATTTTTGACGTCCTAAACCCATTATCTCTGCTCGGCGGTTGGATGTTATGTATATATTAAAAATTTGGTATACATTTTTTTCAAGACTATCAAGACCAAGACCAAGACTATCAAGACTAAGACCAAGACTGAGCCAGTCTTGTCTTGGTCTTGAAACATCAAGACCAAGGCCAATACCAAGACCGCATTTATTTTTCGAGACCAAGACCAAGACTGGCCAGTCTTGGTCAAGCAAATTGTTCTGGAATGATTGTGTTGTTATCTTCCAGATGTTTGGTTAGTCTTTTGTTCGATAGTCTTTCCAATATTTTCCCTAGGTAGTCCAGTAGGGATATGGGCCAGTAGTTTACCGTTATTATAGGGCTTTTGTTTGGTTTTGGAAAGACTATGAAGTTTGCATTTTTCCATCTTGATGGGAAGTAGTTTGTCTTAATGCATTAATATACATTAGTTGGACAATGGCTTTCCTGGGGAGGTGCTTCAGGTCCTTCATGACGATGCCATCTTCTCCAGGCGCTTTGAATGGTTTGGCTCTGGAGATTATTCCATTAATAAGCTTCGGACTTAGACTTCTGGCTTCTGCTTCGGCTTCGGAGATCGGAGGAGATTTTTGGGAGTTGGTTACTTTTCGAGAGTTCGACTGAGAATTTAGGTGCGCGCTCTAGACGAATACAACTAGATTCTGTGTTTTTAGGCAGTGTTGCCATTTTCAGCTAGCACAAATACTTATCCAAATTTTATTGTGAGAATTTCATACATCTGTCAAAACTGGTATTCCAACAATAAATTGACATGTTTTGATTGTTGATTTGAACCAATCAGATTGTAATTACGCGATAATTTGCACTAGTGCAAATTATCAGATAATTGCATACTAACTGGTGCGAAAACTGGAGTTTTGACATTTTTAGACAAAAAATTTAAATTTTTGATTTATGAAATTCTCGGGGATAATACCACGAGAGCTTCAAAATTACCAATAATTTTTCACGATTGCGTGTTTTCTATAATTTCACGAGTCCGTAGGGCGAGTGAAATTTGCAGAGAAAACACGCATTAGTGAAAAATTATCTGGTTCATTTTAAAGCTCAAGTGGTATTTAGAGGATTATTTCACGTATGAGAATGCAAAAATATGGAAATAAATATGTATTAAATGATTTGAACATCTTAACAATCAATATAAATAAATGGTTGCTATCAGGAACCGTTTGTTTGTATCAAAAATTAGCATGACAACCATTTACACAATAACATGGGAGAATTATCGCTGTAATTCTCTCTAGTTAAACAAATGGAAAAGAGAATTTTCGCTGTAATTCTGAAAATTGTCACTTGTCTTATGGGATTTCTAACACATGAGTGGAATAATCTCATTAAATACAACTAGTGCAATGGAAATATATTTATAATTTTCGACAAATTTGCACTCATGCGTTTTTAACTGAAAAAGGAACTCGTGTACTACGTGCACTCGTGCTCTTTTTCAACTTAAAATGCATTCGGGGAAATTTCCCAAAAATTATCAATAATTTCCATTGCACTAGTTATATTACTATTGCTAATAGATTATTATTTTATGCAATAACCATTCCTATTTATATTAATTTTGAAAAGCACCGCGATATTTTATGTTATAATTGTATACACACCTATCCAAGTTTTTATATTTAAAATATATTTTTTTTCAATTTCCAATTACATTGTTCTTGCATCTTAGGACAATTTATAAAGAAGATATTGCAGATCTGCAGTAAGTATCCACAAGTGATTTTAGAATGGGATTCAATGTTTGAGTCATCTTTTAATCATAATAAACCTATCTATTTTATGTGTCAATCTGAGATTTGAACCAATCAGATTCTGATTGCGTGATAATTTGCACTAGTGAAAATTATCACGATAATAATTGTACCGGGTGATTGTCTATATTTTGCACCCACACCTATTTCACCTGTTTAAAGAGATACCCAGAAATGTCGAATATGAAAGTTGTAGGTGATATCAGAAACTTTGCAATGAAGTTAGTTACAAGTATATAGGGTGTGTCACAAAAATGTGGCACAGCAAAGTTGAACTTTATTAAATGTAACACCCCGTATAATATTGGCCTATTCGATTAGCCTTTCAATTTTGATTTCAAATATATACTATGTTTTTTTAGGTTTATTCCTTATAATCCGGGAGAAAATAAGAAAAAAAAAGGTAGAATAATTGCATTTTTATTGGAAAAGGTGAACTATAGAGACCACCAGCAAAATATAAAGGTACATATTCAAGTAAAAAATCCATATTATTTCTTCAAAATTGAATATTCAGACGCTGGGCTATGGGCTATGAGGAATAAACCTAAAAAACCTAGTATATTCGGAATCAGAATTGAAAGGCTAATCGAATGGGTCAATAATATACGGGGTGTTCCATTGAGAAAAGTTTAACTTTGCTTTGCCACACTTTTGTGACACACCCTACATACTTGTAAATAACTTCATTGCAAAGTTTCTGATATTACCTACAACTTTCACATTAAACATTTCTGAGTATCTCTTCAAACCGGTGAGATAGGTGTGGGTGCAAAATATACCTACACCCGGTACAGTAACTGGTGTTTTGACATTTTTTGATAGAAAATTTATATTTTTGATTCATGGAATCCTCTTATAAAATATAGTATTTTTAATACACATTTAGAATAACCTCATCCTTATTTATCAACGATTCTTGGGTACTTCCAAATAGATATTAAAAATTTTACTCATTTTTTGCCAACAAATTTTTTTCTCTTGTGATATTTTATATTATGATAATTTACCGGCAGGTACCGATAATTGCCCGACAGGTCCCAGGTCTAATTTCGGGACATATTTCACGTTCAAGCGTGCTTTCTTGAAAAGCTGCACCTCCACATTTGGTACCTATCGGGATTTTTCGCAAAAATATGAAAATCAACATATGCATTTTCTCGGAAACACGCTGTCATCCAAAATTATCGGTAATTTTGATATGCTCTTGTGACTTGTGGTATTAGGTATCAATGTTCGGGGGTTATTCGGATAGATTTTTTTTTTGACAGACATGTCCGAGAGGCAATCATAGGAGGCAATCTCATAGGGTGAAAACTAGGGCTGTTTTCAGTAGTAAAAATTCAAATCCAAAAGAAGCTTTATTTGTCCTAGATACATATTACTCGTTGACAAAGCCGTGCTTAAAATTAATTGGACATAAATAATATGTGTATCACTAGTTGAAAAATGGAACAAACTATAAGTTTCCTAAGTTCAGTAGACAAAGCATTAAACGTTATAGATAAGGGAGTTCTTTACTAATGTCAAATGTGGAATGGGCAAGCGTAGTCTATCCAGTTCTTCATTAAATTTTTTAAAGACAACAAATACAACTTTTTAAGAATAAATATACAGCACAAGGTGCAGAAAAAGAGGTCTGCATGAAGTTCCCCTTTTGACTCTACATACATTTCTAAGTGCTCTCTTCTGCAACACAAATACACATTTGAAAAGGGAGTTTGCACATTACCCCCAGTAGCACATTCAATAGGATAAATGTGATTGAATTAAAGAAAAGTAGGCATTCCTAGCTATTTCAAGGCCGAGGTTATCTGATATTATTCTAAGTGCATAGCAGCCAGAAGCAATTTTTTTATTGAGAATTTTGACATGTTCAGAAAACTTAAGGTTTTTACCCATTGTTAAGCCAAGAATTTTATTCGATTCCTTCAGAGATCTTCAATTGAGAATATAAGTTTTCGAAATATTGAAGGATAATCGGTTTGTATCAAACCATTTTTTCAACAAAAATACATCTTCCTGAATAATCTTAGAAAGCCTGTCAACTTCCTGGTCATGCCATATAATTGTCTGAACATCCGCAAATGCTGTAAATCTTCCCCTTATTGGAAGATGAGATATGTCATTGATAATAATCAAGAACAAGAGTGGTGTAAGAATTGAGCCCTCAGGTACGATACTCATGTTCCGCAGAAGAGCTTTTCCCATTGAAAACAACTGACTGAGTTCTACCAACTAAATATGATCGCAACCACTCCAAAGCCAGACCCCTAATACCTAAGTTTATCCATTAGTATTCTATGATCTACATACAACCAAATGCCTTTGACTGATCA
The DNA here is from genome assembly GCA_917834065.1 of Ceutorhynchus assimilis. Taxonomy (NCBI): domain Eukaryota; kingdom Metazoa; phylum Arthropoda; class Insecta; order Coleoptera; family Curculionidae; genus Ceutorhynchus; species Ceutorhynchus assimilis. The sequence continues at coordinate 34,503,747 of OU892283.1, read as the reverse complement.
CAGAATACTGCCGAAGCCTATTCTCCTGAGTTCAAGTGTATGTATAGATGCTCCAAGAAATTAAAAATTGCATCCATCACTTGTGCAGTTCTCCGCTTAAAATCCGAATTGTGTGAAGCTAAGAAGTTTGGGGTCGAAAATTGGAAAGTAGGTCGCGATCTCCACCCTTGAACAATGAAACAATCAGGGCCCTTTCAAAACGATTTGGAAATTTTCCGGTTGCAAAGGAATCATTGGTAGCTCAAGCCAGTGCATGCAATACCAAGTCTGGAAGCTCCTCGACTACCCGTAGCGAAATTTTATCCTATCCTGAAGAGTTCTAATTTTTTAATATTTTAAAGATATCTCTAATCTCCACAGATGTTGCTGGATAGCTACAAGAACTTTTATGTTGATTTGCTTTATTGGTGACTGGACAGGTTGACTGGTAAGGAAGAGACTTTTTAGGCGATTTCGCCTCAGTTTGGTACTACAGTTTGGTCTGTCAAACAGGTACCAATCAATTTCGGATGGGAGAATGATGCCGTCACGCCAACTTTGGTAGGCGCTTTGGTCTCTCAAATGCTATACCGCGGTTTGTAACTGGGTAGTGGTCGTAGTGGAGGTGTGGTATCTTTGTGTCTCACTTTGAAGCACAATTCAATTCTAAATAAAAATGTCAAAGTCAAAATGTACCAAACGCCCTACTCATTGAATTCGGATGAGATTGTTGAGCTACGTCCAATAAGCTACGTCACTCACGTACCAATTGGATAACCATTCGCCTACCAACCAGCAGATGATACTCTGGGGCGAAATCGCCTTACATACGATTTTAAACAATCGTCATTGGGTTTTTGTATCAATGGTATTAGGTATACGTTTTAGGGCGGGTATTATAAAACTGCTTTGACAGTTAACTTGAAGTTAACTTTTTGAATTACATGTAATTCCAGAAGTTAACTTTAAGTTAACTCTCAAAGTAGTTTTATAATACCCGCCCTTACCATAGCAACTTCATTAACTTGCACTGGACGCTAAGTGGGTATTCACACCAAAGTGCGACGTGCGACTTGCTGCTAGGTAAGAAAGCATTCCTTTATTTGAAATTTCAATTTTCTCTTTTTTTAATATTATAGGCACGGCAAGTTAGTTGACAAATAAAAAAAGTCGCGACTTAAGATAAAAATAAAAATTCAAATGTAAAAATTGATGGTTAAAATAGCTTGTGGAGTCCTAATACCATTATCTCTACTCTATCTTAAATACTAAGAAGGACATTATCTGTAAAATTCCTAAGTAATAAAACTCCTTTATGCTGATTCAAAATCTGGAGTTGCTGAAATGAATGGGAGTCTCAGATCGGAGCGAAAGCACAGTTCAGGTCTTTTAGCATAGATACTTGAACCGACCCGATAGCCTCATTTCAAGAACTTTTCTGGAATTGAGGCGAATACACGCCAGACGATAGAGAAATGAAATTTACTCTGAGTATCCTATCTTTTGTCAAATTAGGCCTTACAAATAGGTTCCCAGTTTCCACTAACACTGGTTACCGCAAAAACTCGCCTAGCATAAATTGTTCAAGCTCGGAGAACTCAGATCAAAATACCGAACGCACGGTTAGGCAATCCAACGACCTGTCAAAAATGGCTCCTAGTTGGCAAACAATAAACAAAAAACATATGTTTCCTTTTGGCGGGATTATCAATACACGGGTCGAGTTCTCAGATCTGACACTTTTGTGACATTGTTGACATGTAACCACCCGTATTCTAACCTCGAAAAACCATTGAACTAAGCCAATGAACTATAACCAAAAACTGGAATGCTAACACATAAGGACGAACTTGAAGCCTAGTGCGGCTGCTGCGGAGGGGATACCTGTTTTTGTCGCACTCATTATGTTAAATGGCGAAAATTGCTTCCAACACGTATTCCAATTGATGAAACCTGTGAAGGGAAATATGACAAAACTTTCGAAAACATCATATGTCAGCGAGCAACAGAAAAAAACAACATTCCCCCTTGGGGCATCTGTCTTTCATGGCTTCATTTTTTTGGCAGATATGGCAATGTGTGCGCATTCCAGTTTTTAGCTATAGTTCATTGAACTAAGCAAACACTCTGGAACGGGCGCACTGCTTTATGCTAATGTGGCGAACTTTGATATATGCAACCCAGCAATACAGAGGGATTGTTGTCTCGCTCGCACTCATTGCGATTAACGTAAAAGAAAGAAGAGCTTCTTCTTCCTAACCTCAATGATCCAAACACTTCAAACAGCTGTTCTCAATAGCCGCCATAGTGCAGAGAGAGATGCAAATCCCACTTGTTTATTGTCCTTCCTGGCACAAACCATTGCGTAGAAACATTATGCAGGATGCAGCCACCGTTCCAGTGTGTTTGTTTAGTTCATTGCAAAAAACATAAAAAAAAATAAAAAGTCTGTTTTTTTTTAAAACATAATTCCCCAAGTCAAAAATTGAGTAACTAAAGTCTGTTTTTTTTTAAAGATAATCCCCCAAGTCAAAAAGGATAACGCACACCTAACATGGGATTTTTGGGCCCTATGAATTTTGCCAATTTTTTGATATGTTGTAGAGGATTTAATTCTTAACAACCTTTAAATGGGACCAAATCTTGTAGGTATTATGGTCTTTGAGATATGAGCGTTGAAAGATCAACTTTTTTACGACTTTTTGTGTGGAGACATAGAGAAATATAATAGTAGTAAACTACGAGAGACGTTTGTTTAATGTAACAATCTGGAAGTGTGTTTGTGCACATACCCGTAGCGTATTTCGCATGGTGTGGCAGATTATTGAACTAATTACTTCGATCGTTTCTGACAACTCGGTTTAATTTGTCTTTGTCAGCAACTTGCCCGAGAATGTTCTATCTTTTTTTAACACATACAAAATACAAAATTTGACAAATGACTGAATCCAAAGACCATCAATCAAAAACTGAATGCTCACAATCATAACGTAAAATTTCTTCTATTATTTATATTAGAGAAATGAGAAAACATTCTGTGATCAAAATTATTAATTAATTAGACAAAACCGACACCAATAATAGTGTGTTTTCGAATTTGCGATGATGCGAGATGCAATAAAAAGGTAAACACAAAGCTTATAATACAAACATTTTTAGTTACTGTATATTTGTAAAATTGGAATAAAAAAATAAGTTTGTTTGAAGATATCTCAATTTTTGTATTGTTCAATTACCTCCTTGACCCCCTTAAGGAATCTCATTACATCTAATTTGGATTTTTTAAAAATAAGTTCTGTTATCGTTCTAAACAGTTGCTCGGTAAATTTTAGCAAGTTTTTTCAACAAATGTTTTGCTTTGCAATTAACTGTTTTGAACGTTTACAGTACTTTATTTTTAATAAATCTTAAATAAAATAAAAGTTAATAATTTAATTATTCAAAAAAGCCGCCTTTTCACTGTCAGTAAAGAAGAAACCTGCATTCAAACAATGTTCACTCTTTTATTGCTGTCCGTAGCCACCAGAGGCGCCAACGTCGACATTGTGCCAGTTAAGTACAGGGGAATGACTTCTCTCGTAGTTTACTACTATTATATTTCTCTATGTGTGGAGAGTATACGAAGAGCTGGTGTTTGCCAGTCAAAATTTTGACAGGTCGACATATTTCACGTCACTAATAAATGTCAACATAGGCTAAGGCCGGGACCTCACTGGCGCCAACATTGACCCCAGTGCGGTCCCGACCTTAACCTAGTTTGACATTAATTTTCAAGTGACGTAAAATATGTGAACCTGTCAATATTTTGACTGATTAACACCAGTAGCACCAGTATCTCGTATACTCTCTACACAAAAAGTTGCAAAAAAGTTCATATTTCAACGCTCATATCTCAAAGGCCGTAATACCCACAAGATTTCGTCCTATTTAAAGGTTGTTCAGAATTAAATCCTCTACAACATATCAAAAAATGGGAAAAATCCATAGAGCCCAAAAATCCCATGTTAGGTGTGCGTTATCCTTTAGTAACTATGTTGGCAACACAAGCCTTTTCTACATAAAAAATTTGAAAGCATTGACAATTTTACATTGTATTGCCAACATAATGTCATTTTGACTTTTATCTTAAAAAAAAACAGATTTTATGTTGGCAACACAAGCCTTTTCTACACAAAAAATTTGGAAGCATAGACAATTTAACATTGTATTGCCAACATAATGTCATTTTGACTTTTATCTTAAAAAAAAAAACAGATTTTAGCTTCTTTCAGTTATTCCAGAACTGTCAGTTGATGACGGAATTACGGAATGTACCCTATGTTTTCGTTTAGTCCGTCAATGACGTTGACATGGTGAAACGTAATGCCATTGAAACAAGAACCAATTTTTTTCAAATATCCGGATATTTACTCTTTTGCCAGTCAAAAATAAAAAAAATTAACATCAAAGTTTTGCAAAATATATATGATAAGGATAAGGGTCATCGAGAAAAGATGGAATTCAAGAAAACGTCAAAGACGATACAATCCAAATTAGTTTACCCGCCCGTACCAGAACATCCAACAGTATGGGAAAAATTCAAACTGAAAATCGGAGGCCTGATTCAGGTCAACGAAACCCATCCCAATACCATCGAATACTTCAAAAGCGAAATATCAATTCTAAGAGAGAAAAAACGCCACTGCGAAAATTTTAAATCCACCATTCATCCATTGAGTAAATTCAACGAATTCTATGAGGTATGGTGCTTCTTTTTTTATGGACTTCTGTTGTTTTTCAAAGCATTTGATTTTGGTTTTATTAGAGTATCTACTGAGGGCCCTCTTGAATATTATACTGGATTTACTATTGTGTCTATTGTTCTAGATATTTTATCCCTTATGAATATTTGTTTGCAATTTTTGGTTGGTTATACTGTTCAAGAAAATCGAACCATTGAGTTATCGCCAAAACAAATTATGTTGAAATATTTATCCAGTGGTCATTTCTATTGTGACCTATTTTCATCAATACCTCGTGCAACTGGTTGGGATTCTAACGTTTATATTTATATCACTCTGCTAACCCTAAATCTTTTAAAACTGAACAGAATCAGAACTTTCATCACGCTCATTAAGCCCACAGCAATGTTTTTTGGAATAAAATCCAGTACCAATATATTTCTTTTTGGCTTTTTTTGTATTGTCGCCCTCATAATGCATATTATGACCTGTTTTCAAGTAGGTATTCCTAGATATAGAGCAGCCATTACAACAAAAGCATCAGACAAATCCTACGCAAATGATTATTTGATTCAGTTACCTCTCGAGGAGCAATACATAGTCACTTTCTTCAGGAGCGCTGAATATATTTTTCTTATTGATATACCTAATTTAAGATCGTCTCTTGAACCAGAAGAAGTATTTCTTGAACTTGTGAGCTACATTGTGGGAAAAATTTTGTTTGCAACTGTATGGATTATAACGCTTTATACCTTCATGGCTAAAAGAGCACTAAGGGTGAGATTTGAAGAAATAATGACCGAACTTAAAGAATATATAAAGGCCAAACAACTACCTGATGGTCTAAAAACACGTCTTCTGAAATACTATACCTATAAATATCAAAAAGTATTTTTCAATGAACAATTAATTGTCAGCATACTTTCGGATACTTTAAAAAAGGAAATTGATGTATTTCTTTGCAAGTCCTTGCTCAAGCAACAAAAAATATTTGCCACTGTACCAGCAAAAACTATTGTCCAAGTTATGAGCTACTTAGTTCCTCAAATTTACTTACCAAATGACTTGGTGGTCCAATCAGGCACCGTCGGAGATTGCATGTATTTCATCGGCAGCGGCACCGTGGCTGTCGTTTCTCCATCTGGAAAAGAGTTATGTCATCTATTTGATGGGGATTTTTTCGGCGAGGCTGCCCTGATAATCAAGGAGCAGAAAAGATTTACCAATATTATTGCGATTGAGGCTTCAAAAATTTACATGTTGCACAAAACGCACTTCGAGAAACTTTTCAAAAAGACCGACGAGGTTTATAAAATTTTTTTGGAGACGGCCAGGGAAAGGCTTGAACTGACGAGAGCCACGGAGGTGGAGTATAAGAAGAAATTGTTTGATCAAGCCCATAAGAAAGATTAGCAGGTATGATTTTTTTTAAATAATAATAATAAAAAAAATGTATTTCTAAATTATTAAATGTTATTTCATTATTGGTATGAAAGAAGACAACACCAATTCAAGTAAAACAGCAAGTTATTGGAATCAGTTTCAAGTGACTCACAGGTATCCAGTGGCGTAGCCAGGATTTTGTCTTGGGGGGGGCAAATTTGCAGGAAGTGTTTCTCGCGGTGCCACCGCGATCGCTGCCGGGGGCAAAGCGCCGCAGGCGCGAAATTTTTGGGTGCCACGCCCCTTTTTCAGGTTTCTTTACGCTATTTTTGGGACTTTTTATATCAATTTTGCAGAATTATTAGAATTATTCATAAAATTTAAGGGTCTTGGGGGGGCAAATGCCCCCTTGCCCCCCCCTGGCTACGCCAGTGCAGGTATCAGGGGGTTAAAAAAAAAACGTAGAAGTTATGAGCAATACAGCAGATAGTCCAAACATTTTGTACTGTTAAAATCCACTAATTTTCACAGATGGAAATATAGACTGTTTGTCCTGTTAGAGAATATTCCGTAATCTCAAAATACTTTGATAATACCGCAAATACAGCGATTTACTATATCGACATGAGAATCTAATGCCGCACTGTAGGTCGCAAGCGCTGAAATAGATGCGCACTAATCACTGCGCATGGGTTATGATGTCACTTCCGCTTTCACATTTCCGTCCCATGTACCGAGATTTACCCTTATACAGCCGTAAAAGATGTTTATACACATAAAAATATTATTATTATTTTTTTAATTTATTTTACTCCTGTTTTCTTTATTTACAGCTCCAGCCTGCATCATGTCCACTGGTTTTTTGAAAAAGAGCTTGTCATCGTTTCAATACCTAGTTAACTAGTTAGTGAATGGTTTTTTTTTTAGTAGATTTAACTTAGTTTTCGATAACTGGATTTTATTATTTTCAGAAATTCTCCACAGGATATGATATTTTTACTAAATAATGAATCACCTAGGTAGTAGATTAATTTATTTTATGACAGTTGCATTTTTCTTTGTAAAAGAACATCGAGTTATTTTGTTGTTATTGTACTGTGAAATGTTTTAATTTGGTTATTGTGTCATTAAAATGTTCAATAACAATATTCTTTGCTTTTTTTCCTGGTATTTCTTGTATTAGAGCTCCTTTGAACAGTTTCTCAGAAAGTCTAACAAACAGTCCATAATCTCCATAGCTATGCTTATAGTTTCTTAGCTTGGGGAGGTCCGTAGTGTGGGTACCTACCGACAGTTTAAAGAGGCCTCCACTAGATTGTATGGAACTAATTTAAAAAAAAAAAAAAATGAAAAATGGCCAATCTAGAAATTATTCATGCTGTTTTCAAAAATCTGTAAATAATTCATACTCCTAAACAAATTGTTAGGTATATAATTTATGGAAAACATGTAATAAGCGACAATACTGTTCGCCTATAAAACTAGTGTTGCAGGTAGCAAGAAATCTTGTCTTGCTCGTCTATTTCTTGTCTTGTCTTGCTAAGCAAGACGAGAAATTTTCAATCTCTTGCTCTTTTAAATTTCTTGCAAGCCTATTTCTTGTTCTTGCTTTATAAAAAGTTCCTACATAGATTTTACATTGGTTATGGTCCTTTTTCAAAGACTAGAGTAAGTTTCAAAATAATGATTAAACTTCCTTGAAAAAACTCAACCGTTTTTATCACATTACAAGATTACATCAGACGAAATTGCCAAATGAAAATGTTTGATTTTTGAAAGTTTCCATTACCTATATTGGAACTTCATGAAATATTTTTTAAGTGGAAACTTATTTAGGCACGTTCAGCATACTTTTTTGTGGGTACTGAATGTAACTGAGCCGTCACGCTCGGCTTTGTAACGCTCATTCGGGTACAGTCAGCTCGAGTCGACACATTTTTTGACAATAATAAAATATTTCATTATTTCCTTTTCTGTATTTTGCTATTTATTTTTATGACAAAATCTGCACAATTCCCCGTTGTGCCCCACCTATGGGGTAGATTGGGGTACATGTGAGGCAGAATAGGATAGTCGTTTAAAACTTAGTGAACAGTCTTTATTGATCTCTATCTCCTAACTCATGTATTGACTCCGAAGACCATTGTTGTTCCGTTTTTCTTACGTATATTCGAACCATCTAGAAAAAATAATTTATTCAGGATGATAATGGTTAAATGTTGTTTAATACGAAGTAAGTTCTATAGCTACCATCTACAATGTATTTAAAACAGTTTAAATCATTAAACAACATCTACAATGAAGTTGAAATGCATAAACAATTGAAGGGTTTTAACTAATAATTTAATTTTATGGGGAAAAGGTACCCTAAGAGAAGGGCTTTCTACCTATACTACACAAAATGACCGGCTAGTAAAATTAAACATTCACCGTTGTTCGCAAATTCGTCAATTCTTATAGTGGATCTTCTTATAGTGATGCATTTGGCGCAACAGCTCTCGAAGGCCTAGTGTCACCTAAAGAAAATAAATTTTCCAAATCAAAATTTGTCTTGGTTTTATTCAAGTTTGTTGCTTTCTGGTAATAAACCTATCTTTTTTTACTTTGACTGCGCGCGCAACTCGTAGGTTGCATGTGAACCGTCCGTGAGCGTCCAATGAGAAGCGAGTTTGTTACAAGCTTGCGTCATATTCTTATTCAGGGGCCAGTTCAGAATTAATCGTTCCTTCTTTCTTTGTAACGTATAATTTGACAAAGAACAAACTAATACTTCACGTATTACTTGAACTCACCGCAGTGTCGTTTAAGGTTACCTATGTTAGTTTATACTCTACATTTTAATTGTGCGATGTTGCTAGATGAAACAATTATGAAAATAAAAGTGCAAACGATGTTGTTAACATACACTTTAAAGCTCTCCTTTTGTCTGATTTAGGGCGTTGTAAAACACTTGACACTATATCACTTCTTTAATGTAATAATGATCGATTTGTATTGTTTATATTATTTGTACTGCAACAATAAAATCTGGCTACACTGCAGCCACGAGTTGCGCGCGCATGTCATGTTTTATTACTTTCTTACTTTTATTTATTACAATCAAGCTCTCTTTGTCTATTTATGCGAGATAGGTCAATTGATTGGGCAACTTTCTAGTTTTTTTTAAAGTTCAAATTTAATTTTTGTAATTTTTTCAGAACTTGTTTCTATTATCGGATTTCTAAAACGATAGCGCCATTCGTGTCTGTCTATTTTATAAATCGAATGCAAAAAAGAAATTCAATACAACTTCAACTGTTAAAAAGTTACGCTACGAAATTAGGAACGCAATGCATTCTTTTTTTCATTTAGGTATCTTCTTGTTCCCACTGAAGAGTATCAATAGGGGAGAAAGAATATGCTGGCGCGCATTCAATCAACTCGACATATCCGTGCATTCCTTGTCTCGAAACATTCGAGGAACCCCAGAATCCAGATGGGAACCATCGATGACAAGTAGACAGAAAACAATGAATGCGGGGTCAAATGTATTGCTCATACCACCGAGATTCTCAGAAGCTCACACTACAGAATATTTAATGTATTCATTCTGGCTGTTCATAATACCTACTGGGAGGTTCACAGAAGCGAGTGTTCCACATCACATCAGCTCGAGTTTACTGTATTATTTGCAAATAGTATATTGTGTATTTAGGTGAGAATGTGCTTTTCCACCGAAATACACATACTATTTTTTCTGCGATCGGCAGTGGCGTGTTTACCATGTAAGCTAGGAAAGCACAGCTTCCCCTCGAGGATTTATTAAGAACACTAAACTAAACTTTATATAGACATTTTCAAAAAGAAATATATGAAACTTGTGAATGGCTGACTGGTTCTGAAATTATAAGTCTCTCCTGTCCTGTACTTTCACTATCTTTCCCCACAGCTTCCCCGTCTGTTAAAGACTGGACACGCCACTGGCGATCGGTTAAATATCTGTTAAATGTTTGTCTTTTTGTTCCAATTATTCAGCAGTACGAGAATCACTTTCCCGGCCTAGGCCGGAAAAGTGTTTCCCGTATTGTTTGTTATTCATTGATTCCTCAGCAACTATTGAAACATAATTGAAATACCAGAATATTGAGTTTTGCGACCTGTCAACCGGTCAAAAATGCTGACATTTCTTGTCAATCGCAGAAAACCCTAATATTAAAAAGTACTCTCTAACTAATTCATGAAAGGATAACGCACACCTAAATGGGATTTTTGGGCTCTATGGATTTTACCCATTTTTTGATATGTTAAAGGATTTAATTCTTAACAACCTTTAAATGGGACAAAATCTTGTAGGTCTTTGAGATATGAGCAATGAAAAATGAACTTTTTTGCTACTTTTTGTGTGGAGAGTATACGAAAAATTGGTGTTTATTAGTCAAAATTTTGACAGGTCGACATATTTCACGTCACTAACAAATGTCATCATAGGCTAAGGCCGGGACCGCACTGGCGCCAACATTGACCCCAGTGCGGTCCCGGCCTTAAACTATGTTGACAATAATTTTAAGTGACGTAAAATATGTGAACCTGTCAATATTTTGTCTGAAAAACACCAGTATCTTGTATACTCTCCACACAAAAAGTCGCAAAAAAGTTAATCTTTCAACGCTCATCATATCTCAAAGGCCGTAATACCTACAAGATTTCGTCCCATTTAAGGGTTGTTCAGATTTAAATTCTCTACAAGCATATCACAAAATGGGAAAAATCCATAGAGCCCAAAAATCACATGTGAGGAAGAATTCACACCAAAGCAATAAGCAACTAGCAACACGCGATGCGCAACATATAAATCGTATTGGTCCTGAATCCACACCAATACAACAAGACTTTGGCAGCGATTAGCAATAGAAATCTGCAAAAGCGGGAAAACGAAAACGTTGAACTACACCCAAGTCACTGAGATACTGCCGTTGGATAAACAATTAAAAAAACTATTTTTCTCTGTTTTGATTAGTTACCTGAAATGTTTGCTTCCCTAGCTACTGAATTCCAAGCTTTTTCGGTAACTTGTAACTTGACGTTTAGAATAATCTGGGGGTGTGTAATCCATACATTTTTCAATAATTTGCACAAAAATTACATTTCCCCTGTCTTCCAGTTTGAAGAAAAATAAATACGACCAAGCAACATGTATCTCTAGCGATCGACAGACCATGTTGCCGGCGATAAAAATCGCGCATCACCCGCAGATATTCCATCGGGTGATATCGGAGTTGGTTGGGTATGAATAGATACATTATTTATTGTGTACTTTTTGAAAGAGATAACGCGTTGCGTATCGCGCGTTGCTAGTTGCTAGTTGCTAGTTGCTAGTTGCTAGTTGATTATTGCTTTGGTGTGAATTCTCCCTTAGGTGTGCGTTATCCTTTTCTGTTATCAATGTTGGAGGGGATAGAATTTTTTTTGACAGTCCATGGCAATTTTATAATAGATTTCGAAAACTTGTCGCTGTTTCCTATAAGCTCGAGGGTTATTCGGATAGAAAATATTTTGACAGCAATGTCCGTGATAATGTCCTCGAGTGAAAACAACCCATGGGTGATTTGTGTCACATGACAAGAAATAACAAAATTTAACTGGCTGTTAGAACTGTCAAAAAATTTTCAGTATTAATATCTCAAGGCAGGGGCGTACCGAAACACATTCTATTGGGAGGGGTTGCAACCCAAATTTCTCAACTCTGTATTAACTCTATAAACATGTCCATCTTCCGTCAGAGGCTAAAAATTTTTCTAGGTGCCACGCCCAAAAACATTTATTTTGAGCCTTTAAATACGGATAACTTCAAATAATTTCCCCGGACGTCCCGGGACCCTTCGAAAACTAGGACAAATCCAGACAAATTTGGATGGATGACAGCCCAATCTATATATCCTGTTCACAATCCGATGTCCACAGGTGCAGGTAAATTTATCACCTTTCCCTAACAAATAGCATTGAAAGGTGATTTTACCTGTACCTACCTGTGGACATAGGATTGTGAACGGATAATACAAATAAATTAATTGAAATTCATAAGATCAGTTTTTCAATTTCATTTTTTTCAGAAATTATAATGGCTGGGTTTGTTTATTGTATCTGGAAGCAAAATGAGCAAAATTTGACAGATGTCACGTGATTTGACACGTGAAAAAAGATAAGTAATCACGTGACGTCCGTCAAAATTTTTTCTTTTTGCTCGCAGATGCAATAAACGAGCTTAGCCAATGTAATAGAACAGGAGAATCTAAACAGAACAGAAATAAAACTAAAAATAAATGATTGTCAAATACTGAAAATCTGGACTATGTAACAAAACATGTTAAATAACAAAGTTTTATAACTTGTTAGAAACACAGTGTTGTGCAACATTTTGCTGGTTATATAGAATATTCTATGATCCATCAGAGGCCTGAAACAAAGTTATACAACAAATTTGTTGTACAACGTTTGTTATTATAACATGTTTTGTTACATAGTCTAGATCCGAATTAACATTAAAATACAACTTGTATTCAGAAAATAAAGATTTTTTTTTAAGAACTCTTTTAAAAATTTCGCATTGCTACTCAAAATAATAAGGTAGATACGCCTAAATAAAGTTTTGACTATTCATCGCGTGACATCATGAATACACGCAAAAACAATACGATGATAATATATGCAGCAAGCATGAGCAAGCGGGCACGCAGCGTTGGGAGGCGCACTTAGTTTGTGCATATGACGTCACAGTGCTAGGAGTGAGAACTAGTGAGGTTTGAAAATTTGTTCTTAGATTTTTTTTTTCTAAAAAATTTATTTTTGGGTCACACCCACTTTAACATATTTTAAAATATGGGAATATGGGGTAAGTGGTTTATTTCGGATGACGGGCCTGACGGCTCGGCTACGCTTAATTTTACAAAAAAACAGTTTCAATCTCCAATTTATTAAGGTTGAATTAAATTGTTTAGAAATAGCTGCAGATTCTCAGAAAATGGAATGATAATATTGATTATTAATGTGTCTAGAAATTATTATTTTGCTTTTGTAATTTTCTATTTTTCCAATTTCCCCAACTATTACAATTTTCGATAGGATTGGGGCGGGAGGGGGGTCACCAAGAACATTAATAATTGTTCGAAAAAAATAAATAACAGATTTCAAAAGCTTGTTGCTTGGAAACAGTAGGCGGAGGTCTGTTTCCTATAAGCAACACGTTTAAGAAGCTCTACACCTTTTCGGACAGTATTTTACAAATCTTCAATTGTAATTTAGAATAGTCATTATTATTTAAGAAATCCCCATATGAATAATGGAATAAATAAATATATTTAAGAAAGCATCATTACTATTTTGGAATAACCACTTGATTTTGGAAATCCTTCAGATGTAGTTTAGTAATACAACTAATACATAATGTAATCTAAAGTTCAATTTATTCTCTCTTAAATTCAAATTATTGTTTCTGAAATGCAATGCTGTTTATAACTTACAATTGCTTCAATTTAAAATACACATGACTTTTCTAAAATACAGGGTTGGTTAAATTGGGGGAAAATTGCGAAATTTGGAAAAAACCGAAATTTTGCAAAATTGTTTTAATTTTTACTTGACTCTATGTGAAGTAATATAAATAAAAATATATGTGCAGCGCCGTGCACTTGGTAGAAGAGAAATTCTCAAAAACTATCCCCCCTCATAAAACTTTAAAGATTTAGCGACTTTAGCTTATAAGTCGGGGTACAGACGAAGGACCACACGAAAGGAAGACGCGCATCTATAGTGACGTCACAAGAGTACGGGCGTTCGACAATAATAGGCAATCCTCTTTGCGCTTATAATCCTTGATTTGTGGCAATCATCGGCTATTTTTCTCCGTCTCCAATATCATTTTTGATAATACATATTTCAATAATTTTAATTTACTTACATTCCATAATGATGGTCCACAGATATAATTTTAAAAAAATCATGGAACACAAATTTATAAATAACGAGAATAATTATAAAACACAATGATAATAGTATAACAAAAGGAAGACGCGCATCTGTAATGACGTCACAAGGGTATCGGCGCTTGTCAATAATAGGCATCTTCTTTGTGCTTTGCTTATAATCCTTGGTTTGTGTCAATCAATAGCTGTCTTTCTCCGTCTCTTTACGTTATATCTTTCTTGTCTCTCGAGCAACGAAATATCAAATCACTCTCCATTGTCGTTCAAATATCCGCCGCCTAAGAAGTTTCACTTCAAAAATGTCATTTCATCATAGTTACTTTTTCTCCCCTACGGATATCTGACGTTCCGTCTTTGTCTTTGGGCCACCATTATCATCTTATTTTTTTTTTTAATATGGAACCCTATTTTTTATTTTAGATTTTATAAGCTTCTGATGTCCCCAAACCAATGATGTATTGCACTTATTCGAAAAATTTATATTATTGGCACTTCCCATAAGAACTAAATGTGTTAGACACTGCCGAGCATAAAATTAAGGTCACCCCATAATTTGCAATTATTTTTAAAATTTTTGGTTTTTGCGAATTTTGGTGTAAAGTTCACTAACTTTATGCGATGATTTTGTCGTAGTTGCTTAAATTTAAAAAAGTTCTTGTTGTTTTGCCCCAAGTTTTGCTTGCAAATTATGGGATGAGCCTAATTTTATGCTCGGCAGTGGATAAAGTCAGAGAAGAGAATTTTGGTAGGAAACTACTAAAAAGTAAAAAAAAATATTTCTTCGAATAAATGAGATACGTCATAGGTTTTGGTACATCAGAAGCTCTAAAAATCTGAAATAAAAAATCCAGTGTCGTATTTAACAAAATAAAGATGATGACGGTGGCCCAAAGACGAAATGTCAGATTTTAAATTTTATGGTAGCATCTTGTAGGGGAAAAAAAGTGGCTATGATGAAGTGGTATTTTTTTTTTTGAAATATCACTTCAAATAAACTCAGAAAATATTATAAGCAATTTTGCAAAATGTCGTTTTTTTCCGGATATCTCCGGAAGTATTCGGAATATCCTAAAAGCAGCATTTCGTTGAGCATCAAACTACGCAACCAACCCTGTATCTCTCACCATTTTCGAGATCTCGATGATGTGTCTCGAATTCAAAACACCCTGTACATACATTGAAAATTATTGAAAACACAATTCTTACTTCTAAAATATTTTGCGAATACATTTGAAAAATTTAAAATACCTACATAATGGATTATCCTGAAATACAAATCTTTATTCTAAACTACAAATGATACTTTCTTTAATCAAAGTGATACTTTCTTAAATACTTCTGTAAAAGGTGTAGTACAAAAAATACCAGAAAAAAAGCAAACAAAACTGTCGGTAAACATTTTAATGACACAATAACAATAACCAAATTAAAACATTTCACAATGCAATAACAACAAAATAAATCTAAGAAACAAACTATTCACTAACTAGTTTACTATTTTAACGATGACGATCTTCTTTTCAAAAAACCCGTGGACACGATGCATGCTGGAGCTGTAAATAAAGAAAAAAAGAATTAAAAAAAAAATTAAAGAAATAAAGATTTTGATAATGTTATCTTCTGGGCGGTATGAGGGTAAATTTCGGAAAATGGGAAGGAAATGTGGATGCTGAAATGATATCATAACCCATGGGTAGTGATTAGTGCGCAGCTACTCTAGCGTTGCGGCCTAGGGTGGCATTAAATTTTCATGTCGATATAGTAAATCGCTGTATTTGCGGTATTATTTAAGTATTTTGAGGTTACGGAATATTCTCTAGTAGAACAAACATCCTTTTCCATTTCCATCTGTGAAAATTAGTGGATTTAACAGTACCTACAGTAGATATACTAGGCCGGTTCCAGCGCGGAAGTGACGTCACATTCGTTCTGGGGCCAGCGCCCGTCATCAGAGAAGCCCAAAATTGAAGGGGCCTAACCCAAGTGAGCCTGTGCCCCATTTCGGGTCCCCATTTTTTCTACTGATACCTGTGAGTCTCTCGCAACTGATTCTCATATCTTGTTTTACTTGTATTGGTTTGGTTTTGTCTTCCTTCAGTAATCAATTTTAAGTTCAACAGCATATCAACAATTCTACATCTATCACACTATTCACATTCTCACATCGGCGGTCACCTGTAAGTCATTCATGAACCAACACACATCACAATAAAGGCGCATTCGTTTTAAAAGGAAGGCATTATTTCTTAAAACAGACACTTCCAATTAGGCTCTCCAAACCACGTGATTTTTCAATATGGCGACTGTGGCAAATTTGACGTTTGTTTCTTTATCTTGAGTTAATTTGGAATATTTTCAAGCTAATTACAGTTTACTTTGTTATAATATACTTTTCGAGATGCAGAGTGAATATTTAAAGACTTAAATGCAGGTAAATCGGAATGTGGGCGAACGATAAGTTTGAAAAAATTTCTATTTGACATTTGTTTACATTTTGACCTAGTTTTTACAGCAATGAGCAAATGAAGGTCTACAAAAGCTTAGATTCTTACAAGTATTTCGAGTATGGGTTTATTTTAGATGCAAGAAAAAAGCCTTATGAAGTCAATAAAATAATAAAATTAATAGGGATTAGTCACAAAACAACCACACAATGCACTTTAAAAAGCTTTAAATTCTGTACTGTCATATACGGAATAAGGAACTTCCGCCCCGGTCGCCATTTTGGAATAGTTTTGACAAGTCGTTGGAATGCCTAATTCTGTTGCCTAATGCCTCACTGTGGGTTTTTGTTTATTGTCTATGTCTCCGTTTACAGCTTTCAAGGATTTGTTCAAGGACTATACATATTCCGATAATGAAATAACATCTCATCTAATAATTTAGAAATACTTTTAATTATTGTTAAAAAGAAAACATACCTGTTAATCTTTCTTATAGATTTGATCAAACATTTTCTTTTTATACTCCACCTCCGTGGCTCTCGTCTGTTCAAGCCTCCGCTTGGCCGTCTCCAAAAAAATTCTATATATCTCGTCGTTCTTTGTGAAAAGTTTCTCGAAGTGCGTTTTGTGCAACATGTATATTTTTGAAGCCTCAATCGCAAAAATATCTGTAAATCTTTTCTGCTCCTTGATTATGAGGGAAGCTTCGCCGAAAAAATCCCCATCAATTAGATGACATAACTCTTTTCCAGATGGAGAAACGACAGCTACGGTGCCGCTGCCGATGAAATACATACAATCTCCGACGGTGCCTGATTGGATCACCAAGTCATTTGGTAAGTAAATTTGAGGAACTAAGTAGCTCATAACTTGGACAATAGTTTTTGCTGGTACAGTGGCAAATATTTTTTGTTGTTTGAGCAAGGACTTGCAAAGAAATACATCAATTTCCTTTTTTAAAGTGTCCGAAAATATGGTGCCAATTAATTGTTCATTGAAAAATACCTTTTGGTATTTATAGGTATAGTACTTCAGAAGACGTGCTTTTAGACAATCAGGTAGCTGTTTGGCCTTCATATATTCTCCAAGTTCGGTCATTATTTCTTCAAATCTCAGCCTTAGTGCTCTTTTATTCATGAAGGTATAAAGCGTTATAATCCATACAGTTGCAAACAAAATTTTTCCCACAATGTAGCACACAAGTTCAAGAACTACTTCTTCTGGCAAAAGAGACGATCTCAAATGAGGTACATCAATAAGAAAAATATATTCAGCGCTCCTGAAGAAAGTGATTATGTATTGCTCTTCGAGAGGTAACATAATCAAATAATTATTGACGAAGGATTTGTCTGAAACTTCTCTTGTAATAGCCATTCTATATGTCGCAATTCCCACTTGAAAACAGGTCATAATATGCATTATGAGGGTGACAATAGAAAAAAAACCAAGAAGAAATATATTGGTACTTGATCTGATTCCAAAAAACATTGCTGTGGGCTTAATGAGCTTAATGAAAGTTCTGATTCTGTTCAGTTTTAAAAGAGTTAACGTTAGCAGAGAAAGATAAATGTAATCGTTACAATCCCAACCAATTACACGAGGTATCGATGAAAATAAGTCACAATAAAAATGACCACTGGATAAATATTTCAACATAATTTGTTTAGGAGATAACTCAATGGTTCGATTTTCTTGAACAGTATAACCAATCAAAAATTGCAAACAAATATTCATAAGGGATAAAAGATCTAAAACAATAGACGCAATAATTAATTCAGCTTGATCATCAAAAGGGCCCTCAAAAGATACTCTAATAAAACCAAAATCAAATGCTTTGAAAAACAACAGAAGTCCATAAAAAAAGAAGCACCATACCTCATAGAATTCGTTGAATTTACTCAATGGATGAATGGTGGATTTAAAATTTTCGCAGTGGCGCTTTTTCTCTCTTAGAATTGATATTTCGCTTTTGAAGTATTCGATGGTATTGGGATGGGTTTCGTTGACCTGGATCAAGCCTTCAATTTTCAGTTTAAATTTTTCCCATACTGTTGGATGTTCTGGTAGGGGCGGGTATACTAATTTGGATTGCATCGTCTTCGACGTTTTCTTGAATTCCATCTTTTTTCGATGACCCTTATCATATATTTTGCAAGAACTTTTGAAGTTATTTTTTTTTAATTTTTGACTGGCAAAGAAGAAAATATACGGATATTTGAAAAAAATGGTTCTTGTTTCAATGGCATTACGTTTCACCATGCCAACGTCATCGATGGACTAAACGAAAACATAGGGTACATTCCGTCATCAAGTGTCGGTTCTGGAATAGCTGAAAGATGAACTATGGAATTAGGCAATCTATTCCAATATGGCCGTTCAGGTCAAATTGTGGTGAGGCAGGAATAGTAAACTCCACAGGATTGCTCAATTCCATAAGACATGCGTTCATAAAAATATCGAATATGGAGGAATGCGAGTGACGTCACGCGGTCCTTGATCGGTTTGTTTTGTATTATGACACTGCATTTTCCTTGAATTTTCAAACGTGAAAAATTGTTATTTTGAGGTTATTTCTTTTGAAAACTGTGTTTCTTAAGGATAACGCACACCTTACATGGGATCTTTGGGCTCTATGGATTTTGCCCATTTTTTTATATGTTGTAGAGGATTTAATTCTTAACAACCTTTAAATGGGACGAAATCTTGTAAATGTTAGGTCTTTCAGATATGAGCGTTGAAAGATGAACTTTTCTACGAATTTTTTTGTGGAGAGTATACGAATTACTGGTGTCAGTCAAAATATTGACAGGTTCACAGATTTTACGTCACTAACAAATGTCAACATACGCTAAGGCCGGGACCGCACTGGCGCCAACATTGGTCTCAGTGCGGTCCCGGCTTTAGCCGATGTTGACATTAATTTGTTAGTGACGTAAAATATGTGAACTTGTCAATATTTTGACTAATGAGCACAGTAGCACCAGTAATTCGTATACTCTCCACACAAAAAGTCGCAAAAAAGTTAATCGTTCAACACTCATATCTCAAGTACCGTAATACCTGAGTGGCATATTTGTAGAATACTTAGTTAAGCACAATAATATAGTAGGTACTCAAAAATTATATAGGTTTAGATTTAGAACTAGATTTAACCCATGTCTAAATAAATGTTTTAAATTATGAATATATGGTAAATGTGCTGCGCGCTGGTAGGTAAACTGCCTTAGTAGCACTCACCTATTTATTCGGATTCCTGTAATTTATAACAATGTTGAAATTATAATTCTTGAGATTTGATTAAGGTTAGATTAAGGTTAGGAAACAAAATTGTACACTTTGAAGGAATTTGAATAAATTTACATTACATTAAATTTACATTACATTACATTACATTAAATTTACATTACATTACATTACCTACAAGATTTCGTCCCATTTAAAGGTTGTTAAGAATTAAATCCTCTACAACATATCAAAAAATGAGCAAAATTCATAAAACCCAAAATTCCCATGTTAGGTGTGCATTATCCTTTAGTAGACTTCAAAAGTTTGTGCTTGAGTGGTTAGCTAATTACGAAGACGATTTCGTTTGTTTTCTGCTTATCAGCAAGGTAATTTCAAAATTCCCACATAAATGTGCATGCATTTCTTCTACCTTTTTTTAGTGCAACAAGAAGGTACCTACATTTATGAAATAGAAATGCATGGAATGATATGTGCTGTGTCTGGGTGAAAAAGCAAGTCTCAAAAATGTAAAGGATAACGCACACCTAACATGGGATTTTTCGGCTCTATGGATTTTGCCCATTTTTTGATATGTTATAGAGGATTTAATTCTGAACAACCTTTAAATGGGATGAAATCTTGTAGGTATTATGGTCTTTGAGATATGAGCGTTGAAAGATGAACTCTTTTGCGACTTTTTGTGTGGAGAGTATACGAGATACTGGTGCTACTGGTGATTATCAGTCAAAATATTGACAGGTTCACATATTTTACGTCAATTAAAAATTAATGTCAACATAGGTTAAGGCCGGGACCGCACTGAGGTCAATGTTGGCACCAGTGCGGTCCCGTCCTTAGCCTATGTTGACATTTGTTAGTGACGTGAAATATGTCGACCTGTCAAAATTTTTCCTCATAAACACCATTTTTTTACAATTTTTACGAGGTCATATCTCCTATGGATCTTGCAGGATATCTTCACTATCCACTAGAATTACCTTCGAATTTTCATTCTTCCGTAAAAAAATATTTCCATTGGTGAGAGGTGAGAAAAAGAAAAGCATTATGGGATATGAGAGACAGCAGATATCATGCTAGAGACGTCCAACGCAAATTGTGGAAGGAGGTTGCGCAAAAAATGCATAGTGTCAAAGTCCAGTCCGATTATTTATGACCGCAAAGTCGTACGACTACGCATCCAATGGACGGCCAGCCATGCTAGGCGAGTTTTTGCGGTAACCAGTGTTAGTGGAAACTGGAAACCTTTTTGTAAGGCCTAATTTGACAAAAAATAGGATACTCAGAGTCAGGCCCTGCCACAAAACATCCCCCCTTAGAAAGGTAAGTGCCGTGTTGAGAACCTGTCTATAAGTTTCCAGCGCCTCTAGTGACTGGGGGGGTCAGCTTTTGTAATTCTGGATTTATTGGCGAATGCAAAACGAAATTAGGGTTCGTTCGGTATCTTATTCGTTCCGGTGGATCGTTTGCACCATTGTTTGATTCTAGCGATTCAACACCACCACTTTAAAGTTTCTACCATTTTTTGGCATAAAATAATCGTGCCAAAAAGAAGAAACTCATAAAAACGGTAGTGTTGAAGCGCCTTCAAGGTAAAATTGACTAAGAATTAAGATGACAAATTTAGATATTTATTAAAGTTTGAAACAGAAAATATACCTAATAGAATATGGAATTAATTACAATTATTGCGAAACAGTTTTTTTTCATGTAAGTATACATACATAGGTAGGTAATGCTAGTTAAGTTAAAGATAATAAGTACAGTTACAAGAAGTAATGACGTACTTTTAACAATAGCTTGATGAAAAACTTAAATCGTAAATAAAATGACAAAAGAGGTCCTTTTCTCACAATCCAAAATCGTTGTTAACCTAACAAGTGAGGAAAGTGTTTCTGCACGTGATGGAAATTGCACGAATGACAACAAAAAGCAGAGTTCGGACAAGCCTTTAAGTCCAGAAAATACACTTTCCGCATGTGTTAGGTAGAAAGTTTATGTAGTTATACATATTATAAAGCTCATTCAAGAAACTGATTTCGCCTGGATGATAGAATAAATATTTTTGATAATAGTCTATACCCTTTACCACTAGCTTTAAGCAAAGAGAACGCCAACAACTTCTCGTCCAATGTAAATCGTCTAGCTTTAGGCTTTTGGTTTTGAGTACGGACTTGGCTTAAAATAAAGCTGTATATCAATGGATTGACGTGGTCTACGAGCCTTTGAAATTTGGTTTATGATGCAAGTTATTCAGCCGCAGAAACTTTGGATTTAAATGACGACAACCTTCTACTGATTCTTCTTAACTTATTGCTGGATTCTATAACTTTGGAATAAAGATATTTTTCCCTTGGGGATAGGAATTTTTGCTTAGTGACGTTAATGTTCTTTAAAATTTGGCATCGTCTCTCATGACCTGCAAAAAAAAAATAGATCAAGATTGGAGACGAGCTTTTCGCACATTTAGCTTCTAATTTTTCTAGCATTCGACTGCAAGTTTTAGTAATTAGTAGTCTTTTATAGTAGTAGTCCTACTTGAGTTAGGATGTTTTAAAATTCACCTACTCCCAACTGGGTGGTTATTCATTAAGCAATAACACTTAGGTACCTACCAATAAAAGTTGGTTGGTGACTTTTTCATGTTTGCAGATGTGATGGTTCTACTTGGTGTAGCAATGTCTGCCCGAATTGCAGAAGTTTCAGTAGATAAAAATTGACGACATGAAGGGCCTGGTTGATCTAAAACAGAAATTTCGTTACCAATGATTCTATCAAAAAAGTTTGGATACACGCATTGTAGAATATGGTGTGCCTGTATGTAACCAGGAATATTTTAATTATTGTGTCGCCTGATAAAGGAATAAACATTAAAAAAAAAGAAATGAATAATATTAGCTTTGTTCCAACACAGCAGAAAACCGTACAATGTACCGTCACGATTCTGCGCAGAAACTAAAATTGTTATACTGAGTGGTTTCGAAACCGTTCATGGGACGATTTTTTGACGTGTTGGAACAGAGTTATTATGTTTACCTACCTATGTCAATCATAGTTGCGAAACTAATTTCTTAAGACGTCTTAGGACTCTTACGAGTTTCAACTGTGTCGATCTCCACTTTTTGCCATTTTGGTGATTGTGGTTTATCAATTAACGACTCCTCACTGTTTTTGATAATTGGGGCTAAAATTAAAATTAATTTTAATGTTTCTGACCTATGCTCCTTTAAACCCGAATTCTAACACGTTGTCGTTAATCAGAACTATGGGGAGGGGTAAGTGAAAATGTAAGTACGTCTTTCTCACATATATCTAGTATTAACTTACCTTCAGGGAGATACAGCAAAAGCGCAGCATTCCATGTGAGTCCTCGTCTGGCTTTTGGATCCCCAACAATAAATTCTCGAGGAAAATGTCTTGTTCACACTCTATAATTATTATAAGCCTTCTCGACACTGAGGCTATTTAGTAAAGGATTGCGAACTTTTATTAGCCATTGTTTCATTTTTTCGGCATCTTTTGGAAACCGGAAATAGCTGCTGTATTTGTCGCCGCACCCCGGAACACAGCATTTCTGATGCTTTTCAATTAACAAACTGGGAGAAGACATTTTGAGATAATAATTATTGATAATTGATAGGTAATTGATAATTCTAAATGTTGGAAGAAGTTCAAAATTTAAATTTTGACGACTGGAAATGACAAAATAAACTTCAAATCTTGGCGCACGGTCCGGCAGGAAAAAGAAAACTTGAATAGGTTGATTGAAGCGCCTCTAGTGATTGGAGGGGAAAGCTGAAACGACTAGACTGACGTCTCTCATAAGACTTACATTTCTAAGGGGGGATGTTTTGTGGGCCCTGCGATCTCTCATTGCCAGTTATAAACCACATAATAACTCTTTTCCGTTTTTCTAGATGTCGCTAACAACCACAGAATTGTCAAAATTGGAAAATACCAGCACATCAAGAACACGTCCGATGTCGATAACTGACATGTCAACATATGACAATATGCCAAAATATTCATTTGATCATAACTAATAATTCATAATGTTTTTCGTTTGCCGGTCTTGCATTTCATCTTTCTTTGTGTTGTCAAGAAGTGTTCTTAAGTGTTTTGTGTGTTTCAAGAGTTCTTCTTCAAACTTTATAGATTGGAAGATCTATTTTTATCTTTGTTGATTAGATAAATGACAGGTTCAATTAAACATCAATCAGAACTTTGAATAAATATGTTAAGGATCCCTTAACCATCGATAAAGGAACTGTCTTTTGATCTAATTAACAAATTATCAATTAATTTAAGCAAACATTAATGCCCCAAAGTCTAGAATAGAATAAACGAATTTGAACAGACCGACAGTAATGCGAACGGGGCGTCATCTATCACAAAAAGTTCTATGTAAAGTAGGTGTCTCTAGCATGGATGCAATAGCAGTAAATAGTGATTTTCCGATGTGGTAGATGGCGCTGGCTTGGCTCAATTTTGTTGACAACAAAACTTACACTGAGATTCCATTCTCGACAGTTTATATAGTATTTATCTCTGCTCAGAGTAAATTTCATTTCTCCAACGTCTGGCGTGCATTCGCCTCAATTTCAGAAAATTACCTGAAATGAGGCTTTCGGGTCGGTTCAAGTATCTATTCTAGAAGACCTGAACTGTGCTTCCACTCCGATCTGAGACACCCATTACCCATTCATTTTAGCAGCTCCAGATTTTGAATCAGCACAAAGAATAAGAGTTTTATTACTTAGGAATTTTACAGATAACTTCTTTAGTGTTTAAGATAGAGTAGAGATAATGGAATTAGGACTTTGGAAATTAAACTCTCTTTTAAAAAAAAAAAAAATATGCCGACGTTTCGAACATTATATTTGGTTTTCTTCACAGGCTATTTCTACCATCAATTCTTACATTTGAATTTTTATTTTTATCTTAAGTCGCGACTGTTTGTCAACTTACTTGCTGTGTTTATAATAATTAAAAAAATAGAAAATTAACAAAACGTCGAAGGCGATGCAATCCAAATTGGTTTACCCGTCCCTGCCAGAACATCCGACAGTATGGGAAAGATTTAAACTGAAAATGAAAGGCCTGATCTAGGTCAACGAAACCCATCCCAATACCATCGAATATTTCAAAAGCGAAATATCAATTCTAAGAGAGAAAAAGCGCCACTTCGAAAATTTCAAATCCACCATTCATCCATTGAGTAAATTCAACGAATTTTATGAGGTATGGTGCTTCTTTTTTTATGGAATTCTGTTGTTCTTCAAAGCATTTGATTTTGCTTTTATCAGAATATCTTTAGAAGGCCCTTTTGTAGATACACCTGGATTTGTTATTATGTCTATTGTTCTGGATGTTTTATCCCTTATGAATATTTGCTTGCAATTTTTGGTTGGTTATACTGTTCCAGAAAATCCAACCATTGAGTTATCTGGAAAACAAATTATGTTGAAATATTTATCCAGTGGTCATTTTTATTGTGACCTATTTTCATCAATACCTCGTGCAATTGGTTATGGTTCTAACAGTTATATCTATATTACTCTGCTAACTTCAAATCTTTTAAAACTGAACAGAATCAGAACTCTCATTACGCTTATTAAGCCCACAGCAATGTTTTTTTGGAATAAAATCAAGTACAAATATATTTATTTCTTCTTGAGTTTTTTTGTATTGTCGCCCTCATAATGCATATTATGACCTGTTTTCAAGTGGAAATTCCTAGATACAGAACAGCCTTTACAAATAATTACTCAGACAAATCCTACTTAAATTTCTATTTCCTTGCGTTATCTTTAGTAGACCAATACATAATCACTTTCTTTAGGAGCGCTGAATATATGTTTCTTATTGATATACCTAATTTAAGATCGTCTCTTGAACCAGAAGAAGTATTTCTTGAACTCGGCTGCATCGTGCGGAAAAATTCATTTTCCGCACTTGTTAGGTAAATAGCTATTTCCGCAAGAGTTAGGTACAATATTTTTCCTACGAGTGCTTTTGTCCATCTTATTTATCAAAAAAAATGTTCCAATACGCAAAGATTTTATAATGATGGTACAAAATAGCACATAATATAAAATATAATATGACATAAATCATTTATTTGATCCTAAATATCTTCATTTTTAGCAATAAAAAAATCGTGCGGAAAAGTAACTTTTCAGCACGTTTTTCCTTTACCGCACGATTTTACTTTTCCGCACGACTTTTTTATACACAAAAAAATAATGGAACCGGATTTTTTTATCATGATCCTTGGCCTATAACTAAATTGGCCAAAATAATTGTTAGGATTCCCTACCTTCGCGGGGCTATGCCACCCAAAATAGGGGGCTCTGCGGGGCTGTGCCCCCAAATAAGGGGCTCCGCCCCCCAAATAAGCTCGCTTCGCCCCCCAAAAAGGGGCTCCGCGGGACTGTGCCCCTCAAAAATGAGCCCCCCGCGGGACTATGCCCCCCAAATAGGGGGCCCTCGAACTTTTCAGTAAAAGTAAAAATCGTGCGGAAAAGTAAAAAAATAGTGCGGAAAAGTGAAATCGTGCGGAAAAGTACAACTTTCAAAACGAAAAATCGTGTGGAAAAGTAACTTTTCCGCACGCTCCTAGGAAAATATGATTCCATTTCGCTGGACTATTTAACATTTCACCTATGGTATTTTCAGGTGTGAGGGTTATTCCGACGGACGTGCAGCAATTTTTTCTTTGTTCTTTTCATCGCTTGCACGAGTTTATCCGCGGTATCTCGCTATCCGCAGTAAGACCACTCATTGTCGGGTGGCTTACTGATTTGAAGGGTGAAATTACTATTGCACCCATGACCAGACATGAACTGGGTCACGTAATAGTCTGTCTCTCCGTGGTCTCTGTCTATCCATTACTCTATGTTCGGGATCAGTTGGCGATCCACCTTCCCTTGTTGCTAGCTTCCCAACTATTCTGCCATTTTTTCCTCAGACTTTCTCGGACTGATTTGCTCGCATTTAATTTCTCTTGGGGGTTTGCCTTTGAAACCACTACTGCTTCCTTTACTAAAAGGTCTATAGGTGGTACCTCCGCGTTCACCAGCAAAGTGTTTCTAGAAATAGTACGATAGCTGCAGGTGATTCTAATTACAGCCTGTCTTTGCATTCTCTCGTATATGATACCATTGTTGTTAATCAGCATTGATTTCCCCACTGAACACAGCAATCTCCTCTTGCTAGCCCTCGGGCATGTTGGGCAATAGTCTACCTAGAGCCGTCATCACGTTACTGGCGTGCATCGCGGTTAATTGGAAGTTGATCCGAAACTTCAGTCTGGAATCTATCCATACCCCTAGGTATTTTATCTCTGTTCTGGTGGTAATCTCCATACCCAGGATCTGTAAGTTGGTCTAAGGGACCTGTCGCTTAGAGGAGACAATGACTTTGTGCGTTTTGTCTTTAGGTAGCAGCAAATGTTTGCTGGAAAACCAATTCTGAATCTGCGCCATGACCGTTGTAATTTTTGAATTAATCTCCTCTACGTACTTGTCTAGGGTTGTCACTGCGACATTATCGAATGTAATACCACAAGAGGTTTCAGGATTACCGGATAATACTTTTACCAGTCACGAAACGCGTTACGCAGCAACACCACGACTCCGAAGGAGGAGTGGTGTTGCTGGTAACGCGTTGAGTGTCAGGTAAAAGTATTAGGTAATCCTGAAACATCGAGTGGTATTCAAAAGGTTATACAACGAACTAAACTTCAATACTTTATCAATCTTTATAATCATTAATGACAAATTGACAATATTGCCACCAAGCGCGATAATCCCAAAAGGCTTATCACTTGTTAAGCCTCTCGTGTCATATGGGAATAATGAACAGTGAGTTGTATAATCGGCTTAACCCGTCAGGGTGATACTTGCAGGGAACTTAAAGTTCAGTGAGCCGTTGTAAAAAATGTTCCACAGCGTAGGGCCCAGAATAGAGCTCTGTGATACCCCACAGGTCATGTAGAAGTTTTCTCTTTTCCCCTCTGCCTCTATAGAAAATTCCCTGGTGGCCAGAGGTAGCTCTGAATTATTTTAATCAAGTATGCGGCTGCTTCTCTCGTTTGAATTTTGTCTACTATCCCCTTTCATGGGGCAGAGCTGAAGGCATTCTTGATGTCAAACGTGATACTGATCCCTACGTTCTTGTGCCTGTGGCTTCTCTTGTATATACCTTTCTTGAGGATTTCTAGTACGCCATTATTTTTAATCTGCCCTGTTTGAAACTGAACTGTCTAGCCGAGAGGGTCTCCGAGACATTTAAATCCTTGAAAAGCCTGGTGAGGATAATATGTTCCAGTAGCTTACTTGTAGTGTCTAAACGTCACAGGGGTATTTTGGTGTCACTTGGTTGTTTTTCATTGGTTTTTCGATAAGGACCAGCTTGGCCTATTACCAGATTTTGGGATATTCTTCATTCTTGATCAGCTTCAGCTTATTAAGGGTACCCAACAATTCTGGACGGCTCGAGGCGACCGCTTTTATAACGTCGACTGGCACTTCATCTAGTCCAGGAGCCCTGTGCGCCTTCAGCCTGGGGCTCGCTTCAGTAATCTCCTGGATTGATACTTTTCGAATTTCCTGGTCTCCGGCTGGTGGTTGAACACACATAGTCCTTGTTCTTGTTAGGAACAGCTCTTTTGCAGTTTCCATGACGCTTTTCATGGTCAAAGTACGATTTGTGGTGTTCATTTTAAGCCTATTTATGACGATTTTTTAACCGTCTCCCCAAAAGTATTCATTGATTTCCTCGCACAGCTTTCCCCAGCAGGATCTCTTGGCTTTCATAATGGATAGCTTTATCTTTCTTTTGTATTTTAATTATCTAGCCCTGCACTCCTCGTTTCTCGCTTCTTGTTGTCGTTTGTTCCGCGTTAATTCTCTTTTGGTTTTGAGGCAGGTAGCCCTTAGCTTGGCAATGTCCTGCGACCACCAGTAGACAGATCTTCTGTTGGCGTTACCCGATTTGCGGGGCATGGATGCATCGCACAAACTGTGCGGAAAGTGAACTAGTTGCTGTAGAGTGCCGGGCAGATTTGTAAACGAATTCCTCCATCCTTTCCAGGTCTAGCTTTTTATGGTTCCAAGTTCCAAGAACTTTCCTTGCTCAATGTCTTGTGCTGAGGGTCTATTTGACCCGCAAAGTAGAAGTAGTTGTGGTCGCTTATAGTCTCCTGGTTGCACGATCCTGAAGCCGATCTTGCCTTTAGCCATCGTAAGATCCCATATGGAGGACTGTTCTCTCTGGAAGGTTGGCTCCTGACCTGTATTCTGGAGGTGTCATGAAGTCGAAGAGTATGGCTCCTCTGCCATCTGTTTTGGGCATGTTACAGCCCAGGAAGCTGGAGTTAAAGTCGCCCGTGCCCGTGATGATAGCCCTTTGGTACTTCAATAGATCTATGGAGGAGCCCAGCGCATCCAGTGCTGTTTTAAATTCATGGATGTTTGCATTCGACGAGAAGTAGCAGCTAAATGATATAAAGTCTTTACATTCTATATAAACCATTTCCTGAAGTCCCAGTTGGTAGTTTTGAGGGCAGCGTCCGCCCTTGAGTCAGTTCGCCATCCCCCGTTTGTGATCTCTTTATGATTTGATTCCGGAATTGCCAGGATGTCGATGTTAGTTTTCCTTGCGATTGCTTCTGCTAGGTTGTGTGCTGTAGGTATGATAGCGGTTGAGATTTACCTTTAATATTTTGATAGAGGTGTATAGAGTATTAGGCATATTTTGATTTTCCTTGGTAGACCTGTGTTTTCTGGGAATGTAAACTCTACTATCCATTTAGCTTGTTGGTCTCTCCCAGCTTTCGTCCATGTTGTTCGAGCAGTTCTCGGTACTTGGGACAGCCTGTGTTATCCATTTTGTGGCAGATTGTTTTCCACTTTTGCCCTAACCTCGAAATTTTGCTGTTCAATACCGGATACCTGGTAATAGCCTCTGCTACTTCTCCGCTATTGGTATCTTCGTCAATGTCTAGAATGAAGAAGATTTGCTCCCTGGATTTGATCTCAACTTGAGTATTATTCATATTTTTCTGTATCTCGTTTTTCAGTGAATTTGCATCCTTCTACTTTAAGACATAGGGAGTTGTCCTCAGTCTTCCTGAAGGAAGATATTTTGATTTGCCTATGTCCACCGAGTTTTTAACATTTCTTAGGATATCGCAATAGGTTTCCCCTTCAATTTCACTATGACCGTTTCGACCTGTTTCTTCGGTCTGCTCGGGTTTCGGATTCTCGCATCTCGTGTAGGAGTTGGCTTTGAGACTAGTTTCCTTAGCTCTATGGTTTCATGTCTATATAGGCTTTCAAGCATTTTCCTGATATACTCGATACGAGCATCGATCGTCTGCAGCGGCAAATGCGAGTTTCCTTCGCTCAAGGCTTATGCTTTTCTCTTTAAGGAATTCTAGTTTCCGGAATATCACAGCTGAGTCTATGCCATCCTGTGAAACAGCGAAAAAGTACCTCTCTTGAGCTTCGAACTTTTGATTGTGCTGACTCTAATTCCCGTGAGTCTACCGAGATTAGATTGGCAAGCTCCGTAAAGGACCTATCAACCTGTTTCATGAGGCCGGTCTCGCAGTCATCTGCCATAATAACCACATCCCAGTCCATGGGGTATTTGGCTGGTTTGCCCGTTTTTATTTTGGTGACCTAAAAGGAGTCTTCCTTCCATGTCTTGTCTATGCATTATGATAGACCCTCAAAGTCGGCCCCTGGTTCTAGTAGCTCATTGATCTTTCTTGATTCGGTTTCCTCGATGTCCATTCTAATTTGTTCAGCGTCTTGGAAGTTCGTCTGTGTGTTCATGGTGATATGAGCCTCCGGAGTGACTTTATGTTTGTCTAGTACTTGAAGCACTAGACAGCATGGTCTCAGGTTTTTTGGATTTTTGGGTAATGGAACGGTCCCTGCCCTACCAAAAATGCATGTTCCCATTGAAGAAACAGGGGGATTGATTTATCGGAGTAAATGCCTTTTTTTGTAATCTTTGTAAGCTGTTTGTAAAGTTGTACATTTCAAACCAGGTTAGTTGGCAGACCTGTGCACTGAGCTCAATCCGAAGAAGCAGTAACGAATATCACACTCATCATACCATCATCATCGGCGATCACTTGACAACCAGTTTGAATATTTCCTATTCTATTCTTATTATCATCGATTGTGCGTTTTCTGATGGCATTTTGCCCTCCTCTGAAACGCTAATATTCGTTCGTCGGTCTTGCTAATTAATCCGTAGGTTAGGTAGTGGTATTTTTCTAGGCTTCTCATGTGTCTTTCTGCAAGTGGTTCATATTTCGCAGCCATATGTAAGTGAATTACAACTGCATTGTAGACGCGAAGTTTGGTCTCAGCGATGATGCGATTATTGAAGACTTTCTCTAGAAGTCGTTCGGACGCCGCGCTAGCACACTTCATGTTGGATTTCAGCGTCAATGGTTGCATTTGCTGACAGATGGCTCCCAAGTTAAGTTCTACGTTCTGCAAAGAATGATCATTTATAGTTATATTTGGGGCTTGCGGATTAGTTCCCGGTGCAGGTCGATGCAGGATCTGCGCCTTGTTGAAATTGACCTCTAGGCCGATTCTCCTGTATGCCTGGTTGAATGCATTGATAATTGCCTGAAGATGTTCCTTTGTATTGGCCAGCACGACGTTATCATCTGCATATTGAAGTTCAATTCTCGATGTCGTCGATACTTTCGTCTTGTCTTGTAATCTGTTTAGACGTCAGGTGACCCTCACCTTCGACAAGGTGATGTATGTAGTTATTTGGAAAGAATCTCCTTGTTCATCATTGCTTAGGACGGTTGCATTCATTTAATCATGCAGCAGTAGGCGGAGTATCTTGATTTACTTTTCAGAGAATGAATCCAGTGCTTTCACTAAACCTATGAAAGCCATGTATAGAGGGCGATTTTGTGCTCTGGATTTGTGTGCACTGAAAATCATAGCTCGGTTTGTATCTAAAGCAACACTGTATCTCTTTTGCAGTTGGGATTAGACGATCTGTCAATATCCTGGCAAGCACTTTTCTCGCAACAGAAACTAGAGATATTCCTCTGTAGTAGGTACTGACATTGAGCCTTGTCTCACACTAAGGATGCGATAACCAACATCCAGCAAACTTCAATCTGAAGGCCACAATCTATACAAGTCGCTATATATGGAAATTTGAATGCGAAGCATGCCCAGAAGATATGTAACATAATTTAAATGTTAGTCGATCCAGGAGATTCTTATCTTAATGCATAAATAAATATTGTGATAAATCCAGCTCTATAAATTTTTATTGTTCACAAATTTAATTTACTAACTCCTATCCATAAATCCCTGTTATTGCGATTTTATTAAAATTTTCGTAATTTATACAGCCAAACCGTTAGCGTTAATTATTGTACCTACCTAGGCTCCCTCCTCGAATGTAGCGGAAATAAATTTTTGCCCGTGTAGACAGTTCGCTGTAGACGAATTAATAACTTTAAATGTAATTAAATGATAAGTCTTTGAGAATATATAGTAATCCATTAAGCTGCCTGATGAATGTTTAACTTAATCGCCATTATTTGAGTATTAAATGTGAATTAGTTAGCTCTGAGTCCGTATCGAACCAGATATATAAGTTAGTTTATTTGTCTCACTTTATTACCTTCCTTAATTTTCATATAAGACTTAAGAGAGTTATTTCCATTAATCCTTCTCCCTGTATATTCTTGCATATAATGATTTTCCTCAATTTTAATCAATATTTCAATTACATTTTCCAATAATAAATCCTCATGTAAGCAAATCAAATATTTCTGATTCTGGGGTTAGGTTTTCCAAATAGTGCTCCAGTCACGAAGTGTGTACCGCATGCTGCTCGTACTCTATTCGGTTGCTGAACTCAGTACCAGATTTAGTTCTGCATCCAGTTCCATCATTGGTTCTATAAACCACCGGATTGCTTTCTTTGCTCTCTATTTTATAGTGACACTGAAGTCATGTAACTCATGATTTATGTGCCAGCTGACGGCAGATGTCGTTCATTTTTGTCAATTGGCCTTACGTTTTGCAACACGAATTGCTTATTCATTATCGTGATCTTCAAATTATGATTGTTCTAGTAGTTAATTACTTGTTGTTATTATCATTAGTCGTCAGCTGTTGTCATTTTTCTCTGATCATTTTGTTGTGTGCAATTTTTGGTATACTTAAAAATATTACCCGATTTATTTTTGACATTTGTCGTTACTTTGCCTCGTCTCTATTCTTCAAATCTAGGACCACTTATTAATTCCCTGGTGCTTCTTTCTTTCACGTTTGGTGGTTTCGAGAAAAAAGGTCTTTCAACCCTTTTTTCTCAAGTTATGACGGGTTCGATATCAAAAGTATGAACCCTGGTGAAAGGATCTGTACAGTGATTTGCCTTACGTTGCGTTACGTTTTCGTAAAGTGCCATAATTTTGCTGATGATTTCGGATTTTTACAACCATTCAATCGGTAAGTTTTGCTTTGCACGTTTTTCTCGACAGTGGATTCTGACCTTCTCAATTTAATCATTAGTGAAAAGCTGCCCTAAGAAGTAGAGTAAAGACCTCACTCACTCCAGGATTTCGAATCCAGACCTCGATCCAGACTAATCCATAGTATTTTCGAGGAAAATTAAACCCATTCCAACAGGTGAGACATAACCTAATAACAGACAGATTTGCTTGTCAAACTTGAACCACATTTTCTTTTCTTTCAAATCTATCTAATTCCGCTTTTTATGCACAAATTATTCAAATATTTTTCAAGAGCTATAGTTTTACCTAGTAAATTAACTATCAATAGTTGACTTAGTTACATTAATTTTCTTGTGGTTCATTTCAAAGTGCCTGGCCTTCGCTAAGGTTAAGTTAGAAATACAGAGTACTATAACAGTTTTTCTTTAGGGTTTTTACTTACGGCCACAAATTTAAGCATACGGCCAGCCCTTTTGAACTAAAGGCTACACATTTAAGTGTACGGCAATCTCCATCGGAGCCTACACAGTTGAAAGGCTACCTCTAACCAGAGCCTACACCTTTTTCGACGGTTATACCTTTGTTTTGGTACTGTTGAACCTTACAACTGGTTTGACCATACCAGCTACAGCCTGTAACCAGGACGAACCAGGTTAATTGAACCTGCTGCCATCACTTGGAACATATTCGTATCGTTCTAGCTTTAGTTTAAGTATTCTTTGTCGTCACTTTATACTAATAATTTTAATTTTACACACAGAAAAAGCGTGGCAATAGACCAATACCATCTGTTTATTTAAATAGTTCTATATTCAATGCATTCAATTTAAATTCAAGCAGCTCTACGTCGCACCTCTAAAGCTATTGAAACTTAAAAGCAACAAAACCAAAAATATAAACATGAACTTCATACCGTAACTAACTACACCTACTCATCTACATTGGATCGGGATCGGATAAGCCGCTCCGGTTTTATTTTAAAACAGTTTCCATAAGCGTTAAACTTTTCCAATTTAATTTCGCTCGGGGTCGGCATGAAAATGTGATCGTATCAATTCATTCGTAATGCCATTATTCAAAAATTAAAATGCCAGGATAATAGTCACGAATCGTGAATATTTTATGAACAGAGTTAATTGATTTTGTAAACATTCTCCATAAATTTGGTTTTTGGCGTTTTTACCGCTTTCTGCATTGAATTATTAACAAAATGGAAATGTCCGCCGGCGATGAATTATTGATCAGATTTTCAATGGAAAATTGGTGGAAATTGATATCTACACAGAGAATAAAAATCATAGATTTTATAGGCGAGTTCGGTTAATCTTCCGCGAGCTGCAAAATTACACTGTTGACAGAAGCCCATGTGATCTTCGATTTGAAGTTTCAAAACTGATCACGTGGGCCTGTCATCTTTGTGCTAGCTGAACTGAACTCCACTTGTGCTTTTCTTCGGAAATGTGAAATTTCATATTTTTGAAGAGCACAATTTCCCGATTCTAAAAACATATAGTTTGTCTATGTTTAGTTGAACTTTTTGAATACTTTCCTACTGATTCAGATTTTGACAACCATTCTACTTGGAGAGGTGAAGGCTGCAAGTAAAATTTGAGGCAATTACTTTTCCTGATAGAACATTCACAATTTTCAAAGCCAAACATATTGGAGACAACAGCTTAGCAAATGTAGACAAACTATACAGGGTGGCCCATAGGAAACGTACCGCAAGGCATTAAAGGCTGGAAAAGATATTTTCGACAAAATCCAAAAACACGTCAATTTTGTTTGTCAGGGGGACAAGTGGGGATGCTATACCCTAAGTGGGGCTGTTATGTTCCAAATTTTTTCAACACAAGTACAAGTTTTAATTATTAGGTAACGGCCCAATTAAGGACCGATTGAGAAGTGTTTTCTCTCTGCAGGACCATCCGTGGAAGCGTTTCGCTGTATCACAGCTCATCAGCACGGTTAGGTCCCGCAGAGAGAAAACACAACCCATTTTTGGTTCCGTCCCGGAACTGGGTTTGATACAAGTGAGATGAAGACAGAGTCTCCATCTATTTTCTGATCGGCACACTAAAAATTGCAACCAACAACTGTATAAAACTACTATTAAATTGGAGCAAATCGACTCGCAAAGGCATTCGCCACAATTGCGAGAATAGCTATTCTAGTTGCCAACCAGAAGTTAAGTCGGTTGGTACCGAAAAACATTGATTTTAATTAGGTAACGGCCCAATTAAGGACCGATTGAGAAGTGTTTCCTCTCTGCAGGACCATCCGTGGACGCGTTTCGCTGTATCACAGCTCATCAGCACGGTTAGGTTCCGCAGAGAGAAAACACAACCCATTTTTGGTTCCGTCCCGGAACTGGGTTTGATACAAGTGAGATGAAGACAGAGTCTCCATCTATTTTCTGATCGGCACACTAAAAATTGCAACCAACAACTATATAAAACTAGTATTAAATTGGAGCAAATCGTTGTGTTGTGGCGAATGCCTTTGCGATTCGATTTGCTCCAATTTAATACTAGTTGTTTACTGTTTCGTGGGTTATGGGATAGGCAAGAAAAGACTAATTATTCTTTGGGACGTTTCGGTGCTGTATTGCGCCTTTTTCAACCCTAATGTAACAAAACACTCCTATTAATCATACCATGCAAATAAATGAAAAGCTTAACCACTTACATTAGAAAATTAAGTCAAAAAGCCTGGCTTATTTTTGGTGTGGATGTGAACCATCACAAAGTAACAATGCTATTACACATCTCCCAATCGTGCAGAACTAGGTGCTTGTTGTAATTATTTAATAATTAATCGTTGGCAATGATCCGCGATTTTTTTTTTTTTTTTTTATTAGCGATTTTTTTAGTGAAATTCCTTGTTTATACGAAAAGTTAGGTTATGGAGAGCCATTAGGCTGTATTCACACAGCAACGGTGTGACGTCACAATAAGTGCTACATCATACATCACCATCACAACAATTGCGAGACGTTCACCAATTTAAATTACAAAAAACGAAAAGACAATGAGATATCAAAAAAAATAAATAAAATTGAACATAAACAAAGCATTATCACTTCTACCAACACAAAATTTTTCCATTAGTTAATGATCATAAAAAATATAGTACTTATATGAAAAAAAAAAAAAAAAAAATATCTTTGAAAGTGTTAAAAACTGCTAGTTAGACTAACGACATTACAAACAGATTAAAACATATAAAATATTTAAAAGAATTTACATCTAAAATTAACACTTAGAAAATCACAGGCAAATAATATATGTTATCACAGCTAAGATATAATTATTATTTTTTGTTAATTTTAGATTTGTACTTATCTAAAATATTGCAATATAAAGTACTTAATCCCCTCACATCAGTTCTTAAATTGATGGTGTCATGTAAATGAATCTGAATCATTTCACTGATAAGTCTTTTAGAGTAGTTTGGTTCCTTATCTAAAATAGTTGTGTCCTGAAATCGGAAATTGTGTTGGAACTCGAAATGATGTTTGGAGAGGGCTGTTTTCTCCTCATCATATCTTTTGTCATTCTTACAGTCATTCTTGTGTTGTTTCATACGTTTCTCCAGATATTGCTTGGTCTGTCCAACATAGCTTTTTCCACATTCACAGGGAATATGGTATATAAGATTAGATTGTTTATCCATGGGAGTAGAGTCTTTCAATCTAGTAAAGAACTTCTTTGTGGTTTTCACATTGTAAAATGCTAGTTCTGTATTCATGTCTATGAAGCAACGTTTGACTTGTTGGGATAAGCCTTCGATATAAGGAAATTTGTAGTATTTTTTAGAATTATCTCGGAGGGATGGTGTTTTATTGTTAAATTTGTTGATAGAAATGTTAATAAATTTGGTGGGGTAATTGTTGTTTCTTAGTAAGGTTTTTATTTTGTTCATGTTTTGATTATGAAATTTTTGGCTACTCAGTTTGGTAGCTCGATACAAAAGTCCATTAATTATACCAACTTTATTGGATGTGGGATGGTTAGAAAGAAAATTCAGGATCCTCCCTGAACTACTTGGTTTAGAGTACCAATTAGTTGAAATAGATCCATCTGTTTCTCTGTGGACCTCAGTATCTAAGAAACACAACTTGCCATCTGTTTCTACTTCCATTGTAAATTGCAAAGATCTATGAAAACTATTAAAAGTCGTTAGTAGAAAATCTAGTTTATCAGCTGGTGCTGCAAGACACGAATCATCAACAAAAATGTAAAAAAAGGGTAGAGAAAATGGTAATTTTTGTGTTACTTCAGTAACAACATAGTTCATAACCAAATTAGCTAATATGGGACTAGCTGGATTCCCCATAGCTGTTCCATCTTTTTGTAAATAAATATCTTGATCAAAAGTGAAATAACTCGTATCAAAGCAGAAGTCGACAATATCTAGGAGCATTTTCTTAGAGATTTCAATATAACTAGATAGATATTTATATTGTTTGTTGATTATGTCTTTAACTAGTTGCTTAGGAATGTTGGTGAACAAACTCACAACATCCAGAGAAACCAACACATAACTGTCTGGAATGCTTTTTCTCTGTATCAGTTCTACAAATTCAAATGAATCTTTAATGTTAAAATGGAACGTGGTTGTGAAGGGAGACAGCACACTATGTAAAAATTTTGCCAAGTTATACCCTGGTGATCCTAAGCAGCTCACAACAGGTCGAAGGTGTAACCCTGGTTTATGAGTTTTCCTGAGGCAATATAATCTTGGTGGTACAGCATTTGTAGTCTTCATTGACTTTTCCTCATATGCAGTGATCAGGTCTTGGCTTTTTAGAGTTTTAAGGATATCATTGGCTCTTGTCTGAAATCTATTCGTTGGATCTTTTTTAGTTGGCTGGTAGACACTTGTATCCTGGAGCATTTCAGAAACTTTAGTATGGTATTCTTCTTTTTCCATAACTACTGTGGAATTACCTTTGTCAGATCTCATAATCCATAGGCTTGGGTGTTCTTTTATAAACTGTTGAGTTAGTTTTTCTTTGTGTTGTAGGCTTGCTTGTAGTGTAGTTTGTGATTCATTGTTTCTACAGTAATGATTAGTTATTATATTTGTAGCTTGGGCTCGTATGATCTCCTTATTTTGTTCTGTAGTTACTTGTCGTGATATGCAATATTCCAGATCTTTAATGATAGTGGGAATAGGTATTTCACTATTTTTTATAGGTAGGCCAAATTTAGGACCAAGGCTTAACATTGTTCTTACATCCTGTGGTAGTTCTGTGTTCGTAAAATTATACAAAAACTTATCCTGTGTTGAAATGCAAACCTCACTCTGCTCATTTTCAAGGTTTTTTAGTTTTTTTAAATTGGTTACCTTAACTTTGTTAAATTCTACATTGTACCTTGTATTATTTTCTTTTAAGCAATGAAGAAAAGTTTCATGGGGTATAAAATTCTTCAATAAGTTTTTTGTTTCTTCAATTTCTTTATCTATGTTCTTCAGTTTCCATATTGTTATATCAATCTCAAGGTTCAGTACTGATTTCTTGAATTTTCTTTCAATTTTATCCACCTGTTTTGTGAATGGGTGGTTATCCATTTGTAATGGGTACATGCATTTGATGTGTACGTTTAAATGTTTTGGTATTAAACCTCTTGATCTGCATTTCAACAAAAAGATGCGTCGGTTTTTTAAATTTGCCAATTTACTTGTGTTGTTTGCCCATTGCTTTACTAGTGAGAGTGTGCTTTGTCCATAAGTATCCTTGATGTTTGCGAAAAACCCCTGGTGTGTTAAAGTTGTTTGATATTCGTATCCCTCCATTATATATTGTATACTGTTTCGTGGGTTATGGGATAGGCAAGAAAAGACTAATTATTCTTTGGGACGTTTCGGTGCTGTATTGCGCCTT
Organism: Ceutorhynchus assimilis; assembly: GCA_917834065.1. NCBI lineage: Eukaryota > Metazoa > Arthropoda > Insecta > Coleoptera > Curculionidae > Ceutorhynchus > Ceutorhynchus assimilis. Next base: position 34,464,607 of record OU892283.1, on the reverse strand, counting down.
TTTCAACCCTAATGTAACAAAACACTCCTATTAATCATACCATGCAAATAAATGAAAAGCTTAACCACTTACATTAGAAAATTAAGTCAAAAAGCCTGGCTCATTACTGTAGAAACAATGAATCACAAACTACACTACAAGCAAGCCTACAACACAAAGAAAAACTAACTCAACAGTATATAAAAGAACACCCAAGCCTATGGATTATGAGATCTGACAAAGGTAATTCCACAGTAGTTATGGAAAAAGAAGAATACCATACTAAAGTTTCTGAAATGCTCCAGGATACAAGTGTCTACCAGCCAACTAAAAAAGATCCAACGAATAGATTTCAGACAAGAGCCAATGATATCCTTAAAACTCTAAAAAGCCAAGACCTGATCACTGCATATGAGGAAAAGTCACTGAAGACTACAAATGCTGTACCACCAAGATTATATTGCCTCAGGAAAACTCATAAACCAGGGTTACACCTTCGACCTGTTGTGAGCTGCTTAGGATCACCAGGGTATAACTTGGCAAAATTTTTACATAGTGTGCTGTCTCCCTTCACAACCACGTTCCATTTTAACATTAAAGATTCATTTGAATTTGTAGAACTGATACAGAGAAAAAGCATTCCAGACAGTTATGTGTTGGTTTCTCTGGATGTTGTGAGTTTGTTCACCAACATTCCTAAGCAACTAGTTAAAGACATAATCAACAAACAATATAAATATCTATCTAGTTATATTGAAATCTCTAAGAAAATGCTCCTAGATATTGTCGACTTCTGCTTTGATACGAGTTATTTCACTTTTGATCAAGATATTTATTTACAAAAAGATGGAACAGCTATGGGGAATCCAGCTAGTCCCATATTAGCTAATTTGGTTATGAACTATGTTGTTACTGAAGTAACACAAAAATTACCATTTTCTCTACCCTTTTTTTACATTTTTGTTGATGATTCGTGTCTTGCAGCACCAGCTGATAAACTAGATTTTCTACTAACGACTTTTAATAGTTTTCATAGATCTTTGCAATTTACAATGGAAGTAGAAACAGATGGCAAGTTGTGTTTCTTAGATACTGAGGTCCACAGAGAAACAGATGGATCTATTTCAACTAATTGGTACTCTAAACCAAGTAGTTCAGGGAGGATCCTGAATTTTCTTTCTAACCATCCCACATCCAATAAAGTTGGTATAATTAATGGACTTTTGTATCGAGCTACCAAACTGAGTAGCCAAAAATTTCATAATCAAAACATGAACAAAATAAAAACCTTACTAAGAAACAACAATTACCCCACCAAATTTATTAACATTTCTATCAACAAATTTAACAATAAAACACCATCCCTCCGAGATAATTCTAAAAAATACTACAAATTTCCTTATATCGAAGGCTTATCCCAACAAGTCAAACGTTGCTTCATAGACATGAATACAGAACTAGCATTTTACAATGTGAAAACCACAAAGAAGTTCTTTACTAGATTGAAAGACTCTACTCCCATGGATAAACAATCTAATCTTATATACCATATTCCCTGTGAATGTGGAAAAAGCTATGTTGGACAGACCAAGCAATATCTGGAGAAACGTATGAAACAACACAAGAATGACTGTAAGAATGACAAAAGATATGATGAGGAGAAAACAGCCCTCTCCAAACATCATTTCGAGTTCCAACACAATTTCCGATTTCAGGACACAACTATTTTAGATAAGGAACCAAACTACTCTAAAAGACTTATCAGTGACATGATTCAGATTCATTTACATGACACCATCAATTTAAGAACTGATGTGAGGGGATTAAGTACTTTATATTGCAATATTTTAGATAAGTACAAATCTAAAATTAACAAAAAATAATAATTATATCTTAGCTGTGATAACATATATTATTTGCCTGTGATTTTCTAAGTGTTAATTTTAGATGTAAATTGTTTTAATATTTTATATGTTTTAATCTGTTTGTAATGTCGTTAGTCTAACTAGCAGTTTTTAACACTTTCAAAGATATTTTTTTTTTTTTTTTTTTTCATATAAGTACTATATTTTTTATGATCATTAACTAATGGAAAAATTTTGTGTTGGTAGAAGTGATAATGCTTTGTTTATGTTCAATTTTATTTATTTTTTTTGATATCTCATTGTCTTTTCGTTTTTTGTAATTTAAATTGGTGAACGTCTCGCAATTGTTGTGATGGTGATGTATGATGTAGCACTTATTGTGACGTCACACCGTTGCTGTGTGAATACAGCCTAATGGCTCTCCATAACCTAACTTTTCGTATAAACAAGGAATTTTACTAAAAAAATCGCTAATAAAAAAAAAAAAAAAAATCGCGGATCATTGCCAACGATTAATTATTAAATAATTACAACAAGCACCTAGTTCTGCACGATTGGGAGAAGTGTAATAGCATTGTTACTTTGTGATGGTTCACATCCACACCAAAAATAAGCCAGGCTTTTTGACTTAATTTTCTAATGTAAGTGGTTAAGCTTTTCATTTATTTGCATGGTATGATTAATAGGAGTGTTTTGTTACATTAGGGTTGAAAAAGGCGCAATACAGCACCGAAACGTCCCAAAGAATAATTAGTCTTTTCTTGCCTATCCCATAACCCACGAAACAGTAAACAATATATAATGGAGGGATACGAATATCAAACAACTTTAATACTAGTTTTATACAGTTGTTGGTTGCAATTTTTAGTGTGCCGATCAAAAAATAGATGGAGACTCTGTCTTCATCTCACTTGTATCAAACCCAGTTCCGGGACGGATCCAAAAATGGGTTGTGTTTTCTCTCTGCGGGACCTAACCGTGCTGATGAGCTGTGATACGGCGAAACGCGTCCACGGATGGTCCTGCAGAGAGAAAACACTTCTCAATCGGTTCTTAATTGGGCCGTTACCTAATTAAAATCAATGTTTTTCGGTACCAACCGACTTAACTTCTGAGTCCTTATTCTTGAAACAGGGGAGCAGCGTTCCCAGGAGAACGAGTGTTCCGTCTTTCTCAATGATATGCAACTGATAATATAAGTAACAAAGACGGAACACTAGTTCTCCCGGGAACGCTGCCCCCCTGTTTCAAGAATAAGGCTGCTGGTTGGCAACTAGAATAGCTATTCTCGCAATTGTGGCGAATGCCTTTGCGAGTCGATTTGCTCCAATTTAATACTAGTTTTATACAGTTGTTGGTTGCAATTTTTAGTGTGCCGATCAGAAAATAGATGGAGACTCTGTCTTCATCTCACTTGTATCAAACAAGTACAAGTGTCCAACGAGTATTGAAAAAATACAAGTTACATCCTTAGGATTCGGTTAGTGCAAGAACTTGATGAAGATGCTGGATAGGACGCAGGTATTCAATTGAGTGGCCTCCCACCTATTTATTTTTGGAAATCTCTAATACCTAGCAATAATCTTTAACTGTTGAAATAAACAGTACGGTTTTTGTATATACAATTTATCATCCATTTTTTTTTTTGCCAAGTTTCCATATTGGCTTAGACCCCGGCCCATAAATCAAGAAAAACAAAATAATAGCGAAAACTTTTCCCGAAGCTGAGTTATAGATTCGACCCGTTACCGTGTATACGTCCATTTCTCGCAGCCAGCTTCGTGTTTTATCTCGGATATGCGGTTTCTTTCGTCTGCGAAAGTTATTGGATGCCGCGCTCGGACTCGCCAATACCGAACATCATATAAATTCCGAGTAGAGCGAAATAACCGTCAATATTCCGGGGGTGGTAATGGGGAGGGCGAGGGGTACGTTGGACAGGGGGGGGTCAGGAGCGGGGGACGAAACAAAGTGGACAGTCCATTTCTGTAAAGCGAGCGACGGGACGGGACGGGTACGCCCTCTGAACGTTGTCAGAGAGAGAGACACAAATCATGCGAACGTTTTTGGACGGACAGACTCAAAGGATCGGAGTTACATAGCGGACGGTTCTTATTTCCACTATTCTTGACCCTTTTTTGGACGGTTTAATCTGGCCGTTAGTATTTTTCAATCGATATAGTTCGACCTCTGGAACTTTGCTGTTGACGGAAAAATAAACTTATTTTATGTTTTCTTAGCAAAAGGATGAAAATAAAACTTTTAATAGGAAACGTCAATTTCTGATTTAGAAAAAAAATAACTCAAATTTCATGATATCTTCATTGGTGCCGCATTTCGATATCTTCAATTATTTTTCCGCTAAAGGGCATTTCTCGATTTTGAGCAATATTGTGAAAGCTTTATCATTTTCTCTCACCCTTAGATTATGCTTAGTTATTCGGTTATTTACCTGAATAACTAAACTTTCGACTTTCGTAAAGTTGTCAGTCAGCAGCAACATATTATTATGCTTAGAGTAGAATTTCTGTTCCTCTTTGATAAAATTTAAGACTCTAGACTATAGTCCAACATGAGACTTTTCATTGAGATTAAGTTTGATTTTTCTGACATCTGTTGTAATAAATTACATCGAAATTAAGTCGGGCCACAAAGGCCATTAGGTACAATATGACTAACCTACTCTCTACATAGATTTTGACTGGAGGATGAGATTTCTGACAACATTACCTGGTAGTTTTCGATTTCGATACCCAATCACTTTCATTGAAGATTATGTTGAATTCTGCAAAAACCATCTCCCTCGCCTTCTCCTAAATCCCCTCAGCTCTATGCTGAACTTGTTCCACGTGGTTGTATTCCTATGTCTCCCACTGGTAGGTTTTTTTTAAGCTCCTTTCTGACCCTGTCTTTTTAGTTTCCAAGGTCATCATTCCACCACGGCACATTGGCACATGTCTGGCGGATTTTCTTATCCTTATAGTTATCGTGGAAGGCTGATAAAATTACGAAGTTGAATTGTTCTTCAACCATATCTAGGCATTTGATGTCTCAGCGTCTTTATGATGTTCGAAGGCCTGATGTTCAGGTCAGCTTCATCTAGGTTAAATAGGCCGATTCTATAAAAATATCCCTCGAGTCAGTACTTTGGATGAGCTTAATTCTAGCTACCGTCACGTCCCTGGAACAAAAAAAAAATTTGAGCAGCCAATTCATGTTCTTTTTGATGGATATGCAAGGAGTTTCAGTGGAAGTGTTTCAAATAAGTTTTCCATCTACGCTGCTCAGCCTGTTAAGTTTCCTGTATCTGATCCACGGTTCTTGGATCATGGGTACGTCTTCCGCTTCTATCGCTGCAAGAAGGATCGCTGATGCTGCCTGCCTTACAGTGTAACCCCTTTTGTTAACGAGTTAATAAGAGGCCCATAATATGCTCAGTTTGCTTAGCGAATAATTATTAGGTGTGGGTCAATAGTTAAATAAGTACAGAATGGCAAGGGCGCCACTGAATTTGTAAAAATAAATAATTAAATTAATTGACCTTTTCAATTTAGAAGCCTCTCTCTCTGGCGTCAGACTGTCAGACGCCAAAAGAGTATGAAAACAATGATTGACAGCTATTGACAGTGGTTTGTTGACAAGAGTTTTAATACGTGTGAGACTGGAAACTATTATTTCCTTGGTTTTTTCAAGGTTTTTTCCTAATAATGGTGATTGTGTGTAGTGTGCCTTTTCGTGAAAATAATTCCTATTCACCGGCGGACGTGTCTTTCCATAAGTTTTTATCAAATCCTACATTTGTCAAAATTTGGATACACAAAATTAGAACTGATACTCGCAAAAGTAAGGGAAATCCACCGCCCATCAAGTATACAAAGATATCCACGTTCAAGTTTAGTTTGTGGAAGCTGTTTGCTTCCCACATTTTCTTTCCAATTTCAAAATTCACCATTCTATGTCGGTCATTGTCATTTTCCATTCACTGAACAAAGATACCTAAATCATCGGTGGAGTCACCGATTAGAATAAAAACCAGGGGATTGCACACCCTATACACTTGACATTGACGAGCAAGCAAATGTTGGCGGGAATCTGAATGTTTTCATACTTTATCGTCCATCTCTTTTAATTGAAAACATCAATCAAGCATTAAACTTTACGGAGATAAAAACAAGAAATGAAAACATGGAAGTTCTAAGTTCCAGAAAATTTATTTAAAAAAAAATTAATGAATGAAAATTGTAATTTTGTACGGATAAATATGGTCAGCTTCTGCTTAAAAAAAATTGATTGAGTAAAATCAAATTAAAACTGTATGAAATCAAAGGTTAAACAATAAAGGTATACAGGATATACAGGGTCCCAACTATTTCTGTATACTTATCAGAAATTCTCAAGTATATAAGTTGTAGAACCCAGGTGAAAAATTGATCAATTTTTGACGATGAACTTAAATAAAACGGTAACCACAAGACTTTCGATATTAAATTTTTCGGTAATTAACGGAACATTGCCTTACGCAACTTTATTTCATCAAACTAGTGCCCGGTGGCCGATAAGGTGCTTTTTTCCACTGGAACGGTTGGAGATGGCTACCCCGAGGCCAGCATCGAACTTTCAGGACGACTGCAAAATTTGAAAGAGACGAAGAATTGGATAAGCTGAAAAAGCAGATCTTCCTTTCGAAAACTACCCAATGGAAAATGTTGGTACCAAACTGGTACTTCAAATTTAAAGGAAAAGCGTGCCCTCTAGGTTAATAATTGCTATTATTATTTTCGGCAGAAACTTTTTTTTTATTAATGGCAGTCACCAGACTGTCAGCATTCAAGGCGACAATTTATTTCATAAAATAATTAATGAGAAAAAAAGACAGTAACATTTAGCATGTTACAACAGTGCCTTCCAGAAGGCCAGGAGTTGTCCTTCCTTCTCTACCTTTCGGCTCAGTATAAGCTTTTCTGCAATCCACAGGCCTGTATTTTCATCCAGGGGAGGCTCTTGATGACTTCTGCTGAAATTGCTGTTAGCTCCGGTACAAAATCCAAAAAGTCATTCTTGCTGGGAGGTCTTTATGGTTGCAACCTTGAGTTCTGCAGTCTCACAGAGCTTACCAAGAGATTCTACTCCACTCCTGAGCCAGTGTGCTGGAAACATAGGATTTCTGCACTAAATGATGTTCTGAGAAACTGTGAAAGATCGTTGCTGCTTGAGGGAGCAGTGAATATCGCTTTCACTAGTGCATTTTGGATAAAGTCAGTTTTTCTAGTGCGTAGTGTCTGTAGAATCAGTTATTCTTTGGTTCTGAATTACTGCTCGGAATCTTTGCGACAGTGTTCTTTTGTGCTGTCTGAGACTCGCCGATGAAGGACTTTTTGTGGCGTCACGTCTTCTTCCTTTCTAGTCCACTTTCCTGCAGCCATATTTCTCTCCTTCGTGATTTTTTTTTCCTGCTCTAGAAGGGGTTTTGCCGATATTTTGTATTCTCTCTAGAAACAGGAACTGGATTTACCCACTGATGCTAAGGCGCATGGTCGTCTGTAGCTGCTCCGTGATATGGGTTATCAGAGTCCAGAGTCTGCTACTAGAGCTTCTCTGATTGTTATATTGTGACTAGGAGAGTATGGGATTCGCTAGTCTCCCCAGGTGGCGGATGTTACCCGTCAAACCGATTGAAAAGTAATCAATAAAATTTGAAGAAGTGAGACAGTGAATGGGTAACTAAAACAAACAAAAAAAAATAGAAAGAGAGGGTTGGTCGGTGGCTAAAATCTAGAAACGGGACTTCGTGTGAAGGGTTGCCGACTAGCTTCCAATGCGGAGAGGGGTGTGGATCAATTAAATAATTAAATATAGAGCGCCACCTGCTTTTCCCTGCAGTACACGAAGTCAACCGATATAATGAAAGCAGGAAACTTCTATGGATCTATAGCAGCAAAACCTGAAATACGAAAGTGCATGAACAAGAAGGAAGGGCAGAAGTGAAACGCTTTGCTACAATCAGGTACGGGTGTTTAATTAGAACCAGAACAGGTTTGACTCTAGAGCAAGTTCGGAGTGGATTTTCCGAACGCCCTGGAACACTGAAAATTATTAACACTGGAACAAGAACAAGAACAAAATAAATCGACTAGAGTACCTAACCTTACGTTCTAAAAATAGTATTTACAATCATTACACTCAACTTGAGTCCCTAAATAAAGTAAAGAGTATTGTATAATGCTTATAACAGCAATAATACCTGAAATGTAAATTAATAAACAAGCTTACTAAATGTAGTACCTACCTTCGTAAATGGCCATTTAACCCCAGTGTACAAGTATTTTCCTGTATTCAGTGCAGCATGTACTTATGGGATATTAGAGAGATATAGATCATTAATTAAAGTTGAAGTAACAATACGTAACCTGAAGGGCAAATTTAAGAGTATGGGATAATATAGGTAATATGGATAATTAATTAAAATTGAAGTTACAATATATAACCTGAAGGGCAAATTTAATATAATATAGGTGATATAGATAATTAATTAAAATTTAAATACATAACCTAAAGGGCTTTAATATTGTAGTGGAAAACTGCGTCGCTGTAGTAATTTATTCTAACAAAGGGTTGGTAAGGTTTGATAGGTTCCAGATATTGAGACAATTCAACAACTTATCAAACCTAAGTACCTAGTCCCTGATCCGTTGAGGGGAACCTGAAGGACGACGGCCTCCATGTTAGCAGCGGTAGTCTGACAGCGCCTGTTCTCCACGTAGAAGCGGCTGAAAATATAGTCAGGGAAACAACGGGAAACTATCTGATTTAAATATATTCCCCAAGACATCACAATGGATACACAAAATCAAACAACGGTTCTCAGTCCCGAGCTGCCCTCAAATGAGGAGAGGGGGTGCTGAGAATCCCCCGTCCAACGATATCTTCAATGACTTCAAAATAAACCGATGAGAAAAGAGACTTAGCACGTGAAACGTGCAGAGTATGTACCAGGCTGGAAAATCAGTAACCAAAATAAAAGAGGCGAAACGACTACAGATCAACATACTGGGGTGCAGCGAGAGAAGTAGATGGCCAAACTTGGGACACTGCATTGTAAATGAACACTACGTATACTTCTTCGGAGATAGTTTTACCAGAAACAAAAACGGAGTAGCGATAACTCTTGACAAGCAAACCAACAAAGCTCTAAAAGCATTTATACCAATTTCGAGTAGAGTAACACTAATCAAAATGCACGCAAAACCATTCGACATAAACGTACAGTCATATGCACCAACGTCGGAAACCAATGAACAAGAGATAGAAGAGTTCTATGAACAGTTCAGAGCTGCTTTCAAACACACGTAGAGGGAAGAAGTTAACATAATTCTGGCAGACATAAACGCTACGGTTGGACAAGGAAAGATCGAGGACGTAGTCGGCTTTTTCGGGCTGGGAGTGAGAAATTAAAGGGGAGAGCGCCTAATAGAATTCTGCCAAGAAACAGACTTCACAATCATGAATACGTTTTTCAAGCTACCCCCCAGAAGACTGTACACTTAGCAATCTCCGGCTGACAGCAATCATAAAATCGTAAGAAATGAGATTTACTTTGTGATGATAAACAGAATATATCGCAATGCGGTTGTCTCCTGTAAAATTTATTTCAAAAAGTACAGACGTACGGAATTTCAAACAAAATAATGTACTCTGATAAACTAGAGTGAAGATAAACAACAAACTCAAGAGTATCTCAAAAAATGACAACCAAGGAACAGAAATAGAAGATCTGTGGAATAGAATGAAAGTATCTATAACCTCCGTTGCAGAGGAAGAACAGAGGCTGGACTGGACTGCCCAAAGACAAGAATGGATGAAAGATACTATCTTGGAAGAGAGAAGACAATACAAAAACAAGGATACAGTAAAATACAAGGAACTACACAAAAGAGTTCTGAGATCAATCAAGGAGGCTAAAGAACGGTGAATGCAGGAAAAATGCAACGAAATTGAGATATTACAAGCAAAACACGACAGCTTTAATCTTCATGCGAAACTAAAGGAAGCAACGGCAATTTATCAAAAAACAGTCCAGGAGTGATCTTGGGTTCAGACGACAACATCATTACTGAAACTCACAAAAAACTTACAAGATGGAAACAGTTTATGGAGGAGCTTTTCGGAGACGGAAGCATCGACAATATGACTGCAGTGGTTGGCGAGGAGGGGCCCATCATCACACAGGAGGAAGTGGAGTCAGTTATTGAACGTCTGAAAAACAACAAAACCCTCGGGTCAGACCAGATACATGGAGAAGTCCTCAAACTACTGGAGTCACAATAAGTTAAATTGCACCCTCTTTAATAAAATCTACATAAGCGGTCAAATGCCAAAGGATTGGCTGTTGTCGGATTCAAGAAGGGACTGGGTACTAGAGAGGCATTGTTCTCCATACAAGTACTAATTCAACGAATATGTGACGTTAACGCAAACGTTTTCGCATGCTTTATAGATTTCGAAAATGCCTTCGACAAAGTTTAGCATAGTAAATTTATCTCAATACTCTATGAATCAGGAATTGACAAGAGAGATACAGAAGTGATATCAAAGCTCTACCTTCAACAAAGGGCCATGTTACGAATCGAAAAATCAGACGAATTCAGCGTAACAAGAGAAGTACGTCAGGGTTGCATACTGTCGCCTTCAATGTGTACTCAGAATACCTATTTAAAGAGGCACTGGACAACATAAAAGATAGACTTATAATAAACGGAGAAATAATAAATAATTTGAGATATGCAGGCGGACTGAGACCACTCTCAGGAAATAAAAAGCCGAATTGAAAAAGCAAGAGGGGCATTCAATAGGATGCAAAATGTGCTGTGCATCTCCTAGCATCCGCACTAGAATCAGGGCATTAAGATGCTACATCCTCTCGACCCTCCTGCAAACGAATAGATGCATTTGAAATATGGTGCTACCGCCACATGCTCAGGATCTCGTGGGCACACTATGGGTCAAACGTAACAGTCTTGCAACGTATTGATGGAGAACTGGAGTATCTAGCAAACGTCAAACGCAGAAAACTAGAAAATTTTGGGCATATCATGCGAAACGAGAAATATCATCTCCTTCAGCTCATCTTACAGGGAAAGATATAGGGTCGAAGATCAGTGGGTAGCAGACGTATATCAGGGCTGAAAAATTCAAGAGCATGGACTGAAATAACATCAACAACTTTGTCCAGAACTTCGGTAAACAAAGTAATATGGTCCAATGTGATAGCCAACATCCTCAGAGGATAGGCACTTTAAGAAGAAGAAAAAGACTGGGTCCGAATCAAACGCCTCCCTTTCTCCGGCATGTTTGCATTTTGTTGTTTTTTTGGTTTTGTTTGTTTGATCTATTATGTTCTTACGAGAAATGGATACGTCTTTTCGGTCCTGCACAGCGTCTTAGGAGTAAGGCCCAGACTTGACTACCCGACTTTCATGTCGACTTTCGTGCTCTTTTCCAAATCCAAAATTATCTCATTCAGGGAGATAAGTCGCTTCCTTATTGGATGCGAAGAAGCCATATCGACAAGCTAAGCTACCAATAATATTATCCTGACTGTCGACTACCAAGGAAGCAAAGTCTTTATCCAGAAAAGTGGGTATCATTAAAGTTCTACCTTGGAAAGGCCGGTTATAAATAATCCTAAAGTCTCATTTTCTACCACTTATGGAACCATGAGCTTGAAATATATGCTGTTGTCTCAATATGGCTGTAACTCATTTCGAAGGCTTATATTGAACAATGTCGATTTTTTTCGAAGATGTCCATTGAGTGTTCCAGCTCATCAGGAACCTGGAACCAACGGCAGTTGAGTGTTTTTGAACTAATTTCAGGCCTACAAATATAATATTTATTTAATTATGCTTATTAATGCCATGTTGCGTATACATTTTTACCGATTTACCTTCAAGTTATCGAATAACTAGGACTTTTCACTGAAAGTGCCAAATACTATTAGCTAATAATCGTTCTCGTTGTAGAGAACTACAAGCATACTGATTCAGGTTATTTGGCAATTCGAGTCATAAGTGGAATAGTCAATTTCAATTTAAAATTGACAATAACTAAGCAGCTTAAATACCTTTAAAATATATTTGAGATCCAATTGGCAGCTAGGAAATATGTTCTATGGGCTAGAGGATGATCTTCTACCAATACAGAATAGTGCACCTAGGCCCTAGGGTGTAATAACTGCAACTCTCGATAGGCAAAATTGGACTGAATTTCATAATTCTGATTCTTGCACTTTCAATTTCAATCAGAATGTTTTGCGCTTTCAACTTATACTATACTTAAGGTTCTATCATAGCTTCTAATCACTCGTATTCCAGTGATACACAAAATATTAATGTATGGGATGTCTACTACTACCTTCGACTTTGGTCAATGCTAAAAGGTTAAATATTGTACAATAGCCGACATGCAGAATACAGATCATTATTTGCTCATTAGTCGCAGAATCACTACTTGGGGGACATTGACAAAAACCAACAAATTAGGCCTATTCGAGTTTGGAAAAAGAACGGTTCTAGAACGGTTCTAAACAATCGTCCAGTTTATTGATCAACAAAATAACAACGACTCGACTATCACAAATTTCAGTAATAAACTGTGCGATTCTTCTGGACCGTTCTAGAACCGTACTTTTTCCAAACCCGAATAGGCCCATTGAAACTTCGCGCTAGACCAGTAACGAAATTAATTTGCTCTTATGAAATTCAGTATGGTTTACCTACTTAAACAAAAAACCTGAAGAAAGTACCAAAAAAAAGTATTTCTTGATGGTCTGAATATAAATAATTATCCAATAAGATCGATGATTTCTGGCGCGTGTCTCGCCGATCGTGCATGATAAATGTTAAAAACATATTGCGTTGGTTTGTTGTATAAGCACTTTAGTGGTAAAGTAGCGTGATGGCTGTCAATAATCCAAACGTCAAGTCCTCGTATCCTGTCACGCGATTCTCGTTCTGCTGATCGCTATTAATAAGTGAATAAAAAAAAAATTGAATAAGGGCGCCGTTCATATTTTATTGATGTTGCATGATTTGTAATTGGGGGTCTCATAGTACATCCAATGTAATAGGGGTTTATTCAAATTAGTATGATCATATCTTTGCAAATTAACTTTTACCATCCGAAAATAAATTATCACGGACGTGCGTGAATACGCTTTATCTGCACCTTCCAAAGCACGGTAATAATAAAACAGTTAAATCGCCGATAAAGTAAAGCTCGAACAATTTATATAAAGAAATGTTTCGTTTTTTGCCTCGTGGTGCGATTTGTCTCCCCTAAGTCCCCGTTTGACGAATCATATTTTTCGCATTCTCCGTAGGTCGGGCTCGCTTCGAGACGACTATACATCGATCACGTTGATCCAGACGCTTCGCTTGCCGCGGCATCTTTTCCAGAAAACGAGATGATGGAACTGAGCTTCTACAACATTTCTGATAAGAGCAGTCGCAAAAAGCCCTTAGTGGATGTGTCTCCGAATACTTTATGTATAAAAGAAAAACGGGCGAATCTCTAGCATCAGATCGGAGCCGAAAGCTTCACATTTATAACTAACCTCATCCATCTTCCTCTTTTCCATTGCTGTGTGCCGCCATGCCATCCACCGGGAAGGGGGAGACACTCAAATGCAGCTCAATTTGTCAGAAAACGTAAACAGCAGTGGCGCTCTATGTACAATTGACAAAAATTGAATTATGAAAAAGGAATTTCGGCAACCTATAAAAACACTACTTAAGATATTGTCCTATTACTGCATGGGGCAAGGCCTATGTGACATTAATTAAAAACAGACATTATATCATCACTGAAATTTTCAAAAAATAAAATAACCGCCATCACTGTTTTCTTTATCCTTCGAGGCATAGTAGAATAATACCCATATAGCAATACCAATAAAGATCGATCTCCTGCTGATACCGATCCAACCTACCTTGCCGCTCGCAATCCATGACTTATTTTATTATTATTGTATTCTGGCAATTCAAATTCAAGGGATAAGCCCCGGAGCGCTTGAAACAATTTCTTTAAAATGCCGTTTTACTAGCGGGAACGGGATATGATAGCGGCGTACGCTGGCCCCCGCGATATCAGTTTTTTTTTTTTTGAAAACAATTTTGAACGCAATTTATTTTCGCGCTTCCATCTGGGAAATTCATAAAACTTTATTCGCTCAAAATGTCGGAGAATGAAATTTTCGCTTACGTTTGTTGAATTTTATTGGGTTTTTGACCGTAATGGTTTTGGAAACGTTTTATATTAGAATGGAAGCATTTATGAACTAGGTATACTGAATGTTCCTATCCAGGAATTTGGAGAATTGAGAAATTCTGGAATCATCTTAATTTTAGGATTGGTAATTGACTTGGTCGAGAATTTGTTATTTGACGGTTTTAATTGTAAATATTTTGCAAAAGGCATTGGGAATACTTAGTGTTCTATATGTCTATGATGTTCTTTCCTAGCTTAAAAACTTTTCATTCACACATCACTGTCATAACACTGTGGAATGAGTTTTGAGATTTGTTTGAATAAGATCAATAATAAGTAAGCTTCTACTGTGTCTCAATCACAAGGAGACCCATTTTTCCCTCGGAATTATTTGTGTACATGGCGCTGACTTATCAATTTTCTGTAGAACGTCCAATTCGTTATGCTGGGAAAGAGATGGTGATATGTACGAAAACCAGAGAAAGAGAATAGGAAATTGTAGCAAAACGCCCCAAGTATTCTATGTAATTAGTTAGATGGTGAATTGCGAGCGGTATATTAATGGTGTTTATTTACTTGGAGCTGCTACCCAAAATCTGTGGAAGGGTCTATTTGCAAGAGAGAGAAACAAACTATTGAGGTGTACTAAATTATATTTTATTATACATAAAACCCAAAAATCTAAATCAGCAAAATATCTTCCAATTCTGACAGCCTCATCTATTTTTTCTAAAATTCAATTACTTCACATCCGTTCAAAAAATGTCATTATTACGGACCACTGAAATATCATTACTAATAAAGAAACGCCCTATTCCTACTATTTCTAATAACTTATAAGTTAACTCATTTCAATACTTCCGATTCATTCCTATTAACTACCCTTCTCCTATTTCTATAAATTCTTTAAAATTTCTAAGTCCTTTACTGACTGCTTATGAAAAACCCAAAATAATTACCTATTTGTTTATTAATATAGGTATTACTAACTTATTCTTATAAAACCATACAATAATTTCTACTTGAAAATTAAAAACCCTAATTCAAAATTCATTTCATGAACAATAAGTTTCTTTTCAAAATTTCCTATTCTATTTAATAGTTTATTTAATCAGAACAAAATCTATTATAAGTTTCCTTTAACAACTTTTTAAGACAATTCTATTTCATGAACATCAAGTTTCTTTTCAAAATTTTCTATTCCATTTATTAGTTTATTTAATCAGAATAATTAACAATAAAAATAATAAACAAACCCAAGTGTTTAATTCATAATTCCTACTCAAATCGATACTTATTATGTCATGTTAGGTGCATTATAAATTCCCTTCATATTTTCTTTTGCAAAATTAAATTAGAATGTCATTATATCTGAACGCAATCAAAGTTATGCAAATATGTTCCATTGATATTTCACTCTATACTCATTCATCTTTTATAAAGTTTTTCTAGTAAAAATCACTTAAGTTTTTAGGCATTAAAAGTCATTGTTAATTCACTTCTTATCATTCATAATCATAGGTAAAAGTCAGAAAGTTTTACTAGTCAAAATCACTCAAGTTTTTAGGCATTTAAATTCAAAGTTTAATCACACAAAGTCATGTTCATCATTTATATTCAAAATAAATCTTGTCACTATAGAGTACTTACATTTTGTCCATAAAACACAAAACTAATCTAAATTAATTCTTTTGATTACTTAATTTAATTTACGCACATAATTGTTGAACGAATTTCAAAACTTATTTCTTTCACGATTTTTCGTACTTTTACTAAGTCAAATTAAAGCCGAGGCCATACGCCATAAAAGTAACTTTTCGCGAAACCGGACAGACTTTAACTCAAACTGGACTGGACTGTTAACAACTGGCAACTCAACTGACAACTCCTTCCACTTCTAAAACCGCGGTATTTATATTAAATCGATCCCCCCGCAAAGTATTATTAATTATCCCCCAAAATCGTCAATAGGCGGTCGTTTGACGATCAATCAGACAATCCCATTGGCCGACCTAAATATTATTGAAAATAATTATGCAATTTCCTTGAAATTTTTATCATTTTAAGTTTAAAAAATCGAATAATTGACATGTCGCAATATACTGATTTATCGGGGTCGAATACAGTGGTTCAAGAATGCCATAAATCATTCGATTTAATTAACATGATGGCCTCGCTAAAAAAAAAGTTCATTGATCGGGTGTTAAGATGACATCACCCTGTCCTCGTTTTTATTATTTTTAAGAATTTAATTTAGATGATGACATAGACTGGGTGTCGAATTATGTTAGCGTTAATTTGTTTCATTTTTAATTTATCGATACTGATTTGGAAATTCCAGAAATTCAGTTTTTGATTATTATTTAATTTTTACAGTAAAGACATTGTGATTTACGGGTTTAACTTCTGGATCATTACAAAATGTTAAAAAAATAAGTTAGAAATCAAGGATACTACAACACTAACATAAGTATACATATTTCGGAAAAATAATTGAAGAAAACGAGAAAAGTATAAATCTGCTGATTGAGAAATAATGAGACATTGACCTTTCATGCTTATGCTAACGAACAGTCTAAAAACATTTGCAAAATAGAAAAAACCCTGGCTCCGACGAAATAAATTAAATGTCGATTTAGGGAGGAAGAAATACTGACCCTTTCCATCAGAAACATCAGCCAAATTGGAAAAGAAATATATTGATCTCGATATTCAGGAAAGGCTAGAAATTAATCCCAGTCATTTATTCCGGAATCACTAGAACCACGTTCCTGATGCTCAAAGCATTCACTTAACCAATTTTACGTGAAATCATTAGTTTTTATCATCATTAACCTCATATTTGAAGAAATCACAACAAAAAACAATTACAAATCTTTCAAAATTAAAGTTACTGTCCTCTGTTTGTCCTTTTTAAATAAATGAATACCCCCTTATTGTTTGGGAAACCACAATACATCTGTCGTCATTTGCCTAATAAAATTAACACGACCATCTAATAGACGAGGTATCAGTTTCCATGCCGGCGTGCAGTTCCCAATCTAAAGCAAACCAAACAAATCAAGTGTTCAAACATTGACTGCTGGTTGTGATTTTAGCCATTCAGTTTCTCCTATGAATCATAAGCCAGCCATGCGGACCTACTTCGTCCTCATGCATTATTAAAGTGCCGTTTCATGATCTATTTGATTACGGAAGTATAGATGGATAGTGTGTGAGTGGGTGTATTTGCTTGTTTGAAGTCAATGGTATAGGGTTGAAGATTTTTTTCAAATTACGAATTTGTTTTTTTTTTTTAAACATTTGTAATTTAAATTTACTGCATTTGTTTCAGTGATTTGAAGATGATACATTCCACTATTTTTCAAGTAAAAGTCAGACATGATACAAGTGGAAATTATCTGGTATAATAATTTCTCCTTTGCCACACTATATAGGAAGTAGATAGGTATTGATTTACTTAATATGTATTATAAATTGGAACGCAAATTGAAAACTATCAAACCCGAAATTGAATTACATTTTCCGAATCGTCAGTTTCGTTATGTCTAAACAATATTGGCATATTATACAAACCAATATAGAATGAAATTTCATTTCGGCGAAAATTGTCACATAGCAGCGACAATAGCAGAATCCGATTTTATAATCCGAATTTATGGTTTCCGTAAATTTTGCCGCCAGTGTCGAATAGCGAAATACAATATTGTTTCCAATAAACATCGAAACATTACCACCTCCGATACGATATTTTATAAGCGATGTTCGATTTCGTTTGGCAGGCCGAGGCAACAGCCATAAATTAGTCGATATCTAATAAAGTCGCACGGATTTATCGTCCCCAAACTGAGATAAATTCCGATCGAACCCCTCTCTCTATGCAAATGTTCCGGGTGATGCTAGTGTTGGCTTTTTTGATGAATTATATTTAGTGAAATGAATCCAGATTTGAGGTATTCTTTACGTTAGTTGGAGAAAATATTGTATAAAATGGTTCGACTGATGTGAATATAATTCAAACTCTTGAAGGATTTGTTAAAACAGATTTCATATTATTACAATGTGCGACAGATTACTAGAGACCTAGAAAAATTGTTACGAATCTGGGGTGCTTGACACAAATTTGGGTTAGTTTATTCCAAAATCAAAGTCCAATTAACACAACAATAATTTATTTACCGTTACTACACACCCTGACATTAATTATTCCACTAATTAATTCAAGCAACTCAACTCTTCACAACTTTTAAAATAGTCACTATCTAAAATGTATCAGAGCCAAACTTAAACTTAAAACTATTAACTAATACCGGCCTTTATATATCCGCAATCTATTCGTGTAGAATCTCGAATATATGCGATAATCTTTTTGCCCGAAAAAAGCAGTATATTTTAGATTCTGTACATGCTGGCGAACGCGCCACACTGCCCTCCTATTAAGGTTGATCATCCCGATCAACTTCGCGCTCATGATATTTCGTCAATCTGTCCAAATGTACGACTTTCATCTTACTCCTGGCTGGTGTTGCGCTGAACTCGATAAACTAGATCATTGATCCTTTTGATTATTCTGTAGGGTCCTTCCTATGTTGAAGACAATTTCGGCGACACTCCTTTCTTTCTTGCTGGATTATACAGCCACACTAGATCCCCTTCTGGAAATCCGGCTGAATTGGCTTTCAAGTCGTATCTGGTCTTCATTCGGTCACTGGCCAGCTGAATATGCTCCAGAGCAAAATCATGTATCCCCAGAAGTCGTGCCCTTACTTCGTCAGCATAATGTCGAATTTCCTTTTGTTCTTCTTTAGATATTCCAAACAAACATCAGATCGCAAGGTAACCTGAGGTCCCTTCCAAAAACGATTCTTGCTGGACTTTCACCTGTTGACTCGTGAACAGGTGCTCTGTAAGCCATTAAAAATAGAGGCAAGTGTTTGTCTCAATCTCGCTGGTTCTTTACGACCACTTTTGTCAGGTGTTTCTCTATGGTCTTATTAAATTGTTTGACCATGCCATCAGACTGTGGATGTAAAGGTGTTGTCCTTGTCTTACGAATGCCCATGATCTCACAAATTTTCTTAAAGATGGCAGATTCGAAGTTTCGTCCCTGATCTGAATGAAACTCTAGTGGCACACCATGACGACTGAAAACTTCGTCCACTAGCACCTGGGCAATCGTGATGGTTTCTTGATTGGGAATAGCGAAAACTTCTGGCCATTTACTGAAGTAATCTATGATAACCAAGATGTATTTGTTACCACGCACTGACTCAGGGAACGGTCCGGCAACATCCATCGCTATTCGTTCAAATGGTTACCGACGTTGTACTTTTTCATGGGCCCCCGAGATTTTAGTTTAGGGCCTTTACTGGTAGCACAGATATCGCATTTTCGGTACCAGTTTTTAACGTCTCCATGATAGTGAACCCAGTAAAAACGTTCCCGTTTTGTCCAAAGTCTGTCTAACTCCAAAATGTGCCCCTGATGTCTGTCATGGATTTCCCATCGGTACTTTCCCAAACTCTTTTAAGTAAACCATTTTCTACGGCGAGAGAGTTCCACTGAGCCCATAACGCCTTGTAAATCAAGCTCTTGTTCGACAATTCCCTCCATTCTGGCCTACATTCATCATTTTTTTTAAGACGTAGAATTTGCACGATGTCCTGGTCTGGTTCATGATTTGCTGTCATTTGTTTGGAAGTCCAGCCGAGCAACACCCAGGACAAGGACGCGCTTCAACTGCAATTCAGGATCGAGTTTTAGTTTCAACCGCTAGAAGGCAACCTAAAATTACAGCACCTGAATTGGTTGGAGACTTGCAGCGGGCGCATCATGTAACCATTGGGCGAGATACTGTGAGAAATCGTCTCCATGAAGCCAATCTACATAGTCGGATACCACTCAGATGCCTACCTCTTTCCAGAGGCAATCGCACCGCAAGATTGGAATGGAGTCAAGAATATCAAAACTGGAATGAAAATGATTGGGCTTCATATTCACCGATGAAGCCAGGTTTGGATTTCATCCAGATTTTCGTCGGGTAAGAGACGATCTGGATGAAATTCAAACCTGGATTCATCAGTGAATAGAACTGACTTGGATTTTACATTGATTATTTTCTCAATTTTTATTTAGAAAAAATAGAAAAGCAATCGTTTTTTGATAAAAGCGGATTTCATTTTGGAGAAATCGGATAAAATCGATCCAGTATTGATATTGGATAGTATACCTTCGTTCTCACCAGATAAAAAAAGTGGAAATAGTCAGCAAACAATATGTAACAGAGAGAGTAATAGTGAATCAATTTCATCCAAGCAAAACGTTACCCTAGAGAATAGACGTGAGTATAGCAACAAGTTTATACACGCTAAGACTTTAAAACCAAAAAAAAGACTTCTATGAAAAGTATTACGATCTGTCAAAAAGGGTAGAAGAACGGGAATGCTAAGGGTGATGGGCCAAAAAAAAAAAAAAAAACAAAAAAAAAAGGAAACGTGACAGCAGTTCAAGCAGTGACTAAAGTCATATCACACTGAGATTAACTTTTAGTTTTTTTTTAATGTGTTTATACATATATTATTTATATTTGTTTGTGACACCATAAGGGTTTTGATCAAGTTTCTTCCTTAGTTTTGTTATCCCCACATAAGAGATGTTTAATCTGGAGTTATGCTTAACCCAAGGGTGACCTGTTATAGAGAAACCGGCCCCTTAAAGTGGGTATTAAAAAAATATTTTGATAAATGACTTTAAAGTTAACTTCTGGAATGACTATGAAGATGTGAAGTCATTCCAAAAGTTACCTCTTAGTTATTTGTCGAAATAGTTTTATAATACCCACCTTTGATGTGATATGGCAAATTTTTCAGATTACAGTTCAAGTAGTGACTAATAGCCGTTTGCATCGAGCATTTTAAGGGAGGTTTAACGATAATCAACGTTTAGGCCCAGTTGTATAGTCCAGGTTCAAAGAGTGGTTCAGTAGAATGCAATTCAAATGGGAACGTTCAAATTCCAGAAAAGTTCAACTGAAACTCTGTTTGAACTTGGACTGTTCAACTGGCCCTAAAGTGAAATTTTTTCATGTAAAATTGTCATTGTATACATACATTATTTTTAAATATAAGTAGCTTATTAAAATAGCATTTCAATTTGGACCCTTCTCACAACGCCTGCTTGGTGATTTCCCCTTCCTGGATCTCTTCATCTTGCTTGAACAACTTCATCCTCCTCTCCTTTACTATCCTCCCAAAGGTCTGCTCTTAAAATGCACCAATTGTGGAGGCACAGCATGCCACAATGATTTTCACAGTTTTAACAATACTTTTCTTTGTGTGAGGTTTCCATAGTCTCTGAAAAAAACTTTCTTATATTTTATTGTTATAGAATCACTGGTTTTCAAATTTTGGGTCTAAGTACCAAAAGAAAGGAAGCTACAATATACAAATGTTGGACACCAGCCCTTTTTCTACCAAGGTACATATGTATATTTACTTACTTGAAAGGAGGCCATGAAAATAAGGGATAGGCTTTTTCACCCACTAGATGGTAAAAATCTCCAGGAAAATATTTTAATTTACTGTTTGAAATAATTTCCTGATATAAATAGGAATTCCTTAACATCTAAAAATTGAATAACAAAACAGAATTGAAAATTTATGCACAAACTTACCCTTATATCATGAACTGATCCTGGCATCCCAACGTTGATATTTGTTATTACTTTATTGATAGTAGCAACAGCTTGTAGCTTATTACTATAGTTTGCATTCCTGTCTATATAGCTATCATGGATGTTTGGGTGGTTTAATTTTTATGTTGCAACTATCAATAGAACCAACAATACCTGCAATGAATATTACTGCAGCATTAACATGAAGAAAAAACACTACTCGTAATATTGTCATTGCACATTGCATAGACTTGAAAATGCAACATGGAAAATCCTGAGATCTACTAATAAATTATTTTAATTGAATAAGTGTCTAAGAACAAACCTCTATTACAGTATGCTGTTTCAAATGCTTGTCTTACCTGGAAAACCTCCACTTTTCAATTCAAACTTTTCTGTGATTAGAGGGATTTCTTCTTCTGATGGCCAAACTATATATCGATATCTAAGTGCCACACGTTTTTCTAATTTTTTCTATGTGGAAAAAAAACACTGTAGATTCTGCTATTGAGAAACGTTCTGCAATGCTGATCAAAGTATCCCCCTTTCCCAGCCACCAAAGGGTCATTAACAATGGAATATGGGCAGGAATAATTGGTCTTGTACCACCCTGGAAACGTAGGTACAACTATATCCACGCCATTTATTTTATTCAAAATACTGTTGAAGGATTCTTGGGTTATTCTGAATAATTTTAAAAAATCATATTCAAGATATTAATCTGCCCAAGTTTCCACTTTCAATTTGTAGTTGTATGTAGTTCCTAGAGCTAAAAATACGTTTGCGATAGCTTCCGCATCTAAATCAAATAATTGCGCTAATTGACCTGTCTCACATAGATAGAAAAAGATAGCTTAATTGTGATAAATACAAGTTGGAAACATCGTTTGCACTTTCATTTTGATAAATTTTTCATCGGGCAACATCGCAAAATGAAAGTGCAAAGGAATATGTCAAGTATGTACTGGCTCCTGAATAAGAATATGACGCAAGCTCGTAACAAACTTCCATTTCATTGGACGCTCACCTGCAACCCACGAGTTGCGCGCGCAGTCAAGGTAAAAAAAAGATAGGTCAATTGCAGGTAGAAAGACAGATAATGAAATTGTCTATTGATTAATAGAAGAATAATTGGAAGTAGTTCCTCCATATTATTTTTTGTTCACAAACAAACAGAATTACCATCGATAGCACATAAAATATACCAACAAAACTATTGAAATACTAGCAAGTCAAAAGAAAACAAAAAACATAACCTGACAATTTTTAGATGTCAACAACGAGTGTCACGTGATCCGTTTCAAAATCGCCCATTTTTGTGACACTGCAAACTGATGACGTAGCCATCGGAACAGTTTGGAACCAGCTTTGAAACAGTTCCATGATCAAAAAGACTTCTTAGTATACTGACAATAATACCAATGGATTAGTAGTTTAGGTTTTGTTTGTTCATATTTTTGTTTATTTTTTGTTCATTTTGCAGGTTGGTATTTTATTTTTTTGAACCTTAGTACATATGTATAATTGATTAGATTTAAGTTAGCATACTCTATGATTTTAAAAATTTATATTGAATATTTAATTTTCAATAATAAGATATTTAATAATTTTTGGTAGATGGGTACACAATATTTTAAATACCATTGTGTACCTAATAAAGTTTTAGTAGTAGAGGAAACTTCATATAAGCTACTAAGAAAGATTCAGTGATGTTAGTGGGTCATGACCAACGCGCATGACGGCTAGTCATGACGGTCATGACTGTCACGTCACATTCAATGTGACCGTTGGTCATCACCATTTTACCGCATAGTGTGGAAATGTGCAATAAAGTAGACAGCATAGTATACACAAGCATATTTTTCCCTGTAAGTCCCGTAGAATGTTGTCCATGACGCATTAGAACGTTGCAGGTGCGTTTTTTAATCCGAAGGGCATTTTCAGATAATCATAATGCCCGTTCCCTACGTTGACGTCTGTTTTTTCAATAGATCCTGTGTCCATCTCTATTTGGTGGAATCTTGAGGATAAATCTATGATAAAAAAAATCTTCCTAACCCATCCAAAATACCTATCGTTAATATTTGGCAGTGGATAGCAATCATCTATAGTTTTTTGGTTACAGCCTCTATAGTCTACGCATATTCTACATTTTTGTTTGCCGCTGGAATCTAATTTTTTAGGGAAAACCCATATAGGACCAATCCATGGACTTTGGCTCTGTCGGATTATTGCTTCATCTAACATTTTGTTTATTCGCCTTTGAACCTCTTTTTTATGGACAAATGGATACCGGTATGGTTTCGAATGTGCTGGTATTTCATCGGCGGTTTTGATGACGTGTTTTATTTTATCTGTGAAAGTTTTAATTTGTTTGCAAAAGTTTCAATTTTTCTTTTTACTGGTGAAAAATGTCTGAGAATCTTTTAAGAAGGTTGAAGAGACTGGATTTTTCTTCGCTATTTAAATGATCAGATCGAATTAAGTTTTGTATATTTATAGGGTCTTGTTTTCTGTAGAATTTTTCTGACAAGCGATCTTCCACGAGGAAAAAATCAAAAGTTTCTTTGTGAAAATCTGGTAAAGTCCAGAACTCTAGGGGTGCTGTAAAGTATATGTAACTGTAAAGTTATAGGATTGACAGTAAAGTTGTAAATTTCTGTTTGTGAATATCGGTTATTTGCAGTAGTGAGCATTTCGGGAAAATAAAATTGATCTATGACGCTCTCAGGTATAGTGATATCTACATTATTTTGTGAGACTGGTACGTTCGTGGTAATGACTTCGTGAGCGTTTAATGTGATGCTGTGTATTTCTTTATGTGGTATAGACCTAGAAGGACAAGGTAACAGGGAATACCAGGATAATTCTAGATAATTATTTGTTGTTTCCTAATTAATATAGGAATGGTTATTACCATAATGGTAACATCCTATTGCCGATACGTCGCTTCAGGTAGTTGTGCTCAATAGGGTTTGTTACGTTCAAATTTTGCATTAAGTACGTAACTGAGATTTCAAATAAATTCAGTAATTAATTCAGGTATTTGTGAGGGTATTCAGGAAGCTGTACATATGCCTGAGGTTTAATATTTTTCAGTAATTATTAGGTTGCTAATTGGATTTTGCTAGATTTTTACCTTTTTGTTTGGATGCGAAACAATATCTAGTTGTTGAACAAGGGTATATTTTTCGAGGTAATAATGAGTGAATTCTTTGTATTCAGATGACAGGGTAGTTTTAGGATAATAAAGCCCTACTGTAAGGATAGGAATCCATTTTATTTAGCTTAGGAAAGTCTTCTAAAAGGCTCTAAATGTCGATGAAAAGGTTTGTTTACTTCCAAATAAATATCAATTGGCAACACTTACGAATCTCGTATTTTCCATTATTAAAAATTCTACAACATCACAAAACACTTTCACACTCTTTAAATCGGTTTTTCACCCCTATTTCCTCTATTTTTCACATTTTCCAAATGTTTATTTTCTGCAGAATTAGTGGGGTTAAGTGACACTTGTTGATCCGTTTCAGGTAGCGTTGTTGTCGAGATTTCTTGACCACTATGGGTAATAGAGTCACTGTAGTTGTGATCCCTAAAGAGTCACTGGCCATTTTGATAGTTTTTGGACTGGGTAGCTGTTGATTAATAACTTCTATAAGTAATTAATTAGTGTGAATTGGTATTGAGGGAGAAAATTTGATAACAATTTTGAGTTTTGTTGGTCATCAATGTGATTTGGGTTATTCCGTTTCAAGCTGATTGTTCCGTTTCAAGCTGTTTGTTCCGTTTTCCTGGTCAAGACCGGATATCTGGCACCAGAGGGCATCTTGAAAAAAAACTGGAATTCTAGAAAAATTTTCATATTGAAGCTCACCTAATAAATCGCTGAGAAGGAATCGTTCTATTTTAAATCGCACGTTGAGCAAACAACAAGTTCTTTGGCAGATTTTACCAGCGGTCCTTCCTTGCTACGTTCCTTGGAACATCCACCTTTTTGTGGGATTTTGAAGGTGCTGGGAACTCAAAGTGGTTGCTGGCTTAAATTGGTTTTGGGGTGAAAGCTTTGGATTTGGTCGTCCCCGTATTTGTAAGCCAACCACACAGAATTTTCTGGAAACGAAGTCTACGCCATTTTGTTGATTTGTCGTGTGAGGATCGAGCACGTTTTGTTCAACTAGCCCAAATTGTAACTAGGTAATTTTAAACGTTTTTATCATTCTCAAATTTACCTTTTCGTTATCAATATTTAGATTAGCTTATCTGTATTTTTGTAAATATTTGGGATTCAATAAAAAAGGGAATTTGACCTCCACGAGGCCATTTGTCAATAAAAAACTCATTAATCGTTTCCAAAAGGGGCATTAATGGGCTTATTAATTAAGGGTTTTTTTTGTTTAAGATAACCTACGGGTTTCAGGGGATTTTGCTATTTTAATTCCAATAATTTATGTGCCATTTGGGGTTGGGATTTTTCAATTTATAAGTTTGAGGGAGTTCTAAGACTTATTGTACTCTTTCAGGGTTTTCGGTTTTTAGTTTGGATTTTACCTGTATCATTGGGTTTTTCCTCTTTGACGGTTTACTAATCTCGAAGTTGAGGTGTCAAGAGTACCCACAACTCTGAATTGGAACTGAAATTCACATTTTTAAGAAGGGAGTCAATAGAAGTTGATGGGTCTGTTATCAGGGCTGTGAGCCTGTCAGAAGGCAGTTATGTAATTGGGTGTTTAAACTGCAGTGATAACCACAAGGGGATGATGTAACCGTTAACTCATTATTAAAGTTTCTTTAATTATTTTCCTAATTATTATTAATAGCATTCCTTATATTTTACTTGGTATATTTCCAAGGTTGTTTTACTGCCTTAATTATTACAATGGGTGTACTGCACCAATGATTTTTAATGTATTATGTGTGACATGTTTGTACAAACCCGCCCCGGTATACCATGGTATAAGCGTGCACAGGTTTTAATTAATACGATTATTCTTTTTATTCCTTAATTGTTCTCTTGCACTCATTGGAGTAAGGTAGTCAAACATTTATTGGTAAATTTTGAATATTTTGGAGTGTCTTATTTAAGACCAATACAAATTGGTCCTTGCTACCTTTTGGTAATTTTGACATTCACATTTAATAATAATAATTTTTGTGATATTTTGTATAGTGCCTCCTATTGACCTTTTGGAACCCCCCCCCATTTTATTAAATAGATTTATAATAATTGTTTTTAGATTTGACTCTTATTTTACCCCTACTGACCTCAACCATACTAAGGTTAAGTTATTTTAAAGGATAGGTACATCGGGTAGGTACATTTTTATAGGAATTTTGGAGATCAGGGACTTTCTGGTTTAAGTCCGCGGATTGTATTTTGTAAACCAGTGGCGCCCTATTAAGCTAACTTTAAATATTGAACCTACTCCCACACCACAGAGCAGCTGCGAGTACTTTATTGCGCTGGCCGCATTCCTTAAAAGTGTCTTACTGTACCTAGGCCTATTAGGGTTTATTAATTCAAATTCTTTATTCAAACAGTTTAAGGGTAAATTCGTGCGTAACAGGTTGTTTGTCACCATACGAATTAAGTCTTGCTATAAACCGCAAAACTAAGATGTTGCTTAGAATCCAAACCAGCTCCACAATAGAAGCTAAAAAGCCTGTATTGTAGGTCGGAATCCGTCGAGCAGATACCTGCTCAGGTAGAGAAACCATAACGCTAATCTCAATTCGGTCAGATTACTCCCAACTTGAGGCGTGTCCTTGCACCTACTGATATAGAGAAGCACTCAAACACGTCTGGTTTGCAATAGTCTCAGTAGTTGCCTTTATACTGAGATACTGAGTATAATAAGGTTATTTCAGAGCAAGAGCACTTTTCTGCTTAGTTGTAAATAAATGTTGTAGCCCGTGACCCCCTGTACTTAATGTTAATTCCAATATTTGTAAAATAGAGGTTAGAGAAATTACTCATTTTTTTTTTCGTTTAGTATCGTTTTACCCCCAGATATCATTTTTCTTATAAAACTTTCATTTTGATTATTCTGATTTGTTATGTCTGAAACCATTTTATATATTTTTCCCACATCATGCATGTTTTCATTGATTTTTTCAATGTTTAAATTATTGTTGAGATGTATTTTCATTTTATCTAGCTTTTTAATTGAAATAATAATTCCATTTGTTATCCATAGTTTAAGTTTTTTCAATGATTTTATTTATTCTGTTGTTCACTCTATTTTGTTACAAATTATATACTGTTTAGTTTTCTTGGTTTTTGTTTCTTAAATACAATGTGCGAGCTTCACATAATTTCTTTTCTTCATAAGTTTCAAACCATAGGATTTAATTTGTTTTTTAGATCAACGCTTTTTCCTCTATCGATTTTATTTAGTATAATCTTTTATTTCTCATTTTTGTTTATTTGAGTTTTATAAAGTTTTCTTTCCATTTTATCTTTGCATAATCAATTTCTGCTAATCCATCAGCAGAACCCCTAAAAAGATTTCGACTTCCCCCCAGACTATATACACCTATAATACAGTGTTATGCTTATGTTTGTGCATCAGGCAAATGCGTGCCTAATGTATTCGGTAGCTCTAGTTGGGGTTATTTGATTCGCGAATTATGTAATTTAATTTAAAATTTACTTAATGGCTCGGATGATTATCTTGGCGTTTTATTATTGAAATTTACTTGAGTGATTTATTGAAGTTTATTATTGTTAATGCTGAGTGTATTTTGATTATTCTTTACTGTTGATTGATTCAAAGTTTTTAATGGACGAGAGATTAGATTTTCCGCTAGTTGATAATGGTGCTACAAGCGGGACCTTCACTGGCCCATTGGCTGATCCTAAAAGGATTCTTGAGATTTGTCTGATATTGAAAAAAAGTTTAGTATCAGTAAAATGAAATTGCATCAATCCATTCCAACTTTTCCTAGATATTTGAAATTACACAAGTTGAGGTTTTGATTGGAGACTTTTTCCTAATAGAACGAAGCATTCACAAACAGTCTACGAAGTTCCCAAATTTATTTCTTAAAAGCAAACTATGTCTCGGAATTTAATATAGTCCGTACATTTTGGATTCGGGATCACGTTTTCTCTTCTGCATCCCGTCCTGTCCGTCCATCCCCATCTCGCAGCCCACTTGCGAGTTATCATTGCCGTCACGGCGTTCGCTGATTGTGGCCACTGGAAATGCCGGACACGTTCCGTAGTAGAACTTGGCTTCGGTACAGGACGCCCCAACTTTGCGAACTCCGGAGTAATATCATAAGAGAGAATCGGGAGTGCCTTGCTGGGCTTTCATTATTGTCTTTCGGAAATTTTGCTCGCGTCTATACTGTCCGGTTTTGCTTTTCGGAAACCGGAAACTATTCTGAAATAAAAAGAAAACAAAACTATGATTTGCATTATAATAATAATACCTACTGGTCAATTTACAATATATAAAATCAAAATTCTTTCCCTAAAAAGAAAAAAAAAAGTAGGTCCACAAGAACATGCTGTGCAAATAAAAACTTTTCAGAGAGAAGGATGATGACCTCGGGTTTTAGTTTCACTCGCTCGCTTCCGAACTTCCAGGGGCCCTAAGTTTTAACGTAGAACGTCCGAGCAATTAAATCAACCCCAAATTCACCCCTGCCCTCGGTCCGAACACAGCATATAACTCACACATGTTTTTCAGACTGGGGTGTGAAATATTTGACAGTCTAATAAATAAGGTGTATTTTCTACGCTGTCAGGTTATATTTGTTTTTAACCCTTTTGATATATTTTGATAAAGTTTTATTTAAAACATTTATTCGATTGTAAATTCATTTTACTATAGTTGGAAAAGAAGGATATAGTTTGGGATTTCTTTATTTTGGAAGTTTTCTCGAATCTAAACTTTCCGGTATTTTCTTGGGACACAACCGCAAAGAAATATTGCAAAAGCACATCCGTCTTTCATTTTATTGAAGTTTTAAAAAGAAGTTTCGATTAAACTATACATTTATGTCCAAAGGAAATTTTATTATATAACAGAGTTGTGGTTTTGTTATAGAAAGTTTCTGGTCAAAGTGAAAATAAATAAATTTTGCATTGTGTGTATTTCAACCACATTTCAAATCAATTCAATTCAGTACAGCATGTTTATTTTCACATACATATTATTAACGCAAACCCTAAACAACGGTGTCACATTATTAGCAAACACAATTTTTTTTCCAAACTAAAACAGTTGTTAATTGATTGTTTGGGTTTTTTAGAGCCTCATATTTAACCAGCTGTTGCGGTGTATCAAATTTTCATTTACACAATCGGGATCAGTTTTCTGTTTTGGTTTTAAATAAAGGCAAATCATACGGTGCAGTTGAGTCGTACAAATATTAATCCCTAAAGAAAAGAGGGTAATAAGGCAACAACGCCATCGTCGTTTCAGGGGAGGATGAGTCCAGTCGACTGAAAGAATGTCGCCCGAGCCGATCTCTGACGTCGTTTGATTCTAATAATGACGGGTATTATCTAACCAGCTGAGCCTTTTTTTTCGGGTAATTTTATGGTTGAATAATAATTGTGTTGAGGGGGTTGGTTTGCACTATGCTCTACATTTTTGGTCATTTGGACATTTACGAGTAAATCAAAATAAGTCATGTAACATTATTTTACATTTTAAGTTACTTTACTTAGGTACTTTATCGAGTAGACGGATGACGGATGGTAATAAATCGGAAAAATTTATAAAAACCAAATATGTTCTTGATTGTATTGTCGTTGACGAGGAAAACATACGTGAAATACAAAATAATTCAGAAGGTTCGATATGGTGTAGGAGTGCATCAATTGTTGTGCCTACACCAAATAATGAAAAATTAATTTGTTAAGATCTCTAATATCTACCAAGATGGAAAACTGTGAATCTATGGGTGATTATGTGAATAAGGTTGTTGAAACGTCACAGAGATTGGAATCTACAGGGTTTGCGATAGGACGTTTAGATAGGCTCTTTGTTGCTAGCTGGTTTGCCTGGAAAGTATTCCCCTATAATTATGGCTATCGAGCATAGTGGTATAGCCATAACTGCCAATGCCATCAAGAAAAAGTTGCTGGATAGAAGGGTGGAACCTCAGAGACATGGTGTGGCTTTTGCTGGTGGAGGAGGCAGAGGAAAATATTCTGAGAAAAATAAAAATAAAAGTGTGAAATGTTATGTCTGCAAAGAGTTTGGACATATCAAGTTGCAGTATCCAAAACTGATGGGTGAGGAGGCTAAAAGTGAGCAGAATAAGAAAAAGTCTCATGCTTTTAGTGCAGTCTTTTTGAGTAGGCAGTCTCTGAAGACAGACTAGTATGTGGACTCGGGGTCAAGCGTACATCTTTGCGCAAATAATAAATGGATGGAAAATATTTCTACAAACTGTGATTTGCAGGAAATAGTAGTAGCTAATGATACGAGAGTACCAGAGTCAAGTGCATGAGTGATGTAAGTCTGACAACAAGGTGTGTGAGAAGGATCTTTGAGACTTCTGTCACGAATGTGGTTTGTGTGCCAGAGCTTCCAACAAATTTGCTGTCATTTGACATACAGGGTTGCCAAATTTACAACAAACAAAGAGAGTTGGTGGCAACAGCTCATTTGGTTCAGAATATTTACAGGCTTATGGCAGAGGAAAATATTCTGAGAAAGAGAAAAATAAAGGTGTGAAATGTTATGCCTGCAAAGAGTGTTTTTTGTCTGCTAATTTCCGGAGCATCTTGGCATGGACGGTTTGGCTACATTAACTCTGCAGATTTTAATAAAACGAAGAAGGCTGTAGAGGAGTAGACTTCAAAGGCGAGGTAAAGTGCAATGAGAAAAATTGCAAAATTGTGAAGGGAAGCAACATAGGTTGCCATTTCCCAAAGAAGGCTTCAGAGTCAGAGAAGTACTAGAAGTCATAGATGCTGATGACTTGTCTGGACCCATGGAGAAGGTTTCCATAGGAGGTTCAAAATATTTTGCTTTTTTCGAAGATGATGCGATAAGAATGATTTTTGTTTACTTTCTCCGATCCAAGAATGCGTTTGACAAATTTTTTGGATTTTAAAGCCAAATATCAAAGAAATTCAAGCATTTCAGAAGTGATAATGGTGGAGAGTATTACTTTAAAAAATTTCAAGATATTCTTATAAAATATGGGATTCTGCACCAGAAAACCTTATTCCTGAACAGAATGAGATGTCAGAGCGCATGAACAGAACATTAATGAAAAAGCTAGATGTTTGATCTTTGATGCTGGACTTGGCAAATAATTCTGGGCAGAAACTATTAATACTTCAGTGTATTTGAGGAACAGGTCACTAGCAGTTGGGTTGGGTGACAAAGACCCCTTATGAAATGTGGCACCATAGTAAACCAAATGTGCAGCATTTAAGGGTATTTGGCAGCAAGGTCATGGTACATATACCAAAAGCAAAGATAACAAAATGGGACATGAAATCAGAAGAAATGGTTTTGGTAGGATACAGTGAAGTGACGAAGGGATATAGAGTTTACAGTCCAGATAGTCAAGAAATAAGTATTTCTAGAGAAGTTGAAGTCATGGAAGACATCCAGATTATGATAACTTCAAAAACACCACCTGATGTGGAGTTTAACACAGAAGAAACAACATCAGAATACTCAGAAAATGACTCTGAAAGTACTCATGAAGAAGAATTTGATAATTCGTTGCCTGATAACTATGTGGATAGTGATTATGTGTTTGAAGGAGATGAACCAAAAGCTGAGACTGTTAGGAGATCTATGAGAGGACATCATAAGCCACAAAATTTCGATGATTATGTACCTAACTTTTTTGTCAGGAATATGTCAGAAGTCCCCAAACAAAGTCAGAATGGATGGAGATCCGACAACAGGTAATGATGCATTATCCAAACCAGACATGTGGAAAAGAGCTATGTCAGAATAATTGATGTCATTTTCATTTGATGAAAATGGCGAACAGGACATTGTGGACATACCAGAAAATGGTAGTGTTGTGGACTGCAAGTGTATTTTTATTCCTAAGAGTGAAAGTGATAGCTCAGTGGTTTACGGAGCCCGACTTGTTGCAAGAGGGCTTATCCAGATACCTGAAGTAGATCTTGATGAGCCATTAAGCTCAGTGGTAAGACATTCTGTTCCAAGACAATTGTTTGTACTGTATTGGATTGGGAATAGGAGACAATAGGGTTCTTAAATTAAAAAAGGCTGTGTATGGACTTAAGCAAAGTTCAATGAAATCTTAGGGTAAATGAAGTTTTGATAAAATTGGGGTATAGAAAGTCAGAATGTTAGCTTCCGTCAGTTCAACACAAGCGAAAGCACGTTAACTCAGTATGACTTTGAAGAGAGGGATGATCCATACACTAATAAAATTCTATATCTTTCTTATCCTGCGAATCACCTTTGAACCTTCGAGCTCTGAGTTCACGTGCTTTCGCTTATTTATGTTGCACTGACGAGAGCTTATAAGCTAGTACCCAACAAGCTCCTGAATACGACAATCTTCTTAGGTAGTTATTTAAGTTAATAAAGACATCTGTTGGTAAAAAAAAAACTATACAAATAACAGGTAACCAAAGCTTAAACACTGTAATGACTCTCGCACCATCGGCCACCTGTTGAAACTCTTCTTGA
The DNA here is from genome assembly GCA_917834065.1 of Ceutorhynchus assimilis. NCBI lineage: Eukaryota > Metazoa > Arthropoda > Insecta > Coleoptera > Curculionidae > Ceutorhynchus > Ceutorhynchus assimilis. Next base: position 34,431,173 of record OU892283.1, on the reverse strand, counting down.
AAGGAATTCGCCAAGAAATATTAAAAATTTGTGAATAGCACGTAGAAGGCACGTAATTTGAATTCCAGAATGTAATAAGAATGAGAAAAAACGATTTTTTTTTTACAATTTTCTTTTAGAGAAGAAACAAACATTAGATGAGATTAAATGTGTGTTACGTTACAAACATACTAAAGCCGATTGGCCTCAAATGAGAAACTTCTTCATTGGAATTAAACATCAAAGGTGAAGTCTTGACGGCATACTGATAAAAAAAGATGATAGATCTAGAAAGCTTAGTCAATCTCAAATTCAATACTCTTTCTCCAAACGTCAGAAAAACGTCACTTTGTTAACCCCTGTCAAGATGTCAGAAATTTGATTTCTATGCTGCTAGGAAAATCCAGCGGGTAAACACCTGTCGAGGTAGTAGAAATTTAATTTTTCTCCAAACGTCAAAAAAACGTCACTTTGTTAACGCCTGTCAAGGTGTCAGAAACTTAATTTCTATGCTGCTAGGAAAATCCAGCAGGTTAGCACCTGTCGAGGTGGTAGAGATTTAATTTCTATGCTGCTAGGCAACCGCACCGGCAGTAGAAGTACTTTTAGTGCCGCTCGTACTTTTAATGCCGCTCAACCATCCACTTGCCTCCGAGCTTACCCCATTCGTTTGGAGAAAAAATAGCGTGTTGCATACGGAGTAGAAGCACTTTTTTGTGCTTCAGCAGTATTGCAAGCCTCACTACGTTCGGCTCGCAAACCTACTGCTTCAGCACAAAAAAAGTAAAGCTTCTACTCCTAATACAACAATATACTATTTATAGAGAGTTGAATCATGAAAATTGATGCAAACCTTCACGAGAAAATACAAGGCTTATACATACTGTTGTTTCTTAAGAATTTCATAGACAGTTCACATCACTAATCAGGAAGTGATGGGAAGAATAAAGGAAGAAAAACTCAAATAGCTGAACCACATTACTTGAAAACGATCAGAGAAGTCTTGGAAAAAGAAGAAGGAGGACCTCATGGTTAAAGAACTTGAACACATGGTTTAATAGGACAACACAACACTGAAAAACAATGGATCAAGAAAATATGTTGAAAACTGGCTAGAAAAATAAATAAAAATTCATTGTATCTACTCGTGTAACAGGGGCGTCAATGCAAGGAGGAAATCGCAACCTTCAGAAAGCTTCCATTCTCTCCAACCCAAGCAAAAGCCCGCATCGTAATCTCACCTGACATCAGAGAAGATATTTAGTTAAACTGGAAAACTATCGGTCCATGAGTTATTTTTGAAAAATCGCCAGAATAATAATCACCTGACTTTTTTATAGATACTAATCATCAGATCACGCTGGGCTTCGTAGAGATTGAGATTTAATTCAGATCAAGAAGGAGAGGAACGAATACAACCAGACCTATAGTACTGACTTTCGTTGATTTCCACCCGACACAATAGGGAACTTGCATTTTTTTTTTTTTAATTTCAAAAATGTGTTGTACTACGCACTAAAGACATAGTCATGTCAAATATCAAGCATTAAAAATCAGCCGTTAATTTTTTATAAATATTTGAAGTTACGCTCGAAATATCGCCATTTGAAACGACCGATTAGTGTGACGTCAGTCAGCAACAAAATTCCGTTCACAGTCCTTGGTTGACCGTGACCTTCGAGCAGGTTAGATTATGGTTATCTTGTTATGTATGCCGTTTATGATAGATTTGACATTGACAACACCAGCAGCACATGGCGTGGCAGCGGCGCGACCCGATTATTACTGCCTTGTGACGTCAGGACCCATAGAAATTAGACTATCCAAAACACGTGACACAAATATGGCCGACAAGAGGCACACAAACATTTGACACAAACACAAACCATAACGTCATTAGGTTATGTCATTAATGATCATAATCAAATACTCATTTTCTATTGTGTGCGTCTCAATTTTTGGCCGTTTCTACCCAATTACGGAATCCCTATTGTTTGGGCAAGATTGCTCTACCTACATTTCACCTCCCTTAAAATGTGAAAATATTTATTTGTTGCAACTCCACCGTCCAGTGTGGTGCTACCTACTTTAAATAATGGATACAGGAGCATCTACAGAAAGACGATGAAACAGGCAAGGAAGATTTATTACAATGAGAGGTTGGGCATCCGCATCCAATAATCAAAAAGAGTAACGACCTACGCGAAAAAAAAAAAGAAATATACATATGTGCTTCCAATTTGAAAGCAGATAATATTAATTCATACTACTGTACGATTGCTCAGAAACTGAGTATCAAAAATAGAAAATCTTCTGGATGGGACGATATCTCAGTTAGGCTGTTGATGTGTTGGCGGATTCCATTATTAATTCTTTTCTTACCGGAAGTTTTCCCTCATTTTTGAAGCAATCTTGGGTAGTACCTTTGTTTAATAGGGGGGTGATAAGAATTTACCATCTTATTACCGGCCAATATCCTTACTGGCAACTTAGACTAAAATTGTAGAGTGGCTAATTAAGGTGGATGGTGAGCTTCCTTGATAGACATAAATTGCTTTCTCTGTCTCTGTTTCAGCAGTCAAAAAACACTGATGATGCCATATTTCATCTCCTGGATCAGCTATATTAGAAGATAAATGACGAAGAAGTGTCTGCGGTAGTTTTTTGTGACCTGAAAAAAGCTTTCGATTGTGTCTGTCATGAAGTACTGCTTCTAGGGGTGCAGTACTTCAGAGGGGTTGGATATCACTGCAGGAATGCCCTAGGGATCTGTTCTATTTCTAACATTAATAAAAATACGAGTAAAAAGAACGAGTATCAAAACGCAAATGAACAAAGAGCACTATTTTTTTGAAAAAAATTTCATGACACATTGAATGACACATAAAAAAAGGGTTGTGTGCCTCTTGGCGGCCATTTTAATTCAAGTTTGACAGCATCTTGGATAGTTCAATACGTTTTTGATCGCGTCAAGAATTTCGAATTATTTGGTATTTTCAATTGAAGATTTTGGATACCAGAGATAAGATATATCCTTTTCCTAATTGCATCATTTATTAGGATGATCGTTATTGTGTTCTATTATTTATTTCATATTTAATGTAATGTGCAAGTTCCCTATTTAGCCGACACTGCTCTTTCCATTCAATCCTCAAAAGTCCCCATATTTTTTAATGGGACTAAGTTTTGGTGAAGTTACTGGCCATGGAATTGTTGCAAATTTGCATGTATAATCTTGAATAAAGGTAGAGGTATGGTATCTTGCATTACCACCCCCACTACATTTTCAATCCTCTTTATTGTCTCATATATAGTTTACAATCATCCATATTTCACAGATGGTGTTTTCATGCGATTTTAATATTTGATTACTTTCGGCAGAGTCTACAGTCTACTTGAAATATAACTTTTGTCTCAAAAAGAAATATATTAAAATTCCGGATACGTTCTAGACTAATCTAGACGGACTATACCTACTTAATTTCAGTATTGCTAACATTCCAAAGCATGAATAAATGGCACGGATATGCGTAAAGATCAACAAAAATTATGAAATGTTTCTATCAATCGATCAATCAATCAATATATGCGTTATTTTTGGGAGAACAAAACTCTCATTTACAAAGCAGACATCCATAAGCTACACAGGATGACTCCAGGGCCGTAGCCAGGGAGGGGCATTGGGGGGCAATGCCCTATCTTTCAAATGATCATGCCCTACCTTTAAAACACAACATGCGTTTTAGAGCCGTTTCACACGGCAAAGTTTCTTCACGAAATTATAGCCGAAATATTTTGTAAGTTCACTATTCTTGGTTTCACTTTTTCCTGTTTGACACGGCAAATAAAAGTCTAGCAAAAGTTTCGTGAAAATATTAGTCATAAGCAGGCGCAGTTACGTTTTGCCATCAATAATATCAAATCATAACCTCATACTTTGATAAACCAAAACAAATAAAACTTCCGTTTTCTAATTGTTGTTGAATCTTTATACCCCCCTGCAGTTTCATAAAGTTGAATTTTTTTGCCCAGCTGTTTTTGGGTGCATTACTTTTTTCACCGATGAGCAGTCTATCCTTATCTATTATATAAGAAATTCAATGACGCATTCATAGGCTCCACGAAAAAAAAACTGCCTTTTAGTGTGCGCCGAAACTCACGCATATTTTCGGCCACGCCCACAAACAGTGGCGACGCGTGACCAGTAGTCTGGGAGGGGTAAATGGTACAGGGGGCTGAGGAGGCGCCCTCCAAAAACGCGCCGCAGGCGAAATTTTTTTGCAAATTTCAAGGTCATTCACTTTTCCAGAACAATTATTTCATTTGTGAGAAAAATAAAACAAAACAAAAATGTATTTTCTTAAATATATTATGTATTTTCTTTTTGGCATCGTGATTTTTCTCTTGATAATTCGATCCTGGGGGGGGGGTAATTACCCCCAGTACCCCTGAGATTTGATCTACATAGGCCTTATTAGGATAAGCTATCCTGTAATAGTACTTCTTACTGTGTATTATTCTTGGTGCGAATGATCAAAGGCGGCGCGCTGCGCGAAAATCTGCGCCATTTTGTTTACTTGCCAGAGATGTTATTAGTTATTTATTGAAACATTTGCCTTACCTTCATTATCCCTGTTTTGTTTATCTATAAAAAAATTAAGGTGGGGGGCAAGTATAGTGTATACATATTGTACATCTAGAGTCCCTATTGAGCAAATGACATTTTTATATTTTTATACTAATTACTTGATGTTTAACAGGGGCCAACAACAACATTCCATTAAAAAACGGAAGAAAATTCAGAACCTGAAGAGTATTCAGCTTCTTCTAGAAAACATTGTACGATGAGGGAACAAAAAAAATCCATAATAGAAAAATAGTACATGCACCAAACAAACACCTAAAGAGGAGAGGCTTCCAAATCACGTTGGACAAAGTCTCAATAGGACAGCTACGCAGAAATAATAGACCTTAAGAAAAAGCAGTGAGCAGGAGCAGTAAAAATAGACCCAATAACGAGGACGCAGAATTCCAATGCCTAATAAAATATTCTGGTAAAAATTGAGAGCTGAAGATTGTTCTTTAAGACTATGAAGCAAAGTAGTTGGATTCTTCAGATGACCCTCAAAGTACAAACCAGGAATCAATCATCAGACTCTAGAATCTATCATCATTAGGTCTATTATCTATCGACGATGTTCCAGAGAACAGCTTGGTTGAATAGAAAGTTACAGTTAGAAGATAATATATTCAGCAAACCATCCATAGAAATGGGAAGAATATGGAAATCACCATGGACAAAGTTAGTTTATTTAGAATTTAAGTTTTTCTAGTAATGAAATCATATCATGTAACCGTTGGAAAATTGTCATTTGCTTGATAGATGCTTAAAGATGTACAAGTTCTGATCATTGAGAATGTTATGATCCAATTATTTACTCGTGATTCATTTGTATATTCAACTATTTCCCATTCAGAATGATTCATAGATTAGGAAATGAATGGTTCTAATTTTTGCTGTTCGAACTATTTTGCTCGGTGGCACCCTTACCAAATTGTACCACATTTTGATTTACGCCGATTCAAAACGTCTGAACGGTTTGTTATACCGATAGCGAGAACGATTACAATGTGAGGTATAAGATGCAAACAGAATACATACTACATTTCATCTACAACTATATTTAGGCTTTCTGATTCGTGTTGAGCATGAAGATGGAGTAGTAGTTACATATTTACAAGTTTCAATTTTCTGAAGGGACATTAAGTTGGTGTTCAGACATTCACTTAAGATAGTAACTGACCTGTTCCAATATCATTGTTTACATGAAATGAAACTTTCCAAAGTGAAATCAATAATGAACAAGACAGGTCATCGTCATCAGTGTAGAAATATGAAAAATACTTAAACATTTGGCTGAAAGACTTAGATTTGTTTCATTTTATAAATTATTTAAAGTCCACTTAGCGAAAGAGATATGAGTAGCGAATCAGAGACCGAGGCTTCTCTCGTAGCCGAGGCAAATTAATAGCGGCAATATAAGTCGTCGGGGCCGTTGCAGAGAGAACGAACGGGCTAGTTTAGTGCCAGTTTGGCCCGTTGCAGGGCCCCGTCGCTATGCCAGAAATTACGTCGAGGTGACCATTGATTAATTTTCTCCAGTTATGTTTCGCAATTTATCCTCTCTCGGCCAGTGCAGCCCATATTCCTGCCCCTAACCAGCAGAGATCCGGGACCGAATTAATGGTTTCTATATAAATGTCAGTTTTAGACGTGGCGTATTGTATAGGGGCCTTTTTGGAACAATGAACCGTGAGGCGGTTTTATATTGGAGTAGCTACATGAAAAATTGCCTTATTTAAACAAAATTTTATATTTTTTTCCGAGTTTGAACCTAACGTCAAGCTGTACTGGGACAGCCAAATACACTGTGAGGCCGACACATCAATCTCAATGGGAATGGGTTAAGATATTTAGTTATTTCAGGATACTCAATTTATACACAAATCATATCCTTTGCATTTGTCATTAGCTCCGAGTTCCAAAGATCAACATTCCACAAACAAAGACATCCACCCTTTTCAAGATAATAAAAAATTGCAGCTCGCCTTTCATAATTAGTTACCCTTATTTATTTTTGCTTCTTCCTGCCGGTATTAGAATGGCGAATGAATCTTAATCCGTAGCAAAAGACATGAATTAGGCATTATATCAATTTTGCGCGTGACGGGCCAGCTAAAGTGACAGAAGGTCAAATGACGGTGCCGCTGCGACAGAGGGAAAATCAACCCCCTTGGATAGTCGCTATTATGAAGGGGAACGATAATAGTTTCGTAGGTTCCAATTAAAACAATTACAGTTACCAGAGATTAGTGGATAAATCAGGGAGATTGCCTCTTTGTGTTAAAATGAGTTTCGTGAAAGATTAAAAAGTGTACCTATATTTTTTTTTTTCAGCTATAGTGAATGCGGAAGTTTTATAAAGAATTTAATGTTATTACTAAAAACCGTTTTCAGCAACAATTATTGTAATTAATTAGGGTAGATGGGGATTATATCGCCGGGACAATCTTCTAGGCCATTAGGCCAAATTCTAATTAAATTACATAATTCGCGACTCAAATAACCCCAACTAGTCGATTATGGACAGAATTAGCCACGCTACTGCTTTATGCATATAGCATAAGCATAACGTATTCTGTATAAAAGGGGATAGGGTATTGTTCACAAGAAGCTTATATGCTCACTGATGATCTTTGGGCTTTTTTTGAAGTTTTTATGGATGGCGTTATTTCCTGAATTTTTTCTACGCTCTTGTGACTTCCTTCCAGGTTTCTAAGAGTTTAGTCCATGATTGATGTTGTTTACTTGTGTTCTTTTTCTCCCTGTAATTCAAATTAATGGCAGCCAAGCTCCACTCTTTTGTCCTATAACCTTTTCCGTTGAAAACTGACACCGAATTGTTATTCAGATCCTAGAACTCTAGGATCACTGTCTGGTGAGTGGTGTTGCATCTATTGATAACTGATGAGCCATTCTATAGTTGATCCAGAACTAATTCAGTTGTACGTCACAATATGTCCACCAGCAAATCTATATATAAAAAAATCAATGTATGTTTGCGCCTTATGCGCTTCTACACCACTTATCCGATTACGATGAAACTTTGGTAGGTTGTTATGGTCATCCCAAGGAAGGTTTGTGGATAGGTTACGCATCTCGGAAAAATAAATTTATTTTGAATTAATTATTAATTTAATTATAAACAAACTCATTCACATTAGATAACAACATAAACCTTTTTTTTTTTGACAACGTGCAACAACGTTGCCACATTTTATTTATTTAGGCTTGCGCATTCAACCGACGTAACTTTATTATTTTTTGAATTCGAGAACGGCTGGACCGATCTTGAATTTAATACCACGTATCTCTATGTAAGCCGAATTCGATTGACCTAGATTAGATCGATTTGGGTTCAATTTAAGTGAACTTATTCTGATCTAGATCATTTTTTTGTTGATGAGGGTGCACTGATCCAACCTCAATCAAACACAGTGTGGTTCACTTAAATTGAACCAGATCGATCTAATCCGGTCAATCGAATTCGGCTATATTGTTCGTCGATTTTTAACTGACACTTGCGGTATGAGGAGCGAGGGGGTGTTTCATATGGCAAAAACAGGTGTGATTTCAGGTAACCATTGGCGTTCTAATGTAGAAAGCCACCAGCTGACATTCCGTCCGAGTATCAGTTAAAAATCGACGGACAATAGAGAGGAGTGATATAGGCTATTTTTTTATCCCGAAAAAAAAGTTCAGTTGTGCGAAACTCTGATACACTGAAACGCCTATAAACAGCCCGGGGCGCTCTAGAGCAGCTCTGGAGTGCTTAAAATGCGTCACTGAACTCACTGGCAAGCGACTCTGGTATCGGATTAAAAAAAAAACTTTTAGAAAACAACAAAAAAAATTGAAAAAAAGTGTATTATTTCAAAATGTATTTTCACGCTGGTAACGCAGCGGGTCATTAGCTAGTTCAATATAAACGCAAACTGATTTAGTGTTGATTCAACTAAAGTCTATTTTTTTTTTAAGATAAAAGTCAAAATAACATTATGTTGGCAATACAATGTAAAATTGTCACTGCTTTCAAATTTTTTATGTAGGAAAGGCTTGTGTTGCCAACATAGTTACTAAATTTTTGAATTGGGGAATTATCTTGTTAAAAAAAAAACAGACTTTATAATTCCCTATTTGTCATACCGTCTAGTAATATCCAGGTCTTGAATTAACATACAGATTTTGTTGTTCTAGATGTTCAATCTCATTTCTGGATTCATAGTTGCCAATTTTGTATTCGGAGCCCTTCTTGAGGGCTAATTTGACATCAAAGCCGCCTATGATAATAGTTTTCGTTGCTCTGCCTTCGTCTATGGCTAGCTGTTGTTAGCTCTCCAATGAAAATTTCTAGATTTTCCTCATTACTAGTTGAACTGGGTGCATGGATCTGTGGAGGTCAAAGTCAAAAAATGTTTTATTGTGCAAGATAAAATCTAATTTACAAAGCGGACTATCGGTCCAAGGCAGGAATCTCAGGTAAATGAATTAGCATGAAATTCTGCCATGGTGTAATATGCCCTACCTACCGAGAGCTTCTTCAAAGAACCTCTCTTCAAGGAATTCAGGAATTTAGTGTCTGCTGGTATAGTTGGTATTATCCTGCCTAAAAACTCGCCTTATTAAACCCAAATTATTGTGGATAAGAGTAGAAGCCTCAAGGACAAACAAAAAAGATAGAGATGAGATTTTATTTTCGATAAAGTTTGGACGACATGATCGCCTCTGATTGGTCCCCATGACACAACGCATTGCTTTATTCTGCAATACAACTACAATGTATAAGTATGGAATACCCAAAAAAGTATGGTACTCCTCAAGTGGGAATCAAAATCGAAAACAGCATAAGCATAAGCGTAAGTTCCTGAGAAGCTCTGAAATCCAAATTTCTCTGAAGAGATAAGATTGTGTGAATGAAGAGAATACCATACTCTTTTTTTTTGACATAATCTTTACGATAACCTTAGATAAAGTCGAAAGCAAGGAAATTGGATGAAAATTAGAAGGGTCCCAAGAATCTCCACCCTTATGCAGAAGGATCACTATTGCAGATTTCAGGCATTAGGGACAATTACCCGTATGCCTCGACCCATCAATAGCCAAGACCCCGAATGCATCATCAGGCAAGGTCGAAAAAGATATTTCATCATCAACACATGACTCATATAGATTTCAGGTCTTAGAACAGGAGTAAAGCAAAAAGAATTTAGAGTAAACAAGTTCGACAAATAGTCCAGAGCATTCCCGGTGGCAGTCATTTTGTCAGTTAAACTACGAGCTATTATTAACCTGCTGACGATTCCATACTTCACCAATGATAGACCAGGACTTTCTCTGTCTCTGTCTATTCCTTGTCCCTGATAATCTGCTGGCGTAGTGAATGATCTGGATGAGCTAGGGAGATGCTCTTATTTGTGTTCAACATGATCATCCCAACGCTAGGGATAACGGCCTCGAATTTATGGATGCATGTTTTCCATATGCCTCCGTCTGTTTCGTTTTCCGGGAATTTATACTACAACCTTCAGTCAGAGAGTCCCATTATTCTGATAATATTTTTATAAGAAGCCTTCTGATTAATATCAGTATCTATTCAAATTGCTGGGAACTTTTGTTCTAATATTGAATTCTGGGTTTTCTTCCTCCACGACGAATGATGATAGTTCTGTCATGTGTTCTCGATGATTTTTATTCTTTACATCATAAATGGTAGCGCACCAAGACTGGTGGTCGGTGGAGGACCTACATAGATCAGTATGTACTGCACTTATCATAGAATTTAGTGGAATGATTACTATGTAGCATTATCCGCCTTAAAATATGAAGGTTGCGCTTGAGTTATCGATGATTAGTTGTAAAACCACTAGGCTGGAAGGCGAAACAACCAATTATTGCCTCACTTTAATACTGCGAAACTTTCTTTGAAGACGACAAAGCACAAGTAGCAACCAGTTTTGGTTGTTAAAAATAAAATGTCTGCCGATACATACCTCTGTACGAAAGGAAAATATGAAAAAAATGTTACTGGATACATGAATGATGGAAAAAATTCAAGGATGATTTGCGATGAATAAATTACTTTCGGACTAAAGGGCGAAAGACAATTCTTCAAGCGTGAAGCTACTGGACTGATTTCTCGATCCAGAGTTGATTTTCGAGGTTACGTGAGTCGTCAAATTTTTGTGAGATTTGGGCACCCTTAAAATAAAACTCGTGGTGCATGCCTGCCTATTTGTATGGTGTCTTTGATTGCCCTAACAGGACGATTTTTTTGATTTTTCAGGTTTTTTTCTTTGTTCCATTAGTAAGTTGAATCATCATCATCATCATTATCATATTGGATCTTGGAATCAAGAGTGCTATTGATATATTGACAAAGCTGCTTGGGGTCACTTCTCAACACGTGTTTCTTCATTTTGCTTTTTACGCTCTCGATATATTTGGTACTTGATTTTGAATATGTTGTTATGCAACTTGATCTTTTGTTCTGTGCCAAAGCTTTCTTTTTCGTAGGTTTTAGTAGGTTTTTGATTGGAGAGCCTTCCGATGCTTAGTTTCCCAGGGTTTCTTGATTGTCTATTTTGGTATAGTGATCAAGACATTATTCTGCACATGCTGGTAGGAGACAATCATATTGCCATATTTACGGATGGACTAGATCAACTCTTAGTGTTTCCAGAAAATCTGGCTTTCTATTGGGAAAACATTACCATTAACATTACATTCAACTGAACTATGATCTAATAGTACAATCCTTCTTTTCACGAGACATTTGTTCTTCTTTCAACGCGTATTGTATCTTGCCTACTGATGGGGAAGGTGATTTCGAAATGTTGTTTGTCAAGTCCAATGATTTTCTTGTATTACGTAGTACGCAGGTACTCATTCATATGACGTGTATGATATGCCCAGAACTAGTTGGAAAAGCACTATCAGAATTTCTTGAGCTTACAGCCAAATTTTGTAATGTTTTGAAGTGAGAATTCATGGAGAATTCACTAGCTCTCCTTATAAATATTTTCTTCTTTATCGGTATGTAGGTCTTCATTTTTCAGTCCACCTTGCACCTATACAGTAAAATCACATCTTAACATAAAAATAAAACTCGTCCTACCATCCAATCCATCCACACAATTCTGGAGTCGCACACTCTTCCACAGTCTTGGCACATTCAATCTTTGGAACCACTGTCTCTTTCTCTGTTCTCTCGCTCCTTCATACGGTCTCTCTTTGGATCTCCTGCCTGTTTGTGGTCCGTCGTGAACTACTCGGCGCCATGAGGGCCTATCATTTGCCGTCGTCTCCTACTTGCTGGTATCGATGCTGCACTTTACCATGTTCTTTCTTGTAGCGTTTTTGTTGGCTTCCCTGATTTCAAGTTTCCTCCTCCAATTGACTGTAGAAAATCGGATGTTGGGAGACGTGTTTCGAGCATGCGGACGAGGTGACCTAACCAGCGAAGTTGTTGCTTTATGATGAAAGCTTCTATGCTAGATGTTCCGGCCTCCTCTAAAACACTAATGTTCGTTCGTCGGTACTGCCATTTAATCCGCAGGATCGTTCTTAGCCAGCGCTGGTGGTATTTTTCTAGGCTTTTTATGTGTCTTTCAGTCTTCTGTAGGTGATCTATGTTTCGCAGTCATATGTAAGTGTTGGTATCCCAACTACATTGTAGATGCGAAGTTTGTCACGCACTACCCTAAGAAACCGTACCTTTAAAGCGATCTTTGATATTAGCGTCAATGGTTGGGTAGTGTTCTCAGTTCTGCAAAGAATTATCATTGTTATAGTTATATTCGGGGCTTGGGGATTAGTATCCGGTGCGGGCTGGTGCAGAATCTGCGTCTTGTTAAAGTTGACCGCTAGGCCGATTCTCTTGTATGCCTAGTTGGTTGCATTGATAATTGCCTAAAGATCTAGAGATTTAATAATCAATAGAAACTTTAAGAAAAATATATGGGAATATGTTCCTAAGGCAATTGTGGTTCACAATTTATAGTCCAAAGAAAATTTAAATTTGAAAATCAAAATACAAAATGTTATGGTAACTTAAATGAGTAAACCGAAAGTTGAAGACAAAATGTAGAAATAGAAAAAAAAAGAAAAAAAAGTTACCAGTCACAAACCTTGTTACAATGATGTGACCTGGATAGATAAAATTAATCAAACACATGAAACAGGTTAGCTAAAATAAATATACCTTATAATTGTTTTACTTGTCACTTGGTATAAGTTCCTACTGAATAAGGAACAATCATATTTTTCAAATAATTTTTTTTCTGATTGCTTATGTCTTCAAATATAAAATACATATGTTTTCTTTTGTATTATGTCCTCATTAAAATAAAAAAAATATTTAAAATTTCAAATTATTTCCGTTGGCGCGAAAACGATTACTTTCAAGATGTCAGTATTTGTGGCGTCAACTGTTTGTAAATACGACGTTAAGGTCTGTTTTCACAAGAGTCTCTGAGACTTTGCAAACTGTCAGAAAGAATCGCTCGTACCTTCGACTTCACCTGTATTTGGCGTATTGTGACATTTTGTATTTCAATCAATTTCAATCAGTTTATCATGATTGATACAGGATTTACAGAAGCGCAGCCTGACAATCTTCCCTCTATAGACCCATTTATGGTGGTTTAATATCAGTGAAGTGAGCTGATCGTGGACCAATCGTTCTTCACGACCCAAGAATGGACTACGAAAGCGTGGACTACGTACGTTCGTTATTCACGGTCAGTGTGAACTACCCTTAACCTTAGTTTATGAACAGTTGACGTCACCGAAAGCGGCCATGTCAAACGTAGCTTTTCCGCGCGAAACTTTTCAATTTAAAACTAATAATTGCCCTATGACAATAATATCGATATATTAAATGCAAAACTGCTCATATTCAATATTTTACAGAAATATGTGAACCATAAAAACAAAATGAACCATATTTATTTCTCATGAAAATTCCCTATTACACCGTTACGTACCGCGGTGATCACTTTGGCGTACAAAATAGGGGCAAAATGTTTAAAAGTAAAATTAGTAATATAAAATGACAGCAAAGAATACTTCAACTAAAGCTAGTACGATACCAATATGTTCCAAGTGATGGCAGCAGGTTCAATTAACCTGGTTGGTCCTGAGTTATAGCTGGCATGGTCAAACCAGTCGTAAGGTTCAACAGTACCAAAACAAAGGTATAACCGTCCAAAAAGGTGTAGACTCTGGTAGAGGTAGCCTCACAACTGTGCAGGCTCCGATGGAGGTTGCCTTACACTCAAATGTGTCTTCCTTCGGTTAAAAAGGGCTGGCCGTATACTTAAATTTGTGCCCGTAGGTAAAAACCCTAAAAAAAAAACTGTCATAGCATTCTGTATTTGTAACTTAACCTTAGCGAAGGCCAGGCACTTTGAAATGAACCACAAGAATAGAATGTAACTTTAATGTAACTTAATCGGCCATTGATAGGTAATTTACTAGGTAAAACTATAGCTCTTGGAAAATATTTAAAGAATTTGTGTATAAAAAGCAGAATTAGATAGATTCGAAATAAAAGATAATGTGGTTCAAGTTTGCAAAGAAAATCTGTCTTTATAAGGTTATGTTTCACCTGTTGGAATGGGTTTTATTTGCCACGAAAATACTCTAGATTAGTCTGGATTGAGGTCTGGATCCGAAATCCTGGAGTGAGTAAGGTGGTCTTTACTCTACTCCTTAGGGCAGCTTTTCACTAACGATTAATTAGAGAAGGTCAGAATCTCTTGTGGGAAAAACTTGCAAAGCAAAACTTACCGAATGGATGGTTGTAAATATCCGAAATCTTCGGCGAAATTATGACACTTTACGAAAACGTAACGCAACGTAAGGCAACTCAATGCACCACAAATTCGATAATTGAGAATATTAGGTCAAAATCCCTTAAAGGTGAAGACAAAATTCAACTTCTTCAGAAAGACCTTTCTCTCGGAACCACCAAACCTGAAAGAAAGAAGCACCACATAAAATTAAACAGCTGTCCTAAAGGAAAAGAGTAAAGATGAGGCAAAGTATCGACAAATGTCAAAAAGAAAGCAAGGAGAATTGTTAGTACCAAAAATTGCACACAATAATATCTGAGAAAAATGACAACAGCTGACGACTAATGATAACAACAACAAGTAATTAACCACTACAACAATCATAATTTGAAGAATACGACATTAACGGCCATTTGCACCGGTATAACTTAAGGGATACCTATTTAATCTAAGTGGAGCTTCGAATGTGACTCTTGTAGAAACAAAAGTCACATTCAAGCTCGACTTAGATTAAATATCCCTTAAGTGATAGCCGTGCAAATGGCCATGACTCTTGCACCGTAAGCTAATTTCGAGGATTAGTTATGAAAACCTGGATTAGATATAGTTTGTTTATGCCCCGCAAGAAAAATTTGGTTTAAGCTTCAGATCATCTAATGGGTCATCGAAGTGTGGATTACCGAAACGGTGTCTAACCTAAAAGTATTTTTTGGGAACGATTTTGGAGTTTCTTTTACAATTTTTTCATTATTCTGGTGTAAAATGGGTTAAGACCACGAAATATTCATAGATGATGATCTAGATATCCTCCATATATCATGAACATTGGGTTTTCAGGGCAGAGTCTACAGTCTAGAATCGAAAGAAGTGATTTTGACAATATATTTTTTCGAAGATTTTGCCTTACGGAACCTACAGATCTCAACTTCCTGGAGAATGGAGAACAACATAGAAAAAATCAAATTCCAAAATGGTTTGTTAGTTGATAAATAGAAGGGAGTATCTTTGTGTTAATAAGTTAGCCAGCTAGATTGCCCCACCGACATTATGCTCATGCAACTTCAAATCCAACTTATTCTATGGGAAATGCCCCGCTACATAAGCACTTTTTTGGCGATATGAGATGTAATGGATAGTATATGTGCAGTGCTGTTGAATTCTTCTGTAAATCGCTTCCAAGCTTGAGACTTTCGGATATTGGAAACTTTGTTTTTTTTTTTTGTTTTCGATGATATTAGCGAATTTTGAAAGTATCTCAGGGACCTATCCTCAAGAAACTCTGCCTTTCTTCCGGGGAAAAGTTGAGCATTCTTTTGGTGTTTTTATCAGTCATTTTGATATTCTGACTATTTCGAGAAAATAAGAATGGAAACCAAGTGAAAATTGAAATTCGAAACTGACAATAATAGTTTAACGTTAATCGACTTCAAAAGTGTCAAAAACTGTTGGGATGCCAACGTTGAGGAACTTCTACTCTGGGTTAGTTAATCCGCTGACGGTGCATAGCTATAGGCTAAAGTTTACAAAAAACGGGATCGGGGAACTAGGATCAGGATCAACAAAATGGTGCATTCGGGGGTGAATAAGATATTCGTGTTGCAAAACGGAAAGGCTCACAAAAGAATCGATGATCCCAAAAACATTACTAATCGAAAGGCCAATTGACAAAATTGAACGACATTTCTGCCGTCAGCTGGCAAACAAATTATAAGTGACATGACTCAAGTGTCACTGGGTGAGTTCGTTTTAGCTATCGCGGAGCGGATGAGACCAGACAGATTTTTTGATCACCTGATTCTGGAGTCATCTACACCTTTTCCAATTGTATTTCAGAAGGTGTCAAATGTATTTCAGAATAGTCCAATGTAGTTCAGAAAGCGTCAAATGTATTTTAGAATAGTTAAATGTATTTCAGAAAGCGTCAAATGTATTTCAGAATAGTTAAATGTATTTCAGAAAGCGTCAAATGTATTTCAGAATAGCTAAATGTATTTCAGAAAGCGTCAAATGTATTTCAGAATCGTTAAATGTATTTCAGAATAGTTAAATGTATTTCAGAAAGTGTTAAATGAATTTCAGAATAGTTAAATGCTACTCTTCAGCTCCTGTTGGGTCAGTCGAGCTCACGTAGGAAGAACTGCACAGACATAGGTAGGTAATTTTTTTTGTGGCCTCCCTCCTGAATTATTTTCGCCGAATTTTCACTTTTTGAAATGCTCTTGGCTATTTTGAAATACATTTTACGCTTTCTGAAATACATTTAACTATTCTGAAATACATTCAACGCTTTCTCAAATACATTTGACTATTCTGAAATACATTTAATGCTTTCTCAAATACATTTGACTATTCTGAAATACATTTAACGCTTTCTGAAATACATTTGGCTATTCTGAAATACATTTAACACTTTCTGAAATACATTTGACAACTTCTGAAATACAATTCGAAAAGGTGTAGATGCTTGCCAATTTCCGAACGGTTTAGATTTGTTAGAGTTGTCAGTCAGAGTCATTAATGACATTAATTCAAGCTACAGTACAACACACTTCGTGAATAGTTGGGTACTCGCAAACGGCAACAAGATGGGAATTAGTCGAATTTTTCCAGTGGTTATTCACTTTGCTAATGAAATATTCTTTGATGATGAAGAAGAACGCATGGAGGAACCGAAAGTTGTAAATTTTGTGGAACATGTTGTTCATTCCTTCAACGACCAACAATTCAAACGACATTTCCGGATGAATCCATCAACGATGGAAAACTTACTTCAGAAAATTGGAACCATTGTACCAGAGGCTCCTGTTGTTAGGGGGCACGCCAAGCTGCCATTAGAGAAGCAGCTTTTGCTAACAATATGGTACTTAGCAAATATAGAATGTTTCCGGTAAGTCTTATCATATCAATAGAATTAGTTAATGTAGGTATCTATAATTGCCAATTTGTAAAAATCTCAAGTCTTGCTTTTTTACTGTTAGCTCAGTAGCTCAAAGATTCGGTGTAACAAAATCAACAGCATGGGCAGTGTTGATGAGGATGGGTAAATTGATTTTGTTGGCGAACACACACTTTAAAATAATTTCTTGGCCTTCCAGAGAAAGAGCGATTGAAATATCCAACGACATCCAAAATATTAATGAATTTCCAGGTAAGTTGCTAGGTAAATCTCAATGGTTCAAAAGAATTGCCAAGTATGGTAGCAAACAGAATTCAGATGTACGCGTACGCTGCAACAATTATTAATATTAAACTAAAAAATATTTTTTATTTTATTTTTAGGAGTAATAGGCTGCATCGACGGGTCACACATACAAATTTTGGCCCCGAAGGAAAATCCTGTTTCATATATAAATAGAAAAAAATTCCATTCTGTCTTACTCCAGGCAGTCTGTGATAATAGAAAAATGTTCACAGACGTATTTACATGAGTACCATGTACATTCCAAATGTCAGATTTATCTGAGCGAATAAGGACAGAGATTGTCCAATTTCCTAATGATACACATATCATAGGAGACTTAGCCTATACGCTTACAAAGACACTCATCGTTGGGTTCAAGAACTTGGGTAATTTAACTGATCCACAAAAAAATTTCAACAAAAAATTATCCGAGATAAGAGTTATTATTGAGCAAGCCTTTGCTCTTTTGAAAGGCCGATTTCGACGCCTGAAATACTTGGAAACTGTTAGATTGGACTTAATTTGTTTATTTATTATTGCAGCATGCATATTACATAATGTATGTATTTTGAATAATGATAATGCCGAAGAGATAATACATTTAGCTCAAGAAATAGAAGAACAAAGGGTTATACAAGAGGCAGCACATATGAATGTTGAAAATACCCCCGCAATAAGGAGAGAAGCAGTTCAGAAGAGAAATAATTTAATGAAAAATTTATTGTTATAAAATTTAAACACTGTTTTTTTTTCCAGTAAATTCCATTAACATCAAGCGAGAATATCTTTTGTGTTTGCCCTAGTCTCGAAAAAGTAATAAGAACATTTTTCAATTGCTTAACAAATTTATTTATGGTGATAGAACTCTTACAAATCTACAACTTTCTATTTTTCAACTGAGAAGAACTTACACTGAGGAAAAAAAATACTAATTTAACTTCTAGCATAGAAAATTTGGTATAAATGAAGGAGATCACTGGATCACTCACAGTCCTCGGACTCTTCTACAGTAAATCACTTATTTTTCATGGTATTCACCAAATCTTCGAACAAATCAAGAAATCGATCTTAGCGTTGCATTTTGTCCTTATGGCGCTTATCGACAGTATTTTCATATCTTGCTCTTTTTCTGCCCAAGCTGCCAGTTCTTTTGGGGGTGTCATTCTCTATTTCATTACAGTCAGTAGTATTTTCTTCACAATCTACATCTCGAAAGCGAAATAATTAATCTAGTTTCACAACATTCACAACCAACTGTACTGTATTGGTTATGGTTTTCTTATTCCCGATTAAATATTTCTCAACCGAAGAAATTAGAATTTCCTTTTCGGGAACAGAAAGCTGCTCCGTTTCTTTTTCCATTTGGCATTCGTATACGATAATTAATTATTATAAGACAAATTATTAGGATTAGGAAGTTGTTTACTTGATTCACAGCCCAAGAAAAGTTATTATTAATAAATAAATATAATACAGACAAATTTTGAGGTTGTTAAATGAAATGAAGAGAAAAACTGTTCATAGAATATATGGATTTTTATTTTTATCAGTCTGTTTGTTGTCAGAAGGACCATTTTTATTGGTGAATAGCACTTGCTGTTATCCGACTGATAAATGTTAACAGACTGACAGCTAACAGATAGCTAAGTTGATTTTGGTGAATACGGGCGTTAATCAATGCTCTATAGAGAAAATAAAATAATTAAAAAAAAAAAAAAAATTATTGACGATTGTCATCAGTACTCATCAATCATCTGTCATCTGAACGCTCGGTCAATAAGCTCCGACAGAAACGAGGGTCCTCTGAGACATCCGGATGTATGAAAACGAACGCAGATTTATTTACCTCCAACACATCAAAAACAATAAACTAACGCATTTACGGACATTCGAGGCGTCTGACGATTAAAACGAACTCGGCCACTATAGAATAGAGAGCAAAGAGAGGTTTATGGAACCAATGATGGAACCGGATGCAGAGCGAAATCTGGTGCTGAGTTCAGCAACTGAACAGAGTACGTGCAGCGTGCAGTACACACTTCGTGAACGGATCACGATTTGGAATACCTGACCCAAGAAATATTAATTTGATTCATTTACTTCATGAAATTTAATTAGAAAAATGGAATTAAAATATTGATGGAAACCGAGGAAAATCATTAGTCGTCAACAAGAACTACTCACAAGTGAAAATAGAATTTAAATAATAAAGATTAGAAAATTTACAGGATCTGCAATTACTGTAATTAGTGTTGAATATAAATTGTTGAATGAACGATATTCCTCTGTAGTCTCAATCAGTCTCATTGAGTCAGTCCCCCTTTTTAAAAATGACAAATATGAAGGTATCTCTAAGTTCGGCATGTATGGTCTCAGTAATCCATATTTCACTCATTAGGATGTGGGGTTGGGCACTTAGTGTGGGGCCTCCTTGTTTAACGGAATGCCGTCGGTACCAGATGACTTATTGTTCTCCAGTCTGATTGCCTTCTCAATCTCCTCTAATCTAGGAACCTCGCTTAGTTCTTGTTGTATATGATTCTCTGTTAAGTAGTTCGTGAAAGTGTTTCTCCCACCAATTAATGGAAGAACTGTCTTTGCCATCTTTGGATCGTAAGGGATTGAATCCTTGAGTGGTTGGTCCGTATATATATACCTTAAAGTATGTATTCATTATTTCATAATCAATCAATTTAAATAAAAGTAACAATAATCCAAAATTATGTATTCAAACGCTTTCCATCCCGATATGTAATATGTATACTATCTAAAACTAAATCCGTTGCACGTCATCAGTGATACCAACTGCGATTCTTATATCTATCATGCTGGTGGATGCATTGTGACGTGCAACGCATTTAGTTATGGATCAACTATATGTATTATAATTTTCGAATGTCCTAAATACAACAAGATTCGGGATGCAATTTTTCTATCCAGTTAAAAACTTAATTAAACAAAGTTTTAATTTACATTTCAAAAAAAACACACAAAACCGAGGCGGACGTATAAAAGCGGACTAAAAAAAAACAAAAAGATATATAAGCATCCCTTTTCAGAGAGAGAATTTTATGCAAACTGCCAAGATAATAACCGGTGCATAAATTAACCATTTTCTTTTACGGCCAAAATAACTGCAGAGTTACGCGGGCCTAAAAGCTATTTTGTTAAAAGCAACTCCCCTGAAATTAAAATTGTGAGATTTGCGCTGGCCCGCCGGCCCCGGTCTCGCAAACACTGAAAAATTTATTGTTTCCGAGAAAAAGATGGAAATTTATAATTCGCCGTAAAGCTAGATTGTATTTTGAATACATTTTGTTTTTTGTTTTTGCGCAAAAGTGAAATGAGGAAAATATGGGTAGAATAATATCAATGCAACTCTTTTATCATAATTTAATGAGATACGATACGTTTTTTGTTTAGTATATCTAGAAAACCATAATGGAAAGTAGCTGAGCCAGAAAAGTTTAAATTTAAAATATTTCCTGTTTTTATAGACTACAATAAAAACAGACAATGCTTTTGAAAGCAATTCCGGCATCTCATACAAACTGATCCCCGGCCTTCACTATATCTAAAATATCAGTCGCAATAAAAAGTTCCATGGGAAGCCATAAAAGCATTAAACTTTCGAATATCCTTTTTGCTGGAAAAAAAAGCACAACATTTTAAGTAATTCTGCTCGATGCAGAGATGGACTTTGGTCTAGCTAAGGCATTGACCTGTAAATATATTTTGTGTGTAAACTGATTCAATCATTTCTATTGATACTGATGCAGGAACATTGATTTTTCAAAATAGTTACCTCTGATTTATTGTTTTTTAGATTTTCTGGTTCCGTTCCTGACAAATTGTCTTTAAATCCAGCTCGGAACAGAAGACGAACACGCTAGACTTAAAAGCTCGGCATCAAAACACTATGGAGCTTACTTTGTTTTTTACATTTGCCGCTTAAAATAATATTAGCACGAGTTTGATGATTCTTACGGATAAAAGCTTATAATGGTATTGCTGCTACTTTTATATTCGACTATGTCAGTGACTTTATTATGGTGTGTTGCAATAATAATTCTTTTTTAGTTTGAAAAAACATCCCATCTAACAATAATATACAGGTTTTAAAGCAATCAAGGTGTAAATAGAATCCAGAAACTGTAAAGAAGTTTTCGTGGGGTGTTGAACTATACACAACCAAGATTTATCGCTACACGTTGTCTTCTAAAACATTCTCAACTATTTGCACAAAATCTCACATTTTTCGATGGGGGGCGGCTTGGAGAATCTGTATGAGATTTTACCAAGACGCTTTGTGGGAGTCTGGGTGGCGCGTATCCAATTATAACTTCCCGACGAATTTCTCATTTCGAGACAATTAAGCGGCATATTACAGGCAGCGAAGCGTCCTCGCAATACAGGCAGTCTACGGCCATCTCGTCTCCACAAATTATACTTTGGGGAACATTAATTTTCATGATGGAACAACTTCTTCCCCGACACTTTTATATATTTGCTGCTGCAGTTTCCTTTAAGCAACTTTTCCCTAGAAGATTTATGAGTTTTTATTTGCTTTCCCGTTTTAATGGCTTTTCGTTAATATACGGGTTTTCTCTGGCGGCTCTTTTTCGGAAAACTCGCAGGAAAAACAACATAACGGGCTAATTTATAAGCTTCCATTATTGCAGTATCATGTTGTTTCCGTATTTTGATAAAAGTAATTTCTCTTCTTTCACTCACTATGACTTTTGCAGTTGGCAATAAATTCAAGTGCTTTTTCATTTATCATAACCAAACGCCGCAGAGCTTTAAAAGGTCATATTAAATATTTAAAATCGCGCTCCCTCGGAAAGCAACTAACAAGAGAAAACTTTCCATCGCCAGAAAAATCATTTATCTTTGGCCGACTTATAAATGTATTTCCGTTGTAGATTTGAATATAAATGATTGAAGCAATTGTGAGAATTCACAAACCGACACTTTTGGCATCGCGCCGATAATGCGCAGGTATATCGAGGGCCCTTTTCAGTTTCCATTTGAGTTTTCGAGAGAACAAATTACCGACAGCGGTTCGTAATTTGGCGAGCACGGCCCCGTTCATGATTAATCGTCATAACTTACCCTTTTGATATTGTTGCGTAATTTTATTTCGGGTACGATTCGACTATCACAGGGATTGTGACAAATGATTCAGGTTGAATTTCAATTTGAATTTTGGTCGGTGGGTTGAGAAGGGGCATTGAAGAAAATTGCTGGAAATGATGGAGAAATACTATGCACGAATAAAAACTCCAATAATTGAAAAATCATTTGCATTGAACATGCTAATTAGGCTTAACCGGGAATGGGAATGAGAGTACCAGCCAGTTATGCGATGAAGAGATGATAAATTTGCAATTGGAAATATTCAAATATTCAAGCTCCTGTGCACTTAGTGTTCCTGCAGCCGTTTTGTTTCTGTGCTGTGTTCAGCATCGTGTTCTAATATAGAAGAGGCTTCCTTTTGGTATGCTGTATTTCCCAACTCCCCCTTTTGAATCATGCCAACAAGGTTACCTATTTGTGTTGGCTCGGCTTGTGAAGCCTCTCTTTCAGTTTGCGAAAAGTTCAATAATGGAATTAGAGATGTGGATGTACAGAGAATGCTGCTCATCAACCAGCAGAAAAGTTCTAAACAAAAGCTGGGTAGCCCACCCAGAGGGCACACAAAGTCTTAAAGACGTCTCTTTTATGTCTGCATTACGCTTTAAAGTCTGAATACCACAAAAAGACGTCTATAAGATGTCGTAAATTCACATCTTAAAGACAACTGAGCCACACTAACTGGTACAACCGGGTATAAAAGTGAATAATGGTTTATGTATTAAAAAGAGATTCAAAGATAATGCCTTAGAAAAATGTCCGTGAAACGTCTTCAGGCAGACGTCCGAGTTTGGGTTAGTTAACCAGACGTCCGGATTTTGTAACATACGACGTCTTTAAGATGCTTTGAAGACGTAAGCAGACGTGTAAAATACGACTTGAATGTCGTTTGTGGACATCAGGGACGTCTTTAAGATATCTGTGTGCTGTCTGGGCATAAGATATCCAAACCAGAGATCAGGACTGCGAACGGGAAAAAAAAAAGAATCAATGGGAGAAATGTGAGACAGAAAGAACTTCTAGAAGAATTACTAGAATCAATCAAAGATATTAGAAAGGGGGCACCGAATGTTACCTCTGCGGAAAAAAAGGATATTCTAAACATGTCTGTAGAGTACGATTGAGATATCGCTTTTTCTCGGCATTCGATGGAGGAGCTACACCCTCAGGATTTTCAAATCAAACGTCGTTCTGGTGAACTGCTTAAAAAAGCAGCTAAGCGATCCAGTCAGCCAGAATTGATCAGCGTGGAAGAGTTCTTTTTAGAAGCTTTCGATTTGCAACAAGTCGGAAACGGAATTAGTGCAGACATTATTGAAATCAAAGCAATAGGTCGCCATCAATAGGAAAAAAAATCCGATGAGCGGAGAAGGGAAAACCAGGAACAAGAAGATTGGTAGGATACGAATGCTAATCCAGACAAAATGTCAATATTATTCGTCAAACCGATGCTTTATAGATTCCTACGATGAGAAGTCCTATCAAGGTTGTCAACCACCTGGCAATTGCCATTCTTCTACTTCTCGTGAAGTCAGTCCATGGGAAAAAGATCCAGGTGTGGGAGTAGACCTGGATAGATAGGAAGACAACCTCTAGAATGCGTTGGTAGTTGGAATGAGGAAGATGATTACGGGTATGCCAGAGAACAAAGATTTAGAAGAAATTGTTTCCAAAGACATGGTTTTAACGACGCTGACTGCTGGTAGAAGGGAGATGTGGAATAATAGATGTAACAAATATGGATCTGAGAGGAGGTATAGACGTAGGAGAGAAGCTGTTGAATGTTGACATGTGGGAGGCGTTTCACGAGGAAAAATGTTCAGACTAGATAGCCAATATTCAGAAACTTGTTACCAATGTCACTTGAATCAACAAAAATGGTTAGAGAAAATTATATCATTGATATCGCCAATTTCGCCACTGATACTCTTCCAATTCGATGCCTCAGGTATTCCATAGGAGTTCTGATTCAGCTTTGATCTCTCGAACCGTGAACACGATTTTTAACACACACAAAAAAAGTCATTTGGAGCCAATCTCGGGATATCGTCTCTTCGCGATATCAGTTGGCTGAAGACTTTTCTTGTCAACCACTGCGTACTGCTGGTTGTCATGTCAGAGCAGGGCCAAAAACTGTACTGATCATTACAACTTAGCTTTCAGGAACGGTTTGTCATCACAAAGCAAATTATAGGCGATTTCGCCCCAGATTTTCATCTGCAGTTTGGTAGGCGAATGTTTAACCAATTGGTATGTATGATTGACGTAGCTCAACAATCTCATCCGAATTAAGTGGGTAGGGCGTTTACTACATTTTGACTTTAACATGTTAATTTAGACATGAGGCAGAAAGAGACAGAAAGCTACCAAACTTTCACTACCCAGTTACAAACAGCGGTCAACCGTGGTATAGCATTTGACAGACCAAAGTTGCCGTGATAGCATCATTCTCTCATCTGAAATTGATTGGTATCTGTTTGACAGACGAAACTGGGGTACCAAACTGAGGCCAAATCGCCTTATGTTCTCTGATTATGTTGAAGTCGTCATCATTTGATTGGTAAACGTCAATTATAATGATAAAAGGTCTCGTCCATATGGAGATTCTATGATGGAGATATATTTATTTAAAAGGTGAAATAAATCCCAGCTTCTTTGGACAATGCTGATTAATCATATTAAAGGTTAATTAGTTTCCTTTAATTTTAGCGCTGAGTACTGACTGGTTTAATAGCGACATATTTTTTTTTTCAATTTTTCATTTCATCATCCCACTTTTTCATTCATTCATTCATTTAGGTTTCTTTCTCTTTTTGCTAGTCTATATTAATCGCCGTCTGGGCATAAGATATCCAAACCAGAAAACAGAACTGTGATAGTACGGGAAGAAAAAGATTAAATGGGAGAAATGTGATACAGAAGGAGCTTCTAGAAGAATTACTAGAATCAATCAAGGAAATTCGAAAGGGGTCACTTCTGTGGAAAAAAAGGATATTCTTAACGTGTCTGTAGAGTACGGTTGAGGTATCGTTTTTTTCTCGGCCTTCGTCACTCTGGTAAACTGCTTAACAACAGTAGCCACATGATCCAGGCGGCCAGAATTGATCAACATGGAAGAGTTCCTGGATCAGTTCAAACATTTTTGAATACAAAGAAAAGCAGCAATAGGACGCCAACAATAGGAAAAAAAAATAATCCGAAGAGCGAAGAAAGGAAAACCGGAAACAAGAAGATTGGTAGCTGATTCAGAAGGTCAATATTATCCTTAAAACAGATGCTCTACAGATTTCTACGCTGAGAAATCCTGGCAGGGTGATTGGCAGCATAACAGTGGCTATTTTTCTACTTCTCGTGACGTCAGTCCATGGGAAAAGGATCCACGCAGGCGTGAGGATAGATAGGAAGGCATCTTCTAGAATGCATTCGCATTTATTGAAGAATCATAGAGATGTTAAGCATGTGGGTAATTGGTATAATGAAGATGATTATGACGATGAACATAGATCTGGATGACATTATTTCAAACGACATGGTCCGAACGACGCTGAAACTTGAAAGGCAGAGTACTGCTGGAAGGAGGGAGATGGGATCAACATGGATCTAAGAGGGAATATAGACGTAGAAGAGAAGCCGTTGCATCTGGACATGTTGAAGGCGTTTCACGAGGATAAATGGTCAGACCAGATAGCCAATATTCAGTTTACCATTGTATTTAAATCAACAAAAATTCACGCGAATTCGAATTATTTGCTACTATAGCTATTTTCCTAACGAGTGGGGGAAGAGAAATTTTTTTCCGCAAGAGTTAGGAACTATATTTTTTCTACGAGCATACTAAAGCTGATGTTAAGAAGAGTTTAATTTAAATAAAATGCGATTATGCAGAAGGTAAAATTTAATAGTTATTTATACACCAAGTGAGTTAAATGGATGTTTATTCATGGGAAGAAAGTTTAACCCATACGAGCCCTAGCGAGTGGGTTAATTTTCTTCGAATGAATAAACATTTTAACTCACGTGATGTATACAAAATTTTATCCCATTTTGTGGAAATTTGGAAAATAAAGTACAAGGAAAAATGCCTGGAGTGAGTCAAAAATATTTTAAATCACTGAGGTTTCAGATTTTTAGTTGGGCAGAGTGACTTAAAATGCTGAGAGTGAGTTAAAATGTTTTTAAATCACTGAGGTGATAAACGTATACTTACCTTTTTTGTTATGCGTTCAATAATATCAATTTTAAATGTCAAAATGGGATAAAATGTATTAAAAGGTATTTATAAAAAGGTAAAGGTACAGGTATAGGTGTATCAACAAGACAAACAATTCCATGTCACAATGATTATTTCAAACTCTTCCCGCACTGAGTGCGGGAAGAAATCTCTTCCCGCACCAGTGCGGGAAAAAAGTCTTCCCGCACAGCAAATCGTGCGGGAAGAGCCATTTCCCGCACGCTCGTAGAATTTTTTTTTTTTTTTTAATTTTGTTTATCATCTTATTTCATTTTGTACATTGATGTCGCCCATTTTACGGCTGGTATTCTTCCAATTCCATGCCTCAGATCTTCCAGGAGTTTTGATTCGGCTTCGATCTCTTGAACCCTGAACCTAGTAACACACACAGAAAAAAAACATTTAGAGCCAAGTCCGGTTTTTTTGCTGGCTGTTGACATCGCCTCTTCGTATCAGTTTATCTGAGAATCATTTTCTTACGGTACGCACTGGTTGAAGAATGTTCTTGTCAATCACTGCGTACTACTTACTGGTCATCACTTATGAAGCTGAAACATTGGAGAGAGAAATGGTCGGCGTCTCACTGAGAGACCACAGAAGAATGCCTTGTCAATTATAGAAACCCAAAACTTACCGACTGGGGTCTGTATATAGACCTACTAAGAACGGAAATTACCGATCTGGAAATTACCGATCTGGAAATTACGGATCTGGAAATTACCGATCTCCCTAATGTTATCGAGACGGAAGGCGATGTAGAATTCTATTCTAACGAAATAAAGTATCTCATATTTTCAACCTATGAGAACAGTTGTCCTATGAAGCAACGGGAAGTGACCAAGAATACGCCCTGGTGGAAAAAGACACTCAGCTCCTTAAGGACAAGACAAGAAAATTATTCAATAGGGCTAAACGTACCAAAGACGCAAATACAAAAAAGCCCTAACAGAATTTAGCAAAGAATTGAGAAGATCTGAAAGATGATCGATTCACTGAAAATAAGATGAAATGGGCTATAAACAACTTCCAGCCCTACAAATCACCAGGTGAAGATCTGGGATCTTTTCCGCTCCCTTACAACAAGGTCTGGGTGATTATTCTTGAAACAGCGGTGCAGCGCTCCCAGGAGAATGAGTGTTCTGTCTT
Organism: Ceutorhynchus assimilis; assembly: GCA_917834065.1. Taxonomy (NCBI): domain Eukaryota; kingdom Metazoa; phylum Arthropoda; class Insecta; order Coleoptera; family Curculionidae; genus Ceutorhynchus; species Ceutorhynchus assimilis. The sequence continues at coordinate 34,403,085 of OU892283.1, read as the reverse complement.
TCTAAATAATATGCGAATGATAATATATAAGTAACAAAGTCGGAACACTCGTTCTCCTCGAAACACTGTGTCCCTGTTTCAAGAATAAGGACCCTAGAAAAACTAGCACCACATCTTACAAAAATGTTACCTACTAGGCTACATTCCCACCAGTTGACGGGATATGAATGTGGTCTTCATTCCAAAGGCTGGTAGGCGTCCTACACAACAGCCTTATCTCCTTTCTCCATGGAGAAAATCATTGACCTTCACATGAGAAGTGAATTAACGGAAAGCCCGCTATAAAAGAATCGATTTGCCGGGTAAATCAACTGAGACAGCCCTACAGAGTCTTGTCACTAAAATTGAAAAGGCACGCTCTAATCAAGAAACCGCTCTATGTGCATTCATTGATATAGAGGGAGCCTTCGATAACACCTCACATGAATCCATAAGAAGAGCGGCTAGAAATAAGGGCCTTGATGAAACTACAATTGCATGGATTGAAGCCATGCATGCTCGAGAATAGGAAAATCAAAGCAACCATTGGAAGTGACTCTGGAACGGTCTCAGCAGTCAAGGGATGCCCCCAAGGGGGGTGTTATCCCCACTGTTGCGTAGATGAACTTCTCAACGCGCTAAGCGCCCAAGGGATCACAGTCCTAGGATATGCTGACAACCTCACAGTCATCATTAGGGGTAAGCATAATAGCATCATTAGTGGCCTGATGCCAAATGCCCTAAATGTTATTATCAGATGGTGTCTTCAGGAGGGTTTAAGTGTCAACCCCAACAAAACCATAATTGTACCTTCTACAAGGAAAAGGAGGCTAAATCTAACAGCCCCAACCTTGAATGGGAAACAAATCAATTTCGCAAGTGAGGTCAAATACCTGGGAGTCACCTTGGATTAGAAACTCACTTGGAACCAACATCTCAAAAGATTTACCGACCGGGCAATAGCCACATACTGGACATGCCGGAGATAATTCAGCAAGACTTGGGTACTAAAGCCAAAAATGATCTATTGGTTATTTACAATGGGTATAAGACCCGTGGTCACCTACGCTGCAATAGTGTGGTGGTCAAAACTAAAACAACAGACAGCGCAAAACCGATTGGCAACTGTACAAAGGTATACATGTCTTGGAATTACAGGAACAATGAACACCTGTTCAACCGTCGGCGTCGCAATGGAGGTCATGTTGGGCCTCTCCTCACTACATATAATAATGAAAAATAGGGCCTACGGGAGCCTCAAGAATAGCACAATCCCTAAAACTAACAGAAGGGGACTTTGTCGGCCACATGAGCATTATAGAAGAATGCATAAGTGTGACCACAAAACCAGTTGACCACATGCAACAGAGGTACGAATTTGAACACTCCTTCAAAGTGACTATTGAGGGCCGCGAGGGAGAAAATATCGTACCTGTATTCCTGAAAGGGTCATCTGTCTGGTATACAGACGGATCGCAAACAGAGCAAGGGACTGGAGCAGGGTTATACGGCCCACTTTGTAGGCTATCAACAGCCCTAGGAGGAAGCCCAACCATATTTCAAACGATATTCGCAATAGAACTTTGCGCTAGAAAGTGCCTCGAAAGAGACCTGCGAAGAGCGAAGATCAACATCAATTCCGACAGTCAGGCAGCATTAAGAGTTCTAAGCAGCTCTGTCATAAAGTCCAGACTGGTATGGGACTGCCAACAAATCTTAAAGCAGGGTCACCCTGTCATAGGTACCAGGCACCCAAGAAATGATGATACGAAAATCCATATAATGGGGGAAATCGAAAATTGGATAAAGGCTCAACAAGCCTCCCGCTTAAACACGCTTCCAGGACTAAGGCAGGCGAAGCAACTCATCTCGACTCAGTCAATAAAGGCAAAGGAACTGATTGACTTTAGTAAAGTGGATTTAAGGCGACTAACGGGCCTCCTTACGGGTCACTGCCTCCTGGGTTGCCACCTGAAAAAAATGGGCAAATCAGAATCAGACTATGCTGCTTCTGTGAAGAAGACTCCGAGTCTACGGAACACATACTTTGCAATTGCGAGGCATTGTGCCGCAGAAAACTCATCCATCTGGAGTAGCCATATTTAAGGGCTGTGAATGTGAAGAATGCCAATGCCAGGAGCATTATCGGCTTTGCCAAAAGCCTTGATTAGGGAACCTACTAAGGGGAAGCACAATAGATCTAAGCAAGTCGCAGTGCGGAAAGGTTCATAACCTAAACACCATACCACAACAATCTATAATCTACAATCGTACTGAGAGATCATATCGGAGCAGGGCCAAAAAATTCACGGATCATTACAACGTACCTTTCAGAATTTACAGGACCGGTTTTTCATCACAAAGCAAATTATTCTGAAATTGTCAATCATAATGATGAAAGCTCTCGACGGAGATATATTCATTTAGAAGGTAAAATAAATCTCAGCTTCTTTGGACAACACTGATAAATCATATTATAGGTTGATAAGTTTCCTCTAATTCTTGAACTATAGGAGTACTGAATAGCGATATCTTCCTTTTTAGTTTCTTTATTTCATCATTCTGCAATCATATACATTTTGGTATTTTCTTTTTGCTTGTCATATATTAATTGCTTAATTAGTTTCAATTTATTCGGTACACCAAAATGAAATTTTGTAACTGCTTTTAAAAATAATAGAGCAAAAACTATTCAGGGAGAAAAAAGTTAGTGTTCGAATGTCCAATAACCTTTATTTGATTGAAAAAAGATTTCATTGGAAAAACAGTCGGAGCTTTCCATCTCTCACCTTCCTTAGATGAACTACTCAAGAAAAGTAACTCCGTCGTCGTCGTATCGACAGAGGCATCAACAACAGCGGCGTGTCTGAGGCCGTTACCGCCGGCCGGCGCTTGAGATTGCGTGATGGCCGTCCTTTCCCCCGCATCACCCCCTTCGGCCACCTGCTGACCGGCCCTGCCCAGTGCCCGCCGTCTCCATGACGACCACCTCTCGTCATTAAACCATCGCCTTATCATAACCGCCGAGCCGACCCCGGCCATCTTTGGTCACCGCCGCCGCCGCCACTTCGCGTTTGTCATCGGGGGTGGGCGGCAGCAGAAGGGGTAAGAGAAGAAGGGTGGTCGACTGTATATGCGATTTCTATATACACATTGCAGATGCTCGAGCAATAAAAGGAAAAAAAAAAAAAATTATATGTGGGGAAACCGAAGTAACGGACGCAGAGTCTTTGTTTAGCTCATAATTTTATTGGATACGAGGTTTGTTTTATTACTTCAGTTTTAATCCAATAATGGTTTAATTTTTTTTTCTTAACTTATTCAGTAACTGTCTTAAGAGCTGACTAGGCAGTTAGGCACTGTGCACCACACATGCCTAGTAATATTTATTAACAAAACCAGAGAAAACGTACGTTCCCTGTCTAGAAGACAATTTAATAGGATAAGACGGCTATTTTATAAATCGTAACTCAGAATTATTTATTTTATTTAGCGACAAAATAGGAGAGAGAAAGAGATGATGAAAAACAGTTCACTGCTTTTGAAGCTGATGGAAACCTGTACTAGTTTAATGGTATACCTTTTGGTGTGACTAACGGCGTAGCTTGTTTTCAAAGAGTCTTAGATATAATAATCAGTCAAGAGAATCTAGAAGGCGCTGAGGAAAACCACCTATTTAAAATATTATTTAAAATTTGTAAGACCCACTTGCACTACGTATTGCATTGCGTACGCATTATTCATGTTATTGGAGTAAAACATCTTTGAGTTATAGCCATAGAACTTCTTGGATTTAGACTAGATTCTAAGCTGGCAATCAAAAGTTGTAAAGTTGACCTTTCACATATTGTATTTGCAGTATTAGTTTTATTTTGTAGAATATGAGGTGTACAGATAGCATTTTGTATTTTGTAGTTAGTATTTAGAAAACAAATAGCCGATGTTTCTTATAGAGATTAGTAGTCAGTTTTCCCACATTATATCACAAGTATAGTATTTTTTCTAAAACTTATGTCTATACTTACAAAAAAAGTGAAGTAATCAAGTTAAATGGTAAAATCGAAAATCCACAAAGAACCATCGCAAACAAATCCAGTAGTTTAAAAGCGTTCCGGGCTGGATTAGCGGGTCTAATTTTCTTCGGCCACTTCGGTTTTTGCGGCTCTTTCGAGGAGCCCCGATGTCTTTTTTCCCCCGGACAGTAATGAGCACGGCTTCAACTAGCACCTATGCCCGGCCGTAACCTGTTGCCTCAGAACGGATGTTTATCGTGAACATCAATCTCGATGGTCAAACTATAGTGTTTTGTTTTGTACAGTAGATAATTTGGTCTACATATATGTGACATGGGTAACATTATTTGTTTGTAATAATAAAAGAGTGTGGCTTAGAGGAACGCTTCTGTTCTGTTGGGGGTGCTCTGTTTGAAAAGCAAGTTATTACATTAAGCTGTTTGTGTTGTTTCTTCCTCCTGCATATGAATAGGAATTTTATAATAATAAAAATTTACTTGACCTAAATCCTAGACAATAGGGTACTTGCATCAATTTTTTCTATTGCTAATGTCGTTAGTCCATGAAAAATAAGTCAACACGTGTTTTTTCTTTTTCTTTTTCGTCAAAAATTGACGGATATACAGCGCTATGAAATATGCCTATGACGTCACTTATCATATAAATTAGTGACGTTGCACATGCTCAGTATATCTAGTGATGCCGCGAGACGAGACTAAAATGACACTCTCGTCTCGTCTCGCCCTAATCTCGTCTCGTTTCGAGGCCATTTAGTCTCGACTTCGAGACGAGACGAGACGAGACTAAAAGAAGCGAGACGAGACGAGATTCTCGACTAATCTCGTCTCGTCCGTCAAATAATCGATAAATAATAAATAAATGATAGGTATACGGTATATGCAGTATTGTTCCTGGAGAAATTTCAAATGAACTGAAACCGCAAGGATAATAAACACTATAGGATTGCCCATAAGGTCTGTGTAGTTCAAATTTCAAGCTCCCCACTACGCAAAAGTACCACTGATGACATAGTCAGCGGTGTCGTTCTTCGCTTTAATGTCGCTTTGATGTAGGGTGTTTGCACCACAGGCTATGATTCCGCTGACTCTAGGGAATTTTCCGCGCTGTAACCATGTAACATTTTTACTTGTAGTTACATCATACCATTTTTTTTTTTCCACTTATGATTACCTCATACCTCACCATTCAATATGTCAAATGAGATATCATGACGTCATAGTATGATCATACCTGGTTACTTGTGGTTACAGCGCGGAAAATTTCCTTTTGGTTTTATGAACTTGGTTTCAGTACATTAATTAGCATTCAAAAACAAACATTTCGTTAAAATATTTTCTTCATCTTCATCTCTACATATTATGTCATCAATCATAAATTTGAATTCTTAACTACGACCGCTACAACGGTGCTACACCATATCATGTTGATGCGACAAATCGAGGCCGATGAGCAATCCTGTATTCTGTAGTAGTGTTTATTATCCTTGCTGAAACCGGTCATGCGATTGTACTGTTTTCAGAGCCAATTGTACTGTTTTCTGTCGTAGGAAGTTTGAAATAAAACATGCTGTTAGCCATAGCTGTATTCCTTCCACACAAGGAGGGGCTCCGGAACAGCTCCGTGGCGTTTCGCGTGTTTGTTGCACCCGAAATGCTCAAGCCCCAATCCCTCCCTTCGGTCCTTTCCTCTCACACACCTGACACCATCTCACGAGCGGTTCCTTTCAAAGCGGGGTAGGGTCGAGTAAGAGTGGTAATGTTTCAAGCTCTCGAAAGAAATACAGCTATTACGTTTTTTCTAGCTCTGGACCAGCTGGACAATCGATTTTATTTAATACGAAATACGAACCAAACCAGCAAGAAAAATCCATAGGTTATGCTGTACAATGCAAGCGATTTTTTCGCAAGACGAGATCAGACGAGACGAGACGAGACTCTCTACGACTCTCGTCTCGTCTCGAGTTAATCTCGAGGTCGAGACGAGACGAGATTGATGCTCAGGCGAGACGAGACGAGATCAACCCCTAATCTCGTCTCGCGGCATCACTAAGTATATCTATATATAGAAAACTTAATATTTGTATAACTTCCGGAATAATCATATTTGGGCGAAATTAAAAAAAAGTTACGATTTTTTTTCTACAGTTTGCAATAAACAATAATCAATTTAATTCTCCATGCAAGTACTCTATTCTTGTCCTAGGCTATAAAATCACTGGGAAAAGGTTTTTGGAAGTAATTACACACTTGTGTAATTCCGGAAACCTTTTGATGCAATTGCATCAAACAAAATTACCGATAATTTTTCATGAAAGCATAATGTCTAAAAACTGGATCAGTATATTTTCATATTTTGACAAAAACAAAATCTGAAAATAACCAAATGCAGTTTTCTACATGATCAAATGGAAAAATATAGGTTTATTTTGATGCATGTGTCTTAAACACCTCAAGATTCAATTTGGTGACAATTCCAAGATTTCCTTCCTGAAAAACAGTATATTCTGGGCAAGTGTACCTATAACAAAAGAGAAGCTCTCTCTAATTTCACAAGATTCGGGAACAGCATTCTGAAGAAATATGGATCATTCTACTAAATGCGGTTGAAAACTTACAGCAAAATTAATGATCCAAGAAAAATTCAATAGAGGTTTTGGAGTGGCTGTTGATCCCTTTAATGATGTAACATTTAAAAAAGGCAAGCGATGTGGATAAAAGATAAATCAGTTCCACATACTTCTTGTGATATCATATCAAGCAGGCGAAGCTTCAAGTTGCTCGATAGAGTTTTTCCGAGAGGAAATACTCAATGATGGATCAATAAGTTGCAGTATCGAGTATAATCCAGTCTTTTTAAACCGTTCAGGCTTCAGGGAGCTGTGAGACCTGGGACTATATTCTCGAAACAGGAGAGCAGCGTTCTCATGAAAACGAAGGTTCTATCTTCGTCGTCCGTATTCATATTCCCATAACACTGACAATGACAGAGAAATCGTTCTCATGAGAACGCTGTTCCTCGGTTTCGAGAATAAAATCCTTGGTCGCTGGTGCGTAGTGAAGGGGTTCAACGCCTGGACGTGTAAAGTACTGGTCATCGTTGCTAATGACAGCTCAACAAGCCGCAGAGGCTCACATCTTGTGAGTACGGGTACTGGCATTCCCGAGGAACCCTATCTGGACCGTTTTCATAAGGCAGTAATAATCGAGTCGCGCCGCCGCCACGCCATGTGCTGCTGGAATCGCCATTGTCAAATCTATCGTAAATAGCATACATAACAACATAACCATAATCTAAATCTACCTGCTCGAAGTTCGAAGTGCCCGTCACTGTCCACAGAATTTTGTTGCCGACTGACGTCACACTAATTGGTAGTTTTAAATGGCGATGTTTCAAGCGTAACTTAATATAATATATATAATTAATAAAAAATTAACGGCTGATTTTTAATGCTCGATATTTGGTATGACTAAGTCTTCAGTGTAGTAGAACACATTTTTGAAATAAAATAAAAATGTGCAGGTTCCCTATTAGGTGAAGCCTTAAACGGTGAAGTATGTTTCACTTAGGTAGGAAATCAAAAAATAAATAGATAAATATTAAATTTAAAAAAAATATTGTCCATTCGCTACTCTGTTGAGTCTGAGTATAATCTTAATTAGATGAAGTCATTAATTTATACAAACAAATTATTATAGAAAGGTTCTAATCTGTTAAGGAAATTTGGGAAGTATTATGAAAAGACCCTACGCACAAGGAATACCTTTATTGGGTAATTTTTATCTTATTTGCCATGAATTTTTTTCTCTCCGAAATACGTAATTTATTGCTATTGTTATATTTTCAGGCAAACAATATACTATTATTTTGAACCATATATGTAATTTAAACGTTTCATACTGGTTTGAAGGTTCGAAAATGTCACTTTACTTTTGTTCACTTAGAAGCAGACCGAAAGTGACAGTTCTCCTCTCACTTTCGGCCTGGAGAATTCACTTTCCGCTTTTTGTCATATTTTTACCTTATTTTTTTTCAATAATTTATGGTTCAAAATAAAATAGTATACATATTTCGGTGGAAAGTTTTCACATATTGTCTCAATAATTGGTTGACCTCGGCGCTTCGCACCTCGGTCAACCATAGTATCTCTCGACAATAATGAAACACTTTTCATCTCCGCATGTAATATACTATAGGTATTATTATTATTATTATATTTTATTGAACTCATCAATCATTGAAACATTTCTGTTTTATTTTAAGATGAGAAGTGATAAGAGCAGCTTTCATCTAGTTTCAGTAGATAAGAGAGACAAAACACACTTTGAAACTTCCCAGCAGGAACCAGGAGCATAACAGATCACCGCTACCTAACAAAGACTCTAAATGACAAACTTGGAAAACTCTCAACAACAAAATGATTATTTTCCATTAACTTCAATTATCACCGTTCAAAGTCTCCACGGAGAGCTTTTTTTCCGGCGCTTAAAGTAACAAATTGTATTATTTTGCAACCCCAGCTTTTCTTGCCACCTCCGGATCGGGAGGCGGCGGCGGCGGCGGTGTCAGGTCGAGGCATTTGAATTTTAAACAGTCATAAAATGGCTGATGTTAATTTTTCTCCAGAACGTAATATCGCGCGGGCCGATACGTGATGCGAAACTGTAATAATGTTTCCAAATTCTCGTCTCGGATTGGCGGAAGCCGTAGCATCGAATATGATACCTGTTCCAATGGGGACACTGGCTTCTGGATTATTGGAAATGCTTGTTGTTCTAATGTTTTGGATTCGATAGTTTGAGGTTTTATACCAATAGACTATTTAAATCCAAAATTCGCAAAACTACATTACAAGTGAATTTTTAAGCTTATCAGTCAACTTTGTGGTGTACGTGACTCATTGACCCACAAGCTTTCGAACTGATACTGACTTGTTGTACGCATTTGTAACAGCTTATTTGCAAAAATTTACGTTATAGATAATTTCATTTTTCTGTTAAGACTTTGTAGTTATTGCAGTCATACACCATATTATACGACCACTGATGATTTACTACAGGGCCTAAATATGTCTTATCCAATTTCCCCGGTTACTAAATTGACTAATTTGTAAAGGCATATTAAACTGGCGCAAACGACACATGAATTATATTTCAATAATTTTATGTCTACGCTGTTAAGAGCATTTACTTCAGGGATTTTGGAGGAACAACGCTGATTTCAAGAATTCTCTTCCTTTCCATAATATTAGATAGAAACATCATTTGATAATAAAATGTTCAAAAAGCATATGAAATATGATTTACTTATATCTTCATAATTCAAAGAAACTTTGATGAATACCTACAGACTTTGAGGTACAAAATTGTTAAAACCTCTGAAATAAACATAGTCAGTTCTTGTACGATTTAATTTATACATGTTGAGGATTTCGTGCTCATCTGTTTAAAAACTGACATTTATGATTATGTTTTGAATAGCGACTAACGGACCATGCATTTTCAACACCGTCATAAACAGAAATATCTTGCACTTTAACGTTACTAAGATTTATGTTCAACTGATGCGTGACAAAGTTGAAATTTTGAGTGGCACTTATTAATAGTCCTGCTGAAATAAAGACATTTTGTATCGAGTGACAATGCTATTTTTGAATTTTATGAAAGCCCTGAGCCTATTCGAACGTTTTTATAAACCATTTCAGAAATTCAATCAAAAGTTCTTTCTTCCAAAATACATATTCAGATCTCTCCCCCGAGAATTTCCAATCGAAAGTCCTATTTATTTTGATACCTCAACAAAAGCCATTTAAAGAAAAAAGCCGTTTTTTGTAAGGGAAAGCCCCTTATCAGAGAGGAAAAAGAGGCGGTATATATGTGGAAAAATATACATTATATAAAAGAGGCGCATATCTGGATCGAATGATCGTTCGCTACGTGGAGTTTTCTGGGCTCGGGCGGGCCATAACTGTACGGGTGCGGTGGTGGAGATACTGCCGCTGCTGCTACATCATTGAATAATAATAAGATCCCGGGTGCGTGCTCCAGAAATGAATTGCCTCTGTTTTATGTTATTGCTGCCTCTATGGCTGATCCTTTCCGTCGTTCAAACCGTGCTTCCCTTTTTAATAGGAAAAAAGGAAATGCGGGAGAAAATGCAAATTCAAATATGTTTAATATTTCATTACAAAAATATATTTATTTATTTAAGAAAATTTCTACTATGAGAATATGTACTAACATGTAACTTTCTATCCATCTAGGTAAAAAAAAAACGAGCACCGTCAGCCGAGTAGCCGGATATCGCACCCCCTTTTTCATTTCTGTAGTTTTCCGCATGGACAGGCCACATCAATAGCCATTGTCCTTTCTCGAGATACGTCGTTGTATCCACAAAGAAAATATTTATTACAGGTCTTTTATTTTAGGAGAATTTATTTAAGGAATTTAGAAAATGGAAGTGCCACTACCCTGGCGAAGCTGTTATTTGAGTAAACGTAAAGTAATACTTTTGTTTGGATGTGTGTACAAAGGGCTTTGGGGATGAAAAAAAAAGTGTTCGGAAGTCTTAGTTTAGCTTTAATAAGTCTAAAAGAAAGTATCAAGAAAGATATATCACGTATATTTCACACGATCTTGATTTATTAGTAGCCATTCGATATTATTGCAAAATATTGCTAATATTTACTTATATAAAGTCTAGAGCGCATCGGGAGGTGTTCGACAGCGCTGAAACCAAATATGATGATGTCCTAGCTAGTCATGTGACCCACCTGATTCCTGTTACGTAAGATGTTGGCCAAGAGCGACCATCGATGCTTGTCTATCAATAATCAATAGAAATGACACCTGCAAGACTGTTAAGAATGGGAAATAACTCGCGCTTCAGAATGAATTTCAAGTCATGCTTTCTTCCACCTTCATAATAAGCTATTGTGTATGTATGTATCCTTATTTGCACTATTCCTAATCACTTCTCCTATCTGTACTTGCATTCTAGGGACTTTTCTCCTACCCGATAAGAGGACTAGTTGAGTCTTTTGTGCTGCGATTTGAACTCCCATTTTGATAAGATTCCGTGTGATGGTTTTGACGCCAAGTTCAGTTTCCGACTCCAGCTGTACTCAATGGGATCTTTCTTGCGTTTTTGAGGATCGGGTTCCAACTTTGGTAAAGTTTTAGTGTTTCTTCTTTCCTGTTGAAGTTCTCCGTATGTATGTGGATTTCTATAGCTTCACATACAAGGGGATTGTGGTATCCGGAAGTCGGTGTCAAGAAGCTTGACCTCACCAAATAATATTTCGTGATTCCTTTCACTAAGCGCATGTTCCGCTACTGCCATTTTTTCCGATTGTCCTAGTCTGCAGTTTCTTTTGTACTCGTTGATCCTGGTTTTCCTGGATCTTTTTGTTATTCCTATGTATACCTTACCACATGTGCACGGTATACGATAGGCTCCAGCGCTTGACAGTCGGTTCCTCTTATCCTTGGCTGATCTGATTAATTGCTGTATTTTCCTTGTTGGCTTGAAGATCGTTTTAATTTTGTGTTTCTTCAAGACTTCCCCTATCCTCTCTGTCACCCGAGAAATGAAAGGCAGATATGCATTAGCCACCACTGGTTGTTCATCCACGTTTTGTCGTGTGTCTGTTTTGGGTCACATGGCCCTGTTGATTTCAGATGCATTTGTTTCCATTTGATAGGAAGGCCGACTTGAGATGATCCAGTTCTTGCTCGAGATGTTGTGGCTCGCAGATATTCCGAGCACGTTCTGTTTAAGACACCCCATGCACATCGCATCTACTCCAGAACTGAAAAAGTATTTCTCCGAGAGCGGATCCATAAAACAAGGAAGGATCTGGCTGAAGTAAATAGAGAACTACTTCACCTACATCTGACGCTCAGCAGCAACGTACAGGCAAACGATTGGAACAAAATTGACACCATCTCATACTCAAGCATGGAGAGTGAGCTAAATCGGAGTAAAAAAGCCCTGATTCGGAAATACGAGAAGTTCTGTAAGAAACAAATTCGAAATTCCTTAGCGCCTGAAAAATCCAGACTGGCAATCAATCTCACGGATTGAGTCCTTACTGAAAAGGAAAGAGCCGTCTTGGCAAAAGGCGGTAATTTTGCAATCACTACACGACACCTTCCAACCAACGGAGGAGATTATAGTCAGCACTAAAGCAGCCATCAGAGCCTACCTGATGTGGAAGCAGAAGAAATCCGTATTGAGACGGCTAACATTCTACGAAAGGCTCGACAATAAGCGTTTTGCTGGTTTGTGTCGCATTTGTGGTGACGTCGTGTGATCTTATAGAGCGGTCTATGTTAATTTGTTGGGTTACTCTTATAGTTCTGATTGTTTTATTGGCCATGGCCATTTAGTGGTTGTTCAATTTCTGCTATGTTCTCTTCGTCTTCTTTTGCTCTGTTCGAGGTGAAGATTTCCCTTCTTCTTCTGGACATTGCTCTACGGAGCCCGACAGCCAGAGGTGCCTGTCCTGTGTTCTTCTCCGTTACAAAGCAGGCATGTTGGCTTCCCTTCTACATTTGTTTTGGCAGCATTTCTCTCTTCACCACATTTATGCAGCAAAACGAACTCAAGTACTCTATTTAATTAGTTAGATGGTAAATGGCGAGCGGTATATTGATGGTGTTTATTTCCTTGAGCGGCTACCTATAAAATTGTGGAGGGGGTCTATTCGCAAAAGAGAGAAACAAACTACTAAGGTTTACTAAATTATATTTTATTTTACTTAAGACGAAAATTAAAATAAGCAAATATCTTTCTATGTCTGACAGCCACTTCTATTTTTCCCAAATCAAATTATTTCACATCCGTTCAAATTTCATTACTACGGACCAGGAAATATCCATACTAAAAACGCCCTACTTATTTTATCCTTAACAACATCTAAGTTTTTACATTAACTCTTTTTAACAACACTTCCGATTCACATTCCTATTAAAACTACCCTTCACCTATATCTATAAATTCTTAAACTCCTGTCACTTATTAACAGCTTATGCAAAATAATTATTTAAGTCATAATCCTACTCACTGTATTAAGTACATATGTATTATCAACTATATTTTTATAAAAACCTTACAATAATTTATAAATAAAAAAAAAACCTAATTCAAAATTTCAGCACTTAAGGTCATCAATGGTACTTTATGAACAACAATTTTCCAACAAAATTGTCCCATATTTTTAATGATTTATTCTTTTACTTTTAGTGGTTCCCATCCTTCACTAAGGATCATTTTGAACAGAACAATTACTATAGTCGGATTCCTAGCCAACAAACACAATTATTTAATTCCTATTAGTTTGTTACTATAGCCCTTAAACTTCAATTGGACAAGCCAATTCAACATTCTTTAATAATTCCTACTCAAAATCGAATATTGTTAAGAGCATTATAATTTTCCTTTGTTAATTCTTCGCAAATTTAATTAAAATGTCATTATACTCGAAGGCAATTAAAGTTATGCAATGAAGTTTTTACAGTCAAATCACTCAAGTTTTTATGCATTAAAGTTCAATGTCAATTCACTTCTTATCATTCCGAATCAATGTCAAAGTCAAAAAAAGAAAAACAATAATAGTCACTAGAGTACTTACATTTAAATTGTGACTCGATGAAATACCTAATTAATTTACTTCAAAAATCAGCTAGAGCTCGCATATAATGTTGAATGACTAAATGTACTTTCTTTCACAATTTTCCGTTACATTTTCAAAGATTAAACGCGTTTTCCCGAGACAACAAAATAAAAGAAACTCTCGCGAACTGTAGACTTTTAACTCAAAACTGGACTGCATGCTGAAGACTAACAACTGATCCTCCACTTCTAAAACCGCCTGTATTTATATTATTCGTTCCCCCCCCAAAATTCCTATCCATCATTCAATAACCTTCCTTTTCTAATTGTTTAAAATCGAATTTTTATGTCGCAATTTCCTGGTTTATCGGGGTCAACAGATTTCGTATAAAAATGTGAGGACATATAACTCAAAGAAAACCGACACACGTGTCGACGTCTCGGCCACAAATCACCGATTTAATTACTTTGGCCTCGTTTTTAATATTCTAATGGATTTGATTTATTTAGATCAGCGGTTCCCAAACTGGGGGGGCGTGAAGCAACATTGAGGGGGGCGTAAGTCTTCTAAACAATTAAAACAAATTTTACGCTTAAAAATAAAAAAATCAGGTGAAATTTTAAAAAAGATGTCTACAATCCTACAACTGCGCATACATAAGCCAAATCAGCTATGCCATGCGATCTGTTACTGTATTCCTTTTACCCGTTGAGTTACTCGGAGCTCCTTAGTGTCTCGGACACGAAGACACAAAAATCCTCTAATCCCTTATTCTGTTTACATTTTGACAGCTGAATTGAGTGATCTAACCCAACTTTTTTTTACTTGTTTGCCAACTTTTATTTATCCTGAAGATTCCTGAGTTTCAATAATTTTTCCTTGGTGTTTTTTATCGAGGAATTATTAGAAGTTGCTGTTCTTACAGACGAAAATGGAGCGTAAACTAATTTTGACATAGCATAGCGTTACGGTAAGGCATCCGCTAACTCTCGTTAGGTAGCGGGCGGCTCCGCTAACGCTAATACCGTAAGAACTGTCATACTTGTCAAATAACGTTACGGTATTTCAAATTTGGACAGCACCAGAACTCTCTAATATCTGAATTATTCTGAATTGTGTGTTTTGGAGTGACTCCGAGGAGCTCTAGAGCGACACGTTCGGTGTAACTCGATGTATAAAAGGAATATAGTAATTGCTACAGCGCACGCTCGCTGCCCACTGTCATCTCCATTCTTCGTCTGCCAAAGTCCAGTTCAGAGGAGTTACAGTAAGTAAAAAAAAATGTTTTTGTATAATGGGGGAAGAAAGGGGGGCGCGACCACTTCTTGATTTCAGATAGGGGGCGCAAAAGAAAAAAGTTTGGGAACCACTGATTTAGATGATGACTAAATAATAAGAAATTAATCGTTTTTAGATATTTTAATTAATTTGGGTCAATTTTTATTGGTTTCATTTTCAATTTATTGATACTGATGTTAATTATTAGAGATTCAGTTTTTGATTATTTGTTTACATTTAATGTTTTTACAGTAAATACATTGTAAATTACGGTTCTTTTTTCCCGGGTCATTATAACAGAAGTTTTTTTCTATCTGGCCCGTCACACTCGTCTATTTCGTGGTCGTACGCCCAACACTTATTGCAGTGTGGCACTTTTATCCGTCTCTCCATTCTTCCTGTTTAGGCTTATACGTATATACGTATATACGGCTACATTCTCAGCGCTTTTTCTGATGCTATTATAAGAGTGTCTTTCCCACGTTCGGTTTTAGGTAACTTATCCTGTAGTCCTCGTCTTCTAGGGGTCCTACCAGTTCTTTATCTGCCTATTCACCTCTTTCTTATGTGAATTTTTTCTGTATTCTCTCCTGTGTTTGTGACGTTAATCTTCCCCTATCGCTGCTCTTAGTTTCCTCACTGCTGTGCTGTTGTTCTCTATGGTAATCAGGACATTGTAATTTTTGGTCTTCTCTATCGACCTGATTATCTCTGAAGTTTCAGTTTTTTGCAGTTTGTTTTTTAGAGACAACGATTTCAGAAAAGTCTTCGCCTTCTTGCCTCACAATCAGTATCGGTGGTCTCTGTTGGTTCCTTCCTTGAACTGTGGTTTGCTTTGCTCTTTTATTCGTGAGTATACCACCTGTGTTTTCCCACCCAGTGGGCTTCTTTAGTCTCCTGCCTCAGTTTTTTCAACCCCTCCGATAGGTCTTCCTCTTTTGCGCCCTGTCTTATTTTGATGACTTTTTGACAAGCTTCATTGTCTTGTTTCTACTTCCATCTGGATCTTTGTTCTAGTACTGCGAAAGTTTCTTCCATTAATATCAATTGTGGATATCTGTTTTTATAGAGTAGTTGTATGCTCCTCTCCATTTTTTCATCCGCTGGCTCTGTCATAACTACCTTTACTGTATCGAACTTAATGTTTAATAGAATGTTTCCTGTTTTTATTTCCGTGTTCGTGTACAGCTCATCGTCCTATTTTCCATGCACCACAGTGAGAAACTTTTCATAGTTTATTCTGTCTAGTCTAGAGCGTTGGCTGTTTGGTCTTTTTTATTGTACCAAGTGTCAGTTCAGTGCCGTAGCCAGGGGGGGCGGGCCCCCTCGAAACCTACCTAAAACAGGTACCTATACTATATTGAAATTCAAGGGGCAGTGAATGACGTTGAAAGTAAACAAACACCAGCTGGTAATCCAGCCTTCCTATTGGTTAATACGCATACAAGGACTAGTGCGCATGTGCGGAAGACAGGATTGGATTCAGTTAAGGCTTCTGGGGAAAAAAAATTGGTCGTGGCATTTCATGTCCTTTGTTTGTCACCATAAACCGCTATCAAAATAAAACGAAATAATGACATTGTCTTAGTTCGGTCCTGTCTACCTGATCTGAAAATGACCAATTGTTCTCGTTACTGCCGCTTGGAATTGAAAATAGTAAAGATGCCCCACATTGGGCAGATCCTCTATGGTCCCGGAGTTTGATTTTTCTCACCTCCAATTTTCAGGTTTTCGGCATCGACTGATCCTGTCGTTTCTGTTCCTATTGTGCTTTGTGCCTTCTCAGTCTGGCTCGTCTGTTTGGAGTCGTCTTGTCTTGTCTTCTTTCTCCTGGTTTCCTTTGCAATCACGACTACAAAGGGGGCTTGTTTGAGTGTCTGCTTCGTAACTGATCTTTTCTGTATTCTCGTATTTGTTTTGGTCTATCCAGTTTTTAATCATTGTGCCATTTATGGACTTTATCTGTTTTTGAAGTATTTTTCCTATCTCCTTTATTTCTCTTGTTGTGTTCTTCTCTACGTGTTTAGTTAAGTCTGCTCCTATTTTTGTGATTGATTGTAGAGCTTCGTTAAGTTAATCTCCCCTTCGTTTTTAGCGAAGGTTTCGTTACGTTTCCTCTAGTTTTTTTCCATCTAGGCTGAGGGAGTTGCGGTCTTTCTACTCGCTTGTCGTTTGCAAAACCTGTCATAGAAGTTTCCGCCAATAACCTTCCATTTTCGTCCCATGTAAGCTCGATTGTAGCTGATATTCTTCGTTCTTCTGCCTTTTGTTGTTTCTTCTCTGGTGTTTCTTTTGGGGGTCGTCCACCCTTTATTGTTGCTGTAGTAGCCCCGGCCTGGCTCCCTGCCATGGGCGCTGTTAGTAATTTTATAACATATTTTTTTATTTGCCAAAGAAGAAAGACGTAAGACAGAAAAAAAAAAAGAAAACCCCTTAGCCCTAGAGTGCTCTGATAGCGTCGGCGGCTGAAAAAAAGAGTTTGATCAAAGGAAATCGTATAGGATAGTGGAAAGACTGTTGTTTCAATTTCCTCAGCTGTTATTTCAATACTGGGTTGCTTCTAACCTTTTTTTCCATTGAGCAAAAACTTGGAAAGCAGGCAGCAAAACTCGCATGTCATGCAATAGTGGAATCCTACATAGGATATGGCATTTCGTTTTGGGGTTACTCCACTCAGACTTCTGTGCATGCAGTTTTTGTCCTGCAAAAACGTGCAATCGGGAGCTTTTGTCGAGTTGGCTGCAGGAAAAGCTGTAGACCGCTTTTTACACGGGGGAAAATTATGACGGTTTCATGCATCTTTATTTTGGAAACAGCATGCCTCATCTATAAAAAATTTAAAAATCAAGTAATGGAATCACATGTGTGTGATTTTTTTCTGTTTTATTTTGTTTTGTTTTTAATTTATATTTCAATAACTTTTCATTTTGTGTTTTTAATTGGTCCAGTTTGAAACTGTAACTAGGCTTACCTACTCCTTAAAATCTGTGACATATTTGCTTTGATATAATTTTTAACCTTAACTTTATTATGATATTATTATTTCTTTGGTTTGTTTTATCGGTCTGCGTTTTATTCCAGTGTTATGTCTATCTTACATTTACTATTATTTATTTTTTATTTTAATGTTATATTTTTTTTATAATGTTTTTACACTTCACATTTTCTGCACTTATTCAATTTTTATTTTTTTGACTGTATTTTTTTAGTGATCTCTTTGTAGTGACTAGTGAGTAGGTATCTATTTACTTAGTACCTGTGAATAGGATTAAGATTACTTATTTTTTTTTTTTTTTTGCTTTCTCAATGGATTATTTCTAATTTGTAACAATAAAGCTTATTTGAATTGAATTGAAATTGAAATTAATGAAATTATGTCAAATGCGTCCATACATAAAATGCTTATGGTGCAAAAGTTACTGGAAGATGATCCGGATGATGAATGCACTTGATCAGAATTTAGTAGATTTGGACTGGATTCTTTTTACAGACGAGTGTACTTTTGTCTTTTGCACTACATGGTGAAGTCAATAAACAGAATTGTCGATATTGGTCCACAGAAAACCCTCACTGGATGCGAGAAACACACATCCAGCGTCCGCAAAAACTTAATGTTTGGGCAGGTATCATTAGCGACCAAGTCATTGGGCCAATTTTCCTCGACGATAACTCGAATGGCCTTACCTATACTGTTCACAATCCGATATCCACAGGGGCAGGTAAATTTATCACCTTTCCCTATCAAATAGCATTGAAAGGTGATTTTACCTGTACCTACCTGTGGACATCGGATTGTGAACGGATAATACATTCTGAATTTTTTGGAAGGAGAACTTATTCTAGCTTTGACTGATTTATGATTTATTTCCTCACCATGTTCATGATGCCCGAATATGGTTTCAGCAGGATGGTGCTCCACCTCATTATGCCCGAAATGTTCGACAATATTTAGATAGAGAGTTTTCAAACCGCTGGATAGGAAGACGGGGTACCATTGAGTGGTCGCCAAGATCGCCGGATCTTAATCCTCTGGATTATTGCCTTTGGGGTCACCTAAAAACCAAAGTTTACGAAACACAGCCAGAAAATTTAGAAAAACTTAGGCAACGACTTCTACATGAAATCCGCCAGATCACCCCGGATGTAGTACATAAATAATATAAATGTGCCATACTAAAAATAAAGGAACCCGTTTTCCTTGTATACCGGGTGCCCACGAGATTACTTTTCGGCTGCCATTTTTTTATTTGTCTATCGATATCAACGAAACTTGGTAGGGTTTATATTTTAACCCAACGCCATTGCATCTATGACAAGTTTTCCTGACTGCCGGTTTCACCGGAAATGACCGGAATTTTTGATTTTCAAATGACACACAACTTTTGAATCGTTGTCCAAATTTTTTTTTTTAATTAAATTTTAAGTTTTTAACCAACGTGCCATGATCATCCCAAAATGACTCTACATACTTCACTTAATTTCAGAAAAATACAAACTAATTTTATCTTTGTAAACTTTTTTGATAGAGGTCTGTAAACGTCATCATTTTAGTATTTTTGCCCTAGCTCAAAAACTGGAATAGAAACATATTACTTTCATAACATTACTCAATCAGTATTTTAGAGCAAATCCAATGATGTAATACACTACCACATTTTTCTTAATTTTCGTTCAAACATTTTTGTTTTATTATGTAGGTTTTTTTTTTCTATTTAAAATTAAATTTTAAAACTAAATTTGGACAAAACTCGATTTACCAGTGGTACATTAGGACGTAAAACGATCTGTAGAATCCGAAAAACAAAAAAAAGATACAGGATGTGCCATTTGAAAATCAAAAGTTTCGATAATTTCCGGTGAAACCGGAAGTCCGGAAAACTTGTCGTGGATGCACAAAAATGGCGTTTCATTAGAATATCAAGCCTACCAAGTCTCATTAATATCGATAACCAAATAAAAAAATGGCAGCCGGAAAGTAATCTCGTGGGCACCCGGTATAGGATTTCAGTCGTTCAAGATTTTAATTGCCTAGGTTTTGCCAAATCCTAATCTAGCCATTTTTCAAATAGTTTATGATAACCGGCGTTTTAATTTTATGTGGAAACTCCAATACTGACTTCACCCAGATTAGTTCATTGTTATATACAGAATAAATATATAAATATTTATCATATTGGATCACAACTTTACAGAATTTATTGTACGTTATAAACTGTATGTAATTTCAAATTGAAATTTCTACGTCAACCAGCGATTACCCTATAAACTGCCCTCCGTTTCCCGTACAGTCGCGTCGACTCCATCCCCTAACAGGCAGTTATCGGCCCCCCAGGAGACCATATTTCATTAAAACTAGCGGGGACAAGTGCCTACTAGGCGTCAAATAATCGGAATAATCGTCGCACCTAAAAAAATCGCAAAGTGAATCAGCGATTGTGCTGGCTGTCGAATTATTTTGGGGGCGAGCACGACCCCAACGCTAAAGCAACGCGAGATGTATTCAATTTGCCATCAAGTATGTATGAACACTTATGATTACGGGGAGGGTATAGAATGAACATTATTATGCTTATGTGATTCAATATTAATCGCGTAAATTTGCCGCTTCAAGGGGGAGCACTCACTTATTTACGCTTGTTTTGAGACATTGCCATAACAGGTTAAGTGGCGCTGTGTGAATGATAAGTACAGGGAGAGCGTGAATTAATTTTTATATGAATTGTCTTAAATTCATCCTATAGACTGCGCCATCAAATTCACACTCGCCTCGTTGAAAATATCGCCTCGCATTTTCCATCAAAAGATAATCAATAAGTCGAAATGGAAACCAGTTATGCAAATGTGAAAACGAATAAACGACATCTTTTCATCTGAAGCGTATTTTTCATAAGACGCTAAAGGCGAAGCCAGCGAAAACATTTTCCTTTCCCGGGCAGGCGGAAAAAAGAAGGACGTTTTAATATCGGCCCTTCCATTTTCGTACAATTTCTGCAATCATTTAAATTTTAAACGGGAAAATTGGCAGTTTGAGAATAAGAAAAGTCGTTAATGCAAATTTTTATGTATTTTTCTTCTTGCCTAATTATAAAGCTGAAGTATAAGACTTTTCCGGAAATTATCATAATTTAATTTCGAATTCAAATAATTTTCCCCTTGTTAATGATAATCAAGCGGAGCTGACGGACAGAGAGGGAGGAGCGGGAGACAAAAGGCCATAGAAGTTACTTTGTTCAAGGAATATATTTGAATTTATTTTGATGAGGGATTTTTTCTTACTTTGAAATTATCGACTGCTTTACTTTATTGTACCCAGACATTTTTCGTATGATTTGGAATACCTACTTGTCCAAGAAGCTATAGATTATGTAAGGTTTATATAATTTACAGCTGACGTTTCGACACTAGATCACACACCTTATGACCAGATTAAGATAAATTAATATTTCTTCCATTTCATTTTATTTCCAAACTAAACAACAGTCTCCATGTACCTGAGTAAGCATTTTTGTAAGATCATGGTTTAGGAAAATGACAACGTATCTACTGAAATGAAGTCGCTAACTTTTATATCGCTGTTTCAACTCCTTCACATTGTTTCTACATTATCTATTGCTACGGCTTCATCAACCAAATCAACTTGCAGTCTAACAAGACGAAACGCCTTCTAGGAAAGAAATTTCCGAATATCCACAGCCGCACCTAAGATTTATCGTATCTCTTCATTAAACTTGCAAGAAAATCGGAGTTAAGTGAGTTAAATTCTGGGAGACTCCTTGACAGTGGCGGTTTAGATAACGTCCTGCGGAATAAAAACCAATTTGGCGGAATGACCTTTTTGGCCGTTAGTCTCAATCGGGGGCTTAGACGGTCGGTGTCTTCCGACTCCCGATGCCCAATGGAAAATAACGAGTGCAATTAATTCAATTAACCGTTAATTAATGGCTCCGTATTCGTGTATTTACACGGCTGCCTGCCCTGTGTAATGGAGTTTTGAGCTGGTAATCAATATTTTAAAGATCCAATGTGTCGGAAAGCGAAAAGGGGGACCATCGCCTTATTTAATACCGAAAGGTCAGTCAAGGGTTTGCGTGTCTTCCGATTTCCTGTCAATTGAAATATTAGCGTAGAAATATTTATTGAGGCTCCAATTATTTTAGTTGTAATGCCAATAGCACAAAAATCGCATAAATCCCTATTATCTTACCAGGTACATCGGCAAAATGATATCCACCTTAAGGGTGCAAAACCGAGCCATAGCAGAAGTTGGAAGGGCTAAAAACAGGGCCCAGTTTGTTATTCAGGGCATTCATACCGGCTTATCTGTAATTCTCGCTAGCGAGCAGCCTTACGCGCCCAAAGTGCGAATTTATTCATAGAGTGGCATAATGAGAAACTGTAAAAATGGACAATTTCGCAGCTCGCCTGACGGTTTTATATGTTTTGATAAGAATGGAGGCATGGCGTTTTGCTCGACAGGCCGTTACAACACGAGCCCGAATGGGTTTCGGTGCGTTTGCCAGGTTCGCAGTTTGAATAATGAATGGGAGAAAGTATTAGGAGGTATTTCTCCCTGAACGACGGCTGAACCAGTTAGAAGTCTAAGAATATGTGTTTGGGGTCAAAATATTCGAAAAAGGGAAAATGTTGAAACGATTCATTTTATTTTTTTCATACTCTTCGTTCTTCATACTGCATATAAGTATAAGGTTTATTCGTAGGACGGAATTTTACTAAAATGTTCCAACAGGATCACCAGTCAGAGAAAATATTGGGATTTTGCTGATTGAGTATTGGAGCACCACCAGAATGATGACTATTCTCCATATTTTGTTTCGAAAATCAATCGAACCCTTGCTACATTGTTATCGAATCCCTGTGCAATACCAGAGCTCATCATACTCGGGGACACTTGAGTGAAAATAATTTGTATCCTTTTTATCAGTTTATTCCGCTCACAACTAGTTCCGGTGTCTTCATGAAAGTGCCATTTGGTTTGAATTTGCCCATAGGTACTCGCATGAGAACGGAACATGGAACAGACAAGTTGGACTTAAGGGAGTATTTACTTGCTCAAATTATCCATGGTATCGAAAAAATCATTTCTTGCTTAGATGTTTCCTCGGGAACTTCCTACTGGAACAATCTCGATGGCTAAGGGTTTTTCGATGGTTTCTTCCGGCATCACATAGTCGCTTTCTATGGTAAAAATCGGGTTCGTGATTATTTTGGTGATTGCCGCATGTCCATTTGGTTTTGGGTTCCAGTGTTGGTTCAGCAGGAGACGATACGCCCCGATTCTAGCCTCCGCTTTGACGATAAGGTCAATTGGTAGGAGGGTTAGGATCGTTTCCATACTTGCCGTCGATGCGCTTCTCTGTACAATGCTGACAAAAGTATCTGGATTCTGGCTGGGAAGCAGCGTTTTCATGAGAACGAAGGTTCTGTCTTCGTCGTTCGTATTCATATTTTCATAACACTGACAATGACAGAGCAATCGTTCTCATGACAACGCTGTTCCTCGATTTCGAGAATAAAGTCCCTGCTGAGTGTCTGAGCTTAGCCGCCTGAATGTACCCATTGTCAAACCTTTTAAAATAACAAAATCCACCATCAGTTGGTTGAATAAGTGTTACCCAGTGGCGGAGAGAAGCTTAAACATATTTCTTGAGGCTGATTCAACCACAGAACAACAAGCGGATGTGAATATTTTGAAAAATGAACTCAAGGAGAGACAAAGAAATGGTGAATATGATCTCATTCTGAAATATGTAAATGGGATACCTTAATTTATCACAAAAAGGCTTGCCAAGGTAAGACCAGAAAGCACCTCTTTGCTGATATATTTCCAAAATGTCAGAGGCCTACGTACAGAACTTCAGCTTCTTTATGGAAATAACCTCTTTTTGCCAATATGATGTTTTAGTCTTTAATGAAACCTGATTAACTGGCGATATTAATGATGTTGAACTACAAGTGTTTGACTAAAACAATATCGAAAGGACAGATCATCAGATACAACTACTTTTTCTAGAGGAGGTGGGGACAAATAGCTGTCCGTAAAACCATAAGCAGCACAGTTTTATCAGCTACCATAAATATTGAGCAATTGTTTGTTAAAGTCCAAAATGGCAACAGCAATTTTATCTTTGCAACAGCTTATTTCCCACTCCGAAGTGCACCAGAAAAGTACGTGGAGTTTAAGACGTCTTTTTCTGTTGAACCGTGTTTTAAAACGTTCCAAAACTGGTTCGATTGCTACGTCATCATATCGGATCGGTGGTGATCAAAAATGCTTCGTTTTAAAACTGAGCCCATGAAATCTCCAAAATTATTGTTTTGTGGTATTTTGAGGTCAGCTGTTTAACGCCTATTTTGAAACAGGCTGAAAGAGCGGTTCGAAACTGGTTGAACCGTTTCCGTATATGACGTCACCGTTGTAACACAAAGATGTAGCGTTTTAAAACGTTTCAAAACATTTCAAAACATTCAAAACATTTCAAAACATTCCGTCAGAAAAAGACGTCTTTAGTGAGAGTGTTGAGAATCTATCTGAAAAATATCCAGAACACAAACTTTGTATCCTGGGTACCTATTCTTGAAACAGGGGAGCAGCGTTCCCGGGAGAACGAGTGTTCCGTCTTTCTCACTGATATGCAAATAATAATGTAAGTAACAATGACAGAATACTCGTTCTCCCGGGAACGCTGCTCCCCTGTTTCAAGAATAAGGATCCTGGGAGATTGTAATCTTCCGTACTGTCAGTGGCATAATAATGGATTCTCTTCAGCTGCTGCTCCTATGGCAGCAGTTCCACCAAACGAAGTTGAATCCATACAAGTTCTTTCATTTTTATGTTCATACCATAACCTTTATCAACTCAACTAAGAAATGTTAACAATAACTTACTTGATCTGTTTTTTGTGCAGGATGCTGACACTGAGATATTTTACAGCAGAGAACCCATTCCGGAAGATATTCATCATCCACCACTGTCTTTTGAAGTCGAATATAAATCGAATTGTTTTACCAATTCGGGTTTGACTGGGGATAGCTATTATAGAGATTTTAAGTCGATGAATGTTCAGGAAGTATCAAGTTTCCTTCCCCTGTTTAACTGGGATGATTTATTCCAAAACAAATATCTTGCGAGGATATGGTTAATATTTTTGTCATTGTCTACCTAACAATTGATATTTTTGTTCCTTTGAGAAAGTATTCAACAAGGAAGTTTCCTATTTGGTTTTCTCCAGAACTAAACCAAACGATAATTGAAAAAAAGAAATTGCATAAGAAATACCGTAGAAGCACTATAAACACCTAAAAAAAGGATGCTATCAAAGTTACGTTGCTTTACCTGAATCGTCTCTTAAAGTTTAAACATAAAATGCATCATCCGCTTCTCAATACTGATGAGTGCAATATAAAGAAGTTATTCTAAAATGAAATTAATAAGAGATAGAGACAAATTCTTACAGAGTCTAAATGTTCCTAATTCAATTAAACCTGGATTATGTAACACAATAATATGAAAGATAGTTTATACCGAATAAACTTTTTGTCGATCGGAAAACACAGCGTTGCCGTCTGTTCTAGAAAAAAACAAGCTCAAAATAGCACTTAAACCAAAAACTCGTAAACTGCCAAAACTCAATCAAAATTCAAAATGCAAGAAATTAATTTGGCAACGTTACATTTTTGAGAGAAGTGCTAGGTACTAACTGAATCGCCAGCGGAAAATTCAAACTTCAATTAAGTCAGTCCGCCGTCGAATATTTTCATGGTTTGGGATAACGATTTTAAAAATGTCGTCATCGATGTCATAACTAAAAGTTTATTTGGTATGAACTATAGGTAGGTACCTTGTTATAAGTACCTATAGGATTAAACTCTCTCCCTCTTAAGTGTACGAGAAGCAAAAGTAACTGGTTTGTGATCTTGTAAGAGAACACAGCCTGAGCCTACACCCAACTTTACTAGAGTCTGTTTGTAATAATAGGCTTGGCCTCATCAAAATTTGACTAATAGTCTGCCCAGCGACTCTGTGTCTACGTATTGCAACTCCTACACGAAAATCGAAAATGACCAAACCCCCGCCACTGGATATTTCAATATAAATCGATATTCCAAGATGGGAGGATACAATGACGGAAGCCCTGGTCAATAGCGAGAAGTAAGGTGACGTTAGCCCATTGACAACGACATAGTTCCCCGTGGCAACGGCCATCCTGCCAAAAACTCCACCAATCAGGTTCATCTAGGCCGGATACTTGCCAAATTGTCAAAAACTGATGGTATCTTTAGAAAATGTTGATTTTTTACAATGGACAAAATTGAAGAAATCAGTTATTAGAATAAGAATAGATCTAACAACCACGTTGAAATATTTAGCGTTTTATTGGTATCTATATTTTGTTATTAAAAAATGGATTTTCAAATGAACTATACTTCATGTCTGGTATTTTCGCTTTTTAATAATTAAACGTGACAACATGGCACATTTACGTCCGAATTCCTTCCGTAGACTCAGATCCGCTGGGCAAACAATAGATAGGTACTGCCAAGATTTCATCATTATCTGGTCTCATTCTCATTACATTTTTGTCAAATATATTTAGCTTCTTTCAGCATCCACAGAAAGTTTTTTAACTCTCTGCAATACCCTGAAAAAAATTTATTCGTGATTTTTTTTTTGTGTTTCGTTTTTCTACCCATATTTAAGTAATTTTTTTTATGTTTATGTTGTTTAAATTAAATTTATTTCCGAAGTTCCTCCAAACTAAAATTAATTCGCCTTTATCCCCGAAACACAAAATGACCAAAAGCTTTTATGCACTCCAAATAAATATAATTTCCTCTCTCTTTTTGCGCTGGCTGCACCGGATCCCGGGGCCTTTAACAACGGCGTATTTTAATCTATGGAGTACTTTATTTCGCTACATCGTCAGTAATAAATCCAACGGGCCGAGGTAGAGACCGGTTATAAAAACACCTCTCCAGCCATTTAAGTTAGCGAAACGGGCCCAAAATGAATCTTATCGAACATCCCATAAGTCTTGACATCACCTATTTCTTTTCCTCCTAGTTGGGGGAGGAGACTTATAAATATACGTGGCCCGGGAAAAAGTTTCCCATTTAAGAAACCAAACCTAGCGCCTTGGGTTGTGTAATGAATGCTCGACCATCAATAATAGAGAGATATAGGCAATTCTCTTGTAATGAGTTTCAAAACAACTAGGTATTATTGTACCCTGCATATTTTATTTTAGATTGTTTCTTAATTTAACCCAGATTAACTGTTCAGAATAATGTACTTATTCTGCATGTATGTACATTCAATTTCGTTTATTATTGATTCTTTTTTGAGTCATAGCAGGTAATGGGCTCAGGCTCAGACTAATGAAGGACTAGTATGTTCAAGGATGTTCTCATGTATTGAGGATTCTTGAAGCATTTTAATATCATGAGAGTCTACAACATTGGATTTTACAATGTCCTCGACTAAGTAATAACAATGTCGCAACATTAAACCCTAATTAATGTAATAACAAAAACTAACAATAATAATAGTAAACCATTAACAGTATTACGTGACGCGCTTCGTCTTTTTTCAGTCAAACGATCCTAACCGTACCTACTTAATGAAGATGACATTACAAAAACAGTATATTTCATGGAATATATTAAGAAGACGATTTAAGAGCACCAGTTTCAAAGACATATCGGAATCTTCAGTAATAAATACGAACGCTATAACGAAGATGACAGTCTCTATTTGGCGAAATATGAGGTAATTAACATTTCTGCAAAATTCTACATTATACGCCGCAATTGCCTTATGCACATAAGTAATTAATGTAACGTTATTTTTATGTTCTACAAGTACATATGCTTTGTCGGAAGGTTTAATGGTCGTCATTTTTTCTTATCCTGTACAGTTTTAATTATTTTCAATTAATGGTTTATTGGATTGAATCTTTTACGTGTATTTTCTCTTTTGGTTTTATGCGAATAGGTGATTATAAGAAAAAATTCTAATAAAGATAGATATGTTATATGCTAATGGTTGGTAATACAAATGAACTAACAAAACACTAAACAGTCTATGTTGGTATATTTACCAGCTGTGCCTAAATGTAGGTACACAAAAAGGCCGTTATTACAATTCCCAATTTCAATATAAAACTAAAATTAGATAAACGAGCCAAGAGATCAGTTTTCGAGATCGATACGAGCACACAGCTCACACCGTGTGCCTTCGTTGCACAGAAACAGATGTACGACGTTGTCCTGCTGCCGTAATCTAGGATAGACTTTGCCATTACATATGTTTTAATTAGCAGGATGGATGGTAGTGCCTTCGAGATTTGTTGTGCCATCCTGCCTCCGACCACGTCGCATCGTTTCGAGCCGCTGCTGCTGCAACTTATACGGGTTCGATGCGGATTTTCGACTTTTTTCTGCTGTTTTTGGGTTTACCGAAATTTAGCAATTTTCGACTGTGCTTATAAAAAAATATTACTTCAAATTTAGACTCTACTTTTCAATCTCAGTTCAATGATAAATCGCTAGAGATTTCATGAAGTAGTTACATAGGTTTTTACAAGCAAGTAAAATTAACGGGTTTTCAAATTTGAATAACTACAGCATGCTTTGTTTTTAGCTTGCAATGATAACTTAGGGCTGGTATTTCAATGTAACTTTAAAATCATCACTTAACTAAGGTACCCTTAACGTTAGGGTGAACTTGAAATCGGTTCATTCCAGGTGGCTTAAGATCCACATTGAATTAAGGGAGCTTTGATAATTGATATACGGTGAAACTTGTATTAGGAATGACTAACAGTAGTCTAATTTTTTTCAAAATCATGCAACTTCATCATCATCATCATCATCATCATCATCATCTTCAGCTTCTTTCGGTCCATCTCTGGACATAAGCCTCTCCAATTCGTCGCCATTCGCATCTGTCGATTGTCTGGCTCATCCAATGGGTACCCGCCAGTTTCTGGAGGTCATCTTCCCACCTCGTATCTTCTGGCGCTTTCATACGATTGATACCATTGGTTTAACAGAATTTAACAAACTCATTTGAGTTAAACGGAGGACCATTATCACTCACAAGAAAATCCGGTAAGCCTATGAATGAGAATGTTTGTTTTAATTTTTCAATTGTCTGAACCACATTGGTGCCTCTTGACATGGGATGTATGTCAATCCAACGTGATTTACTATCCACTATTATCAAAAACATTTTCCCTTTATAATGAAAAAAAATCGATATGAACTCTTGAAACACATTCTGAGTCTTAGGACACGACAGGAGATACTTCTCATGATTTTTCTGATTCAACTGACAACTGGAGCAAGCCTGAATTAAGCTTTCGATGTCATTCTGCCAGTTTGGCCACCAAACTACTGATCTGGCTAACATTGTTGATCTGACTATTTCACTAGAGTGTATTACACCAGCAATAAATTCGGTATTCAGCTGACAATATTGCTACCTGGACAATACCAACAACATGGTATTTCAGCGACCATTTTTTGAGATTGTCAAACTGATATTTTTAATTTTGAAGTTTTTATTCATATTTTTGCATTCTATTTATTTTCAAAATCTTACGTGAAATAGTCATAGCAACAAACTTTCATACCTTTCGAAAATTTTGCCGACAAAATTTTTTCTCGTGATATTATATATGACAATACCTGTGTGATCCTCGTGAACAAGGCCTAGGATATCTTTCTGTAAGGCTTCTGGTACAACTACCCAGATACCCTTCATTAAACAGTCTTGTTCAATGAAAAATTCATTTCGTTTAGTAAAATATGGCCTCAACTCTACTTTTGAGGGCCAGCCAGTTTTAAAAAAATTAATAACTCTCATTGAACAGGATCTTTACTCGAAACATTAGCAATGTCGTTTAATGAAATAGGTAACTGATCCGTCATACTAAATGAGTTCACTGAAGTATCCACACCTGTGACATCAGTTAGAGGTAACCTAGAAAATATCAGCTTCAAATAACTGTCAAGACTTGATTATTCATTATTAGTTCTTTACTTAGTTTGAAGGATTTGCTACAATGGTCATCAAAATTGAAATTAATATCCTTTTCTAGTAACCTATTTAATCGATGCAACTGTGAAGACGTCATTGGAACAAACCTGTTATAATAATTTATAAGACCTAAATATGCCCGTAGCTGAGTAACATAACTTGGCTCAGGGGCTTGAAAAATTGCTCTCAACTTTTCTTTGGTCGGATAAACACCATGCTTATCAATTCAATGTCCCAGGTACTCTAATTCACTTTCAAAAAATAAACATTTGTCAATGTTAAATTTCACATTGTAAGAATGTAATCTTTTTAAAACCAACTCAAGATTTTTATGAAGTTCCCCCTTAGAACTGGCACAAACTAGACACGATATGCCATAGGTTAGACGGGTAAACTGGAATAACCCAATCTGCGTATTAATTGTAAGAAATTTTTGAAACTAAGGTTGTACCTTTAATTAATTGCTGATACGCCCCGGACATATCTAATACCGCAAAAATTGTACCTCCTGCAAACTCTGCAAACATATCCTCCGGCCTTGGTAAGGGGTATTGGATATTGATCTACATTTACTGCCTTATTTACTGTCACACGAAAGTCAGAACAAATACGCACATCGCCATCTTTTTTTTGGTACCACAACAGTGGGTGAAGCCCATTTACTATAATTAACCCGTTTCAAAATTCCGCACCATTTGTTCAATTTTTTTTTCAACCTTCGGTTTCAACGCATATGGCATATTATATGCTTTTTTTAAAATTGGTTTTACATCATCCTTAATATTAAATTTAACTTCAAAATGCTTTATGAGGTTATGAAGTTATCAAACACTGTGCGAAATTAAAACTGGAAAATTCACAGGTTGCTGATAGAATGGTAATCGATGAAAGATTTCAAAATGAAATTGAAAGATATCGAAACTGAAAAGGATATTTTTTATTATTCTGCAACACTGACGTCAAATTCAAAAGATAGGACGGCAAAATGTACAGATTAACCAGCCCTTTGAAATGATCTATCACTCGACCCCCTGTCTCATTTGAAAATTTTGGGGTGGTAGCACTAGGGCTTAGGGGGTTGAAGGGGTGAAGTCCATTTTCACGTAAAAAACCTTCCCACGCAATAAATTTGTTAACGTATTTCGGCGATTTCCACGAATATGCCTCTTTACGCAGATAACGTGGGTGGCAAGTTTTGAAATGAAAGCCCTGTATAACGATTTAAACTGATTAAGAAATCTATAATTCAAGCTCCAGAGTGTTACAAATTATTATGAATTTGTTAATTTAAGAAAAGATAACCTAGGAATTCAAAAAAATTAAGATAACGTGTAGTCCCTTTATGTGCAAATGAAACCACTCAAAATCCAACAAACAATAATTTTATTTCGTTTACAACGTAATGTGTAACATAGAGTAACAGTAAATGTTACTGTAAAATTTTAGTGTTGACAGCTTGGTTTTTGTGGTGAATCTGATACCATATACCTTTCCAATCCGGAGCTCTTCAATGATGTTGGGGTTTCACTTTCGTGAACTGAAGCTCTTCGTGTTGTTTCCTGTATCCAGGAAGAGGATAGATTGCTGGGGTGACGTTACTCCAGCTGATCCAGACTCCAAACAGTGATCTTTATGTCAAGTAGGTACCCAGAAAAGAATAAGGCAGTATCAGAGGTTCACCAATCTTTGGAATATTAAATCCCTGAATTCTGTCAAAAAGTGAGTATCTTGCAAAGGAAATTGAAATTAAAATTTAATATAAAAAAATTGTTGTACAGACACTCCTTTCAACAGAACAGCTATTGCAAGTTGAAAAAAAAATAATATTTTAATATAAAAAAAATACAATTAAATAATTAAAAATAATGGTAAGATAATAATAAAATAAAATAATAACAAGATTAAATTAAAATGCTCGTTATGATTGAGCAAAAATGCTGCTTTCCTGACAGCAGCTCTGGCAGGCAAAAATATGAACAAAATAAGGTAGGTGAAACAATAAGGAATTAAATCTTTGGATTCTTTCCTAAATAGACAAAATTTTCCTTTCAAATTAAGGTAGCTACCATAGATACAAGATTAACCTGGGGTTGAAATTAATCAAATCCAGAATATGTCAAAATTCTTGAGATGTTTTAATTGAAACTTTTTAACTGAATTTTCTTTGACCTGTCTGGATTTTTAATAAAAAATTACACCCTTTAGTCGAGATAATAATTAATCCCTCAATTATTATCCCCACCCCAACCCAAACAGAAAATGGCTATTCAGGCCTCTGCCTGGATTCAATAAAGAGTTGATAGGGATGGACACACAAATTTGGTTTTTCACCGACTCTATTTAGAGCAAATGGTCCAATATTCCCACACTAACAATTGATTCTGAAAACCAGAGTAGCAGTACCTTTTTAAAATCCATTTGAGTTGACTTACCTCAAAAAAAAAAGCGTGGCACAACTAATCAGCACTCACACAAAATGGAAGTCAACAATTGGGTTAAAAAAAATTAAAATATAATAATTATATTTCAAGAACAGATAAGTTGAGGTTTATCAGGTAAAAACTTAATAATGATACGATAATATGAATTGATAGCAAAATATATTGAAAAATCTATAAGGGAGAATCCAAAATTTGAGATAAAAAATTATTAAAAATAAAAACAGCTTGCCTGCCAGACTTCTGTCAACGAAAGAGAGCGTTTTAGAAACCAAAGCCTACAGGAAAACGATCCCGTGTTTTTTATACTTAACTGAATTTTAACCAGTTTTAACCAATCAGACGAGTACACCCAGAAGATCACATTCACTTCACAATGAAATCACAATGAAAGACCGCATGGAATAAAAGAGAATGGATAAAAATCCACTAGAATTATTTTAATTGTTCACAAATTATAATACGTAATTTGAATTAAGGTTTTGTCAAAAATAAAAAACTGTTAATTAATTGGGTGCTAGCTGACATCACACACATAACCTCAATGACATGTTTGTCCCCCTATCGAAAGTCACGTTATGTCATTGGTGACAAGCGCCTGTGTGTTAAATAGACCTTTCAAACGCTTTGTTTGTCCCCCCAACGGAAGTGAGGTTATGTGTGTGACGTCAGCTAGTACCTAATTAGGTCATTAAGCCAAAAAAATGACTATTTCAGAATCAGAAGT
The DNA here is from genome assembly GCA_917834065.1 of Ceutorhynchus assimilis. Classification (NCBI taxonomy): domain Eukaryota; kingdom Metazoa; phylum Arthropoda; class Insecta; order Coleoptera; family Curculionidae; genus Ceutorhynchus; species Ceutorhynchus assimilis. Next base: position 34,369,955 of record OU892283.1, on the reverse strand, counting down.
TAAAAAAAGACAGAAATATATCCATTTGCTAAAAGTGAGATAAATATTATTTCTTTCAATGAAAATACAAATGACTGTCAAATGCGAAATAAATAAACTCATACTTTGAAAAATAAATCCATTAGGTACTAGATGGCAGTACTGGTAAATGAATAAAAAATATTTGCATTTTACGCAGATGATGGATAGATGGCAGCACTTGTATTACTTTGAACTTTGTGGATATTTTAGATTATTTGGCTGACTCTGAAATGAAAAAAATACGACCTTATAATGAAAATAAGAAGAGATGGAACATGGTACGTAAATGATGAATTTATCGTAACAAGAGAATGATCTGTTCCACAGATTATCTGTTCCCTAGTTTCTGTGACACACAGTGTCAGTGGTTTTAACACCTCCACTATCTTTATGCAGGTAGTCAATCAAATCTAGGAAATACATAACAGTAAAATTTGCTATTAATTAATTCCGTTTCTTTGAAGTATATCTACTTCCTCTCCGTGAATTTTCAATATTTTCCTCGTAATTAAGTGAATTGGATATTTTATTTTGCTCATTTCCTTGTTCAGGCAGCCTTATATTAATTTAAGTTTTAAGTTTACTATGAGAAATAACTAAATCATCGCCTCACATTCAACTAAGTCATCTTCATAGGCGATCACTCGATTCCGAGTATGATTATCTTCTATTCTAGTCTTATCGTCGTCGATTGTGCGTTTTTTGACAATATCAACCCATCCTCTGGCAGCATTGTCTCGTCTTCTATCCTCCTTCTTTTCGGCCTCGTGTCTACGTCGCTGTACTTCGAAAGTTTGTGGTTCGTCGTGGACTACCTGTTACGTAATAAAAAATAAATAAAAATAAAGTGAAGTGAATGAAGTGAAACCAATGGAATGAAAATTTACGAAAGGAAATTTAGGATGATGGCCACAGTACTACCAGACGAGAAAGGAAACTACGTTTCTAAAAGCTGCTGATTAACTCTTACAGTGGAGAGTGGGGTGGGTAATTAAAAACAAAGCACCACCTGTTTTAATGCCCTTCAGTTAAACGGAGTTCCGATATCCAAAACAAAACAGGAAAACTCAACAGCTAAACGGTAGTGTACCTGTCAAACTAAAATTGCCTAAAAGGGTACAATGAAGCGCCTCAATTCAGATCAATAAATGTAATCCTTAATGTAATCAAACTGAAAGTGAATGTACACATTTGAAATAAATACACAATCGTTAAAATAAGTAAATTAAATCCACACTTTGAGGTGGTATTCTGTATAAATGTTCCTAAAAATATCCACAATAACCAGAGGGGCTCACATTCCAATAGAGCGGTAGTTCGCTATGGTTATATGTTCCTTAGGTTTCTAACAATACACTTCAAAATACCTTTGTAAATACGGCTCCGTGTCATTTGCGCGACAGCCGTTTGCGCGAGGGAGAAAAGCGCGATACGAAAAGCGCGAGGGACAAAACCGCGACGGAACAAAAACGCGACTGGAGAAAAGCGAGAGTAACAAAAACGCGACTGGATAAAAGCGCGAGGGACAAAAACGCGAGGTACAAAAGCGCGACAGAACAAGATCCCGACTGAACAGAAGCGCGAGAGACAAAAACTCGAGGGGCAAAAGCGCGACGGAACAAAAACACGACTGAACAGAAGCGCGAGGAACAAAAACGCGACTGAACAAAAGTGCGAGGGACAAAAACTCGAGAGACAAAAGCGCGACGGAACAAAAACGCGAGGGACAAAAGCGCGACAGAACAAAAACGCGACCTGAATGAAGAGTGATGGACAAAAACGCGACTGGATAAAAGCGCGTTGGACAAAAGCGCGAGGAACAAAAACGCGGCTGGAATAAAGCGCGATTGGATGAGAACGCTCGACTATCTACGAGGAATATAGAATGCTTTCCAAAATACAAGACATTAAGACATTCTCAGTGGCTCCGGTTCAAAAGAGCGATATTTGAAATAGTGACATTAAAAAGGCGACATATTTTTAAAGCGATACATCAAAATAGCGATATTCAAAACAGCGACTTATTAAAATAGCGACATTCAAAACAGCGACATGTGAAAAAAGTAGCGACATATCAAAAAAGCGACATTCGAAAGCGCGATACTTGAAACAGCGACATTGCAGAAGAGCGACATATGTAAAGAACGAGATTTAAAACAGCGACATCAACAACGGCGACCTCTAAGCAAAACAGGGACACATCAAATTGTATCAATAATAATAAAAAAAATGCAGACTACTCAAACTAACCCGTTCCCCTAGTGCGATCTTGTCCTCGTAAGTTAGCATTTTATTTGAAAAACAAGGTTGACATTTTTTTTAAATAAAATGCTAACTTACGAGGACTAGATCGCACTAGGCGGACGGGTTAGTTTGGGTTAGTTTGAGTAAGTCTGCAATAAAATGCTAACTTACGAGGACTAGATCGCACTAGGTGGACGGGTTAGTTTGGGTTAGATTGAGTAAGTCTGCAATAAAATGCAAACTTACGAGGACTAGATCGCACTAGGCGGACGGGTTAATTTGGGTTAGATTGAGTAAGTCTGCAATAAAAGCTAACTTACGAGGACTAGATTTTACTAGGCGGACGGGTTAGTTTGGGTTAGATTGAGTAAGTCTGCAATAAAATGCTAACTTACGAGGACTAGATCGCACTAGGCGGACGGGTTAATTTGGGTTAGATTGAGTAAGTCTGCAATAAAATGCTAACTTACGAGGACTAGATGGCACCAGGCGGACGGGTTAGTTTGGGTTAGTTTGAGTAAGTTTGCAATGAAATGCTAACTTACGAGGACTAGATCGCACTAGGCGGACGGGTTAATTTTGGTTAGATTGAGTAAGTCTGCAATAAAAGCTAACTTACTAGGACTAGATTTTACTAGGCGGACGGGTTAGTTTGGGTTAGATTGAGTAAGTTTGCAATAAAATGCTAACTTACGAAGACTAGATCGCACTAGGCGGACGGGTTAGTTTGGGTTAGTTTGAGTAAGTTTGCAATAAAATGCTAACTTACGAGGACAAGATCGCACTAGGCGGACGGGTTAGCTTGGGTTAGATTGAGTAAGTCTGCGTTTTTTCGATTATTATTGATTCAATTTGTTCATCACTTATTCTATAGTTCTAAGTAGGACAACATGATAAACTTTATTAACAAAAAAACCAAATAGATTAGTTAAAAATACAAATTATGGAATGCTAAGTTTAAATGGTTGAGTTTAAAGCTACTGCTTTAAGGGGATTTTGTACGTTGGAGAAAGGGTATTCTTGGACTAAGTTTAACAATCGAGAATTAACTTGCTCATATTTTGAACTCGTCGCTGGGGGCTTTCTATACCCGGTCCTTTATTTGTTGGCAGCCATTTCAACAACGCTTTTGTCCCTCGCGTTTCTGTTCCGTCGTGCTTTTGTCCCTCGCGCTTTTGTTTCTCGCGCTTTTATCCAGTCGCGTTTTTGTTCAGTCGCGCTTTTGCTCTTCGCGTTTTTGTTCCGTCGCGCTTCTGTCCCTCGCGCTTTTGTTCCGTCGCGCTTTTGTCCCTCGCGCTTTTGTTACTCGCATTTTTATCCAGTCGCGTTTGTGTCCATCGCGCTTTATTCCAGTCGCGTTTTTGTTCCGTCGCGGTTCTGTCCCTCATGTTTTTGTTCCGTCGCGCTTTTGTTCCTCGCGTTTTTATCCAGTCGCGTTTGTATCCATCGCGTTTGTATCCATCGCGCTTTTTTCCTGTCGCGTTTTTGTTCCGTCGCGCTTTTGTCCCTCGCGCTTTTCGTATCGCGCTTTTCTCCCTCGCGCAAACGGTTGTCGCGCAAATGACACAGAGCCTGTAAATACATCTATTTATACCTGGTGTACAGTGAGTAGTGGAAATAATTAAAGGTGTAATAGTTTGAGTGTAATTTTTACCCAAGTGAGCAACATAAATTAGAGGTTTAAAAATTTAATTTAAAACTATAAGCCTGAAGGGTTGAAAAATTAATAATAATCTTTTAGCAAATTAGGACTAAAGTTCTGCTGGTTTTATAATCCAGAAATACCCTGAAGTTGTTGCTAATTAAATGAGATGGAAACCCACTGTCAGATGATTAATTTAGAGGCTTGGATGGATCCCAAAGACAGCACAACAATACTCAAACCTTGTTAATATATATACTGGGTGGGTCTAGTAGACTCTTAGAAGGGTGACAAAATAACAAAGTCCACAAAGGTCTACGGGCGATCCACCAGGTCCAGGACTACTTTTCGAGAAAATAACCAATCTTCAAGCAAAGTCGAAGCCTCTGTGAATACTTAGCTTCAAGATAGGGTTGGATGCCACTTGCTTGATAGGGTGTAAATACAGAGACAAAGAGAGAAACATAAAAAAAGGCCAATGGAAAATTGGCCTTTTTTTTGCACAAACTCAAAAACGCGGAACCACAGACTAGGTTTTTCTCCAGTAATTCGACAATAAATCAGCATAATATAGTGCTTAGGTGCTATAAAAGAGCTGATAGCCACCTTTTGACGAATTATTTGGGACTAAACCTTTCAAAAATCGGCCAAAAAGCTACGAGAAAAGCAAAAAGCTGCTGCTTCTTCTCAACGAAAATGTGGATCTGTCACGAATCGGTTTTTCCTTTTTTTGGTACCTTGGAGCAGGGATTTTGGTTCTGGGCAAAAGTTGGGGTTTTTTCGATTTTAGGTTTATAGCTTCAAATTTTCGAGCCAAAAATCAAACCGACATCTAGGAAACCAAAGGAGGAACGGTTGGAATCATTGTCTAATAAGTCTTTCTTGACAATTTGACGTTGCTCTGTTTATTATCATATTAAATAATTTTTAATAATTTAAATTCCTTATTCTCAGATAAATGAGTTAAAATGACTGATGGTGGAGATAAATTAGTTTTATTTGATGAAGCACTGAGCAAGGTAAGTAGTTATTTAGAATTAAAACCAAAGGTACTTAACAGTAAATTTCATTTCAGGAGGGTTCAAAGTCCATGAGAGAAGATGTTCGGAGGTTCTTTAATCTTTTTAAGTATTTTGTAAAGACCTATTATTGTGACCCGTGACAAGCTGTAAAGTGCGACAACTGGATGAACCTGTGTGGAAGGAATGCGGGCAAAACCCTCCTGATTGGCGGGAGATTAAATATACATATACACGGGTCGTCGCGTCAGGGTAACCGCAATTTTCACAATGCACCACGTCGGGGACCCGTCGGCGTCGCGTCGTATAGTATAGGTTTACGTTCTCCCCTCTTCTACTTCATACGTTGCCAAGGTTCACTCAGTTGTCGCACTTTACCTCGGTTGGTCTAAAGCCACACTATATCTCTATTCAGCAGTTGAGATTAGACGATTTGATAATATCCTGACAAATATCTTCTCCGCAACAGAAAGTAAAGATATTTTTATTTAGTTTACAAATTGATTGAGCCTTGTTTCCTTTTCCAAAACTATGGAGGTATCTCTAAGTTAGGCAGATTTGGTGTAAGTTATCCATATTTTACTTATTAGGATGTGGGCTTGGACACTTAGTGTGGAGCCTCCTTGTTTCATTAATTCAGCCCTGATTATCATAGCTGATTTATTGTTCTTAAGTTGTATGATTGTCTTTTCTCTAATCTGGGAAACTCGCTCAGTTCTTGTTGAATTGGTTTTTGTGTAATTTCGTTAAAGTGTGTCATTAATTTGTTATTCTCTGTTAATAGTTCCTGAAAATATTCCTTCCAACGAGAATTGATGGAAGAATTGTCTCTGAGCAGTCTTGTGCCAGCTTCGAATCGTGAGGAGTCCTTGAGTGGTTGCTTCGTATACCATCTTAGAAGCCTGAAAGAAGACATTGGTACTGTTGGATTCGACTAGTTGCTGCATTTCGTTCCATTTTATTATCCACCATTGGTTCATTAATGCTCGCGTTTGCTTCCGAACTTCTGATTTTGTCTTTTTTTCACAGTCGAGCAGGGAGTTACTTTTTTTTTCCATAAGGTCTTGGATTTCAGTGTCGTTCTCATCGAACCAGTCTTGTTGTTCCTTCTGTATTTATAGCCGACCGTTTCTTCCAAGGCAGATGTTAGGTAAACCAAGTAGGTACAAATATGATGGCGGATCCTCACCAATTGAAGTCTGCCTGTCTATTGGAAAATTAAACAGGTTATACGGTTTTTATAAGTTGAAAAAACATTGATCTATGAGGATTTCTTTGTAACGCCACTGCTCGAAAACTCTTTATTTTCGGCAAGGGAATAGTATTTTGCAAATGTGACAGAAAAATGTCTACGAAAACGGCTCTTGGCGAACAAATGAATTATTCATTTAAATATTAACGGTGCGCCGTGCCCCATAAAACTGCCATAAAAATGCCAACGAAACAGATTTTTATAGAAATTGCATTCAATTTCAGGATGTTTGTGATACGCCGCGCATTTTATCAACGCTTTTAGGCTATATAAAGCATTTTCCAAGTGTTATTTTGTATGTGGTAATTAAACCATTTGCATTATTTACTCTCTAATGGCGTTTTCTTTATGCTCCGGCAATTTGTTTTAAAGTTTATTTTAAAGGTTAATGTTTAGCTCGCGACCGTATTCTAAATTGTAGAAATACTTTTTAAAGTGTAATTAGATGCAAATATATTATTCTTAAGCTGTTCTATTTTATTTATGTTTATTACTTTTATAATACAACATTGGGTTTCAATAAAGACCATATAGAATTGTTGTTGTACGTGCTCAACTAAAAATTGATTAACCTTGACTATAGAGAACATTTTATTTGCATGTATAAAATGTCCTTAATAAACAAAAAATGTTTTATGTATTTGCTCAAGTTAATATTTAATTTCGTCGTATTGAAGAGTCGCCACCCTTTTATTCCATATCCCCAGATACCGAAAATTCGATGTAAAACATACAGAAAAACTCGTTAAATGAAATAAAAGTGCACAGTTGTACATAATGTATAAATGTATGAAAGAGCGATTGTGTCGTAACGCGTAGAGCAATCAATTTGGGCATTATATGGGGAGAATCCTCAAGAGCATACACGGGGGTCCTCCCGTACGAGCTGACCGATGGCCGTTTTAGAGGACCTTCGCAAATGGATGTTTTCTGACCCCTCCGGCCCTCTTTTTTCTTCCTATACGACGCGGAACAATTCCGAGAATAATACTTCCTTTTGATATGTTAGATAGCTTCGATATGGTCCAGAACACTATACTTTTATTAAAAATCCAGAGAGTGGTGAAACGATGCGTCTTTTATACTTAGTATAAGCAACATTTTGTTTAAATCTAGTCAATAGATTACTTATTTGAAATATGATATATTTGTTTTGCATACCATCTATAATGAGGTTCATTATATGGACCATAGAACTCATAACAATTGCAATTTCACCATAATAATTTAAGACTACATTAAACATTGAGGGACCTCTCTAATACAAATTACATTTTTTATGTACCCCCCCTCAATTAAACATTACAACGCAATTGGAACACATGTAAACATGTATTATGTAATAGGACATCATGTCGGATTTACTGGACAAGCGTGCGTTATAGATGAGCGATCGCGGACGAGTTAATAGTCATACGACAAAATAATTCATAACATACAAAACGCGTGATGGAAGGCAATTTAAGATTGCCTAATCACCCAGAGCCAGTTTCCGGAATCGAACCGGAAGTCCGAAAATCGGTTATGATGGGGGAGTGATTTAGGGATATATCTAAAAGTTGTTTAGACAAGTTTCACTGGTCTTTTCCGGTTTAAGGGTTATTATGGAGAAGGGAGAACGTTATGACAGTGCAGATTCGCTTCCTGAATCAGCGGACCAGGAAAATAAAGCAAATATTAACGTCGATATTAAAGTGATATTTAGGGGTGACTGTATAAGCTATAACATTTTTATATGTTGTGCCGGATTTATCCATAAGCAGTTTCTATATAAATAAAATAAATTTTTAGGCTTCCTAGCAACACTTACAGAGAAATTACTTACCTAGATGTAGACAAACCAGATAAAAGATAAATTCAATGGTTATAGATGTACTTAGAAGCATTAGGTTGTAATGACCCGGGAAAAATAGACCCGTAATTTACAATGTCCTAACAGTAAAAATTAAATGTAATCAAATAATCAAAATTTGAATCTCCTATAATTCACATCAGTATCAATAAATTGAAAATGAAGCAAATTGATTAAAATATTTATATACGTTCAAGTTTTATTAGTTAGTCACCAAGCGTGTGTCATCACATAAATCAAATCCATAAAAATATTAAAATCAAGCTAAAAGTAATTAAATTTGTGATTTATGGCCGACACGAGTTTTTGCATCCTTTGAGTTATCCGTCCTCACATTCCTATACCAAATCTATTGACCCCGATAAACCAGAAAATTGCGACATAATTATTCGGTTTTAAACAAATCAATATATTTCGTAGTAAAAAGAACAGTCAATGAATTGACATGACCTGGAATATTGTTGGTGGAACAAAAAATATAAAAACAGCGGTTTTAGAAGTCTTCATATCAATTCAGTCTTGAGTTTAAGTCTACAGTACCTAGTGAGTTAGTGCGGATAAAATTCGCGAAGAGTTTCTTTCATTTTGTTGCCTCGGGAAAACGCGTTAAATCGAATTTCTGAAAAGTAACTGGAAATTGTGGAAGAAAGAACATTCAAATTCGTTCAACATTATGTGCGAGCTCTAAATTACCAATCATCAATCAATGGACTACCTAAGTCTGACGTCACGAGAGGCTTGGCTTAACAAACCTTTCCAAATAAAACAAGAAAGGTTTACAGGTAAAAGCCCATAAGGGAATTTTTAGTACCTGTCCGTAAATCCATTTGGTTTCGATTAGGCTTCTAGCTGAGATATTTAGACAAAGTGTGTGTGTATTGACCGATTTTCATAAAAAAAATTGCCAAGGTAAGTCTTTTGTGCCCGGTTTTGAAGAAATAAATAATTGAATGACTGTTGAGGTTATGTGTTTTTTACTATTTTGCGAGTTTATTAATTAGAAAACCAAATTTAATACTGTTTTTTCTTGAAGATTAAAGTTAATTATGGCTGTCAAACATGTGTTGAAACTATCCAGTATCAACGAGTTTTTTGGGAACGATAACAAGATAATCAAAAATGGCGAAAATGCATTGGAGTCAGGCTAATATTGCCACTTTGGCTTTGTTTAGTCATTATAACATCTCTGTGACCGACAAGAAATGTACCTGAAACATTGCAAAGGAGTCAAACATAAAGACGGTCCAGACTGCTGATGAACTCTATCCTCCTAAGCCATACACAGCCATCGAAGAAAAAATAAGCGATGATTGCTTGCAAAAACTGAAAGAAACGATTAATTCATTAGGCAACACCGTAGGCTTCACCTGGCTTTTATACGACGAAACTGAGGAGACTGATGATGACATGGAAGTTCTTCCAATCATCCATGAAATCATATCGTCACCTGAGTCCTACAATGCAGATGATAAAAATATTATCTTTGTATATGGTCTCTGAAAGACGTACTAGTAGAAATTGATATTGATCCCTCATGGCAGGAAAACATAGAGTTACTTGAACATTTTTTTGTATCTACCTTTCTTCCGAAAATTCTAGACAATTATTTAAAAAACTAGGTATTTGAATTTAATAATTTATATTTATATTATTTACGTAGGTACTTGCCTGTACTTTCTTTAAATAAATCATTGATTTTGTATTTTAAAATAAATAAATAAATAAATAAATAGATTTTCCATGAGTACTTATTTCAGTATTTTTAGAATTTAGTTTGTAACAGATAGATATTATGTTTTTCACAATTTCATTGTTCATAGCAATGTAAGAAAGTTTTCATAGATACAGATCTGAAAAGCAAAAAAAAAAATAATCTCGTGTAAAAAAAAGTTGTTGTCAAACTACAATTTTGCTTTGCAGTGACTATATATCAATTTTATGCACTTCAGAGATTAAAAGTACCCTTTTAATCCCTATTTTAAGAGTGCAAAGTGGGGTCTTTTAATCCCCGGGATTAAATTTCACTTTATTTCTCGGGTAATAAATGAAACACGAAGTACCGTTTTATTCCCTGTTTAATTTAACCTCCAGGAAATAAAGTAAAGTGCATAAAATAGTGTATACACCTCAGGACTAAAGTGTTTTTTAATCCCTCAACAAATTATAGCCCTCCCTTCGAACGGGATATAAACTTTCTGTCTCGGGATTAGAAGTACGACTTTAGTCCCTAGGTATATAATGTACTATTACTTAAATTTTTTGATGTGAATAGAAAAAAAACAACAGGTTTTACGTAAGTACTTTATAAAATTATATTTACATAGATACACATACTAAATAAACAATAATTGAAAAATCATTTTGACACTCGGCTTTCAATGATGTTGGTGACTGCTTCTATTTATTATTAACAAAAATATTCCTCCACTTCTTTTATTAATGGATATTGAAAGTTAACCAGCACATAATAGGGTAGTGGACAATTTTTTGAAATATTTTTTTTATTAATCTTCATTGCAAAATAAACAATTGTTGATGATTCTTTGATTTTAGAGAACAAAAATATACGTAAAAAAAAATTAACAAATTTGTACTTATTTTAAACGCTATAATTTACCGCCAGGAAATTACGTCATAGCTGTTATGTATGTCCAATAGCGCGTCCTTATATTTTAAATGCTTTTAGAAAAAGATGCCGATAAACTCAGTACGCACTGATTGATAAATAGAATTCTCTCAAAAAGTGGGGTTATGTTGAGGGTGCGCCTACATGTAATACTACCCGAGAGACGCTGATATCTCTCTCTTTTTTGCACTAAAGAGTAAGTTTGTGTCGAATATCGGACGTAGGCTTTATTTAATTCATACTTAAATACAACAGCTATGACGTAGAATCAGGGCGAGAAATATTTCCGTTCAAATAGTGCGTCCCAAAACTCTACTTTTACCGCCGTTTTAAACAAGGTTAGTAATTTTATCTGAAATTTCTTTTGATACGAATATTTTTTATTTACTCCATATATGAAGAATAGATCATCGATCTCATTGAAATTATACCTTGTCCACTACCCTATTGGAAAATTATTGATATCTGCGACATGTAGTACTGACGCACTTGGTGTAATATATTGAAGCACTTTATTCTTCTAATTGCTCTTTCCACATGTATCCTAGCTTTGGCTATTCTCTGTGTTTCATATACTTGGCTTTCTGTGAACTGAGGAGTAGTCAAAAATGGAGGAATATTTAGGGAAACACCGGCAGGAAGTAAATCCTTGATTAAAAATCCTTTATCTGCAAGGATTAGGTCACCAGGAACCATTGACTTCAAAATACCACAGTGCTTCACAATTTTCTTATCTGGAGTGGATCCTGGATATGATTTACTCACGAAAGTGATAACACCATTAGGTGCCACACCTACTAATATTTTCCATGTATTTCGATGCTTGTATGAGTTGTAGGTTAACTTTCCATCCTTGTTGGAATCGCTGAAAAGATTTCTGTACAGTCCAATATGATCCTACAGTTTGTAAAGCTCGAAAACGCAGCTGGCAAGCAAGCTTGGTTCTTTTTCCTCGAAGGTATTGTGCTCATAATTTGCTTGAAGAGAATTTCGTGCAAAGCATATTTCCATGTCATTACTATATTAGTAACTGTTGCCGCACTGCAGTGAAATCTAATCGCCAAGTCTTTATGTGGTAAATTTAGTTTAAGCTCCATCAAAGTCATCAACATCTGATCAATATTGGCAATAATTTTCTGCCTTCAAGAATGCTCTTGATGCCACGCCAGTGCTTTGAGAAGATGTAGAGGGGGTGTCCTTAATTTTAGAGGTATCTTGACAAGTTGTAGAACTATGATGAGTAGAAGTTGTTTGAGAGGTATCCTGACAACTTGTAGAACTACGATGAGTAGAAGTTGCTTGAGAGGTATTCTGACAACTTGTAAAACTACGATGAGTAGAAGTTGTAATACCTGAAGGTTCTGCTTCCTGGAAATCTAATTGCCTTGTACAGGCAGCATTCTTTGCCTTTTCTACTCTTGTTCTGAAAAAGAAAAACAATCTTAATAGAGCTTTACATTTTTTACTTTTAGAAACAAAAATACAATAAATTTTATCATACCAGTTGATTACTCAGTGTAAAAAAAAGCCAATTAATTTTGTATACACATACCGTTTTTCTGGTGACTGGAAGCTAAATTTTCTCCTCACATTAAACTCAAATAGAGTTGGTCCATTTTTTCTGTCCTGGTTTATGAAATGACAACTGCAAACTAAGGAGTATTTTGATGGCTCTCTGTCTTGCCTCCTAAAAATAACAACTTTTATTGCATATATCTGTACATTTATAATTTGGCTTTGCCTACCTGATAAGAAAAATCCAACGTTTTTTTTTTTCGGCTGGGTCTGCTGGGAACACAAAAAAACTTAAAAGTTCTCTGCTCACTGTAGTGTTTACAATCAGGAACAAAACACATAACCATTGTGAACAGATCTCTGAAATAAATTGAATATTCATTAAACTTTACGAAAAACCTATTTTTGTTTGTATTTCTTCAATAAGAAAGAGGTTTCTCAAATTTAAGCTGGATTTAAACAGCAAATAAAATAAAATAAGATAACGTAAGATAAAATAACAAATACATAGCTAATGCATTTCTTATTTGTTTCTGTTTTGTTATTTTCTGTATAAACACTTTAAGGGTATCTCATGAGGTTAACTACTATTTCTTATTTGTTATTTTATCTTATTTTATTTTATTTGCTGTAGATGAAAACAACATAAACATAACCTCAATTTCTCTAATTTCTCGAGAATATACCAGGGGTGCGTTCAAGGAAGGCAATGCAATGCTAATGCCAAAACCTGCTTTTCCCCCTCCACCTGTAATGCCGAACCACGTAGGTTGGAGCCGAACTCGAACGCAAAATGCTAATTTTGGCTTGGCTGTAGCCATTCCTGAACGCAGCCCGGATATACCTACTTACTTTTGGAAATTTTTATGTAGAAATCAGTCAATACCTATACACACGCTTTATTCAAATATCACAAACAGAAGCCTTATTCACGTAGAACTGAAGGATACGAAGGTATTAAAAAACTCCTTATGAGTTTTAACCTGCAAATTGTTTGGAAAGGTTGACAGGCGGTGACGTGCAGCATGACGTCACGACGTAGGCAGTCTATTAGCGACCATTAGACTCATATAATTAGTAGTATTCAGAAGTGGCGAATTATCTCAAGTATAAAAAAATCGGGCCTCGGGAAATATAAGAAATTACAGTTAATAGCTCGAATTAAGAAAGAAGTAAACCTTTCAGTATTTATGTGCGTGCTCTAGCTATTTTGAGTAAATAATAATTAGAATAATTAAGTGACTTTTGAGGGCGATTTATTGCAAAATATTCAAAGTCAATTCACTCAAGATAATAATATAGTTATGCAATAAAGTTTCATAGTCAATTCACTTCATAGTCATTTCAACATTGATAAAGTCGAAATAAAACTTGTCACTAGAGTACTTACATCTACAATAATAGAGTACTTGGCGCGGATACTACAAGGTATTACAGAGATACAAAGATACACCAGAATACAGAGAGACTAACAAAATAGCCAGAAGGATGACAAATCAAGACATTAAAAACTACCAAGAGGCACAAATCGAAAAACCGATAGAACATAAAGGCTTGAGCGTTTTCAAAAGGGAGAACGCATAAGCCCGTATTACATCTGTGTATTTTCTTCATGTAGTTCAGGGTAACAACCGAAAAACCTCAAATGCAACATAAATCAGCATTATGAAAAACAAAATAATTTTGGCACCCTGAACTACATGAAGAAATACATGGAAAAACCACAGATGTAATACGGGCTTCACAAAAGAGAAATTCAAAGCTAATGGTCACACAAGAAAACATTATAGACAGAGATGAAAATATTATTCCATGTGGCGGAAATGTCATTAAGGACGACGCCAAAAGCAATAGCGAAAATAATAAACAAGAAACCGAAATTGAAACATGTTGAGTCAGAAAACATCCCTGATATAGAACAGGAAGAAGATGCAAAAGTTCTAAGCCCATTAAACAACGGAAAAGCCCCAGGAATGGACGATGTACTACCAGAAATGCTGAAGGAGGTGAGAGAATACCTTGTAAAACAAGTGAAAACACTTTTCAACACATGTCTAACAGAAGGGAAAATACCGCACGACTGGGATACTAGGTACCATATAAAAAAAGAGATCCATCTAATCTTGAAAACTATGGACCCATAAGCCTCCTGTCTTAGATACACAAACTGCATTTATGAGAATAATCACCAACCGCCTAGAAAGGAAATTCGATGATTACTAACTTTAACAACCAGCAGGCTATAGGAAGAGCTATAGCACTATAGAACACCTTCACACAATAAGAATACTAAATTGAAGGACGACCCAATATAACATTACAATATGGCTAGCATTCATCGCTTTCAGGAAAGAAGTCTTCGACATTGTCGAATTCTGGGCGATAGAAGGAGCTATGAGAAATGCACGAATAGACCAGCTATACCTATATACACATATATGGAAGAAACAACAAAAATAAAATTAAGAATGCACACCCTCAAATGGACCTGGGCCATCCACGTAGCGAGAAACACAACAAGCAAACATTGGACCGGAAGTAAGAAGATGGATACCCTGGGGGGAACGAAAAAGCGTCGGCAGACTTCAATAACGCTGGTATGACGACATCAAACGAACAGGTCGTACAGAATAGAAATACCTGGCAAAACTTGAGAGAGGATAGAGAACGGCTAGGAAGAAGAACAGGTATTAAGCAAGATTCTGTAATAATGTGTGAACAGAATAGAAGTACCTACTTTTCTTCTATCCAGAAAAATAGAGTTGCCTGAATAATCGCTTTTAGGAGAGAGAGGTGATTCTGATAAATATTTACAGTTCTTGATAGGTTTTTTAGTATACCTTTGGGCCATTCAAGAGCTAGCTAGAAAGTAATTATTATCTCACTAAAAAACTGCCCTGTACTTGCTTCGCGGCACAAGTCTAACTAAAGACTTTCTGTGTCTTCTGATTATAGAAAATACAAAATTCCATTCAAAAATATTGACGTATTCTTGAAGGAAGTTGCCTTTTGAATGAAAATTTTTCAAACCCCAATATTCCTCATCCACCCTTCCCGATTTACAATCGCTCAAGAGGAAGTCAAACAATATCGTTCCCAGTTTTTGCCGTATATAGAGGGCACCCTCTTAATTTGTCACGTAAATATATCAAATATGCATGAACTGAGAATATGGATAGTTTCTGTGCCTGAATACAACCAGTCAAACAAAACCTAACGAAAAATACCCTGAACACGAGCGTCTAAAGTTTATTTGGTCTGCTCGCATAGGGTTAACGAGGAACAATTGAATTGTATAGCGACAATACTATTCCCAAATGCCATTCAATATGATATTCGGGGCTCCCCTAACGGGAGTGTATTGTGTGTACATTTACCATATGATGTTCTTCTAGTTGTACCATTTCTATAGTCGTGTGCGGAGACGATTTGAAAATGGAAACGATAAATCATTTAAATGGACCTTTTACTGAGGGATTTAATCCATGTCTCAATAAGGAGATTTATTGAGATTTTAATATTTTTTCATTAAAACACCGAAAGAAACATTTCAATTGCTGGTAAAACAAAGCAACCAGATACTCTTATCTGATTAATAAACATTATTACCCGGGACAAATCTTAACCGCCGATCAAGATATAAATCTAGATTATAAAGGCCATTGATTTTTTAACAATAAGACGGTAAAATGCAAGAACTGTTTTTGTTGTCGAGAGGGATATCGTGCAAGATCCGACATCAGATCGGCGATCGACCCGAGCATTATCATTTCACTGCGAAACGCGACTATTAGCCTGGTGTGGCGCACAAATTATGGTCTTCCGCTAGACAAATCAAAAATCAAGTGGAAAGACCGCTCAATTACCTTGTCAAACCGAAAAGTGTGGGTAAGTTTATGGACAGGAGCGGATTCCCGTGTTTGGAAAAAGGTAATGAGTTAGTAGAACTATAGAATTTGTTCCTTTTTGAAGTATCCTGTTAAAAAGTAGAAGCGGGTTTATCAAAAAAGATTATTCGATATTTAGTTTTGGGAAAGTTTCAAGACTTAGTCTTTCCTCCCATCATGGGATAAAGCCAAGCTCTGTCATTCTTCTGGAAACATACAAAGTTTGCTTTGAGAACATATCTCGTTTTATCATTTGTATCGATTGGGCTTCAACAACAGCAAAGTAAATTATTACCTAGCATAAGTTCAATATCTTCAAAAAATAAGTTTATTTTTTTGAATTCAATGAATCTTTTACCTTCTATTCCGGGTATTCTATATGCTATACATTATTACAGATATTCATATCCATTTCTATTTTCTGACATATATGTATTTTGTAATGTACTGCCAAAAAAATAAACCATTGAATTCATCATAGCTCAAAGATCTGAACACTTGTCAAGTAAGACTTAAGACCATGTCAGACATACTAATGCCAATTCAAGAATTCAAACAATAATCCGGTCCTGTAAAGCAACAACACAAAAACAAAAATTTTGCACGATATTCGCCGTGGTAAATTGGGAATCATGAGATTACCTGCACAAGGTGTGTGATGGACAATTTCCTTCCGCTACGCTGTAGCCCATTGGACAAGAAAGTTGCTTTACATCTTGTACGCCCACCATTCATACTTTACTTAGCATGCCATCTTGTTGAAATTATACATAATTATTTTAATACGGGCCTTTGTTTACATGCGAATGAAGTTGAACGCGATGGGAATCGTCCGTTGAGAAAATGAACGTAGGTACCTATCTACTCGTGATCTTGGTTATATTGTTATGTAGTGAGATAAATTAAATTTTGTCAATCCTTAAGTTATAAATTTTTCTTTAAACCTAATCCTTTAGATATGTTTCCGATATAAATGCTATTTTTTTTTCCAATGCAAAGCTTCATTTGCAATTCTCTTTACGCATTCGGTACGAGCGTCACGATAGGTTGTTCTAGAGTAGAGAAGTAGAGTATGCTTTATTTGCTCTTCCACATATGGATCTCTGCTTTTTTCACACATAACCGTATCAGCTCCCAACCGAATAAACCACATCACCAGGACCACGCTCCGTTACCTACACAAACAGCGCCCCCCTCATCGAAGAGAAATAGGTCCAAAAGCTGATGAACAGAGCCAGTTTCAACAAAGCGCCTGGTCCCGACAAAATCAACGACGCGAGTGTGCACCATTTCTCTGTCAGAACACAGCACTTTCCTATACCATAGAGGAATGTCAACGTCATCCTCATTGGGAGAAAAACCCTCAGCCTTCAACCTGCTAGGCAATTACTGACCAATTCGCTTGCTATCAAGCATCAGCAGAAAAGAGTACCCAGAGGTACATCAGAGAGGGGTTCAACAAAAGGGTGACAACTAGTGCGACCTTCTTCGTCGTCTCGAAAGCTTTCGACAAGGTGTGATACATAAACCTCATTTTAGAAGTTATCTTCTGATAGAAACACCAAACTTTCTCGTTCATCTCGTTCATCACCATACGAAGGCTGAAAGTGATGCTAATCGACATATCAGGATGGCCGCAGGATTCTCCCAAGGTCCTCACTATTGTATTCGACGAAATGCTTTGATCACATGGGTGTAGCTTCCATTAAAACTCTGTTCGTTCTTCTCTCAGTGGTTTTTGGAAGTGTTGAAGTACTCTAACTTTCGCTTTTTAAGCGTTAACATAACTTCAAGATTTTTTGACATCCTCGTTAGCACATCTCCATTGCACACTCTGTCCGTCCAAGATATTTTTAACATCCGTCTATATGTCCACATTTCGAAAGCCGTTACGCACCTACATTTATGAGAAAAAAGTAATATTTAAAAACCCTGCGCGCACGCCTATGACAGGCAGCATTAAGCTCGAGATAAATGGCGTTATTCCCCCTTGCCCTTAAGACGTTGTAGTGCTAGACTCGTAAGGCGAACTATACGATTGTACCCGGTCGATCTGTTGGTTCTGTACCTGAAGAATATCTCCTCCAACCTGATTCTTACTAATCGCCATCCATTAAGCTTTTTTGGCGTTCAATTTTATTTAGAATTTTTCACTTTCAGTAGCCAGATGATCAAGTAATACTTGAAGACTTTCCAGAAAATCAGTGGCTAAAACCGTATCGTCTGCATACCGAAGATTGTTGAAATTCCCTCATTGCAGTCTTCTAATGCTTTTTTAAATATTTTGTTCGAATAAATATAAAAAAGGAATGATGAAAGAATGCAACCATGCCAGACACCTCTCCACCCGTACTTCGTCACACATTTGTTAGTCTACCTTGATTTGTGCAGTCTGATACCAGTAGAGATTTGCGATTCTCTTGAGGTTTCTATCATCTAGGTCTACATCTTCCAGAATTTTCATAAGCTTCTCATGCTGGACCCTGTCAAACGCTTTCTCATAGTCTACAAAGCATGCGTATATAGGGTCAGAGAATCTCTACATCTTTGAACTAGCACTTGCATGCTAAACAGGGCCTCTCTTATGTCATTTTTGTTATTGGGGATACAATATCGATAGTAGATGTTTACTTACTTGATATTCTTATAATTTTCCAACTCTCCATCCTCCTTCTTTTTTCCTCCTGTTACATAATTATTGGGAACCTGTTTCTGGTATTGTCTACCAGTGACAGAGATCTAATTGAAGAATTGTAATTGTCAATATATGATCTTATCCATAGAGAAATATAATAGTAGAGACGAGAGACGTTTGCTTAATGTAACAATCTGGAAGTGTGTTTGTGCACATACACGTAGCGTATTTCGCATGGTGTGGCAGATTATTGAACTAATTACTTCGATCGTTTCTGACAACTCGGTTTAATTTGTCTTTGTCAGCAACTCGCCCGAAAATATTCTATCTTTTTTTAACACATACAAAATACAAAATTGTCAAAATTTGACAAATTATTGAATCGCCTATGATTGAATCCGAAAACCATCAATCAAAAACTGAATGCTCATCATCATAACTTAAAATTTCTTCTGTAATTTATATTAGAGAAATGAGAAAACATTCTGTGATCATAAATATTAATTAATTAGACAAAACCGACACCAATAATAGTGTGTTTTCGAATTTGCGATGATGCGAGATGCAGTAACAAGGTAAACACAAAGCTTATAATACAAACATTTTTAGTTACTGTATATTTATAAAATTGGAATAAAAAAATAAGTTTGTTTGAAGATATCTCAATTTTTGTATTGTCCAATTACCTCCTTGAGCCCCTTAAGGAATCTCATAGCATCTAATTTGGATTTTTTAAAAATAAGTTCTGTTATCGTTCTAAACAGTTGCTAGGTAAATTTTAGCAAGTTTTTTCAACAAATGTTTTGCTTTTCAATTAACTGTTTTGAGCGTTTACAGTACTTTATTTTTAATAAATCTTAAATAAAATCAAAGTTAATAATTTAATTATTCAAAAAAGCCGCCTTTTCACTGTCGGTAAAGAAGAAACCTGCCTTCAAACAATGTTCACTCTTTTATTGCTGTCCGTAGCCACCAGAGGCGCTAACGTCGACATTGCGCCAGTTAAGTACAGGGGAATGACTCTCGTAGTTTACTACTATTATATTTCTCTATGATCTTATCCTTCAACTTTTAAAATATATTTAGTTCATTGAATACAGTTTATTACTATTACATCATTACAATAATGTTGTATGGTGACAGCGGAAACGAGTGAAGAATTTGGTATAACATAAGTCAATTGAAATGGCAAATTTGCAAGCACCAAAATCATTTGAACCAGGGCCCGATCAGGCATTATCATGGAATAAATGGAGACAGAAAGTGGAGTTGTATTGGGCAGCTGCTGATATTGAGAAAGCTAAGGTAAAAAAACAAATAGCTATATTGTTACATCTCTTGGATGATTATGGACTAGAAATGTATAACACATTATCCTTTGCTGAAAAAGATGATGAGCTTACTGTAGAAGTAATTTTGTATAAACTTACGAATTATTCATTCCCATATAAAAATGAAACATTTTTTTTTTTTATTGTTTTTATTTTTCTCTTGTAATCAAAGAGAAAACCAATCAAATCATGAATATTTTACTGAATTAAGACAGAAAGCAGAAGATTGTGGATTTGAAAATTTAAAGAATTCATTAGTTAAGGATAGAATTGTGTGTGACATAACAAATTATTTTCTTTGAAAGAAGTTGCTTAGTACGAGGGATCTCGATTTATCTAAATGTATAGATATTTGCAGGGCAGATGAAGGTTCACGAAAACAAGTTAGCTATGTCTGGTATTTCATCAAATAGTAATAATTTAGGGATTGACAGGTTGAATATATTTAACAAATACGAACCTAAAAATCCAAACTTCAAAAAGTATTTGTTGTAGCCGAGAAGAAAGATGGCTCAGTTTGTTTATGTATGGACCCAAGACATCTGAACAAGTATATCATACGACAAAGACTTGAACTACCTACTATTGATACTATTTTTTCCTTAATTAGCCAGGCCAAATGGTTTTAAGTGCTAGATGCTTCATGTGCTTCTTAGCAGATACCATTAGATGAAAATAGTTCGGACCTATGTTCTTTTATAACATGTTTTGGTCGATACAAATTCAACAGACTACCATATGGAATATCAAATGCACCAGAAATTTTTCAACCATGTATAAATGATTTGGTTTGTGGTTTGGATGGAACTTTGGCATATATGGATGATATTTTTATATTTGGCAATACCTACATTAGAAGAGAATTAAAGTTGCCCATGAAAAAGTTCAAGCTATACAGAAAATGAAAAGGCTAACACAAATGTAAAGGAGTTGCAGAGTTTTCTGGGAATAATTATTTATTTGAGCCATTTTATTAGAAATGTTTCAGGAGAAACTGCTTCGCTTAGATTATTATGGAACAAAAATACAGTTTGGACTTGAGACGATAACTCCCCACAAGAAAAAGCATTTGTCCGATTAAAACAATTAATAAGTAATGCTCCAGTTTTGACTTATTACGACCCTGCTCAATCAATAATTTTAGCAACTGATGCTAGTCGATACGGATTAGGTGGCTAAATTAGTCAGAATGATCACCCTATCGCATACTGGTCTATATCACTTGATTCTGAGATGTGAATATTTTCATTATTACCTGTATGGTCGTCCATTTAATGCTATAACTGACCATGAACCTCTTTTGGGAATAGTAAATAAGGCAATTGACTCTTTAATCTCCGAGATTGCAAAGACTGACAATAAGATTATTGAAATATGATTTCACCTGGCTTAAAGTATTTACCTGGGAAAGATATGTTTATTCCAGATACTTTATCAAGAACACCACTAAATACTGAAAAAACAACAGATTTTTTAGATGATTTTTAAGTAAGAACAATCATAATAGCTTCAGATAAAAAATGCAATGACATACTAGTACTAATGCAGATCCAGAACTTGTTGCAGTAAAATATTATTTAAGAAATGGTTGTCCTAATCCTAAATTTCTTCAGTTAAACCAGAAGCAAAACCATATTACCAATATAAGGATGAAATTTTTGAATTGGATGGATTTTTATTTAAAGGTATTACCACACTTATAATACCAAAAGCTCATAGACTATTAGATGTATTAAATAAGATACATTCTGTCCATCAAGGGATTATTTCCTGTCAGAAAAAAGCTCAAGATTCAGTGTTTTGGTCTAATATCAATGAAAATATTTCAAACATGATTTCATCTTGTTTAACCTGTTTAAAATATCCAAGATCCAATGAAAAATAACCTTTACAACAGCATCAAGTACCATAATTACCTTGGGAGAAAATCGGTATGAATTTTATGCAAGTAAAGGGAAGAGATTATTTCGTCATTTGTGACTATTATTCCAAATTTATTGAACTAATACCATTAACCAGAAAAAATTCCAATGCAACTATTGAAGCTTTATTAAAGGTATGATAGTTAAATGCCCAGAAAAACATCCTTACATTATTGTTATGGAATATAATAGTACACCCAAACAGTTTCTTGAATCACCATCTGAAATTTCAATGGGAAGAAAGTTTAGGACCGACTTACTTTGCTCAAGGAATTAAAACCAAATTTTAATACTGAACAACATATTGAAATGTCACATGCAAATCAAGAACGAGATCAGCACTACTACAATGCAAACAAAAAACCACTCGCTCCATTATTATCTAAAGGACCAGTAATGATTCAACAGTCTGTAAGGAAGTGGGTCCCTGGTAAAGTTTTTAATGAAGACAAAAATCCCAGAAGTTACGTTGTCAAGTCTGAGGATGGTGGTATTTATAGAAGAAATAGATATCATCTTCGTCCACATCCAATACCAAATGTACTTTTGAATTCTCCCACTAGAATTGGTAAACCCAGTAGCTAATGAACTTTGGAATAATTTTATTTGGATTAGTTTATGTTTATTAGTCACGTATTCTAGCAATCTTGTTTACTTTGATCTGTGCTCTGTTTTTTAGATAAGTATATGTGGTATATATTCACTTACCTATCCTCTATTTCTCTCTCAAACTCCTTATCCTAGCAGTATATGTCTCTTCTTTCAGGATTTTCCTCTATTCGATCTACTGCTTCATTGGCGTCTTGGTGAATGCTCGCTTCAATATTTTCGTTATCTTCATCTGGGTTTTGACATCATGATGCTCTAAGCTTTCTGTGAAGTCTTGTTTAATACCACTTTAGGATGTCGTGGTCTTTTAGATGGTTAATAAACTGGTTAATCTCTATTGTCGTGATGTCTTCTTTGTCTTGCTGATACCGGCTTTATCTCTGATAAGGAAAGATGATTCTGGCTAGCAGAAAATACTGGTCACTGCCTTATCTTGGTCCACGTTGGGCTCTGACCAAACTAGCTGTAAAGAAGAACCCAAATTTAGAAAACTAGTTGTGATGAGAGTGGAGAATTGTATTTATACGAAGTCTGACTATTCCAAGAACAAGAGACTTTTTCCAAATACCTGAAGCTATTACTACACAAAAGCAAAGAGAATATTGGTTATATGCTCATGCTGTTATTATCTGAAAGTCAAAAACACTACCGGCTACTCTCTGATAAAGATTGGATTCGCAAATATTGGAAACACGTCACACGATTTTTTCCAACTCTTTAGGATGACCCATGATTCTTGAACTTTGGGTGGAATTGATGTTTGGTTGTCTTCAGAAACTGAATTTAGACCTTTCTCAAATTTTGTCAGTTGTTCAAGATATTGCTGTGCAAATAGATCATCTAAAAAAAGTAAAACAGTGTATTGTATTGGGGTACCTACATATTAAACCTAATTGTTAATAAAAGGTATTGGTTTCCATTCTCAGCAATCTCCGCAAAATAAAGAAAAGGGAAAGGCCCTTACTTTGAGGTTATCATTCAATATTTTGTCTGAGGTGTTGTTGTCCACCATGACCATGAATTTGCCTAGCATCACTTGTTGCATCATGTCGTCTTTTTCTTCTTGCATTTCTTCACTGTTCACGAATTAAACTAATTTTTATTTGAATTTTTCAAATAAATTCAATCAAAATTATTCAGTCAACGGAGAGAAAGAAAAAATTTGGGTTTGAACGGAGTGTTTTGAAACTGTTTCAAAACGTTTTGTCGCAAAAAAATGCCTTAAATCTTATTAAAGTTATTCATGAAGCAAGACTTTGTGTTTTCTTTGGAAATTGAATTTCAACTCCACTTTGAGTCATACTTTTTCAACTTAATTAGGTAGGTAATATATCTATCTATTACTCTATCCTATGCTTGATTTTAAATTCCAGGAAGGCTTGGTCCATGTCCAATGTGCACTTATGTATGTTCTTATGTTGGAAGAAGCCATTTTGCATTATAAGTTCTCTGACTGTTTACAGAGTAATGAGTCTGTATCCATCATCGTAGACGTCTTGTCATGTCAGCTAACAGTGAGACTACTCAGCTATCGACCCGTCTTTTAAGACCAATATCTCTCTAGAAACACTTATCTGATGATAATCCTGTGTTGATTTCGAAGATGCTATTTTATATGGCAACATTTGCATCACCATTGGCTGAAAGGATAGCCTGGAACAATCCTTGAGGAGTCTGCGACACATAAAATGAACACAAGATATGAGCCTTTGGCAGAGAACTGATATTATCAAGAAGAAAATAAGATCCAAAATTATAGAATCGAAAGAAATACCATAAAAGTAGTCACTCACTGTGTAATCAAGAAACAAGAAATTCCTCAACATATAGGCATGGACATCGATAGCAGTGGTTGGATACCAAAACGAAAATTACAGAAAATTGGAGGATGCACAAAATAAGAAAGGAGTGAAAGGACTGGTATTTTGATCCACTATAGCTGTTTCAATACATCTCTTCCAATTGGGATAACACTGTCTGGATTAATAATCAGTGTTCCGATCAAAGCGAGTAACTCCAGACGGGGACATCCACTTGTCAACTCTCGATAGTGCATTCGATGTACAGAAATCCGCCAAGAAAGTGGTTCAAAACAGAGAATCATGGTGAACAACAATCCAAAGCATGTACAAATCCACAATTTAAATTCAAGCTCACCCAAACTAACCCAACTGTTACTTGCGAGACAAATAAAGCAAACAAGTTGAATTTAAAATATTCCAAAATTCTGACTAACTGATGATTTGGGGTACCTATCTAAGATCAACTTGTCCATTTCTCATGCACGCCAAACGTTTCGACAAATCATAACAAATCCTAATCCTGTTTTCCGAATACAGGATCATCGGCCACGTGCTCCGACCAAATCTAAACCAAGTAAAACATCTCTCACGCGATGAGGGATACTCATCATTAAAACCCTGTCAGCCCATCCCCATCCGAAAACATTTCGCGCCGCAAAGTTACACGGTATTAAAATAATATTTATTATCATTATCGAGGGGGCATATTGCCGTTGTCAACATGAGTAATAACAATCATAATTCCCGGCACGTGTCGCGCGGATTGAGCTCCGGAGCCGCGATAACGTTGGGCGTTTTGAACGTTTTATCCGGCGCGAGGGGCGGTGGAGTAGATGGAAACAACGACGCCGGGGCCTACACTTCGTTATCTCCAACCCCCTGTGAAATACGCTCATCAAGGATTATAATAACGAGATAGCTTTGCATATCTCTACAGCGATTATCCTGGGCTTCCATCTTGTTTACGCCAGCGAGCCGGATTCGGAATCATGCTATTGTTGTAACTCTCTCTCTTTTGAAACAAAAGGGTTAAAGAGGTCGTGAGCCCAGAGGGGTTAGGGTGGATCGTTAAACCTAATTGCGATCTCATAATTTTTGGGAATAAAATAAACTTCTTTGATCTGACAACGTGCGAAGTCCTATATAATCATAAGTTGCTTTCACGTAGGTATTGATAAACACAGGCATTTTTTCATGGGAAATCGATGTGATAACTTTGCAGTTGCATTCTTACAAACAATACTACTAATCTTTCCTCAAACATTCACAGTGAACTATTTCTGTTATAAATTGATCTAGGTAAGTTCACCTTTGATATACTTTCTTGACAGCAAGTCAGCAATGAGCATCTCGTCTTTACCTGGTTTGTTTTGAACATTTATTATATCATCAACCTGACTTTCAGTCTTTGTAATCTTAGAGAACTTACCTCAGTAACGCCTTTTCACATTAGAGAAATAAGAGCTTCTGTATGAACTATTACATGTCCACCCAAATTTTGCCAATAAATATGGATTGTTATGTATTTGTTTCAAAATCCTGACAAAAGTTCTTGAACAAATCCTCTGCAAATATATTTGCAGTAATAATCGTAAGATTTTAATGGCTAAAACATCGCCGTACGAAATAAAATATCACATTCAATCTATTTAATAGACTCAGGAAAGTAATTTTTCACCATGTCCGATACCATATGCGACATTACTCGGCACTTATTTTAGTCAATTAATTTCCCAAGTTGAACCCTCATATACGCGGACGCCACGAAAATTAATTCTACCAAATTGGCCGTCCACAATCGTCCATTAAGTCAAAATATAGTGAAATATCATTTTTTAGATCGACTCTCTATTCAATTCTACCCTCCCAACAACCATCGACACTCCATACACCAGAATACATAAATGACAGACTTCCAATTTACCCATTGTCCGTCTGTGTTTTCAGATATTTTATAGGGTCAACTACGATACGGTAACATTGTCGGTGAATGAATGTCTGGTAGAGCTTATTCCGTGGAAATTTGAAACAAAACTTATTATGCCTAGAGAGGCATGATACTCTGGTATTCTTGCATTATAATAAATGCCCATTTCTTAATTAGTAAGGGCTTCACAGCATACCAATTTTTGTTGTCTTAATTCTGGTGTATTGTCTTTTCCTTCTCATCAATTTTATGATTTTTCATATCATTGTCGAATATCATTGCCAATATGAACTACCTATCTCTTACCATAATAATTCAGGCTATACATTTTTTTTTTGTAATTGAAAAAAAAAGTTAAAATGGTGCATAACTTTTCTAATTTGCTTTATTGTTATTCATCTAGCTGAACAAAAACAAACAAATGAAATTCTAATAACAAAATAATTGTACAGTATTCTTACACTTCGTATGTAACAGACTCTACACGCTGGCCATCGGCTTCGAGTACCTGTGTCATCAATAATGCACTGCATCCAATCTGATACATTTCCAGAATCTGAATCACCAGTTTCGCAAAGGGGCAGCGACTACACGCTGCGATGTCCACTTGAATTTTCTTTATGCGCCGAGAGAGGGTACTAGATGTATATAAATGAGTATATTTCGATTATTCTTTACACATCCGAATTGGTCCGTTTTTCTATGGCGTTAGTGAATATTGAATATTTAGAAGAGGATGATGAATTTATATGAGAAAATGTAATTGTATTTAGTACTCGTTTTACGTGTTTTTATTTCCGAATTAAGTACATACCTATAACTTTTGATTTTAATGAAAACTTCAATTCATCCAAGTCACAAAATTATCATGAATGCTGTCATGCGTTTCTTTTAGGGAATGATCATTACCAGTAGAAGTTTCAAAACACTGTTCTCGTGAAAGTCACATTTGCAAGGCCCTCAAATTAGTGTATATATCTATACACAAATTCACCTCAATGAAAGAAAACACTCCATTTGCCATTAGAAAATTTTCAAGCCTCGTAGCTCAGACCAAACCAACTAATGCTGATTTTTGTCTGATGCAAATCAATAGATTTTGAGCTGATTTTTAATTTAAAACAAACCGCAATTCGGTAATTTGAATCGTTTGAAAATTATGGCCATTTTAAAAAGAGTGACAACTGAAATTTTACATTTGCCATTAGAAAACTTTTAAGCTTCGTATCTCAGATTATAGCAACAAATTCTGATCAATATTTTGAGGCCTATCAGTAGTTTCCGAGCTGATTTTTAATTTAAAATAAACCTCAACTTGCTAATTTGTATCATTCAAAAGTTATGACCATTTTAAAAAGAGTGACGACTGAAATCTTAGATTTGCCATTAGAAAACTCCCAAGCCTCGTATCTCAGACCATGGCAATGAATTCTGATTAATATTTTGATGCAAATCAATAGATTTTGAGCTGAATTTTAATTTGAAACAGACCGCAACTCGCTTATATAATTGTTTGAAAGTAATGATCATTTTATAAAGAGTGACGACTGAAATCTTACATTTGCCATTAGAAAACATTCAAGCCTTGTACCTATCTCAGATCATGGCAACAAATTTTGATCAATATTTTGATGCAAACTTATATATTTTAAGCTGATTTTCAATTTAAAACAAACCGCAACTCGCTAATTTGAATCGTCTAAAAGTTATTCCATGTGTCACAGTCACAAGGTGTCCTGCGGAACTCCGTATGAGTGACTTTTGATTCTACGTCCTACAGCTCAGTTCTCGCTCCAATTCAAGTGTTGTTGTTAGAGGCTCTTATGTTCAGCATTATCCGCTCATTGCTCTTTGATGCTTAACTAGCGCGCTAGACATTGGTTTAAAACATTCCTTCCTAGGTAAAGTGACATTTTGTTTCTGTGATCCATGAAAGCATGCCAGTCGTATTTCAGTTTCTGTCCTAAAAGATGTTTTTGCGGTTTTCAATGGTAATTCCTACTATTCAGCTTCATTTATCATCACTTTTGTTCTTCCCGTTTTCATCAACAGGCTCATTTTTTCCGATGCTCTCGATAACTGACTAATTACAGTAGGTTAGTCAGTACGATAAAAGAGCGTAGATGATTTAGTCATTAGCTGTTTATATCAGTTTAGATGATACCACATCTCCCTGTCTGACTCATCCTCCAATTTGAATGAAATTTGTATTCTCTTTCAGCTGTACTGCATTGTTGTAGCAGCCTGTGGTACGCTTACCTGATATCAACTGTTGGGCCCTGCGCCGAGGGCTGCTATCCCGATTCTCGAGCGGCGTTGGCAGATCAAGTACTCTATGCCATAAGGGATTCCTCGATCTACTAAAGGATATAACCTTTTATTATTTTCATTTAATGTCAAATTGTTGCTTCTACACTATAGAGTAAACCTGTGAAGATTCCCCTACAGCATCCTACAATCATCTCGTATTTGATGACCATGAAGGGCTTCAGATCATCAGTGAAGGCAAGAAGCCGGCAGACACGAAAAACATCCGTTATCAAGAAAGCAATTAAACAAGAAAGCTGAAAGATGGCCACACCCGATTTAACCAATATTTTAGAGGAAACATAATTTTTGATTTTTACCGCCTGTTTTCGTTCAGTACGATTACTCTGAAACCAATCAAGGACTCCAAAAATTCTCATGGCTTATTAGGATGCCATGATCCAAGGATGATACACACTACTACTACAGGATGGCCTATCTTCATAAGGCCTGTGCGTAACAAATCCCCCCCCCCCTTCCACCCCTCGCCAAAATACCAGTTGCAACGTAGGCAGCATGTTATTTTTCGCCTTGAGTAAGGCAGATGACAATATTGAATTTGAATGTAGAATATTAATGGAGAAAATAAGTGTACAGGTAAGCTATGTTCTATGAAAAGCGATTAATTAGGCTAGTTATAATCTGTAATTAATGCTAGAGAACATCCCCGACAGGGTAGTACAAATCGGCCTTGTTAGATATCAGGGTTTCAACAGTGAACGATTCAATTGAACGGTTTATACAATAGAAAAATAGTTTGAAGATTTGACAATAAGTAGAAAAAACATACAGTAAATAGGATTATAAATTGACAATGGGAAATATGTGGAAACTGAAACCTCGCCTGCTTTGTAACTATACCGAACGACTTTTCACTGTAAGCACCAGAATCTGTGGCCAGAACTGAATGAATCCAGGGCGACGTGAGGCGTCTTTTATTAGGCAATTCAAACCACGTGACATTCAAGATGGCTTTGCTTTGGCCACACATGGGCCAAAAAATACAAAAAATTTATAATTTCTGCCCGATTCAATAGTTTAGATACCTAGTCAACAAATATTTTATTAAATAATCAAAATCAAAGTTGCAAGCAAAACTCTAAGCAAAATAATTTAAAATACGCATAAAAACATATTCAAAACAAACTTGCTTGGCCGCTACGCCATATTGAATTTTCCTATTTGACAGATGGATTCAATTGCCTAATTTAGCGAAATTGGTGATAGTTGGGGAGCTGGCGTCAAAAACATGCAAGAGTTTTCGCAAGGCGGATATTTTCAAAATAGGTCGTACTTTGGTGCTAGAATGCTAGTGTACAGTCAGCGGTCACAGTTCCGGGACAGCTGGCTCTGGGACGCGGGCAAAGTTGTAATTTTAAGAAGCATCTAAACTGTTTTCTCAAAGCTCAAAATTTATAGAAATTTTGCACATTATCTGTTTGAAGGTCACAGATAACGTATGTAAATCGTCAGACGTCTAGTTCGTTGCAAAAAGGGGGTCAGACGTCCTCAAAGTTCTTATTTTATGGCATTTTCTTCAAATATATTTGTCAAATACCTGCAAAAATATATTTTGACAGGACACCGAAGAAAATGCCATAAAATAAGAACTTTGAGGACGTCTGACGCCCTTTTTGCAACGAACTAGACGTCTGACGATTTACATACGTTATCTGTGACCTTCAAACAGATAATGTGCAAAATTTCTATAAATTTTGAGCTTTGAGAAAACAGTTTAGATGCTTCTTAAAATTACAACTTTGCTCGCGTCCCAGAGCCAGCTGTCCCGGAACTGTGAGTGCTGACTGTACACTAGCATTCTAGCACTAAAGTACGACCTATTTTGAAAATATCCGCCTTGCGAAAACTCTTGCATGTTTTTGGCGCCACCTCCTGGACTATGACGCTTTCAGTTTATCAGTTTCAAGACAGGCGAGTTTTTCCAAGGAACCAGGGGTCAAGAGTCGTGTTTCAGGACATAGTCATCACACTTATTTAAAAACCGATTGATAAGATAACCCTTGGCTCTTGGTACGGTTTCGTCAAAAAATTGGCAATTTAACCTTCGTCTTCCCGGGTGGGGTACAAATGTACCCCAGAAAACAATTTTTCTAGAATATTTTCCCAAAAAGTGGATATTTTTTGTGACTTATTTTATTTTGTGTCAGTAAGGGCTTTGCACATAATTAGTGATCATGAAAAATTTTCTATTTATTTATTTTTTAGAAATAATAATTTTTGCATAGCGTGGGGCACATGTAAAAGAACTTTTAGCCCGGTTTGTTACAAGCTGACGACTTAGTTATGACGTCGGAAATGGTATCACACCAATATGGCGGCGATTACCAAAAATGAGGCTGATAAGCACTCCTTAGAGTGTGTATTCTCCTCGTCAATGATTAATCCTGTCGAAAGCCTTCGAGAAATCAGTGTAAAATCAGTCCCATTTTCGAGAGCTTTCAACCAGAACTGTTCATAGCATAAAAGATTAGACACAGTTGATGTTCTCTACATAAGGCCATGTTGCGCATTTATTATTATGGATTTGAAAATAGGTGCTATCTTCTCAGCAACCAAGGAATCAAAGACCTTAGAAATCAACGACACTTTAGAAATTGAACAATAATCTTCAATGAATGATCTGTCCCCATCCTTCAAAATTGGTGAAACATGACAGCTTCCAGCATGAAGGAAATCTCCCACTAACCCACAGAAAACCTCAGCAAGGACAATTATGCAACAAAACAACAGGTAGGTATATTATTAGGACCTGGACCCTAACTTAGATTTAGAACTGATATCTTGTTATAAACGTCCACAGAGAGCTGCAGATTATCAATCGAGACAGTCCTGGCACAAAAAAATGTACCATCTGAGCTCGGATAATTGGAATAAACTTTTGAAAAATGACTGTTAAACAACTCTACAATTTCCTGTGGATCACTACTTTCATCCTTATCCAGACTCATACACTGTGGATTGCATCCCAGTTAGAGTTGGCCAAACTAATTAAGTTTTTGTAGTGAAACTTCGGCGGCGGTGTGATATTTGGCCCAGAATTGAGAGTGATATGAAAGACGCGTCACGTTTTGACAAATTCCGTTGCACGACAGAGAAGGAAGTTGTAGGTAAGGTAGAGTGACAGAGAAAGACAGCCAATGACAATAACAGCAGACGAACGATTCACACAAACTAAGGATTATAAGCAAAGAGGATTGCCTATTATTGTCAAGCGCCGATGCCCTTGTGACGTCACTACAGATGCGCGTCTCCCTTCTGTGTGGTCCTTCCTTCGTCTTTACCACGACTCATACGCTAAAGCAGCGATTCCCAACCGGTGGGTCGCGACCCCTAAGGGGGTCGCATAGGGTTTTTGGAGGGGTCGCAATACCAATATTAATGTATTATATTTTCTGCATTTGACAACACGCCTTAGTATCCGCCTCAAAAGCCGCGCGCCGTTGCATTGGACTCACGAACGAAGCGTATAGCACAGGTTGTGAGTGCTGTTGTGAGTCGCATATGTTTTCGAACATAGATAGCTTTGCATAACGGCTGAAGCATCAGAAACAGAAATTGTGGAGAATGTAAAAGGGAAAAATTGATTATCACCTTCAATCTTTTGAGAATGAAATGGGCGTTATTTTGCCGACGTTCCTGATGAAGTGCAGGATAAATTTTTAGAGCTGAGGAATCACTCCACATCTGCCCTATTTCAAGAAAAATTTTTGACTGAATTTTGATGTGCCATGCATAGTTCATATCCTTATGTCGCCCTGCATGTGCTTTCTTTTCGGATACTAATACCATTTGCCTCTACCTACCTTCGTGAAAGATGATTTTTCAACTATTTTCTTGAATAAATGAAATTTTATTTTACCTTAAGAGCAAATCTGTAAAAGGGTCGTGACTAAAAAAAGGTTGGGAACCACTGCGCTAAAGTCTTAAAGATTGCACTAAACATTTTATTTCATTCCAACGCTCTCGATTTTTGTACTTTAGAAGGAAGTGGGGCGGCGAAAATTGTCTGGGCACACAGGCGGCTGGATGTTGCTACTTGTTTCCAGTCCTTGGCACAGAATTTTGAGTCTTCTGGTTTGACGTTCGCTTTCTTGAGAATGTCTTATAGTATTCGAACCTCCATACTCTTACCAAATTCCTCTTTCATCTAAACGTTTAACTTTAAAGTTAGAAAACACTAGAATCTCATGGAACCGTGCCTTTCGCCAAAAGGCGCGTAAAAAAAACGTAAGATTCTCAAAATGTCTACAATATATTTTTTGACCAGAATATTGCTAGGTATAGGTACAAAACATTGAAGCGTTGGTGGTGTGATAAGATTTTAGGTTCAGAGCCAAATAATAAAAGCAGAGTGTCTGCAACAAGACTAGACCCCAGAAGTACCCAAAGTCAATTTTATGTTGATTGCCAACTTACGGCTGGAAAATTCACAAAAATTTCAGCTTGCCATATTATCCACTACACAATACAGACAGGAAGTTTATAACACAGAACATATCACCTATAGAAAAATGTCTCAAATGGGAGACTCGCGACGAAGGTTTTTAGTTAGGTTTTCAGTCAACGATGGCGACACTGTCGGGAGATAAAAGAAATTTGCAGGTTTCTGTTGACAGTGATTTGTGTTGGTTGGTTTTGTCGTATCGCATTTGTCATTTTGAAATTCAAAAATTCAAAATTTGAATTTTAAAAGCGTTAAAGTCCGTTGAAAAAAAACCCTCATTTCTGTACGTATTTTTTTTGTATTTAGTCGTTTGTATCGTTTCGTTCTTATTTGTATTTAGTATTCGTATTTATTTTGCGTTAAAATGTCTCTTATGTTTGGTAAAAAGAAACCGTCCAAAGTAAAATTGAAGTGTTGCGTTCCAAATTGTGAAGATAAATATAGCAGTCGTTTTCGTTTTCCAAATCCGAGAAATGTACTTAATATGGCAATCATTGAAAAATGGATCGCAAATATCAACAATCCTTCCTTAGCTAATCGTAGTTACGACGAAATACATAAAAAATTCCGTATATGTGCGAGACATTTTCCAGCAGAAACTTTTTTACATGGCTGTAGAAAAGGGATTTCAGATGATGCCCTTCCAATCTTACATATGAATAATAAAAATGGTAAGTACCTGATACTGGGGACCTGATAAGATCCTCCACCTTCCAAAAATTGGTTGGCTTTAGCCAAGGATTTGTGCTATCAGCTGCAATAAAATAGACTTGTATTTTAGGAATTGGAAAACACTTTCAATTAAATATCGACTTTTCTTTTTTAGCTTCATATCAAAATGATGATTCTCAAATCATAAAAAAACCAAGGCTGGATTGTCCTATAATGGAAAAATCTTCAGATATTGTTTTAGAGCAGTATGGCCAACAATCACCTCAGGAACAAGTGCCAAGCACCTCGAGTTTCTGTAGAACTGGTCAATTTTCCGATGAAAATGTGTGTGAAACCACATTCAAAATAGATCCCACACCACTCTTTTCGGCGACTCACCCCCCATCGGCCCGTTTAAAAGTAACTGGAAGCTGTGAGTTTCATTTCCCAAATATTTGTTATTTATTATATTTTTAATTACCTAATTCACACTCTTATATCGCAAGAAAGGATCTATTTTGAAGCAATTTGGCGTCACAAGACAAAAGTGTCTTACGCCCAGGGCTAAGCTCCTTTACAAAAAAGTGGTGGAATCCAGCAACAAGCTAGGGCGGTTAAGCAAAAGGATGACTTCTTTTAGGGAAAAACTTACTGCAGCCCAGCAGCTTGCTGAATCAACAAATTTTCAAAATTTGATGAGCCATGTAAATATATATACTTATAATTTTATATTGTCCCAAGTAAGGACGCAACGGCAGAAGCCCAAGGCAAGGCGTTTTTCCATAGATGAAAAGCTCTTAACTTTGACCATATTGAAAGCTAGTGCAAGAGGGTATAGGCTGCTGTCCAAAATCTTTACTCTACCATCCAAACAGACCTTAATGAAGGTGCTAAATAAGATTCCTCTTAAAACTGGTATTAGTCAACATCTGTTTGATAGTATAGAAAAGACAGTACAAAGAATGAAATCTATAGATCGATATGCTGTATTACTGTTTGATGAAATAGCACTTGGATCTTCATTGAGCTATGATAGCAGAGAAGATCAAATTAAAGGTGTCACAGATTTAGGTAGCAGTAGAATGCCTAAAATAGCAGACCATGCAAATGTTTTTATGATTAAGGGTATATTTCGTCAATGGAAACAGCCAATCTGTTTCACATTTAACGAGGGACCTACAAAATCATCCACATTGAAAGTATTTATCAAGAAAATTATCAGAGAATGTTCCAGAATTGGTCTCAAAATTTTAGCAACTGTCTGCGACCAGGGAGCGCCCAACCAATCTGCTATTAACCAATTTCTCAATGAGACAAAAGAGCATTGTATTAAAAATAGGAAATAATTTAAAGGTATTGGTTTTTTAGTGGATGAGGAGGAGATAATTCCATTATTTGATACACCCCACTTATTCAAAGGGATAAGAAATAATTTATTAAATAAGGACTTATACTTTAAAATGGAGGGGAACAACTATATTGCTAAATGGTCCCACATTGAGCAATTTTGCTTTTTGGACACTGAAGATCAGGATGTGAGAATTTGTCCTAAGCTCACAGACAATCACGTGATTCAAGGAAAAATTAAAAAAATGCGAGTGAGTTGTTGTACTCAAGTGTTCAGTCACCAAGTTGGATCCTTGATGAAAAAAATTATCAGTTGGAGTAAGTAGGCGCACCAACTCGATCACACTATCTGTTCTTTGTTTTTACATTAATCCTAAATTACGAAACTGAAATAGTTATTCAAACAACAAGTTTTGAAAACGATTTTTCTCGCACGGCGAGACAATTTGTTGGACCCAGCTGTAGGCGAGTTCCACAAAGTCGAGCGAGTGTGAAAAAAAGTTTTTCTACGAGCGTGCATTTTTTATCACTTTCCCGCACGCATCTTAGTTCCGAAAATGTCACTTTCCCGCACTAGTGCGCGATTCTGTTTTTCCCGCACTAGTGCGGGAAAGTGGCGTTCAGAAGAAGTGTCAGTTTTGTTAATTAATCAAACATTTTATCTATTTTGTCTGCATACATTTTTGCTAGATATACTAATTTATGCGCTCATAAACTATTTGAAATATTCCTATTTTCTATTTTAATCCATATTAATCTAATTTGTGAATATTTCAAAAATTTTATAATTTTTTTTGACATTGTTTGACTTTTTCGTTCCTTTGAGGCGGGGCAGTTTTTTTATCTTAGAAATTTTGTTTATTGTAACATCAAATCGATTTAATACATAATTTTTTTCAATCATTCTTGGAAGTAAACGTAAAAATATAAAAATAAGTAATTTTGTAATTAAATTTCTTCAATAATATATCGCTTTGAATTTACTAAGTTTTTGTTTTTATATTTGAACGCGCTCGTAGAAAAAATAATGTTCCTAACTCATGCGAAAAGTGTCTTTCCCGCACTCGACTGCTTGCCCGAACTCCGCTTCGCGTCGTTCGGGTCAACGGCAGTCGCGTGCGGGAAAGTATCACTTTCCGCACTTGTTAGGAAAATAACTATTTCAAACGAGTTTTTTACAATGTTTTTCCTATAACTGCGAAATAAAACAACAAAATATGAAATTTTTTTCATTAGAAAATAAATCAACATCAGGAATTGTGCGAAATACTCTATTCTCAGAGGTTGCCTAGCGTGTGTAAAACTCCATTTTCAGAGGCAGTCGTAAAAATAAATATAATAATAATAATATGTTTAATAAAAGATTTTTTAAGTAAATTTTAATACTTATATATTTCCACAATTTTTTGTTAAACTTTTAACATGTTTCGCTAAACTTTAGCTTCATCAGAAAGATTTTAGAAAAATAAAATGTAGACATAAAAGTGAAATTGACAAATATAAAAAAGGTAAAAGCTGGTCTAATTTTATGTTAATTTAAATAGGTATTACACAGTAAATAAATTTAAAAGTGGTGAATTGTTTAAATCTAATTGGTCGTTCAATAAACAGTCTAAAGTTTTAAGTTTGTTTATTTCTAAAGATTCTAGAAGATTTAATTTTATCCCTTTGTTTTCATTATGTAGTATTTGAAATTCATTATTAAAATTATGATTTGATTCTATCAGGTGATTAGCATAATTTGAATCTGTTTTCTTTTTATTGAAACTATTGTAATGTTCTTTAATTCTAGTACCAAAATTTCTACCTGTTTGTCCTATATATACTTTTGGACAATCTTTACAAGATAATTTATAAACGCCAGATTTATCACAAATTTTAGTTTTAGATTTATTATTTTTCAAGTGAAAGCCTATTGTATTGTTAGTTTTGAAAGCAACATTTATATTGTTTTTGTTAAGAAATTTGCTAATTTTCTTACTAGCTTGTCCTTGGAAAGTAATACTTTTGAAATTATTATTATTTTGTAATTTTTTAGGGTATACTAAATTAATGGCATTTTTGTATAGTTTTTTGTTTAAAATATCATCTATTAATTTAGAAGAATAGCCATTATTGATAGCAATTTGTTTAATTAGGTTTAATTCTTTTTGGAAATTAATACTATTTATAGGAAGTGTTATTAATCGGTGTATCATACTGTTAAAAGCAGCTAATTTGTGTTGGATAGTAATAAAAAATCTTTTATTAGATAATGGATTTCCACCAAGTAAAAGCCGATTCAATCAAAATAATATGTTTTTTTTTTCTCACAGAATCACAAGTAAAGCTTGACAACGAAGCAGAAGGTACAGCCAATTTAATTCTATTTTTGGACAAACTTTTTGATAGCCTCAATTCAAGCAAAAAGTTTGGCCAACCAGGAAAGCCTCTCAAAAGTGCTGTGACATCTGATTCAGGACATATTTCTTTTTGGTATGGCGCCATCAAAATCTTGGAGCAAATGAAATTTAAACCCCATGAGGAAAAAATAAATAAATCAAACCAAAAAGGTAAGGCAAAAGAATTTGTCGTTGTGCCTTCCATTGTTAATTTAATTAGCACGCTTAGGGGTTTTATATATTTAACCCAGAAATTGTTGAAAATTTACCCAAAAAGGTTCATACTAACAAGGGTGATTCAACAAGATGCCCTGGAATTTTTTTTCTGTTGTATAAGAGCATATAGCGGTAGGGAAAATAATCCAAGTGTCCCTCACTTTATCACATCATTTAAAGCTTTACTTACAAATAATTTCATGTCAAAACATTCACCAGGAGCCAATTGTGAGGAGGATGAAGGTGAGGGGCCCTTGGAGAATTTTAAACATTTTGTGTTAGGCGAGGATTTAGAAGCTACTGCATTGGAAAATGCAGAACGTCTAAGTCCAGACCTGAAAAGCATTCCCCCGGTGTCTAGAAGGTTAAAAATTGCAAGGTGCACTCTTAATTATATAGCAGGATTTATCCTAAAAAAAATAAATTTGTCGAAAGAACATGGCATCTAGAGATCAAATGCTACCTTGACTTTATCCAAGCTCGTCAGTATGAGAAATGCAAGTTAAATGTACCTGGTACATGCTTTAGCTTTTTGGTAAGCCAGTCTATATCCAGATTATTTTATTTGATTCCACGATTGTGTCACATTACCACTTTAGCATTAGTTTTAGAGAATATTCTGTCTACAGAATTACATTTCTCGATAATTAACTATATCGAGCATAATAATACTCATAAAATATTTTTTTAAATAATTATAAGATGTTGCTTGTTTTTTTGGTGTAGAAGGATAAATCTTGTGATAAGAGGGAAAGATGAAAAATTTGTTCGATATATGAGAACTAACCCTAATAGAAATTTGATAGACCCCATAAAATTAAGTGCTTTCAAAAAACAACAGAAAAAATGCATTACAAAAAAATATTAAATATTATGTACTGGGTGTCACAAAAAATACTCCGCTGCGCGTCTTGTTTTGAAATATGTCGCGCATGCTTTTAAGGCCCTCTTATACACTTATATATCATACTATACCATTTCTCTTTCCTGTGACTTCCTGGGATCTTGTCAACTAGCTGCTTAGGAAAGGAGGACCCGGTATTTAACCTTATTAATTTAATTGCCGATTCGATCGAATGTTTATTGCAATTCAGCAATAAATTGATATAAATTGCGCTGCAAGCCACAGCAAAGGCAGACTTAAACCAGTGCAAGTACTTCTCGTTGGAAAAGCCCCTCTGGAATTAAGTCTCCCCAGTGCAAGTACTTCTCGTTGGGAAAGCCCCTCTGGGTATCTTCTCTTCAGCCTTAGCGTTGTCCAGTGCAATTACCTCTCGTTGGGAAAACCCCTCTGGACAAGGCATAGGGGTAACGATAAACTAATCTACAGTCCCCCAAGCAGCGCTGACGTGTGGCTCCCTATAAAGACCCCAGTGTTCGAAGGGTCATGCATCTTATAGGATTAGCGTACATGTAAGGGCATATTCGGGAAAATATATATCTATATTTTTATATAACCTGAGCGAGTTTCTCTCCATCAACTCCCAAAACTACAAACCCCCCATGTCACCCCCGTAAAGCGGGAAGTTGTGACAATATTTTGTTTTAATACACGACTGAATCCCAGGAAAGAAAAAAACTAATATTTGTAATGTAATGTAAGATAGTAATTAGGTATTATAAGTTTAGTTATCCCTTAAATTATCGTGCCTTGTATTCTGTTTTATTATTTTGTGGAAATATGAAGCTGTGCTAAAGCACTTTAACTCCACCTTTATTAATTTAGAAAAACTACTAAAAGACTCCTATGTCAAAAATCAGGCAGACCCTCTTAAATCTCAATATTTTTTACCAATAGTTTTTATTGTTTTCCTTTCTCTATTTATAATTTTATTATGTTTCTTTATTGTGTTTGAACTTTTTTAATTCAATAAACCATTATTTGCATTACATTGATTGTTTTGTTTCTGCCAACAGCTGCGTTTGGCTTGCTAACTTTTTAAACTGTTTTTGCAAAATCTTTGAGATTGACAACTTTTTTTCAGTCACATTTTGCAAGAAAAAAAATGCGAAAAGAGCTAAAAGTAGTCAGCAAGCCAAATACATCCTGTACATAAAATAGTTATTTACATTCCAAGCTGCAAAAGCGTACTTTTAGGTGCGAGGTATATTCAAAGCAAATTCAAATTCAAAATTCAAATATTTGAACACCTCCGAGCACCTAAAAGAACTTTTGCAACGTGTAATGTATCAAACTTTTCATTCTTCTCCCGAAAATGCAATTTTTTTTTATCTTGAATAGGCAAACGAAAGCGAAAGTGATGACTAGTATGCTACACTTTCGCTTGCCTATTCAAGGTAAAAAAAATGTATTTTTGTAGGGAGGAGAATGAAAAATTATTTACAAACTAATTCAAAAAAATCGATTCGCCTTTTTGTCAAGAATGCTCGATTAGTTGGGTTTTCAGTCAACGATGGCGCTCTAATTCATAACCGGTAGGTAACATGGCAGATACTTTTCTAGAGGTGATATGTTCTGTGGTTTATAACAGCTATAGAACTGTTACACTGACAGTACAGCTGGAATCAATCAATGAAGAATGTATCCAAAATACTAGACTGCTCTGGATATAACATAAATGTCAGCGACAAACAACTTATTCATCAAAGTACCTACTCCAACAATAATTGATGAAACTTCTTTTCAAGCACTGAAACTTGATAGATTCCTCTTCACTTATTTGGATCAGAATTCTCAACTAAGGTGTTCAGTGTCGTGTACTAACCACGGTTCGTTCCCGATCCCATTGCGCTCCTCATCGGCGGCTCCGTAACTTGCGCCCCGACTGCACAAGAAAAAAAAGAAGAATATTATGATGACGCAGCAGTGAAAAGGACTTGATTGACAGATGATAGATGACGGCCAGAGAACATATGATTATGGATGACACACTCGAACAACCACATTTTTATAACGCTGTGACTAGAGTCCCGACGCGGGATCCACGTCCAGTCCCGAATAACGTCATCAATGACGTTAATAAAAACGCTGTCGGGACCATATGCGAGTCCCGTTTTGAGACCTATGTCCAGTCCCGAATAATGTCATTAAATAGCGGGATCAGTAGTTTTATCGAGACTGGATGATATAGGTCTCAAATCGGGATTCTTATAAGGTCCAGAAATTATAAGAAGAACCACAAAAATTCCTTCATTAGGTACCATATTATTCAATTCAAATAAATGAAAAAATATTATATTTATTTACGACTGACATATAATGTAAGTATTATATTTGTGATTTTGGCAGTTTAATGACATCTATTATTCTCGCAGGGATTAATGGTCATTATTCCCGCTTGCACACCAATCACAAAATTTCTGAAATTAAATAAGTAGGAAGTACCATGGAAACAGTATAGAACCAATTCAGTGTCAGTGTCAAACGCGTAGTGCATGTGTATTTGTATTGAGATGGATGAACAAAGAGCGTTTTTGGAGAGAAAATTTCAAATAAATTAATTTGTCGTAAATAAAGCAGAGTATACTACTCGCAATAATGGCTATTATTCCCTCGGAATGTTACTCCCTCGCCACTAACGCGGCTCAGTTCGTAAATAGACCTCGGGAATAATAGCTATCATTATTGACTCGTGGTATAATCTACTATTTCACACATACACTTCAAATGGTAATGCTGAAGGTAAGCTTTACATTTTATTGAGGTGTTACAAGAATCTAACATTCCACCACTATTTAACGGTAATAAACAAATGTATATCTTTTACATAAAAGCATATCTCTAGTAGAGAGATATTGGAATACGGCCATCCACTATTAGTGCCGACCTTACATTATTAGTGCGGCTTTATTGGCCTTTCAGAAAATGACAGTTATTGGAATGCGCATCAAATTTTCAGATAGCCGTTAATTCTAACCTTAGTTTTATCTTGGTTTCTATCCTGACTTCTGTCAACGATAGGGATACGGTGCCTTTTTATCTTTTTCCTTCCTAGTTTTCGATCTGTTTGCTGTTTTCTCCTGTTTTTTTTAATTTCGTTTTAAAATTGATGAGCTTCTGGAAATGCTCATTTTGGATGGAGCAGATGAAGATGATGTGGAATTTGTTATCTTGGATAACTTGTTAATAAACAG
Organism: Ceutorhynchus assimilis; assembly: GCA_917834065.1. Taxonomy (NCBI): domain Eukaryota; kingdom Metazoa; phylum Arthropoda; class Insecta; order Coleoptera; family Curculionidae; genus Ceutorhynchus; species Ceutorhynchus assimilis. The sequence continues at coordinate 34,328,209 of OU892283.1, read as the reverse complement.
GGACGGCCTGCCTCAGAGGCCAATTTTTGATCTAAACAACTTCTCAGATCAGGAAATAAAAGAGAATTTAAGGTTTGAGAGAGACGACTTGCCTCTCCTGTTAAGGGCTTCAGGGATCCCTGAAGAGGTAGTAGCACCTACTGGCAATAAAGTGACTGGTAAGTTTTTGTTTAAAATGTAGTTAGAAACAGAGTTGTAGCTGGGGTCTTGGCTAGGGCCCAGAGACGCCTTAAAGCTTCTCGACGCCCTGCGCCTATACAGGATGTATATTTTAAGTGATACCATTATTGCTATATCCGAAACGGTAAGAGATACAAGGTCGGTTAAATTAAAAAAAAGTTGCCTTTTTTGATGCCCATTCAAGACTTGTTTACTGTGTTGCCAAATTTCTTTTAGTTTATGAAATACAGGGTTTTTTATGAAAAACGCCAAAAATTATTTCATCAATTATTTCGAAAACTATTGATATTCGGGACACAATTTAAATTTGAAAGTTTTATCATTTTTTTCGCTCTACAACATGGCATCTTCAAATTTTAAATCCGACGTTTCGTCATCGAGCTACCATCATCAACTTAATTTTTTTAAATACGGACCTGTATTTTTTATATCATTTTTGCAAAGGGAATAAAAGGCGCCTCCTAAAAATAACATAAAAAATTCAGGTCCGTATTTAAAAAAATGAAGTTGATGATGGTAGCTCGATCATGAAACGTCGGATTTAAAATTTGAAGATGCCATGTTGTAGAGCGAAAAAAATGATAAAAGTTTCAAATTTAAATTATGTCTCGAAAATCAATAGTTTTCGAAATAATTGATGAAATATTTTTGGGTGTTTCTTAGAAATCACCCTGTATTTCATAAACTGAAAGGAATTTGGCAACACTGTAAACGAGTCTTAAATGTGCATCAAAAAAGGAAACTTTTTTCTAATTTAACCCACCCTGTAGCTCTTACCGTTTCGTATATAGCAATAGTGGTATCACTTAAAATATACACCCTGTATATGTAAAAGAAAGCCCCCTTACCTTTTCTTGTACTTAACCCAAATTTTTTAGGTATGACAGCATTATGCATGATTTTGAAACGAATGGCATATCCATACATCTAGACTCTCTGATTTGAAGCAATTTTTTGGATGGTCACCACAATCTCTGTCACAGATCAGTATTACCATAATTGCAATAATAGATAACCATATAGGCCATCTTCTCGACAATTTGAACAACCTGCGTTGGCTAACCCAAGAGAGAATGAGAAATTACGCCCAGGTATAATAATAGGGAACTTGCACTTAAATTAAAAATGGAATAAATAATAAAACACAATAATAATCATCCTAATGAATGATGCAGTTAAGAAAAAAATATAATATCTTATCTCTGGTGTCCGAAATCTTCAATTGAAAATACCAAATAATTCCAAATTCATGACGCGATCGAAAACGTGTTTGCTATGGGTCATGACGTCACAAGGCAGTAATAATCGGGTCGCGCCGCTGCCACGTCATGTGCTGCTGGTGTTGCCAATGTCAAATCTATCAGAAACTGCAGTTCGAAGTGCACGTCACTGTCATCAGAATTTTGTTGCCGAGTGACGTCACACTAATCGGTCGTTTCAAATGGCGATGTTTCGAGCGTAACTTCAAATATTTAAAAAAAATTAACGGCTGATTTTTAATGCTTGATATTTGGTATGACTATGTTTTTAGAATAGTAGAACACATTTTTGAAATAAAAAAAAATGTGCAAGTTCCCTATTATATAATTTCAGATCAAAGGCTTTGATTTTTTTCTTATTTCCACTAATATTGTTTACACCATGTATACCTATATTTATCAAAAATAAGATACCTACTTCAGTATCCAGTAACTTTCTGTGAACTAAGGTATATTTGAAACTTTTTAGAGCATTCATATCAAGGGTGGCGCCATTGACAATTGTTGGGCTTTTATGGATGGTAGATGTCGTGCCATGTGTAGGCCATCCTTAAATCAAGAGGAATATTACTCTGGCCACAAGAAATTTCATTGCCTAAAGTACCAATCAGTTTTATGTCCTGATGGTATACTGGCAACCTTGAAAGGGGCATACACAGGAAGGAGACACGATGCTGCTATATCCAGGTAGGTACCTACCTTTTTGGATGGATGCAGATGTAAAAAATATTGTGGGTATTCTAACTGGAACATAAAAGATATGCAAGTTACTTACTCCTAGCCTTTTTGATATAAAAATCATTTTTTTTTCATGGGAGGCGGACGTTATGAAAAAAAAATAGTCTGCTACGTTTCAATTTATTGAATTTACAGAGCCTTGAGATTTTAATAAATCGAAATGTAACAAACTAATTTTTTCCCATTACGTTCGCATCCCAAGAAAGAAACTATTGATTTCTAAAAAAAAAATTATTGATAACTTGATTGATCTGATTGATCATCACCCTCTTTTACATGGATATGTGCGAATATTAGTAGTAAATAAGTAATTATCATTACTTACGTAAGATTTTTTTTTTTCAATGCTGGTGTTGAAGCATTTTCGTTTTTGGATGAAATATCCACAGTTTTCATGTTTCCATTGGTCTCATTAAAAGTCTTGACAACTGCTTGTAAAGTAGAAGTACTTTGATCTAATTCTAATACAGTTAATGGTTCGGAATTGACAGCCTTCTTCACTAAAAAAAATTAATCTTTGTAAACAATTATAAAATTGTTTGGATAAAAAATTTGCTGGAAATAATTGGTTGTCTTCAAAATTGGTCAATTGTGAGACATGGGCCGTTTCTTTTTCCATAACAGATGAATAAGAAAATATTACCATAAGTATGATCATTCTCTACAATTTCTTCGTATCCAATATTTGATATATCAATAGGATTTTCCTCGGGATTCTCATTTCTTTCAGCCAAAACTAAGGAATATTTTTCTCTTGCTTTTCTGCCTAAATCACTTATTTGCTTTTCTATGCTTGCTTGTTTCTTTTTTTTTAATGGTTTGTAGCTATCTGCACATTTCTCTGGATATTTTCCCATATTATATTCAAGTCCCCATTAAAGGGGTTTTCTGCCACTACTTCCCTTAGAAAAGACAGGTCATCGCTATAATTGAAGCGTAACCTTTTGGCTTTCAAATGTTCCATTTTTGTAACACAGCACAGCGCATAGGTACACATAATATAGGTATTCCAAAAATGTAGGTTTTTTCACTTTTTTCGAAAATATTCAAAAATATAAGACTATTTCAGAAACTTTGTCCGTTATTACTTTTAATTGTTTTGATGAAGTTACGAGTTACCAAGAAAAAAATACACGACTTATGCCAAGTGTCAAAATACGGCCAGGCGTGGCCAGGCTTTACCTGATTTTGAAACTTCCACTAATAATGGCAGGAACTAACACTAGTAGTGCTGGCATTAAATTTGGCAAATTCTGCGCATGCGCAAGTGTCAATAATGTCAAAATAGTGCCCGGCACTATTACTGCCTGGCTTTATGGAATCTCCAATATCTGTTTACTTCCTGTAATTTATTTATATCAACAACATTCAACATTACATTACTATTTATTTATATTGTATATAACCTTAAAACAGGTGTTTTATTTCGGGACCGTAAGCGGGTTCCGAATCGGAACACCAGTCCCGATGAAAGTATTGATGACGTCATTCGGGACTGGATATGGATCCCGAGTCGGGACTCTAGTCACAACGTTTTTACAATTATAATAAATTGTGCAAATTCGAATAAAATTATTTCTAAACGTGAAATTCTGATAATTTAAACTTTCTACACAACATAATGTGTAATACCAATAAATTCAACAAACAAATAATTCACCCAATAGGTTTTAAAGTCCGACTAAAATTTTGTCTACCATTCTTTTAATATTCGTTACCTTCCATTATTTCCAAAGGCCAATCATTAATTATCCCATTTAATAATCAGCTTTACCAATTCAAAACTAAATAGCAACGATGCTACTGTTATTGTGGTGATTATACGTAATTAATGACAATAAAACTAAAAACTAATCTTTAAAATAGCAATAATTCTCTTTATAAATGTTCAAAGCGATAAAGGATTTATTAACTAACATTTTCAAGCGTATTTTTGCCTGCCTTTTTTGGTCAATATTACATCTATTGCTGTTATTAGTGAAAAGGTTCTGCTACTTATTAGTTTTAATTGATGTTTGTTTAAGGATGTATGTGGCAATAAGAGATCAAAGTAATGCTGACTTTTACTTGTTCACTTTACGAACAGGTGACAAAAATTTATGAAAAAATATAAATAATTTAGCCTTCAAATATAAATATTAAATTTCCTGTAGTTTGTAAACCAACTCATAAACACTGAAGCAATAAATTTTGTTTCAATTATAACTCAAACTAAGATCTTTCGTTATACGGGATATAACAAGTGTTTACATCTTTAATTTTATTAACCAATAAAAGCCAAACATACTTAATTTCAATTAAGAATATTACAATGCCCGTTGCATGTTTGAACATCAACCATACCCACCATAAAATCTGAGTAATATGACTTCCTTGGCGCCATCATTATCTTTCGATTAATGCGGCTTAACACTAACAATTTTCTAAGCATCCGTGATGTGATTTTGATATTATCCTATATTAAGGCTCCGTGTTGGTTGTTTGGACAGAATCTTTTTTTCTATTGACATGTTGTGCAGCTATAAAAATAATACATATTAAAACATGTCACATAAAAATATCAAGAGAATACACTAATGACTAACGACTTCCAGGCGGCTTCAGTATGAAACGACCTCATAAAATTTTATCGATTGAGAATGCTAAAAAGTTTCATTGCAAAAATTGCCAGTTAATAAGCTCAGTCGGTAAAGAGGCATTCATGAAGTGCTTTCGGCACGGTATTAAACCGTATCCCCTCTGCCTCTGTCCCATCTCATTTGGGCAGCAACCATCGTCTGTTTCGCAGAACTTTTCGACAGCAATTAAAAAATGCTGACTATAAAATTTAACAGTTCCGAGTACCATACTAAAACTTTTTTCCGTAGGATTCTTATTGAGGTATATTTGAAATAATTAATTAAATTTCTTCGGGAGCACCGGAATCTTTATTATAGTTTTTCCTACTATAAATCAGGTGCGAATGCAGACGGCGCTCTGGTGAAGCCCGCACGGGCCGTTCCCACCGAAATATTTGCCCTTGCAGAATCGGACTCTGTTGTCCAACATCTTCATGGAGAAAATGTAAGTATACCTACTCTGAAAGAGACACAAACGGTTTAATTCGTCTTTTGACGAACTTGCTTGTCATATCTATCCACTTGCAGAAATAAGTTGAAGTTTCAACACTATATCGCACCGCCAAACTATAGGTACTATCGGTCAGTTCATCCAGTATCTAAATTTAATACCGATGTCTCGGTCAATGGGTTATTAAAAATTTAACAGAAGAGTGGCATGCACGGTCAAGATTTCCTATAATATATCTTTGGACATCGCAATTGTTACCAGCAAACTCTATTTTGACCAACTTGTCTTCACTTTGATGTGATAAGTTTGAGATCGACGATCCATCTCATCTGTAGTCTGCCTCTTGATCTATGCCTGGTAGCCTTTGGATTAGTTCTAAGTTCCATCTGTGTTTTTGTTTTCATGCAACGTTTCCTGCGAAACTATTTTAGATTGTCGCCCAAAATTCTCTATTATCCAAATGTCCACTTTTCGCCGGAGATTCTAGTGTTCAGTAATATCCGCTCCATGGCCCTTTGAGTCTTGTGAATAGCCAAGTGAAAAACCAATATCATTTAGTGGTAATACACATACCTAAGTGAAGAGGAATCTATTAAGTTTCAGTCCTTGGTTTTCTAAAAAAAAGTTTTCATTAGTTACTCTTTCTTTTTTCTTTGGCGTTTTCGTCATCAATTTTATTTTTACTATATTGACCTTGAGTCTTAATTCTTCCAATAGTCTTGCCAATTGACTAGTCATCAATAATTCTTGGAAATGGAGTAGGTACGATGTCAACGGCAAATTGTTGGTGATTTATTTGCTTGTTGCCCACATTTATGCCATGTCTAGAGCAGTTTTTTGAATTCATTCTCCATCGCCATCCTGAAAAGTTCCGGTGATGTTATATCTTCCTTTCCAAATCTTCGCCTGATTGCAATGGGACTGGTGTTCTGTTCCAGCTGTGCTGTCATTGTGACGTTTCTGTAGCTGTTCCGGAGATTTTCATTGCTTTTGCTATGGCTCGATGTTTACGAATGGCGATGGGATATGTACATATTTTATTCGTAGGATTTGTTGTTCATGGAACATTTTATGGCGACGAGATGGCCAGAAGTAAGTACTGAAACCAAGCCTGTTTATCTGATTGGAAGCTGTCTGATCCAGGTGATTATTTTCACCAGCATCTTGTAAATTTGGGATAATAACAAGTTGAGACGGAAGTTTCTAATGTCAAGGCCATCGCAAATTCTCTGATATTGCCGATCTCTTTAGATGTTGTTTGAAAAATCTCTTCACTGTTAATAGGATAGCATCTTTACTTTGTCTCAGATGGCCTTCAATCAAAATTTCGAGATTTTTTTCATATCTGGTTCAGGTGCTTAGTCCTGGATGAGCTTGGGGTGATCCAACTCTAAAGGAAACGGCCTTCAATGTCTGGAAGCATGTCTAGCTAGAAACTGTACTCTTCGCATACAAAACTTCGCAAAAATACGATGTCGTGTGAGGTGTTCATATTACTATAGTTTCACGTTGGAAATATCAATTTATTGTTTGATTTAGAAGAGACGTTTGCATTACTACATATTGTTGACTGACGCATCCGATGGAATTTAGCGATAAAACATATCTATTTTCATGACTGTTGTTTCTACAATAGCCAAATTCTAATGTAGTTGGAAACTGAGAAGTGACGTGACAATAGTCTGAAAGACTGCAACATACCGCCTCTAGTATTTTATAAATATTAGAGATGGCAGCTATTTTCTTCACAGGACGCTTGAGGATTCCAGTAACCATCTTGATAGATACAGTACGAATCACTCCATCTTCTCCAGTGAATGTATGAACTGCTCTGCTTGTTCAAAATTCAGGAGGTGTTGGCTGAGCCATCTTCTCTAATGATGAATAGTGCACCCGGTTTCAGCAATTGCAGATGATGCGAATCTGATGAAGCTCAGAGACCAGAAGTGTTGTACCATTTTCTACATGGATAATCTGTACTTTGATACCCCCAACAGTGGTTCTCCACGCAAAAAATGCGAAGAATTGAGGGATTCAACCAAGCCTCTGTTTGCTGGATTCTTGATATACGATATGAATTGCTGCATCAGGTGATAGATACTTCACAGATTCCTTATGAGATATCCAAAGTTTTCGAAAGTGAGGTATAAAACTACTGTATACCTCGATATGCCAAACTACTCGAAATGGAGGAAAAGTTTTTCTCAATAACGGTCTCATTTTAACTACCAAGAAAGCTTGTTACCTGATCTCAACAAACTACATTTATCCCTTCGTGACATAATTCTATACAAGGCAACTAGAAAATACTTGCTGCTCCAAATGAAATGTCTTCGTGCCAATACAAACGATCAAATTTATGTTACCAAGCCCGTCTCAAAATTGCAAACTTTGTAATATTTAGGAATGCAGCGAAAAGCGCAATCAGCTCCTGATACTGAAAAATGGATATATTCGGTCATTGGAGAAGTGATCGTCCATATTAATAATTTTTTTCCATTGACTAGCCAAAAACGTTTTTGCAATGATGTTAGGGTCAGTTGGGAAGTAATTGTGCCTGCGAAGTAATAGTAGTAATACTTTGGGATATTTTCTTTTGAAAGATGTTTAGAAGTGTGATCGAAGTATGGGTTCAAAGTTGACCATTTAGATGAAAGTCTAGATTATTTGTCGATCAATTTTGAAATATCATTGGGTGAAAGTCCATTTATAGATACATAGACAAAGGGGCGTTTTGTAATTGAGTTACTGTTTGGAAGATGAAAATAACCCAGATTTCAAGAAGTTCGAAGTTTATTTATTTTATTAATTTATTTATTTACGGGCAAGACCCATTAAAAGTTTATGAAAAAGAAACAACAAGAAAACATAAGTACCCTACAACTAAGTAAACAAACATAAAACATAGGCCAGTAATAATTGGCGTCGTGACAGGATAACAGTACATACACATTTAATAAAAGTATAACATTAATTTAAAAAATAAAGGTATGGAAAAAAATGAGGACAGACATAAATAATGACTGATCAAGATGACTGGATATTTTTAGCTATTTAACTTGGTATCACAAACAAATGAGGAGAATTACTATCACATTAGACGGTTAAGCTCTCTTTTAAAGCTATTTATGGGTCCAAAAAAATCCAGGCGTATTGAAACCATAGTTTGTAAAGTGATTTCTTTCTGAGAAGGTAATAGAACAGCGGGTGTCCCTTGTTGGGAGCCCTATTCTGGACAGTAGGTATGCGGAATCACTAATGGAGTTCAGTACCTTGTAAAAAGTATATAAATCTCTTTGATTTCGTTGAGCTGCTAAGGGTTGTAGATTGAAGCGTCTGTATAGGTCATCATAGTCATATACGTAGTTCTCAGGCGAAGGAATACCTACCCTGAAGGCTAAAAAACGTACGAATTTGCGCTGCACTAGCTCTAGGGCTCTGATATGATTAGAGTACATCGGTGACCAGACAGAGGAGCAGTACTCCATCAGGGGCCTCACCATTGAGCAATAAAGGTATCTGATCGAATATGCTTGTGAAGTCTCTCGAACACCTCCTAACGAAGCTTGCGAGTTTTAACGACCTTGACGTGATGTCTGAAATATGGGCGATAAAATTGACACTGCTGTCAAAGATGACACCAAGATCTCGTTGTTGTGAGACTGTTTCGGGCGGCACGTTGTTTATATGGTACGCGAATTGTGGAGGGCTACGAACCTTGGAGAAAACAATGGCTTTGCATTTGGAAGCATTGAGCTCCATGCTCCAGACACACCACTCAGAGAGTCTGTTAAGGTCATATTGTAGTCTGGCAGAGTCTTCAATGGAAGAGACCTGAGTGCACATCTTTAAATCATCCGCAAAGCACAGAAACTCACTGCCAATGAAACAAGGCTTGATATCGTTAATAAAAAAGTTGAAAAGCAGGTGTCCCAAGTAAGAACCCTGTGGAACGCCCGATGGGATGTCAATGGCGTGTGAAAAGAAGTTGTTGATTTTGATTATTTGAGTTCTCTCCCTAAGATAGCAGCAGTTGCAAGCTTAGCAAGCAGAACGGCATAGTTGACACGGTCAAAGGCCTTTGCGAAATTGGTATATATGGAGTGAACCGATCCGCCATCCTCAATAATCCTTGAAACTTTGTCCTGGTAGGACAGGAGATTGGTCTCAGTTGAGCATTTTGGACGGAAACCGGCCTGCTGCTCAATTAGCCAGGGATTGATATTTGGAGTTAAAAACTTTGTCACTATGCTCTCAAATACCTTTGGGAAGGTGTTTTGGATGCTAATGGGCCTGTATTTTGAAATATCCATTTTATCACCCGGTATAATGAAGCTCTGCTTCCAGAGCTTAGAAAATTCACCAAAACTAAGTGATTTATTAAACAGGATGAAAAGTGGACGGGATAATATAAAGCTACAATTCTTGATCATTAGAGGTGGGACGCGGTCTGGGCCTGGACCCTTAAAAGACTGCAGGCTACATGGTTCTTCATAAATAACGGATATTGAAATATTGAATTTATGAATATGTGCATCGCTCCGAGAGATGACCTGACCTAGCAACACAGATTTTGTTGGAATCAACAGAATGAAAGTATTCAGCAAAGAGAGAGATCTCTGAACCATTTTTCGCGATGTTGCTATTATAAAACATGTGATGTTGCTATTATAAAACATGTGAGACGGCTAACCATTTGATTTTCGTTTGGAATTGATAAAATTCCAGAAGTGTTTGAGATTGTGACATTTCGGAGCGCACATAATTCAGATACGAGTCCTTTGAAAGAGTCTTACACCGAGTGCGAAGATTCAAAAGTTGTCCTAGTCACTAGGAGAACCAGTCCGCTTCCAGGTTCTGTGTGCTTCTTTCTTTTTGATTATTAGTTCCTTTAGGTCAAAGGGGAACCATTTAGGAAATTTATGGGTGGAAACCTTTTTCTTTGGTACAATGCAGACACTAGCAGTGTAAAGAATGTCGTAAAAAATACTGACCATTTCTGTCACATTTGGGCCTTGAAGCAAAGCATCCCAGTTGATCATATGATGATGATTAAGAAGTGCGTAATCAGCAGATTTAAAATCATAGTAGTACTCATCAGGTTGGGGTTAGTCAGAATTACACTGCTGGGTTTCAGCGCATAATATGTTTAATATTAATGCAGGGTGATATGAATCAATAGGCAGAAGGAAGTTGTTGAGTTTATCTGCTGGATTGTCAGTAACCTAGCCCTAATACATCTCTAAATTTATCAGAGGTATGGTCAAGGAGTGAATTTCACAATTTATGTTTGCAACAATGATTTTCAGATGATGAGGAATTGCCCTAATCTATATGCTAATACAGTTTCACAATGATTGAAACGAGAAACGAGGTATTTTAAGTTAATTCAGCTGAGTCTTGCATGAAAATAAGTCCATAGACAATATAATTTCATCTCCGAGTCACCAACAGCGTTGTAAGATGTAAGATGATTGCAGCAGAGATCGTTATAGGCGAAAGAAGGACAAAAGAGTTTGGATAAGAGCGGCATCGTATTCTTCATTCTTATAACTAGCCGATAAAACTAGCTCAAAACCTGGTCATGCTTCAAGGGCTTCCTGTCTCTGAATATTTTGGATAATGATGAATGAAGCGAGATTGAACAAAGGTTAGCAATTTTATCGTTTACTATATACTAATTCAGTGAATTTCTATTTCTTCCAGTTCCTCAGGATCCTTATTCCCTCTACCCTAGAGTTTTCTGATAACAACTGCTCAAACTTTTCTAGGAAGTTCTCTATTTTGATTTGGCCTGTGTATTCCTGATGCGCTTCACGCAACCAAGATGACAAGATCTTAACAGTAAGTTCCATTTATTCAAACAGAGTTATGGATGAATGTGACGTTACCTATCTTGTCTTTGGCTGTCCAGCTGTCCCACCTGGGAGTGCGCTCAGGGTAATTATCCTCTCGTCTTTGGCTCGCTCCGACTATCAATTGTGTCCAATGTGATCCGAGTTACTTTCTCCTATAGTCTCCAAAAAATACTATGGCCTGCACAGCAGAATTACCATATCTTACTGGTAGGTACCTGGATCTTCTAGAAGTGTTTGGAAGTCTATGTATTCCTACACTTGTTGCAATTAGAGCCATTAGAGTTCGATTCTGAAAAATTACTACATATATTGACGGCATCGAATATGAATTTATTGTTGTGAAATACTCCAATTCTGTTCCAGAGTTCACAAAGCACTACCAACTACCTAAACCAGCTACCATCACCGTGTGTAATACATGTGTCAAGGAAGTTGTTCGATTATTAATCATTGTCATATTTTATGATTGTCATATAGTTTTGGTATCGTGTTTCTGCATTTCAAATAATAAAAAGTTATTCAATCAATGAAATGAAGAGTTAATACTTTCCGGAATATCAAGAGGCTATGGGCCCACATATCCCAAAGATTATCTAACTGGAATTACGCTGGAATTGAGCAGAAACTTGAAAAAGGAAAAGTTAGATAAGGAAGAGATAGGGGCAGCTCATGGTAAGGAAAATTAAAATGGCGAAAAAGGAAAGATGGCAGACAAATTATTTTATATCCTTTGACGGAACAGCATATTCAAACTAGGATTTTAGAATTAAATTATTGTTGGAACAACGAGGTGTAAAACATGTGTTAACAAATTTGGCTATAAAAGAGGTGATAATAATAATTGGAGAACAAGAGGAAATTACAGTGGAACTGTAACTAGAAGTGCTAGAAATACGAGAGAAAATGTAAATCCTAATTTTCTATTCCAATGTCATCATTGTGGAAAAACTGGATATAAAAGATTAGAGTGTTTTCATTTGCCAGAAAATCAAAATAGACGAAGAGGATATAGAGATGCTCGTAGAGGAAATTATAATGCTCATGGAGCTATAAAAAAAATCTGGATAATGGAAATGTTGGTGTAAGCTCAATATCCTTTTTAACGTCATGCGATGATGGAAGTCAAAAATCAATGAATTTGTGGACAGTGCTGCAACTAACCACCTAGTCGGACAAAATGTGGAAAAGTTTATAAAAAATGGACGAAAGATTGGACATAGCATAAATGTGGCTAAGCAGGGTGAATTGTTAAAAACATCAATTGAAGGTGACCTCAACGTAGAATTAAAATCAGGTAAACCTGTAGAAATTAAAAATGTATGGGTTTGTGAGAATTTATCATACAATTTATTGTCTGTACGAAAACTTGAAGAAAGTGGCTTCAAAGTAGTTTATAAAAATAAGAAGGTACCTATAGGTTTTGAAGAATAACAGATTATAGTCCAAGAGCCCAGAGCCGCCAGACACAACTTATTTTCTAAAGGACAGAATATGTGGGATTGAGTAGCACTTATAGGTACTATGAACGTATGTATACTCGCTAAGTTGGGTAGACGGCCAGTTGACTGTTATTTGTAAATAACGGTTTTTCCCATTATGGGAAAAACCGAATCCTATTTCTACTCTAGCCTGGAGTAGACTGTAAGTTTAAGAGGGGGAAATAGATATCTCGCTCACTCTCAAACGCATGCATAGTACCCTCGCGCTCACACTCACGGAAAAACTATTATTGCGTCTGGGGGGATGTTTGGACGGTGCGATTGGTCTGGCTGAGCACACGTAGTTATGAAATAGTCTCCCCAATAACATGTATAAAAATCAAGCGTTAGAAAAAAAGTTAAAGTACTTTTTAAGCTTTCGCACCTGGTGTCGGTAAATTGGCCGTCTACCCAACTTAGCGGGTATACATACGTTCATAGTACATATAAGTGCTACACAATCCCACATATTCTGTCCTTTAGAAAATAAGTTGTGTCTGGCGGCTCTGGGCTCTTGGACTATTAGTTTTTGAAAGCAATCTAGAAGGAAATATACACATTATCGTTTTTTCACCAAATTCTGATTTGCAGAGTGCCAGTGCTGTCATTGAAGATAATGATAAAATGCTATGGCACAGAAAAATGGGACATACATCTAGGTACCCAGCCCCTGGAATGTGTGAAGTATGTATTAAGACCGAAGAAACTAGGTTACCTAGGAGGAAATGTTTGAGAAATCGTCGTGTACCCAGATATCTCAATAACTATGATCTAAATCTCGACTTTGATGATGTAAGTTCATTTGCTACCTTGTCAGCAGCAAGTTTTACATCAGAGGTGCCACAAACTATAACTACAGATCAAGGATGGAAAGATGCAGATGAAGAAGTGAAGAAGAGCTTGAAACTTTAAAAGAATGTCAAACATGGGTAGAAAAGCCAAAAGACAAGGAGACGATAGACTCAAAATGAGAAAATTATCAATGTTAAAGTGAAAAAGAAAGCAAGATTAGTAGCTCGCGATTTTTGTTTGAATCTTCTGATACATTCTGTACCTATATCTTCTTTTAGTTAAATATCCATCAATGATGGTAAGTAGGCTGGAGTGACCCTAACACTGTATCTGATTATCTCAAGCTCTGTACTGACTCTCTGGTATTTCGGCATCGACACTCACTCCCAAATAGGAGTATTGTGGGCCTCTATCAAAGAGTATTGCTTCTCCACCAGCAGCATTTGGCTGGTTAAAACAGAATGTTTTCGTACTTCCTGAACGAAATTCTGTTTACATTCTTCTTCATAACCAAGATGGCCTTTGATAAGTTCTTCGAGCTCCTGATAAATTTTTTTAATAATCTCTCAAATTCCAAACTCAATAATTTTCAAAAATTTTCAAAAAGATTTAATAAAAATATCGTATATAAAGCTAATTAGAGCTGTGTATAAGCTCTTTATTGATTCAAAATCATTTAGGTTGGTCAATCAAAAATCCGTCCCTGTAAATTGTATGTCAACTGTCTATCACAATGGGCAATTTGATCCGGCCTGTCGATCACGTCCGCGCTTCCAGGAAGACTTCAATCTGTCTACTTTTGAGTGACCCGCCATAATTTGGCGGAGACCACGTCGACGACGGCGGCGGTCAAAAAGCCCCAGGAATCCGCGTTATGCTTTGGAGGCGACGTCAGCCTATGCAGCTCTTGAACCCGCCTCAATTACCAAGGGATTATTATTACATTAATTTTTTTTTCTCGGCCGATCGTTAGCTTGTCTTTGGTCCGGAATAATAATTTAAATGGCCAGTCGTTAACGTCGGGGCATACAAATTCATCATTTCATTTTGGCTACCTACCGCTTAGAGACTTATCTCATTGCTATAACAGTCTGACTAATGAGAAATATATAAACGAACAGTTTTTACTGAAACAGAAGAAATTAAATGTTTTATGTAGTAAATGCGCTGGATATGTCAGGCACTTAATAAAAGTTTTGAGTCATTACATTACAGTATTTATATTATCCATCCAAAGTGAATAGGCATTTTTGAACTGGAAGCGATATAAATCCCAAAATTTATTGTCCGAGTATTGTAACTTTCAATATTTATGAAATATTTTGCAAAATGCTCTAACCTGACCTGCATCTCTTGACAATGAGTCTTCTTTACTATTTTCACATTCCTTGTGTGGATACTAAAGTTTCAAGTTCCAAATCCATTATGCTTCCTCAATATTTATTCAATCACCCAATATCTGCTTAAAAAACATTCTCACTCTGCGGTATTAAAGAGCCGAAGACGCGATAAGGTAAATAATGTAAGAAAATTAAGAAAGGCAATTTGGAAGCCATTTTGTGTACATAGGGGGTCTCTGTTTTATTGTTTTCCGTTCCCGGGGAAGCGTTTATTAATATGTACGGTGTTATCCCGCCGAATCATTTTATAGCGAGAGGGAGTTGTATCTGAAGACCATAGAGTAAATGTTTATTATACGAGCCGGGAAAGGCGGCGATATTAAAAACGGGAAAGCAGACGCGCCCCCCGATATTACGTGACAGAATTTTGTCTCTGCCAGGCACCTCCGATCAAAGAAAACGTTTGTTTTATGCAAATTTCGATATAAAACCCCCTTTCATTATCCCAGCTCGCTAAATAAAATAAATTTCGTTTTCGGGCGATGGCGGTTCCGAGAGAAAGGAGCATGTCTTTTGAAGTTAAAAATATTATGGCTTTTGGAAACTGTGTATTGCAGTGTTTACAGTTTACATATGACAAGTAAATTGAGTGAGAATTGGAAATTGTGCGATTTACTGGGCACTGGCTATTTGATTTGGTGAGAAACAATCCCTATAACATTTGTAGCATTTCACTCATCATAAGAAATCTTATCAAGGCGTTTTTATAATCACATTGTGCACAAAACTATCTAATCATGTTTCACTTCTCAATCATCACTCTCCACTCTGACTTCCGAACCTTGATTTCCAGCCATCGGTCCTTCTAGGCATCCTCTTTCTAGCATCCTTGGTATGTTATTCGTGCCATTTTTGACCCACCAGCCGCTCTCCTCCAAAATTTCGGTCGCTCCCAATATTTTGGTGTTCCGATATAAATAGGTACCTACAACAAAATCTGTATGAGTTTCTTCAAGATCCAGCAGAAATTAGGTCTGAATATCAAGGCATTATAAAAACCTTAATTTTGTCATGGTTTTAGTACTTGTGAACATATCCCCAAAAAAAAATCCCATAGAAAAAGCTTACGCATAGCTTCTTCTTCTTCTTCTTTATTTCGCTCCGTGGACTATTGTCAACTACTTAAGTAAATACCACTCTGTACATCAATTTTATTAGAGTGTGTCGACGAGTCAGCATTAATTTGGTATAAATACTGCGTCAAAATCCATTATCGGCAGACTAAGGCTAGTGCAAAGTACCTCAATTGGGAAAAGCCCCCCTAACTAAGTCTCCTCCCAGTGCAAACTACCTTTAGTGGGAAACGCTCTTTTGGAAGTATTGAACTCACTTGACTAGGTCCAGTGCATACTACCCTTATGGGGAAACGCCCTTCTGGACCTGTCTTCAGTCACGCCAAGTGTATAGAGTAGGTATACATAATACAGAGTGGCCTAAAAGTAGCACGTCCCTCCGTAAAAGAGACGTCATGATACTATTTCGCCAATCGGCGTCTGAAGGACCGGCGCACCGGGAAATCTCCTGGCGTCCCGGTGGGCCCATCCGCCCTTGGTCTCAGAGTAACTAGAGATAGTACACGTCGTAATACGTAACATGTACTGCGATTTATAGGGGGCACAGTTTTCTTTGTTAGTGATGCCGCGGGACTCGAGACTGGTCTCGCCTCGTCTCGACTTTTCGAGACGAGACTGGCTTTTGGTCTCGTCTCGTGAAGTCTCGACGAGACGAGACCAGACCAGACTCGGCGAGAGTCTCGCGTAGTCTCGAGTTTCGAGATTACAATAAAAAAAAATCTTTCATAGCTTTATTATTGGACTATTCTGGGATATTTGAATATGAAATCAGTAAATTTTAATACTAACAATTAATGGGATGATTTCTACATTCCTACTTAATTTTCAGATTCCACTTTCGGCTTAGCCAGTAGTGAGATCAATTTGAAAAAATGTTTAAAGCATAAGCACTTTCAGCTAAACTGGAAGTTAGATCTGAAGATAAAATATGGAATTACACGTCGTGTTTTAGGAATTAATCTACTTTCACCGGAATTTTCCGTAATTTTACTGAAATTACGCGTATTTTTCTTTTGGAATTTTACGTAGTTTTTTCGAAATTTCACGTCATTTTTAGAAAGACCGAGACTAAGTCACGGTCTCGTTTCGAGATGTCGAGACGACACCAACCTTAAGTCTCGTCTAGTCTCGTCTCGCGGCACCACTATTCTTTGTTAATTCATATGGCACCAACCTTTCTCTGCTTTTGTATAACCATTCTGAGAGCAAAATATGATTATATATTTCCTAGGTGGAAAAGCTATTCTGTTCTCGAGACGCCGAGATATTTCGTGGATCATTAGCACGTACCATATCTTAAGGGGGCTACTTATACAGGGGAGGTGAAAAGTACCGGAACGGTTGAATCTCTTCAAATCCACTTATGCTGCTTTCCCAAATTTCGTTATCTGGAGGTTTCTGAGCAAACGAAATTGGACACTGATGTAGGGCAAAGCTGGTAAATCTGGCAGCACCGCCGCTATAATTGAACCATTCAATTTTGTATGTCCGGAAACCTCCAGCTAACGAAATATGAGAATGCAGGTTTTGTGAGCGGGTTTGAAAGAGATTCAACCGGTACTTTTCACCACCCTTGTGTAAATAGCTCCCCTTATAACATGGTACGTGCTAATAATAAGAAAAGGTGATTTTCGGTCTGTTCTCACAGAAGAAATTAGGTGTTCTTGATCCTCGACTATCCCAGAATTTGATGGTGGAGAAGTTAGGGGAGTATGACACAATTGACACATCGCCCGCGAAAAATTGCCTAATAAAGCAGAGGTTGGTGCCATATCGATAGACAAAGAGGACTGTGCCCCCTATAGATCGCAGTACATGTTACGTGTTATATACAGCGCGTACTGTCTCTAGTTATTTTGAGGCGCAATTATCTTTACGGACCACCCAATAATTAGTATTAAAAACTTACTTTCTTCCACCCTGTATAAAATCTTCTTGAAACAAAAAAAGACGGAATTGTTGAACCAACAATAATGAAGAAAATTGTTTCGAGTAACTGAGACAAAGAATCAGGGTGATGAAATTCGTTTTATGAAATTTCTGCAAATCTACGAGATTTATTCAAAAACCCTTCAAGTTGTTTTTTACCATTGAACTACTGATTCTTCTTAAACCCACAAAAAAAGCAGGAGTATGTTTGAAAAGAAATGGCGACACCCTGAAACATGTTAAACTTTGCACTGTTCTATTGTCCACCCTGTATGTTGTAGATAACGTTTCTGTTTATCAGCGCGATACCATATACCTGGAACACCAAACAATGCGCCCCAATATGCTTCAAACCGCAATCAAATATCTCTCATACTTTCTGAGATATTTGACTTCAAAAATAAGGAAAAAATTTCTTTATGCGTATCAAAGTTCCAGCAGTTTAGTATAAGCAGAGGAGGTACCCTAATGGACGTGTTTGACGATCCCTTGAACCTCACCCTTCAAGAGCCGCTAGTCAACCAACCTCCAAAAGTTTAAAATCAAGAAGAAATCAAGAGTTCATCCATCCCCCGACCTTCCATCTCCATACATGCAATTCCAGGGCCACAAAACTTTCAAGGACCTATGAAAGAACGGCTATAGCGAACGGATGGGACGAAAAGTTAAAAATTGCATATTTTGAAACATTCCTGGACGGAGCAGCCAACCTGTGGTTCCAACAATAAAAACAGGATAACGATGTTTGTGAATGGAAAGAGATCACGGAGAACTTCAGAAAAGAATTTAAAAATGTAGATGACCAGAGAAACCTCTGAAAAAGAAAGTGGAAAGCAGAAAATAAGGAACAAATGGAACGGTAAAGGACTACTTTTTTGAGCTACTGGTACTGTACCACGATTATAAGGAAAAAAGGGATATTGAGGAGTTCACAACAATATTTAACAAAGGATTGACAGAAGAAAGCTTCTCCCACTATTATTGGCTTACGAATTCACCCAATAACCCTCCGCAGACACTGGATAATATAAAAGAAATCGCAGAGATAATAGATAGAGTGCCAAAGAAGAAAGAACATAGAGCCTCACCGGCAAACGAGAGTTCAGAGACAGATACACCGCCAAGGAGGTATAACAGTAATTTTCAGACACGACTATATTACGGCCTATTACCGCAAGGACAAAACTGTTATAACTGTGGTAAATTAGGTCATGTAGCAGCGGTTTGTAGAAACCCACAACAAATAGCTGATTATCGAACAAATCCAACATGTTTCAATTGTGGCAAAATCGGGCATGTTGCGAAAGCATGTAGAACTACACCACAACAGTCAAGTCATTACAACAATCCTGTTTCTGTATGTCAAAATTGTGGAAAAAGGGGACACATAGCAACAGTGTGTAGGGGCAAACCACAGAAAAACCAATACTATGCAGTACGGAGCAACCGAAATAGTCCTGTATGTCACAACTGTGGAAAACAAGAACATTCGGCGACCACCTGTAGGAACCAACGGCAACACCCAAACGGCAAGGGATGGCAAAACTAGATGGCCCAACCATCCTAACCTTAGGGGAAGAAAGTATAATAGGCATTCATTACATCACGATTAAAATTAATGAGAGAATGATGCAGGCAATAATTGACACAGGAGCCCAGGATAATGAATTGCACAGGGATATAATATAGGGAGAAATATCAGAAGATAATGATACGGTCCAAGTTACTGCAGGAGGATATAAGAAAAAAGTTTCAGAGAACACTTAAATCCCAATAAGAATGCCAAGAAGTCCAATGTGGAGTGGGACACTGAACGCCAAAATTATTTCATCTCTAACACAACCTATTATCTTAGGAATGGAGTTTTTGTTGAAAAATAAGGAAATTTACATCTCCCACGCAAAGAACTAATTTTGAATGGCAAACAAAGAATACCCTTAAGACACACAAACAATGAAAAAAGACTCATGACAGGCCTAGTCACAACAAAACACCCAGTCAAAGAGAAGCAGCCTAGCCCTAATTTGAAAATAGATGAACAATTCAACAAATTCATCAAAGGCCGCACTAACATAACAACTGACCAGGTCAACGGTTTCCTGAAGAAAGAAAATGGAATTATAGGCACCCTACCTACTAACGCCGTTTTAGCAGTAGGTGTAACCCAAGGGTATAAAGCGAACAGGGCAATTCTTAAGAAATACAGACATTTGCTTCCTAGAAATAGGCAAAAGGGGACTATAGGAGAGTTAGCGATAGCAAAATATGGGAAACAATCGGCAATTTTTCTACTTCATGAGAGAAAAGCCTCCAAGAAATATACCGGGTGGGGCACGAAAAACTTTCCACCCAGGTTTTCTCAGGTGTTAGGTGTTTAATCAAAAATCGCTCAGACACGTCAATTTTTGTTTTTTGGGGGACACATTTTATTGGTATTTTCACCCCCTACCTGTGAACCCCTAAGCGGGGGTGACAGGTAACCACAAAATTTCAAATAAAAAGGGGGGTCGAGTGATACGTCATTTGATAGCTATTTTCATTAGGATTATATCCCTGAAGTTTCAAGTTGCTACTATTTACCCTGTCGAAATGGCGGCTTGTCAAAGTTAGGAAAAATCAATGGAAAAATGCTATGTGGTTTTACCTGTTACCTACGCATAGGTGTGACAGGTAAAAACTATACAGCTTAGATTATCGAAAAAAAGCATTTATCCTAACTTTGACATGCCGCCATTTCGGTAGGGTTAATAGTAGCAACTTAAAACTTCGGGGATATAATCTCAATGAAAATAGCTACCAAATGACATATCACTCGGCCCCCTCTTTCCATTTGACATTTTGGGGGTACTTGTTACCCCCACTTAGGGGTTCACAGGTAGGGGGTGAAAATACCAATAAAATGTGTCCCCCAAGAAACAAAAATTGACGTGTCTGAGCGATTTTTGATTAAACACCTAATACCTGAGAAAACCTGGGTGGAAAGTTTTTTGTGCCCCACCCGGTATATAAATGTTTAAGAGCACTCAAGACCAGCATCACAGGAAAGTCGGTTGAAAAATTAGTTATCCCAAGACAAGGATGGGTATTAGGAAAAGAATGAGCAAGATTTAAAAAAATGTTACTACTTTCTATCCACCACCTACTTAAGTAAATACCAATCTGTACATCAATTTTATTAGAGTGTGTCGACGAGTCAGTATTAATTTGGTATAAATATCGCGCCGAGAGCCATTACCGTCAGACTAAGGCTAGTGCAAAGTACCTCAATTGGGAAAAGCCCCTCCAGCTAAGTCTCCTCCCAGTGCAAACTAGCTCTAATGGGAAACGCCCTTCTGGACCTGTCTCAAACCCAGCTTCAGTCTTTAGTCACGCCAAGTGTACAGAGTGTACATAACACAGAGTGGCATATAAGTAGCACGTCCCTCCGTAGAAGAGACGTCATGATACTATTTCTAGGGTAATATTCAATACATATCTCCCGAATTTTTTAAGAGGCAGATTACTTATAGCATCTACATGAATGCTCCATTAGTAGTAGAGTTAGAAGAGAACAGCACCAATCCAATTCAAATCAGGAAAATAGCAAAATAGGGAGACGTAATATCACCGAAGCTTTCGCTGGCTATTTAGAATGTATTTAAGAAACTTGACAAGTCCAGACATGACATGAACATTATCGGGAATCGAATCTACGACGACGACATACAACTAATTTTTGAAGAGAAAGAGTCGTTGACCAGTCAGTTGGCAAGAAATGGGCCTACAGATGAATATGGAAGACAAAAGTGATAGACGATAGACAAATAATAGAATAAGAAGAAAAAGATTTGCCATTGAAAAACTTTGTTCGGGAAAAGCTAGCATGGGCAACTCTTGGAGAGCTTTCATAAATCCTAAAGGATCAAAAGAATTTACTTTACCTCAAATGCAGAGTTTTCAATCAATGTGCATTACCTGCTATAAGGATCTAAGGTTGTCAGACTTGAAACCTCACAAAGAACAATCTCGACAAAATATCTGAATCTCAAAGGCCAATTAATGATGAATGAAGACTATCTGAGAGGAAAGGTAAAACTGGGATATAGGATTGAGATCCAGGTCTGTCGATGTAACTTCAAAAGTCATCCATCCTAAATGAGTTTCGCAAGACACCTTGCAAGACAGAAAGGACACCATATTCTGCGCACCGATCAAGAGGCAGATCACAAATTATGTGGATCGACAACCTCAAACTAACTGTAGGGTTGCACTATGGAGACAAGTGGCTCAAAAAAGAGTTCGCTAGCGAGACTTGGGATAGGCCTACTTCCAAATATAGATGATAACACGCTATAGAAGAAGAGCGCATGGGAAATGACGAAGAAAATGATAAGTTGACTTTTTGAGTGATTGCTCGTCTTAAGGCACGCTTAGCAAGAAGTTTGGATGGTACCTATTCTATAACATTCAATATTTTTAGCATTTCATTAACGATGGTATGTATTTTTATTGAAGCAATAGTGATAAAAATGGATTAAAGAAAATTAATTAACAAAAAAAAAAAAAAAATGTTTAGCGCACACATAAATCTTAAAAATTTTCATCCAGGGATCTCTGCGGTGGTAAAGTACCCAGGATACAAGCGGCATTACCCTGCTGAATCGCCAAACTAAATCGTTGTTCTGAGAAATTTCCGAAACAAGTTTTTCTGCTGATGGACCCCAAGATCCCAATGTTTCTACACCAAAAGGGTAGAAGATGAAGCCTTCTAGCAAATTTTTATATTTTTGCCCCTTTCTATTTTCTGCTGCTTCTGCGGCGGAGCCACCGGCTGATGACGATGAGACGATGTTACTTTGGCTACACATGTTATATCCCATATAAGCTGACGACCATTACTCCATAGACCATAAGTCATACCATCTGGTCGTTTCTCATCAATACGTGAGCAACCAGGCGGTTCCAATAACGATGGTATTCCTGCACTTCTTAAACCCCTTGGAAAACATTGTTCAACGAAGTGTGACGACTAAGTCATCTTTCCACAGGATAAACCGTGGTAACCCCACTCATCCACCCTGGTTCCACGTTGACAATAGTGGGGTTCGCAAAGTTTTGCACCAAGTCGAAGGCCAACAGCAATACGAAAAGTGCCGTCCAAGAGTGTTCCTAGAGTAGCTTCTGGTAGAGCATATAAAAATGCCCCAGACTTAGCAGAACATCCAGCCAATAAACGTGCTTTTTGTAGAGAATTATCTTGAGGAGATCGTGACAACAAACTTTCATAACGTTTCGACACGATAGGATGGTCCCAACTCTCTTGTAGCTTACGTTCAACAAATTCAGGTACGTACAAGACCGGCTTTATCTTTCCACATTTCCAAAGCTTCTGCTGAGTAAGAAACTATATTGAAAGGTGTTATATTTCTTGTTAGCACGGCGGAACGTATTCCCAAACCAGCCAATTTTACAGATATAGAGTAGCAACATGCCAAGTTTCTAAGTCCATTTCTATGCTAGTAATCGTTTCAACAGTGAGTCTTGATTGATCATCGAAAGCACGCAGTGAATCTATCTGACGAAAAGATGGATAAGTGCGAAGTATATAAATTAACTTTGGAATGCTATAACAATGACGAAGTAGAAATAAGGCTTGTTGAGAAGGAATAGCGTCAAACGAGAAGTTATGAGAGCGAGTACATCAATTTTCTTTGCGATAATGGACTACCTAACAGAGACAAATCTTCCTTTGTCATAAATTTTATATCTGCCGAAAAACCTTTCAATTCTTCTTCGATTCGACCATGATTCAAAGAAGAACCACCATATATAAATGCTTCACATTTTCCCCAGTTCAGTTCAATTCCAAGCCATATTCGTCTTTTGTTGAGGCAATAGTTTTAATATCTTGAAGAACGGTGTCTGGAGCTCAACCAAATACAGCATCGTCCAAATACCATAAACCCAGAGCAGAATCGTTGCGTTAAAGGTGCTATAGCAATGCAGAATCCTAGAGGTGCAAATGAATCACCTTGTTGGAGCTCCCAAGCAGAGTCGATGGTGTGTTCAAGGTATCTCACTTGAGAAGGGTAGCGATATTGTTGCCAGAAAGATTGATAATACTTAGGAATAAATTCCTGTACCATTTTCAGGAGTTGAGGTCTACTGACACAGTTAAAACCGTTCCGGAAATCTAGAAAAACACGACATTCTACGCTATCTTTCTCGTTTATAAAAGAACGCGCCCGCCGTATGAACCATAGCCTCAGCACCACCTTTGCTGCACATAGCCCAATTGAAAGGAGCGAAGTTTAGATCCTGAACATTGGACACGATTGCTGACAACTTTTCCAGCCATTCTTCTTATAGTATTTCCGATTGCTATTGGCCTAATTTCACCATCTTTTTTCATAAAAGCGCATATTGAAGCTCTGTAGAGTAGGCTACAAATACTGTCACAAACTTTCCCTCATCATTAAATCGACTACACCAACAATAGCGGATACCAAGTGTCAGAAGAGTTGTTATTACCATTCAAGGTCTAGTCTATTATATGTTGAGGCTGTGAACCATCAAAAGCGCCATCAGAACCACGTTTGGAGTAAATTGCACGACGAATCTCGTCATTATTGACAGAATTAGGAAACTTTACTGTTGTCATTTCTAACGGGATTGAAGCACCATCTGGTTCAGCAGGATGTATTGCACGTAGCTTCTCCAGTGTTAGGTGCAATAGAGTCTTCAGAAGAAAGAACACGTATAGCACCTGTAATGTCATCATCGACTAGTTTGACACCGACTCTGCGTTTCAATGCATTAGTATATGATTCTGCAGACGACCGGAAAGCAGCTTTTTCTGACATAATATGCGCACCATTGCAAGAATTACCAGAAGATAAACTGGCTTGTCCCTTCTTCACTGAAACTGATAATGACTTTATTGTGCGAGAAACTAAGTACGTTACGAGGACAAGAGAAAAGTTTATGCGAAGACTCGTCATTATTGGTTTTGACACAATTCTCCAAAATAACTGCCAATGCTTCGTTTACTTGAGGATGAACACTACGAGGAATACATCTCATAATTCGTATATTACCATGTGATGATATGGTCTGGTTTGGGAAGCTTCAGTATTAGAACAAGTTGGTTGTGATTGAGTGGGGCCAGATCTTAAAAGCGCTGCCGTTTGTCTGATACATTTCTTACAAATTCGATGTTTTACTATATAACTTGATCTTATGAATACTTGTCCACACCTGGAACAGGAATGATTGAGCGTGTGATTTGCTGGGTGCGAAGAAAGTATGGTCGTATTATTTTCGTGACATGACCAGTTAAAGGAATTATTATAGGACAGGTCACATTTTTAGTGGCATGTTGATTTAAATCAATCATCGTTTGGTGAACATTACAAGATACTTTTGATAAAACACTATGGCTTTTAGAGACATGTAACTTAAGACCTCTTATAGAAGTAATTTTTTTCTTACAAACCGTACATTTATTATTCAAATTTGGAATTGTCACTTCCAAAGTTTTTGTCAATGGTATTAGGAAAATCGTCATAAAGTTCCAATTCATTATCTCTTGAAGGTCCAGCATCACGGACGTCTTGTGAGGATATTGTAAAATACTTGATAGCATCTGGGGTATTTATTCTTGGGTATTTTCTAAGTACATAAGGGTTTTCGTCAGAGGAACAATATGACGAACTGTCAGAATCGTTTGACATGACCAAGCGTTTCATTTGTTCAACGCACCATGTACACAGAAAGTACATTAAACCAAAAATAGATTTACAAAAAACATGTTAATGCTTCCTTCAAAGGAATTCAATTCCAACAGAAATTTAAATTAATTATTATAATGTCTTGCGAAAATAAAACAAAGAAAATTCATTATCCCAAAACAGATTTATCTTTTTCTCATAATCATTACCACCCCTGGGGGGCTGTTGTTCGGGGGGGTCATCAAGGGGTATCGGGCGTCGTCGATCCGTTCGCTGCCAATTTGGGGACACCAATAAAACTGCCATCGCAAAGCTCCGTCGATGCCGTTAAGTGACATGAATTATCCTTCCTCCACATGCCCCCTGATCTGCTGCTATAGCTGCTGCCTGCCTCTACGCGACATGAAATATTTAAGAAGATACAATAAACACTGGGCGAGATTAAAGTCGGCTCCGTTTATTGCAACCAGTTATATTAAATAGACAATTTGTGTATAGAATCTTAAAGCCCGACAAGAACCAACACAACGTATCGTTTGTATTTTATAGACTTTGCAGGTGATTTTTTTTTGTGTTTTTTTCTCATTGCACATTGCACTCTTGACTGACCTTTTATACATATGTATAAAAGTGGAATAAGATAGTCAAGTCACTAAGTAACAGAAATAGAACACAAATGTTTAACAGGTTAATTAAGAAGCTAGCTGATTTGAATAGCCACAAGAAAAAAAAGAACAAAATCTAGTCCAATTTGTGACTATTAAACCTCGTATCAGTATTCTGTAACCAAGCCGGCGTGTATATATGCATTCTAGATATACAGTTAAAGATTGGTTAATTAATTCCCTGTATGCAAAACCAGAAGCATCGTTTCTGAGAGAGAAGCCCAAGAAGCAAGCCAAAGAAGCAAAACCCATCATCGAGATGAATAAATCAAAGCAGTTGTGTTCCCGGAACGATGAGGGACTAGTGATAGGCCGTCCGGTAGCCGTGGCCTGGCGCTTTCAGTGCCACTCTGCCTATCTTACGATCTTTGCATACATGCAAAAGATGGAACCGTTTAAATTGGCTCTTTGTTTTCATTACTGGCTACTTGGCGACTCCTCCTCTGGTTTCGCTGCCACCACGATTATACGGCGGGGCCTCCGAACAACAACTGGGCAATTAAAACTTATTGTCATTGCTGTTTTTAATTTTCTTTCGCTAATGGTAATGGGTAATGAACTGATTATTTTATTTATGGAGATCATGCTGCGACTACCGACTATAGAAATGGTTGTTGGGTAATGGGAGCTATTTAAAATGTTATATATAAGGTAAATGCTGGACCGAATTTGAATATCATATATTTACTCCGACCGACACACAGAGAGACTCATAACAAACATGATTTTATTCAATTGAAATTTGATTTTTCTCTTTATCTCATTGTCAAGGTAAACATGGATTGAAGTAGCTTCAACAAATTCTGTAAAGCATATAATTTCTACCTTCCACTCCCATTGATTTGGATCTTATGGTTCCCAAGCCAAGTCTGCACTTGCAAGAACGTTTTTGAACCGTGATGCTGGACTGCATTTGATAGGAGGTAAGCTATAAAACCCGTGTTCGGGGTCTGGTAGTCCCCAATTAGGCGCCTCCCCAGGTGGCGGATAGGGGAAAGCCTGCCAGTTATGGGTGGTACTGGAAAAATGAAATACCCGGGGCGGGCCAAAACTAGCATGCTGAAGGGCAGCAGCGATCATCATTACCAACTCGTGACAATAAGGAAATGATCCTGAAATTGACTCGATCACTGGAATTCCACAGGCGACGCTGAAGCAGCTCCAGGGCTGTGGTACTGCGATGCGGTAAGCAAATGGGAAACTACTGCATTATTCTCCCCAGGACGTCTTTTTGTCCAAAATACTCTATCATGTCAGGAAACAAAAACAGTTTGGCCCTCAGTCCCGGGCAGATGTTAGATCATCAGAGGGTGCTAAGAATCCCCCGGCTTAACATGAGAAAGGCCAATAATCGAATAGGTACATAGAACGTGAGATCTCTTTCTAGTATTGGCAAACTTGATATTGCCATAAAGGAAATGCAACGACTTAATATCGACATCCTCGGAATAGGCGAAAGTAGATGGCGCAATAGTGGAATGTATGATAAGCAGGGAATAACTTTCTATTACTCTGGAAATTCAGACCAAACCCACTTAAACAGAATAGGATTTCTAATTCAGACAGAATCATCCTCTTACAAGTATATGCGAAACCCACTAATCTTAATCTTGTTCAGGTATACGCCCCTACAGCAGATAAGCCAGAGGCAGAAATAAAGACATTTTACGAACAAGTCCATGAAGTTTAAAGCTTGCTAAAATCTGACGAAATAACCATCGTCATGGGTGACTTCAATGCGAAAGTGGGAAAAGAAAGAGTGGATGGTGTGACGAGTGATTTTGGTCTTGGCGGGAAAAACGAATGAGGTAACCTGCTTATTCAGTTCTATAAAGAGAAAAAATTGGTTATTAAAAATACCTACTATAAACTACCTCCCAGACGGTTATATACATGGCGATCCCCACAAGACAATCACGACCACATAGTCAGAAATCAGATTGACTATTTTGATAAACCACAGATACCAGAATAGTATCACGCGTGTGGCCGCGTATCTGGGAGCTGATATTGGATAATGATGGACCATAACTTTATAATAGCCAATTTTAAACTCAATCTTAAAATAACAAGGAAAAAAAAGCCCCTCGAAAATACGATGTTCAGAAGCTTAACAAAACAAACATTAAGGAGAACATGAGAGTGAAACTGAACCGACTATGCAATGCCAATGACCCAAGAAGCAAAGACGACCCTAAAGACATTTGGAATAACGTTAAAGAAAATCTTCAGGATGCCTGTCAGTCTTAGGCCAGCAGCAACGCGTCAAGAGTAGACCGTGGATGATGGATGAAATTCTTGATATAATGGAAGAACGGCGACGTGCAAAACTATCTCAAGAGTCAGAAAGGTATACTGAACTACATCGGAAAATAAAACGAATATGTAAAGAAGCCAGATGGATCATTGTAGAATGTGAGGAGGCTGAGACATGATTCAGTCAACTTTCATCGAAAGATAAAGCAAATAACTGGCTCCATCAAAGGATCATCAATCCCATCTCTTAGAAATGAAAATGGAGAACTCATCCTTAATCCAAATGACCTGCGCAATAAATGGAAACAGTACGCGGAAACGCTTTTTCATGATCAGCGCAAGTTGCATGACCTCTTCAGCTCAAGAGAACAACTAACTGGGCCAGACATACTGGAGAGTGAAGTGGTCATGACAATGTACATGCTGAGGTTCTGAAGACGCAAGATACAAAAATCCTGACATATCCATGCAACAAAATCCATGAGACTGGTAAAATTCCATTAGATTGGCTCGAGTCTACCTTTATACCCATCCCTAAAAAAGTACCCCTAGAAACTGTGGAGACTACAGGCTGATAAGTCTAATGAGTCATGCACGCTCTTAAAGTTTTTCTCCGAGTTATCCATGTCCGAATATATAATAAGTGCGAAGCAATGAGTGGAAAAACCCAGTTTGGTTTTATAAAGGGCCTAGGCACTAGGGAGCCCCTCCAAGGAGCTGTGAGACCTTGCCGTTGGTGGACGGGCACAGTGGCTGACTGTGCCTTTGACTAGTCAGCCTCTGCTATAAGGACAGCTCAACCTCAGAGATCCGCAGTGCGGATACGGGCGTGGCAAACCCGAGGCACCCTAGCTGGGCTCTCACCCTTCTCCCGGGGTGATCCCATTCCATACACCTCCAACTAATAAAATTGAGTAAAACACCAAGGGAGATATAAAGGACATTGCAAAAAGGCTTCAAAGGCAAATAAAGTCCATAAATGGTCAATTGATCACAAACTGGTTAGAGAGTAACAAATACGAGAAGGCGGAGAAGATACCCAAACAACCCCTCATAAGCAAGACAGCAGGCATACGAGTCCCCAGAAATGTGAGGCGGCTACGCAGACAGCTCCCACGGACATACGCGAACGCATGGTAGACACCCTGGATGGGAAACAGACCTTCGAGGACTTTCTATACCTGCAGGACTGCAAATGGAAAAAGGAATTATTCGAGAACACCGAGATTAAGGTAGGCAACCCTCTGGAAACAAAAACCAACGTAGTGGAGGTGGAGCCAACGGACGCAGGTATGGAAGAAAGCATACAGCTCCTCTACAAAAATAGATACCCGGAACTCGCGGAAATCACCGATGATTTTGGTATAATAGAACTTACAACGAGGATAAGGGGTCCATCAGGCGAGCGGTCAAAAGATTATAAGAATTAATCAAGACAACACGGACGGCAAGTTATGGGAAGCGCTTAAAAAACTCTGAGAGGAAACAAAAGGGTTCCAGTGGGTGGCACTTCACCACATTAAGCGAATCAGCATCAACAAATTTAGGAAAATGGTTGAAATGATTTTCCATAAAGTCAGATACAAACACAGTAATCTACACGACAGCGGCCCAGCAAACGGCGCAACGTGCAAAGCAAAGGCAAACAACAGCGGGCAACACAAGGAAAGAAAGGGCGACATTCGCCTTAATCGTTGACCAAAAAGGAGTTGCCTTCAAGGATCTACTGGAAGGCGTCAAGGGGAAAGTGCAGCACTCGGCAGAAAGAAAATTATTAAATCCATCCGCCAGAGTAAAGATGGAAACCTAATTATCACAACGGATAAGGATGATGCAGCGATAAGGATATTAGGGCAAAAAATGAGAGGTATACAGCGACGCAGAAGTGAAGGTAAGAGGCTCAATAGTAAACGCACACCACAGCGAGGCAATCTACGTCAAAGGGATGGACGCATTAACAACAAAAGATGAGCTGATTGCAGCGATATGCCACGAGCTTAAGATGGGAAATACGGACTTTCGCCTAAGTGAGCTGAGACCGGATAGGAATAACACCCAGGCAGTAACGATGACCCTACCCAAACAAGAGGCAGAGAAGATAAGAACAGACCACTTCGAGATCCGCATAGGACTCGTAAGATGCAGACTGGAAAGAAGATTACACGTTGAGAAATGCCAAAAGTGCTGGGAATACAGCCACACCACAAAAGAATGCACTGGTCCGGATAGGAGCAGACTATGCTTTAAATGTGGAGAAGAGGGCCACTCTGCAAGGGACTGCAAGAACTCAGAAAGTTGCCCAGTCTGCCATAAAGCGGACCACAGAGCAGGCAGCGGGAGATGCGCGAAGTTCAGAGAGTCCCTAGGCGGGCTAAGGAGACTCGGAAGACATGAAAGTAAACAGAGACAAAGACAAAGGACAGAAAATCACGGAACTAACGATAACTAAATTCCTCCAGGTGAACCTGAACAGATGCTACGAGGCTCAGGACCTCCTCACAGTTACAGCCAGCCACTAGACATAGACGTGTTAGTAGTAATAGAGCCGAAGCCAAGGTCTACACAATACGGACTGTGGCACTACGATCTGAAGTCGGACGCAGGACTGGGGCTAAGGAACAGGGACATCCCTTGCCTTGGGAGAGGGGCGAGGGACGGCTTTGTGTGGACAGAGCTCCGGGATTTCTTCATCACAAGCTGCTATCTCCCGCCAAGTCAAAGTACAGAGGAATTCAACCTTGCTCTAGGATCCCTAGGCAAGCTCCTGGATAAGGCAAATAAAGACTTTATAATAATCGGTGACTTTAACTCCTGGGCAACTGACTGGGGTATGCACACTACAAACAGGAGAGGCAATATAATTTTAGAGTGGATGGCATCCAATAATCTTGTGATCCAAAACAGAGGAGAGGCAGCTACTTTTGCAAAGCCAGGCGCCAGCTCCATAGTAGACCTGACAATCACAAGGGGCCGCATAGGCACAAAGATCAGAAACTGGAGAGTATTAGAGCAAGAAACGGCAAGCGATCACAGATATATCTATTTCGAAACTTCATGCGACACCAAGATCCAACGCAGACAACCGGACAAGCATCGATGGAACTTCAGGAAGTTAAACAACCAAAAGCTGAAGAAGGCAATCGAAAATGTGAAACAGACCCGCCTACCAGACACAGCTGCGCAACTTGATGAAATCATTGCGGAAATCTGCGATAGAGCGATGCCGATCAAGTCCACTCACAAAAATAAAAGCCCCGTGTACTGGTGGTCAGACGAGATCGCGGAGCTAAGGAAAACATGCCTCTCTATGAGAAGAAAACTGACCCGGAATAACCGAAAAGACAACGTAAGATCACAGCTGGACAAGGACAATTACTCAAGCCACAGAAAACAACTAAAAATTGCCATTAACAACGCGAAAAGGAAATGCTGGAGAGACCTGTGCGATGAAATCAACACAAAGTGCTGGGGAGAAGGCTACAAAATTGCAACACGAAGACTGAGACTAGCAACAAGCTACAGCCCACTAACAAAGGATAAATCCTTGCATGTCACCAAAGAACTTTTCCCGGTGGGACCAACCAGCGCACGGGAGAAAGCAGAGAAAAGGGGAACGGATTTCCTGGAAATCTCGAAGGAGGAACTGATCAACGCAAGCCGTAAACTAAGACCAAACAAAGCACCGGGCCCGGACGGCGTCCCCGCCGAGATCCCAAAAATATTAGCAGATAGTTACCCCGATCCACTCCTCAGGATATTCAACACTACGATGGAACGAGGAGTTTTCCCCACAGAATGGAAAACAGCGAACCTGACCCTAATAGATAAACCCAGGAAGACATCGAATGACCTCCGGAAGTTCAGACCACTCTGCTTACTGAATACGATCGACAAGCTACTGGAGCACATAACTCTAGCAAGGCTGGATGAGAACCTGCGGCTGTCGGAGACACCAAGCAAACAACAATATAGCTTCAGAAAGGGCCGATCCACCATATGGGCGATCCAAAAGGCTTTAAAAATAGTGAGAGAGGGGCTTTTCAGACCCCTGGGGGTCTGGCTGGACTGCAAGCTCTCTTTCTCATCACACTCCAGAAAGACCATCGTCGGAGCGGGAAATGCAATGACGGCACTAGCAAGGCTGATGCCCAATGTAGGTGGGTTCGACCGCGGAAAAACGAGACTTTTGTGTTCGGTCGCAAGATCCATATTGCTGTACGCAGCTCCGGTCTAGGAAAGAACTCTGCGGAAGAGAAAGTACCGAGAACTGGTAGGGGAGCTCCAAAGACACACTGCGCTGCGGATCTGTAGCGCCTACCATACCGCGTCTACAGACGCAATCCAAGTAATAGCGGAGACACTCCCAATGGACCTCCTTGTGCAACAGGCTGCCTGAATAGCAAAGGCGCCCATGCTAGAGAAAAAGGCCGCCCGGACCGAAGCAGGAGAATTGCTGATGAAAGAATGGCAAAATAGGTGGGAGAACTGCAAGAAAGGAAGATGGACCTACAGGATCATTCCAAATATTAAGACTTGAATAGAGAGAAAGCTTGGGGACACGGATTACACATATGATATTA
The DNA here is from genome assembly GCA_917834065.1 of Ceutorhynchus assimilis. Taxonomy (NCBI): domain Eukaryota; kingdom Metazoa; phylum Arthropoda; class Insecta; order Coleoptera; family Curculionidae; genus Ceutorhynchus; species Ceutorhynchus assimilis. The sequence continues at coordinate 34,295,223 of OU892283.1, read as the reverse complement.
ACAAGACAGCAGACAACGAGTGTATTTACTGTGGGGAGACAGACAGCGCGGAACATACCCTGCACTGCAGGCACTGGCGTGGGCAGCGTGTAATATGCGAAGAGCAAACGGGCTCAATCATCCCAGAGAACATTCTGGCAAAAATGGTAAACAGGGAGGAAAACTGGATAGCGGTCAAGCAGCTGGCCAGGAATATATTGGTCAAGAAAAGTGAGGATGAAAAACAGTAGTTAACAGATAAATAGATAAATAGATAAATAGATAAATAGATAAATAGATAAATAGATAAATAGATAAATAGATAAATAGATAAATAGATAAATAGATAAATAGATAAATAGATAAATAGATAAATAGATAAATACAGATGACAACAAACGAGATACCTCATTACTCGAAGTAATGTAAAAGCGGTTTCGAGTGATATTGAGATTGAGATGGGGGAAAGGGTTTTAGTCGGTCGACACCCAAGAGTGCCAACCGGAAACACCCTCCACTGCCAGACAACAAGTGGAGGAGGGTCTTATTAGCAGATTTCCTAAACCCTACTAAAAAAAAAGGCACTAGGGAGCCACTCTTCTCTATGGAACTACTTGTCCAGGAATGTTATGATCAGAGACGAGATGTGTTTATTTGTTTTATAGACTATCAAAAAGCTTTTGATAATATTAAGCACAATTTTCTTTTAGCAAGGTTGCAAGAGATTGGCATAAAATCCAGGGATATCCGTATAATTCAACATATTTATCTACAATAGATCTGAGTAGGGAGATAAAACGAAAATTGTTCATCTAATTTCCCAGAGGTTTTTCCTTTGACAACTTTCCAATAACAAAACCTCAGTCAAAACGTCGTGCTTTTCTCTCCTATGCACGATTTTGCTACCTATCGCTGGAAAATGACAGAAAATGGTGGAAAATGACCTCATACAACTTCATGCACTAAATATCCCCCATGAACTGATGGACTACATCTATCTTGCTTCTTTCCAGTTGTGTCATTTGGTGTTCAAATAAAAGTAAGTTTTAGTTCATTACTTTTTGGCAATAGGTAGGTACACATAGCTACGACGAAATATCATCAATGGATCTATTGCCAGAGTTTTTGACAGCGCTGATCATTCTTGTTAGGGAAAGTACCTCATTCTTACGTTTCAGATTCAGGGCTAAAAAGTTCTGGTGGAATACTTCAAACATAGCAGTTTCAGTCAATTTTTCAGCTACGTGATAAATGACTTTGTTATCTCCAATCCTACCACTGTTCATAATTTTGTTTAACCTGCGAAATTGTATATGGCAAACTGATCACGTCTTGATCATCCTTCTCAATTTATGTACCTAGGTCTCTTCCTTACATGTTGTTTTGACGTTCCTGATGTAATTCCATAAAATAACTCACAGAACAAATCCAGCAGTCCAACGAAGAAGGAAGGATAGAGCTGACTGTAGTTCCACGGACCAGAACCTCCATATGTTTTCTTCGATCTTATTGGAGTTTTTTCGGAGATTATATCAGACCAAGTCCTGAACCAAACGTTGTCGTACCGTCGAATCGTTAAGAAACACACTGATAAATTTCTATTGAATTCTTCTTTTCTTCCAATATCAACATATCTTAAAGATACAGATGTTCACTCTTTACGGAATCCAAATGAGCGGCTTGGTGGAAGTAGGTGATAAATCCTATGCAGCCCATCTGTAAAGCGTTATTTTGATTTCCGTGAACAGATTCCAAATTTTTCCACTAATTTCCTGGAATCCCTATCATTGTATGTGCTGGTTAATATCCATATCATCCGAGATGTCTATATCAAAATCCGCAGCATCCAGCGTAATCTTGGACTGGAATTTTCGGGTGAATAATTGCAGACTATCCAACTCGAGTGTTTATTTATTTGTTTAAGGATAATGATGTGATAAAAATAGGTCTTCTGTTTCCTAAATTTTCATTTATTCCTGTGAAAACTTCAATACTGATGAAACTATATTGTATTGGTCCATAAAATGTAGATAATTTTTATTCGAGCAATTCATTTAAATCTTGCAAAATGAACGACCTCGAATCTAATCCAATCTAGGATCCATCGTCAATACTAATTTAAAAGGCAGAGTGCAATAAAGCCCCAATAATATAGGTCGATTAAAAAGACTCCATAAGCTTGGCATGACACTTTTTAATGAATTTCTATCCGAACACCCGACCCTCGCTCAATCTAATCGCCTTCCAGGGTCCGGTGGGCCCACCCGCGGGCCTTTATTGCTGTTTTCTCGTCGTGTTTTCCCAGTAAATCAGATGCGGCGGATCCGGAAGAGCCGGAGCGTCCCGGATTCCTCTGGATTGACAATTTGTATTAGCCGCCGTACGACAAATTAGTGGATTATTAGACCCGTGATCAATAGGACGGTGTAAATTTCCCTTCGCCTCGCCTGGGGTGGTCTCACGGGAATCGGTCGAGTCGTTTTAAGACCATGACAAGATTGTTTGGTTTATTTTTAGTTGGAAAACAGATTTAGATTATTATTGGAAAAGTTTATCTCTAGAGGTTATTTCAAATTAGAACGGCGCGTTAAGTACTTAAACCAAAACTAAAGAGAGAAAACATAGAACAGAACATAGCAGTATGAATTTACAAGTTAAACGCGTTGCAAGAAAATATATAAGTAGATTGGATCAACTCTCAGAACAAGTAGGTAAAAATTGTTACTAGAGATCTTCTGAAGATCCTCTTATTAGAAATGTATGGAAAAGGGTACTTGATGATTGAGATTTCTTTCAGCTTCCTTCTTTAATTGCTTTCTTAATGACGTGAATGATGTTTTGCTGTGTTTGTCGGTTTCTAGCCTTCGCTGATGGATATGGATATCAAATCGCAAGATGATTGGTTGCTGCAGGGGGATCTTGACTGGTATACTCTATGGTGTTGAAGGAACAATTTGACATTGAATGCAAGGTAATTTCCTCTAGTAGATCAAGATCGAAGAATCCCTCCCTGTTCAATTATTCCCTGGACTCAATTGAACTTGCGAGACAGACCTTAGTAAAGGATCTGGCTGGCTGGACGCGGAAGCATCAAATTTCTATCATTCAACATAAGTGTATTAAAATTTGTCTTTGACTACATAACACTATTTGATAATAGACCTAATAATTAAGCCATTACCAACTTATTTTGAAAATTTAGTCTTAAGTATAGTGGAGACAATGGACCATTCCCATCATATTTTTTTCGAAATTATTCTAAACCTATACCTTCTGCAGCATTCCAACCAAAGTCATAACTTAGAAAACACAACATCCAATGTTGAGACTTGGGACGATTTTTGATTAATGTCCAATGCATTTTTCATAAAACCTGTTGCGTCCTCAAGATTCCGTTTAATTAGAAATCTACATTTATTGATTTATGAACTCGCTGATGTCTGCCTCGAGATGGCAGAGCTGAAAAAAACAGTAGCTGCTAAATCATCGTCAACGTCAAATGATAATGTTGAAGTTTTTGTGTCATAACTCAGATATGATGGTTGCAATAAATGGGAAGAAGAGGTAGTTAAAAGACGATTTTATAAATTATAGCCCAATAAGTGATGATTGAGATTCAATCAAAACCATTTAAAAAAAAAATGGCACAGACAAAAAATTATTATTTCAAGATCAGAAAAAAAATGGTTTATTAAGTAAAAAGTGTGTATAATGGGTTGCGGTTTGTCAAACCTGAATGATTTTCTATTGAAAAATCATTTCATTCATTCACAAGAATAGTAGCTAATATCCGGCAAAAGAGGCATTCTTATAAAATATGCTTCAGGCCTGATTAGGAATACGTCCATGTCGAAACTATACTAAGTAATTTTGTTTTATTTTCAATTAAAAAGAAAAGAAGAGAATAAAATTTATAATAAATGTCTTTGTGTTATCGGACCTTGGTAATCATGTGTGCACGGTGCACACCAGTCAATCGTACAATCGTCTGTCACCATCTTGACATGACCACCATCGCCAAACATGTGCGAAAGATGCGAACTTCTGATCTGTTGACGGACAACGAGTTTCGCGCGACAGGTAGGTAGCCTCTATGGGTATTATTTTGTCCGAAACAAGAAATAAAAAAATTTATTTTTCAAATCAATCTCGGCTTGTGAGTATAGGAATACTGTGCCTTATCACTTGGAGTATGGCACGATTTTACTCTTAGGCAATATTTTGTATCTACGTAACTTTGTTACATTATATAATAAAGCCATATTGTTTGTCTGGCTAGCCAAACGGCGAACTCAAAAAGAATTTGCTGCTATGCCAAACTTGACACAAACAATAATAAATAAGTTGCTGACATATTTTTTTTTTGCAATATGGGCCGTGTAGTATTTTGAAATAGGAAAAAATCCGGCAACATTACGAAATGAAGGAAGCGGAGAGGCGTGATTATTCAGAGGCATGATTCTATTGGTTAGAGCCTGAACGACAGCAACAGTGGCGTAATTATTCGTGAAACTCAAGAATTTTTTTCCTAATATTTTTTTGGTTTATTTCCTTGGTGTTTTCGGTGCCACTGAACCCAAAGACATGGTTGTCATCAGGCGGTGTCAGTTGAGGTGTCAGTGAATATTCTTAGGTTACGCCCCACTTTTCTTCCCCCTTTCGTCTCTACCAAGTTACCACTTGCCAGACTATAGGTACTTATCACAGGCGATACTGTATTAATTTCTTTGAGTTTATGAAAAGTTTCGTTTCCTATTAGTAATTAACTGGGTGTCGTAAGGCACTCAATATTGAATAATCTAGAAGCTAGTTGGATGCCCTTTGGTTAATAGCAATAAATGCGGAAAGGTTTCCATACTTCCTTGTCATTTGTGGTGAAAAAATGCGACATTTCTATTGTTCATAATCCAGAAATAAAGCAGTGTAATTTTTAATATATTGTATGTAGGTATCAATTTTTTATGTAGGCATATTGTGAACCGAGTTATGAACTGATCTCACTCTGGACTTCAAAACGACTTAGGTAAGTGAAGCAGGCTACCCCAGCAGTTCAAGTAGGTCATAAGTGGACCATTCAACCGCCAAAAAAATAGCTGTTGTATCTATCAATGAAGTCCTAATCTAAAAAATAGGCACTGAGGGGACTTATATTTCAGTTTAGTTAGCAGATTTGAAAATTGGAATCAAATAACTGATCTTTGGGAAGCCAGAAACAATTCCAGTGTTCAAGGAGATATTTAAAAGTATATGTTAAGTGTGTGATAGTATAAATTTACAGATTTTCAGAATGAAAGGTGGAACATGTCATCTGATCCTAGCCCTTTATGGATATTCATCAACAGCATCATCATCATCATCATTATTAAATTCGTTGACCTTGAAGCATTTGAAAGTGATACAAAGGATTCTCTTTGAGGTTGAAGTGACCTTGTTACTACATTGACATCATCAGCATGATGCAAGCAGCTGCACCGTTTTTTAGAATATCATGCCACTTGTATTAATGTGAATCCCTGACAACTTTTTTGATAGCAATGTTAAAGAGCAAACAAGCTAGCGCATTACCTACCTTTTCTGATGTAATTTTTTGTCCTAAAGCTCTTGGCCTTTGCTGGAAATATTCTGTATTTTTACGAGGTTGATTATTTTTTTCATAGTAACTTTAGTGATGCTGATCAGTTTTTCAGGTATGTAATAGTATATTACATACGGAGGTGGAAAGTGTTTTATTATTGTCGAGAGATACTATGGTTGACCAAAGTGCGAAGCGCCGAGGTCAACCAATTCTCGTTACAAAATATGTGAATACTTTCCACCGAAATATGTATACTATTTTATTTTGAATCATCAATTATTGAAAAAAAAAAGTTTAAAGTATGACGAAAATGGAATTTCGACTAACACTCTGAGACCGACATTGACATCTCATGGAATTTCAACAATGAAAATACATGTGACATCCACTTTTCAATACAAACATTGCACCTGGATTTGTATTTAGGTGTGAAAGAACAATTTAGCAGGCCGAAAGTGAGTTCTCCCCACAGATTAACTCGTCCTAGGACGGGTTAATATGTGGTTCTCCCAGCCGAAAGTGACAGGAAAACTGTCACTTTCGGCCTGCTTTAAAGTAAACAAAAGTAAAATGACATTTTCGAACCTTCAAACCAGTAAAAAATGTGAAAATTACATATATGGTTCAAAATAAAGTACAGTCTGATTTTAATTATGCTATCATAAACCGCTTTAAAGTCTACGAACATATTATGGCATGTGTCGATGCTAAATTAGATGGTTTTTTTCAGTATCTGTTGAAGTGTGAATATCTGGTCAAATGTTGAACGACCAGGTCGGTGGTAGTTTCCAATTTCGCTCTCGGCATATGGTTTTAGTCTTTCATACATGGTGTTTGAGAAAACCGCTTAAGCTGTGTTTAGGAAAGTTACGCCTCGATAGTTTTTGCAATCCAAGGGGTATCCTTTTTTATAAAGTGGACAGATTACTCCAATATTCCATACATTCGGCAACTCTTCTTTCTAGACCATGATCATAATCTGGAGAATCTTGCTTGTGAATTCCTCTCCTGCATGTTTAAATAGTGCGGTATTTCTTATAGTTTGTTCTTTCCTCCTGAGTTCCATTGCCATTAAGTAATTTTTCGAAGTGTTCCGCCGGATGTTTTCTTGCCTATGTCTGCAGAGAGTTAGTTGTTCTTGGTTCAAAAGCCTTACGTTGTTGGTTTACAGATTTGTAGAATTTGCCCTTTTCGATTCGACCTCTCTTGTTGCAATTCCTCTAGCCTTTTATTTTCAAATGTTCTCTTTTTTGCTCTGTGTATTTTCTCTACTGCGTTTTGTCTGGTTGGTGTTATGTATGAGGTGTAGAGTATTAAATAAAACAACACTAGAGGTAGATGCTATATTGGCCGTGTTCGTTTTTGTCATCTTTTTCGTCGAGTCGCTAGGAAATTTTGACGTGACTGGATCAGACAGATTCAATTCACAAATCACGTGCCTGTCAAAATTTCGGAGCAAATCGACGAAAAAGATGACAAAAACGAACCATAACATAATACATTGTCTAAACGTCTAAACCTTACTTGACTAAATACTACATAGCAACTATAATGCAAGGTTACGGCAACTCAAGTGTCAATGTGCAACACGCTGTTGCCAGTTGTACCCAAATACATTACACGCCCTTCTTCAAGGAAAAGAGAAATATAATACCAAACACTAATTACTATTTTATGATCAACTAAAGAATCATTCTTTCAGTGGGCTTAACAACTGTACGACTACCACTACCACCAAAAGTGACAAAAAAAGCAGGAGTCTCTAAAGACCTTTCACTTACAAGAGGTTAAATCAGGATGCCGGTCACTATCATTATCACTAATACGAGCACTAACACAAGTGGTGTTATTAGTCTTCACAACTTCTATTTGGACATGAGGTACAAACGAAGGTACCTCAGTTAGCACATTGCACGGAGATAAGTAAGGTTTATGATAAATGCTTGTTTCTGGGATAATCGCCAATCAGTATTGTTTATTCGAACAATATAATCATTAAATCTAATTTTTTAACAATCACACCTAATTTCCATTCACGCAACTTATTTTGTAATAACACTTTTTGACCAGGATGAAGATCTGTCAATTCTTTTGCAGTTTGATCATAAAAACGTTTTTGGCATATCTTGAGCAACTACTTTTATTTTATTTTTTAATACCTTCAATATCTGGATATCATGTTGCAAGATTTCGGTTGGCAGAGGAAGTGTCCATCTTGATTGTCTACCCATTAAAAGTACACTGGGCGCAGGAAGATTTTGCTTAAGTGTAGTATTATAACTCAAAACCGGTAGAAATTAATCTTGATTGTTTTGTATGGCTTTGACGAACAAGCCTTCTTTCAATCATCCCATTACTTTTGGGATGATTGGGGGCCACACTTACCACAGTTGACTGTGCCACTCCCAGGAGCTACTCCAGGTGTACTTCTATAAACTAGGCCACGGAAATGGTTACAACACTTTTGATTATACACTTTCTTGTTCTTGTAGCTTGGTGAGATCTGTCCAGAGTTTTGATTACTGTGGAAATATCGCTTTTTAATTGCACTTACATTTGATAAATCACCTGCAGCTTTTGTGATTTCTCGTTGTGTCGCTACACGGCTCTCCATGGGTGTGGCTATTTTGTTGGCTAGATTGCTTCATTTAACTCGAGATCTGAAAACTGGAGCAGTTTCTTCTGTATTTTCAGGTCACTAATTCCAAGGACAATTCTGTCTCTTATAAGTACATCTTTTTCTTTAAATTCACATGTAGAGGACAGCTGCCTCAGAGCTGTTACGAACTGATCTACAAACTCTTCAAGAAGTTGGTCACGTTTAAAAAACTTATAATGCTCATACACTAGGTTTTCAATGGGGTTGCAATATGCTTCAACTCAACTTCGTTCCATCTTCTGTTTCATCGTACCCAAATGTATTGAAAATCTGAATTCCTTGATCAACTAGGTAATTGAACAAAACTGCTATTTTAACTTCATCACTTGCCTTAGATTTATTACTTGCAAGTAGATAAAATTTAAATTTTTGTTTCTATAATCGCCATCTTTCAGCATCATTGCCTTCATGGAAATTAAAACTGTTCAAGGGCTTGCAATCATTCCATTCAGCTATTTTCTATGAAAATATAGTAGATGCTACACACACCATACAAGTTCAAGCATAAAAATAGGTAGGGAACCGGTTTTGCCAGACAAGAACGCTGATCAGCTGTTTTTCGCTGTCTGGCCACGTTCACCAGATACAAACGTTGGTAAACGGTTTGCGATTGTTCTGCTGAACGCTTCGTTGAATTTGTGTTAAAACCAAACATGTTTTGCAAACGGTCGCCATTTTTGCAAGCATAATTTCAGAGTGTTTATAATTTTCAACACTGTGTTTTGTGTGGTGACCTGTTATTCAGAAGGTGACGTTCGATCATTGAACATTTGAATCGTTCAGCAGAAACAAGAGTTTACCCAACATATTCTGTTGGTATTTGTAACCTGTTTTTAGCCGTTTTGGTTCTGGTGAACGTAGCCATTATCACACAAATAGCAAACTTAGGTTAGGTACTTTTACGCTGCCACCATGTTATGTATGGGCTGTAGAGTCTTGAATAAAACCACACTAGAGGTAGATACTATAATTATTGTTACTACTTGAACACAAGATTATGGGCTCTATACACAGAGCAGCAACAAAAACAAAACATAATACGTTGTCTAAAAGTCTAATGGCTGATTGCACCGTTTGCCTAAACAACGTTTAATGATTAATAATTGTTTCATTAGAAAAATGACTTGCACCGTTCACTAATCAACGTTTAGCAAACTTTAAACATTGATTGAACTAAACGTCCAATTTTTGGTGATCAAAACATCGATTAGGCTAGTCGTAACCTCAACCTATTTGTTTTTTACTTTTTATTGTTCCATTGCAAGTGTCATATTCAAAAGGAAAAATATCCGAGTGTATCAGTTGGTGACTCTTCAAGTCAAGTTTTCGTTTAAATTTTGCTTTGCAACTGTCACATTCAAAAGTATAAATATCCGAATGTGTTAGTTTGTGATTTTTCAATCCGGCTACTCGTTTAAATTTTGTTTTGCAAGTGTCACATTCAAAAGGAAAAATATCCGAGTGTTTCACTTGGTAATTCTTCAAGTTTAGTTTCCGTTTAAATTTTGCTTTGCAAGTGTCACATTGAAAAGGATAAATATCCGAGTGTATGAATTGGTGACTCTTTAAAAGGCATTTTTGTTTAAATTTTACTTTGTAAAATTCACATTCGAAAGGAAAAATATCCGAGTGTATCAGTTGGTGATATTTCAAGTCGCTTCTTCGTTTAAATTTCGCTTTGCAAGTGTCACATTCGAAAGGAAAAATATCCAAGTGTGTCACGAAATGATATTTTAAAATTGATTTAGTTTTAAATAACATTGACGATATGTTTTTAAATGACGATCTTGATATTTTGGACATTATTAGGTCTTCCACTTCCACCCTGCCAAAAAACCGTCCCAAGAACGTTTTCGGAACCATCCTGTATACAAATTTCAGTTTCTACGCACAAATTTTACGTTTTGCGCAGAATCCTGACGGTAAACTCTAAGGTTCTCTACTGGATTGGAACATAGCTATGGGGGTCGGATTTCCTTGGAAGGTTTACCAGAGAAAAACCATTTCCAAGACCTGGATAAAATCTGACATTTTTCGGAGGTTTTCGGCTGATGAAAAATACAGTTTTGTAATTGCTGAAACTGATAAAGGATCTACTTAATTAGTTTTATTTCGTCTTAGTTCTTCAAATTTTACAATTTCTGATAAAATGCATGCAGAAAATGAACATTGAATTGGAAAAACACCACAGTTTAGTCAGGAGGTCCTGACGCACAGCGCAGAAAATAACACGACAAAAAGTTAACAAGGACCCGAAAAACTTCGCTAGCCAGTTTGTTTTGCAGTTTAACTTTGGCAGGCTTTATTAACATGAAATTGTGGTTATGATTGTGCCTTGTTAAGTTAGCCAAAACATAAGGCTAAAACGGAGAATATCACGCTGTTGCCAAGTACTTTCTCCGCCTAACTAAACATCGTTTAGTTTTAGACGGTGCAAATCACAAATATATAAACGTTGATTAAAAATCAATCACTGATTAGCTAATCATTGTTTACGGCGAAGACGAAACAAACGGGCATAAACGTCTAAACCACAACTGACTAAATACCACATAGCCACTATAATGCGGTTAGGGCAACTCAAGAATCAATGTACAACACGCTGTTGCCAGTTGTACTCAACTCAAACTCAACTCGAAATCTCTTTATTTATCAATTCAAACATTACAATATACAGGAAGGAGGGTGAGGCCCCCCTCAAACAATATACATATAACAATTACTTAATCTAAGGACATGACTTACAACTAAACATTCAGTGTGCGCAACACACTGCGTGCCACATGCGCGCCTAGCGTGCTGTGTGGCACTGTCGTTAGCTTGGCCGATGTTCTGGCCGACAAACCACTGTCTTTTTCCTATTGGATCTTTTCTCAACATTCCCGGGTTGCCCTTTAACGTTATTATTGACCTTTTCGGTCTTTGGTAAATACCACGGATGGCGCACATTGGGCTACTATAGTGGCCCGCTCAAAAAATAAGGGGTGATGCATGGTATGGAGTGCCGAGCGCGCAGCTCCCTCTTTGTGGGGAAAAGTTCCAAAAAACCCCACTTCCAATTAACTTAGTTATATAAAAAACAAAATACACAAAAAACCAGTTGTACTCATACATTACAGTTGGCACCTAGAGTTTCACTAGCTGCTGGTTTCAGTGCATCCTTACACGCTTCCCACTGTTCATTCAGGGATGAGGTGCTCTCTACGTTCACCATTTTGTCTGAGATGATTCTGAAGGATTCTATAGATGTTTCTCCGTTTTATAGAAGGTCTGTATTTCATTTTATGGATCTCGTTCCCCTTTCGTTTTTAATATCAGTTATTCGCATGTGAATATTGGCTTCTACAAGGTGATGATCAGAGTCGATGTTTGCCCCTCTGCCCCTTTGCTTCTAACATCTAGCAGATTTGGTAGGCGTCTAACATCAATCAGAAAGTGATCTATCTGGTTGTAAGTATTTCCATCAGGCAAAATCCATGTCGCTTTGTGTATATTTTTGTGACACACAGCTTAGGTGTAGGTGTTAATGGTGTAAAGCCTAGCACCAAATCGCTAACTCCTTTGCTTACAACAAAAGCGGTGCCACTGGTATTCATTTTCAGGCCAGCTTTAGTGTACATCGCAGTTCCTTCTTCGCACTGTGCCTGTTCGAGTTTATCGAATCCATTGGATGGCTGTTATTTTTTTTTTTTTTTTACGGATATGCGCACTCGCAAGGAAATGTCCTATCACGCTCGAGAAGCGGCAAGTGCGCGGAAATGTCGGTGTATGTTGGTCTTGAAACGGTTCAGGTTGTAACCTGCAGGGAAAACCGTCGCAGGGAGTTTATTCCACAGCGATGCTGTTCTCCAGAGATATGAATTCTGATATAATGAGGTTCTCGGTGCCTCTAGTTTGACAGTAAATTCATGGTTACCGTCTGTTTGACGGGTTCGCCTGGTAGGTGCTACTCTCGGTGGAATCATACGTGCCAACTCTTCAGAGCATTTTCCGTGATAGTACCTGTAGAAGAGAGATAAATCGCCCACAGATCTGCGATGTTCGAGACCATCCAAGTTACGAGTAAGTGTGGGGTCATTGATCAGCTTGATAGCTCGTTTTTGCACGGTATTCAAAAGCATTAAGGTATGTTTGGGTGCTGCACTCCATATATGTGAGCAGTACTCCATAGTTGGTCGAATCTGGGCTTTGTAGAGTGTCAACAATTGGCTTGGTGTGTACAGATGTCTTGTACGAAATAGCACCCCCAGCTTTTGGGAGGCCCTTTTAGCAATATCTGCTACGTGACTGTGCCAAGACATGTTGGTCTCTGCAGTAACCCCCAAGATGTTCAACTGACTCTGTAATGTGACAGCACTTCCAGATAGCATGATGTTTGGCTCACCGGTACTGGTCTTTTTTGAAAACAGAGCTGCTTGGGTTTTCTGCGCGTTGAACTGTACAAGGTTTTTGTTACCCCAGTCCTCTATTATCTCCAAGTCGTTATTTATCTGCGATATTTGAGTTAGTCTTAGATGATGGAATTCACGTGCGGAAAGACCTGTGGGTGGTATGAGTGAGGAGACTACATTGCCATCTGTTATATCATATTTATATTCTTCCAACTGTTCTCCTAGTGCCTCTAGAGCTCCTGCTCTGTATAGGTATAGAGTTCTTACATTCCATGTAAATAATCTGAAGTCCATTTTTTGTTGCCTATGTCGTCGTCGTGATTTCCGTCTGGTCGGTTCTTTTTGCGATTCCCTAACAATGGCTTTCTCACTGTGCTGGATTGTTAGCCTTCTTCTTCACTGGGACTTTAGACCGGCAGTGATAGTTTGAGGCTATTCAATTCACTCCAAAACTCCAACAGGCAGAGTTATGGTTATACAATTTACTGATTTCTTCGTAGTTACTGGAAATAGGAACATAACAATATGAAACATTTTTATTACTGGTATAAAAAATCTTCAATTGTGTATACTGTTTGTAGAGATTCAGTAAAAAGATTGAGGAGATCTGGACCCGGACAATGCTCATTACCATAGAACATTACTAGGGGCACATTAATGTTTTTTCGCTTGGAATTAACGGAATTCCAAAAGGTTTCCATGTTTTTTTTTTGACTAAGAAGAAATGACTGTATGTTGTACAAAACCTTGATAACATATTTCAGCCACCGATTTACATTGAAAAAGTAATTTTTAACAACCAATTTTCCGATTAATGCAAGATTTAACGATAAATGCCAGTCAACACATACGCACCTAATTAATATTTCCAAAGACAAAATGAAAAATAACGAGAATAAATTTTAATTAAAAACATATTATAGCCGATGATGATCAGTATCAAATTAAAAATGCGTCTCGCTTTACGACGGAATGCGTCGCTATTTTGTATAATTAATGAATTGGCAGTGTGGCGAAGTCAATGTTAATTGGTGGTTGAAGGTGTGGCAGAGCTGCTTGTCGATGGCTGTCCATACAACGTTGTAATTGTGACTTACGACTCAGAATATGAAGAAGACACGACGCTGATAGTCATAGTTGGCTGGGCGATAGTGTACCCGATATTCTTTTCTCTTCAGTAGCCTGTTTGACTTCTTAATGACGTTTCCCACGGTTTTTATGCACGGCGGCCTTCGATCAATAATAATGATCTTTTGGGTGGCATTAATTACAATAATTATAATGTCATTAGGTATATATTTAATTAATTAAATATGAAATTTTTACTACAAATATAAGAAGAATAATATAAATGGTGTATGAACTATCACTGCCGTGTGCCATGTTTCAGAAATAAGGACCCAGAAGTATTATAGCGAAAAACTACTGAACAATTGATAAATTGAATGCGTGTGAATGGAATTTAAAGGTAACAAAATGCGACAAAGGCTAATAAATTTCTAACATGAAACAATTTAAAATTATAAAGAATTCACAATAATTTTCTACTAGAAGAAAAAAACATAAAAGAGCGGCAATAACTGCACGCATTTATTAACTTCTTGCAAAAATGTTCAGTCTGCCGTGGCATCGCATCGGGGCGTTTATAGCACCGTCATTGGCCTTTATGGTCGTTATATTAAATTTTATTAAAGCAATTTGTTACGATTCCATCATTTAATAAGTTTTAATATCCTGCATACCGAGAAATGCCGCACGCAAAAATCGCGAAATAATTGAAACACCGCGCAATGGTTCCGAGAAGGTGTATTCGACCATAAATTACTCGAGTTTGTCAAGTGTCAGATCAAACTGCACGGTAACTGGCGGCAAATTAATATTTTCTTTGCCATTTTTTTCTCGTGGTCATTTTGTATAATTATCGATGTTATAAAATGCAGAAGTGATGCGCCGATGCCGGTATTGAGACTTCTCAGACCAAATCACAAGCTGGAAGGCGAAGATAATTGAATAATCTGCTCGAAAAGCTGTGTTTTATTATTGGGATTTGTTGAAATGACTGAAAGATTATCACTTATTCTGATTAACATAACCTGAACTCTTCTTCGTCCAAAACTAACCCAAACTAACGCCATCTCTATAAGTGAGTTTACTTAAATTTGGCTCAGCGGTGTAAAGGAAAATTTGGTTGATTTTATGATTTAAAATTCCATTCAGGAATAGACATCCATTTTACTCAGCTAGTAAGAGCTAGGAAACCCCTAGGAAAAGTGCAAAGACTTGCGTGTCTCTGTATAACAGAGCAATGAAATCATGTCCAAATCCAACTGCGGTAGTAGATTTCCTAGACCTCACTCAATATAATATTTAGGAAACTTGCCAGTAGGTCATATCTTAGACTGGTAAAGATCGGTATTCAAGGGTATTCAGCGCAAACCAAATCAAAGGATGCGATTAACAAGAAATTCAGCATCGAGAAAAACTCTTCTATCGAACAAAGCACAAAAAGCAAATGGAACATAGACTTTATTCAACCCTTAAAGCAAACGCCTTCAAATGGTATACAGACGGTTCCAAAATTGCTGGGAGAACTTGACCAGGAGTATTTGGGACATAGATCAAATACTCGTAGCCGATGAGCAAATCATCAAGCGGAATTGCATGCAATCGGAAGATGCAGTTCAATCTGGACAGAGAATTATAATAATGTCTGACAGAGAAACAGTTATCAAAGCATTGGGCATCTCAGTCATAATTCCGGAATGTCTACAAAAACTCGATGAGTCAGGTAAAAAAAAAACATAGTAACTAACCCTCCTCTAGATGCTTCGAAACGTAGGGGTTAATGGCAACGAATGCGCAGACATAGTTGCGAGAATGGAAGCTTCTACTCCTTTCACTAAGCCAAAACCATGCTGCGGCCTCGGAAATCTGCACTTCCAATAAATTTTCAAAGAAGAAGGGAACCAGCTAATAAACAAATAGTGGCTAGAACATCCAGTACTAGGTCAAGCAACTTCAACGATAAAATTTTAAAACTGCTGGTGAATCTTAGCAAGAGAAGTTTCAAAACTCTAACCAGGTTTTTCTCGGGACACTGCAGACTTGAGGAAGACATAGGAAAATTGGGGTTGAAAGAGTGCAGTACTTAAAGATTTTGTGAAGATCGAGAGGAAACACCTTTCAACATATCTCCCAACCACCTTAGCAACTTTAAACAAGCAAGATCAAACAGAACTGCTGGTGAATCTTAGCAAGAAAAGTGCCAAAACTCTAACCAGGTTTCTCTCGGGACACTGCAGACTTAAGGAACATAGGTACCACCCTAGCAAAAAAAATAAAGTCTAACTTTTTCTATAATGATTTGTTAGAAAAGAAACTGAACCAACGAAATACCAATCTCAAATCACAACCCAATACTAATTCCAAACAAATTACTTTTCAGTTGACCTCTTTTGAACTCCATCCAAAACCAGGGCGTCAACATCAGTAGGATGAGCTTTCAGGTCTTTGGCATGCCAAACACCGACTGATCGACCGTTCCGGTCCTTCAACTCATATGAACAGGAAGATTTGATTTTGGAAATGATCAGAGGGCCAGAAAATTTTGGGGGAAACTGGTTGGTCCACAATAAAACGTTCATCACGTCGGCGCAGATCGTAGCCCTACCGTGACTTTTCATAGGCTTGCTTTAATTTCTAGTGAATATCGCTGAACAGTTCTAACAATTCGCGGGAGGGATCGAAGTTATTTGTCAAAGTCGGGAAAACGTCATTGTCATAAGGAAGATGAAGTTCTCTCCCAAAAACGACGAAGTTTGGAGTAAAACCGGTTACGTCGTGTCTAGCAGATCGGATAGCGCATCCAGCCTTGGCGAGAAATTTTTCCCAATCCTGCTTTACATAATGTCAAAATGGTCTTGAGTACTCGATGTACCTGTTCAACAGGGTTGGCTTGAGGATGATAGTTTACTGCGAAACTGAGTACCATTATCGGCTATAATTTTTCGAGGTACCTCATAAACACGGATGACGTGATCTTGCAACCATTTCATGATACCAGATACTGTAGCGCTGTGAAGTGGGAAAAACATACAGTAGTTACTAAACACATCACACACCGAGAAAATTTAAGAAAACCCGGAAGTGGATCGCGGTAGAGGGCCAACGATATCTATACTAACAACCACGGCTTAGTAGCAGTAGGCTGTTGACTCAGCATATGTCCAGCTTGAGCCTTTTGGGGGAGTTTAGTTTCAAGCCAGATATGACAGCGCCTGATGAAGCGGGCTATGTCAGTCTTCATTTTTGGCCAATAATACTTAAAACTGAGCCGTGAAAAAGTTTTCGACACCTCCAAGTGGCCGCAGGTGAGATGATCATGCTGTGAGCGTATAATTTCGGAACGTTGTTCCCGGGGAACGACTAATCGCCAAGACGAACTGTCGCTTGCTAAACCAGGATATGGTGTGGAATGAGCGCGCTTATAGAGCTTTCCCTTATCGACCCACCACAGGGGAAATTCAGAGGGACGGCCTGATACTTTTTGTTTCATGCCCAGATACCACTGATCATTTATTTGGGAAGATGGAACGTTATCGGACAACAACTAAGAAGTGTCAACAGCATCGATAACTGGGACAGAACGTGATAAAGTGTCGGGAACGACACTGTCCTTACCCTTGCGATGGATGATTTGAAAATAATATTGCTGTAAGCGAACGGCTCATCGAGCAACACGACCTACCGGGTCCGTGATGGAATTGAGCAACTTAAGGCGTGAATCCTTCAATGTAAGGGCGCAACATCACGATGGCAAATAGAACGGCAAGGCACTTCTTCTCGGTCATTGTGTACTTTCGTTCGTTTTAGGTGAGTGATCGACTCAGATGACATATTACATGCTCAGCTTTTCGTCATGTATCTGAATTAGCACAGCACCAAGCTCAAAGTTAGACGCATCACATTGGTCGATGAAGGGTTTATCGAAATCTGGACACGACAATACAGGAGTCTTAACTAGATGTTCTTTGATCATGCAAAAGGCAGGCTCGCAAGCATCATCCCAGATAAATTTGACATTTTTCCTTGTCAGGGCACTAAGGGGAGCTGTAAGAGTTGAAAAATTAGGAACGAAGCGCCGATACCAAGAGGCAAGACCAATGATTCGACGAACCTCACTGATTTGGGGGTAAGGATGTAAAGAAAATCGACCAGAAGGCCCGAAGAATTCACCATGTATCTCAGATATTTCAATTCTGGCTTGCAGTAGACACATTTGTCCTCATTAAGGGTTTAGTCCGGCGCGAGTCAACCGATTGATGACCTCAGGTAAGACCTTAATATGTTCTTCGAATGTAGATGTACAAATTATCACGTCGTTAAGGTAGACTTGACACCAATAACGCGATCGATCAGAAGCTGCCACACAGTTGGCGCGTTAGCTAAGCCAAACGGCATACGTCTAAATTGAAATAAATCGCGTGTTGGGACAGTGAAAGCGGTCAGAGGTTTCGATTCCTCAGAAATTGGAATCTGCCAGACTTAATGTCCAACGTGCTGATAAAACGAGCATCTCTCAATTCGTCAAGAGTAGCTGAGACATAAGGTAAGAGATAAGAGTCGGGAACCGTTACACGATTAAGTGCCCGATAATCCACACAAAAGCGTCATCCACCACATTTTTTCTTGATCATCACGATCGGAGAAGACCGAGGCGAGTTAGAAGGCTCAACAATACCATCCGCTAGCATCTTCTCTAGTTCTGAGTTAACTTCAGTTTGAAGAGCACGGGAAAGGGGATACCTACTATCGCTGTTTGATCGGGGAAGAGTTCGTCTTGATATTAAGCTCGACCAAATTAGTGCAACGAATTCCTTGGCCTATGTTAGAAAATGTGGTTTCGATCAGCTCGTCCAGAATACGCTGGTGATCGGTTGCGAGGCTACTCCGACTCTGGATAGCCGAGACTTGAGGAGAAGAATCCTGGTCATTACGAAGATTACGAAAATGCTATTCGCCAGCATGGAGGTCGGGCACAGTACCCATGCGACACCAAAAATCTATGCTAAAGATGAGAGAATGCAGCAATGTCGGAACGACCAGTGCATCAATGAGAACAAGGCGGTCTCGCAACTGAAAGGGAACTCGAACCGAACCGATAACATCACACGTATCTCCATTAGCAACAGTGCACTGCGATTGTGGCGGATTGAGTTTGCATAGCGGTTTCAGACCTTTCCAACCTCTCACAGATGATGGTTCTAGAGGCACCACTGTCCAATAACTCGAGAAGTGATAGACCAAAAGCACGGACTGTCAAGTAGGGTCGTTCATCGTCTTTGGCATGAGAAAGAACGTAGTCCAACAAAATCTGAGATCGAAGGATTGCCTCATTAGTTGTTACTTGAACGCAATAAGGCGCTTGGCCTAAGTTCTCACCTTCTGTTCGTTTTTTGAAGAACCGCAACGGTAACAGAAACGGTTACGAGGCTGTTTACATTGGTTAAATCGGTGACCTGGCCTGCCACAGTACCAACAGGAAGCCTGTTTTGTTGAATCTGATACGGCGTCAACCTTAACAAAATGATTGGATGGAAGAATATCTGGAACAGAAACTAGGTGCGTAGTATCTACGACATCGACGCTATAGTTGGGCTTGTAGACCCTGAGATAGGGCCTGTTTAGTGGAGTCATTTTTTTTTGTCTGGCATTTTGAGGGATGAATGTGACTAGTTAGCTGATGAGAATAAAAGTGGTTTTAATGCCTGCCTCCTGTTCGAAATGTCCACAGAATGTTTCGCCGGAAAACTCGGTTTCGAACTGTGATTACCGTCTGGCGATTTTTCAGCGGTATTTTCACAACAGAACCTTTCATTCTCTCGATTGCCAGACAAAAAGTAAACGCGGAAGGTTCTTTTCTTTTCTCTTGGAAGTTGACACCCATCCCCATTTTTTCAGCTATTGAAAAGCATCTGATATTTTTCATGGGTGAATTATTTATCAATGTGAATCTTTTATTTAAAAGCCAGAAAATTTGAGATCATTAAAAAAAAATTCTTCATGTAAATCAATTTTTTTCTTCTGCAAATTTTCGAACGGGAAGCCGGCATTAAAATCACCCATATTCTCATCAGCTTAGTAGCCACATTCAGCCCTCAAAATGCCAGACAATAAAAAATGACTCCACTAAACAGCCCCTATCTCACAGTCTATTATCGTAGGCTAATTCTGGTTCGATCAAGTGTCTATACTTGGTTGGAGGAAATGACTTTCTCCTGAGATGCCTGAGTTCTTCGACGAATCTCATCCCAGAGCGAAAGCTCGTAGTCATAAGGCATAAAGGCATTACAGAGCATCAAATCATCCCAACTACTAAAAACACCAGTTCGATACCAAAGAAGGGCATCTTTTGTAAGAAGTTCTGGAGCAGAGCGAAGTAATTGTTTTTTGGAAACTCCTATAGAATAACGCATTTCTTCGACTCTTTCTAAAAAGTTCGACAAAATTCCTTGACTGTCATATTTTAGAGACCATCGACTAATGTCCTTGAAACTAGGAGTATGTGGCTTATATGAGTGAGAAAAGGAGGGGCCACGGAGAGGGGATCATTGCAGTTCCTCCATTCTTCTGGCAAAACCTGGAACTAAATCAGTTAGTGCAATTGTCTAATGCTGAGTGGAATTTGCACGAGAAGCAAAATTTTCGAGCTCAGCAAATCGTACACGAGAGTCATTGGCTTCAGCTGAAGGCATTTTTTGATATCTAGTTTGTCTGATGCTATCAGAATGTCCTTGATTGGGAATCACAAATGTGTTATCCCTGTCCTGGCGTAACGATGACTGTACCGCACTGGAAGGTAACCAAGAATATTTGTTGGAAATCGGAGCAACATAAAGTCCAGAAGATGTGGGAACGGATGTCTGCGATGACACTAAGTGACTGTGTAAACTCGCAAGGAACGCGTCTATCAGAGAATGATGGGGATTATTCGTTCGAGGAGTAGGCGTGCGACGAATGTGTCGGTGGAAGTGTTGCACGAAACGAAGCTTGAGATTGGGAATTATGATCGACTTGGAGTGATTGGGATGCAAAATTATTGTTCTGAGCTTGCAAGGTATTCCTGGACAAATTAGAAGGTTAGTTTGGATAGGACTGCCCACGTAAGTCCAGAAAATTCGAATAGTCCCAAGATTTTTTCGAAATCCTAGGAGCTGAAACCAATCTACGACCAGAACGAGGCTCGTGGATGGGAGGATCAAAAACCTCTTGATGTGTCTCCAATGGTGCTTGGCTGTCATCCAAAGAAATTAAATCGTTGGATACCTCAGGTTCAGGAGAGACCAGTTCAGACGTGTCCGTTTATTTTGAAAGTAACTGTTGGGATAGATTATCGAAGCGTTCCCATAAATTATTCTTCAGAGTCTGATCAGCATCAATGTCGGGCAGTATTCGAATTATTCTGAATTTATTGTGTTCAAGAAGTTTGCTAATTTTTCTGAAGTCAGAGTCCTTGTTGAAATCATCGATATTCAAAATATCACGCTCGACCTAATACAATTTCGCACCACACAAGCATAGTTCGCTAACTGATTCAGAAGGTGAAGAAGAAGGTGGTTGAAGAGAACCCTCACGTTCCAACTTCAAAGCATTTCGAAGGACTGCTCGTCTCTGAGCGAAAGTACCTACTTGTTATTGGTAAACCTGGAACTGCCAACTCGTACTTAAGTTCTTCATTACCCAATAAGTTAACGTCCATTGTAACAACCTGTTGCTCAATAAAAATATATATTTAAAATTGATTTGTTATATCCAGAGACTGATCACGATTAAATATTGTTCCACGAAAAAAAAACAAATACGAAATTGAAACATTAATCAAAATTCCAGCAAATGGAAAAATCTGGTGTGTTTGTCCAAAGATTGAGGACAAACCCGACCCCACGTTGGGCGCCAATTTATTACCTTGCCAAATGGGCAAAGTAATTTATTATTACACAGAAAGGTGACTGAGGTACTCCAATGAGCAATATCGAGCAATTAGAGCTTTGTTTTTAGTGTGTTCAACTAACTCTCACAGCGAAGAGTGAGGTGAGTTAACTAAAAAAGGCGACACCTGTTTCACTTCCCTACCGATCATAAACCAAAAACAGGAAACCCTCAATCTAATTGGAAGCACTGCAAAAACCTAAATGGGTAACATAGAACAAAATGAAATGAAAGCGCTTAAAATCGACTCTGGTGCATGATTTTTAATACAATAGAAGCTTAAATAAGTAAGTAGCTACTACTTTATTGAAGTAGTTAGGTAGGGTAAATGGTATAATCTCAATACTCCAATCAAAAAGGTAGTTGTAAGTTAAAGTAAAATAATCTGAAATGGAATGTCTTACCATCAAATAATTCTTAAAATAGGCTTATTTAATAATTAATAATCCGTAAATATATAAAAATATAACGGTAGAGAGTAGGCACTCTAATGGTTCCCAAATAAACACGAAACAGCAAACCTGCTCCTATGGGTAATCTTGGTGAATAGAAATTGAGCAAGGCAAATTGAATGAATAAAAAAGACGAGATCGTATGTGTGAAAACGTGGTTTCGATTTCAAAACTTTCCACTAAACAAATCAGCAACTTGCTAAGGCACTATTAAACAGTAATAAGCTACCTTTCGGGAAACGATTCACCACAAATTTTGTGAGGAAATTGGCAAAAAGGCCTAGAGAAAAGCGAAAAGCAGCGTGGTTCTTCTCTGCTCACTTACAATCTGTCACTTTTTTGGTAGTTTTGTACCATGAAGGAGAATCTAGAATTTTGAAGAATCTTGGGATTTTACGTTTACACAATTCGAATTTTTCGCGCACTGTCAAGCTTAAGTCAATTAACTTATCATACTCTGAAATAGGTCGCGTAGAGATTTATGGAAGATGCGATGTTGGGTAAGGTATTAACTGAACGAAGAACTAATGAATGGATTAGAAGCATAACGAAAGTTCTGGATAAAATACATCAGAAGGTTGAAATGGAGCTTTGTGGACTACAATGTAAGGCCAAAAAAGACGCAGGAGTTGACATTATTATTCAAAATTTGAGAAATTCGACGATAACGAAGCTAGATGAACTGAACTAGAATTTATTTTTTGTTTTGACCAAAACGTTGCGAAATTGTCTTTGTGCTGTGTAGTCCATAGAGAAATATAATAAACCAAGGTAAGAGTACCTGATTGATAACATGAAAGTTTGTATAGCGCTGACGTCACAGCGACGGTGGCGTCAATAGTGGCAGCCGGAACAAATACTGAAATGGCGGGAATTTTGAAATTTGACTTGAGTTGATTGCACAAAAAACTTACTTATGTTGTTCCACATCTTTTTTTCCCAAATCCGAATGAGAAAAATGATGTGATACTCCATAAAGTTTTGTGCCATTTTTTGATGTAGATTAAAAAAAAAGGCAAAATAAACACTAAATTGTAATAGAAAAAATATATATTATAGCTAGATAGGTCAAATACCTAAAGAGTTTACAAACACAGTTATTACATCCCTTATACATGCTTTAATGTATGTACAAGCTAAGCTGGCCAAGTCCTAACATCTACATTTTATCTCTTCTGACTGAGGTCTCCTAAAACAGTAAAAAAATATGCCGTATATCACAAAACTAACATGTATACTTACTGGTTCAGTTTATCCTAGTTGTACATAATATTATAGGTACGCGATACCGAGTGCCTTAATAAAAATGACAATTTCTTCTTCTTGTTCTTTAGATTTTGTGAGTTCGAGTCTTAGACGACCGCCCAATCGGTTAAAAATGACAAATTTCAACACGGAAATGTCGTTATTTTAAGGTTACTTTTTTGTTTTCTCGGTCACAGTTTCTATAGTTATGGATGTTTGATAGGTTTCTACAAAACAGCTAGGAAAGCTCTGTAACTCATACGGTGTCCTTGTCTTGTGAATTGGTATGACAGAGAAAGATGAAACAGAATCGAATGATCGGAATGATCTTTCGTAAGTCTCTAGCTTTCCAAAAATTCCGCAATGCGCTATGCGCAACCGGATGCGCAGTAATAGTATAACCTATTTCGGCTATACTTTTGAAGGTCTTTTTATTTTTTATTGTCTATGGTGTAGTCTCTCTAATGCCAATAACCGTCATTGTCAGAAATCACAATAAATGGATTTGTCATTGCCAAACAAACAAGTATGCACTATCTTAATATCATATTACTGCTACATTTTTCCCAATTCAATGTAAACCTTGCCCTCGAATATTGCAAGCTATGCAAAAAAGGAACTCACACTCTTTGCCTATACAAAGAAGGCCCGTCGGACGATTGCCTAGAATACACGAAGCCGGAAATGACCACAAGTCTAAAAAAATACATAGTCGATATCCATAATGATATAAGAAACCACATAGCATCCGGCCAAGAAACCAGAGGTATTTTAGGTAGACAACCGGCAGCATCCAACATGCACATCCTCCAATGGGATAACGAATTAGAAGAAATAGCTCAAAGATGGGCTGATCAGTGCTTCGGAGCTTATGATCAACCGCAACACGATCAATGTAGAACAACGACGCGTTTCGAGCTTGGTCAAAATGTTTTAACAGCCTCAACTCCAACTAAAGATTTTCCAGAAATTTCTATTTTGATATTAAATTGGTTCAAACAAGTTCAAGATGTGTTACCATCAGATTTGGAAGTATTTTCTGGTATTAGACGTGGCAAGTTTTTCATTGGCCAATACACGCAGCTGGTATGGGCTAAAACCCGATTTATTGGTTGTGGTTTAGCCACATACCTTAACAAAATCGATACAGAGCCTAAAGCTAAATACTTGCACCGATTAGTATGCAATTATGGACCAAGAGGAAATGTGATTGGAAAGCAAGTTTATAGTAAAGGTGATCCATGCTCGAAATGTCCTTATAGTAGATGTCATCTTATAAGGACTAGTTTATGTGAAGCTATAGATGATCCAGCCATTTTCAAATGGCTAAGAGTTATAGGTCAGCCATTGAAATATGACAGGAAATTTGATGGAGATAGTTGTGAATGTTTGTTTAGAGTTAATTGATGAAATTTATAAAAAAAATAAAATTACGGTTATAAAAAAAAAATTCTACCCTGATGTGTGCACCAAATCCGATTAACCCCTTATAATATAATATGCTCAATAATTTAACGGAAGTTTGTAGTACTGATTAAGATAATGCCCCTGCCGTGTATGTAATAATGCATAATAGCCCGTTTAATATCATATAATGGGAGCGTATAATACAATGTGTAAACAAGCTAGCCAATCGAGATCGTATCGTTGTGTTATTATGAGTTAAAAGAAGTGAAGTCGTCGATGCAGCTGATAATTTTGCGCAAAAGGGTAGCCTCAGGGGCCGGTCAAATAGGATTGATGTTTTTGATAAATGGGTGTAGTGACGTTGGGGTGTGATAAGATCGTTTAAATATGATATATGCTGAGATTATGATAAGTGAATGTCACTTGAGCTTATGGTATTTGTGATCTTGTTAATGGGTATGCATATGTTATAGGATCAACACATCAAACTCTGTTTTGTCAATTTATCGAAATCAACTCCAAGGTATTTTTCATAATCAAAACAGTTTTCTTTATCGGGTTTTTCAATATTTGACCA
Organism: Ceutorhynchus assimilis; assembly: GCA_917834065.1. Lineage (NCBI taxonomy): Eukaryota > Metazoa > Arthropoda > Insecta > Coleoptera > Curculionidae > Ceutorhynchus > Ceutorhynchus assimilis. The sequence goes on along the minus strand of OU892283.1, from coordinate 34,269,950 downwards.
TTGCTGAAAGATTAGAATAGTATCTAGGCAGAATTGTCCCTTCATTGATCGAAACGGCCTTATGCATTGATTGTTTAATATTGACCTTCGAATTTGAAAAACTTTTTTAGAAATAATTTACATCACATTCATTGAGCTGATCAAAACTTATTGTGCCTCTTCGGATGTAGATATCCAACATTATTTCAAGAGTTCTTACCTGGGGCTACTTCTCCTCAGAAAACTATTCCGTAGCGTAAGTGAGATTCTACTAAAGCGTGATAAGCGATCTTTTCCATAGAAGTGCCAAGCTCATTGGATAATAGCCCTTATAACATAACATCCAGAAGAAACCCTACTTTTAACTTCCAATAAATGATCTTGAAACTTAAGTAAACTGACTATAGGAATGCCTGAAAACTTAGCAACCGGCTTATAAGCAATAGGTTGGGCCTGTACACCTAAATTCTCAAAAATAAACCGGAAGGTTAATATGTTAGTCTAGATATGTTGAAGTAATGACTCTATTCCTTAACTTGTTAAGTAGATCATTCGAGATTTGCTCTTTTAAAGTAACTGGAGACTTTTCTGTCCAAAGAAGGGTTGTATCATCGGCGAACAGTGTGAAAGATCCAGAGATGTTAGTGTTGACAATATCATTCACATAAAGCAGAAACAAGATGGGCCCTTGGACCGAACCCTGTGGAACACCCTGATTTATTGAAGCAATAGCAGACTCGAGCTGCTGATATCTTGTTCTGTGGCTTCTGTATATGGTTAGTGTCATAGCTTCCAGGCCGTAAGTCAGTACAGGGAGTATGCACATGTCATGCACTTTTCTTTCCATGTTTATTAAAATATCAGGACTTTTCAGGATAAAGCGCAACCTTCCAAATGCTGCCTAGGTCATGCTCACGCTTCTGGTGATTTGAGCCTTTTGGTTCTCTTTCCCGCTTCATCTGGTGCCCCAGATAAACGTATTCGTCTACAGTTTCTATTTCTTGGCCTTCGATGGTAAGTAGGTTTGCCCCACTTAAACTCATGAATTTGGCTTCTGCGTTGTCCATCTCTAGTCCCACCTCTTGCGATGTTTGCTTCAGTTGCTGTATCATTTCTTTTCTATATCATTTCTCAATGATATACAAATGATAATATGAGTAACAGGCGGAACACTCGTTCACAGGAGAACGCTGCTCTCCTGTTTAAAGATTGAGGGCCCAGACGGTATGACAAAAAACAAAAAAAAAAATTCTATTCGTGTGAAAATATATACAACTTTGAGGTTTCTCGGTTAATATCACCAGATTCATGACAGACAGATTCTAGATTGCAGAGAGATAAAATCCGAGTTGATGCCAAGTTTAAAGGGAAAAAGGGTGAGGGTTATTGACTCTCATCCTAAACCTTCCTGGTTATTAATGTTTTTGGTTCAGGAATAAAACAATATTGTTATGTAAAAATGGTGCTTGGAGAAATATCAGAGGTAGATGACATCAGTGGCGGCCACTGGCAACCTAGTGTGGTTGTGCGCTCTTGGAAAATTTTTTGGAGGTGCCACGTCCTGTTTTACATTTATTTTGTATGTTGATTTTTTTTCTTTTTACTTTAGGAAAAATTATCGAAAACAAAAATATATGTATTTAAATGAGGCTTGAATGTTTGTATTCTAGCCATAATACATAATTGATATTGAAATTTATAATTAAAAAAAAAAACCGCGAACAACAAAGTTGTCAAACCGCCAAAATGGTGAAAAAACATCGAAATATTCTCGATTGAGTGAAAACAACATTGGAAGTGTGTATTCAAATAGCGCACGGCGCATCCCTTTCATCGGGCGACTTTACCGTATATTCCCGATCAATCGCACAGCGAGAAAACACATTTACCCAGAGCGCCGAACGATTCCACACCGACCACCCGGACCACCAGCATAACCAAGCGGGAGAAAAAAATATACAAGACAGGCGCAGGGCGCGCTTTCGTTCCGTTCGTGCGAATTTAAAAATAGAAAAATGAGTAGATATTTATCCTAATTTAGAAAATTGGATAGGTATTTTTTAATTGAAGTTTCTTTTCTTTCCAAAATTTTAATTTTATTTTCTTGCTTGGTTTTTGGAGGCAGTGCGCGCGCACGAGCGCACTTATTGAGAAGCCGCCCCTGGATGACATAAACAACATCGATGATGGATTGAACAAACAACTTCTAGAAACTGAAAAGAAACCAAAGGCAGAAGAGATACAGGAAAAAGGGTAGGAAAAACGCTGAAACAAGGGAATTGATAAAGCAAAGACCAGTGACTGGCAATTAAAATGATGACAAAAGGAAAGGAGACTATCCTATCAACACCTGAAGAGACTATTCATCCTATTCCTATGTCTAGAGGCTGCGGAAATATCAGAAAAGAGAAATGATAGCATTGTCGTTCTGCTTTTGAACAGCCCTTCCATGGTTTTGGTACCTCTGACTGACCATCCCGCTTTTGAGAAGTATGAGAAAAAGCTATGAATGCATTGAGCTAACGAGAATTATTGAATACTTTTGAATAAACTCGAAATACAGACAGCATATTCATACCAACTACAGAAATAAGAAATGCCACTTTGAAGTATATCTGAAAGAGAACTATTATTATGCAAGAGAAAAATAACTTCGATCGGATTCCAATCAGGAGAGGAATCAGATAGAGAGATGTGATATCACTGAAAAGTTTTGCGGTTTTTATGCTGAAAATAGAGTGATATCAAAAACTATGCTATACCATTGAATCATCTACGGTTCTTTGACGACATCGTACGAATTTCTAATTTTTCTGAAGAGCTACAGTTCATGACTAATTACTTGCTAAGAGGAATAAAAAACAAACTAGAGTGATAATGATAAAAAACACCAGAAAACGTAGCAGCAAAACTCACTCATCCAAAATGGATTTCCGCTGGACACCTTGCAAGACACTAGATGTAGGTAATTCAGAACTGTTACAATGAAGATCATAATATGCTGGGCAAAAATTGACACGACGACATCCATCGATGGATGATGAGAAGAAGGTTAAGAAGAAGAAGAATATACACCATACACCAGTATATTTCCTAATTTTTTTAAAGAGCAGCCCATGTCTAGAGGAAATATCAGAGAAAACAAATGATGCCGTTCTTCTTTTGAACAGGCTGAGTCGAGGCGCTTCATGGTTCTGGTACCTCTGACTGACCATCTCGCTTTCGAGAAGTATCAAAAAGCTATGAATGCATTGAGCTGTAAGGAACGAGAATTGAATACTTTTGAATAGACTCGAAATACAGACAACATATTCATACCAACTACAGAAATGAGAAATGCCACTTTCAAGAACAGCTGAAAGAGAACTATTATTCAATAGAAAAAGAACTTCGATGGGATTTCAATCAGGAGTGGAATCAGACAGAGAGATGTGATATCGCTGAAAAATTTTACAGTTTTCACGCTGGCAATAGAGTCACATCAAGAAACTATAACTATACCATTGCATCATCTACGGTTCTTTGACGACATCGTACGAATTTCTAAGGCCGGAGTCTCATGCATCCGTTTTCTGACGTTCGACGTCCGAAAAACCTTCTATTCTGACATAATCGTATAAAAATATGTCAGAATAGAAGGTTTTTCGAACATCGGACGTCGGAAAACGGATGCATGAGACTCCGGATTAACACTTCTGAAGAGTTATAGTTTATGATTAGTCACTTGGCAAGAGGAATAAGAAACAAACATGGGATGATAAAAAAAGCCAGAAAAGAGAGAAGAGTCACACATTACAGGCAATACATTTACCTGAGACGGATACTGAAACATGATAAAAGCCAACATACAGCAGGAATTGGACGAATAATAAAGATACCATAGGCTGACCACTACCTACGATTGGAAGGGACATGTAGCAGAAAAAACTGAACTCTTTGAAAAGACGATGAGAGCGAGAACCCGGTTGGAGGGCGTAGCAGCAAAAGTACCTCATCGAAAATGAATTTTCGCAGGACACCTTGCAAGACACAAGATGTAGGTAATTCAGAACTGGTACCACGAAGCTGGGAAAAAAATCAAGAGGATCAGCGACCTCGATCGATGGATTATGATGGGTTGGAGAAGAAGAAGGAGAATATATATATTTTTCACTCTACTGTATTAGTTCAATTGGTTTATGCAGTGCAGTAACCATCGTTAAGTTCTTATTTATTTTTTTTATTTATTTATTATTTATTATTTATTATATTGGTTTGAACAAGGCTCTGGTCATTAAATCAGCAACTTGAGTTTCTGTAGACGTTTTGTGTACACTCAAAGTAAGTAAGTGCGTAAGTTTATTAATCAAAAAATATTACACTTTGTTAATTAAGCAATGTACAGGAAATATGACGCTTAAGTTTTCTCGAAACTTGTATGCGCCTCAACTGTTGGTGCATTTTGCTAAATATTATTGTATATTTGCTCACATGTCTAAATTTAATCTACTCTTAATAATCTAATTATAAATGGGTAAGTGTAACTAAAATTAAGGTACCTATAGTATGAAATAGTACCTTTAAAGTATGTTAAGGAAATGATTAATGCTTTCAAGCGAATGAATGAATAAACCCAGCTAGAGACAAAAGCAGACAAAAAAGAAAAGAAAAAAGGAAGATCAATATTGAAAATCAAGAATAACACTGCTTGGTGTAACCTTTTTGTGGTTTCAGTTTTTTCTAAGACGAGCTCTTGTGGTTCTCAGGATTTTGTGCCAGACGAATAGCTGCTTTGTTGTCAACTAATAACTCTGGAATTTCTTTCAGTGTTATTATTTTTTCCTAATTTTTTTTTTAACCAAAGAAGTTCTTTTGAAGCTTCACTAGCTGCAACGATCTCCGCTTCGGTAGTAGAAATGGCAACGAAGATTGTCCCTGGCTCCTCCAGGATGTAGCTCCTGCAGCATAAACACATACCACTCCTGTTGTGGAGCGTCCTGTTTTTTATATCCTCTCCCTGACCAGCATCACTAAAACCTTTTAGGTAACCTCTTCTGGGTCTTGGCCTGTGAGTGTTTCTTGAATATAACGGAAAATTCTCTTTACTTGGATAAAGTCTTTGTGAGTTGGATTTTCCAAACTTCTTGACGCAACACTGACTGCGTATGAAATGTCTGGTCTTGATCCTAACTAACTCAATCAAGCTAGTTTTCATCGAGACTCGACTTTAAACTAACTCAATCAAGACATCAGGTAAATTAATGCTCCAGCAGCCTCTCTATATGAAAAATTTGATATTTCGACGTCTTCTGAAGGAGAATTATCGTTAACAATTGGAGTTTTGACAGGTCTGCAATTGCTCATACCAAATTTTTTCAACAATTTCTTGGCATATGCATTTTGATTAATAATAACTGATCCATTCTTTGACTTCATGATTTCCGTACCCAAAAAATATGATGCAGGCTTTATCGTGACTTTAAACTATATCTGTAGTTGTCGTAGAAAATATGTTTTCATTTCCTCATTGCTTGAGACTAGTAGACTATCGTCCACATATAAAACTAAAATAAGAATTTCTGTTCTTTCCCTCATGATGAAGTGACATGAATTGGCATCGCTCTGTTTGGAACCAAAAGATAGACTGAAATCCGTTATTCTTCTGTTCCAACACCTAGGTCCATATAGGCTCTTCCTTAGACTACAAACCCTATCTGTACTATCATTAAAGCCTTCTGGCTGTTTCATGTATACTTCTTCTTGAAGCTCACCATATAGAAATGCTGTACAAACATCAAAGTGGCTTAGTCTTAAACTTTCACTGGCATATAGACTCAAAACAGATCGTATTGTAACAAATCTAGCAACTGGGCTAAATGTCTCATTACAATCTTGATATTTCTTCTGTGAATAACCTTTCACGACTAGTCTGACCTTCTTACCATTGGGTAGCTTTCCTAAAGTCCAAACACAGTTCTCCTCTAAATACTTCATTTCTCTTCCCATAGCCATTTTCCAGTCATTTACTCTATTATTTGACATAGCTTCTCGGTACGCAAATGGCTCATATATTTCCATAATGTATGCAGCAACCATCATAGCGAAACTTCAAACCTGGCAGGCTTTTGTATCTGATTTCTATCTCTCAGTTGTCTACTTGGTACATTTGGGAATTCTTCTGAAATGTTATTATCTGGTGATTCTACTAAGATGTCAGAACGAGTGTCAGAAAAACTGTGATTTCCCAAACTTCTTGGCAGTCTTGTCCATTGTTTCCTTTAGTTTCTTGTTCTGGAGTACCTTCCCTTCTTCTGACAATCTTACAATTGTTTTGCTGAGAAGTTCGAACAGGGTCTTCTAACAATGGCAACGTTGAAGTTATGAGCTTTTCGTTGAATATCACATCTCTTGATCTTACTAGTTTCGCAGATTCTTCACACCAAATCCGATATCCATCATCTGCTGGGTCATATCCTATAAGTACGCCTTTCACTGTCTTTTTATCAATTTTCTTTCATCCTGACTTTGGTACATGGGCATAACAGGATGTTTCAATAATAGGGTACTGGACAAGGTATAATTTCAATGAAATCGATGATCTATTGTTCATCTATGGAGTAAATGAAAAATATTCCTATTGAAAGAAATTTCAGAAAAAATTGCTAACTTGGTTTAAAAAGATTGTAAAAGTAGAGTTTTGGGACGCACTATTTAAACGAAAATATTTCGCGCCTTGATTCTACGTCATAGCTGTTGTATTTGAGTATGAAATGAATTAAACCTTCGTCCTATATTCGACACACACTTACTCATTAGTGCAAAAAAGAGATATATATCAGCGTCTGTTGGGGCGCACCCTCAACTTAACCCCACTTTTTGAGAGATTTCCATTTGTCAATCAATGTGCACTGAGCTTATCTGCATCTTTTTCTAGAAGCATGTAAAATATAAGGACGCACTGACCGCGCTCTCGCCCACTCTTATTAATGTCGGAATGCCGTAGACATAACAGCTGTGACGTAATTTCCAGGCGGTAAATTATAGCGTTTAAAATAAGTATAGATGATGAAGGATAACGCACACCTAACATGGGATTTTTGGGCTCTATGGATTTTGCCCATTTTTTGATATGTTGTAGAGGATTTAATTCTGAACAACCTTTAAATGGGACGAAATCTTGTAGGTATTATGGTTTTTGAGACATGAGCGTTGAAAGATGAACTTTTTTGCAACTTTTTGTGTGGAGAGTATACGAAAAACTGGTGTTTATCAGTCAAAATTTTGACAGGTCGACATATTTCACGTCACTAACAATTGTCAACATAGGCTAAGGCCGGGATCGCACTGGCGCCAACATTGACCCCAGTACGGTCCCGGCCTTAACCTAAGTTGACATTAATTTTTAAGTGACTTAAAATATGTGAACCTGTCAATATTTTGACTGATAAACACCAATAGCACCAGTATCTCGTATACTCTCCACACAAAAAGTCGCAAAAAAGTTCATCTTTCAAGGCTCATATCTCAAAGACCGTAATACCTACAAGATTTCGTCCCATTTAAAGGTTGTTCAGAATTAAATCCTCTACAACATATCAAAAAATGGGCAAAATCCATAGAGCCCAAACATCCCATGTTAGGTGTGCGTTATCCTTGTTTATTTTTTTTTAGGTATATTTTTGTTTTCTAAAATCAAAGAATCATCAACTACTATTTATTTTGTTATGGAGATTAATTTAAAAAATATTTCAAAAAATTGTCCACTACCCTATTCTCATGTGTTTTAAAGAAGGCATTTTCTCATACCATAGTTCAGATGGAGATTTTCCTTCGATATTAGAATTAGCAGTTTTATTCAAAATGTACGCCGATGTATTCATTATTTCAGCCCAAAAAAGTTGTGAAAGATCTTCATTAGTATGCATTATGCATCTAGCAGTTTCAACGATAGTACGATTATCTCGCTATGCACAACTGTTTTGCTCTGGTGTATAGGGCATTATGATTCTACTCTGATTCCACTTTCTTGTAGAATTTTTCTTATTTGACCATTGTCAAATTCTCCACCATTATCTGAGAATAGCTCTTTTACTGTATGTCATACTGTTTTTACTTTATATTATACATAATTGTCAGTTTTTCCGCAACTTCAGATTTTTCTTTCAGAAAGTAAATATAACGATAACGACTGAAATTATCCTTGAACAGCACGAAGTATCTATAGCCACTTTTGGATTTTTCAAAAGGCCTACAAACATCTGTGTGTATAAGAGTTCTCCTGGTACATTTGCTCTTTCTCTCGTTCCAAACTTTTTCCTGTGCATTTTACCATAAATACAACTCTCACATATTTCGCTGTCTAAGGTCACTTTGAGATCAAACTCACGACTCAAAATATCTCTGATGTGTCGTTTGTTTTGATGACAAAAAGGTTCATGTTATAGTTGCGATAAGTTATCATTTTAAACTATGTTGATTTGTTTCCTTTGGCTTTATGATCTGCAATGCTAGTTTGTATGGGCCTCCAAATCTACTTCTTTCACCTGTCAGTATAGTTTCACCACCAACTATAAAACTGAATTTTTTAGTGCTTGAAGTAAACTTTGATGTAGGCTGTAAATCTTGTGCATGTAAAACCGAAAATAAATTATTTTTAATCAGATGAACGAACCATACGTCTGTTGAACTTTTGTATCCAACTGCTCTAACCGTTTCTCCATTCGCTGTCATTATGGTGTGTATATATCTTGATAATATTCGAAAGGTTCAAAGATATCACGTCGATTTGTGATATGACTTGTAGCCCCATTATTCACAAACCAGCTATTCTCCTCACATTCGCTAAATAAGACACTACTGGTTAAGGCAACTAACATCATGTGTGTATCCTTATTTTTCTGTGTTCTGTTATTTCTTGAATTTGAGCTTCCTGGTTTTGGAGGTCTACCATCCTCTTTGCATGTAATACATTGTTTGACCGTATGACCTTCCCTTTAGCAATAATTGCAAATTAGTTTTCTCTTATTGGTCGTGCTGCTTCTCTTTTCTGCAAGTAACTCTTTCTGATGACATTCATTATTCTTGTCTGATAATGCCTTCTCATTGCCACGCTTTTTCGCTGATTAAGAAAAGTTTATTAAAAGAGAAAAAGGAAAAAAAAAAAAAAATTTAGAAAAATAAATTTAAAAAAAAATTAAAGTTTAAAATAAAAAAAAATAAAATAAAAATAATGAAAATTAAAAGAAGAATAAAAATAAAAATAAATGAATAAGGAACTTGAGATTGTAGGACTGAAGGTCGAAGTGCGTGCAAATTAAGCCCTAGCTCAGAACTAAATAATTCGGAGAGTAGGGGTGGGTTTTAGTTTTGGGCGCCACCGACTCTGAACAGATGAGTCGGACTCTCCAGGATGGTATCTGGCTTCAGCTCCTTACAATCCAAATAATAATTAATAAAAATATTAGCAAAACCAGGCTGTGTGTATAAAACCAAATAAAAGTCAAGAAATCAAGTGCTACAGTTATTTATTCACCAAATGGCCTCAGACCACAATGAACAGTAATTTGAATTTAAGAGAAAAAAAAAAAATAATAATATTCAAGTAAATTAGCAATTAATAAATGACCTTGTCATGAAGTGTCAACCAACAGATACAGAAATGCTATACGTTTTTAAATAATTGCTATAGTCAAGAACAATTAAATTTAAATGCAAAAATATGTTATTGAAACTCAATAACTAAGTAATAAAAAAAAAAAGGATATATATTAAAAGTAAGGTTTGAAAATTTAAAAAAAAATATAAAGAGAATAAGAGAGGGGAAAAAATAACTAATAATGTAGAATTAGTTTTCGGAACGGTTACCTTACACTTTCGTAACCAGAACTACCAATAAGTTGACATTAATTCAACAGGTTACGTCTAGTTAAGTTACCTATTTTAATAATTCATTTACCACACTGGGGCCAGCAATGAATTATTCCCTGAAATACCGAGGTGATCACCGGGTGTACAAATAGGGACAGAATGTAAATAAACAATAACAATCAGGATAACTAAAACTAGTACGATACCAAAATTTTCCAGATGATGGTGGTTCATTCAGTTCACCAGATTAGTCCTGGCTACTGGTTGTGGTTAACTTGATCGATGACTTGAGTAACCGTCCGATTACTTAGGCTGGTGTCTGTTAGCCTTTTGGTTCAATTTCGGTTACAATTGAACGTCTATTGTTATAACCGTGAAGGTATACTTGATGGTAAAGTACAACCTCCTAAGAAAACCCTCGTGAAAGAACCCTCGTGAAAGAAAAACCCTCGTGAAAGAACCCTAAGAGAAAAAATTGTTATACAAACTGTATCTGTAATTGAACCAATAGCGAAGCACTTCATGAGTAAATTGAATCAATAAGAAAAAAAATGAAACTATAATGATTAGTTTCTAATAGCAAATTTACTTGATAAAAGACTATAGCTCTTGAAAATTATTTTAATAGAAAAATTGAACATTAAGGTATTAATTAATTAAATCAGATGAAATCATAATAAGGCTTTGATAGCAATTGAGAAAAATGTGTCTTGAGTTTGCAAAAATTGTCATAAGGTTATGTGTTTTTTTTACCTGATGGTATTAGGGTGTCGGCCTCGAAAATCTCCGGAAATCTGGATTGAGGATTGGATTTCCTAGAGAGAGTGAGAATTCTCTACTCCTTAGGGCAGCTTTCAACTAAATTAAATTGAAAAAGTCAGAATCTACTATAGGAAAAAAAACGTGTAAGCAGCTTACCACACATGGAGTTGTAAAAATCCGAATAAATCGGCGAAAATTATAACACTACGAAAACGTAAGGCATGAAGGCAACTAAAATGTTATAACTTCAAATGAGAATTTAGGGTCGAAATCCCAAAAAGGCGAAGGCAATCTTCATAAAGACCCTAATTCTCCAACGTCCAGATGTGAAAGAAAATGTGCTCCACATTCAATTAATAAACTAACCTAACCCAAAGGAAGGAATTCAGACTTAGAGATGATCGAGAACAACGACAAACAACAACAACCAATCGACAGAATTCCCACTTACCAAAAATTGCACACAACAATATAAACTGAGAAAAATAACAACGGCTGATGAATAATGATATCAACAACCAATAATTATCCCATAAAACAATCAAAACTTGAAGAATACAAAATATAGTAAGTGTTCCGTTTTCAAAATTAGAGAGCTCAAGGAACAATCGACGATACTGAAAACATCACTACTCCACCGCTGGTTGACAGAAATTTTTGACAATCAAAAGTCAAAGAAACGAAATCAAAGGGTGCGTTCCAGATGTCTCAAAGGACATCGAACCAATGCGCAACTCTGGGTTCGCTCGAATTTGCGCCGAGATCGATAGCGCTCCACAACCGGAACAGTTAGTACGAACGGAGTAGCTCGGTACATCCACCTGAAAACGGTACATCACGATTACGGAACACGACATACTTTTGACAGATGAATTAATTATTTTTGGATGAAACAGATGATCGAATTTAAAATAGTAATCAAAACATTGCTTTGTTTTGATTTAGAATTGAATTAAAATATGGATTTAAATGAGGAAAAAAACTATCACAGCAAATAGAATTTGACTATGGAAAATTAGGAAATCTGACGACAATTGAAATTAAGAGAAAATGTTGAAAAACTTAAGGAAATCTTGAATATAAAATTGAAAGTAGGTAAGAAATGTTTATGCAATTTTGGCCCGTTACAACTCCCCCTCTCCTACGATAGGAGGGAAAGTTAGAAAGAAACTTTTCCGACGATAATCTAAGCAAACTCGAGAACTAAGGTAATATAAAGAATGTAAAATACGAGTATTTATAATTTAAACCCAAATGAACTCAAAAATGACCAACAAGGCACAACAATCAAAAAGGCAGACAATAAGAAAGGTACGAAACGAACATCTACTTACTTTGCCTTGAAAAACACAACGATAAGATAAAAGATAAGGTAACTGAAGTCAACGAAGCTAAAGGCTTTCAACACACATGGAGTTGTAAAAATCCGAATAAATCGGCGAAAATTATAACACTACGAAAACGTAAGGCAGAAAGGCAACTAAAATGTTATAATTTCAAATGAGAATTTAGGGTCGAAATCCCACAAAGGCGAAGACAATCTTCATAAAGACCCTAATTCTCCAACGTCCAGATGTGAAAGTCAACGAAGCTAAAGGTAAAGGCAAAAATAAGCAAAGTCGTGGAGGAAAGAAAAGGGAAGAAATAAAGGAAAGAAAAGAAGTTATTGACCACTAAGAGTTGAACGCCAAAAAGGCAAAAGGTAAACGCAACAATCAAGGTACAAGGTAAATTCAACCCACAAAAGATAAGCCAACTAACTTCAGGGTAAGGTCAGGTACGGGGTAAGGGAATTAAAACAAAACACAAGGAATTAGGAATAAAAAAAAACTATGATGGACATAGGCTTGCAAGAAATGGTATAACAACCACAAACCTATTCCTCAATGACCTAACATATCCTATTCCTAAAAGACATGCCAGGGTGATGCTAAAATTGCCAGTGAGATGGTACTGGTTAAGGCTACAGACAGTATGGTTTGCCGAGAATACCATAGCAAGGGGTTTGAATCAATGATTGGTGTTGATTAGCATCGGAAGTTAACCCTTGGTCTGACGGGAGTTTTCCAATATGGTGTTGATGGTAGGGCTACAGACTGTATGGCTAGCCTAGAGTACCATAGCAAGGAATTTTCCTTGGCCTGACGGGGGTTTTCCAATAGGATGTTGATGGTAGGGCTACAGACTGTATGGCTAGCCGAGAGTACCATAGCAAGGAATTTTCCTTGGCCTGACGGGGTGACATAGCACAAAAAAAAAAAAATAATTACAAAATGACTATCAAACAATACGGTAAGTAATCAACAATGAGATACAATAAGAATAAAGATAATTAATTATACACAGGGATTCGTAATACCTGTTACCCAAAAGTAATTTAAAAAAAATAAATAAATTAAAATTTAAAGATAGAACTTGAAATTTGATTCCATGCACTCAAAACAGCCAAAAGAAAAGTGAATTAAATTTTCTTTCAAAGAAACGGCCGCCCCACGTTGGGCGCCAATTAATTTGCCACGCTTTTTCGCTGATTAAGAAAAGTTTATTAAAAGAGAAAAAGGAAAAAAAAAAAAAAATTTAGAAAAATAAATTTAAAAAAAAATTAAAGTTTAAAATAAAAAAAAATAAAATAAAAATAATGAAAATTAAAAGAAGAATAAAAATAAAAATAAATGAATAAGGAACTTGAGATTGTAGGACTGAAGGTCGAAGTGCGTGCAAATTAAGCCCTAGCTCAGAACTAAATAATTCGGAGAGTAGGGGTGGGTTTTAGTTTTGGGCGCCACCGACTCTGAACAGATGAGTCGGACTCTCCAGGATGGTATCTGGCTTCAGGTCCTTACAATCCAAATAATAATTAATAAAAATATTAGCAAAACCAGGCTGTGTGCATAAAACCAAATAAAAGTCAAGAAATCAAGTGCTACAGTTATTTATTCACCAAATGGCCGCAGACCACAATGAACAGTAATTTGAATTTAAGAGAAAAAAAAAAAAAAAAAATAATATTCAAGTAAATTAGCAATTAATAAATGACCTTGTCATGAAGTGTCAACCAACAGATACAGAAATGCTATACGTTTTTAAATAATTGCTATAGTCAAGAACAATTAAATTTAAATGCAAAAATATGTTATTGAAACTCAATAACTAAGTAATAAAAAAAAAAAAAAGGATATATATTAAAAGTAAGGTTTGAAAATTTAAAAAAAAATATAAAGAGAATAAGAGAGGGGAAAAAAAAACTAATAATGTAGAATTAGTTTTCGGAACGGTTACCTTACACTTTCGTAACCAGAACTACCAATAAGTTGACATTAATTCAACAGGTTACGTCTAGTTAAGTTACCTATTTTAATAATTCATTTACCACACTGGGGCCAGCAATGAATTATTCCCTGAAATACCGAGGTGATCACCGGGTGTACAAATAGGGACAGAATGTAAATAAACAATAACAATCAGGATAACTAAAACTAGTACGATACCAAAATTTTCCAGATGATGGTGGTTCATTCAGTTCACCAGATTAGTCCTGGCTACTGGTTGTGGTTAACTTGATCGATGACTTGAGTAACCGTCCGATTACTTAGGCTGGTGTCTGTTAGCCTTTTGGTTCAATTTCGGTTACAATTGAACGTCTATTGTTATAACCGTGAAGGTATACTTGATGGTAAAGTACAACCTCCTAAGAAAACCCTCGTGAAAGAACCCTCGTGAAAGAACCCTCGTGAAAGAAAAACCCTCGTGAAAGAACCCTAAGAGAAAAAATTGTTATACACACTGTATCTGTAATTGAATCAATAGCGAAGCACTTCATGAGTAAATTGAATCAATAAGAAAAAAAATGAAACTATAATGATTAGTTTCTAATAGCAAATTTACTTGATAAAAGACTATAGCTCTTGAAAATTATTTTAATAGAAAAATTGAACATTAAGGTATTAATTAATTAAATCAGATGAAATCATAATAAGGCTTAGATAGCAATTGAGAAAAATGTGTCTTGAGTTTGCAAAAATTGTCATAAGGTTATGTGTTTTTTTTACCTGATGGTATTAGGGTGTCGGCCTCGAAAATCTCCGGAAATCTGGATCGAGGATTGGATTTCCTAGAGAGAGTGAGAATTCTCTACTCCTTAGGGCAGCTTTCAACTAAATTAAATTGAAAAAGTCAGAATCTACTATAGGAAAAAAAACGTGTAAGCAGCTTACCACACATGGAGTTGTAAAAATCCGAATAAATCGGCGAAAATTATAACACTACGAAAACGTAAGGCATGAAGGCAACTAAAATGTTATAACTTCAAATGAGAATTTAGTGTCGAAATCCCAAAAAGGCGAAGGCAATCTTCATAAAGACCCTAATTCTCCAACGTCCAGATGTGAAAGAAAATGTGCTCCACATTCAACTAATAAACTAACCTAACCCAAAGGAAGGAATTCAGACTTAGAGATGATCGAGAACAACGACAAACAACAACAACCAATCGACAGAATTCCCACTTACCAAAAATTGCACACAACAATATAAACTGAGAAAAATAACAACGGCTGATGAATAATGATATCAACAACCAATAATTATCCCATAAAACAATCAAAACTTGAAGAATACAAAATATAGTAAGTGTTCCGTTTTCAAAATTAGAGAGCTCAAGGAAGAATCGACGATACTGAAAACATCACTACTCCACCGCTGGTTGACAGAAATTTTTGACAATCAAAAGTCAAAGAAACGAAATCAAAGGGTGCGTTCCAGATGTCTCAAAGGACATCGAACCAATGCGCAACTCTGGGTTCGCTCGAATTTGCGCCGAGATCGATAGCGCTCCACAACCGGAACAGTTAGTACGAACGGAGTAGCTCGGTACATCCACCTGAAAACGGTACATCACGATTACGGAACACGACATACTTTTGACAGATGAATTAATTATTTTTGGATGAAACAGATGATCGAATTTAAAATAGTAATCAAAACATTGCTTTGTTTTGATTTAGAATTGAATTAAAATATGGATTTAAATGAGGAAAAAAACTATCACAGCAAATAGAATTTGACTATGGAAAATTAGGAAATCTGACGACAATTGAAATTGAGAGAAAATGTTGAAAAACTTAAGGAAATCTTGAATATAAAATTGAAAGTAGGTAAGAAATGTTTATGCAATTTTGGCCCGTTACATCATGAGAACAAAGCTGATTTGTCAAATTGTCTATAGTCCTGTCAGATTTTGACAATCACATCCAGCTTAACTTGAAGGAGACGTAGTCTTGGGGTAGAGTTTCTAAAATCTTACAGACTAACAGCAACTCAGGTAACTCACAATTACATGTTTTATTTGTAATGATTTCTTTTGTCTTTTGTTAACCCCCTTTTGCAGCTCATTCCACAGGTTCTTGAGCTTAGACGTGTACGTTGCCTTATCATCTTCAACTTTCTTTTTATAGTTAAAGAATTCTAAGAAAACATCATAGGTTTTGTCCTCAACATTGCCATCAAAGAGTCTATTCAATTCAACCCACACTTCTCTTGCTGTAGATAACCTCAAAACTTTTTGTAAGGTATCTTCTGTCATATTTATCGTACGAGCAAGAGGTGCATTCCAATCAGAGCTGGGCAAGCTATTTGAAAAACGTAGCTAGCTACAAGTTACAAGCTACTTTATATTATAAGTAGCTAAGTTACTTAGTAGCTCAACTACCTCTTAAAAAAATAGCTAAGCTATTGGTAACTTAACTACATATTGAACTAGTGAAAGCTACTATTTGAGCTACTTTTTTAAAAGTTATTTTAATAAAAACAAAAAATCGTGCACCATCGCCCGCCACCATCAATATAACTTACCTAATTTAATTTCATTATATCATCATACGAAAATAAAATTTTAATTTTCTCCAGGAACTGCCGTTTTCATATTTTTGACAAAAACCACTGGACATTTATCAAGTTCACTTTGATCACAGTGATCTGCGAATGCGAGAATAAAACAGGAAACATAGAACATAGGTACAGAGCAGGAACGTAGCAACAGGGCGTGCAAGTGGTGCCGCGCACAAGGGCCCGGTCCTCGAAGGGGCCTGGGTGTCCTGCAGTTTTTGGACACAAAATGCAAGGAATTAAAAAAAAATCAGATTGCACCCGCCCAAGCAATTATTCTTGGCTTTGGCGATTTGTAATCAAACATAAAACTGTAATATCGATCTCTACAGATTTCTTTTCAGTCAGTCGTCCGAGTCCCAGTACTCGTGTCAATATTGTCAATTGTCATTCTCAATCGTGAAAATCCATGAGCGAATCCGAATCCCCTGTAGGATGTGGGAATTGTAGGACTTTTTCGATGAAAACAGTTAATCTATTACGTGAGGAGTCCGGAAAGTACTGTTTTTTTGGACGAGTAGACAAAATTCCAGAATCCAGGGCGAGGCGCAGTCTGGATGTTTGCGAGTCCGAAAATGATACACTTTCTAGGCGTATTACGTATACTATTTTTTCGGCCGGAGAGTACACGCTTCCCAGACTAGGCCTGAAAGTAATCACTTCTTGGCCTAAGTAATCACTGAAAAGGACATAGTTTCATAAGTAAACCGCGTCCGGAAAGTATGTACTGTCTGTTAGCCCTCCAAAAATGTCTCGCCTACGAATTTGCCCATGCGCTATTATGCATATAACGCCCTCCCCCAATTAATTTGTTATTTTAATTCAATTACCGGCAGCTCTGACTGTATACAAAGAAGTTTACACCAAATGAAAACAAGTCTATTGTCTTTGGTTCAAATCATTAGGGACCTTCCGATGTCCTTATGGTGGAGGGGGCCCGCTAGATCTTGTACCATGGATGGGATCACGTCGAGTTGAATTCTACTTTCATGACGTCACCCGCGACCTATTTATCGCATACAGAACAGGCGATGATGATGGTTGCTAGGCAACCTGACGTCATAAAAGTAGAATTTAGTAGAATTCTACTTGTCGTGAGCCCAGCCCAGGGCCCGGATTTGACTTGCTACGTCCCTGGTACAGAGATAAGTTGAAACTAGTCTAAACCAGGTAGGCTAAGATTTTTCCGAAAAAATGATAATTGTAGCTTGAGCTTAAGTAGCTTGTTTTAGTAGCTAGCTACTTTTCACAGTAGCTCATGAATACTTGGAACACATTACAAAAAGCTACAGCTAAAAGCTACTTTTTTTAAAAAGTAGCTTGAATAAGTTATTAGCTACCAAAAAAGTAGCTAAGTTAGTAGCTTAACTACTTGGTAGCTAGTTACTGCCCAGCTCTGATTACAATCTGCAGTATTGAAACTCACTAAGCTTGCCTCATGCGCAGCAATTTCAACTGCTAACGCATTTTCTTTCAAAACTGGGAGTACTAACTTCCCTTCTAAAATATGAACTGCATTTGGAATACCTCTTAGAAGAATGGTTGACTTTGTACTTCCATGTGGTCCAATTAGCTTTACCTTCCAGTAATCTTATATGAGCTTTGCTTGGATCCATCCTTCAAAGTTCAATTACTAATTTTTCGTACTAATTCAGCCCTTGATATACTCAATTTTTCTCGACTCTTTTAACGCTCTGCTACCATGTTAAAGTTCGAGAAACCATGATTCAAATTAAGAGGAAAATAAGGAATATATTTGACATACTAATACAAAAGTGATCATAAAGTGGTTAATTAATTGACACTCTGTCGTACACCTTTTTAAATTATAAAAAAATAAATGACTGGTCTTAGACTTCCATAAAGAAGAAGAATGTTCTTCAACACATATCTTTCCATCTCTTATGTGAATCTTTCCCAGTATCCATCTTCTATCTTCTTTATTTGGATAATTACTCAATTTCATTATATTTCATATAGAGTTCAGCTCTATTCTTTCATTGAGATCTATTGTCTTTTCCCTATCATCCTACATCACTGGTTCACGCGCCCTTTTTCAAGTATTCAATTTCATAATATTTGTATATTTATAGTTATGTTGAATCTCATTTAGCATAGCTGGAGTGAGATTGATGCCCCTTTTGCGATTTGCTATGTTCATTTATAAAAGAGTATTGTCATTTCCTGCGAAGCTGATTTCGTCCATTTCCAATTCAAGCATCCAAAATTTTATCCTGTGTTCTGATTCTCCAAACAATAATTTGTAAATCTTCATGGTCATTTTCCCTAACTCTTGCTAATATTGTGGCTATAGACAGTTATGAAGTGGATATATTTGTTACTGATTTTTTACTTTAATATATTTACGAATTTACGAATTGAGTATACATCTGATTCTCAACCGTCATTGAATACGGGATAACATCCTTGAAGCAAAAGCTTAAATGATATCGATCTTCATTGACTGTAAAAGTTGGCGGAGGCGCAGGTAAAGTACGAAGAACGAATTGGTTTTACAATTTTTGAAATCATTGTGTTGAGAATTACTTAATTATTTTTTCATTTGGGCTTATGGCATTTTTTGGAAAAAAAAAACATCAATGTTCCTTTTCGAAATCGTTCTTTTCCTTTGATCCTCCCCTTAGGCTGCATAATGCTAATAAATAAAAGTGCGACAATCCTTCACGTTTTAAACGGTTTCGGTGCGAATGACAATTTTCTGAAACTTTCCTGTTTGAGAATTTTTATGATGAGGTTGATATTTACGATTATTACTCTACATACCTCTTTCACTTCTTCGGCCTGAGCCGATATTATTTTTAATTAAATCCGTTTGATGTTTTCGTTTTTAATTGGCAGCTTTAACAGATTTTTTATTACTGTTATAGTTGTATGGCCGTCTTCGGGTAAAACAGAAGACGTCGTGTTTAAATCGGATTAATGAGTTTTCGAGTTAATTTTTATTGATTTTATTTCTATCACTAATTAACAAGAGTTTGATAATTTTGTTCTGGGTGCACACTCAGTGTAGGTAATTTCATGTTGTCACTTTCCAACCATTTTGCTGGTAAACTATTGTTTCTTTGCATTAAGACACACCTAAATCTGAAATGAATTAGTAACATCAACAAGAAGGAAAATACCTAAGATTTGCTTCACAAAAACTTAAACAAGACTAAATAAGATCAAAGTTGTAAGTCAACACTGGCTTAACGTCGTAAGGATTAATAAACAAAAACTATCAACTTGCCAAAAACTGACCAACTTTATACTTACGACATTTGACAAAACTTATCAGGGCTGAAGAATGCAACAGGTCCAAACATTAAAAATCTCACCGTGAAAATGAATCCGGTACGCTAAATCAAAGTGTGACATATTTTTTAATGTTTTTATTTTTATCTTAAAAAAAACACAGATAAAAGATGGACTGACAGTCGAGGGACTTCACATAAATCTAGAGTCTGATTGTCGTATGGTCCTTTGCTGCTTTGGCGTGGCGTCTCCTCTGCGACCACAAAATCGTAGCCCGGGGCCCTTTTTTGCGCTGTCACACTAAATCATGAACCAGGCGCCACTCACCTGGGATTTCTCTTATCGGACAATCCGTTTAGAGACCCCACTAAAGAGATTTTTTTAATGAATGAATCTGCCCTTCCTTAGGTGAAAATCGCATTCCTAGGTCGAAAACTTAACTGATAGATAGGAAACTCAAAGTTTAACCATCTTATTGGAAAGAGAAGGAACAAACCAAATTTCCATTAGACCCAGCTGTACAGTTCGAAATAGGAGTTACATTGTATCAACTACATAAATAAAATTCAATAGAAAATTGATTAATTCCAGCACAAGCCAAAGTAACGACCGCCAACGACCTAGAAGAAGGTTGTTCACTAAACGGTACCTCTCTCGCTCGCGATATTACAAAAGAAAATTTCCACGTCCCAGTGCGGCGTCTTGTTATGCGAGTAGCGTCTTCAAAACCGAATACATAATAAACGATAAACAGGAGTGGCGCATGCAAATATCATAAACAGAAATAATGTCATTCAATATTTTCGCACGGTTCCGATATTTACTAGCGCATCGCATACCAGCGTTAAACAACGCACTGTCATATTAATATGAATGAATACAAAGAGAATGGCTGTGAATATCAAGCGGACTCGGTTTACGGTAATGATTTAATGGTACTGCTTAAAGGACAAATCGGCAATAACGTTACTCATATGCATAAAATGTTTTATTATAGTAAAATATTGATATTAATTGCGATTATTGCATCTAAGTAGTACCGGGTATTAAATAATGATAGTGATAAATATTTATTACTGGGTTTTGAAACAATGCAAGATATTCCACAAATAAGAATTATTTTATCCTATTATTACTCAATTATATTTAAAAAAGAATAAATCCTATTTATAGTGGCACTCAACACGTATGAATTTCTCCTTTCAGTAATTTCTCAGGTTTCTATTATTCGTAGTACCTATAGTTTGTGCTGGCGATCTCACCATAGGTGACATACAGACGAAAATGGCAATAAATTTTCCAAATCCTTTAATATCAATACATGTATACCCGTTACAATTCCACTCTTGGTTTGTAGAATATCTTCTTCTACTATTAATCTATGAACTTAGCGTAATCTAACTTTTCTTTTTTCAGGAAAGGTGGTTGGGTGCGTGCTAAAAGATTTCACTACTCAATCACCTACAAAACAGAGGGATGGTTGTTGCTTGGGTCAAAGGTTAGGGCCCTGTTACAGCAGATATAAACATTAACCATGATTTGCTCAAGGACTTTCACTGCACAGTTGCTTGCAATCTTATCAACCATCTTTCTTCAGGCGATGACCCTGTATCATACGTATCAACCGTGAAAATTCCACACTAACTCTACATTGCCCTTCAGGAAATTGAAGGCAACATAAATGCGATGAAAAATAAACCGCTGTCGTTGAACATGGAATTTTGATACAAATTCCAAAATAGCCGCCTTAATTTGCTTTGTGTATTTCATCTGTCATCATAAGTGGGAAAATATAGGTTTTTTTATGTTATATTTAGGATGATGTCATCAAACAAGGGCAATGTTGTCAATGCTTTTTTTTTTCTTATAATTTACGAGAATGTCATGTGTTAATAATTCTGACGACAGCTAAGAATAACGAAATTGAAATGTTTATACCTACAAGTCATGCAACGTCGCGCGCCATTGCCAGCCAAAAACATTCCCCTACTTTGAATGCGTTAAAAAGTACTTTTAGTTTTGTTAGGTTGGCAGCAGAAATTTACTAAATGTGATGTCATCCTAAATATAGCGTAAAAATCCTATAATTCCTTTCTACAATCATCACCATCATCAATCCAATCAATATCCAGTTTCCAACGATTCGATTCTCGATGTCTTTTTCTTATAGTTCTGAATTCTTCTGATCTTGAGCTTCAGCATCTCCTACTTCTCTTATTTCGCGTTGCAGAATCCTATGTTGAAAATCGATTTTTCCATCCTTCATTAATTCTATCGGTCGGTAACTTCACTTCTTGTGAATAAGGACGATTATTGGGTTTTCTTATTCTTTTGGGCGCCAGTTCTTTGTAAGACGTAGATATATATAGAATTTTTGAAGATTTAATGATATATTTTCCCGCCCCTCCTAATACTTTCCACCTCTTCCTCCTTCCTGGAAGCCTTTTATCTCTTTCGACACTTGATATCTTTTTGATATCTTGTTCCATTATTTCAGGTGTTTTTCCTGATCCAAGGCACAAGATTGTTATGAGAGTCTTTTTATTTTCTGGTAGAATGCAACATTCTCTATAATTTCTCTTTTATTTGTTAGCATGTTACATCTGCATTTTTGATCTTATGTACCTATGTATTTTTCCCGCCTTTTTCCTTCTTGATACCTTCAGACTCATTTTATGTTCTAACTTTCTTCACGTCATTCTTTCTCTTATTCTATCATATTTCTCTGTTGATACTTCTGTATTCTTATTTCTTGGGTCGTCTTTTCTGTGAGTTCTCTTTTGTTTCATCAAAAATTTAGTTCATGATTTAATTTTTGCTGCTGTTTCTGGATATGTAGTTTGATATTAGTTTGATGGAACCACTCCAATCTATGGATTTCTTCTCCTCAACTGATCTAAGTACGTGAGAGGAAATTATCATTCATGAGCACAAAATAATCTCCTTTCAAAAAGTCTAGCTAGAACTGAACAAAAAGCCTTTAGACTCGAAGTCAATAATCTTGCCGGATTCAAAACGCCATTTATCAGAAATCATCATGACTTGCCCTTGCCATAGCTTATTGTTTCAAAGAAAGAGGTTTCTCGCCCATTTCAAACGATTTTCTCCATGTTGAACAACTAAAGTAAGAGTTTATAAATCGCTTGATGAGATGAAAGCCTTCCATATCACACGATTCCATATGGACTTTGACAAGCATGACGCAATAAGTTTTAAGTCATGGTTCAGGTAGTTCTGCTTCTGAGGTGGCTGTTTGCCCTCGTGCTTTTATTGTACTTAGTTATAATTCCAAGACATTACTTTTCTTCCTAAGTCAGCTATTTACATGGTCTAGTTTTAGGCATGCAACATGTACATATCTCCCAATTTTTCTCGACTTATTTGAACCCTACCATAACTTTGTAAGCTAGTTAAACTATTATAATTACTCAACAATAAAGAGCGGTAAAAATAAACCGATGAGACTATTGTAGTGGTAAAATGTCTATTTATATATATATATTATATCAGTAGTTGATATGGTGCACAAATGATCTTTTCCATTCAGCCATTCCACTGCCCAGTCTGTTTTGAAACAGTTTGACTGAATATGCATTTACAGTGTCCCAACTGAATCGATTCCAATTATGAACTACTCGATTGGACAAAAAAATTCTACGCAAAAGCCTGGCATATATCTCCTTACAGAGTTTCTTGTTATGACCCCTTAGATGGTGGCTGTCACTCTTAACTGGCACTTGTAGTGTCCACTAATTATTTTAAATGTCTCCACTAGATCCTCATGCGTTCGTCTCTCATAAAGTGTAGGGAGGTTCAGCCTTTGCAGCCCTTCTTGTAAAGTCGAGAAAAGCTGGAGGAATTTCTGTTGCTCTGCGTTGCAGTTTTTCAAGTGCTTCAATGTCCTTGACATAATAAGGACTCCATATGCTTTGAGCATACTCCAGCCTGGGCCTTATGTAAACCTTCTACTGCTACTGCTTAACATACATGTGAGATCTTTAAATGCCTTGGAAATCAGGTACCTGCTGCAGTTTGACTTTTTTATGATGCCATTGACATGGTTTTTCCACTACATGTCTTCAATGGCAACAATTCTCAAATCATTTTGTTCAGCAACATATATTACCTGGATAGATCCAATGAGGTATTGCATCCTGGGATGGATCTTGCCCAGGTGGAGAATTGAACACTTGCAGTCATTCAGTCGCATTTGATAGGTGATCACTGTTTGATAGCATCTATATCCCTCTGGGCCCGTATTCTCGTAACCGGGGAACAGCATTCTCAAGAGAACGATTGCTCTTTGTCTTTGTCAGTATTATGTAAATAACGATAGGGGCGACTAAGACAGAGCAATTCGTTCTCTTGAGAACGATATTCCTCGGGCTACGAGAATACGAGCCCTTGCGGATTCTATTCTACGATACAGAATTGCTATAATAACACGTATCATCCGCAAATGACGACATCTGCTACTCAATCCATTTGGCAGGTCATTAATATATACAAAGGAGAGTACCAAGACAGATGACTCTGGAGCACACCACTAAAACTGCACAGGAATTTGACTTCATGGACCCTATCCTGAACTGTCGATATTGCAGAAAATCTTGGATTAGGTCATCTCATATACCAATACTTTCTCCATGCATTCGCAAAGGGTGCTTGTTAAGCCAATGGGCCTAAAGTTTTCAGGTGCTTGTCGTCTTTCTTGTCAATAGGCACTACAATTGCATTCTTCCATTTCCTTGATAGTTTGCCTTGCCTAAGAAGATTGTTCATCATGACTGAGAAGGGATGTGACAGAACTGCAGCACCCTTATCCAGTAAAATGGCAAAGATTTCATTATCGCCTGCAGTAGAATCTGGCTTCAGTGATTTGAGCGCAGTCTCCAATTTCTCACGTGTAAAAGTTACAATTTCATCTGAATTAGCACAGAATTTGTCAGGATCCAAGTTGGGCATATGGCTTAGATCATTTCTTATAAAAACACTCTAAAACTGTTTGGCAAATGAATTGGCAGCTTATTTCTCATCATTAGAAGAGCAGTTAGTGGTTACATCCCTAAGTAAGAAATGTGCAAGTTTTGAACCAAGAAATCTGTTTATGTAGAAATAAAACTGCTTAGCGGGGGAGGCTAGCAATTCTTGTTCATATTTCCCTCTAGATTGTTTTACCTTGACTTTGAGGAAATTATTTCGGTTCCTGTAGTTCAAGTTGTCAGTTTCAGAGTTGCTTTTAAATTTCTTGTGGCACAAATACAAATGTCTCTTTTTTTCAATGTTTGTCAAAGTTTCTGGGGATTGACAATCTTCAGTCTGAATGGTATGGAAGAACTGATTGTGGATGACAGAATGCCCATGACCCGCTCCATAGTCAGCAGTAATCCTGGAGAACTCTTGCTGTAGGTGCGTGTTAATAAGTCCAATGTCTGCGGATCCAAAATCTACTCTTATATATTTTATTTGTTGGTTTTGGAGTAACCTGGATCTGGGATCTGGCTGACTACATGGTCAATTAGTGGATGATGTGATATATCAAAAGCAAGTCTTTTGTCAATGACTAATAGTAGATCAACTAGAGACTGTTCATTTCTTCTTCTCAATGGAAAATTATTTAAAGTTGGAAGGCATTGATTTCTTTGTAGGCAGTTATGAAATCTGAACTACATGGATTTGTGGGATTGACTGTTCATAATTTCCAGTTGATCTCTGTGTAGTTGAAATCTCCAAAAATGGAAGTAGATATAGCAGTGTTGCATGCTTGTTCAATAACCTTTATGAGTTTCAGATTTTCATCTACACTGGTTTGCAGTTTAGGTTGATATATGCATGAAACATGCATAGACTGGCCATCTATTAAAACATCAACCTATAATGATTCCACAGGATCAGCTGTGAAATATATGGGGTTTATCGCAGATGGAAGATGGAGGCCCAGAATGGAGCTGCGGATAGAAATATAAATGCTCCCTCAATTCTCATTCGACCTATCCTTTCTGTACAGTGTGTATCCAGACATTTCCACCAAGTTATCTGGAATCATCTCATTAAGCCATGTCGCTGTTACCAGAATAATAGTTGGTGAAAACATTTGGATATTTGCCTTCCAATCTGTTGTGTACACATAATTTCTGTAATTTGCTTGTGACTAGTAATCTGAGAATACACCTACAAGATGGCACCACTTGTATACTGTCAAAAGGCCTTGGTGTAGTTGGATCAGTTACTTAAATAAACGAACACTTCTGACATGTCAAAAAACTATATGCTGTGCATTTTTATTTTCTCCTCAAAGTAATATTAATTAACTTGTTAAAAGGGCATAATTCAACAGGTTATGGGCCCAGGGCGTGAATAAGGCCCTTAGTGATTAGTAGAACAACAAGTCTTGGTTCCATCAAATATTTTTGGGAAAAATATTTTGGTGGAAAAATTTTGAGGTTAGGAAAGAAATAAAAAAAGTGCTCCTTTCATAAGACCCAGAGTTGTGTATTTTTCGTGAAGTTTCAAGGAAAATAGAAGAGCAAAATTGCAATAGGAATTTTGTCGCTTCCCCAGTTATCCAGCACAAACTATTCTAACTGGAAGTTCAGGGTCGAGGTCTTGTTGGATAAGGAAAGCGTCAGGAGCGCAATTGAAATTACCATAGAAAAATTACAGAGGCAGAATTAGCGACTCTCTCTGCTGAAGAACTCAGTACATATGTACGACGAGATACGAAAGCAAAATGTAAAATTGTCCAATGCGTATCAGACAAGCATTTGGAATATATTAAGGATACAAAAAGTGCTGTCGGCATGATGAAATCACTTAGCAACGTTTTTGAAAGGAAAAGCACCCTGTCCAAGTTATACATAATGAAGAAATTACTGAAATTAAAATGTACTTCTGAAGATCTACAGTATCACTTCATGCAAGTGGAAGAACTGTTGAGAGAGTTGGAGGCAGCAGGTGCTAAGTTGGATGAGCTGATAAGGCCTGTTATTTGTTGCTCACTATGCCTGAGAAATAATATGATACTGTCATAACGGCTATAGAGACAGTCACAACTGCTATAACACTAGAGTTCGTAAAAATCAGGCTTCTTGTTGCTGAGTTGAAATTCAAGGACAATCAACATAAATTTTCCGAGAACAAGAATTGTGAATTTCTTGCTGGTAAGCAGAGGTACACGAATAATGATGGAAAATGTTTTTTGTGAGAAATTGTCACAAAAACAAACAAGAAAACAGAGGCAGAGGTGCAGTCAGGGGTCGATCCAGAGGAAGGGGTAGACACTATGGAGGCTACAGGCAACAAGCCGAAATGAGTACCACAGAAGATGAAAATATAGAAGAGGATGGAGAAGGTATATGCTTCATATCAGAAGTGGTTAATGCAGGTACGGCAAAAAATTATGGAGCATACAAGGAGAAAACCGGTGAGTTCTTAAAAATTCAATTTATTTTGGACAGTGGTGCAACCGATCATTTAGTAACTGAAAATGTTTTAAAGTATATGACTGATATTGTTGATGTATGTTTTATAATTTGTTTTTGAAAAAATAAAAGGCCTGTTTATTTATTTATTTATTTAAAAAATAATATTAGTATTAGAGTTGCAAACGGTAATATTTTGTCAGCAAATATGAAGGGAAAACTGATAGCTTTTCACAAAAATATAAGAATAGATTTAGAAGCTTTAGTGGTACCTGAATTAACACACAACTTGTTACCAGTTAAGCGTATTAATGATAAAGAAAATAAAGTTATTTTTGAAAAAGATAGAGCTGTAATAAAAGGTGAAGGGAAAACTATAGAATGTAAAGCTAGGGGTAATTTATACATTGCAAATTTTATATTAAATAATAACAAACCTAAATATTTTGTGTGTAGCGCTATAACAGGGGAATTGTGGCATAAAAGGCTTGGTCATTTGTCAGATAATTACTTAAAAACATTGAATCTACCTTTGCCTACTAAAATTTGTGGTTCTTGTAGGGAGGGTGAGGCTACTAGGTTACCTTTCAATGATCAAGTTCTTCCCTCGGTTCTTCCTAGGTCTAAGCACATTGGAGAGTTTATTCATACAGATATAGCTGGCCCAATCAGAACTCCCACACAAAACAATGAAAAGTACTTTCAAGTCATAATTGATGGGCCACTAGGTTACAATGCGATAATGGAGGCGAATTTACTTCATCAGAGTTGAAATTTTTTTGCAAACAGAAGGGTATTAGATTTGAGTACACATTACCCTATACGAGCCAGCAAAATGGAGTGAGTGAGCGGGCAAACCGAACTTTGTTAGACAAAGTGAGAGCTTTGTTTGCTGACACTAATCTGCCAAGGTATTTATGCGGCGAGGCGATTCGAAGTGCAGCCTACCAGTTAAGGTCATGTTTAGATGGAAATACACCAGCATATGTATTTCTTGGAAAGCTAGACCTATCTAAACTCAGAATTTTTGGAAGTTAAGGTTGATTCTTGAAATCACCAAACTCTGGGGACAAACTGAAAACAAGAGCTAAAGAGTGCCGTATGGTAGGATACAGCACTAATGGATACCGTGTATCGGATCCTGAAACAAATGAGATTATCGTGACTCGAGATATTAGGTTTGACGAGACGGAGATAATATATAAGGCAGAAATCCAAAATCATACTGAAAATATAGAGAACAAAGAGAAAGCTCGAGAAAAAGAAATGGAAGAACATGAAGAAAATTTTGAAAATAATGATAGAAATTTAAATGGAACAAATGAAAATAGTACTGGCTCTGAAGAAGAAGAACCCATTTTTGAGAGAAATATCTATCAGAGATCAGAAAACAAGCGACAAAACAATGTACCAAAAAAGTTAACTGACTATGAACTATACTCTGCGTACTGTTTCATAACAGAAAGAGATAAACCAAATAGTTATGAAAATGCTATCAAAAGTGGAACTGACTGGCAGTGTGCAATAAAAGAAGAGCTTCAAGCTCACAAAACACATGGAACTTGGATACCCGCAAAATTACCGGTTAATAAAAAAGCTATTGACACCCGATGGATTTTTAAGATAAAGCAAAACAGTGTAAAAAAGGCTCGACTTGTAGCAAAAGGGTAGGTATCAAGAAGAGTGGCATTACAATGTCTATGCACCTGTAGCCAGATACCAGACAATACGAATGTTTATAACATATGCTTTACAAAACAATTGGAAAATCACCCAACAAGATATACCCACCGCTTTTCTGCATGGAAATTTGAATATTGAAGTTTATATCGAAATACCAGAGGGAATAACAGTAACAAACAAGGAGCACAACTGTCTACAACTAAAAAAGGCACTTTATGGATTACGAGAAGCTCCCAAAATGTGAAATGAACGTTTTCAGGAATTTGCCAATAAAAACGGTCTAAAACCCTCAGGTAATGATTTTTGTTTGTATATAGGGGTTGATGTACCTATATCTAATTATTTGGGTTGATGATATAATAGTGACAGGTTTACAAGGTGATAAATTAATCAATGCTCTTGAAAAAGAATTTTCTGCTAAAAACTTGGGTGACTTGAAAAATTTCTTAGGTATGGAAGTTAAAAATGTCAATAATAAGAAATGCAATAATCAGAATAAACTCATAGATAAAATATTAGAAAAATTTGGAATGTGGGATTGCAAAACGGTTCAAACTCCCATGGAGGCAAATTTTCAAGTTAACTTAGATTTAGAAATGAAACCAAACATACCGTATAGAGAGTTAATTGGGTCATTACTTTATTTAGCAACAATAATCAGACCAGACATAAGCTATGCCGTTATATTTCTAAGTCGTTTTCTTGACAGACCCGCAGAACAACTTTGACAAGCAGCAAAACGAATTTTAAGATATCTCAAATTGACACAGAACTATAGTTTAATCTACTCAGAATAAAAAAATAACAATAATTTTCTTACAGCTTATTCAGATGCAGATTGGGGTACTGTCCAGATCGACAGAAAGAGTGTAAGTGGATGTGTGGTCTTTTTTAACAATAATTTAGTTTCATGGATCTCCAGAAAACAAAATGTTGTAGCTCAATCTAGTTATGAAGCTGAATACATAGCAAGTGCAATATCTGCTTCAGAACTCATCTATTTGAAAAGTATTTGTTCCGACTTTTCTTTACAGGGTGTAACTGCTGATTTATTGATTGATAATCAGGGAGCTTTGCACTCTACCCAAAGTTTTGAAAACAGTAAGAAATCCAAACATATTGATATCAAATGTCATTTTATCAAAGATGTTGTAGCCAAGGGTATAATTCAAACTGAGTACATCCAAACAAATGAGAATAATGATTCGTCGATCTTTGTCATTGTGGAGTTCTCATACATTTGCAAATTTTGAATTGTTTTATTCTGAGATTAATCAATTTTGGTATTTTATACGATTGCTCAATTATAGCCGAGCCTAAATTGGTAAGCTTTACGTGATGACGTGGGATACATCTGCTAGGTACTTTCTCAGTTATAAATTATTCGCTCATAGGTATATCCACAAGTTTCAAGCCATGATATAGGTAAGCATTGCTGTTTTCTATTTGACTCTATATTTACATATTTCTTTCATTTAAAACCAAATTTGGTAGTCCGAAGTTTCTGAATATAGCTGATGTTTGAGAGTGAATTTTGATTTTCTTTTGAATTTTATTTGGCTTCGCTTGCGTTCCCAGGCCCGTGCCTTTTCTGAAGTGTGGGAAACTAATCATAATTTCTTGATTAAAATTTGGTTTTTCAATATTGAGAATGAAAAGGCTATTTGTTGGTAATATTCGTTAGGATTCTGGGAGTAGTAGGACAAAGTAGGTACTGGAGAATTCTGGCATATACCGGGAAAGCTGGTGGCGTCCCGTACATTCCGAATTTATTGATCAATCAATATAGTCTGATAAGCTTATTTGGTTGATTAATTGATTGATTGGCCGTAGGCAGATCAAATTATTGGTTGAATAGAAGTGAAACCTGCCACCAATACATCAGCGAAGATTACAAGACAGTAGTTGGCAATGAATATAAGTCTTAGTCCAAAAAAGTATGTAATTAATTTTCTATCCTAAGATAAATCAAACATCTGAAAGGGACTTCTCGTTATTAGTTCAAGGCTGTTAGGACCATTATAATTTTCACATCTTTTGCAACAAATAAATATTAATAAAAGAGTTTTATATTTATATTTCTATGTCAGCCGTATATGCGGACCTTGCAACACAAAATCCCGCAGTAGCATTAGCGCCTCTAATTTTCCTTCTGGCCAACTTTTAGTCGGGTGTTTAGTTAGATGCGCTGTTAATTTTCTATTTATTTGCGCGATTTTGTAGATTTATGAGTTAATTTTACGCCTGTGTACTTTTGAATTTATAATGGGATACTGCTTTTCTCAAGAAAATCTTAAAAACAAATCTAGCCGTGGGCCCCCGTTTAAATTTCCCAACTAAAATAAATTTCCAAGTCGTTAAGGTATTGTTCTGTTTAGTGTTAATGCTGTTTTGTAATTGGTAGGTATATGTTCTATTTTTTTTTGTTTAAGTACACAGTGGGCGTTTATTAAACTAGTCCAATGCGTGATTTTTATGGGAATTGCGTTATATTTCCGTCATATTTACATTAAAAATTGCTCTCCTATAAATCTCCGTTTTATAACAGCGTTAAATGTCAATATCTTTTTCTAAACATCAATTAAATTGTTTTCTTGAATATCTATTTCTGGCCTTGTTTCCTGAATAATTTTATTGTATGTGGATGATTTAGTGCTTGGAATAATATTCTGTTCATTTACTGAGAAAAAGTTTTACTTTGAAGGCTTTGAGTTCTCATTATCAACCTCAATTTGCATTTATTTCTTGACGATTCAAACAAACATAAATGAGTAGGAATCTACTAATCATATTCACCAAGATTTTCTGAATTCAAATGAAGCAGCTCCAGCGTGGTCGTGACTCATAAACCAATACCAAACGACCGAACCATCTGCGTGTTTGTCAATCAAAACGATGGGCCAGAACCATGAAATTATGGGCACATCGACGTTTTATATTGGGACAAGCGATGATGGCATACAAACGAACGGTCCGGCTGATGTTTTGGAAATACCAATCATTTTTCGTTATGCTTCGCGAATAATTTTGAATAATTTGATGACCGACCCAGGTCCGGCGAAACTTCAGAATAAGTAGTATGGCGTTTCGGGCAATATATTACACTTCGAGTAAAATCTTACACTGTTAGGGGAACGTGGACTGTGTTTTTAATGTAGTTTGGAAGAATTTTTTATTATTGATGTCTGTTAGGCAGAAATTTGTCGGGTCTTCTAGCTTATATGAAATTCTGTGATTCTTTGAAGCAAAAATGAAATCTAAGAAGATCGGGAGAAGCGAAACTTTTCAAGAAACATTTTCTAGCCAGCGTGTAATGCTGAGGTACTTAGGAAGGCGTGTTGGTGCCTATCAATCCTCTATATTGGAGTTGAGAAATTCCGACCTATGCAGAATCTTCCAGAATGAGTTATCGGAGCAAAATTTATTGAAAGAAGGAAATTACTTCTTGAGCAAACTAGCAAACACTTTCCACACTGCGCACTTTCATTCATCATGTTACAAAATCAGGAAGTGTTACAATATTCTGAGACCCACCAGACTCTCTAAATGACAAAACTTGAGGGCAGGCTGATTCATCCAACTTACTTTATGTAAACAGGGAGCCAGATGACACCGCAGAAGGAATGGCTGGCGCTTCGTGTTCGTGCACCTTAATCCTCTATCTT
Source organism: Ceutorhynchus assimilis (assembly GCA_917834065.1). Classification (NCBI taxonomy): domain Eukaryota; kingdom Metazoa; phylum Arthropoda; class Insecta; order Coleoptera; family Curculionidae; genus Ceutorhynchus; species Ceutorhynchus assimilis. The sequence continues at coordinate 34,237,456 of OU892283.1, read as the reverse complement.
GGAGTTGAGAAATTCCGCAAAGACATATGCAGAATCTTCCAGAATGAGTCATTGGCGTATGCTCCTCTAGAAGCTATCGGAGCAAAATTCATTAAAAAAATAAACAATTTCTTGATCAAAAACTGAACACACTGCGGAGAACTTTCATTCACCATGGAACAAACTCAGGAAGTGGTACAAGATTTAGCCTAAGGGATCCAGGAGGCTCTTAATATGCCGAAAGTTGAAGACAAGATTTGATCAGCCAACATGGTTTCCCTTTCGATCTTTCTATGAACAGCCTTGAATTTGGTAATGAACTCGGTAATGAATAATTTGTCCTAACTACACAAAAAGAATCCCAAGCCGTTAAGATCCTGGCCACAAACACAGTGAGAATTCCTGGAACTACTCAGAAGATCATTTGAGGAAAATTGGGAACAATCCCTGGGTGCTGCGTTGGACTAACACATAATTTTATTGGAGATAAACCAGAAAGAGTTCTCGTTGGAAAGACTCTAGTAGGAACCAATGGAGACATTATGATAAGAATTGGCAATGTTCTTTTTTTGAAACAGTAAAAATAAATGAAGGAGATATTATTGGAACTCTCGAACCAGTTAAGCAAATATCGAACTGTGACCTACCAGATAAGCGACATTCTGAAAATCGACATTGGATACAGACACCTTGATGCAGACTTTGGAGAAATCATGGAAACACCTCGATCCAGATAGACTTCAAGAAGCCAAAGATTTCATCTTGAAAGAAGCAGACGTATTTCTGGTGGATTATCAAACCGGACGGGCCAGTTTAATTCAACACAAAATTGATATTGGATTGGCACACCTAATTAGACAAACACCTCGACGTATGCCAGTAGCTGAACAACAGGAAACGGAATACCAAATTGGGGGGAATTATTGAAGAGTTAAATAGGCGATGGTCTGCGTCAGTAGTATTGGTTACAAACGTACATGGAAGTCTTAGATTTTGTGTGGACTACCGTAAGCCTAATGACGCCACCAAGAAGGACAACTTCCTTCTTTTGAGGATAAACGATACATTAACAACTCTATCGGGCTCCGAATGGTTTTCCACATTGGATCTTAGGAGCGGATACTGGCAAGTGGCAATACAAAAACATGACGAGGAGAAAACTGCCTTCAGTACTGGAAGCGGGTTATACCAGTTTAACGTAATGCCTTTCGGATTGTGTAATGCTCCAGTGACGTTTGAGCGACTCATGCCACTAGTTTTGCGAGGCTTTACATGGAGAACTTGTTTCAAAAGAAAGTGGAATTCTCAGGTCACATGGTATCTGAAGATGGCATACAAGTTATGGAAGGAAAAATAGATGCTGTTAGGGATTGGCCAAAACCACGCGACAAACATGAACTAAGGAGTTTTTTAGGATTATCTTATTATTGAAGATTTGTGGAAGGATTCGTTCGATCGATTAACGGAAAAAAAATCAACATTCAATTGGACCCAAGGATACAATTCTGTATTTAGAAAATTAAAAGGAGCACTATGTACAAGCACAGTGTTGTCCTATCCCGATCAGAATGGCATGTTGATTTTGGACACAGAAGCAAGCAACACCAATATTGGAGCGGTACTTTCACAAATTCAAAATTCACAACAGCATGTCGTAGAACTTGATTTACAGGGCGTTGTTGGCTCAGTGGAGCTCTCTGACTGTAGGAAATGGTTAACTGGAAAGAATTTGGGAAAGTGTCGATGAGAAATCTACTAAGAGCCTACTGGTTATTCCAAAAGATTGGGTAGATGTATTAAAAGAAATACATGACGGAACCTCAGGGGCACATTTTGGAGTCAACAAGACTTTGGACAAAATTCGGGAACGTTTCTACTGGATTCACTATCATGAAAATGTTAAAAACTGGTGCCGGAAATGCATCATCTGTGCTACCAGTAAAAGCCCCATTGAAGAAGAGGGAATTGATATATTGATAGGACAGGAACCGAACAAAAACTTAGCAACTAGCATGGACTACTGTGACATTGCAAAAGACTGTTTTATAAAGGCCGTTTTACAGCTTGCAATTCTATCTGCAATATGCAAGAAACTTGAACGAGGGCATGCGCAGAAGTGAGTCAGCTGATTGTTTTCTGCAAGATTCTTGAAACTTGAATGGCATTGCATGCAATCGGTTTGGTGCCATTTTTCTTGAAGGTTTTCGTGCAAGTTGGGGAATTTTTAGCAATTATGATGCTTAAAGTTGCTGCTATTGCTTTCTTCTTTTTATATCGACGTATAATCACTTTTTTTATTTTTGGACAATGCAAACATCAACAACACAACATTAAAAACAAAAAAGTATGGTTAAGGTTAGAGAAAGAAATAAGTCAAATTGCAAGGTGTAAAACGACGTGCAAGAAATCTTGAATGCAATTTTTTTGCATGCAAAAAATTGCATTCAAGTTTTCTTGCAAGCTGTAAAATGGCCTTAAGCGTAAACAAAAACTTGAAGGTGATTAACAGCATTGCAGGTGAGGGTTTTGTATATGTGGAGTTGGGTCAAAGATATATACTATATGCTCCTGCTACTTCTCGCCAAATGGAGTCATAGAAGATTTTGAAGGGCTGATAGACAAAATGGATAGTATGGTAAGGTCTAACAAAAAAATTATAATTGATGCAGATCTGAATGCCAAATCCGGTATCTTCGGATCCAATGTTACCAATCAAAGAGGACTAATACTGGAAAAATGGATAAATGCGACGGGCCTGGTAGTTGTAAATAAGGGAGATACCCCAATATTTTGGAGAAAACTAGGTGGTTCAATTATTGACATATAACAGTGGCCTCGTCAAACATAATTAAAAAAATAACAAGATGGATAGTGGAAGAAAATAAAGAAAACTACAGTGACCATCGTACCATAATTTCTAAAATCAAGAAATTCCCGATAAACAAGAACGAATATTATGGAAGATTCAATTTAATAGGCTGGAAGATAACACCTAACTCCATAAGAGTTTTCCACAGACATGCTGCAAACATGTTCACTGATATAAGCAATCTAAATAGATCCGATCAAACTAGTAGAACGTGTTAAAGAGCGCTGTGATAGGTACTTTCAGAAAGTTAACAATAAAAACCAAGGATGGCGCCCAGTCATGGGGTAAAATAAATATATAGCGGAGCAAAGAGCAAACTGTGTGAGACTTAGACCAGACGAGTAATCACAAGAGCCAAAGGACGCAGAAAGGATGAAAAACTATTACAAGAACTGTGTAATGAACTTAACCAGGATATATAGGGAAAGGCGTACCAAATAGATACCAAGAAGCTGAGGCTGAGGACACGAAAAACTCTGGATGAGGACACAGTGAAGGCACAAGTCTCTAAATTGCTCCCTGAAAATGAAATCATCGAATGGGGAAGAGGAATAATTCTTTCTGAAAATGAAATACCGACTTTTGCTGAAAGTGAGTTAGAAGCTGCCCTAAAATAAATAAAGACAAAAAAGGCCCCCGGACCGGATAACATCATACCTGAAGTGGTAGTGACGTATATCAAACTGAATAGAGCATTTCTAAAAGTCTACAATAATAGTCTGCTCGAGGGGTACTGCCCTAACATCTGGAAGATAGCCCGATTGCTACTAATCGAGAAACCTAAAGAAAAGAAAGAAGCCAATTCGGCCCAGGCTTTCAGACCGTTATGTGTGAGTGATGCAGCAGGTGAGATCCTCGAAATCCTGATTAGAAATAGACTACAAAATGAAAGAGCAGAAAGAAAATTAGAACATAGAGATCGATACGGCTATACCAAGGTAAATCAACTATCGGCGCTCTAGGGAGACTTAAGAAAACAAGAGACGACATATTAAGTGAAGAATCAGGAATTCTGTGTAATGATCCTCATTGATATTGAAAACGCGTTTAACACTGCATCGTTGAAACAAATCATAAGTACCAGAAAGGGCAATATAAGCAAATATCTAGAAAATATCCTAGCCTCATACCTATCTGACAGAAATATTATTAACTCTAATGGCGAAATAGTTGAAGTTAGTTACGGAGTCCCACAGGGGTCGGTACTAGGACCACCATTGTGAAACCTGTGCTACGACCGGGTTTTCCGTATGGGATTGAAGTAAGGTGTGGAGCTCATTGCGTACGCTGACGACCTGGCGATCTTGTTGAGGGGAAAGAACAGGGAAGACATAGAAGACAAAGCTCGACATGCTACAAGATCAGTGATAGGAAAGCATGAAGAAATGGAATTGACAGTGGCAGCCAAAAAAAAAAAACGTGATACTCTCACTGGAAGGACGCCGAATTATAAAAAACATAAGCATAAATATCAATAATACGGATGTGCAAAGCCAAGAAGCTGCGAAATACCTGGGGGTAAGTATATGTGGACAGAAACTATAGGATGGCAGAACACATACGCCAAATAACTCTTAAAGCCAACAAAATTATTAACACACTTTCAAGAATAATGCCAAAAACCGGAGGCCCAAAGACAAACAGAACACTGAGTCACTGACCCTAAAGTGTGCAGTGACTTCTGCGGTGATGTATGCTGCTCCGATCTGGAAGGAAGTCATTAAGTTTGGAAAATATCTAAAAAAAGATGGAGGGTGTAAACAGGCGACCGGCGATTGCAATTTCATCGGCATATAGAACGATCTCAACACAAGCGGTGCTGGCCATCGCGGAAATGTCACCGATCGATCTACTCGTTGAGGAAAGAGTGGAGGTTCATAAAAATGGAGCTGACTATAGAAATGAGGCAAGATGGGTGGTTTCACATAAATAGCGACAAAGATGGAGCGAATACGAGGGATGGGCAAAGTACCTCAAACCAAATTTAGAGAAGTGGCTGAATAAAAGCCACGGGGAAGTGGAATAACTCCTAACTCAGGCCATATCGGGTCACGGTGTCTTCGGCACATACCTAAAAAACATTGGAAAGGCCGACGAAGATCAATGCTGGTTCTGTCGGCTAAGGGACACTCCAGAACATACGCTGTTCCACTGCACGGAATTCGAAGCCCACAGAGAAGTAGCACACCGAATTTGTCGGACCCAGATCACGTAGGATAATATTGGCGAAATGCTGGTTGAATCAGAGGAAAACTGGCATACAATAGTGCGAATGATTAAGAAAATCTTGATAAAAAAAGAGGACGAGGAAACAAGGCGGGAAAAAGAACTAACCCAAACCAGCCGTAAAGAATGAAAAAAGAGAAAATAACACAACAACAAACGTTACCGCAACTCTCCCCTTAAAGTAATACTGGTAGTCCCAGGAGAAGGCACTATCACGCGAAGAGTAGGGGAAGGGTTTTAGTGGGTGCGAGTCCCACACTCCCCAGGGCGCCCGAACATCAATTTCCTGGGCGTGCTAAAAAAAGCCCTAAACTAAGACACCCATGAAACAGTACAACGTCGGTCTCCCACTTGAAAGAATAGCGATAGATGTTGCTGGACCGTTCCCCGAGTCAGAGCGTGGTAACAAATACATCTTGGTTATCATGGATTACTTCAGTAAATGGCCAGAAGTTTTGGCTTATCCTAATCAATAGAAGCCATCACGATAGACCAGGTGCTAGTGGACGAAGTTTTCAGTCGTCATGGTGCGCCACTAGAGTTGCATTCAGATCAGGGACGAAACTTCGAATCTGCCATCTTTAAGGAAATTTGTGAGATCATGGACATTCGATTCTGATAGCATGGTAGAGCAATTTAATATGACCATAGAAAAACACCTGACAAAAGTAGTCACAAAGAACCCACGTATTTTTAATGGCTTACAGAGCAGCTGTTCACGGGTCAACAGGTGAAAGACCAGCTAGAATCGTGGTTGGAAGGGAACTCAGGTTACCTTGCGATCTGATGTTTGGAAAACCTGAAGAAGAACGAAGAGAAATTCGAGATTATGCCGACGAAGTAAGGGCATGACTTCTGGGAATACATGATTTAGCTCGAGAACATATTCAGCTAGCCAGTGACCGAATGAAGACCAAATACGACTTGAAAGTCAGTTTAGCCAGATTTCAAGAAGGTGATTTGGTGTAGCTGTATAATCCAACAAGAAAGGAAGGAGTGTCACTGAAATTATCTTCAGCATAAGAAGGACCCTACAGAATAATCAAGAGGATCAATGATTTGGTTTATAGAGTTCAGCGCAACACCAGGAGTTAGATGAAAGTTTGGACAGATTGACGAAATATCATGGGCGTGAAGTTGATCGGGACGACCAACCTTAAGAGCAGGCAGTGTCCTGGTGGCGCCACTGCTAAACAGTACAGAATCTAACTTTAAATCTAGAAAATACTGCTTTATTCGGCAGAAAGAATATCGCGTTTATTCTGGATTCTACACAAATAGATTATACGATATAGGGGCTGGCATTAGTTAGTAGTTTCAAGTTCTCTTTAAGTTTGGATGTTATGCGATGTACATAGTGAATATTGTTAAGATTTGTAAAGAGTTAAGTTGTTTGAGTTAATTATTGAAGTAATTAGTACCAGAGTGTATATAGTAACGTGGAATAAATTATTGTTGTATAAATTGGAATTTGAAGTTGGAATAAACGGACCCAAGATTTCTGTCACGCACCCCAGAGCCGTGACAGTATGTATGCATGTATGTGTTGGAGATGTCAGTTTCACTACGACCAAGGTCGATCTATTGTAGCCCTCCTTCTGTTGCTAAGTTGGGGTTTCTGCTGAAAGCAGCTCCTATAGTCCTAGGTCCCTTAGGAATTTTAGTATATCGAGCCGTTCCCGTTCCAAGGCTGAAATATCTTCCAACTATATAAAGGGACTTTCCAGGTTCTTCATCCTTGGGCAACTAACGGCATCGCAGTTCAGTAGAAGATGGTGAGGTGTCTCTCCTCCGTATTCACAGAATCTGTAGGTGCCATCTTCTTCTAACCTCAATTTCTGTAGGTGTTTCTTAAGTCTGCAATGTCCCGAGAGAAACCAGGTTAGAGTCTTGAGACTTTCCTTGCTAAGGTTGACCAGCAGTTCTATTTTTTTTTGGTTGAAGTTGCCCAATAGATCTTTGGCCTGTCGTACTAGAACATTTCAGGCGAATCCAGTCATCGGTTAGCTGGCTTAAGTTAAATCGGCATCATAATCCAGAAAATTAAAATTATATTATAGATTTCAATAACCCTTTGTAATTAATACCAACCTATTTATTTAAAACTAAACCTCTGAAAATGCACGATTTACAAAAGATTATTTAATCATTAAACAAAGTTTACTTCATCTTCTCAAATTTATTCTAGGTTCGACGCTACAAAACATATTTCCAAAACAATGAACGACATTTTCAAGTCTTTCCCTAAAAATATACTATAATTCTTCACAAAAAAATAAACTCACCTAATTACTTCGAAAAATAAAAACCGATGAAAAAGAGGTTTTAAGTAAAATAACACGGAATAAAAAGGCAGGCCACGTTAAAATGCCTAAAAGGCGAACGGTACCTTCGGTCGTATACATGTCAAAATAAGGCATGTTTAAAAATGGAAACAATGAGACAGGTACGATTTGTGAGTCTGAGCTTGATTCGTACCAGCTGTCATTTAGGTGAAAACATAAAGTTTGGGACGGCCGCATCAGTTTGTTTTATTTTTTCGATCTCACGTTTTGAATATGAATTGTGGGTATGATGAAGAAGGACACTTTACAATAGGAGTTTGTAGCAAATTAGTTTGCAGGTATTTCTAAAAACTCTTCTAAAAATAGAAAGTATTTGTATCATCATTCATTGCGAAAAATTGAAAAAAAAACTCGAATAGTCTAATCTAAAGTTTGTTTCTTTTTAAAGTAAACTGAAATACCCAGAGCAGTTTCAATTCCACGTGATCCCTGTTCCTTTGCTTATTGTTGCTCCAACAAAGAAAATCAGACAAAAAATGTCTTTGCCCACTAATTAAATTTCCTCCCTCATCAAGAAAGAAAGGTGAAAAAACTAATATTAGCTGAAAACCTGTGCGTTCTTCCTAATTTCTTTTTTTTTTCGGAGGGGCATTATTTAAGTTTAAATTACTTCGAAAAAATACCGGGGAGGGTGGAATAAAAAGTATTTTCGTTTTCGGTTTATTTTTATCTAAATTACGGAACTTTTGAAAAGTAATGTCGGGGCGTTGTTGCCCCGGAACTTTTTTTTTATTCCTCAAGAAAGCAAACATTTTTAATACAAATCCGTCTGGATGAAGATGAATTTATATTTTCGGCATCTGTTTTGTGTCTCGTTTAAGGGAGTGTTATTTAAATCCTTGACGAAACTTGAATCTGAAAAATGTTAATTTGAATAAATGTATATTATTAATTTCACTTAATTTTCCCCTGTTATGATATTTAAGAAATTCTCGATATTTCCAAATTAGCAACACAAGATACAAAGGTAGGTATCTTATTACCTCTTTATATCTCAAGGCATGAAGGGTGTGTTGGTGTCTAATTATCTTTTCTATCTATAAGGAGACCCTCGTTTAAACGGACCGGAGCTATTAATTAGAATGAAAAACAGATCTGATCTCATAATAATTAAAATGATTTTTAGTAGCAATTTGGGAACTTTGGTAATTGACGCCCGGGGGCGATTCGCGAAAATTGGAAAGGGATTATTATACAGATTTTGCGAAATTAGAACTGTTTTTATAAGTATTCGGTCCATTATTTCATCAAGAGTTGGGGATTTTATGCAAAATAAGGGGGTAGCGTTAGTGTTTTTATAATTAATTAGTCAGTTTGTGTTGGGCCTGTGTTTTTAATTTTTTTTTATCGGGTGTATTGAAAAAAAATTAACTTTTGTTTATTTTTCATATATTATATGGTGGGTTTATTTCAAACGATACAACCCCAATGATCTCGAAACTTGGCGGAATTGCTGCAGTTGTAGCAACTAAAACTAATCATCTTTACAGTTAAGCCAACCTGTACCGTTTTGACAATAAATTAAGGTGAGTATTGGAAATGCAATGACCGTGTGTAAATTTGGTAATAGCATACAGATTTTGTTGTTCTAGGTATTCGTCGAAACTATCCTGCCTGGAAACGTATCATGAGTTACGAATTTTGTATCCCTATTTTGGATTAAAGTCGTCCATGACAAAAGCTTTTTTCTCTGCTATCATCTACGACTTCAAGAAAAATGTCTAGTTGGCTGAGTTTCAGAGATGTCCTTATTGATATTCAGGATGATATATCTAACGATGTTGGGAAAAGCCTAGATTTCCACAGTTCCGATCAAATAAAATCTCTGAAGTCCCCATTTTTCAAAAGAGCTTATTACACATGCAACTTGTTCTAGCAATCAAGAGGTTCTACTGAATCTAAAGACGTCCCTTTTTTACCAACGGATTGGTTAACCAATGAAATAATCTAAAAGCAAGAGTGATTATTGTCATAAGTTGGGGGTCTAGGCGAAGCCAGAGATAAGATCATTTTATGACGTCAGAGTTTGCATATTCGATGAGAATGAAGTACATGACTTAGAACTAACCGATCTCTGTTTTAGGGACCAAGCGGCTGAAACTAAATATGACAGGTGCAAGGTTCGAAGCTGTAGGACTCGCTTCAACCTACTTACCATATTATAACTGCTTCCAACCACCACCATGCTAAATGAAAGTCAACTTAATCGACTGAAACCTGGCTAAACCCCACCATCAATTTTTATATAAAAAACTATATCACCCTCAGAAAGGACCGTGATGACGGATATGGAGGTGTGGCAATCCTCATTAAAAATATCCTCATCTTTTCAGAAATAAAATTACCAAACCCAATACAAGACAATATCTTGGAATACTTGATAATAAAGATACACACATCAAACATCAAATTTTGAAAACAAAATAGAGTATAATATAATAGACCAATTGAATGAAGAAATACTAATGGGCGATTTCAATGCCCATCATCCTGACTGGGGTAGCATTCTTTCAAACTCAAATGGAAATCAAATCGAAAACCTGATTGATAACAATGACCTCGTCATTTTAAATGATGATTCTTCCATACAAGAGTCAGAAAGCCTAATGAAAATCCAAGTCCAGTTGACATTACAATTTCTTCCCTACAATCAGTGGCACGTAACAGAGGAACCAGGATTCAGTGACCACTTCCCCACCAAAACTCAAAGGGTAAATGAACGCATTACCACAATTACATTACAAGGGAGATACAAACAAGAGGACTGGGATATATTACACAACATTATGCAAGATGCCGCAGACAACTTCATTCCTTAGTGGGACAATGATTGCACAAAGATGTTGAGTCAAAGAAAATTAGCCTTATCTAACTGTAAAGAGAACCCCAACATAGAAAACTACATATAAGCCTTCAACATGCCATAGCCAAGACTAGAAGAACTTTCAAAAAAAATAAAAACGAAAAATTCAAATTATTTTTTCCACTTTGAATAGAGGCTCTAATATCAAACAAACATGGGAAAAACTAAAAAGATTTACAGGAAAATATAATCAGAGGAGCACTTCAATAACTGCCAATCACATAAGATTGAAAATAATCAGCAAAATGGCATCGGTAGACATAGAGCCAGAATTCAGTATAAATCCCATAGCAATACCCACTAAACTACACATCAACGATATGAACGCGGCCCTGAAAGGGAAAAAAAGACTCCAGGAATGGACAAAATTTCATACTGCATGATAGCCAATCTCTCTGACGAAGCCAAAACCAACCTTCTCCATACATATAATAAAATCTTTGCAGGCAAGGATCTACTTATAGCATGGACGCAGTACTTGGTCCTAGCCATCAACAATAGTGGCCTCATGCGCTCCATAATAGTGGCCTCATGCGCTTCAAAAGTATTTGAAATTATGATTAAAAACCGAATAGAGTGGTCAATTGAAAATCGGAAAATACTCTCAGATTTCCAGACAGGCTTCCGGAAAAAAAAAACAGCGTTCACAACAATCGGGCTCACATTGTCACATATAGCAATCTGTCGTTCACCCAAAATGAATCAGTCTTTAGACTTACAATCTGCATTTGATGCTGTTAAGTAGAGCGGAAGGTGAGGCGTCATTCCATCTAGGAAATCAGTTTTCCCCCACCCTTATTTTGAAACACCCCTCATTCTTATATTAAACACCCCCCATTCTTCTACGAAATAACTTTAACGTAGGTATATTTATTTAAAATAATCAATTATATTCATTTGGTTGTGGACAACAAAACTATAAAGAAGAACATCAATAGCATCCTTCTACGAAAACTTGAAAATTAATTGTTGTTCCTCCATTCTAGCTCATATTATGCGAAGAATTATTGAGAATACCGTTGGATTATTTAAAAAATGTGAAGACATTTGAACTTTTGGATGCATGGGGAAAGTTATCAATGAGTTACAAAGACAGCTTTCTTCTCCAGATTAAATTACCTTGCTTTATTCATTACAATAGAGCAGACTGGAGAACTTACATAGATGGTCCACCAGATTTACAAGAAAAATGTTATTATTGTAAAAAAATACTTTAATCCAAATATATTTTACTATTTTTAAATACAACTTAGTCGTGTAGATAATTCATTTTCTACACAAACCATAATTTACTGACTTTTATTAAAACCTTATATTCTTTTTCACTGAGGGGAATGTAAAGTGCTTGAACATTTTAATTGACCAGACAATAAAGCCCAAAAGTACTGCCACATATTTTTAGAAATACTTCTGCAACAGTCAATTATTTCTGAAAGATCCGTCCCAGAATAAAAAAGCATAGGTTCTTATCAAAATCAAAAATAAATTAACCATAATTTAGGAAATTTAAAAAGCTTAAACATTTCAATTGACCAGACAATGAAAGTCTGAAATTTTCACATAATTCTATCACCTCAATTAAAAGAATTAATTCTGCATTATAAATTGATGTGCTTTCTGTTTGAATAAGTTGATTTAAATGTTCAATAGAAAAAATTTGAAGTTCCGACACTGTTACCACTCTTGATGGAGTCAATATTTGTGCTTTGTTAATCACTCACCAAACTGATTGAACAACTTAATGAAAATCGTATGAAACCAGAGAGAGTTTGATATATACACTAGTCGAAGGAGGAACAGAAAGGTGGAGCTGGGTATTTGCTAGGGTTAGGAGTGGGGTAGGTGGTGGGGTTAGGAGTGGGGTAGGTGGTGGGTTTGAGGATGGGGGGAAGAATGATTTCCTAGATGGAATGACGCCTTACCTTCCACTCTACTCAGTTACTATTTATAAATTACCCAAGAAACTCAAAAACATCCAAATATCTACAAAATTTTACAACCCTATTCACAAAATTCTATCAAACAGAAAAATTTTCATCAAAAATACACAAGGCCAACTCATTGGTCTGCAAACAACCTCCAATAGTCCAATGAATTTGATATTCGTTGAGTTTGTTCACTTCAGTACGTTCTATGATACAGACTTAAGTCCGATGCAAATACTACGTCACAGACTTCTGATCACAACGTTTTATCTGCAACGTGCTGAACTGTGCAGATAAAACGTTGTGCAAAACGTAGCGTCTGGACGGTGCTTTTAGATGTATCGTGAAGACTTATTTATAATTCAATTTACGCGTGTAGATAGCTGAGCCTTGGTTATCAATAGATTTTTTTTTTAGAGAACGGATCCTTTCTACTCAATCTAAAAAAAAAAAACACAATAATACTAAAAAAGATCAGATACCAAGCCCTAAGAATAGTTTTAGGATGTGCAAAATCTACTCCTACCAGTGTATTGCTGGCAAAATGCAATTGGAACACAGACAACGATAAAATTCCTATCCAAAATTTGTACAATCACCCCTTAATTTCTATTTTAATAGTAGATTATACCACGAGTCAATAATGATAGCTATTATTCCCGAGAAATATTTACGAACTGAGCCGGGTTGCATTTTCAGTAACAGCAGACGCGCTAGACTTCCGGCGACGGTTCGGCTCTTTTCGGATTTTTAGTAACAGCCGACTCTTCGCGGTTGGTTCGACTTGAAACAGGCGATACAGCAGACGTACTACGTCCTGAGTAGTGTTTCACTGTTTTTACATGTTAGCTTATGCAAAAAAAATGGATTTGGATAATTATAATTATAAGATATTTGATGATAAGACTATCGTTAGATGTAATTTAACATCAAAAACTGATGTAGAGATGAAGTTTTAGTTTCAAACTGATCAGTTTTTTTTCTTGTATGAACACATTATCCCTTGATATGAAATTTAGGCTTTATGAAATAGCGTGTGGAGACAAACCAAATCCGGAGATATTTCTCCCACTTCAAGGAGACTATACTTGTGGAAGTTCCGCGTGTTCTATGAATGTCAATGTTCCTACGATAAAAGAAGTTAATGACTTGAGGGAAGAACGGAAATAATTTTCTGATGAAATCTTGAAACATATTCGTAATGATCCAATAGACTTTTATCCAGCAATTTCCAGTTTCTTAAAAACAGGCAAAAGTGTGCTGAAAGTCATAATTCCCTTATATCAGGGTTGTATAATAATTCTTTCAAGTACCATGGAACAGCTGCTAAATTCAAACGTCTAGGTATAAGAAAAGGTAAAATGATAAGTGTGCAGCTAACAAGTGCAGCTAGATGAAAATCTACGATGGGCGGCAAGAAACATTCCTCAGCTAGTAGAAAGGTGAAAAGCTTTGTAAAAAAAGTCCAAAGCACCCCATTCTTTACAAGAATGTGTTGATATGAATATAGGCGTAGGTGAAAATAAGTTTAAAAAAATGATCTCCATTTTACGTATGATATTATATTAGGTATATATTTTTATCTGTCTCCAACTGTTTTTGTAAATAAATAAATGAATTACTGAATCACAACGTTATATGTTTCTTCAGCTTGAATACATTGAAATACAGTTTTTAACCGCAGTGGTTTGGAATTAGCTGAAGATAAGAAACAGCAGACGTTCTAGACCTAGGCCGTCTGCTATTACTGTCGTCGCCGAAAGCAATTCGGAAACTTAGCGCGTCTGCTGTTACTGAAAATGCAGCCGGGTTAGCGGCGAGGGAGTAATATTCCGAGGGAATAATAGCCATTATTGCGAGCACTACACGTTCGACAATGACACTTTTGAGGAATAATGACCATTAATCCCGCTACTCGTCATTATTCCCTGGGGGAATAACATATGTCATTATACTGTCAAAATCACAAATATAATTCTCATATTATACATCAGTCGTAAATGAAAGTATATTATGCAATGATCATGTAATGATAGCCATTAATACACGAGCATGTTGTAGGATACGAAACGAGCCGATTTCAAAAATTAAGATCTAGACGTCATTTGGGCATAAATTCCGCACCCGATTTATTAATTTTTTGTTGTTTCTTCTGGTAAATACTAATAGAAACAATCTAAAATTCCAAAGTAAGTCTGTTATTTTTATATAAACATTGTTCATATTCAAAATACTCGATTCCAGTGGCTGAAAAATCTGTATCATAATGAAAATCTATATCATAATGAAGTTCATTATGAAACAGATTTTAGACGTATTATGAAACGTCAGTAGAAAAACGAATTTGTTTTACGTGTGGACAGAATGGTCATTATAAGAAATTTTGTCCAGATTTCAATGCAAGTTCAAGCAATGGAGTTCTGTAAATATTGAAAATTATAAAAATTTCAAAACTTTAAAGCTGAAGAATAAAACACTTATATCAGTTTCTTCAAAATTATTTTCCTATTCTGGACATAATATTAATGTTCTAGGACAAATTTTTGTCAATTGTCGTTTTGACAATATCAATACGAATTTGAGTTTTTATGTATTGAGTAACGAAACACCTAAATCAATTTTAGGGCTCCCAGGTGTAAAGGCTTTTGAAATGATTAATAAAGAAATTGACTCTAATAAACAGAAATCAAATAATAATAAAGACAACCTAGGTTTGAAAAATATTGTAGATTTTCATAAAAATGTTTTTGATGAAATTGGGAAAATTATTAAAAATTGGAATATTGCAAAACAATGCAGTACCATGTATCAGTGCGTGCAGGAAGATTCTAATTGCTTTACGCGATAAAGTTACAGCTGAGCTGAGGAGGTTGCTTTCTGAAAATATTCTTTTGCCTGGTAAAGAACCAACTGATTGGGTTAGCCCAAATGTAATTGTGCCCAAGCCTAATGGATCAATTATTAGTCTATGCATATGGATCCAAGAAACTTAAATAAGTAGGTACCTATGTCAAAAGGCAATTATGTCAAATTACTATCATTGAATAACTATAATAACTATACTCAAAACTAGCTGGTGCTAAGTATTTCTTCTGCATTTTTACAAATACCATTAGATAAAGTTCATTTCTATGTACTTTAATAACTCCATATGTTCGATACAGGTATCTTCGTCTGCCTTATGGACTAAAGTCAGCACCTGAAATATTCTAGAGATTTATACAACAGACACTAGATGGTGTTGAGTGTGTAGTTTCCTACTTTGATGATATTTTTGTGTATGATAGGGATATTTCCGAACACAATCTTGACATAGTGTTATCTAAGATAAAAGCAACGGGTCTAACGCTTAACTTGGACAAATCAAAGTTTGGTCACAATGAAAGAAAGTTTTTGACACACATACTTAATGCAGAAGGGGTGTTTCCAGATCCAGTCAAAACTGAGGCGATTGTTAATATGTCTTTTCCTACAGAAAAAAAAAGTCTGCAAAGATTCTTTGGCATGATTGTATACTTATCAAAATTAATTCCAAACTTTTCTCAAGAAAGTACAATATTGAGAAAATTATTGAGTGACAAATTTGTTTGGACTTGGACTGCAGCTGAGGAAGCCTGTTTTGTTCGTCTTGAACAATTAGTTTCCTGAGCTCCAACTTTGTCATATTATGATCCAAAAAAGCAAACCACTTTAGCTGTGGATGCTTGTCCTTATGGATTACGCGCCATATTGGTTCAAGATAATAAATCTATAGAATTTGCATCTGTGTCTCTAATCACCACTTAACAAAAGTATAATCACATTGAGAAAGAGCTTTTGGCCTTGGTTTATGTATGTTAGCGTTTCCACTTCCACTACTATCTTTATGGATAAAATTTTGAACTTCATTCAGCTCATAAACCTTTAATAGGATTATTAAAAAAAAAACACTAAATGATATGTCATGTCACCCAGAATTCATAGACTAACAATAAGGTTGCTCAAATATCAATTTAATCTTGTATATGTTCCAGGAAAACAATTAATAATTCCAGACACTTTAAGTCGAGATCCCTCTCGCAAATTATATCAACACTAACTATTTAGGATCAAATTTGCATGTAAGTATATATATTCGGTCATATCAATATCCAAAGAAAATGAAAAAAGAATACAGGCTGCAATTTTAAATGATTTTACGAAAGGTAAAATATTACACTCTAAATGGCTGGCCACAGTATTAAAATAACCTTTAACCCATGATCAAAACATTCTGAAATTTCAAAGGCGATATTTATCTTCACAAGGATGATTATTCTACAAAAAAGAGGCTCATTATCCCAGGATGTCTCAAGTCCTAACTTTTAAACCTAATTCATCAAAAGAAAAGCCCAAGAATCCATTTTTTACCCTGGCTTAATGACCTACATTGAAAACATGATTTCAACTTGTCCAACTTGCCAATGTATGCCAAAAGTAGCCAAAATGAGCCTTTGACTCCCCATGAACCACCAATGCTTCCTGGATCCTTATTCTTGAAACAGGGGAGCAGCGTTCCCAGGAGAACGAGTGTTCCGTCTTTGTTACTCATATTATCATTTGCATATCATTGAAAAAGATGGAACACTCGTTCTCCTGGGAACGCTGCTCCTCTGTTTCCAGAATAAGGACGCTGGGCAAAAACTTGGAGAGGATTTCATGTTTGTAAAACATCACAATTGCATCGTTATTCTGTGAACTATTTTAGCAAGTTTGCGATTGTCAATAAGTTAACAACCAAAACCACAAAATCTGTTATTTCTTCTCTGAGGAATGTTTTTACAAATAATGGCATTTCTGAGGAATTTTTTTCAGAGGTTCATTATTCAATTTTTATGAATTTCGATAATTTGCAAAGCAATATAACGTTGACCTGATATTCACATCTAGCTCCAATCATCCCAAAAGTAATGGGGGTCAGTTAAGTTAGCCCCCCCCATAGAAAATTTCTGGATGAAAATTATCCCATAATTTTGCTCTCATTTTGCTCCACTAATTTCGATTTTTGCTCCATTACAGTGGAGAGACTATGTGGCTTATTAGGTGGGGGGGGGGGGCTGAATTAACGCTAGCCCCCTCCCCCCCCCCCCCCCAGTGAAAATTCAGAAATTTGATCATGCTCATTTTGTTCTCCGAGTTTTGCTCCATTTTGCTCCACTATCGGCGAGTTTTGCTCCATTACCAGGAGAGACCTACAGAGCTCCCAAGAATCTCTCCCAGCCCCCCCCAGTGAAAATTCTGAAATTTGATCATGCTCATTTTGTTCTCCGAGTTTTGCTCCACTATCGGCGAGTTTTGCTCCATTACCAGGAGAGACCTACAGAGCTCCCAAGAATCTCTCCCAGCCCCCCCCTCCCCAGTGAAAATTCTGGAATTTGATCATGCTCATTTTGTTCTCCGAGTTTTGCTCCATTTGGCTCCACTATCGGCGAGTTTTGCTCCATTACCAGGAGAGACCTACAGAGCTCCCAAGAATCTCTCCCAGCCCCCCCCCCCCCCCCAGTGAAAATTCTGGAATTTGATCATGCTCATTTTGTTCTCCGAGTTTTGCTCCACTATCGGCGAGTTTTGCTCCATTACCAGGAGAGACCTACAGAGCTCCCAACAATCTCTCCCAGCCCCCCCCCAGTGAAAATTCTGAAATTTGATCATGCTCATTTTCTTCTCCGAGTTTTGCTCCACTATCGGCGAGTTTTGCTCCATTACCAGGAATGACCTACAGAGCTCCCAAGAATCTCTCCTAGCCCTTCCACACCAGTAAAAATTTTGTTTGATCATATTCATTCTGTTCTCCGAGTTTCGCTCCGTTTTGCTCCATGATCGGCGAGTTCTGCTCCATTACCTGAGCTGCTTTCGGGTGCCACGCTTTGAGCACTCAGGCGCTCTGAAGCTGCTCTCATTTTTCTCGCCACTTTTTCTTGAAACACCTGTAACTGATTTGCAAAGCGCATTGAGTATAATGGCCATATTATTTGTTGTCCTTGTCTAGTCAACAGGCTATTAAGTATATCTCAATCGTTTTGATAGGTTTATAAAATCTGTCGCTATGAGAATTTTCACTGGGGGTGGGGGAGGCTGGGAGAGATTCTTGGGAGCTCTGTAGGTCTCTCCTGGTAATGGAGTAAAATTTGCCGATAGTGGAGCAAAATGGAGCAAAACTCGGAGAAAAAAATGAGCATGATCAAATTTCAGCATTTTCACTGGGGGGGGGGGCTGGGAGAGATTCTTGGGAGCTCTGTAGGTGTCTCCTGGTAATGGAGCAAAACTCGCCGATAGTGGAGCAAAATGGAGCAAAACTCGGATAACAAAATGAGCATGATCAAATTCCAGAATTTTCACTGGGGGGGCTGGGAGAGATTAGCGTTAATTCAGCCCCCCCCCCACCTAATAGGCCACATAGTCTCTCCACTGTAATGGAGCAAAAATCGAAATTAGTGGAGCAAAATGGGAGCAAAATTATGGGATAATTTTCATCCAGAAATTTTCTATGGGGGGGGGGCTAACTTAACTGGCCCAAGTAATGGTATGATTGACAGAACGATTCAAACCAATAAAGGCTTGTTCGTCAAAGCCATACAACACAATCAAGATCCATTTCTATCGGTTTTGACTTATAATACTACCCCTAAATAAAATCTTCTTGCACCCAGTCTACTTTTAATGAGTAGACAATTGATTGAGAACAACACTTCCTGTGCCAACCGAAATCTTGCAACCTCAATATCCAGATATTGAAGGTATTAATAAAAAATTAAAAGTTGCTCAAGATAAGCAAAAATGTTATTGTGATCAAACTGCAAATGAATTGGCAGATCTTCATCCTGGTCGAAAAGTGTTGTTACAAAATGAGGTGCGTGAATGGAGATTTGGTGTGATTGTTAATAAATTAGATTTTGATGATTATATTGTTCGAATGTACAATACCTACCGATTATCGCAGAAACAGGCATTATCCTACGTGTATTGTGCCAACCTTCGTTTGTACCTCTTGTTCAAAAAAAGTTGTGAAGACTAATAACATCACTCGTGTTAGTGCTCGTATTGAAGAATATTTTATGCGTATAATGTATTTGAGTACAACTGGCAACAGCGAGTTGCAAATTGATTCTTGAGTTGCCCTAACCTTGCATTTATAGTTGCTATGTAGTCTTTAGTCTGGTGAGGTTTAGACAACGTGTATTATGTTATGGTTGCTGCTCTGCGTATAGAGCGCATAATCTTGGGTTCAAGTAGTAACGATACAGTATCTACCTCTAATACTCTACAACCCATACATAACAAAAGGTTCAGATTCTAGCGCTGGTTCTAGTGGCCAAAGCTCTTGAAGTTAGAAAAAATTAAATGGAGTTAGAATCTGTAAAAGCTAGGAAAGAAGCTGAGGAGGTAGTCGATGGAAATGTAGGCCCTCTCAAGCGAGATAGTTTCTATAATGGTGGCATGCAAGTTATCAAAAAACTATCTGCAAAAAAAAGACAATGAGAAAGATGAAACAGACAAAAAGAACGACAAAGAAAAGTCTTCGAAATCAAGTTCATCTTCAAGAAATGAATCAAGTTCCAGTAGCCGAGATAAAGACGAGTAAATCATCGAGTCGTTCTGGAAGCAGCAGCAGCAAATCAGCCAGTAGTAGTAGGGTTAAAAGTAGAAATAAAGATCGCGATAGTGAGGTTAAAGACAGAAAAAGTGCACCTTTGGAATCAAGTCCAAGAAGCGGCCATTCTAGTAGCACCAGCAATGATTCCAGAGAAAAAAGCAAAGATCCCGAAGAAAATCAAATTGAAAAAGATAAAAACGCATTGGAGAAATCATTAGATCCAAAACCTTTCAAATCGGCAAGGATACCTAAAATATCATGAAATGATAAGCCAAAAGAAAACAAAACCGATGAGAGGCCAAAAAAAAACAAATCCTAAGCTGAAGCCGTCGTTTTCCATACTGAATCGCAAATCGACAGGCGAAGAAAGAGGCAAGACTGTGAAAGTCTTCAACTCCAAGATGCGCTCCACTGGTTTGGAAGAGAGCCTCCTCCGAAACATTCCTAAAAAAAAAACAACTCTTTCTATTCAACTACCCACGATTCCAAGAGAAGAGAATTAAAATCAATAGAGCAGATTGGCCTGGAGCCATAAAGTTCCTTAACCAAAACGTTGATTTCTTTCCTATTTTTACCAAAAGTGTTATTTTTTAGGTTTGGTTTAAGGAGGACTGCACATTCAGAAGAATATGATTTTAGTGAAGGTGGAATAAAAGTGGCAAAATTTTAAAATTTCCAGATCTAAATATTATAGTTTTTTACACCGCATCAAACTAATTGACTAAGTGCGGATACTTTCCCGCACGTAAAAGCAGCGATATACTACTGTGGTTTGGTAGTTCTTAGCAAGAATTTTCATAGCTTACCAGGTGATAAAATGAAAATTGAATACGTAAAATGTTATTTGGTATCAATAAAGTAAAATTGTTGAAGATATACTCGATAATATTCCACTGAGAATCGACTTACCTTGTCTCAGGAGGATTTGGTCAAGGAATCACAACAATATTGACGAGGGGCTTCGGGGGGTTGGGATTCTAAAGATCTTACCGAACTACTTGATCACTCTTAAACAAGTGCAAGTCCAGAACGACAAAGAAGTATGACAGTTTCCATCATGATTCCTGAAAGTAGCTGCAAGGAAATACGTGATAGGACTAGCAACAGGGAATAGCAATGTGAGATAGATGATTATTGGCCATTTGCACTAATATAAGTAATGAAAGCTCTTGTATCTGAAATAGCTATGGTTCGTACCAATAAAAATTAGGGATTACCTCTGTGGGAAAGTTGTAACGCCGGCAACAGCGTATATTCTAGTGACTGTTGCCATATTTTAGTATTATAGTGGCACACCTAAAAGAAGTAAAGCAACCAATCTAACCCTAAAATCAAACTGAATACTGTTATCTATTCAATATTTCTTAAAATTTTGAGTTTTCCTCTTCATGTCATACAATAAGCATATGCTTATAAGACATCATCAACCAAACAATAAACCTGTTACCACAATAAAGTAATCAACACACAAATGAACGAATGACCGACTGGTTATAATATGAATGAGTCAAATAAATTCAACTTTTATCGTTAGCGACCGTAACCCTTAAGACGGTATATGTTACAGGGGATCTTAAGACGTTTCGCCGACCAAGAGATGATTCCCAAGATAAAAAAGATTTTAAAATGAATGGTTTCCTGACAAATATACGCTGGTGTTTTGTTTTAACTGGTGGTGGGCGATAATATCAGGTGTTGTTTTGAAAAAGTTATGTACGCTCTTCATCCTTGCTGGACAGTATGGATGTTGTAGCTTAAATTTTTATTTGTTAATTAATTTGTCTTAGTTTATTATTATCCCACGCACAGAAACCAATCTTCTCATAATGTGGTTCCACATAATGTCATTAAAATTACACCTGCCTTATATGTTTATTATCGGCGGACAACAAACCAATAATAGCTGTTTATGGCTTGTAAAGAAAGATGGAGAAATACGATGGAAAAGCAAATCAATTAGGTTCGCTTCATTATCCAGAAAATGATGTTACGCTTTTTATTGAGACGATGCTATTCAGTAACGCTACTAATCTCATACACTGTGAATTTATTTGTTGAGAATTAACAGGACGTTGATAAAATTTGCAGCAAGTAGTTTTATACTAAAATAGATTAAGGGTTATTTGCAAGAATTGTGAATGAATCATGATAAATAATAATAATAATAATAATAATAATAAAAGGACTTTATTAAAAAATTGAAAAAAAATACAGATACAATAAGTTGAATAATTACATAATTTTAAGTAAGGTTGGTATAAAGAACGGGTTGCTACCCCGTGGCGAAGTCTAGCACCAGGAGCTATTTTTACTCAACCACAAAGTAGGCCCATTACTTTATGTAAAATAAAACAGGTGTTCCCAAATGGTACCGCACCAATTAAAAAAATTCCATTTTTTGTTGTTTTATTAGTTGTTTTTTTCTTGCTCTTCCATGCATCGACCATCCCACAGCACAACATTTCACTATCACTCCAATCTATCTTTTTCTTTATCTATTATTATGGGATTGAATAGAAAACAGAAACTGCCGGTATTTAATCTTAAATTGATGTACATTTAGTTGTTTTAATTCATCTAGAGTCTCATTATACAATTTAATGGCATTGTAAATGCAGCTCCTTTGATACACACAAGTTCTGAAACGAGGGACCTGATACTGTTTTTTGTGTCTAATGTTTACATTATGAAGAGTGGACCGAGGAATAAATTTATTTTTTAGAATTTTAGATGAGCTATCCGTTGTTAGAACACAATGGACAAAGTTGGCGAGGTGGTGTTTCCTACGGTTTTCCATATTTAGCCAAGAGGCATCTGTCACTTTCTGGGAAATTCTGTCAAACTTCTTTAGACCGTAAATCAGTCTACAACAGTTATTTTGCATTTTTTGTATTCTGAATTTATCGTTACTGTAAAGGCAGTTGCTATAAAGAAAATCACAGTAGTTATAGTTTGACAGAACCAGGCTTTCACAAAGATTTTTTTTAAGTTTTAAGTCCAAAATATGTCTATTTGAATATAAGAGTTTAAGAGAACAGAATGCTTTTCTGCTTATATTTTTGACATGCTCAACAAATCTTAAATCTTCGTCAATTGTAAGGCCAAGACTTTTGACAGAAGTTTCGAATGGCAGCAGTACGTTATTAATTTTTACGCTGAGGTTTTGCTTAATAAAATTCCGATCTTTTAGTTTTCCAAAGCATATTGCCTGTGATTTTTTGGAATTGAGTAAGAGGTTGTGTTCCTCTGATAGTTGCTGAATTTTACTTAGTTCGTTGTTAATTGTATTTTCCGCTTCTGCGTAATCCGAAACTTTAAAGTGATGGTAAATTTGCTTGTCATCCGCATAGGCCGCTACAGAACAGAGACTTACGGAGTTGAGGATGTCGATTGTATATATAATAAACATAAGGGGTGCTAGAATAGAGCCCTGGGGGACTCCACTTAAGATAGCAGAATTTTGAGAAGACACTCCATTGAAACTTATTTTTTGAAACCTCTCCGAGAAGTAAGACTTGATCAAAGAAACAGAGTCATAATCAAATCCATAAAATTTTAATTTTGAGCACATTAATCGATGGTCTATTGTATCGAAGGCTTTTGAGAAATCCAGCAAAACAAGCACGCTAATCTCTCCTGAATCCCAGGCTGACATAATATCATCCAGTATTGTGGTCAAAGCGGTTGCTGTGCTGAAATTTTTTCTGAAGCCGCACTGAGTGTCGGGAAGAATCTTGTTTTCAATTATATACTTGAAAATCTGGTTATATAGGACACGTTCTAATATTTTGGACATAGCTGGCAACAAACTTATTATTCTAACATCGGCAAGACTCTGAGGATTTGTGTTTTTAGCCAGTGGCGTACCAATTGATGTTTTCCAGATCTTAGGAAAGTAGTTTTGCTCGATACAACAATTAATTATGTTCAAGATATACACGTCAATGTATGGACTGCACATTTTTAACATTCTAGCTGATACGTTGTCACAGCCATAGGCATTGGTTTTAATATTATTTAGAATTTTATGGATATCCTCGACTGAAGCAAATGAAAATGAAAACGTGAGATTTTGATTGAACAGATGGTTGTTATAAAAGTTGATCTGATTATTGCATTTTGCAGAAACTTTCTGAAAAAATGGAGAGAAATAATTATTGATTTCTTCTGCAGAGAAACGTTTTGGTGGAATCAAAGAGCTGTTTTTTTTTGTTTTTATGTGTAGATTTTCCAGAGTTTTCCAGATCTTTTTCGGGTCGTTCTCAGTAGAGATATTTTTTAGATAGTTTTTTTTTGCAGTCCTGATAAGTTGAAGAGTTTGGTTGCGCAAGTTTTTATATGTAGTCCAATCTAGGGCAAGTCTGGTGCGTTTATATTTCTGTAAGGCCTTATTTCTGCTTTTTTGTGCAGTTTTAATTTCATAGTTTAGCCAAGGAGCTTTAGGCTTTGTAATTCTGCATTCACGAATTGGAGCGTGCTTGTCAAAAACACTTAAAAGCAGCGAGTTAAATATATCGAGCTTCTTATCGATGTTTCTTTCATGAAATATTTGTTGAAAATTTAGAGAAGTGAGATCCGTGTAAAAGTCATCAAAGTTGAGATTACGAAAACACCTTGTTTTAATTATTTTTGGTTTAGGTTTGGTGAGGTTTATTTTGAGTTTTGCATGAACTAAATGATGGTCAGTTGTTTCGTGACAGGAGATGGTACCACATGATTCAACAAGAGATGTGTCATTAATAAAAATGGGGTCGATTAAGGAACTACATTTTTCGGTCACCCTAGTAGGCTCATTCAATAACTGCGATAAGCCAAACGACTCAAAGCAGGTTAGAGTTGGATTATTTAGATCAAAAAAATTAACATTTAAGTCTCCGAAACATATTAGTATATCACACTGCATAGAAAGGTATGGTAGAATATTTTCAATGTCATTATTAAAGCTGTTGATGTTTGACTTTGGTGGTCTATAGAAGGCCCCGGTTATCATGGATCTAGAGGGGAGTTTAACTTTTACAAACAAAAGTTCCAAGGTGTTAGTGATCTGAAAATCGAAGGTTATTACAGAAAAGTTGTGTATATTTTTAATATAACCGCAGACACCACCACCCCTGCCATCTCTGTCTTTTCTGGTTAACGTGTAACCGTCTATGTTTACAGCATTGTCCTGAATATTTTCAGATAACCATGTTTCTGTCACAAAAACAATATCAAAATCCTTCTCCAAAACCAAGCTCCTAAAGTTATTGAACCCCGTAGATAACGATCTAATGTTGACATGTGCTAATTTCATGACAGGTATTAGTACTTAAAAGTTATAGAAAAAAAAGAAGAAAAAAATAAAATAAATTATTTGCATCTCTAGGTAGTGCGAATGTAGTGCATAGTGGGTAAAGCAGTCTAAATATAGATAAACAATTTAATATTTTCCAAATAAATAGGCTGAGGTGCAACAAGAGAACAAGTTCCAAGTTGCTTTTTTAATGCAGGAAGGAGGCGAAGATAGCCTTGTTTGAAAGAGCGGAAATAATTCAAGATTTGGTACAACAAAAATTTGGGAACCAGCAAAAAATAATAATAGATTGCACTAAAGGCAATTTGCGGACAGCCTCTGCCTGCCCCCTAGAATTTTCAATTTATTTTTTTTCCTTCTCCTTTTTACTTAAATGTGTTCAGGTACAAATAAAGATATTGAGTAGGTATTAATAAAAAAAATAAAAAAAAAATTGAAGACTAATATTCTGTACTTAATTATTCTGATTTCAATAGGTGAAGTTTTAATTTCATTGTCTGAAATTTAATAATCAAAACCACCAAATAGTTGAGTACCATGATAAACCCTAAACCCTAAATCACTGAGTCACAGTAGTAGTTAACTAAAAAATAGAAAACAAAAGAAAAGTTACATTGGAAATACAAAAATTACCCACCCCATATCAAAACAATGAAACAGCGCATATATTTTATAGCACTCTAGAGAAATATAATAAAAGTAAATAGTGACCTAATACCCAAAATTAAAATTAAATAACTTCAAACGCATTGTAGAGTTAAATCCCATTAATTTGAAATAAAATGGCAAAAAAAAAGAAATGACAATATATCTAATAATAAAAAGGTAAGTTCCGAATTTGAACATTTGTCTGTGAAAGTTTCAGTTTTTCACCATCTACCCTTTTATTTTGATGGTTAAAGTTTAGTTTGGGGTGTATTTTGGCACAATATGTCAGTAAACAGAAAAATGTTACCTTTCATATGCGTCAATTCGGTGTAATTCCTACCACAAAAATCAGTTCCTTTTCCATTAATTTTCACCGTCATCACCATCCTTGTTTCTTTCACTCGCGCTATCATTTAAAGAGATTATAGAATCGTTAAGGGATTTTTCATCCCTTATTAGCTCACGATCACCTGCCGAATTTTTTTTGAACACTAAACCGTTATAGGTCCACACGTTATTTCTATCATAAATATCGCGTGCCTTTTTGAAAAGGGCAAGATTTTCGGTCGTAAGGAGTTCAGTAATCATTACCTTCGAACCTTTCAATAGTTTTTTGCTTGCAAACACAGTGTGTCGCATCCACCGATTCCTGAAACGGACTGAGATTGGCCTTGACTTTGAAGACTTTGGTTTGTTTGGTTTTTTACCCATACGGACACAGAAATTTATGTGATTTTTATTTAATTGAATATTGAGTTTTTGTTGAAAAAAGGACAAAACTGTTGTGTATAGGTCTTCGCCCTGTTCTTCGCTTAGACCATGGATCAACAGCGTATTTACGTTGTGTTGGAGCTCCATTTTTGAAATGTCCTGCTTGACTTTGGAGAGTTCCGATTTTATATCGCTTACTTGCATTTTTATTTCTTGCAGAGAAGATGAAATATTTTCCTGGAAGCTGTTTAACTTCTTCAAAAATTCGGAGTTTTCACAATCACCGGATATGGTGATAGGCGCCTGTCTGATGTTTGCGAACTCTGTGCGCAGAATGTTGATTCCGTCATTGAATTGTTTTGATAGTAGATCTACACGTGTATTCACAATTTTCAAAGTAAGATTTTGCGATTTTCCTGCCATTATTGAGGCAACAGGTATTTCCACTGACTTGCACAACACTAACTTCACTAAAACCAACTTAGCAAGGATATTTATTGGTCACTTGTACCCTTTAAATTGAAAATTTTCAGGAGCAGAGCAATGGCGTGTCTACTCAACCGAACGCGCCATCTATCCTGATGATGATAGGCAACTTAACGTTTGCGGTTTAAACAAAATCAGTGATAGTTAAGGGTTTGTCCATTAACCACACATAAACCATGAGATAGGTATAAATATTTTGGTCATTTAAAACGATAGCGTTTTATAAATACCATCCAGTATAGGGACGCGTAAAAAAAAACCGAAGATATTAAAAAATCTTTTCTACCTGGTGAGTGGCCCCAAATCTAAAGTGTGGGAATACAGATTGATTTATGTAGGATCTGCGGGTCCTCACTCATTAAATCCGAGTTATGTCGCTTTTAATCAATGTCATATTAAAACATTTAATAAAAATATTTCAGATTTCTGCATGCGGCCTGAGACAAAAGGACTGCCCGATTATCATAAAAACAATAGGAAAATCGTAATTTATCGGTCACCTTTTATTTGAAACGGACGATAATGATTAGAATATCATAAATTATAATAAATTATTATAAACTCGTTAACTCTAATTCATGCTTGTTGAATCCTATGTACTTTTACTTAAATAGTGAGCGACGTGAGTAGAAGAAAAGTTGAACATAAAACCATTGGAATAAAACGTAAAGAACCAAAAGAAGAGTGAAAATTGTGGTGAATGACGATCTAAAAATAGAGAATTATCAAGTAGGTATACTTTACGGAAAGTGGATAATAATATTATTACCTGATATGGCTTAGTGGTTATTGTCTTTATCAAATTGAACTTGGTAAGTGTTATCAGGTGCAGCATACAGGACAAAAGGAATTTGTTTTTTTGTGTCCTGCACCTGATAACACCTACCAAGTTCAATATTATTACCAACAATTTCGAGATCTTTGTCCGGTATTGGGTTAATATCTGGTAGAGCCATACATCTACTAGAGAAAAATCTAACTGAAGGGTACCGCCCTCTATTAGAGAGATACGTACATTTGAACGTTGTTTATAAAAATTACTGAAATTTAATATGAAAATTTACAAGACAAATAAGCAAGTGGAAACTATAAAAAATACAAATGGAAATATTTATTAATCCTAACAATTTAACGAAATTATCGAGTCATGCCAGATTTCACAATGAAACTATATTTTTTTTAATGGGGAATCCATAAGTGAAACCAACTGAGTAGTTAAAGAAGGAACCTCAGCCCATAAATGACCGCGGGACCTTTTATTTTGGAAACAGCAAAATTGCGTCATTTGATAAGAGGATCGGCGTGGGATATCAAGTGAGCAGAAAAAGAAGCCAAAGCTTTATGTTGTAGGTATACGTCCTTAAATATGAGAAGTGGATATTACCAAGTACCAGTTCAAGGTTGTTTGAGAGAGGTAGGTTGCCGGGATAACTGTATGACGTCATCTGGGGCACTTCAAAACAATGCAAAACTCCATAAAGCAACCCACATGCGTCATCGCAAGTTACCCATCACCAGACAATCTATGAACTTCAAGAACCTTGGTACCAGTTGAAGAAAAGTCCCAGAACAATGATCGCATTGTTGATAAGTGTGGGATCCTATATGAGTTCCAAACAAGAGACCATGTATGATATTTTCTTTGAACCATTTATCAATTCTACAATTTAGATTCCAGAAGCGAAAGGCCACAAATTTATAGCAAAGGTAACGTAACAAACAAACAACACCACAAATGTAAAATATATTCACTTTCCTGCAGGAGCCGCATTCACGTAGAAACTTCGGAAATATAACGTCCACGTCTATTTCCTAAGCCGCAAACTTTAATCTAAATAACTTAAACCGGGTGTCTCGTAAAATACAAACGTAAAATATGCCAACACAAAACAGATTCATTTCTCACGGGCGCGCGGCGATATTTATTTTCGCCTTGATAACGTAATAAGGTTGCCACCCCGGAACATAGCTTCCCCTAAAGTTATGAGCGAATATAAGTGGAAAATTAGAATATCTAAAACAGTTCGCTTTGTTCCCTTTTCCCGTATTAAACGTAACCTTATTTATTAAACGACCAAACTAAGCTAGAATTAGCATTAAATTTCCATTCGTCAGGGTGACATGAAGTTATCAGTAAATAAGCTAGGCCTCTCCCGACTTTAGCACCACCCTTCGTCTTCCTTTACCCTCTGTCATGATTTATTAACTTGCAGGTTGCCATTATCGGTTTCGACAAATTTCTGCACTTGAAAGCTTTACGAATATAGAAAAAAACACACCAATGGTTATTGATTTTAAAGTCATGATTCGCTCTCATTTTTATAAGAAAGTATCAAATTTTTCATATCGGGTTAGTTTGTATGTTTATTTGAAAGACAAGCAAAAAGAAGGCACAATATGTCAATTTTCGAGGCAATGAAATGTAAAGATGCTTCCACTATTTTTGGAAGTGATCCAGGCTCAGAATGGAGTTGGTGATGTTAGTTGAGCCCATCACATTCTTTCTAGGCATTTCCTTGATGATCTTATTGAAAATTACATCACTACCGCTCTGAATTAAATTCTGTTTTCATCTTTCATTTTTGGTCTCTGCACAATTGATAAATCCTTCCATTGGTTACTTTCTTGAGAAATCATCTACAATGATTATTTCAATCATGGGCAGCATCTCTTCCTCTCCTTCTTCATCAGCCATCCCTTGTCCACTCCTAAGCATAGTAGGTACTCCTTTTATCTGTTCTGTCTTGTTCCACTTGGTACCAACTTTTGTCCGCCATACTCTTGATATCATCTTACCAACTTTTCTATGATCTTTTCACAATTTTGTATGTCCAACGTCTTTGTTGTATCTTGCCACATGCCTCACCCATTGCTATTTATATACGGTTAGCCGCAGCGCGTTATTCACAACTTTTCTTCTGCTTCTTATTTCGTCGTTTCGGATCTTGTCCCGTATATCTAGCAGAGCTAACCCCCCACATCAAGATCAGCAACATTGCAAACATAACTAACTCAACTGAAAACGACATCATAAGTCATTATAGACAATATCTATTTCATTTTTATTGTTGTTTTTTACATAATGTCTTCATTTTGTTCAAGTCAATAAAGTCTCGGTCATTCCTGAAATGAAGTTCTTTGTATAAATTTATTGATATGTTCGACAGACGTTCCACAAATTATCTTTCCAACATAATTATTATTGCTCCAAACCAAAGAAAACGCAAACTCACGCAAATTGCTACCGGATAATGAAAGTTAATATTTTGTTGTCGATATAGTATGCTCAATTTATAAGTTGACACAAAGGATATGGTGAGTTGCATTTTTTCACTGTATCCATTGTCACGGTGGATTTAATATGATCATTCCCCTTTATATTTTCAGCCCTCGTTTTGGGCATGAAAAATTATTTAAAATTGCTTTTTTTTTTCATTCCGATATTAACAAACATGGAGTTATTGTGCAAGTTTGAAGAGAAAATTAGGTCATCAGCAAGGCATAAACTATAGAGGCATAGAGAAGGGCCGCATTGTCTTGTAAATAGTTACTCCGGGGACTAAGTAGTTCAGTTCCGTATGGTCATTGTTGTTAATTAGAGTCGAATAACAAGCCGGTGGTCTGAAGGTTGTTTGCAAAGGCGGCGCAAAGAAGTTTACATGTAGTTAAGGAAAGTTTCCGTCCCAGGAAAGTGTCGGGTTTTAAGGTAGTGTGCGGCTGCGGCTGAGAAACCCTCGAGGAAATCAAAGCTTGAAGACTATGAGCTTAGTTAATTGTGCATGAATATTAGGTATAAAATACTTATAATAATGCAATACATTCTTAAAATTCGCCACTATTCTATTCAAGGATCAGTGACATTTTTTTTGGTTTGCGAACCAACGGATCATCATTTGAGCCAGTGGATCGGAAGTTTATTCCGTCTTTTGATTGCGCTTAATGATTTATTTTTATTTTAATCATCGCAAGCCGAACGCAGTAGGCTGCATTGACAATGAACTAAGAAAATAATGGTTATAAGTATTTTTCAGGTTTTGATATGAAGACCATTCTGGCCTTTCTCCTGTGGCCAGACTAGCTCTTAGTAGTCTGCAGAATGGCAAAAAAATGAGATGGAGTAAAGCAGGTTTAATGTCATCGGGCCCTGGCGATTTAAATGGTTCAAAAGAGTTAATTGCCCCATTTTTCACAGGTTATGATCTCTCTTGCTGTGTCCCAGTTTCCAGTTTTGTTTAGTAGTCTTGATTTTGTGACTGCTATGAATTGGTGGATTTCTTTCCGTTTTGATTTCGACCGATTCTAGGAAATCAGTGGTGCAGTAGGATCTGAGATCGAAAATCAGTGTAGGTGCCATTTGGTTTTTTAAGGGTCTCGCTGGATTTATATGATTCTTGGACAGAATTTTTTGAAGTCTCGCTGCTGCATTGCATTGATGTTTTCAACCTCTTGGCATTAATTCCTCCATGAGTTTTTGCCTGCCGGATCTGTTCATTAAACGTGGTTAAGGAGGAATTGTACTCAGTAGTCGTGTCCTATCTGCCCGGATATTGGATCTTTTCATGTGGCTGGTTCAGTTCAAGGGCGAACTATTAATCTTATTAAATGAATTTGAGCTGAATAATAAAATTGATTAATAAGAAAAAATGAAAGTTGGGCTGAGGGCCCCTAGATTAGTGAAACAATGCTGACATTTTAGGGTGGGTTCTAATGTGGGGGTAGGAAGTCTCTGGGGAGACGGTATGTGTCTTGGGGGTTGGAGCGAATGTGAGACTCACGGACAAGGGGGTTCTGACTGACGTCCACCTTTTGGTAGTAATTGGTCAAGAGGTTGGCGACGAACTGCTCGATTGTGTCGATCTGAAGATCATCGTGGAGCACTTGGGTACACCTATCTGCCCGGTTTTCTCTCTCTGTTATACAGCTTGCGTGTTTTCGTCGCAAGATCTGAAAGGTCTTTATTCCACCAGGCTGGTGTTTTGATTTTTCAAGACAGTTGTTTTGATAAAGGTAAATACAACCTCCTGTAGTTGACTGGCTGACGGCTCTATGTCAGTGGCGCATTTAATATCGATTTTGACCTAGTTGCTGGTTATAAGCCGACTTTTCCCGTATCTCTCTCAGTTCCTCTCATTTTGTGAGATTCCCGTGCCCATATGTCTGTGTTCAGACAAGAATGATACTCTTGACACGTGCCACAAGGTTATCTGAGAGCTTATGCGGGGAGAGTCCAATACAATATCTAGTACCTCTTTACGAGTTCTCGTAACAAAAGTAGGTTCATTACCCCTGCTAAGATTTTCTAAATTTTTTGAAATGATATGGTTCTCACCTCTAATGTTGACGTCGCTGCTACCCCATACAGTGTAGTGTGCGTTTGCATCCATCCCCACCATCATCTGCAGAATTGATTGCCTACAGTACGTTGAATGGTGGTGGTTCTTCTCTCCTTCTTCTTGATTATTGGCTTCTGCTTTCATAGAGGCAATTCGCCAGTACATTTGAGTATATCCAAGAATTTGTCTGGCTCGGGGCCATTTTCTCAGATATTGATTATTCAATTATGATCCTGTTCTTATTTAAGGCGTATTCTGTACTACGTCTCTTCTTATTTTTTTCTGTGGTGAGTAAGTTAGTACGACATTAACAATATAGGAGAGACAACACAAGTGGCAGATTCTGTTCTGAAAGGGAAATTTGTGATTTGTTTGCAAGTTTCTTTTTGTTTTTTTGTGAGTTTTGAGGGATTTTCTGTGTTTGGGGTTTGGCAGTGATGCTGTTTGTGGTGGGCGTTGAGCCGCTTGAAATCTGCTTTTTATTTTATAAATTAACGCAATTGTGCTTTGGGAATTGTAGTAGTAGTTTTATTCTACTTGCGTTCAGGTTAAGTGAAACCGTGGTTATTGAAAGTGGGGCGATTATTTTTTCTCCTATTAGGCTTGTGTAAAGGTCGAAATTAGGAATTCCAATAAAATATTCACATAAAATGCACTCACAGTTTGGTGTCTCTTTAACTCCCATCATATGTAGGTATTTTCCTGTCA
This sequence comes from Ceutorhynchus assimilis, assembly GCA_917834065.1. Lineage (NCBI taxonomy): Eukaryota > Metazoa > Arthropoda > Insecta > Coleoptera > Curculionidae > Ceutorhynchus > Ceutorhynchus assimilis. The sequence continues at coordinate 34,204,458 of OU892283.1, read as the reverse complement.
AACAATGTTCAGTTCTCATTCTTGTTATGGTTGTAATGTGCCTTCGGTTTATGTATGGGAATAAATTATACTATGCTCTCTTTGAAAAACAGTATTGGATTTGTTCATACCATCTTTCCTTCTGGTTCAGAGATTCCTTCCAAGCAGAATCATGTTCCTTTTTTACCTTCTCTTTTATAGCAACTACCTATCATGTGATTACTAATCATTTATATTTTTTGGTATCTGCAACATTCTTTCTATGCCAATTTGTCAGCCGTTTCGATGCCAGTTATGTTTGCGTGACCTGGAATCCAGGATAGCTTGATGTCACAGCCCATTTCGTTTGCTATTGTTATTAGCATTTTTGTTTTCAATTTATAACTGTCTATATCAGGGTTTAAACGGTTTTGTCCTAGCTTTGAAATTGCACTTCTGGAATCAGACTTTCTTATATTTTTTTTCAGGGAGTATGTGACTGCTTCATTGATGGCTACTACTTCTGCAGAGCATATTATGTCCATTTCGTCTGGCAATCTGGAGCTAAAGTTGTGACTTATTTTTTGGGCAGTGGGTACCATACTCAGTTCTGGAGTCTTTTTTAGATCCGTCCGAATAGATAAATGTGTATTTCTCTGTGTTGATGCGGAATAATGTATTCACAAACTGATCATCTTTATTTAGGTTTAGGTTCAAAATTTAAATTTTTTTAAATTGGGTTCCAAGTTCTACCTCGTAGAAGGGCAGCTTATCTAACTTTTCCATTCTGTTCCTGTATGGAAAGAAATAATCAAGTGCTTGCACCAAATGTGGGTTGTCTCATTTTCTCCAGTAGTTTGCATTTAGCATATGGTGAATTTTGATGGCTTTTTTCTACTGACGTTTCATAATACGCCTAAAATCTGTTTCATAATGAACTTCATTATGATACAGATTTTTCAGCCACTGGAATCGAGTATTGTGAACATGAACAATGTTTATATAAAAATAACAGACTTGCTTTGAAATTTTGGATTGTTTCTATTAGTATTTACCAGAAGAAACAACAAAAAATTAATAAATCGGGTGCGGAATTTATGCCCAAATTCTGTATTCCTTTTATACATTGAGTTAATTACACCAAACGAGCTCCTCGGAGTCACTCCAAAACACACAATTCAGATTTTATCATTATTTTTTAATATTAACATTACCGTCCTTACCTAAAAGGGCTTCTTGCACCCCCCGCAAATTTGGTGCATCAGGGGAAAGGGGGATGCACTATGAGCGACTCGAGTGCTTAACGCACTTTTAAAAGGAACGTTCAAGGTTTTGACATTGAGGAGCTCCGAGTAACTCAACGGGGGGCGCGTTTGGGTTCAAGCTCGGTGCACTCAGAGCTTGCACTTTTGTCTCTTTTTCGTTATTTTTGAAGCTCCGACAACGCTTGATTGTGTTTGGTTTGACATATTTTGAGCGCTCAGAGCGAGCTCGATAAACTCCGAGATTGTGGGATGGGCAGCTGGAGCGTGCATGCGCAGTTTAATCTGTCTGTATAACCTAACCTATTTTCCATGATAAGATAAATAAACAATCCTGAATTTAAACATATACTTGTTAGGTGGATAGTTTTAGCTATTTTGTTTAAATGTTAAAAATCAAATAGCTAGTAAATTCTGCATAATTGTTTGCTTTTAATTAAATTTTCTCGATAGTCCTCATCACTGGTGCATATTATTGAACATATTTTTCCAAGGGTACTTGGCAGCCTCAGAGTGTTCAGGTCCGTTTTATTGTTTATGTAGCAGGACATTTTTTGCAGATTACAAAAGAAAATAGGGATGTTTGAAAATGATCGGGGATAATACCATGAGAGCTTCAAAATTACCGATAATTTTTCACGATTGCGTGTTTTCTATAATTTCACGAGTCCGTAGGACGAGTGAAATTTGCAGAGAAAACACGCATGAGTGAAAAATTATCTGGTTCATTTTAAAGCTCAAGTGGTATTTAGAGGATTATTTCACGTATGAGAATGCAAAAAATATGGAAATAAATATGTATTAAACGATGTGAACATCTTAACAATCAATACAAATAAATGGTTGCTATCAGGAACCGTTTATTTGTATTAAAAATTAGCATGACAACCATGTATACAATAACATGGGAGAATTATCGCTGAAATTCTCTCTAGTTAAACAAATGGAAAAGAGAATTTTCGCTGTAATTCTGAAAATCGTCACTTATCTTATGGGATTTCTAACACAAGAGTGGAATAATCGACTAAAATGCAAAACAAACGAGAAAATTCTGGTGCAAATGCGGAATGCGGGCTCGGACTCCAGAAAATATATGCCAAGAAAAATAAACAATAATCAGCTGATCGCTCAACCCAGCATTTTTGCACAAGTTTATTTGGCTTGACACGGTGTACTCCCTTTGACGTCACATTACTCCGTAATCGCTCTGCTCGCTCCGCCGAGCGTCAACCCAAACGCGCTCGGGTAAAAGGAAAACAGTAATTGACGTCTAGATCTTAATTTTTGAAATTGTCAAGTAGTCAATAATTGTCACCAGTTGAGAAGTTTACTATTCTTATAAAATAAATATTTGTGATAAATATGTTTTTCGTTTATTAATGCAAGTAGAAAAAATAGTGTATCCAACTTTCATGTAATGGCCATTAATACACTCGCATGTTATATACGAAACTCGCCTGCGGCTCGTTTCGTATCCTACAACATGCTCGTGGCTATCATTACATGATCATTGCATAATATACTATAATATACTATTATAAGCAGAACAATTATTTTTTGAATGTGAAAGGCCACACTTACCACAGCTGACTGTGCCACTTCTATTAGCTAAGCCACAGACATAGTTACAACACTTTTAATAGGGTACTTGCATGGATAATTAAATTGATTATTGTTTTTTCTACGAGCGTGCGGAAAAGTGCACTTTTCCGCATGCATTTTAGTTTAGAAAGTTACAATTTTCCGCATTAGTGCGGAAAAGTGACAGATGTCACTTTTTAAATTATGAGCTGACACACTTACAGAAATAACAGCATTGAGAATTATTGACACAATAACGTTATTTATTAAATTATTTTGGTTTAAACTCAATTTTTCTTGTGAAGTTACTATAGAATGGTTACTTTATGCTCAAAAATTTCGAAAATTTATTAGTCGATACATCAAACGTATAAATTATTGTTAAAAGTTCTCGATTTTATTGTCTTCAGAATAAGGCACATTATTTCAGAATTACCTAGTTTTTTTTTTATTAATAAATAAATGAGTTTTATTTGTAAGAGTACCTAATTTATATTAAGAAAAAATTACTGGATTTGTTTTTAATACCAGGTGTTGCAAAAGAAATGTTATCAAATATTGGTGTTAAAATTTACATTACGTAGGTACGTTCCTTCTATCTCATAGAAAAAATAGTATTCCTAACTCGTGCGGAAAGTCTCTTTTCCTCACTTGATTGCTATCGCGTGCGGAAAAGTGGCACTTTCCGCACTAGTTAGGAAATATACTATATTGCAAACTGTGGGAAATCGAAAAAAAATCGTTACTTTTTTTTTAATTTCGCCCAAATATGATTATTCCGGAAGTTATACAAATATTAAGTTTTGTATAGGTATCTGTGGGCCGAAATAAAGGAGTACATTTTTTAATTGAAAATATTTTTTTTGGTTTTTGGGCGATTTAATTTATTTTTGCAGGGCTAATAACCTAACATGTCCTCAACATGACTGTAAACTTGAAAGCAAAAATAATGTACAGGGTCGGACTTATAAAAAGATTTATATAACAGTGCATTTGAGCTCGTTGCAAATGAAAACTGTCTTAGCTAAAATTGTCCTAATATGCTTTTTCGGTAGATAAACTATCCAGAACACTTCAGTAAAAAGGAAATTTTCCGAAATTACCGGATTCGCGAAATAGCATTTTTTTATTAAATAACATTTTAACAAATAACACATTTATGAAAACAGTTTAGTAATTTTAAAACTTCGAGTAAAATATGAATGTGTCCACCATTATTATTTACCACTTCTTTTATGTCAATTTTACTTAGTACGCCATGACTGCTCAGGTTGCCATGGAATTTGTTTGACATTTACAGCTAAATAAGTAAATTAGTCAGTTCATAATGCCACTTTTAAGCAAAGAGGACAGAATATTAATTAAATATTACCGTGAAAAATATAATTATGGTGCAAGAAAAATTGTAAATGAATTTCCTGAGAAAAATTGGCATATTGGAACGATAGGAAAGTTCTTAAGACATCTAAGGGAAACCGATGGGTCTATTGAACATAAACGTGGAAGAGGAAGGAAGCGAAGCTCGAGAACTGAAGAAAATATTGGTAGAGTGAGGGTTGTTTTAGGAAATTTACAACCTGGCCAATCTGTTGGAACAAGGAAAATCGCAAAAATAACTAGGATTCCCCGTACGTCAGTTCGAAGAATCATTAAAGAAGACTGCCATCTTAAAATATTTTAAAAAGTTTACTGTCAAAGACTTACGGCCAATGTAAGAGAAAAACGATTGGAAAGATGTAATTTGCTACTACGAAGATTTCGCTCTCGCGAAGACATTAGAAAAATATGGTTTTCAGATGAAAAAATGTTTTATTTACGGCCACCTAAAAATACCCAAAATAATAGGGTATATTCTGACGTACAATATAAGAGAGAAACTCCTTTAGAGCATCTTTTGATTGAAAAAAGTCATTTCTCAAAAGGTGTAATGGTCTCTGTTGCAGTATCCATGTTGGGAAAATCTCGTCTGATTTTTGTTGATGCTGGGGTAAAACTCAATTCAGAAACGTATCAAGCACAAATCTTGCAGCACCTATTATCAGAAATTGAAGATGTTTGTTACGATTACACTTTCCAACAGGATGGTGCTCCCTCGCACACTTCCCATAGTACAAGGATGTTTTTGAGTGAAAATTGCCCGGATTATATTGAGCCAGAAATGTGGCCACCTAACAGCTCAGAATTAAATCCGGTTGATTATTCAATTTGGGAAATTTTCGAACAAAATTTGTATGACGGACAACAATTTGAAACAATCGAGCAGCTGAAAGAAAGAATGTAGTTTGTTTGGAACAATTTTGAACAGGGTGCAATAAATGGGGCTATCAATTTATGGCGCAGACGACTTCAAGAAGTCGTAAACAATAATGGTGGCCACATTCATAATATTTTACTCTAAGTTTTAAAATTACTAAACTGTTTTCATAAATGCGTTATTTTTTAAAATGTTATTTAATAAAAAAATTATATTTCGCGAATCCGGTAATTTTGGAAAATTTCCTTTTTACTGAAGTGTTCTGGATAGTTTATCTACCGAAAAAGCATATTAGTACAATTTTAGCTAAGACAGTTTTCATTTGCAACGAGCTAAAATGCACTGTTATATAATTTCTTTTATAAGTCCGACCCTGTACATTATTTTTGCTTTCAAGTTTACAGTCATGTTGAGGACATGTTAGGTTATTAGCCCTGCAAAAAGAAATTAAATCGCCCAAAAACCAAAAAAAATATTTTCAATTAAAAAATGTACTCCTTTATTTCGGCCCACAGTGTAGATATACTGAGCATGTGCAACGTCACTAATTTATATGATAAGTGACGTCATAGGCATATTTCATAGCGTTGTATCTCCGTCAATTTTTGACTAAGAAGAAAAAGAAAAAATACGTGTTGACTTATTTTTCATGGACTATCGAAATCAGCAATAAAAAAATTTGATGCAAAGGGCCTAAATCACCTGCAGCTTTTGTGATTTCTCATTGTGTCACTACACTGATCTCCATGGATCTATAGATATTCCGATTGCTCCATTCGACTCGAGATCTGAATACTGGAGCAGTTTTTCCTGCATCTTCAGCTCACGGATTCCTGTGTTTTATAAGCACATTTTTCTCTTCAAATTCACATGTAGAGGACAACTGTCTCAGAGCTGTTACAAACTGATCTACAGACTCTTCAGGAAGTTGGTCAGGTTTAAAAAACTTATAATGTTCATACACTAGGTTTTTAATGGGGTTGCAATATGCTTCAAACTAGTTCAAAATACAATTCAACTTTGTTTCATCATACTCGAATGTATTGTAAATCTGAATTCCTTGATCACCTAGGTAATTGAGGAAAATTGCTATTTTAACCTCATCATTTGCCTTAAAATCACCTGCAAGAAGATAATATTTAAATTTTTGTTTCTATAATCGCCATCTATCAGCAACTTTGCCTTCATGGAAATTAAAACTGTTTGAGGGCTTGCAATCATTCCACTCAGCCATTTCTTATGGAAATAGTAGATGCTTCACACACCAAACAAGTTCAAGCATAGAAATTATGGAACTGGTTTTGTCAGACACACTAGACTAAAAACTAAATACCAATTATAAATGCAAGGTTAGGGCAACTCAAGAATCGATGTACAACAGGCTGTTGTCAGTTGCACTCAAATACATATTACACCTTTGACTATCCCATTTCGGTCTGAGAGCCTTGCCACTTCTGAAACAAAACAGAATATATATTAGAAATTAATGTATCGTTTATTTGATGAACTAGAACCCATAAACATTATCTTGAACCTTTGGTATTGTTGCATTCTTATTCTGGTTTCAGTTCAAAATCCAAATCGATTGTCTACTGAACAAAATTGGATTAGTATGTATTAGCAGCAATGGCTTTAAGGTTTATTGAAAACTCTCATCCATACCTACGAAAAACTATAACGCCTGAACAAGAAGTATGTGTGCTTTTGGGCTTTTTAATGAGTAAAAAAACTTTGTATTTCGTGCAGAACTTCTATAATTAATATCATTGCAAAGCGCTTTCGGTCGTAGCCATCTTCAGTGCAACCTGAAAGTATGGAAAAAAATCACTTCCTCAAGTGTCAAATTGACTTAAGAAATAAAAGTAAAAGTGGACTTATTCACAAGTTCAGTTGAACTGATAAGTTTTCTACTAAAGGAAGTTAATTTTTACTCACTTCGTCAGTTTAGTACATCATCTCATTGAACATAGAAGTGTAAAGGAACGAAGACATCACATAACAACATTTTGAAATATATATGAAAACCATTCCTCTAAAATTAAATATACCATTATGCAACAGGTTTCTTTGGTATATAGTTTTTTAACAATCTCGTTAGGACTAATTTATTTTGTTTTAAAAGACCATGCTGATTTTGTGGTTACGAAATGAGTGACAATGACAACTGAAAATAAGGTTATAGACACCCAAGAGTGCGGGAGATTCAAATTTTCCCAAAACCAGGAAGCCGAAGGATCCACAAGATTGAACAGTCCTGCAGATGACGAGCTGACCCTTCTTTCGCTATGTAGACTACCCTGTTATCATTATGGAGTGGAGTTAATTTTCTATTTTGGTTTAGTTTAAGGCAGTGAATGTTTGAAAATATTGGAAAAGACAAATTGTATTTTAAAAAGGTTAGAAGCAAATAATAAAGGAAATAAACTTCGAATTTTTTCTCTCTTTCTTTAGTTAATCAACTTTAAAACTAATTTAGAAGTCGTCTGTGTAGAGGGATGTAAGCTCTATTAAGATTTACTTGTGTATTGAGGCAAGAGAAATTGTCTTGAAGTTTGGGCTTTTTGTCAGTATCATATTATTATACAAAATCATAACTAGGTGCTTAAAATTTCATTGGTTAATATAAATTTTCATATGATTTATATAATTAGCGTCTTTTTATTAGCTTATCATGGTTTCGAAATAAGAAAATTCCAATCCAATGATAAATCTTTTCTTCAACATGTTGGCTTAAATTCAAATGAGCAGTATATTATAACTGATGATGTTTCCACCAAAACGTTAAAGGTTAACTGGAAAGCTTTCTTAGATGTTTTCCAATACAATTGTCAGATATTTTTCAATAACACTAATCACGTTATGAAGAGATCTATTTTATCCTTTGTAGCGAAAGTTTTCGACCCTCTAGGATTATTGGGACCCATAATTATTCGCTTTAAACTGTTAATCCAAGTATTGTGGCAATGGGATCTTTCACTAATTTTTGAAATTGGCATATTTGGATAAAACAACTAAAAACAGAATTTTCTGTATTTTTACTCTTGAAAAATTCATAGTCCTTCTTGAGAAAACAGAAAAAAAAGAAATACCTCCAAATAAAAACCCAGAATTTATTTCTATGACGTCGCAGCTCGCAATTTGACCGTGTTGCCACTAATTGTCAACATTGAAAATTTGTAATAGATTTAATTCTGAAATGTTGGCAAAATCTCATGAAAAGTAGTTAAATTAATTAGTTATGGATTCAAGATTTTATAATTTTTTTTTTTTAAATTATGCTTAAACACTATTTAATACAATTTTTTATGTTTAGTTTTATTTCTTTATTTTACGCTGCACTTCATTTAGTCACAACAACCGACAACAGCGCATTCGAACCTTTACGTATCTTCACAGAGCGCAACACAGCCGAGCCGGTCAGCTCCTTGCAACAACATAAGCGAAATCAAGAATATTTATGTGACGTCAGCAAATCGGCGCGTTTTAAATAAGTTTGAATTTCGCTAGATTCAAGTGCCTGTAAAAAACTTATTTAACCTTGTAGAACATTTTTTTTTGGTATATATGCCTAAAATAGTCCCTCCTTTGGGATTTTATACTTAAATTACGTATTTAAATTTTAGTGAAAGTGTCATGGTACTAGTATTATTACAACCGTCCATTTAAATACAATCCAGCTCAACTAAAAAATAGATCAACTATCGACTTACCTTCCACTTATTATCCGATAGGTAATCAATCTATTCGCGTTCAATCTACTGATTCTTGATACACTGGCTTCTGATTTACCACCGACAATTTCCCTTGATAACTGACTCAGTTTCATAGTGCGTCATTGCTTCTAGAACTTTTCAGATACTTCTTGCGCGAATTTTTTAGTCATAGGGCAATTGCAAGATTGTGTACCATTTAGCCAACCTGAGAGATTAATGGCCGTTTCCACCAACTATTTTAGAGGAGCCTTAATAATATCTATTCCTTAAAATAATTTAAGACTTGGTGGAAACCAAGGCTATAACAATAACTACTATGCACATTGGTTTTCATACTTTCAAGCTTAGCTTTAAGGATCTTCATAATTGAGTGTTAGTACCATAATTGCAAACCAATAATTGATGTTTCTTTTGGATATTCAATTGGATGGTGAACTTGGAACGTCAGTTTATTTTGACTTTTTACATAAAGGAGACTACTTGGAGTTTGATCAGCTCCTAGGCTTGATGGCTCATTTTTTGACAGTAGGTATTATGTAAGCCTTAAAGGTAAATTTCAGTAGGCACTCTCATCGTTTTTGCGTTGGAGACATTCCAACGATAATTGGCATTTCAGTTCCAGATACCAAATTTTATTCCTAGTCTATTATGAAGTGCAATGAAGTTTATATCAGACTATCCTAATCAATTGAACCTCAGACGTCTGCCGGTGCAGTCATAACATCTTATAGTCATGTCGTATCAGTAGAACCAATATTTGGGAGCCATATTGAAATTAGTAGATCTAGCTTAGAGAGAAAAAATAATAAACAAATGGAATAATAGTTGAATTGGAAACATGATGCAAAACATCAAAGATCCATTCATATGAATATATGTCGTTTTAGAACGCCTTTCTTCGTTGTCCGACACCTAATTTCCATCCTCTTCTTTCATCGCAATCCTCTGATTAGAGATTTCTTTTACTCATGGACTTTTGTATGGTCTTCTGCCTTACAGTTTTGATCTTCCCCGTTTTCTTCTACCTATCGGTCGCCAATGCAGCATTTTTCTGGGTCATCTGGTATTTGGCATTCGTGTAGGTACCAGGTAGGTTGTTTTCTTTCAATGTCCTGAACTATCGTGCGTTCTATTCCTCTTTGTTGTTTTATATGGTCATTCCTTATTCTCTTTCTTTTCAGAGATTCGCATGAATCTTCTAATAGCATCCATTTCAACTGCTTCTACTTTCTTCTGTTACCTGTCTGTAATTCTCCAAGTCTTGGTTCCATATAGAAGGCTACTCTTTATTATTGTCTGGTATATATTGAATTTTCTCTTCTTTATTTCCTTGCTCCATAACATTCTATTTAGGCATCCTATTACTTTTTTAGCTTCAACTATTTCTTTCACATCTGTTCCGGTGTTGTCGAATGTGATACCTAGATACTCATACTCCTGATATTGCAGAATTTCCTGATCATCGTCCACTTCCAGGTTTCCGTTCTCGGTGCCTACACATAGACATTTTGTTTTATTTATATTATCTATCAGGCTCCATTCTTGGTACTCTTCTATCAGCTTTCTAATCATATACCTATTCCATGTCCTCTTTGTCACTGGCCACTGTGACCTGATCAGCTGCAAACTGAAGAATCAACAGGCACCTATCATTTATCTCTACCCATTCCATAGATCTTCCTCTCCAAAATTTTTCAGTGCTACGTATATTTTGAAAACCTAGGAGAGATACAACATTTCTTGGTAGTCCTTTATTCGCTATAAATGTGTCTGTGAGTTTTTCAAATATTTCTTGATTTTGAGTCTTTATACAGGGTGTCCCAGGGAAAACAATCTATCCCGATTTATTGAATTTGGAATGAAAATCTGGAAAAACGCTCGGACACGTCAATTTTTGATTTGAGGGGGAACTGTTTTTCAGTTTTTTTCTTCCCCGTAGCTTCAACCCCTAGCTAGGGGGAGAACAACCCCCCAAATTTGAATAGGGGATAGAGGTCGTATCGTACCTCATTTTAAAGGTCAACCTAGGTACTCTAGTTGACCCATTTCCTTCGACACTCCAGTAAAAAGGTGAATATATTCTCGTACATTTTCGGTGCCAGTTCCTTTTTTCTTTTTTCTCGGTTTCAGTGCTACTAAATCGATGATGGTTTCTGAATTTCTGATGTAATAATATCCATTTTCAGTCTAATACCCTACATTTCACGTATAGCAAAACTCATAGTCAATTTTCTTTGCCAAGATGATGAACAGTCTTGGTGGTCCGACCAATGTTCCGAGGCTTCGCTAAGGTTTTTTGGTAGTATTATATTTTCCCGATTATCAGAGAATAGTCTAATGCCTCAACCCCCATCCTGGAGGACCGTCACCGGTCAGTTTTTGTTTCATGTTGGGTAATTTATTTTCCCACTACCCTCTGAGTCTGTTGAATTCCAGACCCAGCGAGCTTCCCCTAATTTCTATTGGGGCGCACCCGATGGAGGTAACTGACAAATCCCCACACGGGAAAGTTTCATTAAACAAGACCTGCATTTATCAATCTTTATCAAGAAAAATGGTTTCCGAAGAAACTGAAAAAAATGGTTATGTTCTATAGTAAATTTTTTCCTGAACAAGAATTCGAACTGACTGTATATTATGCCAATTGATACATGAAACCAAGAATAAAAGTAGGATAAAGGAACAAATTAGCGAATACAAACACACCCAATATTTTGATAAAAAAATTCCAACTATTTACTAAGCTCTTCTCTATACAAATATGTATTTAAAAAAAAAATGGTATTTCTGCAGAATTAATGAATCTGACTCCGTCTACTTCTGACTAAATCATATTCACATGAAATAACTTAGATCTTATCAAGGATTCAATTGCAATTAGGAAAACATTAAAAGTTTCATCCTTAGAGGAATGGAAATCGACTTATGCCTTTAATCACATTTTGGCAATTTTCTGACAAGAATGCATATTCTGTTTCTCTGGGATTTACTCCAAAGCATGATCGATATATGAGTTGATAATGATATATGCATTACCTTAACTTTTCATTTATTAAGGATAGTAATATTCGATCCAACCGAAGCTTCAGTGTTTACATTTCATGATTCATAATTTGTATACTTTTCTTTGAAAATTCGCTCCATTGTTGCAACACTGGATTTTTCCCCTCACTCCACGAAGCAGATCCTAAAGTTGTTAAAGATGTAGGCACATACCTACATAAATAAATGATAATAAAAAATGTTCTGATGTAGAGCAAGCATAAATTAATCCTAAATAATTACCGATACGTGGCAATTTTTCAAATGGGCATTTGGTCCCAAACAATAATTGAATGAGCGTCGTGTGTGGTCATCTTTTTGCGCAACCACTTTAAAAGGAAATATTATTCTTATTCGTCTCTTATATTGCCAGTCGAATGGTCATTGCTCAACTGTACTGCCGCTCGAGATGTTTTGAAAAACTATGTACGATGAACTTTTTTTTTCGTCATTCAGCCATCTGACAATATATGGTGAGGATTATAAATTTCAGTTGGTGGCATTCTTTTTAGTAAAAATGTTCAGCTATAAAGAGAGCGCCGGTCGTTTCACGTGTGTTTTTACTTTAAATGACTTTAATTTCTTTTCGTTTAATGGGGACTCAGCGACATAGGCGATACGGGCTGACAAAGAGATTGGATGACCATCTTCAACCAATACTGTCTTCGACAAGAAAATTATGTCCCTACCTTATTGTATTGGGGGTATAAAAACCCATATAATAATTATAGTTACTAAAAATCATGATTAATTAACACAATCTCATCTCTCATAGTTAAAACAATTGTGTTGAAATTAAAATGAACGTGTTAACGAAAAACTATCATAAAAATAGTTAGCAACATGAAAATATAAAAGAAGAAAAACTTACACTGGATAGTAGCTTCCAGGCTACGTCGATGCTTTGCGCAAAAACTCTATCGCGAAAACTCGTTTCTCTATAAAAATAGAGGCAGGGTGGAAACTGTAACATTATCGGAAATCCCAAATCGGATAAAAAACGGAAAGCCGCATAGATGTTTTTGAGCTTTGCACACAGATGGCTACACTATGATTTTGTTTGATAGTTACGTATGTTTGGAAATAAAAATTGCGTTTATCTCTTTCAGGGGCAGGATATTTAGGCAAAAAAAAGTCCTAGAGGGGCACCCACTTAAAAACCGTTCATTTGTACTTTCTGGTATACAATGAATAAAATACGAGTCCTAAAAATATAAAAACTCAAAAAAACATCAAAAAATTCCAAATTTTTGTAAAAAAATATGTGGTTCAATTTTTGTACCACTGCGCACAAACCAAGAAGAACAAAATGTTTTTAATTATTTGGTAGGTGGTAATTTTGAATACATATTTTGTTTTTTCCGAGGCAAAGAAGTACATCGCATATGGAACATGTCCTGTCGGTCCTAATTTGTTTTTTTGAGGTGTTACAAAGCGCACAGCGACGCCTGGGTCCTTATTCTCGAAAAAGGGAAGCAGCGTTCTCCTACGGACCGATCCTCGAGCCAAGGAGTAGAGCTCCTCGAGAGAACAAATTTTTCGTCTTTATCATTCTCATTTACTTTTCGATTACGTTGACAATGACAAAACACTCGTTCTATCGGGGAGCTCTTCTCCCTGGCCCGAGGATCGGGCTTCTGAGAGCGAAAATTCTGTCTCTGTCGCCCATATTCATATTTTCATAACACTGACAAAGACAGAGCAATCCTTCTCATGAGAACGCTGCTCCCCGGTTTCGAGAATAGACATCCATGTGTTCCTTTTTGGTTGATGTCCACTTTCACTTGTGCGTATGTCTGGAGAAACAAATGATTTTTTTTATTGCGATGGTAAGTATTTGGTCGTCAATAAAATCAGCTGGTTTCTGGGGACACGAAAGCCTTGACCAATCACGACTTTGGGGAGAGGTGACAATGGCTTCAATTTGGATCTTAAAACTGGAAGAGGTAGATCATCTTCTGAGTCGCTGTTTGGTTCGGGTTCCATTAGAATCATGTCATTCTCAGTTTCGTCTGCTTCATTCTCGGAGTTATCAACGATTAATTCTGGATCAGATGGAATACCTACATCTTCAAATTCCTCCTTTGGCTCCCTGTATGTCATTCCGCGTAATCTAAATAATAGGTCTTCCATATTCTCTGAAGATATTTATTTTTTTTAGTATGGCAACTGATTCAATATTTTTTGTGTTATGAGGCGGTGGTACAATTACCATACCACGACATATACAAAAAACCTGGACACAAAAAACACTTTTACGAAGATAATAATGTCAAGTATACCTCTGCCAGTACATCTAAGCTATCAATGGTAATAAATAATAAATTTGTGCTTACCTTTGCGACTTACTTCTTTGTACACAATAAAAAACCGTTAAAATTGTATTTGCCGCGCGAATCTATAACCTCAAATGCGTGTTAGCTTGTATATACCCGGGTAACTATACTAAATTCACGTTAGAGATGCGCGTGGGAATGCTTAGGCGTCGTTGGTCGACAATTTAAACCACCGCACAATAAGTTACTTGCATTTGAATAAGTGGTACCTTCTCTGGACCACCGCTCAACTAGAATCATATTTGTTCGGGTATAATTTATGTACCACTGTTCCTGAAAGAGTTATATGTTTCATTTATTTGCAGGATTTATACAATTGACAAATTCAGGAAAAATATAAATAAATTGCACTCTACATTTGTGAATGACATGACTCGAAAAGCAGGAGTGGAGTAAGTACAGTACATACAACCTTTTGGGTATCCAGATCTTGAACCAACCGTGAAGTGAAAACAAAGAATGATTTATTTGATAAAATAGCGTGATAACACTATCTCACAAAGATCAAAAAATTAATAAATCGACCAATAACCAAAATTACCTTTAGTAGTGTTGGCAATCAAAACACGCAATACAAGGGGAGAAAACCATCGCCGCTGTTTACTCGCATTTAACCGCGCCGTTATTAATTAAACCACTTTGCCCGAAATGATTTCCCACAACTTTGATGGCTCTATCGTCATTATTATTATTGCATGCATCGAATGGCTTCATTTCTCACGCCACGCCACCCCGTTTGTTATTAAGACTCGGCGGTCGAGCATTCGGTGTTTACCGTGCCTAAAGCTATATAACTTGCGCCCCGCAATACGGGTAGTTTCAACCCTTTTGCATTGCTTATATTATTATTATCCTGTCTTGGCTGTGTATACACTTGAGCCTGGATAGGTATACACTCTGTTGCTTCAGAATGTCTGATTGATTTACAGTGGAATATTTCATTAAGTTTTCATTAGTGGCGATACGATTTTCCAGGTTTCAAGAAAAATATTCATAAGGTTCAGAATAACAGCGAAAATTCTTATCATCTGTGTAGCTGGTTTCATCAACAGACACTATCAGGTTCATTATGCCTTCTAATGATCCTCCATAAAGAAACTTTTGGCAGCTTGCAAGAATTCCGCTGCAGTTTCTAAGATTTTCAGTGAGTGTAAATCAGACTACCGCAAGCTTAATGTTAATGATAACCAAGTTCCTCGCGATCTCATCTGTTCTTTGTGTACGATTTCCAATTCACCACTTCTACAAAAGCCCAGAAAGATCTGGAAATAGAGCTGCTAACAAGCTGGAATGTGTTTAAAGAGTCGTTTCGCAATTTTTACCAGGAGTTAACTGTCGTCAGACGATCCCTTCCCGATTTCTCAGTCTAGCTTTGTGAAAACTCTTGGCTTTACGTCTGAGACACGATTACTTCAATTTATCTTTCGAGGAATCTGAAATGAAGAACATGAGTTCACAATTTTTGTAATCAGCCGTCTTCGCAAAGAACAATAGTCGCATCCCAGACACAAATACCCGTTTTTGTTTGCATGACTTGAACCAAGAAAAAATTGACTTGACAAGAATGTGCAAGACAGACAGCTGAATGAACTAATACCATATACAGGTTAGGTCGTCGCAACATAAACAATAACAATTTGTAATTTTTGTATTTTGGTCGTAAAAGCTAGCTGGTATCAAGAAATATTTGCTTAAACAGTTGCATTTTCCCAAGTTGTTCCTGATTGAAGTAGAAAAGTGAAAGTCTGTGAAGGATTGTAAAGATTTTGGAAGATTGTGATTTTTTCGAGATTAGATTTCGTCATGCTACCCACCTGCGCTTCCTGCTCCCTAGACTTGGGTAACGATGATAAGCGAATTGCTTGTGATAGCTGTAGAAGTCGAACACACATGGCTGAGAAATGTTCGGGTTTGTCTGTATCAGAAGCCAGAGCAATGATTCTGCAAAAGCGAACCCTTATGAATTTCTGCCAAGAGTGACGTGATGCTTTTAAGAGTGTACCAATTATGGTCAGGAAAATAGCTAAGATGGAAGAAGAAAAAATCACTCTTAAGCAGCAGGTCATAATACCGGAGGAAGAAAAGGCAAAATCGTCAGATAGTAGTGTTGAAGCTATGCTATATGAAGTAAACCTAAACTAGCTGCTCGAGCCCAAAACTTGCTCATATACAATATCCCAGAATCCAACTCGTTGAATCTTGAAGAACGCATCAGCTATGACAAAACCAAAGTCTCCGGAGTATTTGAGAAGCTAGGTATACAAGGGGAATTTTCTTTGACCCAGAAAGTTTTAAGTGTGGGAAAATTGAGAAGTAACACTACCAAAGGAAGACCTGTAAAGTGGTTTGTGGCTCAACTGCTACTGGCAAATTGGCAATCAAATTAGTTAATAAGCTGATTAGGTCCACATACAACATTTCAAGGGATCAAACACCACAAGCAGCAGGAGGCCTAGAAGAAAGCAAAGACATTGCTGAATAGTAGGTGAAGATAACTTGATAATAAGATACCGCAATGGCCTACCTGTAGTAGAAACAAGCCAATGTAGTTGGTCTGAGGACCAAACTTTCAGATCCTCTTAAAACTGTAGCTTGCCGCATGTATGATATTATTGTCTTGGTCGAGAGTAACCTAAATAATGAATTCTCAGACAACGAAATAAAATGTGATGGATTCAGCATATTCGGAACTGACAGAGATGCAATGATTAGCAGTAAATCCAGTGGGGGGTGGCGTCTTAATATTTGTCAACAACAAAATACGAGCTCAGTGTATGAGGATTACAGAAAACCGAGTTGAGCAATGTTTTGTAGAGCGTGAAATTAACCGAAGTAAATGTATAATAGTTGGTGTCTACATCCCTCCTCAATCTTCTCGGGAGAAGTACAACTGGCGTTTCCGGTGAGTGGAACACATATGTCAAAAGTACCTAACAAAAAATTTGTATGTGTTCGGTGACTACAACCTACCCAGTGCAGTCTGATCAAATGATGAGTATGGGATGACTGTGCAATGTCCTGGCAGTGATGTAGCTATAGATGTGGCCCAGTATTTTAGTTACTTGAAATTATTTCAACATAATGCAATTCAGATTTAGTTTTTCCAAATGTGAGTAAGTTGAATGTTACAAAGGCTAGTGAATATTAGCTATGAATGTAAAATTTCAGTATCTAAAGAGGTTGAACCAGATTGTTCAATTCACAATGAATTCTACTATGATTTCAGAAATGGTAATTCCAGGGAACTGAACAATTATTTATTATCAATAGATTGGGATGACTGCATTGGTACCAACAGCATTAATATGGATGTAGCAGCTGATATTTTTATATTTTATCCACTGGCATTGCTTATTTTATTCCTCTCAAAAAGTACAAAACTTCTTCTTTTCCCAAGTAGTTTTCTGCCGATCTTCGGAATTTGATACTCCAGAAAAAGCAAGCTCACTCTATTTATACCAAAGACCGAATGGTTACGTTCAGACTGCAAAAAACTTTCAAAATTATATCAGACGTTTGGATGTAAATCTCAGAGATGACCCAAAATATTTTTGGAGGTAGATTACTGACAAAAGATCATGTCATCATTTGCCCAGTACTTTGTCATATGGAAATCAGTCAGCATCTAAGGGTCAGGATATAGCTAACCTATTTGAAGAATTCTTTCAAACAGCTTACTCAAAAAATCAACATTTACAACACCCGATACTCATGACAATAATATAAGTAATAACATAGAGTGCTATGAGATTGACATCTTGAATGCAATCTCTGAACTTCCAAATAAACTAACTTCTGGTCCTGATGGTATACCAGATTTTGTATTGAAACAATGTGTATGCACCATCGTGTCACCTTTGCAAATTTTGTACAATAAATCACTCCAATCATCCATTTATCCTGAAATCTGGAAGGTTAGTAATATTGTGCTCATCCTCATAAGTGGTAAAAAAGATAACATAGAAAATGATAGAAGCGTCTGTGTGCAACCTGCTATCCCTAATCTATTCGTTTGTCATGGATGGCTAAAAGACTAATTACAGACAAGAAGATGAAGAAAACTCCACTGCTACAAATCTATTAACTTACCATTCAGACCTCCTACAAAATATGGAAAGCAGAACACAAAGAGACGCCATATATATACAGACTTTGAAACGCTTTCGATCGAGTTGATCACAAGATTCTATTATAAAAGCTTCAATACTGGGGCTTCAATTTCAGTTTAGTTTTATGGTTTGAAAGTTTTCTGACAAATCGCACTCAGCATGTTAAGATAGGGTGTTTTTACTCAAAATCCATTTCGGTTTCATCAGGAGTCCCTCAAGGAGGTTATTGTTCACCACTATTATTCAACATTTTTATTAATGATATACCAGACTGCTTTATTAATAGTAAGTGTGCTGCATTTGCAGATGACCTTAAACTGTGAAGAACCGTTGAAAGTATTGGGGACCAAAGACTTCTACAAGCAGACCTAGACCGCCTTTCAGATTGGTGTGCAAGAAATAAATTATTTCTGAATGTCCGCAAATGTCAGTTTATAAGTTTTACCCGCAAAGCTGAAAGATTTCCATCAGTCTATCATATTAATAATCAGTCATCAGAATGTGTTACATCCAATACATCTGTTAGGGACTTAGGAGTCATATTTGATGAAAAGTTGACATTCGTGGATCGCATCAATAATGTTAAGGGTGCTAAAATGTTGGGCTTTATAATAAGAAATTGCAAATACTTTTATCTTGGTGCTACAAAAATGGTCTACTGCTCTTTGGTCCGATCAATATTGAAATATTCTTCGGTTGTCTGGTCACCAATTTTCCGAATTCATTCCCAAACATCAGAGCGAGTTCAAGATAGGTTCCAGAGAGTTTGTGCATTCAAAAGTGGCATTCCTATTAATGATCATGATTACAGTGACATAGAACAACAGCTATTGTTAACTCCTCTGATCAAACGTAGGGATATATTTGGTTATATTTTTGTTTTTAAGATTATCAATGGTCTTATAGATTGTTCTGTGATTCAGATCCAGCTCAGAGTGCCATATTATCAGGGCACCAATGTACCTTTAATGTTCTTTACCATAGAATCACTTATGGAAATAATAGTCCTTTGCATAGGTAGGTATATAAATGCTGTTAATAAATTAGAATAAAAATTTCCTAATCTAATAAATTAGATATAGATATATTTAACACATCACTCAGTCTGTTTAGAAAGTCATTGTTTTTCAATAAGGTTGATTTTAGTTGATTTTTCCTCTGTTTATTGAGTCATATTTAGATTAAGACTTAATGTGGATTTTTAGATTGATAATTAATTTTTTTTTGTACCTAACCAATGTATGATTCAACAGTTAATGGAATTCACGTCTGGAAAGATGGAGTGACTTTCTTGTTATCCCATTGGACATTTCAGAGGCTCTATGACTTAATTTGGAATAACTGAACTATCAATAACTTTTTATAGGTATCAAAGATTTCCGGCTTGAGCTACATCGTATCGCCAGCGACAACCTCCGGACCAATAAAAATTGATGAATTATTTAAACTTTGACAGCTACCGGCTGGAGATATAATATTGGGTAGGAGTTAAATGTGACGTAATTTCGAGAACGCTCACTCGTGCCGGAACTATTGAACTGACGTTTTAACCAGAACCTTAAGGTATTCTCCGAAACCGTCCAGTAACTTGAGAGTGATGCTGAGTTTTGGTGAGAAAGTAGTCGAAGTTGCACTTCAGCTGCTTTCCTACGACTTCCAAAGAACCATTCCACAGCAGACAGCGCAACCGCCGAAGTCGATGTCTCCAAGTTGGGAACTCGACTTCAGGGCCGCCTCTATCGTATCTTCTGAGTCTGGTTTGGGTTAGTCATTAGAAATCGAGTCAAAATGAATTCAAAAGTTAAAAATAGTGTACTTGTTGATTATACAGGCTTTTCTCTACTCCTGCATAAAAGTTTAATGTCATCTGTGAAAGATTCTGAGTCATCCAGGGGGAGCTGCCGGGCTGCAGCCCCCCCCCCCAAGGCAAGTCTAGACCAATATTTTTTAGCGTATTTTATGTGACATGGGAATTTTTTGTGAAAAAAATAGAAATAAAATCTTCTCTCTACAATAAGGTTTTTCTGCCTAATGCGGCAAGGGAATCAGTGCTTCACCTTAATCACTTTGCATATCTAGGTCCTTAATCTTGAAACAGGGGAGCACTGTCCCCAGGAGGACGAGTTTTCCATCTTTGTTACTTATATTATCATTTGCATATCATTGAGAAAGACGGAACACTCGTTTTCCTGGGATTGCTGCTCCCCAGTTTCAAGAATAAGGACCCTGAAATACTTCCTTTCCTAGGAGAGAAGGGGTCCGTGAACAAAATTTCTCCACATTGCCAAAAAAAAAGCGGCCCGATGCAAATATTTTTGTCACCCCGCAAAAAAAAGGCGCGTAACGTTTGGGTATGTATGTGACATGTGAATTCGTGAGAAAAAGAGGCAACTTTCTATCTATTAGTCATTCTCATAACATCTGTATACTTATTTTTGAAAATAAAATTATTTGAAAATCGAATTTTCAAACTGCTGCGAAAACACGGTATTGGAAACTGACGTCACTTCCCCAAAAATGCGAGAATGCCGAATTTCTCATTTGTGAATCATTTTAGCTAATGAGTGGCTCGTGAAAGTGGCCTTTTGGGCATAACTGCGTGGCTTCAAAAAAATTTTTCATCTGCAGCGTTTTTTGTTTTTTTTTGGTCAACATTTTTGTTAACATGTACAGCCCCCCCAAACCAAAATCCTGGATACGCCAATGTTCTGAGTTACTTTCTAGGCTTTTGGTTAGATCAGATATATGCAGTGCTAATTACGTGGTGAGGATCTGAACATGTTATAACGTACTTATTTTGGCAATTGCCTAATTATACTGCTACGGCTAGTCAGCTTCAGTTCGGAGGCCATGGGTCTATGGGTTCCTTGTATACATCTTATCTCTGGGCGCCACCAAGTTAATTGTGACTTAACTAGGAAGATTACTTATTGATGTTATTGGAGAGCTTATCAATAAAACAACTAATTAGGTACAATAATGTATCTGGCTTCTTTATTAAAAAATAATAACAATAATGGATAGGGATAGCCAGGACGTTGTTAAAAATGTGTATACATTATGGCTTGTACCAATTTATAAATATTTGGTTATAAAAAAATGAATGTAAATAACGCATATATAAATATGAATAGGGAATTTTCATATTTCTCAAATTATTTTTTTTTAGATACTTCTTGTCATCAGTTATTACATAATTTTCTTTTTTTCCATTTTAATTTATACGTTGTACGAAAAAAAAATTATTGAAATTCAAATGAAATACTTTGGCGCGAAAACACGAAATCTCAATTTGACAGCGCTTGTGACGTTGAGATTTTGTAAACATCAAATACGCAGCAAACGAACTCCTGCTGACGCAGTGCTGTTTTTGTGTTATTCAAGTGTGTTAAAGTTTGCTGTTTATGAAAATTGTCGCAATGGATGAAGAATATTGTGAAGGACTGCTTTTGTATTTTTTTTACGTGCAAGTTCCCTATCACAGATTGCCCTATTGACGGGTTTGTTTACAGAATCGTGACGTCAAAACAGGTATTCATCATGGAGCATTGTTTTGGCGGGAAAGTTTTTATTTCAAAATTTAATATTATTTTTTGTGTAACAAGGGCGGTATCAGTTAATTAAAAACTGGTCATATGAATATTGTGCAGCATAAACTATCGATTTAAAACAAATTTGGAAAATTTTACTTCACTTGCAAGTTCCCTATTTTAAGTAAACATGACTAAAAACCTTTTGGTATTTACACTTGTGAGTGATAAGAAAAATACAGTATGGGTTACACTTTACCAACAGGCAAATTAAACACAGAAAGGTGAAAGTTATTGTTAGGGCAACCTCAGGGTAAAATTCTAGAATTTTAATTAAGGGGCACTTACTGAACGTATTTCAGTATCAAGTGATTTACATAGGATTTGCCTAAATAGTAAAAGGTGTAACTTACATGTGATACAACTGTTTGTTATCTTCAAATGTATGTGTAAATCCAGAAGTTCCAAAAGTGAGGTTATCTACATGTTTGGTCTCACTGTAGATAGACAATGGTATGGTAAGTGAGTCATGAGTCCTATCCACGTTGTATCTGTTTAACGTAGAACCCAATGTGGTTCTAGCAGAGCGATACCAAGAAAGTTGCTGAAGAAAGGCTACCAAAGCCCCAACTGAAAGCAATCTAGATCGGTCTAGAATCTCTCTAAATACAGCCTAGCAACTGTACAACTATAGCCTAGGACTGTCTAGCTACAGCCTAGCACTAGGACCCTATAACGATGTTCGTATAAAAAAACAAATCGAGCCCAAATATTAGAAATTATCTTACCTCAAATTGAGGGATACTCTAGACCAAAGGTGAAGTCTTAAACTCACAAAAGCTGCTTGGAACAGTCCTATTGAAAAAAAGGAACACGTGTTGTAGGTTAATATTTCCTGAAGAAAATCTCAAAACTTACCGAAACAAAATCCAAAATGACCAAGGGACGACTCTAGACAATTATCAACAAGAAATTAGTCTAAACCTTGAGTTCCCTGGCACAAAATTCCAAAAAGTCTCGCCCCAAAAATAATTAGGGCCGAGGCCCGAGACCGGACGACTACTCAGCGTGAGGTCGCAGATAAAAAGGGCTGATTCTTCATTTAGATTTCGGAAGAAGGCTTTCATTTGTCAAACTTCTAATTTTGACATTGAAGGAAATTATAGAAAAAAGCGTGTTCAGTTCAAGAATACGAACTGGAAGTTTGGTTGTGTAAAAATGACTGGTGAATGTTGAAAAGTGCCTATAGAACATATATCAAAAAGTAGAACAGGTCTAAAGAAAACGCCTAGACAAAACAGCTGTTCAATGACATGATCGTAATGAAAAATCAAAAGAAGTAAACAACAATTTATTATCATAACCTCAGATTATTTATTAATTGGATTTGCAAACAGAGATGATGAAAAAATCTCTCCTTTATATAAGATTCTAATCAATAACAGCGGGCCCTGCCGTACTGAATCAAACCTTCCTAGATCAATCAACCAAACTTGCAAACCTGCACCAAAAAAACTTTCAGTAGAAGGCAGTACTCAAGGTAACAGAATCTGGGGAATATGATGGCTTGAGTCCAAATTTTTGGCAAGATGCCTTCTGTCATCGAGCTATTAAGCTGTTACTTGCAAGATGCAACGGCCTTATTCAGACTCAGATAGCATTACTATTAAAACCTTTTTCTAGGATCAAGAGCAAATTGAGGGACGAGCACGAGTTTGCCACCGCTAAATGCGTCTCTCTGCATGCAATTAGATAGATGATTATTTTCATTTTACAATTATTTATTCCAATGCTTTACAGAGTGTGCACGTCAGACTCACTGGTCAGTAGCTTGCAGGATTCTGCTTATCTCCGCTCTTAAATATTGGGAATATGATGGCTTGAATCCGAATTTTTGGCGAGATGCCTTGAATCTAAATTTTTGCCAAAATACCTTCTGTCATGTTAGGCTGTTACTTGCAACATGTAATGGCCTTAATCAGATTTTTACTATTAACACCTTTTTCCAGGATCAGCATCAAATTGAGGGACAAGTTTGCCACCGCTAAAGGCGCCTCTCTCCATGGAATTAGATAGATGATTATATCCAAGAAAGCGACAGCCACTAACGAATACCTACAATACGTTGCAGCTCCTTGAAAACAAGCTACTTCGCGTAATATTTAAAGGAGTACTGGAATCAACCTCATCGGAGGTCGTCAAGAAAGAACTAGAGAGCTCTTAGGCTTCTTATCGTCTTTTCCGGATGATTCCAGAAGACGGGCTCGAGGAAAGGCGAGCCAATGAAGTTAGTTGCCGACAGTTTACAACGACGTCATCAGAGTCATCGAGTCATTACCATTGGCGATTTAAAAAATCAATGCGGCACTTGGCGGAAATATTTGGAACTAACTTAACGAGTGATAGATCGATTGTTCACATACCGCATTGGAATATTTTCTTGCTTTTTCGATGTTTTCTGTTCGTTCCTAATTTAAGTTACAACGTGTTTTGTGTCGAAAAGTGGGAAATAATCAAGGGAAAGCTTTTATTGTGATTTTGTGAGGTGCTTATTACACGAATTCGATAGTATCTGCCTCAAAGTCCCAGCACAACAGAAACTGCTGTCTATACGAATGCCATTCCCGAAAAGATGAAGACAGAACTATTAATTTTCACTATTTTCCTAAGAAAAATAGTGATCGCGTGAAAATTTTGAATGTACTGGGACAAGAAGAGGTGATAGATCGGAGAAAAACTGTGGCCAAACTCAAAGACAGGCCTCCATTTTCCACATTTCGTATTGTATGGATACGAAATGCACAAAAGAAAGTCACAACGTTCAAAATTTAAAAAATATACTAAAAAACCACCGAAAAAACTACGAGAACAATGAGAAAATTAGCGAAAGAAATACGAATATAAATATAATGTTAAACGTCAAAATATTACTCGTTTTCTGCTATATTTGTTCACACACGCCAGCGCCCCCATCGGTAGTCGAAATCGCCAATCAAGTGGATCATGGTCCAACTTGAAGTTTAAAGAACCAAGGACAGAACAAGCCAATATTAACTTTCAGTGCTCTGCAGGACAAATACGACAAGAATGGTTAAATAACGTTTTTATTTGAAAGCAAGGCCCTATCAACTCACAAAGCTAATTGATCGACAAGTTGACATAAGTGACAATGGCGGCATAAAAACCAAGGTCGGCGCACACAAATTGCATATTTAATATTGAAGTAAAATACATGTCAATAAAACTTAAGTAAAAGGACAAGTCAGCAAACTTAAGAAAAAAAAAACTTTATAAAATTGTTGCCTTAAGTTTATCTCTAAAATACTTCAGTTTCACAGCTGTTAAAGCCTTGGTAAAGATAACATATGTATACCCTAATCCTAGGATGCATGACTCTCCCAAAGCTGGGTCCTTATAGGGGAAGGACACGCGTCAACACTGCTTGGGATACTGTCTGTTTATTGGTACACAACTGTATCTAGTGACCCTTATACCTCGTCCAGAGGAGCTTTCCTAAATAGAGGTACCAGCGCTGGACAACGATAAGGCTGAAGATACCCAAAATAGCTTTCCCAACTGGAGGTACAAACTATACAGTTAATTAAATATCTCTTCCAAGCCTTACATGGGACAGTCCCAAGGATCGGAGCAGCATTGCCCCGCTGAATATCAAAGCTAATCAGCTAGACAATGTGATCTCTTGCCAGATTTTTTTATTCTTGCAGAAATCTCATAAATCAGGCACTTTGCTTCTTCACCTCAAGGTCCCAAGGTTTCTCCACTAAAAGGAGTAAGAACAAAGGACCCCGCACACTTCTTATGGGATTTTGGTTAAACGCGGACTTTAACCAAATTTTACATTTGTTGTACATTTGGACCTCCCGAGTAAAAGTTCTTATGGGTACAAACCGATCTTATGGCTAGTTTCGGATATACGGGGGTTTTTCTAATACTAACCTCAGGTAACCTGAAGTACTGAAATTACTGAAAGTTCATGCTTTTTGCGTTTATTTGTGGTAGGTAGCTTCAAAAAAATGTTAAATAAGTTTAGACCTTTTCTGGAAAGGTGATGCATGTTTCAAGTAAGGTGCCTATATGATGTGTATGTATGAGGGTATTTCAAAAAGTACTTGTTTGATGAGCCTTTGTGTGTTTTTAAAACAAACACTAATAGCACTCAATTTTAAATGGTATTGTATTTTTACAACAAAAAATTGTCAAAATCTTTTTGAGTTTCAGTGCATGGCGATGGTGAACTGTTCGATATTCCAGTGGCGTAGGTGATTTTTACATGATTTAACCAATGGGCGATTAGCTCCTTCAAATCGGTTTACCTTACACTTCAACACTTGCACGAAAATCGCTTTTAATTAAGTTTAGTTGAGTTTCCTTTTTTTGTAGCATTATGTAGCATTATTTCTTCATGTTTTTATTTTTACTCTTATTCTTTTTCATAAAAGAACCGCAACAGAAAATAAAAGATTTTTGGGTAATCCAATGCGCATACCATTTAACAAATTTTATGTAAAACAACAAATTTCCCAAATAGTATTGGACAGCATAATTCTTTTCATCATTTGTCATTATCATTTCAGCGCATTAGCAGTGCAATAAACGTCGAAATTGAACGTTTGGCTACCAACACAAGCATAAACCCTAAACACATTACAAAGGTGGATTGTCCATGGTGCGCTTACTAATTTATGCGAGGCCAAACCAGGAGGCTTTACTGCTAACGTTGTTTGAAACATTTGAGAACATTCGATGTATTCATCAATTATTGAACATAATGCAAATTGGAATCTGGTATTTTGCAGGCCTTTCGAATAACCAAATTCTGATTCGGTATATTGGGCCGATTCGAATAAATTGCTCATCGTTTCTCTATGGAAATGTTATTGCAAATTGGACTTGATGAACTTTAGCATCAGTGAAGAACAAGTCTAAATATTATCTAAGAAAAAATGACGCTTTGATGTATCTTCCTTTTTTTATTCATTTTATTCAATAATATGTAAGTATATAATATACAGCAGGAATAATGTATCATCTAACAAACGTGGTAAAATCAGAAATTATTCACACACAAGAGAAATTTGGTGACGACAGAAAACATGACATAGAGGGGTACTAAGTGAACATAACATAGGAAAAATAATAACAAAATAGTAAAAACAATCGAAGAATATAATATATTTAACTGAAGAAACCTGAAAACTTTGCTTCCGAATAGAGGAATTTGTAAATGTCCATCCATAGTATTTACCATGTTCGCAGTATTGTACCCTGAGTGACCTCCGCATGATGTGTGTTAATGCACAAAGGCTTTAATCAGAGTATTGCATAGAGCAAATTCAACATACGCCCGAGTCAAAACATCATAGTAATCAGTTTTGATTAGATTTAGGAGTTCCAGGGCTCTGGCTCGCACCCGTTTTATCTTCATTTATTTATATTATAACAACGCTTCATCAATTAAGCAAACTGTATGTAGCCGCATTGACATTTACGCCAACCTAAACAGGTTAACAATTTCTCTATGAACGTTTTGGACTTTATATTATTATGAGATTAACCCTAAATAAATTTTGGGATTTTGAATTTTGAACAACCTATATTACATTATTAGTATTCACAAAGTCCCTAAAAATGAATAAATAAAGGACTCTAATTCTAAACCCCTCGATTTTTATTCATCTCTGGCCGTTTTTTTTTTTTAATTCCCAGGGTGTTTATACATCGTTTTGCGCCGCCGTGTCGTTGGTTCGTTTATTCGTTTTCGGAGCTTTTCTTTCTTTTAATTTTAGCAACCGAAACACGTACATATAAATTTATTACTATTCAACCCGTTGCCGAAACTTAATTTCATTAGTCTGCATTGTTTAAAATTGAAAGCCGAGAGAGGGAAAGAGAGAGATTAGTTAATTTATCATGTAATTCGGCGAATTTCCCTATTTTATACTAGAACGGCTTTTGTGCACTTGAATTGAATTGTGCGTGTACGAAATATCAGCTCGAGTTATTTAAATTGATTTAATATCCCTTTCTAGAAGCGGAGGCAACCCTTTCGGCGCTGAAAGAGGAACAAAGGATGAATTATTTTGCAACTTCTAATTGCTTTTTCTATTATTACGTACTTGAAGGAGCAGGAAATTGTTGAAATTAAATGAATTGGTACAATATAGGTTGAGTTGCAACAAATACTCGTTGAATTTCATGGAAAACATGGGGTGAATAAACGAAACAAGTGCCTCGATCTTCATGAATTTGGTTGGTTATTGAAAAATGTTTTAAAAATAATAGCCAAAAGTTACGTTTATGTAACTGGTTTTGATATTTTAGTGCTTGGGCAAGTGTGCTAGGTCATAGCGTCGTAAACTCAGAGACTTCTACTACCTGTGAAGGAAGGAAAATTCTGATAAACGATGCTACCTATACAGTGTGAAAATCTTTCCCACAACTTGCTTGCAGTGAGAAAACTCGAAGAACATGGTTTGAAGTTTACATTTGAGAACAAATCTGTCAAAATTATGAAGAGTTAAGATGAAATTAAAAGGTATCTTGAGAGGAAATTTGTACAAATTAAACGAGCTGCTGACAAGTAAACAAGCAAATCTGGAGTGTGAGAATTACTACATAGGATAATGGGCGATTTCCAGTACAAAAAGTGTATGAAACATGCCTTGAAGGTAGGTGAGCAAAATAAATTTCTTTTCAAGTTGTTGCCAGCAGAAATAAAAGCTGAAAGAATAATGGAAGCTGTATCCTCAGAATATTATGGACTAAAATATGAACAATTACAAAAAAATAGTGAATGTCTGATTACTGCTCACGTAGATGCAAATTTTGCAAATTTTATTGAAGATAGAGGAAATATTTCGGGTTTTGCCATAAAGGTTTTTGATAATCTTGTATATTGAAAATCCAGAAAACAGTCAACTGTTTCTCTCAGCAGTGCAGAGGCAGATAATATTGCACTCTCTGATTGTTTAAAGGAATGCATTTTTATTGCAAAACTGTTGAGTGAAATCTTAAATCGTCATGCGTTTTCAATTCAAATATTTGAAGACAACCAATCCTGCATAAAGATGGCCAATATTTTGTAAACTCTTAACCTATATAATGGCATCCATTTGACATTGTTTTCAAAAATAAAGAGTCTTCCCTCTTATATAAAGGCGCGTTTCCACTGAAAAATTGGCTACTTCTGTATTTGCAAATCTTCCAAAAATCAATAAATTTTATATTTTTCATAGTTACCTACACGGATTTTGGTAATAATATATATTATGTATGTAGGTATAGTTGTTGGTTGTTGGGTGAATATAATAAGTAATTAATTCTAGCTGATTTATTTTTTGAAAGAGACGGGCGGTAAGTCGATCTTACCGCCCGATCGTGCATAAACGAACGAAGCATATCGATGTGACATCACTTTATTCGGGATTGTGTTAGCCAAAAGAAAGAAAATTTGAAATTCATAAGTACTTACTTCAAAGCAAATAGCTGATATAAGGGATATTATATTGGGCAAATAATATATATACTTATCTACTTTTCATAATAATTGAGCGAGTTTCTCTCCATCAACCCCCATAATATCACCCCTGTGAGACAGGCGGTTGTGACAATATTGGGGATGTTACATGGCTACCGGAAATCTTCACTATTTGGAATGTGATCTGCTGCCTCTGAAACTCAGGTCTATAAACCTAGCTGTCCCAAGGTGGAAAAAAACTTCGGGAACTATACAGGGTGTCCCACTTTAAAAATATTTTTGACCATGCGGTGTTGCCGCTTCTACTCTAAACTAGTGGCAACATCACTATTTTAAATGGAACACCCCGTATTTAATTGCATATTTGGATTCTACGTAAAATTCTGAGCAGATTTCATGTGATATACCCTATACCTAAGTTCAACTGTTTTGGAAATATTGACAGTTGAAAATTGACTTTTTGAAACTTTGACAGGCTGTAAAACCTAATTGGTTAATTTTAGAGGAAAACCGATTTCACATTCCTATCTTAGATTTTGATAAACTATCATTTAACACCAACTTTGAACTTAACCAGAGATTAAATTTAACTGAAATTTTTAATCATGGATTTAATTCTAAGTTGGTGTCAAATGATAGTTTATAAAAATCTAAGATAGAAATGTAAAATCGGTTTTCCTCTAAAATTAACCGTTCAGGTTCTACAGCCTGTCAAAGTTGCAAAAAGTCAATTTGCAACTGTCAATATTTCCAAAACAGTTGAACTTAGGTATGGGGTATATCACATGAAATCTGCTTAGAATTTTACGTAGAATCCAAATATGCAATTTAATACGGGGTGTTCCATTTAAAATAGTGATGTTGCCACTAGTTTAGAGTAGAAGCGGCAACACCGCATGGTCAAAAATATTTTTAAAGTGTAGATCATGGTCGTTTATCCCGGTTGCCAAATTTTCAAAATGATCCGCTTTTTAGTTCTCAATAAACGTCTAATACGCCATCCACCGTGGGACACCCTGTATAATAATTAGGTGATTTTTAGGTGCTCTTAAATAGTCGAAGAAAAAATAGAATTGATTAATTATTAACTGAGTTACAGATTTTTTTTTAATTATTAGGGGACTGCTGGCTTTACGTTTACATGTTGGTGTGTCAGAATGGAAAAAAACTTCGGGATCTATATAATAATTAGGTGCTTTTTAGGTGATAATTAGGGCCTCTAATTAAAAAATAGGTTGTCCTCTAGTTTTTTAGAAAATTAAAAAAACCAAGGGATTGCTAAATTTATGAAAGCTAGTAGTCCCCTATAGTAAACAATATTTTTCCAAAATTTTCTTTTGTATCAGAATTAGGTGATTTTTAGGTGCTCTTAAATAGTCGAAGAAAAAATAGAATTGATTAATTATTAACTGAGTTACAGATTTTTTTTAGTTATTAGGGGACTGCTGACTTCACGTTTACTCGTTGGTGTGTCAGAATGGCAAAAAAACTTCGGAATCTATATAATAATTAGGTGCTTTTTAGGTGCTAATTAGAGCCTCTAATTAAACATTAGGTGCTCCTTTAGTTTTTGAGAAAATCAAAAAAAACTAAGGGACTGGAAGTCCCCTATAGTAAAAAATATTTTTCCAAAATTTTCTTTTGTTTCAGAATTAGGTGCTTTTAAGGTGCTCCTGAATAGTCGAAGAAAAAATAGAATTGAATAATTATTAACTGAGTTACAGATTTTTTTTAAATTATAAGGGAACTGCTGACTATACGTTTACTTGTTAGTGTGTCAAAATGGCAAAAAAACTTCGGGATCTAAATAATAATTAGGTGCTTTTTGGGTGCTAGTTAGGGCTATTAATTAAAAATTAGGTGCAAAGTTCAGTTAATAATTATTCAATTCTATTTTTTCTTCGACTATTTAGGAGCACCTAAAAAGCACCTAATTCTGATGCCAAAGAAAATTTTAGTTTTTTTTTGATTATCTCAAAAACTAGAGGAGCACCTAATTTTTAATTAGAGGCCCTAATTAGCACCTAAAAAACACCTATTATTATATAGATCCCGGAGTTTTTTTTATTCTTACACACCAACATGTAAACCTAAAGCCAGCAGTCCCCTAATAATTAAAAAAAAATCTGTAACTCGTTAATAATTAATCAATTCTATTTTTTCTTCGACTATTTAGGAACATCTAAAAAGCACCTAATTCTGATACAAAAGAAAAATTTGGAAAAATATTTTTCACTATAGGGGACTACTAGCTTTCATAAACCTAGCAATCCCTTAGTTTTTTTTTGATTTTCTCAAAAACTAGAGAAGCACCTAATTTTTAATTAGGGGCCCTAATTAGCACCTAAAAAACACCTAATTATTATATAGATCCCGGAGTTTTTTTTTATTCTGACACACCAACATGTAAACGTAAAGCCAGCAGTCCCCTAATAATTTAAAAAAAATCTGTAACTCAGTTAATAATTAATCAATTTAATTTTTTCTTCGACTATTTAGGAGCACCTAAAAAGCACCTAATTCTGAACAAAAGAAATCCCTTACTTTTTTTTTTGATTTTCTCAAAAACTAGAGGAGCACCTAATTTTTAATTAGAGGCCCTTATTAGCACCTAAAAAGCATCTAATTATTATATGGATCCCGAAGTTTTTTCGCCATTCTGACACACCAACAAGTACCTAAACGTAAAGTCAGCAGTCCCCTTATAATTAAAAAAAAAATCTGTAACTCAGTTAATAATTAATCAATTCTATTTTTTCTTGGACTATTTAAGAGCACCTAAAAAGCACCTAATTCTGTTACAAAGAAAAAATTTGAAAAAATATTTTTTACTATAGGGGACTGCTAGCTTTTATAAACCTAGCAGTCCCTTAGTTTTTTTTTGATTTTCTCAAAAACTAAAGGAGCACCTAATGTTTAATTAGAGGCCCTAATTAGCACCTAAAAAGCACCTAATTATTATATAGTTCCCGAAGTTTTTTTCCACCTTGGGACTGCTAGGTTTATAGACCTCCGAACCTCAAATTAGTTGGCCAATTAAAGAGAAGCTCCTGCAGAGATATCGCATAACATGGCTGTTGTTTGTTGATTCTTCTATTTCAGCATGCTCGATGTTTCAGTAACACATTACTGAAAAACGGTTTAAGGCTGGAAAAGCCTTACATAAACTTTCACTCTAAACGGAATACAAGAGAATATAGAGATTACCAACATCATAGGAAAAACTATCAGAAAAACAGCAAGATAACGATAAGGGAAGCCGAAGAGGAGAATATACGCCAAACGCTAAAAGCCATAAATCGGTACCAACAATACCAATGAAGATGGAATAAAGAAAGCGGACGAGATCAGAATCGCTTTAAAAAAGGCAATCAACGTTGGAGCAGTTGGAGTGATAACTGAATGGCTATACATATACTCCTCTCCTCATCCATTAAGATTCCTGTACATGCACCCTTCATCCTTTTAGATTAAGAGAATTTTTTAATCTCAAGTTGGGAACCCGTACATAGATCTGTAAAGTGTGAGGTTAGGTTAGATCTTCATTGTTTTGTTTAGTTATTGCGATGATCGCGTGTGCTAGTTTTGCAGTTTTTCTGGATTAAAAAAATCAATAAACTGACCAAAAATTTGTACAAAAGCTAGAAGAGGAAGGGTACTGAAGCCTAACGATTCAAAAATGTGATCCAAGGACGCAGTTGATACTGCAACGTAAGGAATACGTATATGATGGCATATAATGGTAAGTACCTGCCTGTAGATCTTCCAAAGCTGTTTTATTATACAAGTTCGTTAGATAAATACCTTAGGCATCGGTCCGTGAAACAGTTTCAATTTGTAAAATGTTACGATGTCCGTTTTAAATCTAATGTATTTATGAATAAAGTAGTTTTCAAAAAAAGTTCGTGTTGAGAAGTTATAACAACTCGCAACTCACTAATTTACTTTCATCCAAACTGATCTTTAAATCAGTAAAGGCTTGAAACCTAGGAATAGATATTCATTGAATCTTTTAGATTCTGATTGTAACACTGATACAGAAACTTTAGAACAAAATCCATTAAAAAGAGAGTGTACACCAGCTCCAATAGACAGCCCTAGCCCGTGCACAAAACCATCCTCATCAGGTATGTTCTGCGCTGTTTATAATTTTTCTAATTTGTTCTATTCTAGAATTCCCATATACCTACCTTCAACTAGTAATAGTAATAGTATATTATTACAAATAATTCTCAGGTGTTGTGTGCCCTGCCAATTAACCATGTTCCTATGATGGTGACTCCATTTGAAAGTTATAATATTGAAATTGTGGATGAAAACATCTTACAACCATACAGGATAATCCCTCTTGAACCGGAAATTTTTAGTGGTAAAACTCATTACTTTTTTGAATCCCGTATAGATTACCACACAGTTATCCACTCTATTTGAGTTTTGATTTTTCATTATCCGTATTTAGATCCTACATGAGGGCTACATTATTACTCAGACTTTCACATCAGAAGAAAATTCTAACACACTGAGTGTTCCTCCTGTGAATCCTGATCCTTTGATAGTGACTCCATTCAAAATCATTGACATTTTGGAAGCAAATCATTCGAGCTCCTCTGAATACAAGATAAATCCTCTAGAACCAATGATTTTTGGTGGTAAGACTCTTCATTCGTTATTGAAACTCTGTTCATCAATTAATGTATTTCATATTATTTGAGGTGTATTATTTTCCATTCGGGTTCTAGTCATGAGAGCTACAATATCATCACACAGATTTCTCTCACAAAGTCCCTCTCAAATAGTGAATGTCCCACTCAAAAACCTTGCTCCAATAATAGGCACTCCTATTAAATATGATCATATTATGATTGGTATAATTCCATTTAAATTTTATTTTATTACCTACAACAAGATTGAAATATTTATCTGATAATGGTTTCTCTGATAACTACATTCCCTCAAATAGCTCTGATGAAGATACACCAGTGATTATTCTGATTCCCCAATAAAGAGTCCCCGAAACAAAAGTGAAAAAGTAAATTTTGCAAACAAAGTAGCACAAAATCGGGAGGAAGAATTCGAAGAAGGAGAGAAAAAGGAAAATAGTCAGAATACATATGCAGCTGAGATAGAGACAGAACATGGAAATGATGATCCTGTAGAAAGGGTGAAAAGAAAAGTTTTTGGATCACCTGAGAAAACTTCCCAGAAAAGAGAAAGGCATGAACACGTGGAAAATAATGAGGATATGGCTGCAGCTGGGATGGAGACAGAACATAGAAGGAATACTCCTGTTGAAAAAGGTTTAAAAAAAAGTGTTCCAGTTACTTGAAAAAAACTTCACGAAAGAGAGAAAGACATGAACACGAATGGAAAAGGAAGAAAGCAGCAATATCCAGTTATATGTCGCAGAAAGGAACGTTGATTCCAAGTGAAAAAACTGAAGAGAACGATGCAGATGGGAATGTGACTCCATAAATTTAACGAGGACGCCAGAACAAAAATATTTGAGAAATTTTACTCTTAAACTTACATAAACTCAAAAAATGCTCTGCTGTTCAAGAGTATTCTGATTCAGCCAGTTGCAGGCCACAGAAGAGACACGCAGAAGGAAAAATCATTTTATTTGTCACTCATTTGTAAAACGTCACTTATCAAGTCAAAACATAACCAGCGAAAATTGATTTTTACAAGCTACTGGCTCTACTGACTTGTAAAATTGACAGCTAAACTGTAAAAACTTTTTACAAGTCAGTAGAATTATTTATTTTTGAAAAATCGGTTTCATCACAAGAATAATTGCTTGTAGGTACCTTCTGGGAGACTTTTCTGGTGATAAACTGTTGGCTACGACTGCAGCTTCATTAATAATATCTTGTAATAAATTCATTTCTGGAAAAAAATTGCAAAATGGAAATCTGTCAAAAAACCTATTTATAACTAGAAACAACGTCTTAACAACGTATCATTCTCATAGTTATACCAACTACCAAAACTTCTGTGAGAAAAAATCAAGGAAAAACATATAAATTTCAAATTTTTGTTATGTATTGATTTTTTATTTGTCCCTATATCTTTTACAAATGAGTAACAAATAAATTATTGTACATTATACGCCAGGTAGCAGTTTTTACTGGCTCTTGAAGGTGACAAGCTCGCCTGGCGGCTCACTAGTCATTTCCTTCAATCGCCAGTAAAAACTGTTTTACCTGGCTAATAATGTAAAATACTATTCCTATAAAGATCGGCTGACTTTTAATAAGGAGGAAAAGTTTGTATGAAAATTCGCATTTTTGACTTTCTACCAAATTTTAGCCAAGAAAATTCAGTTGATTCAAAATAAACTGAAATCCCGTTCTTCGGCGCCGACACCGGACAAACGAGGTGTCCATCACAACAGGCCCCATAAAAATCCAGTGGAAGTGGTAAACTTCATTATTGCTCACATCAAGAAAATTCCGTCAGAACATTCTCATTAAGTACTCGAGAAATAAGAATATTTACAAATTATGTCTTTAACTTTTGCTGAACATACAAAAAATTTATAAACTTTAAATTGAATCATGTAGAGAAGCACAGCTTCCGACAAAATATTTTGTCAAACAGTGCAGTTATAGCAGAGTTTCTACAAAGCACTTTAATATTTCCCTTGAATGCTGCAAATGTGATTCAGGATTAAATAATGAAGAGCACAAGGAAACTTATAAATTTGCATTTGAACAACAAAAACGGGACCAGCTGAATGCCGAACTGAATGATAACACAGTGTACATAATTATGGATCTACAGCAGACCATGCCTTTCCCAAAGTTAACGACATCAAAAAGTTTTTATTTAAGGCAACTCTGGTTCTATTATTTCAGTGTAGATGCTGTTAGCAAGTTGGGTACCAAACCATTTTTTTTTTTGGACCGAGGACATTTCTACCAAGGGGAGTTTGAAGGTAGGTAGCTGCCTACATACATTTCTTCAACTTTTCAATACCTCTCCAAAAATATTAAACATCTCGTTATATCGTCGGATTCCTGTGCAGGACAAAACAAGGATTTTAACATCATTGCTCTTCACCAATGTTTTATTCTGAAAGGATATTGAAAGACAATATATCCTATTCACAATCTGTAGTTCAAAGGTACAGGTAAATTTATCACCTTTCCGTATCAAATAGCATTGAAAGGTGATACATTTTACCTATATCTTTGGACTGCAGATTGTGAATAGACAATAGATCATAAGTTTCCCGAAGTTGGTCACTCCTACATAGAATCTGACAGGGACTTTGGCCGTATAGAAAAGGTACTACGAACACATGCGAACATCTATACTCCTCATATCGAAATATAATAAAGTCAGCATGCGTTGAAAATGCTGTAGTTTCTGATATGACAGATCATTTTGAAAATATAGATGAAATTTCTGAAAAAAATGCATCTTGTTAGCAAAAAGAAAAATACTTTGGATCACCAAGTCCTTTTCCGAGATGGAATTAAATGGATTCGTGTCCAATGAATATGGGAACTATTTGTATAAAACAACTCTAGATGAGAATACTCCTTTTTTAGAGGTTGATATTCTAAAACTTAGGAGCCAGAAGATCCAGGCGAAGGATTTTACACTCGATATCATAAAAGAGTAAGTGAAAGTAATAAAATTTCCACAGAAAAAATAACTAAAAGAACAACTGATTTAGGTACATGAGGAGTTCAGATATTTTCACGAAAAAATTATTGGCAATGACGCAAAGGGAAACTACTATATAAGGTGTTGTAAACCCTTCATCCTTTCAAGTTTACCTCTATTTGTTCATTTTTCATTAGATGAAGGATCTATGTTGTGTAGGAAGTGACATGAACCCTTCATCCTTTCATGTGGATTTTTTTGATTTAGTTTGATTTTGTATAATTGAATTGATAAAGGATTTATGTTACTTTGATTTTGCTATTGCCAGAAATGGTAAACTTCTTTTAGGTATTTCTTTTATATACCATTAAAATTCTGAAATAATAAGGACCTATTCAGATATGCCAGAAGTATTTTCTTTAACCCTTCCAGAAAAAAGTAATAGGTTCACCAAAAACTTTAAGCTCATTTTTCTCAATATAATCTTCCTGTGACATGGGTCCTTCATCCACTCGTGTCTTCCATTATTTGCCTCTATTAGATGCAGTACAAAAAAGAGCCATAAAAATGATTGATAATTCAACTCTCACCGATTAATCGGAATCTCTTGAACATAGATGTAAGGTGGCTGCCTTGTTATTCTATCGCTATTACCATGGGCGATGTTCTGATGATCTGGATCATAGGAGAAGATACTTAAGAACCACAAGAATCCAACTCTCACCGATTAATCGGAATCTCTTGAACAAAGACGTAAGGTGGCTGCCTTGTTATTCTATCGCTATTACCATGGGCGATGTTCTGATGATCTGGATCATAGGAGAAGATACTTAAGAACCACAAGAATCTCGCAGGTATCCCATCCGTATGTGGTAAAGTTGGTTACCCCAAGGACCTTTCTAATATAGGCTTTCTTTTTGGTGGGTGTCGTACTGTTTACCTCTGAAACTCCTTGCTGAACCGTGCCCTATGCTTTAAGGGGTTGCAATTGGCTCTAGGTGAAATCGCTGATTTTTGTTTTGGAAAATTTCACACGTATTTTAACTGTGCTTCCGAAGCTGGTGTGACGTCACAGCCTAGGGTTCGTCACTTTGAACCGCCCTAACTCGAAAACGGTTCATCGTAGCAAGATGCAGTTTAAATATTTAGTCTTAGATTTTTTTGCACTGAAACTTACATTTTTTGGTCACACCCCCTTCAACGTTTTCAAACGGAGGGTTAATTGTCACTAAATTTCTTCCGCTCATGGTTCAGGTAGTATTATAGACTTTGTATTTTGTAAGCAGACCAATATAAAAATTTAAAAAAATCTATGGTAATGGACCTAGAAAAAAACAGATACCAATCATTTTCCACATCTAAAGCCTAACCGCTTCTCGTGAAAGCCAAACCCAAAGAAAATCCAAGCACCGATACTATCTGAAAAATAATTTTACAACCGTTTTGTACTACAACGTTTATGCTTCACATAATTTTAAATTCAATGCCCTTTTACATCCTTACAAGTGTCATAAAACAATTACCGGTTCATATTCGTGCAGGCAAGTGCGAAGCCGAGTAATGCAGGAAATTATTGTGAAATAACACCGTGTGAAGTAAAGTAAGAAAAAAACCGATTAAAACGGAAGGAAGGGGATCATATTCTCATAGCTCATAGGTATAAACGTGCGGTTTTTTTAATATGAGAATTGTTTCACTTTTTTGTTGCAATTTGAAGCTTGGTTGAATATTTTGTTTCACTATATGATATTTAAATCAAAAGCAATTCATTTCAAAGCCAAACTCGTTTAAAAACGGGAATATTTTTTCTACTAAAAAATCGACCCGAAATGAATATTTATCCCCTCGTTGTCGGCAGTCAGCAATTTAATTATGAAGGATTAAAATTTTACATTTATATCGCCATTTGAATATACACGCGGACCGCTTTTTATTTCGTTGAGCGTCACAATACAGTCCGTTAATAAAACTGTATCAATAAAATCCATAAAGGTTTAATTAAAAACAGTTACAATCAAAACGCCACGCCAGTTTGTTTTGTAAATTTGTTCGAATTTAAAATGAAAGTAGTTTTTCCAACATTAAAAATATTCAGATTATTTTATGCACCCGCCCTCTATACCGCGGGGAAAATTTAAAAGCTCCGATATTGTTTTTGTTTTTCTATTTTTCCGATTGATACCATGCATTATTTGAATTACTGGCTTTCGGTTTTATATGTTTCGATTTTTAAACATTTATTTATTTATGCCTATGGATTTTTATTTATTTCAGCCTATACATATTGAAGTTGTTTATTCGAGTTACGCGTTCCAATAGCAATTGCCAATCTGTTGCTCTTAGATTTCTCTCCACTGAATTGTCCTTGATTAGAGGACTTGATGAGCTTCTGTACGATGGCTTTTCTATTGCTGATTCTGTCAATTCAATTTCCTCTGTAGTGCTACAGTGTTACCCGCAAAACACGATGGAAAAGTAAATAATAAAATTTGACGGGGAATGGGTAACTGAAACAAAAAAAAAATAGAAAGAGAGGGTTGGTCGGTGGCTGTAATCTAGAAACGGGACTTCTTGTGAAGGGTAGCCGACTAGCTTCCAATGCGGAGAGGGGTGTGGATCAATTAACTAAATAATAATAGAGCGCCACCTGCTTTTCCCTGCAGTACACGAAGTCAACCGATATAACGAAAGCAGGAAACTTCTACGGACCTATAGCAACACAACCTGAAATATAAAACTAAACAAGAAGAAAGGAGGACAGAAGTGAAACGCTTCACAACAATCAGGTACGGGTTTTTAATCAGAACCAGAACAGAACAGGTTTGACTCCAGATGAGGTTCGGAGTGGGTTTTCCGAACGCTCTGAAACACTGACAATTATTAACACTAGAACCAGAACAAGAACAAAATAAATCGACTAGGGACTAGGAGTACCTAACCTTATATGTTCTAAAAATAGTAATAGCACAGCATATACAAAAACAATCAGCAGGCTAACTCGAGTGACAGCCCGTGTAATAAAGGAATGAATTCATGGTCGGGATGTCACTAGCGGCCATTTTGCTATACGAGACAGGGCCTGATTAACGATAATTTAGGTTTTTTTTTTCGTGTCACAGAATCGTATTCGCTTAAACTAATTTATTATTACTTACATAGTTACATATCTATGGTGAGTGGGCTAAAGAGTACAAGTCAAAATTAGACAAATCAAGAAAAATGCTTTCGAAATATTAGACTTTAAAATAATCGGATTTTTTGTGGCTGTTTCGGACGAATCGAATTTTTAACTTTACAAAGGTGTTTTTTTATTAGAGATAATCTATTTTTTTATTTTTTTTTGTTCTGTTTTTTTTTATTACAAAAAAAAATGGACTTATACTCTTTTGACCAGACGTATAGATGACATACAGGGTTAGTAAAAACTACTGCAACACTTAAATATCTTCAAAACTGCTTAAGCCGCGTTCACACAATTTGGAATCTGACAGTTTTCAGGCATGCGGAATTCAACAGTGCTATTGGCAATGTTGCCAGATTTATTAGTTTTGCGCTACACGTAGTCTTTTTGTTATCTTAAATAGAATGCCCCATTTATTTTTATTGCAATGAATTGGGCTGCCAAATTTGATAAGACTCCATATTTTCAGAATTCTATCTATACTAGTTCTTGAAATATGACAACACCGTATTTTCGGTAAAAAGTATCGCAACGCTTGAATATCTTCAAACGCTGCTTAAGAACGTTCACGAAATTTGGTATCTGGGGGTTTTTGAGCAGGAGAAATTTTCCAATTTTGCCCTACATGTAGTCTTTTTGCTATCGCGAATAGAATGCCCCATTTATTTTTATCGCAATGAATTGGGCGTGCCAAATTTGATAAGATTCCAAACTTTCAGAATTCTATCTCTACTAGTTGCTGAAATATGACAACACCGTATTTTCAGTGAAAAGTATAACAACGCTCGAATATCTTCAAACGCCGCTCAAGCACGTTCACGAAATTTGGTATCTGGGGGTTTTTGGGCAAGCAAAATGCAACCGTGGTATTGGCATTGTTGCCAGACTTTTCAGTTTTGCGCTACACGTAGTCTTTTTGTTACCTTGAATAGAATGCCCCATTTATTTTTATTGCAATAAATTGGACGTGCCAAAATTAATAAGATTCCAAATTTTCAGTATTCTATCTCTACTAGTTGCTGAAATATGCCAACACCGCATTTTCAGTGAACGGTATCGCAACGCTTGAATATCTTTAAAACCCGCTTGAGCTCGTCCACTAAATTCGGTACCTATCGCTGGGAATTTATAGGCAAGCGAAATTCAATTGTGATATCGGCATTGTTTCCATGTTTCCCAGTTTCGCGCTACACGTAGTCTTTTTGTTATCTTATACTACTATAGTGATAATCATTCTGGGATAGTTACCTACCTATTTCAGGAAAAGCCGCAAACTTATCGGAAACGCCCGGAAATATGAATACCTTATGAACAAGTAACGTGTATTATTGAAAGAAAAAAAAACCATAAGCCACGAGCAAGACTATGTGTAGCTCGAAACTGGGAAACTTGGCAACAATGCGGATATCACAGTTGAATTTCGCTTGCCTATAAATTCCCAGATACCGGTGGACGAGCTTAAGCGGGTTTTTGAAGATATTCAAGCGTTGCGATACCGTTCACTGAAAATGCGGTGTTGGCATACTTCAGCAACTAGTGGAGATAGAATTCTGAAAATTTGGAATCTTATCAAATTTGATACGTCCAATTTATTGCTATTAAAATAAATGGGGCATTCTATTCGCGATAGCAAAAAGACTACTTGTAGAGCAAAACTGGAAAATCTGACAACAATGCCGATATCACGGTTGAATTTTACTTGCTCAAAAACCCCCAGATACCAAATTTCGTGTACGTGCTTAAGCAGCGTTTGAAGATATTCAAGCGTTGCGATACTTTTCACCGAAAATACGGTGTTGTCATATTTCAACAACTAGTAGAGATAGAAATCTGAAAATTTGGAGTCTTATCAAATTTGGCACGCCCAATTCATTGCAATAAAAATAAATGAGGCATTCTGTTTAAGATAACAAAAAGACTACGTGTAGCGCAAAACGGGGGAATCTGGCAACATTGCCAATAGCACTGTTGAATTTCGCATGCCTGAAAACTGTCAGATTCCAAATTGTGTGAACGCGGCTTAAGCAGTTTTGAAAATATTTAAGTGTTGCAGTACTTTCTAATAACCCTGTATATTATTAGGAAATAAGATAATATGACTTATAATATCTTGACCTGACCTAAGAAATGACTTATACTAGTTTTGCTCAACCCAAAATTTGATATTAGCAAAAACTGGAAAAGAAGGCCAACTCTTTTTCACAAAACACTTTTTGTTTGCTGATAACATAACCTCTTTGGTCACCAAATGGTACTAAGAGTATAAGTCGACCGACAAAATCAGGATAGGAATAGTATAAGTCTACTTGTACTATTTGAATTTTATTAATAGTGTATAATCTAAATAGTACAATTCAACTTATACTGATATGCCCAACAGAATAAAATTCCTTTTAAGTTAAACTATGTGGATTGAAATTAAAAGTAAAGTATTTCAAATAAATTGACTTATACTGTTTGGACCAGTCGATGTAGGAACCGAAAATATATACCAAAATGACTTAAACTCATTTTCGCAAAATTTTGACTTGTACTCGTTAGCTCACCCACCATAGATATAATAATATTTATAATTACTAATTTATCATTATTATTATTAAATATACAACAATGACAAGAGATAACACCATAAATGACAACACGAATATACTAAAATCATTTTGAAAATCATAATAAAAATTCCGCTCTACACAGCACGCCTATGACCTCCGCCAGAAATAAACTAATGAAATAAAATTTCGGCGCCCCTGCCGTTAAATGACAGGATGGTATCCCCTAATGGCGGTGTTGGCAGAAAAGATGCGCGTGAGAGTTAGTCTGCTGATTGTTTTTGTATATGCACTGGTAATAGTATTTACAATAAATTAACTCAACTTGAGTCCCTTAAAGCAAAGAGCAATAACAGCAATAATACCTGAAATATAAATAATTAATAGACAAGCTCACTAAATGCAGTACCTTCGTAAATGGCCATTCAACCCCAGTGTACAAGTATTTCCTGTATTCAGTGCAGCATGTACTTATGGGATAGTTATTAGAGAAATATATATCAATAATTAAAGTTGAAGTAACAATACGTAGCCAGAGGGGCAAATTTAATATAATGGGATAAAATAGGTAGTATAGATGCGTTGTTGTGGTGATTTACTCCAACAAGGGGTTGGTAAGGTTTGATATTAAGACAATACAAAACACACTTATCAAACCTGAGTAGTCCCTAATCTCTAGAGGCGAACCTGAAGGATTGGATCAATATCTTCCAATATTTCTGATGGCCTGGAAGTGGATCAGGATCGCGACAAGAAACAACTGGCCCTGGGTACTGAAGTTCAGTAACCAGGAGTCCTAAGGCTTCCAATTGTCAAGAGGAGGCTGAAGATTGGAGGTACTACTTGAAATATACAGTAAGCTTAACGTATAACTCTTTACTGAAAGTTAGGGACTAACGCGTGACGACTAAAAGGTGATGATTAAAGGTGATGATAAAGCGTAACGTCTAAAGGCCTGACACCAATGGACATTATGAGACTGGGCGTGGAGCGACAGGTAGGTATGTCCAATATTCGGAATAATTTAACCATATAATTAACAGAAAATTATGCTTTTACATAGGCAATAGAGAAACACAGAGAAAACGTATAAGAAAACAACTTACCAAAATACTTTGGCCTTCAGGAAGAAACAATTGATCACGTTGCTCTTTTTCGGCTCACACAACTATTGGATAGAAAACAGTGGCTTGAGGAAGGTATGCTATTCTGTGAGGCGAATACGCTTATTTCCTTTTATTC
This sequence comes from Ceutorhynchus assimilis, assembly GCA_917834065.1. Lineage (NCBI taxonomy): Eukaryota > Metazoa > Arthropoda > Insecta > Coleoptera > Curculionidae > Ceutorhynchus > Ceutorhynchus assimilis. The sequence goes on along the minus strand of OU892283.1, from coordinate 34,160,589 downwards.
TGGCCCAGGAAAAATCAACAACAGCACAGTATCTTATTATTCTTGCCCCAAATAAATTTAATCATCACCATTACAGCCATTAACACCTTTACTTTCTTCAAAGAAAGGCTCTCTGGGTCTTCTCCTCCAAAGTCCAAATAAATATGCTATGTGTCTATTTTTTTTTCAGTTCATATATTATATTATGCATATCGACATCTTAAGTTTCGTCGAGATCAGACATCACTGAAGAGTATTCACGAGAAGGACGAGATAGAACTAAGGATGACGTCCAACACTCTCTTCAAGAATCCTAATTTTAGTCTGAGTATACAGGGTGTCCCAGAATATATGGGCAATCGCTCGGATTCAGATAGAACACAAAAAAATAACATGACAACTTCCTATAAAAAAAAATTCCTACGGCCCCGCCTACGAAGTTGCGTGCCCCTAAAGGACGCATCTGAAAATCGTTTTTTTCTTGATAACTTTCAAAATACCTCATGTAAATTTTTTTTCTTTCAATATGATGGATACTAGATAAGACCCCCTTAAAATGGACCCTTTCGAACACACTTGGCCAATCTAGTTTGCCAGGGACGGATTAGCTTTAACACAATAATGCTAATTTTTTTCACACCCTGTATGATATAGGCATAGCAATAATATTTTTAGATAGTTTCAACTTTGAACTAGAAAAACTCTTATTCGATGTCAAAAATATGAGCTGGTTTCGAGAAAATTCTGTTTTTGTGTATTAATGGTTTTTTACTAAAGAATTTTTTATGTCGACTCAACATGAGATCCTTCTAATCTTATGCATTCCATACCTATTTTAATGAAAGATTGTTCGACTCTAGACAATGCTTCAATATTAGCCCCTATTTCGCGATAGTGAAAATTAATGCTTTCTACTAATATTTCCTCAGTGTCATTATTGAGTTAAAACTAGTCCGTCCCTGGAAAACTAGATTGGTCAAGTGCGTTTGAGAGGGTCCATTTTAAGGGGTCTTATCTAGTATCTATCATATTAAGAGAAAAAAAAATACACGAAGTATTTTGAAAGTAATCAACAAGAAACCGATTTTCAGAGGCGTCCTTTAGGGGCACGTAACTTCGTAGAGGGGGCCGTAGGAATTTTTTTTATAGGAAGTTGCACGTAACTTCGTAGGGAGGGCCGTAGGAATTTTTTTTTATAGGAAGTTGTCATGTTATTTTTTTGTGTTCTATCTTAATCCGAGAAATTGTCCACATATTCTGGGACACCCTGTATGCTTTGCGGATCGGAAAGAACAAGGTAAATTTACTGAAGGTGTCAGTCACAAGAAAAATATGCCTGTTGCCCGCTTTGCTATTTGGTAGGGGGCCAAAGAAATCCATGCTTATAATTTACCAACCGCGATTGGCAATGACGGCTGTCCTCAACAGGCCGCTAAGTGGTATTTGCTCAGGATTAACTTGTTGACAAATAATAAAACCCTTCACGAATTTTGCGACATTAGCCCTTATGTTTTATGTAGGTACCCACAAATGACCATCGACAGTAGTATCATGACAAGAAGAAATAATTACTTCTCTACGTTTTTCTTTGGGCACAATAAGTTTCCAAAAGTCTCCATCAGTATGACGTTTGGGAAAGTTAGGACTAACCTTTCTGTAAAGTTTCCCCTCAGAACTCGCCAGGACGGAAATGATAAGGGATTGTTTTCAACATACCTCCTATGAACCATTTGTCTTTAACTCCACTAATATCAACCTCAGATATTTCAAGATCACTGCTGATAGCGTCAGGATTATCGTTCACAGTACGTCAAAGCGCATCAGGTACTACGTGTTCTTCACCCTTTCGGTGTATTACCTCAAAATCGAACTGTTGAAGCCTTAAACAACAACGACCCAAACGAACCTGTGGATTTTTGAGATTTTGGACTCATTCTAAGCTAAAATGATCAGTGATGACCGTAAATTTCGAATTTTCTAAATAAAAATGTAATTTTTCAGCACTCCATATCAGAGAACTGCTTGCATAGTTCTCTCTGTAGCACTGTAAACTCGTTCGGTACGACTTAAAAATCATGAAACATAACAAATAACATGCTCACGGTTGTCATAAAATTGCGGAAGGACAGCACCAATGCCAAAAGAGAAGGCACCAGTGTGTAAAATAGAACCATGCTCAAAAATAGAGCAGTAATCCAAATATGGACCGAAATAAGAGTATTCTTAATGTTTTCAAAAGACCTGCCGCACTCTTCATCCCATACAAATTAAATACCTTTTCGCAGGAGCCGAGTCAGAAGAGATATAATAATATCTGAAAATGATGGAATAAATTTCCGATAATAGACCATACCAATAATTCTCCTTACATCTCGAACATTCTTAGGAACCGTTCAATTGGTGATAGCTTCCACTTTAGCTGGATCCACCGAAATTCCTTGTCGGTTCACCAGATATCCCAATCATTTTAATTCTTTCCGACAAAACTTACTCTCGATCCAGCGTCAATCCAATGGAGTGTGAACGACGAAACACTTCCTTCAAGTTAGCGATATGCGAGTCAAAATCTGGCGTCACAACTATAATATCGACGTAACTGCCAAGCTCTAGCCTAGGATATTATCATCCAATCTTTGAAAAGTCACAGGAGCGTTGTGAATCCCAAAGGGTAAACGAGTAAATCAAAAGAGGCCACGACCAGGAACTGTGAATGCCGTGTATTGTATTGTATCGAGAGAAGACATAAACCGAGCACCGCCGCCCAATTTATCCAGAATTGTGGAAATGTACGGTAATGGATTAATTAATTCACGAAAATCCACGCCAAAAAGCTGTCCACCATTCGCTTTAGGAACTAGGAGAACTGGAGATGACCACGCCGACTTAGATCTCTCGACTATTCCGTCCTTCAGCATCTGATCCGATTGTTCCATCGATGAAGATTTGCTTGAACGGAGAGACCGGATACTACCTCTGCTTAATGGGAGCACTACATGTCACAATCTTATGTTTCACCGCCGAGGTGCAGCCCAACTTGTCGCCTATCCTTTCAAAATATCCAGAAACGACCTCATTCAATCTCTGCACTTGTTCAGGAGTTAGGTCCTTTTCACTCTCTTCTCTCTTCTTCTACTTCTACATACTTTATACCCCAGGGAAATTAGACTTCAACTGGTCAAAAATGCTAGGGTATATAGAACCATAGAGAAGTAATTTGAGATAGGACACCGATGGTCAGAAGTGCGTCGTTTCCAAAATACAGGGTGTTGAAATTTAAACAACCCCCTTTCATATCATCTTAAGGGCCAATGCTAGGCTGTTCAAATTTTCAGGGATTATTGATGTAGGAATGATATTCAAAAATTCGTATAATGAACCCCCATTTTCTACCTGGAACCACCCCAAAAAAAAAAATAATAATAATTCGAAACAAATTGCTTTTTTTTTTCATATTTTAAGTATTTTTTTCTTGGGATGGTTCCAGGTAGAAAATGGTGTAGCATTATACGAATTTTCAAATATCATTCCTACATCAATAATCCCTGGAAATTTGAACAGCCTAGCATTGGCCCTTCAGATGATATGAAAGGGGGTTGTTTAAATTTCAACACCCTGTATTTTGGAAAGGACGCACTTCCGACCATCGGTGTCTTATCTCAAATGGCTTCTCTATGGTTCCTCTATATCCCCTTGCATTTTTGACCAGTTGAACGGGGACACCCTGTATAATACAGTATCACCTATTTTGAATGCGCGCTTCCGCTTTATCACGCTATATTTCGAAAACGGTTGGTCTGAAAATACTATTTCACGTAAGTTTTGTTTTGGGTTCTTCGACATCAGATGTACTAGAAGCGAGATTTTCGCAAAAAAAAACTATTTTCGTGACCTTTGACCTTCGATATCTCAAGACGCACAAGAGTAGGCATATTCGATTTTTTTGTGCTTCATTAGAACATTAAAAGGAAGGTCACTGCAAAAATTTAGCTTGTTTTGCCTCATTCCGCAGATGGCCCTTTTTTTGGTCCAATTTCCCTGGGGTATTACCCAAATGTCTAATCTGAATTGGGGCTGATATCATCCCAATGCATTCACAGGTGTCATGCATTCAATGCCACTGTACAAAAGGTTTTCCTACATTCATCCAAGAATAAGCCCAGACTCTTAAGCTTCTGCCAACCACCATTACCAAGAAAAATTTTATTAGCACCAGAGTCCAATAAACCAAAGAGACTGTGTCCCAAAATACTAACTTTCAAATATGGACCAACATTACTTAAAATATAATCTAAAACTATTTTCTTCCTATCAGAGCTAGAACTACCTGTGGTCAGTATGATATCAGAAGCCAATCTCCAACCTACGACTGACTTCTTGAGAGGTTTCCCGAAGGCTGTGTGCATTCAGGACACGTTCGCTTCGTTACGCCCAGCTTCTTACAAGAAAAACAAAGTATAATTCCAGGAAGTGCCTTATTTTGCCACGTGATTCGGCTGATCGCATCGAAAACACAATTTTGGAACATGACTCCCGGATTGAAGACCACCGAAATATGAGGGAAGAGCATCATTATTCAGAGAATTATTTTTGCCATAGAAACTAATCGAATTCCTATTTCCTAACCCATTTCCGTGTGAATTGATCACGATTTCTCTAATCACAGGATTTCTATTACTACTGTTCCCCTGATAATCTAAGTCTCTACTATTCAATACTGATTTTAGTTCTCTCCAATCTTCTACATAGATCAATTAAATCGAAGGAGGTATTAATGGATTGTAAAGGCAGCTGCTCTTGATAAAATGGTAAAATGTTATTCATTAATACCTTCAACCTTAAATTATCAGGCACAGGAGTTGGTATACGGTCAAAAAGTTTACTCATCGCTGCCACATACAACCCAATAGCTTCGTCCGGACCCTGGGTTCTGTTTAGAATTTGTCTCCATAATTGGTCACTCACGTGTGCAGGCACAAATTGCTCCTCCATAAGATCAATGTGACCGTCCCAATCTCTAGCATATTTCACCACCATATGGTGAAAATTTAAAGCGTCGCCCTCAAGCAAATCATGCGCTGACAAAAACAATTCAGCTTCACTAACTTGTCTGGACCTAGTGAGTTCCTCCACTCGTTGCAAGAAGGCATTAAAACTCAAGCCACCATTCCCCGAAAATTTTAGACTCCATTTATAAATCGGAACCGACCTTCGAGGAAGATTACTCACAGAAGGTACATTAGGTTGATTTACCATCCCCGCCGTGGGGTTATTCATTCCAGAACTAGCTGCAGTATTAGCCGAAGTAGGTGTCACAGCAGATGTCGGAGGACTTGCAAAATTTGGATCTATATAAGAGTCGGATGATTATCCTTCGCCTCGAAAAGTTTTGCTTTATTTTGATAATCCGTAACAAGATCCGATAAAGCAATCAATAATTTCGACCTTTCCTTGGTGGTTTGATCATCAACCTCCTCTATCCTACCAATCCTGCCCATCAAAAGAGAAAACTTTGTATCGATTTTTTTGATTTGATTTGACGAACCAATAACCGAAGAAATTAGATCTCAAAGCTCGATCAACTTCTTCTCACACTCTGCAATCTCCGCTGCCGAATCTAAATCACATTTTCCCTGAAGGGGACTACTATTCTTCTCCAATGTCAAGATGCTGCGAAGATGTTTACGCAATGAATCCACATTACCCTAATCAGAAATACCTACCTATAACCTTCAACTCATATTCCAACTCATCTCGTAGAGTAAAAATCAAACGAGAAGAAGCCACACGCGTTATCGTTTGTCTCACTTTAAATAGGAGGGACCTAGAGAAAAGGAAATCTGCCGTCTTTGTCAGCGCTGACGTCAATGGCTTCTTCTCATTTGATTTTTACTCTACTAAGTTATCAAAATGTAATTGAAACATTTTTGCTCAAAAGATAATTCCAATACTAAAACAACCCAATCCCAAAATCCAAACTTTCAATGTACGTTGAGGAATTTTTTTGGATGAAAGGAGGTGTCTGGCAGGATTGCATTCTTTCACCATTACTTTTTAATATTTATTTGAACAAAATATTTGAAAAAGCATTAGAAGACTGCAATAAGGGAATTTTTATCAACAACATGAATATAAACAATCTTCGGTATGTAGACGATGCGGTTTTTATCGCTGATTCTCTGGAAGGTCTTCAGATATTACTTGATCATTTGTCTACTGAAAGTGGAGCCATTTGGATTAAACTTGAACGCCAAAAAAACTAAATAGATGTTGATTCGTGAGACCCAGGTTGGAGGAGTTATTTTTCAGGTACAGAACCAACAGATCGATAGGGTTCAATCATACAGATACCTAAGATGTTAGGTTAATGAAGACCAAGATAATAGGAGGTTCGCGCCAGGATTGAACAAGCCAGAGCACCATTCGTAAAAATGAAGTCCGTGTTAGGTAGTCGAGGTATCTCGCTCTCCATTCGGACACGAGTACTCCGTTGCTACTTCAAACTATCAAACTATTACAGATGCCATAGTGAAAAGCTAGAGGCTTTTGAAATGTGGACATACAGACGGATGTTGAAAATATCTTGGACGAACAAAGATGCGCAATGAAGATGTGCTAACGAGAATGTCAACAGATTTTGAAGTTAGGTTTATGCTTAAAAAAACGAAAGTTAGAGTATTTCGGAGACATATTCAGGAATGACAAATACCTACCTCTCAGACTCATATTCTAGGGAAAAGTCGAAGGCAGAAGAGGCCCTGGACGTCAAAGAATATCTTGGCTGAAGAAACGACAAGTCTATTCAGAAAGGCAGCGCTAATGATTGAACATCTTTGAAAATGAAAATTTTGTAAAGTTTCTAAATAAACTCTAATTATAATTACCTTCAGCATCTGGACATATTGTCCAAACAACAATCAAAATATTACTCATCTGCCGTCTCCAGCATTGCCACCCATTATAGTCGGCCAGATTAAAATAATTAAATTAAATCGGCCACTCCGGATAATACAGTAGCCAAGCGTTAATGTGACAAGGGGTGTGGAAATTGAGCATTCTCTCCATATCATAACTAAAAGGGAAAAAGGTACCCCGCTGGGTCCCATGCTGGGTCCGGTGCAGCCGAGACAAATCAGACTCGGGTCACAAATGATCTCGCCACACGAGTAGCCGCTTTGGTGATGTTAATGTTCGTTTAGCCAGATGACGGGTTATTTATTTCGTGAAGTCCAATTAGTTTCGAATAAATTAATGCGCGGTAATTATTGTCATATCAAAATATTTTGATTCGAGCGGCGAAGTTGTTTATTGTAATTATTTTATTAAAGGACTTCCACTTCATTTAATTAAACGTAATGGTGGCATATTTTATTTTCCTTAAAAATGGAATATTTTCTTTCGAAATTAATTGGCAGAAATTAAGTTGGCGATAAAATATAAGCCATATTTTATAATTTAAATGTTTCATTAATTAGGGGCGGTTAATGATTTTTCACTTGGGAAAATCCGAGGTTTATTTTTGGAATCATTTGACTTTTTGAGAGATTTTAGCAACATCAACTGACATTTTGTGTTTCCATTTGTGAAATTCTATAAAGAATACCTTTGATTGATATTGGGATATTACATGAAAACCAACGCTCTAATCCGAAACACTGTGAAACAGCTTCAATCAACTGAATGATATCAACTTGGATGAAAAGGGACCATCATCCAGATCTTTACGTAAATAACTAGATCAAATGGCTTCTTCGAAGGGTTAGCAAAATCTTTCTTCTTCTGTATTTTAAGCCACTCATCTCCAGTGTGGTTAGTTTGAGGTCGTTGATCCATCTCATCTATAGTCTGCTCATTGATCTGGGTTCATCATAATATGGCATTAGTTCAGGATTCCATCTGTAGACTTTCTGTCTTGTAAAGTGTCCTGCGAAACTCTGTATTTGGATGAGAGTAACTTTTGATACAATGGAAAAGATTCGTCCTGGTTCAAGATTGTATCAAAGTGTTTTTCTTTTCGTGAGAGACTTTTATGTTCACTATTATCCATTCCATGGCCCTTTGAGTCTTGAATAGAATGTCGACATGTTGCTTTGATGTCTTAAGTCAATCCCATCAACGTTATTGGTGATAAATATTATGGGCGATAAACATTGGTTGAAAGCGCTGCTTCTCAGGTATATTGGAAACTTTCGGTTTTTTAACATCCACGAAGGCTGACCAAAACCTGCCCTTTGTTCTTCGAGCAATTTCTGCTATTTGGTTTCTTCCATCAAATTGCAGTGTATGTCCTAATAGTGGAAGATCCGAATAGGAAAGGATCTGCACCCATCTGTTTATTGGGTGAAAATTATTTTATATCAAAGTTAGTATGTTAAAAAATATATCAGGTGTGGGTTGGCTAAAAAATTCCTGGCCAGACTATTATTAATAAATAATTCAAAAATTATTATTGTCAAAGGCATTGCACTCATTTGTTTAACGAAAAAATTTCATACTAATCGAAAGTATAGGGCCTAAAGAATATAGAAACGTTGGGGTGTCTATTTTTTTCCTGGCATAACTATTGGGTTGACAGGTTTGAACAGGTGAGTCGCTACTAGTAACTATACTAGTATAAATCATACACCACTCTGTCGCATATTTCCATTCGCACCAAAATTTCGCTTTTCAAAGCTCGCCAACCGTCATTCAGGCCAGATTTTTCGTAGACAACGATATAAGATTTATTCATTAAACAGATGGGTGTGAATTACTAGTATCGACTCACCTGTTCAAACCTGCCAACCCGATATTTATGCCAGGAAAAAAATAGACAATCCAACGTTTTTATATTCTCTAGGCCCTATACTTTCGATTAGTATGGAATTTGTTCGTTAAGCAAATGAGTGCAATGCCTTTGACAATAATAATTTTTGAATTATTTATTAATAATAGTCTGGCCAGGAATTTTTTAGCCAACCCACACCTGATATTTTTTTTAACATACTAACTTTGATATAAAATAATTTTTACCCAATAAACAGATGGGTGCAAATCCTTTCCTATTCGGATCTTAGGCTATAAGTAAATGTATTTGCTGGCATTCCTTCAATAGTGACTTTTCTTTCTGCTTTGGTATTGTTTATCATCACTTACGCCCAGTTTCTTTTCTTAAATACCTCCTCCACTGACTGTGTTAAGCATTTTGGTCATATCTCAATCTCATCTCCGTATCTGACTCCTCTCCTGATTGAAGTGGGATTGGTGTTCCAGCTATACTGTCAATGTGCTACTTTATCAAGTTTTGAATTGCAATAAATTGAAAATCTGATTCCAAAGAAACTCAGGAACTTTTCACAAACATATACAAACTCAAATCTGAAGATTTTGAGCTGATTTACAATTTAAAATCAACCTTAACCTCAAATTTAAAAGTTATGAAGTTCCAAAAAAGTCTGAACGCTGGAACCTACACGTTGCAGTTACAAAATATGGAAAGCCTGATATTTTAGAAACTTGGGAACCTTTCTTGATCATATACCTGATCAAATCTGTAGATAGGTTAATCAACAATTATAAAAGATTTGCAATTTATTACCTTATCAAGTTTGATAGTGATAAAGTTGCAGAGAAATGTGAGCGGTGAAAACTACAAGTTGCAGTAAAAACAAACTGAAAGCCTTGGATATCTTAGGAAGTGGGAAGTTTTCAAAATCATATACCAGATTAAATCTGTAGATTTTAAGCTGATCTACAATAAAAAAGGATTTGCAACTCACTACCTTATCAAGTTTGATAATTATGAAGTTGTAAAGAAGTGTAAATGCTGAAAACTGCAAGTTGCAGTGAAAATATACTAAAAGCCTGGATGTTTTAGAAAGTAGGAACTTTTCACCATCATATACTGAATCAAATCTGAGAATTTTCAGTTGATCGATAATTAAAAAGGATCTGCAATTCACTACCTCATCAAGTTTGATAGATATGAAGTTGCAAAGAAGTGTAAAAGCTGAAAACTGCAAGTTGCAAAGAGAACAAACTGAAAGCCTGGATATCTTAGGAAGTAGGAACTTTCACGATCATATACCGGATCAAATCCGTAGTTGAGTTGATCTACAATTGAAAAGGATTTGCAATTCACTACCTTATCAAGATTGATAGGCATGAAGTTGCAAAGAAGTGGAAATGCTGAAAACTACTAGTTGCAGTGAGAACAGATTGGAAGCCTGGCTATTTTAGGAAGTAAGAACTTTTCAGAATCATATCACTCAATCAAATCTGTGGATTTTGAGCTGTTCTACAATTAAAAAGGATTTGCAATTCACTACCTTATCAAGTTTGATAGTAATGAAGTTGCAAAGAAGTGTAAACGTTGAAAATTACTAGTTGCAGTGAGAACAAACTGAAACCTGGATATATCTTAGAAAGTAGGAACTTTTCACAATCATATACTGGATCAAATCCGTACAGTTTGAGCTGATCTAAAATTAAAAGGGATTTGCAATTCACTACCTTATCAAGTTTGATGGTTATGAAGTTGCAAAGAAGTGTAAATGCTGAAAACTACTAGTTGCAGTGAGAACAGATTGGAAGCCTGGCTATTTTAGGAAGTAAGAACTTTTCAGAATCATATCACTCAATCAAATCTGTGGATTTTGAGCTGTTCTACAATTAAAAAGGATTTGCAATTCACTACCTTATCAAGTTTGATAGTAATGAAGTTGCAAAGATGTGTAAACGTTGAAAATTACTAGTTGCAGTGAGAACAAACTGAAACCTGGATATATGTTAGAAAGTAGGAACTTTTCACAATCATATACTGGATCAAATCCGTACAGTTTGAGCTGATCTAAAATTAAAAAGGATTTGCAATTCACTACCTTATCAAGTTTGATGGTTATGAAGTTGCAAAGAAGTGTAAATGCTGAAAACTATAAGTTGCTGAAAGAACAAACTGAAAGCCTGAATATCTTAGGAAGTAGGAACTTTTCACAATCATATAGGTACCAGATCAAACCCGTAGACTTTGAGTTGATCTAGAATTAGAAAGGATTTGCAATATTTACTACCTTATCAAGTTTGAAAGATATGAAGTTGCAAAGAAGTGTAAACGCTGAAAATTACAAGTTGCAGTGAGAACAAATTGAAAGCTTGGATATCTTTGGAAGTAGGAACTTTTCACAATCATATACCAGATCAAATCCGTAGGATTTGAGTTGATCTACAATTGAAAAGGATTTGAAATTCATTACCTTAACAAGTTAGTTATGAAGTTGTAAAGAAGTGTAAGCGCTGCAAATTACAAGTTGCAGTGAGAACAAATTGAAAGCCTGGATATCTTAGGAGGCAGGAAATTTTCACGATCATATACCCGATCAAATATGTAGATTGTGAGCTGATCTACAATCAAAAAGAATTAGCAATTCACTACCTTATCAAGTTTGATAGTTATGAAGTTGTGAAGAAGTGTAAACGCTAAAAACTACAAGTTGCGTGAGAACAAATTGAAAGCCTGGATATTTTAGGAAGTAGGAACTTTTCACAATCATATACCAGATCAAATCTGTAGATTTTGAGCTGATCTACAATTAAAAAGGATTTGCAATTCACTACCTTATCAAGTTTAATATCAGAGCGTCAACCTGTATCAACTTATTCACATGTAACTAGGCCAGATTTGCCCACAGTCGATTTGAATACGGCTACTGTTGTAGAGGCTCTAGAAGTGCCGGCTGTAGCTGTAGAGCCCGCAATTGTAACGGAACCTGTTGAAAGCGAAACTGTTGCTACAGAGGACAATGTTGATCGATTACAGTGAATTGAATTCGGAGAATGTTGCTACCGAGTCGGTATTTCTGAAGCTTTCCAATCGGATGAAGACTCTCGAAAGAAACATGTCCTGATTTAGTAAATACCTGGAAGAATGGCGCGAATGCTACAAAAAACAAATAGAAAACATGCAACGCGTTCTGGAAGAGCGTCACAGAAGAATCAAAGAAGTTATACAATTTAAGAAGAGAAAAGGCTAAAACGATGGATTCGAGTCGGATTCTGAGCAGGATGGCATAGTATTTGAAGAAGCTTTGTCGTGAGTCATTTCGGGAGTGGTTCATTGCTCTTCTTAACACGTTCCGAAAACGTGTTTTGAGAGATTTGGTCATCCTGCGCCAAGAGGTTTTTTCAGGTGATTCAAAAGATGTATTAGAAATAAAAGAAACAAGTTTCAACATTTTATGTTATCAAAAATGGAAAATATTACATTTTTGGAAATTTCGGTCAAAATGACCGACGCGCCGTGGAGGGCACAATTTGTTCAATTTGACCGTTGTACGCCGCTTCGGTCACGATTTCGGCTAGACCTTCATTACCTACTCGCATGGTGGGAGGACTCCAGACTAGAATTGCCTGTCGGCGCCAGTTCATATGATACTTTTATGTTTATAAATAAATGTTTTCCGTGAGATAACGTGTTTACCTAGCCAATTTAGAAAAAAACCATGTAGGAAAAAAACTAGAAAAAATATCAAAAAGTTTTCATGTGCCATTTGCTCAATAGGCCACTTCGGTCACACAGCACCGTATAGCTAGGGACCGATGGATGGCGCTCTAGAAGCAGAAATAGAATCGATAAATTTTTCGGTCATAATGACCGACGCGGCGTGGTGTGACAGGACACGTTTCGGTCAAAATGACCGACATGGCAGAGAACGTGTTAAGGCCTCATAGCTCAATGTCTTGGAATGCCCTCTATAATTCTATCTTCCACTCGAAAGATGGTATTCGTTGGCCTTCTTATCGAGAATTTGTGTGAGAAGGAGATGGTCAGAAGTACCAAAACTTTGGCGCAAGCCCGTTCAATAGGTTGGCAGCTGCAATTTCAGGTGTTCAACGGTTGCTGATGATTCTCATGTCAACTGTATAATTTTTTCAAAAGAGCCGATCAACGAATCTATTATTTTATTGTTTTGGAATTTCCTCGTTTCTGTGTTGATAGGATAGCTTGTAATTCTTCCTTCAGCATTTCTGTTGCCACTCCATCATCTGGTAGTTTGTTGTATTCCGAATCACCAATTGGCTCTCCGGTTTCAAATTTTTCGATAGCTGGCATGTTTTTGAACCAACATTTTCAATTTTTCCCTGGTTATTGATTCGAGTCAGCAGAAATCTTGCTTCGAGTTCAGGTAACGATAGAAGCTTTGCATTGAGAAGCTAGAGTAGTTTGTTTCTTGTGTTCCGTGTTCCATATTCTTTGTTCATCTACATGGTTTTGTTGGTGCCGAGTCTTGCCTGGAATTTCAGATGTTTACTCTCTCTCTTTAAACTTTTTCTATCATTGTTTTTTTCTTATGTCTTTATTGAGAGTTGTTACTATTAGTGTATTAATTACTTTATATTTCGTTGCATTTCGTTTCTTTTCGCTACAACGACTTATTCTTTGCTACTTTATTTCCTGGTTCTAAAAGTTGTTTCTCGTTTTGAGTATTCATCAGTACGCCCACTAGAGTGGCAAATCGACGGAACTTGCTCTTCAGAGATTGGCAACAAAAATCAGCCCGTCCATTGACAAGGAGATTACGCTAGCAGAGTTCATCGATATAAAGGGAGCCTTCAACAACACTCTTAACTAGCTCCATTTATGAATTGGCTATTTCCAGAAGAATTGAGCCTCTTATCTGTGACTGGATTATACTGGACTATACTGGTTACCTATTGTATATTATGGTCATCAGACCAATGATAGCATATGGCTCAGTAGTCTGATGGGAAAAGGGGCAACAGGCAACAGCGTACTGCCGAAACCAAGCTCAACCGTATACAAAGACAGGCTTGCTTGGCAATAACAGGAGCTTTCAGCACTACGCCAACAGCAGCAATGGAGCTTCTCCTAAGAGTTCCTCTTTCAGTTTTTTATCTGGAAAGGAGGCTCTTACAACAACCTATAGAATATACCACAAGATTAGAAATCAAGTAGATGACAAAGGGAACGTGGAAGGCACCAAACTGCTAGAGTTTATCAAAACACATAGCGGTTTGGGAATGTCTCCAGACCTTATGCTAAGAACACACATGACAAGTGCCCTACCCTACTCAGTGGCTATCCCAAGAAAGGAAGAGCGGTTGCAGGATAAACATGCCAACGAAGTTCAATTTTGCTTGGACAGGGAGCTTCAGCCTATGTCCTTCTGATGAGTCCTAACAAGGACGAAACGCGTCAAGGATTGGCACGGGAAGCCTTAATCCACTGCTCAGTGGGTCGATTCCAAAACAGGGATCGTAGTGTCCCTGTATTCACGTTGGTCATTACCTGAAAAAATCTTTCTAACAATATGTTACTTATGTTAGACAGCGTGTTGAGCGAACAAGGTGCCAATAGCGAATGTCGTCATTGTCACTCTTTAGAGCTTAAACAAGAAAAGCAAGACGGATGTGGTTCAGAGCTATTGTAAACGATTCCTATTCTGGGGTAAAGAGGTCTACGTCATACACTGGCCCCATTTCAGTACCTACGTTTTAATATTGTGGTATCAATCCAGTATTTAAAAAAAATTATTTATTAATAAAATAGGTAGGATTTGTTAAACCAACTTACACCGAGGGTTTTTTTTTGGTTAATACAAAATGAAATTGAAATATGGTGAAACTACCCATTGAATAATGAAGATTTTATTAGTGTTTATGGAAATCCAGAGATATTTTTATGAAATGGGATAGTTTAACTTAGGAAGTTTCCTGATATTCTCCTCTAGGGGAAAAAATGATCCCGCGGGTCACTTTTAGGGTAACCTTGGAGTATTTGTGTGAATGTTTCTTTCGTGCGTTCCTCCAACAATTTCTACTTCTCCTGATTTTCCAACTAAGTTTGCAAGGACGAAAAAACTCGTAATGTATCTACCTAAACTTTGTAATTCTTTTCATGTCGAAATTCTGTAATGTAGGTATTCCATGACTTAATTCTGCAAATAAAAATCAACCTTCTACAGCTACAAACCAACAATGTGGCTTAATTAATAAGTACTTGTAAAAATCCGATATGGAAATGATTTGTTAAGGCAAGCCGCTGGGATTTATGGCTCTATGACATTGTTTATTATTTTGGTCCCATTATTTCATACCATTTTCTAACCATAATGAGCTATAATTGAAGGCATTGTTTATAACCGTGTGTCCGCCGTCTTTCATATTTATTTATGTTGCTGTATGACAACGAGAGCTTGTCTATTTGAATGTAAATTTATAGTATTTAATTTATAATATATTCATGCACCAGGACGAATAATGAATAGTCGCGTATTTTCAGGCAACAGGTACTTTCTAAAGCTGATTGAGTTAAATATTATTATTGAAATCTTGAAATAAAAATTTTCCTTGTTTAAACAAACTTTCTTTCCAAAGGTAAATAATAATAAGTTTTATGAACTCTTTCCTTTTAATTACCGGTTCCATGATGGGATAATTAATTACTTTACAATGCGACATAAATTTATCCATTTGTAAAAAAGAATTTTATAAAAAATTACCGCGTACCCAAGTTTTATCGCATTTTATCCAGACCTGCCATTTTCGTTAATGGTCAGGCAGAGTTGTAAAGAATTCGCGAAGAACGCATATATCTTGAACGACACCTTCAGAATGTTGGGGCGAGAGAGGTAGGAATATTCTATATAATATGCGGCATTCAATTTAAATTTTGCGAGAATCGCGTCTTTGGCCTTTTTTTTTCTTTTTCTTTTTATCGGCTTTATGGCTATTTATATGCCTATGGTAATACGACTTTTGTTTGATTTTTTTTGGTTAAAACGAACACCGACACTCGGTGTTAAGCTATACCTCAATAATTTTAATGGCCATTGTGGTGCGACTTTTAAATTAGAGTTACGACGATCTGATAAACGGGCAGTGGAAAATATTGGCTGTGAATCTCGAACGAAAATATTACAGATCGCCGATCTCGCCGTGATATAAATGCGATTTGATGCGTATGCAAAGCCGGTCTTTGTTGTGCTTGTTTTTCGCTTTTCAGTTTTAATGCTTTCCTAGATACCCAATGAGGCTGATTTTTGTTCGAGGTTTTGTCGTTTTGTCTTTAATTTTTTCGGTTAGGGTTATGAGTCATTTGGTTGTGACGATGGATGGAAAAATGATATATCCGTGAATTAAATATAGTTACTAATAATAAGGTTACAATCTCCCATCATCTCCATCATTCGAAGCCTCTTCTGTCTCATATCTACCATTCCCATATTTGTATTCAGCGACTTTTTCCAATTCTTTCTTATTGGAAACAGCAGAAATCAGTAGAAGAATCCAATTGACGTGAGCGCGGGGACTGGAAACCTAATAAAAGTTCTGACAATATTTACCATATGCATCCTCATTGAAAGACGATGAAAACTTCACTGACAAAAAAATCAGCTAACAGAGAACAGGCTCAGAAACTGTCAAAAAGCCTAGAAAGAAATGATGCTGGGGATGTCTCAGGAATTATATTAGAAATGGCGAGATCAGATGAAGAACCAAGGTGGATGAGTCATCACCCGAATAGCTGAATTAAAGTGGAGTTGGGCTAGAGACAAGGCCCCTCAAGATAATACCAGATGGACAAAACGTCTCTTGGATCGGAGACCACGATTAAATAAGAAAGTCTCTGGAGACCGAAAACTGGCTAACTGGATGATGTGGAGAAAAGGCAGAAATTAGAAGCTAGCAACAACTAGCTTACTAGTGGAAGAAAGAGAGAGAGGGGGTTGCCGTGGTTTGGCCACAATAGAAAAGGTAAACTGGAATTGATTTTTCCTCAACATCAAACCAACTGTTGTTCGGGCTTGATATATTTCAGAGAATTCGTTTCTATCAATAATTAAGTTTCCACTAAATTCTGTTCTTAGTGTTTCAACTCCATGTGTGTTTTCATTCGATTGCATTTCTCCATTTCAAATCGCTTCAGTAAGCTTTTCTGTACCAGCTTCTGACTCAAAAATATGCCCCAATGGTGTTTGAATGTTGATAACCAGAAAAATCATCTACTCGCCGAATATTTCTGAATTCCTTGCAATTTTTGACAGTTTATTGCTTACCAAAACCAAGTCATCGACGTGAACCAGTGAGATGTGTACATTGCCCTCAAACTTGTAATAACATTGAGTCATTCTCAAACTCTTCGAAAATTAGTCTCTTATTCCAGCTTGTTTCAGTTCAGTCCATAAAAAGACTTCTGTAGCGTGGAAATTTGCTGTTTGATTCATGTTCATGTTTCAGTCATTCAAATTTGTAGAAACGCATTATATTATTAACATCCATCTGATGAGAAATAAAGTTATTCTCAATTACGATGGATACAAATAATCTAACCGTTGTCAAAAAATCCACTGGTGCAATATGCTTCAGTGTAATCAGAACGTTTTCTCCAGGAAATCATCTGACCACCAATCTGGCTCTCCTCACCACACTTTAGCTTGAAAATCAATTTTTCACAACAGCTTTTATGTCTGAAGGTTTGTTTTGTACAAGGTTTGGTTTTTGTTTGGGGGAATCATCTTCTTTCTGGACAGCTACCATCTATCAATTTTGAAAAATATTACCGAGGAACGTTTCTGCTCCCAGTCCAAGGTATACATAATCTTCTAGACAGTTTGGTTGAGTTTATTCCTGATTGCTTCTCTCTATTGGCACTTTCTCTGTATCTTCAACTTCCTCGAATTTTACCTGAGTCTCTGGAGTGTTCAGTTCATGTTCCATATCCTCAAGATGTTCCCCAACTGTGAATACTTTCTTGATTCACGTTCTCGATACTTGTGGTCAGATTCAACATAAAATCCATCTCATCTTGGCCCCTTCGAATTTGTAAAGGATTGTGATTTTGGCTGGCCAATTTTGAAATAATTCCCATTAAATCTGACAGCATAACCTCCATTGTCGATTTTCATCATCACCCTAATCATGTAGCATATTCCTGCACCTAACTGTTGATTTTGCGAGGAACGCCATCCATCCTTCGGATTACCTTGTAGAGGTTATAGAGCAATGGGGCAAGGACTGAGCCTTGATGGGGTACACTGCTTCTATAAGTCTGACATTTCAGAAAGTATCATTATTGAGTTTAACATGGAAAGTTCTGACATTAAGAACATTAATAATAATTTTGACGAGAGATAATGGCAGAAAATATTTATCATGAAAGGACGATGCACACTTTAGATGGGATTTTAAAAAATCCACGATTTTAATGAAATTTTGGTTAATGTAAATGTCTATCCACTGATCAAAAGTTCTCATGGATGGGCCCAAGATGATCCTATAACTGGTTTCCGAAATACAGTGGCGGGTATGGGGTTACCCAAGAGTAAATAGAAACTCTTTCACAAAAGATAAACTTTAATACAAAAAGTGATAAAGACTGCGTTTATTCCACGCGTCGTATCCGGATACTAAGTGGATTGGATTAGGGTGGAGATATCCATTTTTTCACAAAAATCCTTTTTTCGATGAATCCCAATTATTAGTGTTAACCCCTTAAATCACCCTCAAAGTAATTTGGAAATTAAATGAGGTTCCCTAAACGGTGTATATTGGTACTGCCCATAGCTTCCAGCACCCGAGACTAGGGTGGAAATGTCCATATTTTCATGAAAATCCTTTTTTTCATGGATCGCAATAATTAGTATTACCCCTTTGAACTACTCCGAAAGTAATTTGAAAGTCAAGTGAAGTTCTCTAAACGGTGCATATTGGAACTGTTTATAACATCCTGTACCATTTGTGCCAGAAACTAGGGTGGAAATGTCCATATTTTCATGAAAACCCTTTTTTTCATGGATCGCAATAATTAGTTTCACCCCTTTAAACCACCCCCAAAGTAATTTGCAAGTCAAGTGAGTTTTCCTACACGATGTATATTGGTACTGTCTATAACTTCTATCATTTGTACCCGAGAATAAGGTGGAAATGTCCATATTTTCACAAAAACCCTTTTTTCGATGAAACGCAATTATTATTTTTACTCCCTTAAACCACTCCCAAAGTTATTTGCAAGTCTTTTTAGGTACCCTAAACGACGTATCTTGGTACTGTCCATAACTTCCAGTACAATTTGCGCCCGAGACTAGGTTGGAAATGTTCATATTTTCGCGAGTATTTTCACACAAATTTTTTTTTCGATGAATCGCAATTATTACTTTTACCACCTTAAACCACCCTCAAAGTTATTTGCAAGTCTTTTTAGGTACCTTAAACGGTGTATCTTGGTACTGCCTATAACTTCCAGTACACATTTGTGCATAAGAACTCTTTTTCTCACGGATCGCAATAATTAGTTTCACCCCTTTAAACCAGTCCCCCAAGAATTTGCAAGTCAAGTGAGATTCCCTAAACGATGTATATTGGTACTGTCTATAACTTCCAGTACCATTTGTACCCGAAACTAGGGTGGAAATTTCAATATTTTCACAAAAACCCTTTTTTCGATGAATCGCAATTATTAGTTTTACCCCCTTAAACCACCCTCAAAGTTATTTGCAAGTCTTTTTAGGTACCCTAAACGACGTATCTTGGTACTGTCCATAACTTCCAGTACAATTTGCGCCCGAGACTAGGTCGGAAATGTTCATATTTTCATAAATTTGTTTTCTTCATGGATCGCAAAAATTAGTTTACCTTTTGTTGTAAAACTTCTATTTATTCGGATTTTTGGGTAGCCCCATACCCGCCACTGCATTTCGGAAACCAGTCATAGGATCATATTGGGTCCATGAGAACTTTTTGATAAGAAGCTCGAGATTTACAACATACCAAAATTTCATCAAAATCGTGTATTTTTCAAAATTCCATTCAAAGTGTGCACCATCCTTTGACTATGAGGCCAGCATGCCAGACACGATCAACATCCACTAACATAATACCCATTGAGCTGCAAGGCGCAAGTGGTTTCTTCAACCAGCCTGGCAAGCTGAAATGTTCGTTAGGGAGACTGTTTTCAAGATAATGTAATGATTTAAGTTTTTCATGCATTATTTTCTCGAAAATTTTGGACAGTGAACACAGAAGACTAATTGGACGGTAATTTTGTGGAAAATGATGATCATTATGGTGTGATCCTATACTCATACTTCCAGTGAATATACTATTTTCCTACTTGGAAAATTCTCGTACCTATTTTCGTCCGATATGCACAACGTGAGACTTACCAATTAAATTTTGCTAGGGTCATAGCAACATAGTTTCACATTCAAGGAAACTTCATCTTCACTTGATATGTATATCAAGTAGTGAAATGTTCACACATCACTGTGTCACTATATTTTGTAACAGGTCCAGTGGCCTCTTCGATTTTGTTCTTTCTTGATTGTGTGCGAACCTTGTTTGCAACTTTTCCGATTTTTGATAGCGCGGATTTTTTCAATGAACAAATTTTACATCTTACTAAATTTTGAAGAGTTCCATGTCTGATATATCCAAAACGCTTGTGCCTAATTTCCAATTTGATCAACATAACTTCAGAATGATCCGCTTGAAGCATGAAGTTTACCTCATACATCATCAACAAATATGACTTCTTTTCTTTTGGTAATAATTATTGCTGTACCATTTAGGTTCCTACAAAATTTTGCATCCTTTCTCATCCAATCAGATATTAGTTTAAAATCCAAAACCATGGAGTCAGTCCATACAATAAGTTGATTTTTATTTCTATTTCATCATCTACTTCTGTATCTTATCTGATTCTCTTGTTACCATTATTTCTCCAGACTTGAATAGACATTTAATAACAGAAGAGTTAAAATGAAATTTTTTGAATTCCATGAAAATGCTTTGCCTTAAAGGTATAATTGCCTCTCTAAAATTTGTTTTTGTGTGCCAATTTAAATATGAATACAAAAATATGGTTCACATAACATTATTCATAACAGCGTTAAATCTGATAAGCACTCTCCAAATTATGCATAAATGACAATGAACAAAAAAAAAAGGTACCTACGATCATTATACGGTTTACCCATACTGAAAATTAATGTTATTAGAATCATTGAAATGAAACTATTACGCGTTATAATATAACAACGGCGACATTATTAAACAAATTATCATATCAAACAATAATAGAATAATAAATTAACCATATATGCGGCACCCACTACTATTATTACACCTGACAAAACGGCCTTGCACGTTATGAGGTATCCAGCTCCAGATATATCGAACAAAACGGTATTATACAGTTCCGGTTTATAATTTAAACGCTGGTGGATATCCGGCTTTTTTAATAAAGGAATGATTTAATAAAAATAATACTCATGTTTGGTGGCTTTGTTTGCGGGATGGGATGGTTAAATTGCTAACAAATTGTATAATAATAAAAATGCCAATCCCATCTGGTGCAGCGCATCAAACTGACCATTAAATGGGTTTAGATGGGTTTATGAAAGAGACATTATGTACGTGACAACAAATCGTTTCAATATCCGCTAAAAGCCCGGCGCTTATTTGCGTGTGTGTGTCTGATTATTTAACAAATTCTCGATTAATTTTTTTTTTTTTTTTGAAATCAATAATTCAAGAAAATAATCTCGTTTTGTCAAAATCTATATTTGTAAGCGCCAGCTATTTACACGAACGCGAGATCTGCAGACACAACACGAAAACCACACATGAAGTAGAACAAAGGGATTTATCTTTACACAATTATGTTTCGCGTCAGATTATAACATGTGGTGGAAAGCCAATTAGTGACGAACTCAGTGGTACGGAACAATGTAAGCTCGACAACAAATTGTTAAACTTCCAGTAGAAGTTATTTAACACGACCGAGAACAAATTCGGATAACAAGAGTTAATTTGAAGTTTATTGTGTCATCAAATAATAATTGGTCTTCAATTAAATTTTCTAAAATCTTTCTGCATGAAGCTTATAGTTTTTTTATAAGATAATTAATGTCTGCACGTTCGGCTTGCATTGGTGCTTAATGCTTATACCTACTTTCATATATTTTGAACTCTTTGTGAGATAAATTATTTTTTTAGCGCTGCAGCCGGAGGCTTATTGTGCTAAATCTTCCTGTTTAATGCACCTATTCCAAAATCCTGATTCCCTTCAATAGGCGAAGTAGGTCTGTTGGATGTTTGCCATTTGTGTCTGGATCTAGTTCATCTTCTCCAAATATATTTTGTCTTCTGCGAGCCTTTCATTCTGATATAATGTGTTGGGGCTGTTTCGGTCTCTGTTCCGCATAAGTTGCAGCTCGTGTTTCCGTTGTACAAGCCCATTGTTTGCAGGTGCTTCTTTACTGAGGCATGCCCACTAAAAAAGCCGGTTGCTACTCTGAGTTGATTCCTGCTTAGTTTTAGCAGTCTTTGCTGCATGTCTCGCGTATACAGATTTTCCTATGTGCATGATTGGGTATTTGCTTCTAGTATTGAGCATGTTTTACTTTGATCTATTCTTCAGCTCTTTTCTTACTGGCACTCCGAGAGTTGGTTCGGGGCTAAGCTATTTTGTGGATGACCCCTTGCGTGCAAGTTCGTCAGCCTTTCCGTTGCCCGGGATACCCCTATATCCTGGCACCCACATCAGTGTGACGGTATTTTGGTCCGCCAAGTTGTTGAGTTCTTCTCGGAATTCTAGTACCAGTGCAGAGCTTGCCATAAGGCCCCCAGTGCTGCCTGACTGTCTGTGAGTAAAGAGAGTGTCCTGTCTTTGCAGGCCCTTATATTGTTGATTCTTGCGAATTGTAGTATTGCATATACCTACCTCTGCCTGAAAAACAGATGTATGTGACCCTAGAGAGAAGAAAATCTCGCATCTTCCTTGTTGACTGTAGATTCCTGCGCCTGCGCCATTCTCAATCATTGACCCGTCCGTACCAGTTCTGGCCTTTGAGATTGGAAAGTGCATGTTGGTTTTCTCATTCCTCCCTTTATTATTAGGACTTGGAAGGTTATGTCAGGTGAGTTTTTGAGAAACATAGTCAGTTATCATGTCGAATACTGTCAGATTTATGACTTTCTTCATTTGTGTGTAGCCTGATGTAACTGTTAGTTTACTCAGGTTGTTCCGTTGTCGTGGAGGCCCATCCTGGCTTCCGCCCGAATTACAATGTGTAGCGGAGGTAGGTCTAGTAGGACTTCCATAGCTGCTGTTGGTGTGCCTTTCATGCACCCTGTAATGCCCAGACAGGCAAGTCTCTACACCCTGCCAAGTTTCATTCTGGCCCTATCTTGTCGGGTCTTTGTCCACCATACTAAAAACGCATAGGTTATCGCTGGATTTACAACCGTTGTGTATAGCCAGTGCATCATGTCCGGCCGCAGCCCCCATGTTTTTACAAAAGTTCTCCTGGCTAGTATAAGTGCCAGTTCTGACCTTGTAATTACTTTGTCCATATGTTTGTTGCAAGTTAATTTTGAGTCTATGATTACCCCAAGATATTTAACTTCGTCCAATATCGTAACTATGGGTTTTCCTGAAGGTAAAGAGGTCCAAGTCTTTCCATATTTTGGTAAAGGGGACGATTGTCGATTTGGTGGCACTAATTTTCAACTCTACAGTCTCTGTCCACCTAGAGACTATTGTTGATAATTGAGAAAAATGTTGGTCCTTTGTCACCAAAAATCCTATGCGACAAATGAAATTGTGGTAAAAAAATTCTCAGTTGTTTAATTATAGAAGAAGTACCTAACCGTGATTACTTACATACCTATATGCCTTCAGAGTAGACAACCAACAACAACAATCCCATTAATCGTCCAGCAAAGTCTCTGCCAAGCTGCTCCAGTCCAAAGAATGCTTTGATTACGAAAACGTATGTCGCATTATTGTTTCTTTATTGGTCAGGATTTTTGACATGTCATTTTGACATGGAAGTTCATTGACAGAATTAAAGAAAAATATTGCTAAGACATACGTTTTAAAAACCATAGCAATCTTCGATTAGTTTTTTTTTTTTGAAGACCCGATACCTCTCTATATGTACAAATAGTTTTTTTTTTTTTTTTTGGTAGGCTCTGTACAATTTAAAATCTGTAATGCTTAATCCTCAATATCTTGATCTATGTTTGGCCACTACACATAGAAACCTTCCAGACTTTTTATCTAAACGATGTTCAGCTGTGCGTCGTATTATAACCTCGTCTGCAATACTTTTCCGTAAATAACTCTCAGTGGCGCAATGAGGGGGGGGCTGGGGGGGGGGGGGCTGGGGGGGGGGGGCTTAGCCCCCCCAAGCTCAAGATTAGTCCCCCCAAACCCGATGGTCACAAACATGATGATAATGACACAAATTAGCCATCTGCCCTCCCAAACCTGAGTCGCTTTCCAGTGACGTACCTTAAGCACTCCTGAGCTGCTCTAAAGCGCCCTGGACTGTCTATAGGCGTTTCAGTGCATTAGAGTTTCACGCTTTCGCGTCTGCTGGTCCGTGGTTCGTCTGCTGTTTGTGCACTTAGGATGAATTTAATTTAACAGAACTTATTTCAGTTTTTAAGTTGTTTTTATTACCGATTTAAGTAGTTTTAAATTCAATATATTTTTACTTACATATTTATGTATGTATGTACAGGGTCTGTTCCTTATAATTAGTGTGGCTCCTACAACTTAAACAAAAGAAAATACAAAAAAAAGTTGAATACAAAAGTTGTAGGGTTTTATCTCTATTATCTTTCGTACATGTCAAAATGGGCAAATGACAGGTGCGAACTGTCATAATGACAGCACTTGCATTTTTTAAATGGAATACCCTGTATATTTTTAGCTAGAATGATAGATTTTTTTCTTCTGATTTCAAATATACCATATATTATGTTGTTATTTGATTCAGCTGTTTTTACGCTATTTAAGTTTAAAAATGCATTTACATTACCCTAAATTGGGTCCCTTCCCGGTTTCTAATATCAATGATGAGGCTTGCTCAATGCAATTTTAAAATGAAATAGCGCAAAAACAGCTGAACCAAATATCAACATATATGGTATATTTGGAATCAGATGAAAATATCTATCATTTTAGCGAAAAATATATAGGGTGTTCTATTTGAAAAAATGCAAGTGCTGTCATTATGACAGGTGACACCTGTCATTTTCCCATTTTGACATGGGTAAAACATAATAGAGATAAAACCCTACAACTTTTGTACTAAACTTTTTTTTGTATTTTCTTTTAAGTTGTAGGAGGCGCACTAATTATGAGGAACAGCCCCGTACATAAAAATGTCTTTTATAACTTTGTTCTTTTTTTTCCAACGAAGAACGTAGATTATATCGAAGAACAAAGTTTATAGCAGAGTATTCCCGTCAAATTCAGGCATTTGTGAAATACGTACTGTAGTAAGTTTTGAAAAACATCATATACTGTCACCAAATCGACTTATAGAGACCCGGGGCTCAAGCCCCCCCAAAACCAACAAGCTAGTTGCGCCCCTGATAACTACTATTTTACCACACAATGTTTTCATCTAGTGAGCGGTTTCTCTATTCTCCACCAAATCTTCGTCAAACTTACTGTCTTTATTGATCATTATCGCAACTATCTTGTCCGTCACATCTAACCGCCAAACCGGCTAAAGTCAATAGCAACGTTTGACCGACCTCTCATAACTTTGTTATGGAGTACATAATTTACAGTGTCATCCGCTATGGACCGACCAAGCAGCATTATTGGAACATTCAAATAAAAGAGGGACGATGTCGATGAAACCTTGGTAAACGAAGATGTTTTATCCGATTTAAAATATGAAAACGAGAAGTTACACAGTGAAGTCAGTTTAGTAAAGAACCTCATCGAAGAAATGTCCGACAAGAATTCCGTTTTGAAGAAAACAACCGCTTTTTGGTTTAGCGGATTTCTAACCTCGAAACAGTACGTAAACAAATCCATCCAAACCATGACGTACATCGTGCCATGCATGACCCAAACCAAAGCAAAGGAGCAGCCGGAGCAGCCGGAGCAGAAGCAGGTTTCACCAGCAAATGCCCGGTTCATTCCACCTACTCGTCCTTGGCTGGTGCTTGTCAGAAACCGCGTAAACCAAGAGCACCGTGGGTCGTAGGTCAAATGCCCGTTCCTCCTAACCTCAAAATAGACTGGCATCGTTGTCCAGTGCCGCCTCTAGTAGTGAGAACATCAACAATCCAGTTTCTTAGATAATTATGAAAAATGCCATCAACAGTGCAAATGTAAACCAAGCTGATGCTGACGACGGGTTTTCACTGGTGACTTATCGGCGAAGTAATAGAAAAGAGTTTCGAGGCACCTCAGATCGAATCAGACCAGGAATTTTTGGCCGCGTATGGCAGCAAGATGCGATTTTGTATTTGTAAAGTTTCGCATTCTGTTAGTTCGTATATTCTATAATTCGTAAGTAGGTACATAGCCAAAAAACTGCCTAATGTAAGTGAGGATAACTTAATTGTTGACCAATTTAAAACTTTAGGGAAGACAAATTTATTTAAGGTTGGCATTACTCCCGAATATTACAACGTAATGAATTCCTGTGGATTTTGGCCTAGCAAGGTAATTTCTCGCAGATTTAATTTTGAGAGGAAATCCAATATGTCCAGACAAGGCCCACAGAACTTGGAAGCAGATTGCTATACAAATTATGTCATATGCTCAGAGGTGTCATTGCTTAGGGATAAAAGTCTAAAACATTTCTGGAACTTTGTCAATGCTAGACAACAGACTTATTGTCCGTCGTTTTTAATCTGACACTCTCCGTATGAGGAGTGAGGGGGTGAAGTATATGGCAAAAACAGGTGTGATGTCAGGTGACCATTGGCGTTTTAATGTAGGGTGCCACCAGCTCACATTCCTTTCGAGTATCAGACTAAAATTGACGGACTTTATAGACTTGCTTCTTATATGTTCTATGACGGTAAATTCGCCAAAACTGGACTTGAACTAGCTAATCTTTTCGGTGCGTACTTTCATTCTGTATGCTCAATGCACGTGTTATTGGCCACAGCATTTCTGATAGTAATATTCACATTGATGACTTTGAAATCTCCATCTCAGTTATTTACTAGGAACTGTGTAAGCTGCGGATCTTTCGTGGACCTGGCCTGGATTATTTTGTTCAATGAATCACTTAGAAGTGGGGTATTTCCTGAGATTTGGAAGCAGAGTTTTATCACGCCCATCCATAAGACCGGTGACAAAATAGATATTATCAAATACAGGCCCATCAGTATCTGTAACACTATTTCTAAGGTCTTTGAGAATATAGTAACTAAATTCTTAACTCCTATCATCAACCATTGCCTAATGGAACAGCAAGCAGGTTTTCGGCCAAAGTGCTCAACCGAAATTAACCTCCTGACGTACCAGGACAAAATCTCAGGGATTTTTCACTGCATATATACTGATTTTGCTAAAGCCTTCGACCGTATCAACTACAACCTACTTGCGAGGCTTGAGAGAATTAGAATTTCTGGTACTCTGGTTGCGTGGATCAGCGACTATTGTCCGTCGATTTTAATCTGATACTCGGACGGAATGTGAGATGGTGGCTCCCTACATTAGAACGCCAATGGTTACCTGACGTCACACCTGTTTTTGCCATATGAAACACCCCCTCACTCCCCATACGGAAAGTGTCAGTTAAAAATCGACGAACAATACCTTAGGAACAGAATCCAAAACGTCATCATCAACTTCTGCTCACAGTCTATTGACATAGCCTCAGGTGTATCACAGAGATCTCAACTGGGACCCCTGCTATTGAATATTTTAATCAACGATATTGGTTCTTGTTTCATTAATAGTGAGTTTCTGTGTTTTGCCGATGACTTAAAGATATTCGTTCGAGTCTCCTCCCATGAAGACTGTGCCAGCCTACAATCTGACTTGGATAGACTTTCCGAATGGTGAGTCACAAGTGGCATGGAACTCAATGCCTCTAAATGTAAAAGTATCGTTTTCTCCAAAAGTCAAAGCCCCATACAATTTGTTTACCACATAAGCAATAAACCACTTGAAACAGTGTCCCAACAACGTGATCTCGGTGTCATTTTTGATAACACGTTTAGCTTCTCCAGCCACATTTCGGATATCGCTACCAGATCTCTGAAACTGCTGGGCTTTGTTAAAAGATGTTCAAGGGACTTCACTAACATCTATTCCATCAGGCTTCTCTATTGCACAATGATAAGGCCCATCCTTGAGTACTGCTCCTCGGTCTCGTCACCTATGTATTCTGTCCACATCAACGCGTTGTAGAAGGTGCAGCGTAAATCTGTACGGTACTTGGCCTTCAAGGCAGATTCCTCCTCCTCAAAATAAGAGATTTCTATGGTGGCCATTCAATTGGTCGCTTGTCATTCGGTTTTGCGTGGTTGGGTAAAATAACGTTAGTGGGATTATTTGAAATTTGGTCGGAAATACCAAGCAAAAGATTGCTTTTCAGTCAGGGAGGCTTAATCAGTGCTATAAAAATTGCGTAACATTAAATTATTACTGCAATACGAAACAGATCCACTGTTTTCGTATAAAACCTTATCTTCAAAATCTTCAGGCATTAGTCGCAGCTGAGCCAATTCGAATCGTTGACCATTGAAACTGCTAATCTGGGTTGTTAAGGTTTCGTGATTTTATCATTGTGAGCAAATTTTTCTGTCTAGTCATTTATATTGTAACTTCCTGATTAATCTGTCGAACTCTGCAGTTACGCAATAAAGTCATACGTCACCTTCATTTTTCTACACGAAGCCTCTGCAAGGGTCCATGATTCAATCGCGTTACAATTCATACAATCTTATTTTGGCTGATATAAGGGCACATCTAAATGGCCAGAAGAAGAGAAGAATCAAATTATAAATAATGATCTCGTACATTGTTCATTGCGTTATTCGAAGATACGTATACATTTTTATTTTATCTATTGTTCTTCTTCTTCTTCTTCTTCTTCTTCTTCCAGCCTGTAGTTATCCAATCCTGGATGCAGCACTTTTACAAATTTTTCCAAGGCTTTTGTAGTTTGGATTTAATTCACCTCTGCGAGGCTTGGTCTTCCTCGGGCTCTAAATCAAGAAGAAATGTATCCATTTGTATTGTTCTTGTCTCGCTATATGGTCAGCATATCGCCACATCAGTTGTACCCCAACCTTTAGCATAGGTATCGATCACTCCAATCCTCTCGCGGATCGATTTATTAATTATGTCCCTCAAATTAATTCCAAGCATGTCTCTCTTCATTGCTCGTTGTGGAGTTTGCAGTTTTTTTGGCAGAATTTTGGGTGATCGACATTGTCTCAGGTCCAGCACCGGCAGCACGCATGACTCAAATACTTTCCTTTCAAGATTGATAGGATCTTGAGCTCTGTCCATGATCAGTAAAGTTATTCATCTTTGTTATTGATTGTCATTTCGAACATATCCAATTGGATTGGATTGGAGTGCGTGACAGAATGCACTACTCTTCAAGCCGATAACCACCATAAGGCTCTTCTGCCTTCAGGCACATAAAATATCTTCAGGAATAATTTCTTACGCCAAGAGCACGGATGAGGATCATCCATCAGAAACTCTTGGCAAATAAACCGGTATTGCTTGTAGTGGCACACAATTTTTTCGTATCATTTCCAGGAGAGAACTACGTTAACTGTTCCTTCTGTATCTGTATCTGGTTCACTCTAGACTACTTGTCGGACTTATCTGTTTTAAATTCTTTTTGCTTTACCCCTATTATAAGGCCTGAAATCTAGCAGGCTTTCGGAGATATTAAATATACAATGGCATGTGGTGGTGATGAAATCTCTTGTGAAATTTTTCGAGCCTTGTCTGATGATGCATTTGGGGTCTTGGCGTTGGCTATTGATGGCTCATGGCGTACGGGTAATTTTTGTTTATGCCTGAAATCTGCAAGAGTGATTTCTCTGCATAAGGGTGAAGATTCTCGGGACCCTTCTAGTTATCGTCCGATTTTCTTGAATTCGACTGTATCTAAGGTTGTTGCAAATATTATGAAAATGTGTTGGTGGTTGCATATTTTCATGTTTATTAAGCTTGGATCCATGAAAAGCATATTTTATTGATAACCACGAAAAACTAAAAAAAGCTAATTGTAGAGATTGTAGATATCAAATAATGTTCATGCCAAAGGATTCTGGAAACTATTGCGGATTTTTTGAGATGACCTTAAAACGAATTTTGAAGGTGGAAACAGTTCAAGCAATTGCAAGTAGATGGCGCCACTGCAAAAAAGCTATATTGGGAGCATCATAATTGTATATTTGTCTTTCTCTTTCACTAAGTGTTTCACCGACAAACAGATTGTGTTTTGGACAAAAAATAAAATATTGAACCGTATGTGTAGAGTGGCGTAGTCGTCATTTCCAAAAACTAAATTTAAACATGGCGGCCATTAACGCGGCCTTATGACTAACTTGTCAAATAGAAGCAAGTGTCTATTCTAAACTCACGACCTTCTAGGGACGACTATAAATTCGGTCCTGTTGCTATTTTCCATGGCTCTAAAGATTGATTGCTCTAACCAGACCAACAATAACCAGATTTGCAACTCTGTGAGCTAGAGGTTGCTATGATTTTGATCCTTTCTTGCTTAGGTCGATAAATTTTTCAATTGTTTATAGGGCGAAATTTGTTAATGTTTTAGTGAATGGTTTTGTTGACTTGCAACTGAACCCCACATCATCCTTTATACGATTTATTGCGCTCGTTAAACTGGCGCGCCAACAATAATCCTTATCGAATCTGTTAACACTAGAGCCGTTAAACGTTTTAAATAAAATTCAAACAAAATAAAAAAAAATGTATTAAACTAGCTAAAGCATTTTTTTTTTGTATTTTTTTTTGGGCCAAAAACTAGACTTTGCCCTTTAAAAAATATATGCTTTTACCGTAAATAATTGGCATCAACCCATTTATCGTATTGAGTCCAGCGCGGGCTGATAAAACGGTGCAAGGTTTTTCCTAATTTCCAGAGCCAGCTGACGGAAGCCGGTGTATAAATAGGATTTGTCCGGCCCTTACTTGCACCCATTAGCAACTACAAATGGGAAATCTCTCACTACACGATTCACACATTCCCAAAGAAGGCTTCGGATAATCCGTATTATCTCGCAAAAACTTTAACATATTATACACCTTCTGTTCCATTAACGTTTTCCCTGTGCCGTTCGTTATAGTCCGCCCTTCTGTTTTCATTTTATAAAAGGAAATTTAATTTACGAGGGCACCCCTACGGAATCCATCTATCCCATCCATCGGTTTAATTTTATTTCGACAGTATTGTCGATTATTTTTTAACCGCACTCTTCTTTTATGTTTTGGAAGCTATTTCGATTATTAAATTAAATTGGTTTGTTGCATTTATTAATTTTTAAAGGATTCTTCTGTAGAGTAGGTAATGAATAGCAGACTTGACATACTCTTTCATTTTGAGAGTGAAGCTATAATTGGATATTAAGAAGTGCTGGGGAATGTAAATCACTAAAAATCTGTCTATATGTGAGTCATTACAATGGGAAATAAGCTTATGGCCTAATGTTTATTGTATAATATAAAAGGCATTGTTGAAACTAGGATTAATTACTGCTAGAGAAGTAGCAAAAATCCCGAGTTGTAAACATCGTTTTAGCTTCCATGAAAAACCCATTGTAAGATGTTAAAACATAATTACATGTTAAAAAACAGTGTAAAATTACAAACCTAACACCTATTCTAACCGATTAAATCCATAGTTCTAGAAAATAATATCGAAGAGCCCCATATATGATGATCGGCATCCGTTAGAGCGTTAAAGCAGCAGTAGTCGAGCTGCGGCAGTCAGCACCAGTAAATAAATCCGCTTTTAGATATGGATGGAAACAGTATTCTGTTTTCTGTTGTTTATGACGTCGACTGTAATGCAGGAAGAGATGAGCCAAGTCGAACGAGCAGCTCTCGTTACTTTTTATTATTCGCAGAATTCATAAACGACCATAAAATAACTGGAAACGATAATGTTCTGTTAGATAGGCATTGAAAATGGTATTCATAAATTCGAATAGGATTATAATACTAAACAATATGCAGGAATTTTACTGATTTAGACAAAATCTATGATTATAGAAATCTTGATGTACTTTATGCAAGAGCCACCCAAAAAAAAAATAAAGCATATGCTTTAATCTCACTAAATTTGGGGATAATTATACCGGGATTCTGCTGCTGCTGCTTCTAGAGAGCGAAACAAGGAGAGCAGGAATTAATTAATTGGCTCACGAAATACTGGTCCATAAATTCTCATAGCATCGCGAATTATGGGGCGAGATAGGGAGCTTTGTTACTACTGGCTGTCTCAAAATAAAATATCCATATCTTCAGCCGGTCGTTCATTTAGAGGAACAGTGTCGGAACATTTCGATTTTATGTTTCATTGTAGAAGGAGATACCTACATGAACTGTTTTATTTTGGATAATTTGCAATTTTGTGTTTCATTAATATATTGGAATTCTGATCGCGACTTGAATGAGGACAGTTCACTAATCAAAGAAACTTAGAACCTAACATTAGTGAAAATAATTTGCCTATACATATCCATAATTCGGAAAATATCGTAGTCTTCTTCGTTAGCCTCTTGTTATCCCCAAACTAATCCTCTCTAGGGAACCACTGTGAGCAACTTGTTTTCAAATATTATCCTCAAAGAGTTTGAGGTTGACGACTCTTCTCATCTGCGGTCTGCCTCTTGATTTATACTAGCATATTATGATCTCGATTATATCAGTTCTGTCATCATTGATCTCTGTGCAAGAAGCCCTGCGAAACTTAATTCTAGATGATACTGGCTCCAACATGGCTCTCCTTTTTGTTCAAGTGTTCCACTTTTAGATTGTCTCATGTTCATCCTTATCTGATCCATCGCCTTTTGAGTCTTAGATAGTTGTTAGACATTGTTCTTTGTGAATGTCCAAGTCTGACTGCCACAGAATATCATTATGGGTAATACACTCTGCTTTTACGGTATAGATTTTATATGCTTTAGCATTCATTACATCTGTCCAGAACTTGCCGATGATGGGTTTCTTCTTCATGCAGTTCTCGCTATTGGTTGTTTGTATCAAGATTCAGTATCTGCCTTTAGTAGATGTATCCGCTCACGTTTTCCAAGGAAAGATTTTCAATGGTGCCTCTTCTTCCTATGCTCTTGACACCTAACTAGTCATCAATTGCAGCTTTTCAGAACGGTTGAAAATCATTACGATGACGTTGACGGAACGTAGATGATTTATCCATTCGCAAATTATCCTTTTGCCATGTCTAGACCGCCCTTGTTTTTTGAATAGGTACATCCTTCATTGCCTGCGTAAAAGTTTCGATGATATCACATCGTCCTATCTAACTCCACTCCTGATTGGAATATGAAACGCAAATCATCTTGTTTTTTCTGCAGTGATTAGTGATTGCTTCGCGATGTGTAACAAAAAGGCCTAAAAAGCCTTTTTTTTTGCTTCGTGATACAATTAATTAGCTTTTTTACCCAGCGAGATTAAGTCGCTAAATTTCTGACGAAACTGATGTGTCAAGAGCCAAGGGTTATCAGTCGGTTTCCGAAAGAGTGTGATGATTGTGTCTTAAAACACGACTCTCGACTCCTGGTTCCATGAACAAATCGCATGTTTTGCGACCGATAAGAATCCCAAAACTGTCATCAAGCTGTCAATTTAAAAAGGCCTGTGAGCCTCCTAGATTCATTCAGTCCTGTAACGAAGTTCTGGTGTTTAGTGTTGACGTCTTTCTGCTGACTCTCTTTCCGAGACCTTAGGTAATGTTTCAATTTCAAGTATTTCAATTTATTCATCATGATTGTTGTTATTTGTCTATTGATTATTTTCTGCCCTGTGTAAAGAACAAAACCGTTGGGTTAGCTTCACAACTCAAATCTCTTTTCCAACATGTCTCTTACCCTGAATAACAAGGCCGTGTTGTCATTCCCTTGTCGAGCACGCCCGTGACTTTTTACCCCTTAGGAATTATAACCTAGTCTTTATTTTCTGTATCTTTTAATTTCTAATTTCTCATGTAACTTGTACCATCAAGGAACGCCTTCTACAGGACGCTCATTAATTTCACTACCTATCATGCTAAAGCTCTGTATGTAATTTCTTTTATTTAATTTCAGTATTACTTGTTAATAGCTTATTGTATATTCTTTGCTTTTCATTCATCTCCTTACCAAGATTAACCACTTGTTCAATAAACCATTGTTAAAATTTAGTAAGAAAAACTGATTCTTTTATTTCCTTTGGAAAACCCCGAGCTAGCATTCCAACTAACTGGGTACAGCTCAGGCAGCAAGAACCCGCACTGGAAGAGGCAATCTAATCAGATTACCAAAGAGTATCCGTTCAAAGTTACCTAGATTTTTAGTGGGACTTTAAACAAAGTCCCTGGTGGCACGCTACCGCAGTACAAAAAGGCCTTTACCAGTGCTAAAACAACGTCTCCCTTACCTAACCGTCACAATCAGGTGGCGGTGGTAACAGATGTACCATCATAAATTGGAAACTTCATGGCTGATTCATCAATTTTTTTTTATCTAAATCTTCAGGCACTGCTAGTGCTCACAAATAATAATTTTTTCTACAACTGTCAAAAAATAATGATGTTCGCACACTCATGACAGTTTGCAATGTGACACTTTTTTTCCCAGGTATTGATTTTTTAACGTTCCCATGACGCCGTGCACGAACTAGCTATTTCGCACATTAGTGCGCGAAATAGCTAGTTCGCACACTGGTGTCATGGTGACACATACCTGTCAGGAAACCAAAAATAATTAAAATTCACCTACCTTTGATTGAGAATGCAATTTTAGCTTCAAATGATCGATATTTAAATGAAGTTGTAGAAAAAATATTGTTTGCAACTCGAGCGCGAAATACTTTGGTGACCTCGTCTATTTTTTTTACTCGGCTGCGCCTCGTTAAAAAAATCAGATCTCGATCACCAAAGTAGCATTTCGCGCACTAGATACAAAAATAACTATTCCAGTTTCAGTATATATGGACCTTTGGACCTTCTTCTAAATAATCTGGGCCAAAAAGTGTGGTTATAGTTTATCTGAAAAGGAGTGTCCTTTTTTCATTCCTTAGATACTTATTTGTTAAATTATCCTCCATGTTCCTTCATTAGCATTTGAGACTAATCAATGTCTAACCTAGTATACACCAAGATTATTGCTAATTCAACTTTTCGTCCTCAGCTCAAAAGTTTAGTTAGGGTTTACTTTTGACAATATTAAAGAAAAGAGCGCTGCGCCACTGATATCAGGCGAATTCAAATAACATAAACCTGCCTCCTTTATCGAGATATGAATTTTTGCCAACGTAAATTTAAAAAATGGTGGCACTAATTAAGGTTTATAGAATGTTTGTTTTAATTCGATATAATTCTTTGGGATTTTTTTTTCTATTTGCTTTCGTTATCGGACAGTTTTTTGTCCTTTGTAGTTTTGCTTTAATATTTTCATTGTTTTGTCGATATCCTCCACAAAAAAAAATCTACCTGCATATTGCCATAAAATTTCAGCTCTACAGGATATGATGATTCCGCACTTTGTTTGTATCTGAGTATGCCGCCCCTAAATATGGTGTAAAATTAGGTATCACCTTTTTCTAATCGGAAGGCATGATTTTTATTATTAAAAGCAATTTTTCTTGGGTAGGTTGCGATTCGTCATAACCGTTACAGTAAATACAGGTAGCAAAAATTAAGCCGTAAAGGAACGTGTTAAAATATAATCGTGTGGCAATGTATCCTTAAAATTAAATCGAAAAATACAACAGAGGCTGCATTCACAGAATATTGCACCAATTTAATTTCAATACCAATCTTGCCCCGAGCGCATTTGTTACCGAAAGGCAATAAAATAAAACAATCGGCTGGTATAATTTTATTTCTAGGGCCATTTATATACGTTAAGGTGAAACATACACAATAAAACTAAACAATACCGCTCGAGACTGGAATGTTAAAAGCCAAACATCGAACCAATATTAAGATTGGGGGGTGAGAGAGTTGGTGGTGAATGCGAGGGGTGAAATAGAACTTTCAATGAATACCAAAATAAAGGGTAGTTTGCGTAAAGTTTATTTAAATCTTGAAAAAAATCCCTTCAGAAATAGGTAACACTTCTGTTAATGAAACAACACATATTCAGGCCTATGATGTATCCAGTCCTGTTATTTTAATGGCTGTGTTATGGCTCAACATCTATTGTTGTCTCTATTTTGTCGTAGGTATAGAATAAACAGTGACAGATAACTTACCGTTGCTGTTAAAATAACAGAGAATGATACATCATAGGCCCAATTGTAAGAATTAGTTTTCACTTATAATAATTGCTGCTCTACAATTGCTCTAATTCTCAAAGAAGTGTTCTGTTAATTTGGTTAACGGTATGAGCAATCGCGTTCCGACTAGTTGGTCTCCATTACTGCATCCCGCACTCACCCTATAAGTTTGGGCATTAGGACATTTACTCAATGTTGATCCAGAATATAAGACAGATGAGGATATCGACGAAACCAAAAACTATAGAAACCTGAAAAGCAGAGATAATACTTCCTTGTAGTATAAACAGTCACATTGCAATTTTCAGTCGTTTTCTCGAATGTTTTAGGACGATTTCAGGTAGAGAAAAAAGCTAGTGAAAGTTTGAGACGAAAAATGCTTTTTTCTACAACTGTCAAAAAATGATGATGTTCGCACACTCAGGACAGTTTGCGAAGTGACACTTTTTTTCCCAGGTATTTATTTTTTAACGTTCCCATGACGCCGTGCGCGAACTAGCTATTTCGCGCACGTATGCGCGAAATAGCTAGTTCGCACACTGGGTGTCATGGTGACACATACCTGTCAGGAAATCAAAAATAATTAAAATTCACCTACCTTTGATTGAAAATGCAATTTTGTCTTCGAATGATTGATATTTAAATGGAGTTGTAGAAAAAATATTGTTTCCAACTCGGGCGCGAAATACTTTGGTGATCCCGACTATTTTTTTAACTCGGCTGCGCCTCGTTAAAAAAATCAGATCTCGATCACCAAAATAGCATTTCGCGCCCTTGATACAAAAATAACTATTTTCTGCGATTGCCAAGAAATATCAACATTTCCGACTGGTTGACAAGTCACAAAACTCAATATTCAATCAATATCAGTACGGGAACCAATTTCCAGACTGGCAGCAGTACGGGAAAGTGATTCCTGTGCAAGTTTTAAGGAACAACACAGCATACATTTTTGAAGTACTTTTGTAGGTATCCATTTTCCATTTTTTCCATTTTCAGCCGTTTTCTATCCTTAGGACATAGGCCTCTTTCAAATTTGACCATTGTCTTCGGTTTTGCGCAACTCGGTACCAATTTAGGCGTGCAACCTTCTTTATCTCGTCGTACCATTTTTGTTGGGGTCTTCCAACACTTCTCCTCTCTTCCCAAGGTCTTCATCTAGTGATATACCCGCTCCAGTTTTCTGTATGCCTGGCCACGTGTCCTGCCCATTGCCATTTTAGGGAACCAATTCTTTTTATTATGTCGGAGACTTTGGTTCTTTCCCTTATCCATGTATTTGTTTTGTGGTCTCTCAGGGAAATTCCTAAAATTCGTCTTTCAATGGCTGTCTGATGTACTTCCAATTTGTGTTTAATTTTCCTGGTTATCACCCAGGTCTCGCGACCATACGTGACAACAGGCAGTATACACTCGTTATAGACTTTTGATTTCAAAGACATTGGAATATTCATGCTGAAGATGTACTTTAATTTGCCGTAAGCTGCGCATCCCAGTCTAATTCTCTTATCAATTTCCATTTCTTGATTTTATTTGCCCGGTGTTATAGCTTGGCCAAGGTATATGTATGTTTCTGTCTTTTTTATTGTGCTGCAATGGATCGGTATTATTTCGTTTGCATTTGGTGTATTTGTAATAAACTGGGTCTTTGTGTAGTTCATGTGTAATCCTACTTTTGCCGCCTCATCCTGTAGTTCTTCCAACATATCTATCAATTCCTGTTTGTCTTTTGCGAATAGTACAATATCGTCGGCAAATCTTAGATTGTGCAGGCGTTCACCATGTATGTTCAATCCTTTGTTCTCCCATTGTAGCTTTTTAAAAATATCCTCGAGCACTAAAGTGAATAGTTTTGGAGATATTACGTCCCCTTGCCGAACTCCTCTTTTGGCGTTTATTCTGTCAGATGATTCATGAAGTCTTATCGACATTGTCGAAGTCCTATAGACGTTTTCAATGAGGTTTATATAACGTTGAAGCAAAAAAGGCCTGGGAAGACTGGTGAGTGCCGGCTGCCGGGTCCATCTCGTCTGGGTGCCTGGTCACTCGGGCGTCGCAGGCAACGACGAAGCTGGTTCACTTGCCCGACAGGGATCGTCGATGCCACCTGTGGGCCCTGAGCCCACGCTGGGCATAGCCAAATGTGAGGCTGTCACGTCCCTCAAGGGTATCCTTGCGGAGCGATTCCTTGGGAGATGGATGGAAGCACCTGGCATGAGACAGGCTAAGGCTCATATTGATGGGCCCTCTGCCTGTCTCACGAAACAACTACTGCACTTGAACAGACGCGAGATACGGCTAGTGACTGGTCTCCTAACCGGACACTGGCACCTAAGAGGCCATCTCCACAACATGGGCATAACAAACGACACGGAATGCCGCTGGTGCATGGAAGAGGAAGAAACTGCTGACCACGTCATTGGTGAGTGCCCAGCACTCACGCGCGCGAGGTTCAAACACCTGGGCAAGTTGTATTGCTTGCCTGATGACGTCAAAAGGATGAAGCCAGGGTGCCTGATTGGCTTTTCTAAGGACATAGGCCTCTGGTAGAACTCAGTAGGGCACGACGGGTCCACCACAGGAGACCTATGTGCACTACGGTCACGGCCGCCCATTCTTTCATTCATTCATAACGTTGATCCACTCTGGCATTTCTCAAGGATTTTATTATTGCTCAGA
The DNA here is from genome assembly GCA_917834065.1 of Ceutorhynchus assimilis. Taxonomy (NCBI): domain Eukaryota; kingdom Metazoa; phylum Arthropoda; class Insecta; order Coleoptera; family Curculionidae; genus Ceutorhynchus; species Ceutorhynchus assimilis. The sequence goes on along the minus strand of OU892283.1, from coordinate 34,121,675 downwards.
TTTCTACTGTGTCGAAGGCTTTCCGGAAATCGACAAAAGCCATCCATAGGTTTATATTATATTTTGTAGCTTTCTCGATCATCTGCCTTATTGTGTGTAGATGTTCTTTCGTGCTATAATGGCTTCGGAATCCAGCTTGTTTCTTTGTTTGGTAAACTTATCGGCCGGTAGTTTTCGAGATCAGGGTCACCTTTCTTGTAGATCAGAACAACTACAGTCACAATCTTTGGGTACATGTTCTTCTGTTAAGCACTTATTGAATAGTCTCACTAGTTCTTGTCTCGTCTTAGTATCGCTTTCCTTGAGCATTTCAGGCAGAATGTTGTCTTCTCCTGCCGCTTTACCATTTTTCATTTGGGATAACCCTTTCTCCAGTTCTTCCAAATTTATGTCGGGCATTTCTTCTGAGTATGCATTTACTATTCGTATTTTGTCTTCTCTTGTCCTTGTATTTGCTACTTTAGATTCGTACAGATCTCTATAGAAAGATTCCACAACTTTTATTATCTGTTGTCTGTCTTCTACTATGTTGTTTTTCGCATCTTTTATTTTTTTTTATCTCTTTTTTAGGTGTGTTATGTTTGTAGGTATATCTAATATTAAATATTGAACATTAATTTAACTAATAATATATGAAAATATCAAATATTCTTTCTGATTGTCTCAAAAAAATTTATCATATTCTTCATTACTGGACGATCGCAAAAAAAAGTATGTAGGTACCTATATTTCGGAGGAAAAGCACATTCTCAGCCTCCGGTGTTTGCCAAGTCACACTGTTAGCCTAGAATATGTCACTTTTCCACCTAAGCACACAATATACCTACTATTTCCAAAGATGTATTCAATAATGACTCACTACTTTCTGAAGTGGATCTTTCTTTTCTTTTATTAAATTTGGTTTCGATTTTGGATTTTTCTTTTAAAACGTGATTCTCCTTTTTCACTTTTAAGCTTTCTTTGGTATTATCTTTTTTTTTCTCACTTTCCTTCAGTCTTCTTTCTGCTTCCTCCTTCTCTTTGCGTTTGGAATAATCTTCAGTTGTGAGGTGAGAATTTCTGTGTTTTCTCCTTGGATGTAAACTCTCATTTTGCTTTTGTCTGTTTTCTAACAGACTCACCAGAATCTCTTGGAAAGAAGTTGGTGAGTTGGAAGGCCCTGAATTTGATGGGAACGCTCTAGAATTGGTTCAATTTGATGAGAAGGCACTGGAATTGGTTCAATTTGATGAGGAGGCCCTGGAACTGGTTCAATTTGATGAGAAGGCCTGGACTTGGTTCAATTTGATGGGAAGGCCCTGGAATTGGTTCGATGTTATCGGAGGCCCTGGCAATGATTCCATTTGATAAGATGATCCTGTCTTGGGTTCAGAGTAATTGACAGTTTGACCAGGAGTAGAGTTTGGAATACCTTCATTGTTATCAGTGTCTCCTCTACGATTACGTGATGTTAAAAAAATGGGCGCAGGACTTGCTCTTGCTGTAGCAATACCAAGATCATTTACCTTATCTTTATCTTTTGGGGCAGACTTTTTGTCCCTTTTCCGATATTCTACCAAATCAGAACGTGAAAAAATCTCAGCCGAAATTTGTTTCTGATCTGGGCCCCCCAATTCATTGATATATATGCCAGTAGCTTTGAAAGCATTTATTATATTTTCATCAGGCATTTTTGCAAACTTTCCTCCAAGAATTCTAAGAAACTCTGGTTGTGGAATTTTTTTTTGGGAGTTCTGTCTTTTGCAGAGGGTTTTGTCCCATTGCGCCTTCATTCCTCTAAATACCCCCACATCTAAAGGTTGCAAAATGTGAGTTGAGTAAGGGGGTAATTTTAAAATAACTATATCATTATCCATAGCTTCTTTAATTAACTCACAGGATTTATGTGGAACATGTCCATCTACAACTAGAAGGACTGGTATTTCTGGTGAAATGTTGAGAAGAAAGCACTTTCTAAACCACCCCGAAAATATCTTAGCTGTCATTCAATCTCGGTCGGAGACAGCAACAGCAGTTTTGTCTAGAGGGTCTGCTTTTTCTGGAATCATAGATTCAATTATGTTTTTTCCCTTGAATATCGTAGGAAGTGGTATTTTTTAGCCCGAAGCTGAGCAGCACACTAAAACCGTCGTATTTTCTCTCCCAGACGATGAAATAGTTCGAGTACATTTGGCACCATCACAAAAATTCAGCAACCATTGCTCCCCTGGCCGGCCATATTTAAATTTGGTCGGCAAGCACTTCCTCCTTTGATAATTTATATCCCCATTTCTGCATGGTGTTCGGCAGAGTTTACAGTTCTTCCTCTACTTCATTGGACAGTGCATATATTTTTCCACCACCTTTACCTACTTCCGACAATATTTCTTTCCCTCTTATTCCAAATACAATATGTCTTATTGTGGATCTTGGAATGTCAGAGAAAACGGCAGCACCGTACATTGTTTTGTTACCGTTTGAACATCTTCAATTGCTTTTTTCAGGGCATCCTTAGTGCATCTTCCACCGTCCGCACCTTTGGAGGTTTTACGGATATAATTTCTGACCATATTTGCTCTAGAACAAACGAGAGTGCACAATACCATGTTAATTTTAGGTAACTGGAACATATTTTCCAGTTGCCCATATCATATACGTTCCAGTTGCCTCTGTAGGTATTTTTACCGGAGCAGCTGGAACCCCAACTGTATTTCTCTTAACTGAATTTCTAACCTCAAAACAAACCCGGCCTACCTTGACAATATTATTTTCTTACGGTTAAACATGCTCAATGCAAAATTTAATTACTCACCATTAATTAAAATCCACACTCCTCTCGCTTGTTGTAATGATTCACTTTGTAAAGGTAAGTAACAAATTTCGATTTTTCCTCACTCAACTAATCCGGCCACGTTCCTTCTAATAAACGCAGGGTATAAATGAGTTATTACGGATTTTGATACGCGGAAAATTCAAATTTCAATAATAAGCCAAAAACTGGCATATGGCTCAGTCACCCCGCTGTTCCAAGTCGACCTTAAGTAGGAAAAACTGCTACAAAATCCATCAAAATGCTTAGGAATAAATGTCTTCATGAAGGTCAAGATGACCGAATCATTAGTCATAGCCCAAAAGAACTGCAAAAGATGTTTCTATGAACTTCGGAAGAACAAAAATTATGTCCTCAGAAAATTTCAGGATTCATATCCTGGAATGTGTACTCGTACAAAATGTCGAAAATTATGTTTAAACTAAACAGCAGAAGAAGAATCCAATTAACTGGAAACTAAACTTCTGAGGTATCTGAAAATCACTATAAACCTGAAGAAGAAGGTATTCAACATATGCATTCAGCATGTAATGACTTTTGCAAAACTTCGCTAATATTAAAATCACTCAAAAGGACCACGCAAGGAGCCATAGAAAGAATGATGCCCAGGAATCATACCAGTAAAGCCGAGATCAAACGAAGAACGAACCTGAATAATATAATAAAACATATCCTGGATTGGAGACCACGAAGACATAGAAAAATTGTTGGATGTTATCAAAGAAGAGGCACGAGGATTCTATTACAAAAGCTTCAACACCTGGGGTTCAATTTTAGTATAGTTTTATGGTTTGGAAGTTTTCTGACAAATCGCACTCAGCATGTTAAGAAAGGGTGTTTTCACGCAGAATCCATTTCGGTTTCATCAGGAGTCCCTCAAGAAGGTCATTGTTCACCACTTTCATTCAACATTTTTATTATTGATATACTAGAATGCTTTATGAATAGTAAGTGTGCTGGATTTGCAGATGACCTTAAACTGTGGAGAACCGTTGAAAGTATTGATGATCAAAAACTTCTACAAGCAGAGCTAGACCGCCTTTCAGATTGGTGTGCAAGAAATAAATTATTTTTGAATGTCTGCAAATGTCACTTTATAAGTTTTACCCACAAATCTGAGAATTTCCATCAGTCTATCATATCAATGATCAGTCATTTGATGTGTTACATCTGTTAAGTGTCATATTTGATGAAAAGTTGAGATTCGTGAAGCACATCAATAATGTTTCTGTAAAGGGTGCGCTAAAATGTTGGGCTTTATAATGAGAAATTGTTACCAATCAAAATTTCTCAATATCAAACCTACTATGACGATTCTTATTAGGTTAACATCAACAAAAGTTAGGCAATCACTAAAATCCTTCCGCCTCAAGTTACTTTTGATATTACCAACAATATGCATTATCCTTGCTTTTGTCATCACCGATAGTTTAACGGACACGCTTACTGATTTTCAAAGGTTTTCAAAAGAAAGTACAGCACTTTATTATTTGCCATCAAAAAAACGATTAGGAAACAGAAATTAATGCGATTCGAATGTAAAACATGCGAAGCTCATTACTCCGAATTGCCGCCATTAAGCTGCTGATCTCATAATTCGATACTTACATTGTTCTGCTATTGTTCGCCAACGGTAGCTATTATTATGCGTTTAGAATTTTTAATTCCGTATGGATACCCGTTATTCCATTCCCCCCGCATCACGTCCTCGGATAATTATTCGAATGGAGAGCTAAATTTAGCGCGATTCTTGAAATATTGTCTCTAATGTAAATCGTGCATCCCGAGCCAGGAGTATATCGGTAAAAATTATCTTTTTGTATATAATTAGCAGACAATAGGAGTGTGAAAATTAACAGTTAGGTATATTTCAATGAAAGGAAGTTATATTTAGTCATACAGTCTCTTGTTTCTGCCAATAGTCATGGTGGGTATAAAATTATTCGATGATGTATTTAGCCAAAAGGAAATTAGAAAATTGCCTGCAATATTATATATTTCATGATCATCAAAACTTTGAGACCTTTATGATAAGGTTGGTATACATTATGATAAGGTTGGTATACTTCAACATGCAATTTTATATGTCTAAATCCAATGTGATACCTAGTAACTTTATCAACATTATAAATTTTTCTCTAAAGAAGCAAACATTTGCCAAAATCCTAGCCTAAGTGTTAGTGGATAAAGATGATAAATCTCATTTATAGAAAAAAAAAAACTGAAACTGTTCCAGGTCAGGACCGTACGCGGTTATCATCCGGGTACATGGAAGTGCTTTATGGAAACGGACGTGTCCGGTTAGGATTAATGAGGACGTATCTCTGGGAGAAATGGGAATTTATCGCAGCGCACTCGCTCGGTTTATTAAGATTTATACAAGGGCATTGCAGGAACCGCCACAATCTGGATACATATTCGTATCAGGTGAATGTTAGGGGAAATATTGAGATCGCCAGGTAGCTACTTAATTTTTAATAACTAACCCAAGAGGAGATATATCTGCTTATTATAATGAAAAATGTTTCAGGGAATTTTTCACGGATATTCAAGTGGAGGAGATGGGGTTAAACCTTTTTTTTTCAATAAGGGATAAGTATGCATTGGACGTTAAATTAATGCTTTATACGGGAAAAGATATTTTTCTCGCTCTGGATTCATGAAGTGACATTAGTTGAAGGACAAATCGATGATAGGTGTTAAGCTATAAGTTATTGTAGGAATATACCTACCTATCTTTTTTAGCATATCTCTACAAGGGTAATTGGCTACTAAACCAAAATTATTATTCATATAAACACAATTAACAAGCATCATGTATAATAATTATGGCTGAAAGAGTGATGTAGATAAAAACATTAACGACGCCTATATTTTGTGTCACAAACACAGTGTCATAATTATTTTAGATTTAATCTGTTAAACGCACCCGTATATGTCCAAATCTTTCTAATTTTAATAATTTTACAATTAATAAATTAAATGTTAATTTTCAAACACCGTGAGCGGCATCTTCAGGTAGAAGAGAAATAAAAAATAACAGGTTTCCCAGTTATCCGGAGCGGAGACGCGTCCTATATCATAGCCCAACAAAGTGTGGACGTCAAGACCCCGCTAAATTATTATTATAATTACTTTTAATGCAGCGGTATCATGTTTCCGCGGACATGTTTATTGTTTGCGAGACGTGCTTTAAGATACGACCGCGTTCCTTTTTTGCGCCAAGCTAAAATAAGAAAACCCGACAATATTTCGCCAATGCTTTTATGTTCGATATTCCCACAACATTTGGGATGGGTGAAAATACATTTTTAGTCAAGGAATATATGGTTTAATGTGGTCCTTCGTGCATGATTTATTTAATTTTTTTATCAATCAAATTGTTTAGTTTCTTGTATAACAAAGAACCACTTAATTGGGTTATGTTTATTGTTTTGCACTAATGGCTCCTGGCTCCACTCTAAGTATTTATTGACTTTAATTTACCGCACGTCTCATGGCAAAGGGACAACTACAGTTCTTCGGTAAGTGCCCCACGTTGGGCGCCAAAATGTTGCGCAAAAATTAGCCCATAAACAGTTTGAAAACTAAATTTGGATGAATAAACCCTAATAGGCCTATAGGTACAGTAAGACACCCTTAAGGAATGCGGCCAGCGCAACAAAGTGCTCGCGGCTACTCAGTGGTATGGGAGTAGGTTCAATATTGAAAGTTAGCTTTATAGGGCGTCACTGGTTTACAAAATAAAATCCGCGGACTTAAACCAGAAAGTCCCTGATCTCCAAAATTCCTATAAAAATGTACCTACCGGATGTACCTATCCTTCAAAAACAACTTTACCTTAGTTTGGTTGAGGTCAGTAGGGGTAAAATAAGAGTCAAATATAAAAACAATGAGTATAAAACTATTTTATTTCCTACTGAACTATTATAACCATATAATACCTTGGTTACGATAATCATAAACAGGGTCTTAACTCCCAAGGGAGTTAGGGATTTCCATGACTTCCGCTTTTACCTTGAATAGGTGAAACTTTGACAAAAAATAAAAATTTTTGTTTATGGTTTATTTCTTAATAAAAATGGACAAAATACAGTAAATGCAGTAGGAAATAAAATTATCTTTGTATCACGGGAAACCTCATAATTCCCTTGATACATAAATAACTATAATATGTTCCGAGGGGGTATGTTTAGACCTCAAATTGCATTACAAAGACCAATAGAAGGCAATATACTATATAAAATACCACAGTATATATTATTATTAAATGTAAATGTAAATGTCAAAAGTCAAAATTACAAAAGGTAGCAAGGACCAATTTGTAATGGTCTCATAAGATACTCTAATAAATTCAAGAATTATCAATAGATGTTTGACCACCTTACCCTAATCAGAGCAAAAGAGAATAATTAAGGAATAAAAGAATAATAATGTTAATTAAAACCTGTGCACGCTTATACTATGGTATACCAGGACGGGTTTGCACAAAAATGACACCTTAAATATAGTCAATTAAAAATCATTGGTGTAGTAGACCCATTGTGATAATTAAGGCAGTAAAACAAGCTTGAAAATGTACCAAATTAAATATAAGAAATACCAATAATAATAATTAAATATAATAATTAAGAAACGTCAATAAATTTACGGGTACATCACCCTTTTGTGGTCCTCCCTGCAGTCTAAACATCAATTATCAATTTCCATTGCTGCCTCATGACAGCCTCACATCCCTGATAATAGACCCCATCAACTTCTATTGACTTTCCTTCTTAAAAATGGTAAGTTTTGGTTTCAAGTCAGTATTTTGGGTACTCTGACACCTCAACTTCGAGTCTAGCAAACCGTCGAAAAGGAAGAACCCAATGGTAAGGTAAAATCTAAATTCCTAAAACCTGAAAGAGTATAAATTCTTAGAACTCCTTCATACTTATAATACATATTAATACATCCATTATAAAATTAATATAGGAAAATCCCCTGAAATCCGTAAGTTTTCTTTTGAAAACAATTGCCCTCAATTAATTAGCCAATTAATGCCCCTTTTGGAAGTGACCAATGAGTTTTTTTATAGAATCTCAAATATTTACAAAAATTACTGATATGCTAATCTAAAAATTGATAACGAAAAAGGTAAATTCAGAAAGATAAAAACGTTTAAATTTACCTGGTTACTATTTGGGCTAGTTGAACAAAACGTGCTCTCTTTTCGCATCGACAACTCAACAAAATGGCGTAGAGTCTCGTCTCTAGAAAATTCTGAGTGGTTGGCTTACAAATACGGGGACTTACGACCAAAACCAAGTTTCACCCCAAAACCAATTAAGCCAGCAACCACTTGAGTTTCCAACGCCTCTAAAATCCCACAAAAGGTGAATGTTCCCAGGAACGCAGCAAAAGGACCGTTGGTAAAATCTGCCACTTGTTGTTTGCTCAACGTGCGAATTTAAAAGAACGACCTTATTTTCAGCAATTTATTAGGTGAGCTCCCACAAGAAATTTACCAGAATTCCATTTTTTTCCAAGATGTCCTCTGGTGCCAGATTCCCGGTCTTGACCAGGAAAACGGAACAATCAGCTTGGAACGGAACAACCCAGACGACATTGATGACCAACAAAACTCAAATTTTCTTCCCTTACACCAATTAACATTAATTAATTACTTATTAATCAACATCTACCCAGTCTTTAGTACAAAAACTATCAAAATTACCAGTCGTTCAGTGGTCACAACTACAGTGACTCTATTACCCACAGTGGTCAAGAAACCTCGACAGCAGAGCTGCCTGGAACGAAACAACAAATGTCCCATAACCACACTTATTCGGCGAAAGTAAATAACCGGGAAAATGTGAAAAATAGTAGAAATAAGGGTGGAAAGGCGATTTAAAGGCTGTGAAAGTGATGTGTGATGTTGCAGAATTTTTGATAATGGAAAATACGTGACTCGTAAGTGTTGCCAATTGATATTTATTTGGAAGTAAACAAACCTTTTCATCGACATTTAGGGCCTTTTAGACAACTTTCGTAAGCTAAATAAAATATATTTCGATCCTAACAACAGGGCTTTATTATCCTAAAACTACCCTGTCATCTGAATACAAAGAATTTACTCAGTATAACCTCAAAAAATATACCCTTGTTCAACAACTAGATATTGTTTCGCATCCAATCAAAGCGGTAGAAATCTAGTAAAATCCAATGAAAAACCTATCAATCACTGAAAAATATTAATCCTCAGGTATAAAGTTTTCTAAATATTCGCACAAATACCTGAATTAATTACCGAATTCATTCGAAATCTCAGTTACGTATTAAGGCAAAATTTGAACGCACGTTTTTATAGAGACTAGAGTTCTACCTATTTTCAGGATATTGTTATGTTCCTGGATCGATTTAATTGGGACTTTTTACTTTGTAATCAAACTCCTGGAATAATGTTAAATATTTCTATGAGATTATCCATATTGCCATCGATGCATTTGAACCTTCAAGAAAGTTCTCTGCTAGAAAGTTTCCGATATGGTTTTCATTTGACTTAAAAAACTAAGTAATATGTAATTCTGAAGAAAAGTGCTCAAAGCAAATACAAGCCATCTCACTCCGATGTGGATTATCGCGAATTTTTTAGGTTAAGACAGCTATGCAAGCACTTGACACATCCGAATGCTATCTAAATTATATTCGCTGGATCGAAATGGCTATTAACTCCAACATTAAAAAATTCTGATCTTTTGTAAATAATAAAAAAAAGCAATGCTTTTCCAAGCGAACTTAAATATCGTGACAGATCTAGTTGTTCGAGTGGGGAGATTGCTGACAAGTTTTCAGATTATTTTTCTTCTGTCTACTCAAATAACCACCATGATATCCCTACAAATGCATGATTTGCCTTCATCTAGTCCATATACCGAATCATTATGTACTGATATCTGACATATACACAATATTATCCACGCTTGATGTTAACAAGGGCCCTGGTCTAGACGGGGTACCACCCATATTTCTAAAAAAATGTAGTTTCAATCTCTCAAGGCCCCTTTACCACATTTTCAACCTGTCATTCAACCTGTCGTAGAGATATTTTTCTGGAGTTTTGGAGGGAAGTTTCCTCAAGCCCATCTTTAAATCCAGAGATAAATCTGCGGTAACCAATTACCGACCCATTAGTATCATCAGCACAATCTTTAAGGTATTCGAGTATTTGAGAGCATAGTATGTGACTTTTCAACCCCCCTCATAGTGTTAACGAAAGTTCGTAGGTTGTTGGGCCTTTTTCGCTTATTCTCAACGACGACAAAAATTAAACGCCAATGTTTTGTACCAATTTTCGACGTCCACCTTAAAAATTCAGTCACTTCTTTTTCTAGCCTCTGGGTTGCTTTTTGGATCGCAAAGGCGATGGTTGGAGTCTTGAGTTTGAGCCAGTTTTAGGTTGGGTTGAGTTTCTGAGTGAGTGCCCTTGACCGACTGACTTTTCTGCACTCTGCAGAGCTTCCTGGCTGGCGGCTGACGGTTGCTTCTCTCTTTCTCTTGTTCGGTGGCCGTGTTCGGAGCGTGTTCCGTGGACACGGAGTGTGTTCCGTTAACAATAGAGCCTAATTAAATCAGGGAACAGTTTGGCTTCAGACCGGGCAAGTCTACTAAATTAAATCTACAAATTGACTATCTGTTGGATGCCTTGGAGAAGGGATTTCAAGTCGATACGATTTACACTGACCTCTCTAAGGCATTCGACAGAGACTCCCATACCATTTCATTGTATAAGCTCTGGTTGATTAGAATCGATGAACTCTTGATTTCAATACATTTACTTGTCCGGTCGGAAGCAGATTGTTAAAATTGGTAATTTCCTTCCCAAAATTGTGTGCCACAGGGGTCCCATCTTGGGCCATTCCTTTTTAATGTCTTTATCAATGATATTCACGAATGCTTCACCATATGTCTTTTCTTGTTGTTTGCCGATGACCTCAAAATAAAAGATTATGGAGTAGATTTTCGAGCAACAATCCCAAAGATTGGAGACACGATACATGTCGCTTTTTGAGAGATGAAATTCGCTCATACTTGCATTGAGAACGATCAAAGCAAACATTACTTACGTAAAAATTAAAATAATTGCCAACAATATTCAATTTCTCTTGTCTCCTATCTGTAGTCAGTATTAACATATTAAAATAATGAACACCATTGGCAGAAGAACTTCCACGCACCGCTGATCATACGCCAAGGCTCGATTTTCAAACATTAAACGTTAAAACCTAAATTAGCCTCAGGTTTCCGCGTGCATATTCCTATGATTTGCATACAATATGAACGTAAGCGTAGGCGGAAGTCGGCCGCCCCCCTGTCTGCCCAGATGATAAATTTCAGCCTTTATAACAAATTAAAAAGGCACCAACCGCGTTTATGGGGCCTCATATCTTTCATCTAACTGGTCTGCTTATTACATACATAATATCTGGACTTTGAGAGTTCACTATCGTTATCTTTGTCCGTCTTGCGTGATTGAAAGGAGACGGAAGATATAGCGTTTAGAACATCCGAGAAAATTATATCATGCTTTGTTATATGGACGATGGTTTTCGCGTTACACCAATCTGCTTGCTCTGTTTTAAAATGGTCTGATTAAAGATGGAAGATAGCGAAAGGCTAATTAAAAAGTAGTTAGAATTACATTACCTGTAAAATATTATCTTTTTGGTTTTGCTATGGATACTGTATGTTTTTTTCAACATTGTAAGTGATATTTTTCATAATTAATTCTAGCAGCTAAGGTTTTAGGTGAAGAATGTGAATCCCTACGTGTAAAGAAGAATATGAAGAATTTTTTGACGAAAAGCTGCATTGAAATAGAAATTGAATGTTGCAATAACCTCTCTTCCACAATTTTTCTTTTGTTGATTTGTAATAAAAGGGAGCAATGTACTTCATACCGAGAATTAAGAAACAGCAATTAATTAATGTTTGTATTGGCAGAAAGCGCTATAGTAAGTGCTTCCGCCAATTGTCTGGGGGCCCGATTTCGTACAAGAAAGTGGAGGAATCGCAGTTTCATGAGCATGACGAATCGGCCAAATTAAAAACATGATCGGGATCACGGAGCACAGTAACTATACGTTTCTACCAATAATTATAGATTGGTGTTAATAATTGGTACCTACGTATAAGTGACTGATGTGTCTATACCAGAGCTCTATTCCTCTTGCTTGATTTGGTACACAAATCTTGTGGATCGTACGTATATCGAGCACATCATATTTATATTAAAGCGAAATCGATATATATCCAAATAAATTGCTTCCTACTATTAAATCAAGTTTTCTGATTACATAAGTTCAATCGGGCACAATAAAAAATAGTTGGTTTAAATATTTACGTCTTAAATTAAGGTTTATTATTGTATTATTGACATTTATAATGTGAGAGATAAAATAAGTCAGAACGTGCAGGTAAAACACTTATAAGTGATTTATTTTTTATTGAGTATTTAAAACCGAATGCTGCTTTGATAGGATTCATTGGCGCATCAATCCAGAGAGAATGTATAAATGAAAAAGGTGAAACAGACAAGTAGGTAATTATAAAAACTATTCAGAAAAAGATACTGCCAAGTGTCTTACACAATAATACAGTTATTGCTACAGCTCAGTCAGTGATAACTGTTAGGATAAGTGTTCGTTTAGCCACGCCTTCTCTAGTAGTATCAATAGTCGGTGAGGTGATCGATATAGCAATGTTGTTGTAATCTTCGTGGTAGAATGTTTTGTTGTTAATAAAATCTTTAGTTTATTTCTAATAGTAAAACTTTATTCTGGCTTTATTCCACAAAATAACTCTAACAGGTTATGGGCCCAGATATGCCAAAAGTCAGTGTGTAAATTAAAAGTTTTGTTTTGTGCACACACTCAAAAGAAAATGGCAAGCAGTTCATCATCATTTGTTTCTATTGATAAATTGACTGGTCGGGACAATTATAGCGAGTGGAAGTTCGCTATGAAGGCACTTTTAGAATTAGATGACTTGTGGAAAGTTGTCGAAGGTACCGAAGTGGATGAGAAGTAAGACAAGAAAGCACTTTCTAAAATAATCTTGTCTGTGGATAAGTTAAATTATTCCCATTTGAAGACTGCTGCAAAAGCTAAAGATGCTTGGCAAAACTTAGAAAAAGCTTTTGAAGATTCAGGACTAACAAGAAAGGTTGGTCTTTTAAGGACTTTAGTCAAGTTAGAAGGCTGTAGTTCAGTAGAAAAATATTGTGACACCATCATTCCAACATCACATAAGTTAAATACAATGAATTTCAAAGTGGACGATGAGTGGGTCGCCACTCTCTTGCTGGCAGGATTGCCGGAAGAATACAAGCCAATGATAATGGGTCTTGAGAGTAGTGGAACACAGATTACAGGCGATTCAATTAAAGTGAAGTTGTTGCATGATGTTAAATCAAGTTCTGATCCAAAATCAGCTGGCTCGAATGCAGCAATGTACTCAGAAAGAGGTTCAGGTAAAAAGTTCACAAGAAACAAAGTGAAGTGCTTCGGATGTGGCAAAATGGGTCATTATAAGTCTCAATGTAGAGCAGGCAACTCACAAGGTAATCAGGGTGAAAGAAAGAAAAGTAACAACACAGCTTTTCTAGCATGTTTATCTTCACAGCAAGTAAACAGTGATGCATGGTTCTTAGACTCTTGTGCCTTTGTCCATTTGACTAAAAATAATGACTGGTTAATGAATTCTACCAAAAACAGTCGCAAAATTAAGACTGCAAGTAATAGTGACATAAACATTGTATCGAAAGGGACAGTGGACATTAGTGTGAAAATAAATGGTCAAGATAAGGTGGTTCCTGCAAATGAGGTTATGTATGCTCCTGAAGCAGCAGTAAATTTGTTGTCGATCAGTAAAATTGTGCGAAAAGGGCACAAGGTCATTTTTGACAAGTCTGGAGCAAGGATTATTGACATGTCGAACCAAGTTGTTCCAACAGGGTTTGAGCAAAATGGTATTTATCAGTTAAGTACCAATACCAATGTCTGTCAAAATGGAGGTCTACCAGTACCAATGTATTCTTATGTAAGTGAACACTCAAGTGATTTATGGCACAGAAGACTTGGCCACTTGAATAGAAAGGCAACGGAGTTGCTGGCAAGTATGTCTACTGGTTTGAACAAAATAAATATATCTTCAGAGTCGTGTATTTCCTGTGTCGAAGGCAAACATAGTCGAAAGCCATTCCATTGCAGCATGAGAAAGTCAAGTAATATTCTACAGCTGGTTCACAGCGACCTCTGTGGGCCAATGGAAGTAGCATCAATAGGCGGCTGTAAGTACATTTTCACTCTAATTGATGATTTTTCAAGATTTATATTTACATATTTTCTATCAGAAAAAAGTCAAGTAGTTGAAGTTTTTCAACAATTTAAGCAACTTGTTAAGAATCAGACTGACTCTAAAATAAAAATGCTCAGAACTGACAATGGTACTGAATATGTGAATAAGAAATTCAAGAAGGTACTTGATGACTCTGGTATTATACACCAGACAACTGTTCGATACATTCCGCAACAAAATGGGCTTAGTGAGAGGGCGAATAGGACAATTTGTGAGAGAGCTCGTAGTATGTTGTCTGATGCTGGTTTGTCGAAACAATATTGGGGCGAAGCAGTTAACACTGCAGTCTATCTCATAAATAGATCACCAACAAAAGCAGTACTTGGGAAAACTCCCTATGAAGTCTGGAATAAGGAAAAACCCAACTTATCAGAGCTGAAAATTTTTGGTTGTGTAGCTATGGCACATGTGCCAGATGAGTTGAGGAAGAAATGGGATCCTAAATCACAGAAGTTGCTTTTTATGGGTTAGGGAGAAAATAAAAAAGGATACAGACCGATTAATCCAAATACTAAGAAAATTATTTTTAGTAGGTAGAGATGTTGTGTTTTTTGAAGGAAAAGAGATAGAGAAAAATACCAAAGAAAGAAATACAGAGATAAAAGAACACAAAACAATTGTATGGCCAGTAGAAGTTAAAGAGAATAAAGAACAAAATGAAGAAAATAGTTGTGATGAAAGTTCTCAGTTTGGTTCTGTTCAAAATGAAGACAGCAGTGACTTTGAAGATGTACAAATAGAAATTGAGGAGGAGATAGCTGATGCAGAGCCTGTTCTAACAAGAACTGGTAGAGAGGTACATAAACCTCAGTATCTTCAAAATTATGAGATATGTGCTACATATTTGGATGTTACAGAATCACAGGAGGATCCTCAAACATTTTCAGAAGCTCAGAAAAGTTCTGAATGGCAAGATGCCATCAACCATGAATTGAAGTCTCTTAGCAATCTACAAACTTGGACTTTGTCTAAACTTCCTGAAAATAAATATGCAATTGATACAAGATGGGTCTTCCGAACAAAGGAAGATGGTACAAAGAAGGCTCGATTAGTAGCCAAGGGCTTCCAGATTCAGGAGGAGAATGATTTTACACCTATGAATGCACCAGTGGCCAGATTGTCAACGATTAGAGCATTTCTAGTACATGCTTTACAACAGAATTGGAATGTACGTCAACTTGACATTCCAAGTGCTTTTCTGAATGGAAAACTTGAATGTGAAGTATACATAAAAATACCAGTCGGCGTAAATGAAGACAAAAACAAAGTTTTGAAGCTCAACAGAGCTTTGTATGGGCTGAAGGAGAGTCCAAAGTGTTGAAATAGCCAATTTAGTGAGATAATGAAAGATTTAGACTTTGAAAGATCTCTGGCTTATTGTTTTTGTAGATGATTTAATTATCACAGGAGACAAAAATAAAGTACAGGATGTAGTTAATAATTTGAAGAACAAACTCAATGCCAAAGATTTGGGTGAAATTAGAAGATTCATTGGAATGGAGATATCAAGAACTTCTGAAAACATGAGTATCACTCAGAAAAAGTATATTAATAAAAATCTACAAGATTTTGGTGTGACAGACTGTAAAGGAGTGTCAACACCTATGATAACAGGTTTTCAAGTTGAAAAATCAGAAGAAATCATTGATGTCCCATACAGAAAGTTAGTTAGATCGCTGATATACTTGGCATGCACTTCCAGACCGGATATTTTGTAGTCGATATTTGGACAAACCAACTCAAGTGTTGTGGACTGCAGGCAAAAGAATCCTGAGGTATTTGAAAAATACTGTTGATACTGGATTGATGTATACGAGGGGTGCAGAAAACTTAGTAGCATATTCCGACTCAGATTGGGCTGGAGACAAGACCGACAGAAAGAGTACAAGTGGCTCTATAGTACTGTATGCTGGGAATCCAATCAGCTGGTTTTCTAAGAAGCAAACATGTGTGGCGCTGTCTACCGCAGAGGCAGAATACGTGGCAGGGGCGGCTTCAGCACAAGAAGTAGTGAACTTGAATGGGATAATTTCGGAATTTTGCAAAATTGAAAATATAACGCTAAAAATGGACAATATGAGTGCGATTTCGATGGCAAAGAGTTATGAAAATTCGAAACGCGGAAAACATATTGACATTAAAGAACATTTTATCAAAGATTTGTTGTTAAAGAAAGTCTTAGATGTGCAGTATGTTAACAGTGAAAATAATATTGCTGACATTTTGACAAAACCCTTGTGTAAGGAAAAATTCAATAATATTTGTTCTTTAATTAAAATTGAAAAATGTTAAATTCTTTAGATATTAGTTTTCTAGTGTTGTAAGTTCGTTTTTGTAAACATAGAGAGCTGATATTTTGCGATGTACAATTTTAAGTTAAATTTGTAAATCGAGGAGGGGTGTTAGGATAAGTGTTCGTTTAGCCACGCCTGCTCTAGTAGTATCAATACTCACAACCATATCTGTCAGATGTTAGTAACGTCAACAAAGTGAGGTTATCGATATAGCATCGTTGTTGTAATCTTCATGGTAGAATGTTTTGTTATTAATAAAATCTTTAGTTTATTTCTAATAGTAAAACTTTATTCCGGCTTTATCCCACAAAATAACTATAACAATAACAAAATGAATTTTTCATTGATTTTCCGAGGCCTCAAGCGTACTTACTACCTACCAAATCTATAGAGAAGCTACATAAAAAAAGATTACAGAACATCAATGAGGCAACAAGTCGATGATGCATTTGGAAAAGCCTACAAAATTTGTATAAATGATTTTCTGAGCACTCTCTACATTTCTCAGTGGGTAAAAATAAATAATAAACAAGAGGCGTATTTTAGCGACAGGTAAACATCATACTACACACACTACGATTCATGACGTCATAGTTACCCAAATAACAGGTGGAGTGTATTTGACAAAGGGTCTAAGAGAGGACGCCATGATCGTTGTTTATTTGGATTTGTTGAATTTTGTAAAATTTAGCGTTTTCGAGTTTCAATATTTTCTCCAGTGAAGATTTTCGATAGATTGTGGTATTTTTGAATTTTATGGGTACCCTATGCCAAAAAAAAATAAAATTAGGTACACTTTTGTGCACAAGTGAAGATTTTTAATTTTTTTTGCAAAAAAACTCTAAAATAAAATCACAGAAAACCATGGCAAAATGAGGAAAAACAATCCTCGATTTATAATGGAAAGAACTGTGTTGGTAATCGTAGCGTAATCAGCTGATGTTTTGCCCATATGCTCATTTTTGTGTATTAGAAAAAGATGCACTGACATACTACAACCAGTAACTATCCCTCCTAGGATGTTTCCATGTTTACAGCCGAGTTTTATGTTGTGTTTTATGTTGTGACGTCATAGTATGTTAGCCATGCTCGCTAAAATGTAGTATCCCAAGTAAATACAACATACTACTGGGTTAAAACTCTCGCTAAAATACGCCTAAGCATTTTAAAGCAAAACTTGAAATAAATGACAAACCATAAACATGACATACAAATTATGCAGTTTTAAATATCCAAGGAATCAGTTTCATTCCACCTGCTCGAAAGTACGAGTTGCGTGCCGCACCTCGAGCGCATAAAATAATTAATAACCCGCTAACAAAACGCCACAGTGAATAATTTTAATAAATTGCCACCCAAAGGCAGCGCGCGGTTATAAAAAGCCATGTGGTAAAATGGTTAATTACTTTACTAACAAAGTGGCATATCTCAATCACAGATGCCGGCGACTTGCAACGATAGCATTTAATAATCGAGCGACAGCCGCGATTACGGGATTTAGTATAATTTATGGCTTCATTCAGGTTGGAAATTATAAGCATATTTCAAGCGATAGTACATTCCATAGTATTATTACTCACCAAAGTACTGAGGTCGTAGAGACGGAGGAAGTCTGGGCTTTTAATTTTTGCATCTAAGATGTTCTGCCGTTATATTGTTCACATCATGCTCTTTCCTTTTTACTTATTCAGCCTTCTAATTGATTGAAAGGACACAATATGTACATCTACAATATCTGTGGTATTAACAACCCTTTTTCTTCAATTGAATATTGGTAATAGAAGCCCTTTAACAATCCTATGTAATAAGATAAAATAGAACGCAACAGTGATGATAACGAAGCAAAACCATACTTAACGGCAGCTATCCACAAAATAATGCTAGGCACGACCTTGATCCAAAAACCCAAATATTAGGTAAGTACTTATATTCTCAAGAAAAAGTCCAAGAATCTCAATACAAAGAAGATCAGGAAGGAATAATGTATGGAGAAACATAACAGAACTGCAAACAAGAGAGTACTTCCGTAGATGTGTCAGCATCCCAAATTGTTCCATCAAACTTCGTATCCATGTTAAAGTAGATAATAATTATAAAAAAGAATGGTTTGATTTAAATAGTTAAGAATAGATAGAATATGTCAGATTTCATATCTGTCAAGTCAAGTAGTTTTTAAGCGGGAATGAAGTCCCACATGTTCTGTTCTACCAATAACAACAATAAAAATTAGTTCTTCGAAATTTATGGATTTTATTTAAATAATCTATAATCTTCTCAATCTTCTATATATATAAAAATCAAAGTTCGCGGGGTATCCCGATATGCGCTCCAAAACCACTTATCCGATTACGATGAAACTTTGGTAGGTTGTTATGGCCATCCCAAGGAAGGTTTGTGGATAGGTTACGCATCTCGGAAAAATAAATTAATTTTGAATTAATTATTAATTTAATTGTAAACAAACTCATTCACATTACATAACAACATAACCCAACTTTTTTTGACAGCATGAAACAAAGTTGCCATATTTCATTTATTTGGGCTTGCATTCAACCGACGTAACTTTATTATTTTTTGAATTCAAGAACGGTTGGACCGATCTTGAAATAATACCACGTATCTCTATATAAGGTGAATTCGATTGACCCAGATTAGATCGATTTGGGTTCAATTTAAGTGAACTTCTTCTGTTCTAGATCATTTTTTTTGTTGATGAGGGTGCACTGATCCAGCTTGAATCGAACACAGGTTCACTTAAATTGAACCAGATCGATCTAATCTGGTCAATCGAATCGGCTATAGAGGAGAGTGATATAGGCTATTTTTTATCCCGAAAAAAAAAGTTCGGTTGCGTAAAACTCTGATACACTGGAACGCCTATAAACAGCCCGGGGCGCTCTAGAGCAGCTCTGGAGTGCTTAAAATGCGTCACTGAACTCACTGGCAAGCGACTCTGATATAGGATTTAAAAAAAAAAAAAATTAAATAGAAAATCAACAACAAAATTTGAAAAGAAGTGTATTATTTCAAAATGTATTTACACGCTGGCAACGCAGCGGGTCATTAGCTAGTATAATAGTTATTTATACACCAAGGGAGTTATATAAACATTTTAACTCATGTGATGTATACAAAATTTTATCCCATTTTGATGGACATTTAAAAAATTGAGTACTTAATAGGAATCAAATTATAAAAAGAATTCATTCAGCGAGCGCTAATGTCTAATACCTACTGAAACTGGTAGTTGCTAGGGTATAGCTAGTTGTTTGTTTGTATTTGTAGCAGATTTTTGTACCAGCAGAGTGACTTAAAAGGCTGAGAGTGAGCTAAAAATATTTTTTTTACTACTAACCTGAGAAATAGTCATTATTCAATCTATTTTTTTAGGAAAAAATTGAATTTCTCTCCCTAGGTTAATAATGAAAATAATGAAAAAATACCTAGGTCAATAATGAAAATGACGTCATGATGCAAGGATATTGTCATGTTTCTATTGGTCCAATTTCAATTTCATACGTCAATTCAAAAAAATACAGGTTTCTGTAGGTACATATAGGAAGTTATCATAAGCTGTTGTTAGAGGGCAGCACTTTCAAAAGGGCGTTCAAAAAAATAATTAAGAGCACAGATTTTGAATATTTTTTTTATTTTCTACTAGTAGTAGTAAAAAAAATTCTATATATTCCTCGGTAGAGAAAGTCATTATATACCTTACACATTATAAACCTCGGCGCTCCGCGCCTCGGTTTATAAAAGCGCTCGGTATATAATGACCAACTTCTCTACCTAGGTATATAATATACTATTAAGTCACTCAGGTGATAAACGTCTACTTACCTTTGTTATTATGCGTTCAATAATGTCATTTTTAAACGTCAAAATGGGATAAAATAAAGTAAAGTAAAAATCTATTCACATCAACAATCCACACCGAAGCTAACAAGTCTTTCCTCAATTCTGAGGCTCTTCAAGGAAAATTGTGTTGTCAGTTGAGTTCGGTACATAAATCTGGAGGAGCTTTAAGGAAATACTCTTATTGATGTATCCGTTAACTCTATACCTTCAATGTTTGGAGGCATGCCTTGTTGCCTTTTCTGTATGTTTCGTATTCTGGACTGGGTTTTCTTATTGGAAACAAATCTAGACTATATCTGTGTTGAGATGAACTGAGATGACACTACCTCTGAGAGATTGGGCATTACGAAGAAGTTTCCTTGAGTTTAAAATAAGGTACCTACAGATTTCTAATAAATTTTTGAACAATACAACTGCTTATGTTTTGGAATATATCTAAAACAACTTTCAGGTTCAGATTTCTTCCGGGAAAAATCGATCGTACTGAGGACCGTCCTATGACCTAATTTTTACATTGAAAGGTCAATCATTGCAAGTACAGAGCTGTACCTATAGCAGCATCTCAAATTGTTCCATCAAACTTCACATCCACACCGAAGCCAACAAGTCTTTCCTCAATCCAATACAAAGATCTTAAGCAAAGTTTGACCTATACATTCAACAGGAACAAAATCAAGACCATCAAGATTATTGTAGGTTCTCAAATGGGATCTGAGTCCAAGTTTAATTCAAATGGTTACATACATTTCTACCTTTTCAAGTTTCATCAAATTTCTAATTTTCTTATAGGCCATTTATAACATCAAACTCGTGAAAGCCAAATTAGATCTCCCAGCAGTACTTTCAAGTCTATTCCATGAAACGCCCAAACACAACTCCAGTTCAACTTCTTACTTAGGAAATTGGAAGTATACCTACTATTGATTTTCTAGTAAAAAGGATACAGGGAGGAAAACAAACTTCCACCACATCCTGTATTTAGTTAGTTTGGACAGAATTAATCAATTCAATACTGGCAAGCATATTCGAATTGTTCATTGCCTGAGCCTGAAGTTTTTACCTACACTGTTCAAATTAGGACAAAATCTGACCTCACCCTCCATTCACAACTAAACGTCTCACCCATTTTCCATTGAACTTGTAGATTGTAGCTTGTATTGGGAGTCAATACAGCTTGTTCCAGGCGCTCAAGCATTGCTTTCTTTCCAGATATATTGTGCGTGACTCTGCTGGTGTCCAAGATTTGTAGACTTCTCCCAAAGGAGGCCAGCTTCCTGGGTGATAAAGTGCCCACCTTTTCAGCCTTTTGCAGAAGTAAGCCGATTAAATGTTCTTGTAGTTTTATATTGCTGTGATGGAAATTAACCTTTTTGCCTGTATCAGATCCGGAATGGATCTCCAATGAGCTAGCATTCGGTCCTTTTCCCATCTGTTAATTTCTTCTGAGACGTGGCTTTTCATTAGTCCACAAAAAGGCTCTGGGCCTTGAAAAGGTGTTAACGTCTTGCATTGCGAGATGGTCTGCCTCCTCGTAGCCCTCTATGCCCTAGTGTCCTGGCACCCACATTAAGATCACTTGGGTCCTTCCAGCCACTTAATTAAGGATCATTGTATCCTCCCAAACTAGCTGCGAATTGCACTTGATGGTTCTTAGAGCCTTTAGAGCCGCTTGACTGCCAGACCGTATGTAATATGTTTTCTTAAGAGGCCTCTTTTAAGGCACTCTTGGACACAGATATTTATGGCCAATAGCTAAGTTTGAAATATTGTGGGCATTTTACCCATTACTAAGGAGAGTTTAAAGTTTTGTCCAGTTATTCCCAGATCGTCTCCTTCCATTAGCTTCGAACCATCTGTCTACCACAATGATGCGTTGTCCGCTTGCGGTAGCTTTGCGTTCTTCCATTATTGTCGTTCTTTTACTACCACTTCATATGGAATCAAGGTAGTAAAACAGGTGCCGTTGACAACACCAGTGACGGTAGTTGTCAGTTGACAAGTTCTGTTGTCTAGCTGCCCCTTGCATGTTGCGTGGGACTTGATAAAACAGCACAAGTTGAAACCTCAGAGGAATAAAAAACAATAGAGGCCGTTATTTACATTTTGACGAGGTGCCAGTGAGAAAGCATAGTCTAAACGATCAAGTCTAAACGCCATCCTAAACGAATCAACATGTTGCCAATTATATTTTGGAAAAAACCTTTATTGGACTTCTCGTCGCATAAATAGGGAAAAAATGCCTTTTTAAATTTAATAAAAGTGCAAATAAACTGAGTAACTAGAAAAACTCCTCAATGCAGATTTTTGATAATTTCAATTTCTTTGTTTTAGTAAAAAAGGAGCTTAGAAAATATTGTTATTATTCAAGTATAAGGATACTTGAATTTATTTATTTTTCAACGTGACAACATCGCATAGTAAAACGGCGTCAAAGCTGACAGTTAACGTCAGTTTGATTGTGCCTTGTTGCCTTTTGTAAGAAAGCATCGTGAAATCGTTTTTCTGAGGTTTTTCTGATATTTTATGTTTGGAAAGTGAATTATTTGTGTGTTTTAAGACTAATATTATACAGCAATATGGTTAGACAGTGTCAAATGTGTGAAAAATTGGATTATTTGAACCCGGAAATTTCATTTCATAGGTAAGTAGGGGGTTATATTATGATAGCAAAGCAGTGGCGTAGAATAGGATATAATGTACCTACTTCGCCAGAAAAATATCAAAGGACCCTGCACACTTCTTATGGGATTTCTGACCGCGGCCAAATTTAATCAAATTTTAGTATGTTAAAGATTTCACCTTTTTGATCAATAACTATCACGGGCACAACTTAATCCTATGACTAGTTTTTGAGTTACAGGTAGTTTAATGTCCAAGAAATGCATACATTTTATATGCATTTACATCTATAGTCTGGCTAGCCAAACGGCGAACTCAAAAAGAATTTGCTGCTATGCCAAACTTGACACAAACAATAATAAATAAGTTGCTGACATATTTTTTTTTGCAATATGGGCCGTGTAGTATTTTGAAATAGGAAAAAATCCGGCAACATTACGAAATGAAGGAAGCGGAGAGGCGTGATTATTCAGAGGCATGATTCTATTGGTTAGAGCCTGAACGACAGCAACAGTGGCGTAATTATTCGTGAAACTCAAGAATTTTTTTCCTAATATTTTTTTGGTTTATTTCCTTGCTGTTTTCGGTGCCACTGAACCCAAAGACATGGTTGTCATCAGGCGGTGTCAGTTGAGGTGTCAGTGAATATTCTTAGGTTACGCCCCACTTTTCTTCCCCCTTTCGTCTCTACCAAGTTACCACTTGCCAGACTATACGTCACCTAATAATACCAGGATGGACAGGTATCCTCACACTCAGGTGAAACGTAGATGTAAATGCATATGAAATGTGTGCATTTCTTGGACATTAAACTACCTGTATCTCAAAAACTAGTCATTGGATTAAGTTGTGCCCATGGTAGTTATTGATCAAAAAGGTAAGATACATAACATACTAAAATTTGGTTAAATTTGACCGCGGTCAGAAATCCCATAAGAAGTGTGCAGGGTCCTTTGTTCCAAGATTGAGGAAATTAGTTACCAGTTGTTAATTTTGATAATTTTTTCTATGAACTTCTATAGGAAAAATTCAAGCAGAATAATAATACTCCTTATGCTTGATTAAAGTTAACTAGGTATGCGTCTTTGTAGGATTCCAACAAATCCAGAGTGCAGGCGTATATGGATTTGCCTTCTAGGATTAGAAAATAAGCGACTACCCAAAATCACTGATGTGTGCTCAGATCATTTTAACCTCAATGATAATGCACTAGGCCTAATGGATTTAGATATTTGAAATCTGGTTCGGATTCTTCACATGTTTTCCAATGTTTTCAATACTTCAAAGTAAGTTGGTTATTTAATATTTGATATAATTTCTACATATTAGCTACATTAATTTCCAGTTCAGACCTCAGCTCAGACTCTTCAGTCACAGAGTCTCCAGTCTCCTCCAAAAACAAAAGTAGTGTAAGTAGATGTTGGTTTGTAATAACCAAAAATATAGAATTATTGCTTATATTATGCAGACTACAAAAAATGAATTGGAATGATTTTATAATCCAAAAAGAAGATACAAAATATTATCCTGATTAAAAAGGTTATGTGATGTGATATTCAGTATATATAGTTCAGTTTCCAACCTCAAAATTCAATATTTGTCAGATAGGGCAAAAACACTTATTAAATCATTTTATAGATTCCAAGGACTGAGTATGTATCCTGATGTTCCTCCAGGCCTGTGGTTGAAATCGTTAATCGGGAGAATCATGTGTTTGACAAGAAAGTTGTTTCTGGAGGGTTCGTATTTTTCATTTGTGTATAGGATTCTACATAGGATTTTATTGGGTTTTGAGATAAAAAAGAGTCAGTGGTAATCATATATGTGCCCACCTACTTCTTAAAACAAGGGATTGCTCCGTTATAATTTTTTCTTTTTAGAATTTTTGATGCTCCGAGTACTTTCAAATGCCTGACAGTGCTCTCTCGGTCCTCATCAACTACCTGAACAGTTTCAGAAACTGAGGAACAAATAGTGAAGAATGTAGTCTCATAGCCAGACGTAGGGACCCTTTTTTTGTATTATTTTGTAATGTAACATGAATTTGATTGATCTAACACTGCTGTATTTATTTCATTTTAGATAGTAGACCTAATTCCTAAGATTTGTATCAAAAAGATTTATTGATCAAAAGTTCCCCAGAATCTGTTTTGTTTTCATGTTTCTGCTAATGAAGCAGAATTTTTTTTTTTAATTTGCTTAATTTTTGACACTAAATAGAAATATTTTCACCATTTAACCTTCCTTTCGCACGCCTATGATCATACAAGTGGAGTAAAGCAGGTGGAAACCTTTCAAACAAAGCGGCGTTGAAATCCTTTAGAAAAAATACATTTTTCCTACAGCCGTGCGGAAAAATCGATTTTCCGCACTGATATGTGCGGTAAAACTTTTTTTTTTGACATATCAGTGCGGAAAAAGTTTTTCCGCACGGCGGTCAGTGCGGAAAAAATTTTACCGCACTGATATGTCAAAAAAAAAGAAACATTTTACATTTTTTCGCCTGTAGGAAAAATATTGTACCTAACACTTGCGGAAAATATTTTTCCGCACTCGGCTGCATCACCGAACTCCGCTACGCGTCGTTCGGTGAACATTTTCCGCACTTGTTAGGTAAATAGCTATTTCCCTAAATTTAAGGAAATTTTGGCTTAGAATGGGCATTGTCAATGGCATACAAACAATAACGTATTTATGATTGCTATGCTCACTCTATAGTTTTTTATTCCTCTGAGGTTGAAACACACTAATAGTTATTTTATTTCAACAAAATGAGCATGATCAAATTTCCGAATTTCCAATGGGGGGGGGGGCTAACGTTAATTCAGCCCCCCCACCTGATAGGCCACATAGTCTCTCCACTGTAATGGAGCAAAAATCGAAATTGGTGGAGCAAAATGGAGCAAAATGAGAGCAAAATTATGGGATAATTTTCATCCAGAAATTTTCTATGAGGGGGGGGGGGCTAACTGAACTGACCCCATAGTTGCTGATTTAAAGAAGGACGGATCAATCCGCATTTCTCTGGATTTACAAAACCTCAACAAGATGATGGCCATGGATTATAAATGTCCACAACCAACAGATTAAATTCTGTATCAGAAGAGTCTGTCTCTGTGCTTTTCAACCTTGGATCTGACAAGTAGTTATTGGCAAATAACACTGCACCCAGATGATACAAAATATTCTGGATTTAGATTCGAAGAAAGAGTGTGAGTTTGAGGAGGTTTTTCTGGGAATTTATCGGAGATTTCACCGAACGAAGTGGTGGGGCTATGGAACGTTCACCATCAAAACAGGAGGAACACATCATCTGGCTATCTAATATATCACTATAGGACAAGGCCATCTAATAGTGAAGTTTAGAACGTCATAGGTACGGTATCTAGTGACCAAGGCTGAGATCTGTAACAAAGCCAGAAACTGACAGGTCGAAGTGACAGGAAATAACCCTGTCAGGTGACAGTGGAGCCGACATTTGCATTTTACCTTCAACTCTCCTGCAGAACAGACCAAAAAGTAACAACTGTAATCATCTTGAAGTTTAGCAAGCAAAATCAGAGGAAAAGTGCAGAAATAAAAGGTGAAGAAAATATTCAACATTGGAACAACTCAGTTTCTGGCTTTGTTACAGATCTCAGTCTTGGTCACTAGATACCGTACTTATGACGTTCTAAACTTTACTATTAGGTGGCCTTGTCCTATAGGTACTGGACTGAGGTTCTAAGCTCCGCTACTAGAGGGCCAGATGATGTGTTCCTCCCTCCCCCTGTTCCGATGATGAACGTTTCACACCTAAAGTTTATTTTTTAGGTTTAGGTTTGAGGACTGCTAGAGCTATTTCTCGATAATTTTTCCTAATAACTGCTATGCAACGTTTTTGAGAGTTACAGACTCAGAAACGCGACACAAAATTTTTTGTTGTGTCGGAATGACACTTAAGTAATTTCATACCAAAAACGGTCTTGCACGGAGAGAAACCCAGAACAAAACTAGTCTTACCAATACATGATCGGTAATACGCATAAATAAAGGAGAGAGCATAAAAAAAGTTAATCCTGGTGGTGTTTGTTGAAACAGGCACGACAGAAAATTGACAACAAAAATTCAAAATGGTTCAAAATCGTTTTTATGTCATAATATTCCTGACTGTAAACTTTTATAAACTAAACAGTGCAAAGACTGAAAACTTGCTTTTAGAGCACAGAATTCCCGAAATACGTATAATAAACGGATACACGTGTTCAACGAACGATTATCCATTTGTGGTGAAGATTAAATTGGGGTATACTGAAAAAGAAACGGTAACTGGTTGTGGAGGAACTCTTATTCGACCGAATTGGGTACTAAGTGCAGCACATTGTTTTTTATCTGGAGATATACCTACAGGAGCGAATTTTTGGATAGAAGCAGGTTTCGATAATCTTCAATCACGACAAACTGTTAAAATTGAAACTTTTTATATTCATTCAAAATTTGATAAGTCAAATGTCATGAACGACATAGCAATGGTAAAATTGCAATATCCAATAGTTCATGTAGACGGTATTGAATACGCCACGCTTCCAAGACGCAATGATCCAAATTGCTCGAAAGCCGTTGTAATGGGCTGGGGCCTTACGAGTAACAACTTGGATCCCAATCAAGCACCTACAATTGCTCTTCAATGCGGTTCCGTTGAAATTATTGACAAAAGCAAATGTTTAAAAATATTCAGAGATAATTCAATTTTCGATTTCGATATACATAGTCAAATTTGTTCCTTCTCCAGGAAACAAGAAGCCGAAGTAAGACGGGGAGATTCTGGAGGACCCTTATTATGCGCTAATGTACAAGTTGGCATTACTTCTTTTAAAGTTCTTAAAGATATTAATAACATGGATATAGAGTCTCCAGTTGCATATACTCGTGTACAATATTTTTTGGATTTTATCGATGATACTATAGAAAATAGTGGAACTATGCACGCTCGCGTACTATTTTCATTGTATTTATTATTTTTCTTACATTATTACATAATGTAAGTTTATGTCATTAAAATGGTTTGATTTTGAATATCCAACGACTTAGAGTTTATATTAGTTCTCAATGGTTAGTGGTATCATTTTCTTGCATCGTCGCTTGCTTGGTTGATCAGAGGCCAGGCAGTGACAAAACTTGGCTTAACATTAGAAAGGCATTCAAAACATTTTTCAAAAACCCGATTGTTCCAATGGAGAGGGCAAGTTCATTCATGTAAAGTATGGCACCATCTTTAGGCCTACTCGAATACTATTCTGCTGACCAGCGTTGCTGCAGACGATACAAGGCAGTTTTCGAAACCTTCACAAATTATCACCGGTAGCCGCTAATTGACAATTGTGACATTTGAATGTCATTCAGCCTATATCGCTACTAACACCGTCCACTATCCTACGGACGATAGACATAGTGATAACGATAACGATACTCATGCGCAGCACTGTTGAATTTATATCTATCCTGTTCTTTTTAGAGACGTTAATCATCCAACATTTCTCTATATTTTGCGTTTCATGTTTGTTTTGATCATAAGTTTCTGGTTGTGCTATATTTGGATCTGTGTGAGATTAAATTATTTTCGAGCTTTTCTGTACATTTTCATTGTTAGTTTTGTTGTTCAATGAATGCGGCTAATACTAACACTGTATTGACTTGAATGTCTCGAACGATTCATAAACACTTTAAATAGTGGCTTATAAACACATCTTCGAAAACTGCCGACTCACATTACCACGTCTTCATTGAGCCCAGTTGTCGGGTTGCCAACGTATTGATATAGCACTTGTAACATTAAATGCAGAGGAACAATTTTCGAGATAGGACTGGATATCCAGGGAACAATGACAAAATAGGCTACTCAGTAAGAAATAATTGAAATCCAAACTGCCACAGAAATACTACGAGGGATGAACGAGACCACAGAAAAGACTGGGCAAGATACGAGGACAAACAGCCAAAAGATGGATACAAACCAAGGGAGAATGGAAACCCGAAATACAGATATCCCCAACACCAAGGTAAACAAAGATGGGAAAATAACAAACCACTTTACAAGGAAAACAAATTATACAGCGTGAATACCGTGGAAACAGGGCAACGAAAAATAGAGGAGAACCCAAGATTTCGTGATGCCTCAAAAGTAACCAAGGTACAGAAACATGAAGGGAAAAGGAAACCACAAGAAGACACGCTAGATAAAATAGAAGTGGACAGTTCTGATAATGAAATACCCTGTAACACAGCACGAATGCACAAAAACACAGAGGAAAAACAAATTATATGTCCCAGTACACAAGCAGAAATCCAAGGAGTTTCTTGTGACATCCCTATAAATTCTGGATGGCAAATAAGCTGTCTCTCAAAACTATTTTATGAAGAGATTGAAAATAAGAATGAATCACTATTACCAACGTGGCAATAGTGGGTGCCGTTGGCCATAATAGCAAGAGTGTCAAAGAACAAACATTTGTCACAATTAAATTGGATAGAATGGAGTTTCTAGTTCTATATCTAGTGGTCGAGGACCTGATACAGAAATGCATTCTGGGAATTAACTGGATGTCAAAAAATAAGGCAATTTTAGATTTCAAGCAAGAACAACTAATAGTGAAGGAAAATTCTATACCATTACAAAAAAAATGCAAATAATAGAAATGAAATAATAACAATAGAATCACAAACAATAGCTTTTTAGGCGACTGTCACAAAAAGATTAGTTTTACGGATTCAATATCATCCCTAAAGTATATCTTTTTTGGCCGCATTTACTTTACGGCCGCATTTACTTCACGGCCGCATTTGCTTTATTACTTTACGGCCGCTTTTACTTCACGGCCGCTTTTACTTTACGGCCGCTTCTACTTTACGGCCGCTATATACTTTGGTGAAAATATATAAACAGACAATCGGAAACGTGGTCCGTAACTATAAACAAAACCAATAAATAGTTAGCAACCACAATGGAACCAAATTTTTGATTTTAGCCCTATCCTATTACTTTTTCAAAAAAGCACAATATAGGATACCATGCGAAAAAGTCGGCAATTTTCTATAATCACACTTCCCTTATTGTAGTTTTTGTTACTAATAATTATGTATCTACCTATCTTTGCTGGATTATTTATCTAATCAATAAAAAGTTAAAGCTCCTGTTGAATTTTCGTCTTTTTTCAAGAAAAAACACTCGCCTAAAAAATTTTGTGTGCACCTCGGCCGAATGATCTTTTTTGGCCTCACCTGAAATTTGCTTGGCCTCGGCTACGCCTCGGCCGCAAATTTCTGATTCGGCCAAAAAAGATCAACTTTACGGCCTTGGTACACAAATAACTAATTTGTGTACCTATTAAGAGCGCAAAGTGGTACTTTGCCGATCGAAAGATATTGTTGATATTGGCAAATATCTTGAGATTGGCAAAGGCACTTTTCGCTCGTAATCCACACATGATTTTTTCTACAATTGCATTTAACAGAAAAATAATTCAAAGAAACCAGTTTATTTCTGTCGGGGATAAAGAAAGTCGGGAAAAAAGAAATTCGGGAAAAAAAAGTCGGGAATAAAGAAATTCGGGAAAAAAAAGTCGAGAAAAAAATAGTCGGGAAAAAAAATTCGGAAAAAAAAGTCGGAAAGAAAATTCGGAAAAAAAAGTCGGGAAAAAAAAGTGGTCGGGAAAAAAAAAGTCGGAAAAAAATTGGTTGGGAGAAAATAAGTCGTTAAAAAAAAAGTCGGGAAAAAAAAGTCGAGGAAAAAAAAGTGGTAACAAAAAATTGGGAAAATGCAAAATGTAAAGGGTGTTTTTTTTAGAGGTTTGTTTTTCTACCTAGTAATACTGTTCCTAGTGACAGTAAATTTGACAGGTGACAGCTCTAGGCGCGGCTCGTGAGTATTTCTACAGGTGGGTCAAATTTAGAGAAACAGCGCCGTTTTTCGAGTTCAGGGCGCAAAATAATTCGATTTCTGCATTTTGTTGAGCGTGATGTTGGTTAATTTAAAACTAAATATCCAAGATGTTTAATTGAAAATTTATTGTTTGATTTTTTGGTGGGTCATTGACCGAATGACCTTATGGAGGAACCGCGCCTGAACAGCTCATTTCCGTTCATTATATCTTGCCATTTCATTATGAAAAGACTTACGCCAGAGCAACGCTTGCAAGTTGTACAAATTTACTTCGAAAATCGTGATTCATTTCGCGAAACTTCCGCTATGTGCGTTACGTCCATTTTACGGTCGACATAATCGTCCATCCCAGCAAGTTATTCGGACAACCATGACTCGTTTTTGCACTACGCATACTCTGATTCATAATCCAGAAAAACTCCTTGTTTGGTGTGCTTGTTGGGTTAGTGGAATCATTGGCCCATATTTCTTTAAAAATGATGCCAGCCAGAAGGCGACAGTCAATGGAGAGCGGTATCGATTCTTGATTACTGACTTTCTTGTTCCCCAGTTGAATGGCGTTAGTGTGGGAGAGTTCTGGTTCCAACAGGATGGCGCAACATGCCACACAGCGCGTGACACAATCAACTTATTTCAGGAATTCAATGACCGTATAATTTCGCGCAATGAACTTGTGAATTGGCCTCCACGGAGGTGTGATCTCACACCTATGGATTCAATTCTGTAGAGATATGTGAAGTCGCTAGTCTACGGTAATAAATCAACAACGTGGAATCGGCTGGAAGCCAACATTTGCCGTGTTATTGCCAATTAACGTTCCCAGATAATCGAAAAAGTGGTCCAAAATTGGACTCCCAGACTGAGCTTCGTTCGAGCCAGTCGCGGCGCTCATATGCCCCAAATCATTTTTAAGCGCTAATGGCATGAAATTAACTTTCTAATAAAGTCAATATCATGGCCGTTTACATGATTTTTATGAGTTTTATTCCAGTTCAAAGTTCTATACCTCTAAAAAAAACACCCTTTACAAGCGAACGTTTTTAGTAGGTACTTTAAGGTCATCAGGGAACGCCTACTTTGCGATCAGAAATCTAATCGACAAAGCCTGCTTTCTAGGTCGATTTTAGGAAAATCCTATTCCTTCAGAATGCTTACAGCTTATAGAGCAGAGTGTTATCCAAAAAGCCCGGATTGACATCGGCCTATACACACACACCATAACCTTGAAAGATAATATCCCGCTTAAGGCAAGGACATATCCCGTACCCATGGCACACAGTGAAGAAGTACAACGAAAATTAGATGCAATGCTGGAAGACAAAATTATAAGAAGATCAAACACGCCTTGTAAATTCCATAGTTGCGGGTCAGTTAAGTTAGCCCCCTCCATAGAAAATTTCTGCATTTTGCTCCATTTTGCTCCACTAATTTCGATTTTTGCTCCATTACAGTGGAGAGACTATGTGGCGTATTAGGTTAGGGGGGGAGCTGAATTAACGCTAGCCCCCCCAGTGAAAATTCAGAAATTTGATCATGCTCCATTTTGCTCCATTATCGGCGAGTTTTGCTCCATTACTAGGAATGACCTACAGAGCTCCCA
This sequence comes from Ceutorhynchus assimilis, assembly GCA_917834065.1. Lineage (NCBI taxonomy): Eukaryota > Metazoa > Arthropoda > Insecta > Coleoptera > Curculionidae > Ceutorhynchus > Ceutorhynchus assimilis. The sequence goes on along the minus strand of OU892283.1, from coordinate 34,089,180 downwards.
AGAATCTCTCCCAGCCCCCCCCCAGTGAAAATTTTGAAATTTGATCATGCTCATTTTGTTCTCCGAATTTTGCTCCATTTTGCTCCATTATTGGCGAGTTTTGCTCCATTACCAGGAGAGACCTACAGAGCTCCCAAGAATCACTACCAGCCCCCCCAGTGAAAATTTTGAAATTTGATCATGCTCATTTTGTTCTCCGAGTTTTGCTCCATTTTGCTCCATTATCTTCGAGTTTTGCTCAATTACCAGGAGAGACCTACAGAGCTCCCAAGAATCTCTCCCAGCCCCCCCCCCCCCCCCAGTGAAAATTTTGAAATTTGATCATGCTCATTTTGTTCTCCGAATTTTGCTCAATTTTGCTCCATTATTGGCGAGTTTTGCTCCATTACCAGGAGAGACCTACAGAGCTCCCAAGAATCACTACCAGCCCCCCCAGTGAAAATTTTGAAATTTGATCATGCTCATTTTGTTCTCCGAGTTTTGCTCCATTTTGCTCCATTATCGGCGAGTTTTGCTCCATTACCTGGAATGACCTACGAGCTCCTAAAAATCTCTCTTAGCTCCCCCCCACACCAGTAAAAATTTTGTTAGATCATATCCATTCTGTTCTCCGAGTTTCGCTCCGTTTTGCTCCATAATCGGCGAGTTCTGCTCCATTACCTGAGCTGCTTTCGGGTGCCACGCTTTGAGCACTCAGGCGCTCTGAAGCTGCTCTCATTTTCCTCGCCTCTTTTTCCTGATGCACCTGTAACTGATTTTCAAGCGTTTGAGTGCAAAGCGCATTGAGTATAACCGTGAAGAGAACGGTGGACCTTGGTTTCACTAGCTTTGTTTGTTTATTCGCACCAACAAGGCACCAACCGACATTCTACACCAAACGTGTTTGTTTATCCAAGGTTTATTCCTATATTTTTTTTTTGTATGGGTCTGACAGAGACAAACTGACTTTTTGGTGCACCTGGTGCAGACTGGTGTAACAAATAGACAAACAGAGCCCGCAAGAAGCCCTATTAGTGCAAAATGGAGCAAAATTCGGTATGAGTAATTTCAAGTTTCAAAATTTTCACTGGGGGGCAAGAAGAGATTCTTTGGAGCTCTGTAGGTCATTCCTGATATTGGAGCAAAACTCGCCGATAATGGAGCAAAACGGAGCAAAACTCGGAGAACAAAATGAGCTTGTTCAAATTTCAAAATTTTTACCGGGAGGGGGCTAGGAGAGATTTTTGGGAGCTCTGTAGGTCTCTCCTGGTAATGGAGCAAAACTCGCCGATAATGGAGCAAAATGGAGCAAAACTCGGAGAACAAAATGAGCATGATCAAATTTCAAAATTTTCACTGGGGAGGACTGGGACAGATTCTTGGGAGCTCTGTAGGTCTCTCCTGGTAATGGAGCAAAACTCGCCGATAATGGAGCAAAATGGAGCAAAACTCGGAGAACAAAATGAGCATGATCAAATTTCAAAATTTTCACTGGGGGGGCTGGTAGTGATTCTTGGGAGCTCTGTAGGTCTCTCCTGGTAATGGAGCAAAACTCGCCAATAATGGAGCAAAATGGAGCAAAATTCGGAGAACAAAATGAGCATGATCAAATTTCAAAATTTTCACTGGGGGGGGGGGGGGGGGGGGCTGGCAGAGATTCTTGGGAGCTCTGTAGGTCTCTCCTGGTAATGGAGCAAAACTCGCCGATAATGGAGCAAAATGGAGCAAAACTCGGAGAGCAAAATGAGCATGATCTAATTTCCGAATTTTCACTGGGGGGAGGGGGCTAACGTTAATTCAGCCCCCCCACCTAATAGGCCACATAGTCTCTCCACTGTGATGGAGCAAAAATCGAAATTAGTGGAGCAAAATGAGAGCAAAATTATGGGATAATTTTCATCCAGAAACTTTCTATGGGTGGGGGGGGGGGCTATCTTAACTGACCCGTTAAAATTTTGAGTATTTCGTTTTAGGAATCTTAAGGTTCTAAGCGATTTATTCACTACGAAAGTGATATGGTGAGTGTAGGATAGTTCTGGGTTAAGGACTGTGCCGAGATCAGTTATTGTTTCAACCACCAAAAGTGAATTTCCGTCAATGGTGTAATTAAAGGTGGTTCTAGAGCGTTTGCGATCATTAGCTTACATTTTGATACATTTAGCTCCATTCGATTTGTCTTGAACCACTGTACAAACTCATTACGATCATGATGTGGCAAGAGACAGTCTCTTATATCGGAGATCACTTTTGAAAGTTTCATATCATCTGCAAAGAGCTTATGATCACTGTACTTAAAGCTTGATCCGGCATCATTTATAAAGCAATTAAAGAGCAGTGGTGCTAAATGAGAACCTTGGGCGACTCCTGAGGAAACCTTTATTTTATTAGACAGAAAATTGTTTACTTCTACAATCTGGGTACAGTGATGTCACTTTCAATCCCGTCAAGCATGGAACCTGAAATTTTCATTGGGTTAAGTTTGTGGATTAAGATATTGTGAGGCACTTTATCGAAGGCCTTTGCAAAGTCTGTATAAATGGTATGTACTCCTAATTCATTTTCAAGGGTTTCAATGATATTTGATTAGGGTGACAACAAATTTAGTTCCGTATTTCGGCCAGCACAAAATACAAACTGGTTATTTGAGATCAAAGGTGAGAGTACTAATGTTAAGTAGTTTGTTAATAATTATTCAAATATCTTGGGAATTGTGCTCATAATACTGATCGGCCTGTAATTCTTCATGTCTCCACTGTCTCCAGACTTGATGATGGCAGACACATAACTAGATTTCCAGACGGCTGGAAAGGGACCAGAGCTTAGAGACTTATTAAATATAATGTGCAAAGTTCTGGCAAGTATGGAAGGGCAATTTTTAAGTAGAATACGGTGATTTTCATCCGGACCAGGATCTTTGAAAGAAGTTAAGTTAGATAGCTCAGAATATATGTCAGATATTGAAATAGCATAAGAAGGTATAATAATATAATTTAGGGAGGATTATTTTGCATATTTTGGTTGATTTTGAGAGTATACTAATCAGAAGTAGTTTGCATATAACGGTTGGCTGCATCTACACCCATTTCACATGTTGCATTGTCAAGGGAGATGTTGGATCTAAACGCAATTCTCATAGCCTACACTCCAAGTTGGAGGGTAGGCTATGAAAATTGAGAGTTTATGTATTTCCAAAACTATTTTGGATTATTGTTGAGAGAGACTTGAACATCTTGGACATAATTTTTGTAGAATTACTGAGATAGGGACTTGCATAGAGTACGCAATTTAGAGAATTATTGATAGTTTTGTTGAGATAAGGAGCGAAAATTTTTGTGGGCAATTTTTTTCTCAATAGTTAAACTAATGAGTTCTTGTGTAAACTACTCTGGAAATTTCCAAAAAACAAAAAGGTTTATTGCACTTTTGAGAATATCATAAAATTGGTGTACCATATCTTGTATGTTCAGACTTGAGAGAATCCCAACAAAATTAAAGGAACCCAGATAGTTGTCAACAATAGTATAGTCAACGGATTTAAAGTCATGATAGATAGTTTCGGCTTGAGGGCTGAGAGAGTTTATTTTGAAAGGTGATTATTCAAGGTAGAAATGTAGAGGTGGGTTGATGTTTGTCTATTTTCACTAGTGGGTCACATTGCTGTACATCAAAAACTTTTTGTGAAAGCACGGAATCTAATATGACATTGTTAAAATTAGAAACATTATTTAATTGGAAAAGATTATTATATATATGCACACATATCTGACGCGGTACCAATAGAGTCAATGGTTTGAGGTGGAATGTAAAGATAAGTCCGAGGTAGAACAATGGAGCAATCTTCGATAAGGTTCCATTTAATTCGTGATAGATTGAAATCACCAGCAATGTAATGCTCAGCACTAGGATATTTGTTTACCATCAGGTGAGGAAGAAAAGTTTGAAGATCCATCTACAAACTTTTCACGCACAAAAGGTTACTTTAAGAATGTACAAAACTTTCGATCATATCCATAATTGAATCAGCAAGAAGAGTATATAGACACCCCAGGTAACCACTAGTAAGAAACTTAGAGATAAAGAGAATAACTGAAAATAGAACTTCGTCTCAATCCTCCGAAGAGCAACATTCTCTACTTCGTAGAAGTCAGAAGTCTATGATACAGAGTAGTTTTTGAAGATGTAAGGTAGAAACTAAGCCAGACGCTTCGAAGCGTCAGGAAATCTCGCAACAGAAGAAAATTATTAAATTGAGACGTACACGGGAAATACAAAAATATAGCCCTAATGGCCCACTTAACAGGATGATCAAAAAGCACCCATCTAACATTAAGGACACCTCTGCAAGGCAGAAATACCAAAGATTAAACTCAGTCAACTCAGAACTAATACCATAAAGACCATATGCTAGGCTTCAGACAACAGGCGATAAACAGCTGATTACAGGGGAACAGAATTCAATGGAAAGAAGATCACGAGGCGTGTATCCAAAGATGATTGATAAGTTAACTTCTCCAAAATATTTTAAATACCTATGTTATTCGAGCGATTAGACTTACAATCCAAGTCAATTCAATGTGGGTTCCTCGAAGAGAAATCAAGCTTCCTAGGACATGTCATAGCACCAACAAGAATAGGGAAAAAGCCAATTAAGATTTTCTTCTGCCAAAGAGATCAGACGGTTTCTTGACCTTCTTCAATACTGTCACGGACTTCGCAAAACAAGAAAGACATAAAAAATAAGAACATAAATCGTTCATTACGTCAAAATCTTTTTTCGATGACCAATCAACCAGATTTCACGACAACTATGGACTGCCATAACAGTCTACGCAAAAACAACAATATTAAATACTATTATTAAAAAAACTCATTTATTACTAGCTATAAACATAGATGTACAGCAACATGTAAAACGCCAATGGTGTTCATGTTTAATAAACATCGAGTATATGAATAAATTTTTAAAGCTTTAACAAGAATTTACAATGAACAGTCGACATGGAGGCATATTTCATGGAATCTCGTGTCAACCGGTAGATGATTTATTCCATATTAATATTTATGTATGAAAATAATTTCATGTTTATCTGTCATCTTTACCATCACGATTTTTCATACTCCATTTCCAGGTAATATTTACGCAACCCATGCTAATAAGGTCAGAAAATTGTTTATGATAGAAATGGTTTATGAATAAATTGTAGGTACATTATTAAGTATCGTGCAAAAACGAACACATAAAGTGATCGATCGCAAAAAATCCCCAACGGGATTGCATGAAATAAATAATAAAAAAATCTGGATCCTTTTTACCCTATTTCTTCTGACAAGGTTCGTTTCATTAATGCCTGTCGTCGAATATTAGACCCCTCTGGTGAAAGCTGGATTAGGTATAAAACTAAAAAGACACATTATTAAATATTGTTCACCGAGACATTCTACACGACTGGACCGTATCTGAGTGCTACCCACTAAATTATTGATGAACGTTTTTGCGGCAAACGTCCTGTAGATTCCTTTTTTGATTTAAAAATATAAAAGGGGGCCTTGTTTCGATTAAATGTGTTCATTTATTTTTCTTATACAAATGTATATCTTAAAACTGCATTTAATTTACCCAGATCTGTTAAAAGCCATTCCTCCTGGTGTATATTTAAAATCATAAAAATCAACATTAATGGAAATCAATCAAAAAGCGTTCCGATTCCGCGCCAGGAGTCTATTTATTCAGTGAGAGGCGATTATATCTTAACTGCTCGTGTTATGAAGTCGGTAAATAGACACGGAATGGAATACCTACCACAAACATGAACCTTTTAAATGTTGAAATGTTTTATAAACACACAAAAACATATGGATTTCTGGATAAAGTCTTTTGATTGGAGCGCTATCATTTAAATGCAGTTCTTTGACTAAATACACCTATATACATATTTAAACTAAAATGTAATCATAGCAGAGGCGTAACTTTGAGATGTTAGAGCTTTTATTAACATGTATTGAGGAACCATCGTGAGTCTTGATGTTTCCAAAAATGGAAATCCATCGTTTGAATATCCTAGACTTATTCCTACTGGCTTCCCTGGACATTTCAGTAGGTAGGTATATTATTTTTCGTAGAACATTTTTATGTAACTTCGTCAAAGTGATCCCAGGGTGGTGCAAACATTTTCACATTAGATTGATTAGATAAATTAATTTTATTTCCAGCCTCAATACAATTTGCAACTGATTGAAACAATATTCCAAATTTCGAAGTTTCCTCTGTTGAATGTTGATGGCAAACAATACTGATAAACTCGTAAATAATTAGAAACTTTACGAACAAATCTTCTCAGATAGAGACGTCAAAAAAAATAGCCATACCATGAAATCAAGAAGCCGTGAAAAAACACCAGGCCGGAATTATTTTAATGAATTCACCAGAGGTAGGAATTCTAATTTGTGTATTTGCCTTTGGCTGTCCGAAATAAAATTTATCGCCCCAATTTTAATAATTTAGGCATATTACTTATTCTTATTTAAATAGGCCTGTCCGTACATACCATTAATGTTTAAACACGTCCCATATTTTATAAACTTAACAACTAAACAGCGGAAACATTTTAATATAACGATAAGCGAATGAAATATTGGACGATTGTCGAATTAAATTGGGCTGGTATAATATAGAATGTGGGCAGAACAAGGGTAGTTATAAAAATAGAAGTATAAAAGGCTTGAAACTTGGTTGTCTGTGAATTCCTATAATATCAAGAAAACAAGATTTTGGAAATGTTGTTCCTGGACAAAATTGAAAAAATAAAATAAAATATTATGTAACAATCTCAAAACTCTTGTTTCTTTGGGATTACAATTTCTTCAAGAGCATGATGGTATAAGATTTGTGTGACTTAACCATGACCATCTTAATGAAAATTATATATGAAATAATATGTCGAGTTCCAGAATCCGTTGTTTCATTCCCTAAATGATGAATTGGGCCACTAACTAGGGTGAAAATCTTTCTAGAAATTTTCAATGAAACAGGATATGTTACTCATAAGTTTATGCCATCATTTTTAACAAAATTTACGGAATTATTTTCAAACTTCTACAGTCTACATTATTTCCTTCGGATTGTAGCGTTTCCTCACGTATCCACCGATAATTAAAAGCTTGTCGCTTGTTATCAAAGACTCCCCAGGCAATTTAGATTCTATAGGTTCTCGATAACTTGTAAACGCCAGGCCAAATAGATACTTACTTAGCAATTGTAAAAAACTTATGGTTAAATCTTAAGTTCAAGATAATAGCAAGATGTTCTTCAAATCATTATTCAAAGACAGTTTTTGTTTGTTTCCTTAGACTTTTATTTTCAGTAAATAAAAAAGGGAAAACCGCTCTATAAACCATTGACAGATGAGTTTTAAAGTGGCCAAAGAAGTCGCATCATAACTTTTCAGGGTCGAATATTACCGGGGGTGAACCTCTAGGGTGATATCAATAAGTCCTACAGAAATGGATTTTTCATCCTTAGACAAATGGCCCTCGGACTTTGCCACCCCCAGACAATTCACCTATAAAAGCTCCCGCAATCGATAATATGCGTGGTGAGGAAATGGGCTATACGTGCAATAAGTAATAACTTTTGATATGGAGTCGTAAAATATAATAGAGAAAATTGCGTAAATATTTCTCGAGGGGTTTATGAAGATGATTAGATATTGACCGGTTTTTGGGGATGTAATTTTTTTAAATCGGGGTTCTGAATAGGTAATGTAGTTGTGTACGAAATGAACTTAGCAGTTGGATTTTTACATCATCAGGAGACAGGAGTTGGCAAAATTTCAACTGGATGCCAATTTTTCCGAGCAAACACCAATATTATCCAACTAAAATGACCCAATTCTAATAAGTAGGCAATGAAGCTCCGCACCTATAGAATGTATTATAATAGATACCCTTCCACTTGACGCAGCATTGTTGATAATAAGAAAAGTAGTTTAGTTATGCGACCGGAATATTATTTTAATATTATTAAGCATCGGTTCCGTAGTGTAGCGGTTATCACGTCTGCTTTACACGCAGAAGGTCCCCGGTTCGATCCCGGGCGGAACCATACGTTTTTTTTAATATGTACCTACCCAACAAATTATTTTGTGTGATCAATGATTTGTGCCGATAGTATTTTTCACAAGTGAAGTTGTAAACTCTACATCAGGAACCATGAAAACACATAGAAACTTTTGGACTTCATTCGTGAAAAAATATAGAAGAATATCTTTACTTTCTGTTGCGGAAAAGGTACTTGCCAGGATATTATCAGAAGAGAATCTCCCAGAGATACAGTGTGGCTTCAGACCCAACCGAGGTACAGCTGACATGATTTTCAGTGCAAGACAAATGCGAGAGAAATTCAGAGAACAAAATTGCCCTGTATACAGCCAAGAATTATAGTACAAGAGCCAGTGAAAAAACACATGCGGAAAGTGCCTTTACCGCCCTTAACGGCTTGACCGAACTCCGCTCCGCGTCGTTCGGTCAACTGCCGTTGCGTGCGGTAAAGTATCACTTTCCGTATTTGTTAGGTAAATAACTATTACAAGTCAGTAGGGTCAGTAGAATTATTTATGAAAATTGTATTACCGATGTATTAATTTTTTATTTATTGTTTACAAATGAGTAACAAATAAATTATTGTACATCATACGCCAGGTATCAGTTTTTACTGGCTCATGAAGGTGACAAGCTCGCCTAACGGCTCGCTAGTCATTTCCTTCAATCACCAGTAAAAACTGTTTTACCTGGCTAATAATGTGAAATACTATATGCCTGAGTTAGGATCAACATTTTTCCTACGACCTTACCAGAATAGGCCACAAAGAAAATATGGGTTTTTTTATTAAACATATTATATTGTACATAGACACATTTTTAAATAATCGACATTCATTTATGATTATACCTAGATAGGTAGTGATAATGATTTTTCAACAAGCTGGTAATATTAGTACTGCTGGGATTCTGGGATGAGTGTTTGAAGCCATTGCCAAGCCGGTTACACGTGAAGTCACTGGAGCCAAAAGTTCTGATCTCAGATCTGGTACTGGGACTTTGTGTATAACTGGGACTCTCAGTTACTTTTTGATTATTGAAAATAGAGTGCATGTTCAAGTTGGAAAATTTCTTGGTAAATTGCAGTCTTAAGTGCTACACCGATATTTTTTTTGTCTCCATAGGTATATAAGGTGCGTTAAAAACTATTTTTTTTCAATGGAACGTCCTGTGAATTTTTGGTATCCAAATAGTGTTTGAAATTTTTGTGAAGCTAATTTTTTAGAATTTTTAAAATTCAAAAACATACAGGGCAATCAATTAAAAAAAATGACTTTTTTGGCGCACCCTGTATACCTATGGCGCAAAAAAAATATCGTTGTAGCGATTGAGATCGTTGCAATTAACTAAGAAATTTTTCAATTTATACATGGCCTCTATTTTCAATAATAAAAAAGTTACTGAGTGTTCTAGCTATAAATAAACACCCTGCACCATTGGCGAATGACTGCTTCACAATGGAGATTTTGAGTCAATTGTCATAATTTTGTTACACAAATTTTTCTTTCAAAAGTTACTTTTCCGCTTTGCAAATTCATGTTAGGTATAGGTGGTGTTTTTTTTTTTATTTGGTTAAATATTTTTTCTACTGACGTTTCATAATACGCTTCTTAATCTTAAACGATTAAAATATGTGTTATCGTCGAAAACTTTGACGACAGTACCAATTGGGGTACCTAGACCTAGAGAAAGTACACACATGGGAACTTCGGACCATTGAGGTGTTGATGAGCTGTTACCCTTCATCGGAGGTAGCTTATGTAAAGACTTTCTTTCTTTTCTCTTGAAGAAGCTTATTGTAATTTTCATAAATTGATCAACCTTTATCACCGAAATTAAATCGTGATTTTATTAATTACTTAAATTATAGAGTCGATAATATCTGTTTCATAATGAACTTCAATATGATACAGATTTTTCAGCCACTGGAATCGAGTTATTTTGAATAACATGAACAATGTTTATATAAAAATAACAGACTTGTTTTGGATTGTTTCTATTAGTATTTACCTAAAGAAACAACAACAAATTAATAAATCGAGTGCAGAATTTATCCCCAAATGACGTCCAGATCTTAATTTTCGACATTGTCAATAGTTGTCAACAATTAATTGTCACCGGTTGAGAAGTTTACTATTCTAAATATAAATATGTATTTCGTTTATTAATGGAAGTAGACAAAATAGTGTATGCAACTCTCATGTAATGGCCAATAATACACTCGCATCTTATATATATCCTACAAAATGCTCGTGTATTAATAGCTATCATTACATGATCATTGCATAATATATTATTGTGGTGCCGGCCAATCGACACTGTTTTGAAGGATTTTGAAGGGTTTTTGTCACTCAGGAAGTCGTCAAAAAAGTCTGGCAACATTGCAACGAAATCATTGTTATTTGTGCATCTCTAGGTCGGCACGGTCCATGTGTTTTTATTTTGTGAATTTGAGTATTCCACCTGGCATATTTTTATACTTTGCGAACTTTGGGACCAGGCAGGCATTAGAAAGCAACGGCTTTGATCGGGCAGGCAGTCAGAAATTTTCTTCTAATGGCTTTAACTGTGATATATTTAATTTTCACTCGCAACGCGATGAGTCGAATTTTGAGAAAAATTTCAGTCGATTTTTATTTGACAGGCGCTATTTAGCAACTGATTTAGGTAGACAGGCATTCGAAATCATACTTGGGGGTGTTTGTTCTATGTTCACACAAATTTTCATGCAAAACGCGATGAGTCGGTTTTTGCTTTTACAAAACCTCGTTAAACATTTTTTTATTAATAAACGCAACCGATACGAGCAGGCAGGCACGCGATTTCGTATTGTTCATGATTGATTCTACATTTCCTAAATTTTTCAGCCATAATAAAATCAGCCGGATTTTTTTTCAGTGGCTCTTGTACTATTAGCATTTGATTTGGTCAACAAAGAAGAATCTTTTTAAATAACTACGGGCATCAACAAGGGCTGTGTTATTGCACCCACATTATCTTCTCTATTTAGGTATAGAATCCATACTTCACCTTATCAAAAATCACCTGCCGTCAGGAATGGAAATCCTCTACAGACTTGATAACGGCTTATTCAACTTAAACGATTACGAGCCAAGACGTATCGATAATTGAACTCAAATATGCGTCGTGATGGCCAATACAGAGGAAGATCTTCAGGCAATTATCAATGCAATCAACCAGGCATACAGGAGAATCGGCCTAGAGGTCAACTTTAACAAGACGCAGACTCTGCAGCAACCCGCACTGGGCACTAATCCCCTGACCATATAACTATATATGACCATACCTTGCAGAACGTAGAACACTATCTATACCTTGGGAGCCATCTCACAGTAAATGCAACCATTGATACCAACACTCACTAATGGCTGCGAAACATGAACCATCTACAGAAGATACATGGAAAGCCTAGAAAAATACCACCAGCGATCCCTGAGAAGGATCCTACAGATTAAATGGCAAGACCGATGAATGAACATTACAGTTTTAGAGGAGGCCAAAACAACTAGCATGGAAGCCCACAACATTAAGCATGCACCAACTTCGCTGGACAGGTCACCTCGTGCGCATACTCGAAACACGTCTTCCACGACGAATTCTCTACAGTCAACTGAAAGAGAGAAAACCAAATGAAGGAGGTCAACAACGCTACAAAGATGTTCTCAATGAAAATTTGTCAAAGTGCCGCATCGATACCAACAACTTGGAGAAGACGGCAAATGATAGGCCCTCATGGCGTTGAGTAGTCCACGACGGACCACAAAATTTTGAAGAACAACGACGCAAGCAGGACCAAGAGAACAGAGGAAGAGATAATGCTGCCAGAGGCTGTGAGTGCCATACATGTAAAGCCATCAAAAAGCGCACAATCGAGGATATTAAGAATAGACTAGGAAATAATCATACTCGGTATCGAGTGATCGCCAATGATGATGACGAATCAAGCTCCGCGGCTAGAATGTATAATAGATACCCTTTCACCTAATGCAGCATTGCTGATATAAACGGTTGACATCTATGGATAAAAGTAGTTCAGTTATGCGACCTGCATATTATTTTAATAATTTCAAGCATCGGTTCCGTAGTGTAGCGGTTATCACGTCTGCTTTACACGCAGAAGGTCCCCGGTTCGATCCCGGGCGGAACCATACGTTTTTTTTTTTTTTCAATAGTGACTTACCTAACCAATTATTTTGTATGATTACCGATAGTATTTTTCAGTCCAAAGTCCAGAACTCTACGTCAGGAACCATGACAACCGATAGAAACTTTTGGAGTTCATTCGTAAGAAAGAAACTATATACAGGGTGTTACAAGTAAGTATGCGGATCTCCGGTAACCATAAGAGATACAGGGTCGGTTGAATTGGGACAAAGTTACGCAATCTCTTGCTCACCAAATTGTCGTCTTGAAATTTGGAAATTTCCGAATACTTCCGGAGATATTCGAAAATAATGAAATTTTGCAATATCGTTTTTATTTTTTCCTCAGTATATTTAAAAAGTTACTCCAAAATAAAGGACACTTCATCGTTGCCACTTTCTCTCCTCTACAATATGGCACTATCAATTTTGAAATTCAACATTTCGACTTTGGGCCACTATCATCAACTTAATTTTTTTCAAATACACATGGCGCTGGATTTTTTATTTAGTTCTTTGCTAGTTTTTGACTTCCTTAATGGAATGATGTATCAAGACACACATCATGGAATGTGTATATATGTATTCCTCCCAACTGCGGAATCGAGACTAATCAAGCAGTCGACAAACGTGTGAATCTCTGCACAATCTCTACCAGAATTACTCATTCCATATATGCGGGGAGTTCAACTTACCTACCACTTATCACATGAACATACGAGGATGGTTCATTGGTTCTTCGGGAATTTCACTCGCCGACTGCTGAGACCCTGATCAACACCATCTACTCTCTCGAGCTACAACAAGTAAACTACACACGTAACTCTATTTGAAGGAGTCTCGACCTAGTCTTTGCCAACATGCAGAATTTCAGTGATCTTACTGTGGATATCTCAGTAGACTCTCTGCTGCCTGCTAACAAATTTCACCCCGCTCTAGAAACCACATTCACCTTCGCCCAAATAAAAACTTTAAAAAGCGGCAATAGGGCAAGAATGTATAACTTTCGCAAAGCTAACTATACTGAGCCAAACAGCTTTTTTAAAGAAACTAATTGGTCTTTCATCCCCGTTTCGGACATTGCTTTATCTAGATTCTACGAAGTTCTCTCAGTGGGAATCAGTCGCTTCGTACCATGGAAAAAGATTGCGACCAACCTCAGGTGGTTTGACTCTGGCCTGCGCAGGTGTATAACCCAGAAGAACAAACTTTACAAGAAATTCAAGTGCTCTGGAGGTGATTATGAAGCTTTCTCAGAGCTGCGCCGCAAGATGAAGGCATGAACAGAGATGTGCTACCTCATGCATATCAGTCATATCACTAAATACCAGAAAACCTCAAATATATTTTATCAGAAACTCAAGGAATTACTCGAATCTGCCAGCGCAAATAAGGTAAAACGGCGTTGAACTGGACAATCTTGGTGACATTGCCGAATCTTTGGCCTCCCACTCGCAGGCTTCCTACTTAGACCACAACAATGCGGATGTCTTAACAGTCCAACCTGTCAGATTTGCCACACTGCTGTGTTCGCATCGAAGTAGAGGAGATAATTGATGTAATGAAGCAACTGGCGACCTCTAGACGGTCTCTAACGAAATGTTAAAAAACTGCAGTTCGCCTGCCTTTTCAAAATCTTTTCCAGCGATCCTCCAACAGCGGCTGCTTCCCTAAATTGTGGAAGTTCTCTAATCTTATTTTCATCTACAAATCTGGAGATAAATCCAACATAACTATACCATGGTATATCGATTTTTTCTGCTATCTTTAAACTCTTTGAAACTATCCTGACGGACGAAGTTTTTGGAGTTTTAAAAGGAACAAACTGGGTTCTACAAGGAACGCTCCGGACCCATGAATCTTGCTGTCTTCTGGAACTACTTGGTGTCTTCCATTTAGAAAGGGTTCCAAGTCGACTCCATTTACATCGATCTGTCCAAGGCCTTTGATAGTGTTCATCAACCACTCAAAAAATTATCCGAAATGGGCATCCAAGGAAACTATCTTAAGTGAATCAATTCCTATTTATCTGATCGCCGGCAGCGTGTCGACATGCGAAACATTATCCAGAGAAGTGATCGTGACATCGGGTGTCCCCCAGAGTTCACATATCGAACCAATTCTTTCCTCATTCTTTGTGAATGACGTTGCATCGTGGTTTGAATGTCCAGATTCCTACTTCACGTGGACGATTTGAAGATCTTCGGCACCCTCAAGGGCGACTCAACAAGAGGCTTGCAAGGCGACCTAGACCGTTTTACTTCATGGTGCTCTCAAATATGTTCAGGTTAAATGTTCCAAAATGCAGCTTCTTTAGAACTACCAGACCAGCACGCCACACTTATACAGTCGGAGGTCGAAGCGGTGGATAACATTAATGACCTTGGAGTAATCTTCGACCAAAACCTGTCTTTGAATATAGATAGGTACACATCGACAAAATATTGGGTTTTGTCAAGCGCAACGCTATTAGGGCAATCACTTGCCTTTATTTCTCCTTAGTCCGCAGCTTTCTGGATTATTGCTCTGTTGTATGGTTGTCATCGTATGCTAATCATCGCGAAAAACTGGAAGGTATCCAGAATAGATTTCAAAAATTTTTGCTGTACAAGCATCGTTCCCCATCCTCCGGCATCCCGTTTGAAGTCCGGTTGATGTTCTGTGGTATCAAAGCCTGGGTTCCAGACGCAGAGATGCTCTATTTATCTTCTTGTACAAGTTGCTAAACAGCAAACTTGACTGTACAGAGTTACTTGAGGAGATGGGATGGCTCAATCCTGCAATACAGACATGACAGCGGCAGCGGCAAAATCATTAGGGCGTTCGAAGTTGATAGTGACTAATCTGGAATTGAGAGAAGATATTTAGAATTTATTACAAGTAACAATTCTCACCAGTATCATTGGAAAAATCAACAGCAAATCTCCAGTCTGGAACTCTAACATTCGGAATGAGAACCGATAAAGGCTAACGAAATACACAGAAGAAAGAAGAGCCACCGACCAATAGAGAATATTGGACCTAGCTTTTATTTGAAAGAAAAAATTTCCAAATAGAAATAAGTTAGGATTGTGTTTTGGATCAGAGTCCACTATAACTCACCATCGAAACAAAGCTACGAGAAAAAAATATATCCCAAAACCAAAACTATTGACTTGCTGAAAAAACTTTAGAGGTAGACCTTAGAGAAGACAAGATATTCATTCCAGTGATTCACAACGTTGAACAAACTGGAACATCCGGTTGGCTAACATCTAGAAAGCCCACCATGAATGCTCTGTCATTTAAAAGAAAACTAGATGGAAGAATTCCCAGGGAAGTAAGAGCTGGTAATTGAAACCAAAATACTTTTTATGCTTAAGTTTAGATTTGATTCTGATTTGCTGAATCCGCTGAATCTTAACTTCTATGACTCCAACGTGTGTATTCATCTACTGATATTCTATATTGAGTATCTACTTACCTGGAGCCTGAATCTTTAATTTAGTCCTGAGTACTCGAAAACTCGTATCTTTCGTTAGACAATGCAACCTTTTTCAACACAAATTTTCCTAGAAGTTCTTGTCATTATGACCTCTCACGGTCGTCAAAAAATGTTAAATCTGCAATAACTGCAACATCTTCTTATAGGACCTTTGTTTATAGATTTATAGTTGGTATGTTATTGAAATAGTCATGCTATAGATTTCCTTAAAAAGTTCTTAATCACCCTGTACATGATGTGAAATGTCGACTAATTGTCAGAGTTGTCTATTATTTAACCAGCCGCCACTGCACCTCCTCACTTAATTAATGATTGCAAGCGCTGAGTAAACATCGGACTGTCGGCCGCGACCACTCTCTTGGATGATAAACGATGTTTCATATTCCCTCAACGGCATATGAGCTCCAAATATCTACCATTATAATATCATTAATCAAGGGCTAAGCCCGGAACAAGGGACCGAACACGTTAGATTAATAGTTTTTGACAAATAATGGTGATTTACTGCCTCTTTTATGGTTACATGTATGTTAACACTTTCGTTGTTTAGATGAGGTCCGTTTGATAAACTGAAAGATAAAAATTTGGTACCGTTTAATTAACATTATGTAGGCTGATTTTGTAGCACCACTATTTACTAGGGTGATAAATTGTAGAATAAACTTCAAAGATTTTAATAATAGCTTCTTATTAGTATTAAATCAAACTCAATCCTGGTTTTACGAAGTATTGGTTTGTGCGCAAGGTAACAAATTTCAATTAAAGTTGGTGCCAAATACACATGAATACCTAAATAAACTTAACTTAGAAATGTTCGGTGAAGAACTTGAGCAATTCTTATGAAGGGGGCTGTGTTACTTTACCAACATCATGCTTGATAGTTGGCATGTTATTATTGATATTATTTTGCTTCAACTTATGGTAGGCATATAAGAAAAGTTTTACTAAAAACCTTAAACTGATGTGCCCGATTTTTCCTGTAACATCAACCCTTACTACAACAATATCCCTTCTCTCAGAAAAAAATATTATCGGGATATACGAGGGGTCAGCCCTAAAGGATATCATAAACATATTACACAAATTGAAGAAAGCTTTTTGATATTGGATACATTTTTTTGTTGACTCGGGAAATATTGCGGAAAATTCTCTTATAGATATTGAGATTGTCGTTTATCGATATAGGGTCTGGACGGCGGCAATTCAAATAAATTTTTATATATATATTTTTTTTTGGGGTATGTGCTCTGGATTTATTACCTCATTCGATTTGATTATGCATGAAAAATTGTTGATTTTTTTTATCGGACATCCTATTGAATAATATTCTGGACGGGTACGCTACGAATATAAAAATTGTCGGCAACAAAAGTACCAGTTTAGTGGGTATCCATTCAAAAATTTCCAAGAAACATTTAAATGGGATTTTTATTAATAGTGGGTACGGGTGGTCATAACAAAAAGGTACTTTCACTCAAATCCTATTTGAAAAACTTTCACGTTTTCATATTATAAAGTCATAAATGTCCTTTGAAAAAGAGACCTTGCTGTGCCTACTCAATTTACTTATTTTATTGTATTATAATTAGAACATGCTCATGCTAGACTAGACATCCTGGCTACATTTGTATGGTAAAAGCATATGACTACCTACTAAAATAAAATAGACGAATAAAAGTTATTGAATCAACATTTACGACTTTATAGGCTGACCGTTCATATCATAACTCAAGCGGATGGGATTACCTCTTAGGTGATTAGGGCCATCTTTCTCAGATATCGCCCCCACGTCAAAACCCACTGAAATATAGATACACGAATAAACGTCAGAGGAATATATACGACCAATATTTTTTGAAAAACGTATGAGTTTTCGAGATTTATGAGTTTATTTGTAGCGGTTCTAGTGTAATGTACAGTTTTTGATGGTTTAAGCCGATTTTATTCAATTAATCACATTAATTTATTATATTATGCACGAAATAATGTTCAAACATTTATTTCTGCTCTCCATATAGCCTTCCAACGCATTCCAGCGTATCTTATTTACACACAAGCGCCTGCCATATGGATGCTGAAAAATTTCATAAAAATTCATCTTCTTTGTACCGGCTTATGCACTAATTAATTCTTAAACGCCCGGTTTTATATCCCGCTGTGATACCGGTGCCGGTGAACACATATTTTATATCACTTAAGGTGTTAACGGGCAATCCGTCTTGGGTTTGAATATATGTTTTTATTTGTTAAGAAACCAGCCGAAAATGTTAATGCCTTTGGGCTTAACAAGTCTTATAACCGTCATCATCAACAGAGTAGATAAGCCGTGATATGAATCAACCCGCGATTATACTTTTCTTCTTCCATATGCTTTGGATGCGACGAACAGCATTGAGTGGAAAACAACCTGAAAAAGGATGATATGGAATATGAGACTTATAGGGAACATGGATACAGGCAAAAAAGATCTATGAAATATCTCGCATGCATTTTAAATTAAATGATTATTGACTTAAGTAAATCATCGTTTAACTATTTGGTTTTCATTTTGAAATAGTAGTCCATATCTCACAGTGAAGAGAATAGTTAGAGAACTGGAGTAAAACGCACAGTCTATCTCCACTATTTATTTTATAAAAATATCAGTTAAAAGGGGGGGTTGAACATATTTCGGATCTATCATAGATCCATCATCAGCATAAGTTCGAGAGGTAGTGGTATCATACATATATTCCCCACTACCTCTTGAACTTATGCTGATGATGGATCTATATGATTGATCCGGAACATGTTCAACCTCCCCTTTTAACTGATATTTTTATAATAATAAAAAGTGGAAATAGACTATGCGTTTTACTCCAGTTCTTTATTTGTTGTTTTTTTAAATGTTTCATACTTCTGAAAATAACTGCATCCAAGCAAAAACGTATATAAACGACTGCAGTGACTGTAGTTGGTTAATAAAGGCATTGTTTATCGAAAAGCCTCCTGAAGCTTGGAATTCTCTAAGAGACATATTAAATTCAAATAACGGTCACTGGTCTGTCTGGTAAAGCTTACATTGACTGTAGCCGGTGAGGTTACTGCGCTGGACCGCTGGACATATAGCTGTAGCCAGTGAGGCTACCGCGCTGGACATAGGCCTCCCATAAATGACTCCCTGCAGTCTTGAGCAGTTTGCATCCAGTTGGGATGGATAGGATGCGCTCAATGACGTCCGACCATCTTGTTGGGGACGTCCTCGGTTACGATACGCTTCGTGCCTAGGTCGTCATTCTACTACTTTCTAAGTCCATCTTCCATCTCTGACTCTGACAACATGACCGCTGGCCCAGTTCCATTACAGCGTTGTAATTGTTTCAACTGCGCCCGTAACCCCGCAGTTCTCTCCCAGAAGCTATGATTTGGAATTTTATCTCTGGGGGATAGATTCAAAATTAATCTCTCCAGTGCCACTTAGACTTTGGTTATAACTTTTCTGGTTAGAGTCGGTGTTTCGACTCCATATGTTAGAACTGGAAAGCACACATTGTTCTAAGTCTAAAGACCTTCCTCTCCAAGCATATAGGAATATCTGATTTGAAGATTTTCCTCAGTTTTACATAGGCTTCCCATGTCAATCCTATTCTCCTGTTCAATTTTGTGGTCTGGTTGTCTCTTCCTAATTCAATCTCGTGACCTAAACATTTATAGCAATCAACTTATTTTATTTGCTTGCCATACGTTGAAATGTTTTTGGCCAGTACAAAGTTGGTCATGGATTGTGTTTTGGAAAAATTTAATTTAAGGCCAACTTATGCACAAGAACTTTGGAGGTCTTGGAGAAGCTGACATGCATGATCTACCCTGTCTGCAATCAGGACTATGTCGTCTCCACAGCTCAGATTGTTAACCCTTAAGTGCATACGTGGGAGCTTGAAACTTTGGTACGTACGTGGGGTGTCTGCAGACCCCCACATCATTATGCTGTATTTTTGTGTAACAAAACAACACTATTAGTTTTAGTTACATTTTTATTATTTTTTCTTATAGATACTAGTATAATAAACAACCAAAATAAACTTTCAAGTTCAAAAACCCAAAAAATATTTGAAGCAAACAAAAATGTCAATAATACATGCTAGAACATATAAATACAGGGTGTCCCAGCCGAGAGTGACCCATTTTAAATGCTTATAACTTTTAAACCAGGTGTGCTAGCTACCTGCGGTTTGCGCCAATCGATTTCTCTTGGCCTGAAGTTTTTTCTACAGGGCGAGTAAAAAAAAATCCGTTTTTCAACATCGAAATTCTCCACTATTTCTAATGGAACACCCTGTATATCACAACGTCAATAAAAAGATTCATGTTTAAGGTATCCATGTACCAATAGACATCGTCCCTAAAACTTGAAGTTTTAGCCGTAAAAAATTAAAATCGAAATCTTGGTATTTTTGCAAACGCATATTTTCAAAGCTTGGAACTTATGTTTGCTTAGTAAAAAGTTAATAAAAACTGCATAAAACTATACAAAATGCTGTGGGTACCTTTATGTATATGTTTGCCATTCTGTTCCAGGCATTTATGGATCAGTAAATGGTTGAATGAATTGTGTAACATTTCCGGGAGAATCGCTTCAGTGACATTACAAATGTTCCGCTTAAGATCTTCCAGGCTATCTGAAGAAAGTATTACCGCATCTTTCCTTGACATAACCCTAGAGAAAAAAGTCTAGAACTCTCAAGTCAAGAGAGTAAAGTGTCCATTCTATAGGACCAGCTCTCCTTATCCGTCTTTCCCCAAATGTCATATCTAGTGATTCCCTTGCTATTAACGAATAATGAAGTGGGGGCACCATCCTGCTGAAAATAGATATCATCCAAGATAACCTCTTGTTTTAACTGTAGGAAAAAGAACATATCAGTGTATACAGTTTCTGTTATTGTTGGTTCATCAATGAAAATGGTCTGTATTTTTGCTCAATAGAGATTGCACACCAAACTGTTACTGTTGAGGTATCTCTATTTAATAAGTTCCAGAGAAAATAGTTTGGAATTCGTTAAATTTTCTTGGAGAATGTATTTTAAATTAATTAATATCTAGCTAGACAGTTACAAAAATTTTTGCCGTAGTGATATCAAGTTCCTACAACATGAAGGTGTATGCGTTTGCAAAAATACCATGATTTCGATTTTGATTTTTTTTCGCATGAAACTTCAAATTTAAGGGACGATGTCTATTGGTACATGGATACCCTTAACATGAATCTTCTTATTGACGTTGTGATATACAGGGTGTTCCATTAGAAATAGTGGAGAATTTCGATGTTGAAAAACGGATTTTTTTTTACTCGCCCTGTATAAGTTTCAAAAAAATTTGGAACCTACTAGAAAAAACTTTAGACCAAGAGAAATCGAATGGCACAAACCGCAGGTAGCTCACCTGGTTTAAAAGTTATAAGCATTTAAAATGGGTCACTCTCGGCTGGGACACCCTCTAAGGTAGGTATTATTCCTCCGATCATTCTGAATCTTCATCAAATGTTTCAGCAAGACATTGTTCGCAAACATTTTTCATATGTTTTAGGCACTTTTTTCGCGGCATTTCTCACAAGAATATTTTGTCTTTATATTTTTGCTTCTTCGGCATACCTAGCGAATGTTGATAAACACGTGGGAGTCTAATAACAAACTATCAATTTTTTTTATGGTATTATGCATCACGGCGACTTTGCGTATACTAACAGTCCGACTTGTCCTCGGAAGGTACCTGCAATTTAAGTGATGGTACCAAACCTATTAAAAAGCTGTGGGCAAAAGAAAACTTTTGGGGTCTTCAGTACTCCCACATGTGCAGTTAAGGGTTAAGATACTCTTCATTAATGTTTACTTCAATATTTTCCCAATTGTGGTTCTTCATGGCGCTTTGTGATAAGCAGTAAATAGTTTAGGAGAGATGGTGTCTCTTTGTTCAATACCTTTCTCCAAGAGACATTTGTTGGTGTCGCCATGAAACATTCTGACTGCAGCTGTTGCACTATTATATTTATTCTGAAGAAGGGTTGTGTACCTACGGTCAAAACTGCACTCGTTAAGAGCTATATGGTGGACTGAGTGAAAAGCTTTTTCAAAGTCCACAGATATTATATATCAATGGTTTGTTGTATTCTACAACTTTCTCTATCAAGGATTGTATCACTTATGTAGGTGGTCATATCTTCCAAAGCCGCTTCGAAATTCAGATTGCTCTAGTGGTTGTTGAAAATCTAGCTTCGATCCCATTCTATTAGTAATAATTATCCGTTTTTATGCAAGATTATCATAATGGCGTTATTCCATTTTTCTAGTGTACTTCCTCCAAAGAGGCAGGCATTAGAAAAAGTTTTTAGGGCTTTTAAGACGCATTTGCCCACCAGTGTTATTATTTCAGTTACAATGCCATCTTTTCCAGGCGTTCTGTTGTTCTTCATGCATAATATAGCTATTTCAATTTCTTCTGTGGTTATATATGGAAATTCCTCGGACCCTTGATTCTGTATTACTGGAATTTCTACCCCTTGGATGGAATCATCCCGACGAATGATCTTTAATACTCTTCGACGATTTTTAGAATCCCTTGTTGTTCGTGTATGAGTGTCCTGTTTTTGAACTTGTGAACATTCCTCCTTCCTGTCTTCAACTTCAGTATGAGCACTTTCAGGTTTTATTTTATTCTATGATATTAGTTATTTCTTTATTGTTAAAGTTCCTTATGTCTTTCCTTATGGGCTTTGAAATGGGTTTGTTTAAACGCTTTAGCTCTGCTATGTTCGTTATGTGTTTATGTTTCATTTCCCTTCTTGTTTGCATTGAGTTTCTTGTGTCTTCGGTCAGTTTTTCAGTTTTCCTAGGTTGTCTATGTTCATATTTCTTTTGCACCTTCTTTAGTAATTCCTCCACCAATGCCTCATTAAGCTGTTCAATAATATTTTCATCTCCATGTCCTGATTTATACGTTCGTACGTATTAATGTGTAACCATGACTTATCATTGCCACCTTGTTTTTCAATCTATTTCAAACCGTTTCAATGTGTGATCTTCGTATCAGCTTCGCATTCTACATGATTTCCTGAAGCATGGTTGGTATATCTCCTCCTTCGAAGTTGATATTGTAACAACCCCTATTATGTTTCGTCCTACGATGTCACAACAGAAGCGTGACTTGGAGGCGTAGGTTGGGGTACAGGTAGAGAGAAACTTGCTTGGTATACAATAAGATATGTATTGATTAATAGTTATTACCCTATGAATAGCATGACGTCTCTTCTGCGGAGGAACGTATTACTTAGGGCACTCTGTAGACTGTAGATTATGTACACTCTGAACACTTGACCTAATATTCTGACTGAAGCTAGGTTTTGAGACAGGACCAGAAGGGCGTTTCCCAATAAAGGTAGTTTGCACTGGGAGAAGACTTAAGTAGAGGAGCTTTTCCCAATTGAGATACTTCAGCCTAGCCTAAGTCTGTCGGTAATGCATCTCGGCCCATTATTTATATCAAATTAATACTGACTCGTCGACACACTTTAATAAAACTGATGTACAGAGTGGTATTTACCTAAGTAGTTGACAATGTGCCCAGTAAGGTCAATCTTGTGCTCTTCTGTGGATTAATATTAATTTTCCAGTCAATGCGGCATTCCAGAAACTGGTCTATTTGCTTCGTTATCCATTTTGGGCATCTTCTTTGTGCAAGGATGGCAATCATCTGCGTACAGCGAGCGTCTTCTTTGTGCAAGGATGGCAATCATCTGCGTACAGCGAAATCTTCGCATCATGTGTCATTGGAGTTTCGTGAGTATACCGATAGTTGTTGTGGAATTATCTTGTGAGCACCGGCTCCAGCGGCGAAGGTTTTCCTGTCTGAATCAGTTTCCCAAATATTAACTTGATAGCAGCTTGAATCATCTTGTGATTCAATCTGCCATGTCGATGCATGGCTCTGTCGAAAGCTTCATTCTTCCAATTCAGTCTATAGTTGAGGTGTTCGTCTATTCTGAGTTTGGCTCGCAGCCAAACGTCCGGCTCTAAATCCAAATTGTGCTTCTGGAATCAACCCCCTGGTCTTCAGTGAGTTGAGTCGATGGCTCCGACTCTTTGGCCAAAAGGTGCAGAAGGCTGATGAGATGCTAGTTCCTGTGGAACTAGGTGAAACAATTAGTAGATAGTTATGCATCTAGCAAAGTTCACTATTAAAGAATTTCAAAACGAGATTTGGAAGAAAATTTGTTGATTATTGAAGTGTATATAGCAGAATTTAACAAACTAGTTTAGATCGAAGTTATCACGAGCACCAGAAAGTTTAGGTGTCATGCCTGAGCAGCCATATTGAACGTCTTAGTAGGTATAGGTAGAAATTTGATTCGTAATACAATTGACGTATAGTGAAATTATTGAAATAATGGTTGCTGGTCATCAATCGTCGAAATTATTGCCAATCGTAGTTCGTAAGAAATTAAAATTCAGAGCGCATTTTCTCTTTTGTTTAACCCTAGTTAAAAAGAGATAGAATGCTGTCAGATCATAAACCAAATGTGCCGATAAAATAGAATTTAGGTTGGCACTCGTGGGTAATGTTGCCGAATGTTTCCTTCTGCAAATCTTCGGTTATTCAATTTAATAATTCGAAGTTTGTTGTCAGTTTTTAACGAGTCGGGGATTGATAGGGATATATTTTAAGTATACTTGCTATAAAATTGTATTAATGGAATTTCGTTTTTTTGGTAGGTATTAGTGATTCTTATCAATTTATTATTAAAAATGTAACCTGGAAAAATGACAAACTTTACTAGTCAAAGTAAAACGAAGTTGATGCGGCAACATTGCGAAATGCCAACGTCATAAATTTTGATGCCACACATCCATTATTCTATTAATTTCCCTATATCTTTTCTAATCTTGACTGCGCGCGCAACTTGTGGGTTGCAGGTGAGCGCCCAATGAGAAACGAGTTTGTAACGGACTTGCGTCATATTTGTATTCAGGGGCGAGTTCAGAATTAATTGTTCCTTCTTTCTTTGTAACGTGTAATTTGACAAGGGGCAAACCTATACTTTATGTATTACTTCTGAACTCACCGCAGTGCTTTTTAAGGTTATGTAAGATTACCTATACTTGACATATTCCTTTGCACTTTCATTGTGCGGTGTTGCCGGATACTTTAAAGCTCTATTTTTGTTTTATTTAAGGCGTTGACACTTGACACTATATCACTTAAATGGTATAATGTTCAATTTGTATTGTCCACATTTGGCCTGCAACCATACAAATTGGCTACACTGCAACCCACTAGTTGCGCGCGCAGGTCATCCTTTATTACTTTCTTACTTGTATTTTTCACAATTAGGCTATCTTTTTCTATTTATGCGAGACAGGACAATTGATGCCTTGATATCTCGCTTGGTATATTGTGTTACAAAACTAGTAATTACTTGGATTTCTCCTGCTGTGAAAAGATAGCAAGGAGCCAGAAGTGAGAATTTCAGAATGATTTCACGATGTAGATTTGGAATTTCGTAAAGGATACCATGTGTGCATATAGTACATTGCAAAGAAGCATTGAACTTGAGTCTATCAGAAACCGAAAGAAAGTAGATGCTATCGGATAAAGCCTGTTGCCATTTATAGGTTTTAAACTTGGGCACCTTGACTTCCTAATTCTCTGTACTGTAGGTACCTAGTTACATCAAGGAGAGTATTAACATAAATGTCATCAAATAAGTTAAGGTTCTGCAAATATTCCGTTTCAGTCACCAAATTTTTATCCAAGCAATGTTTGTATAGAATTGACCTGTTTCGTGAAAAATGAAAAGGAAAGACCTATGTAGAAAAGTGTATGACTGCACAAGATCAAGATGCACTATATGATGCGCAATTCGCCTGTGGAATATGTTGTGTTATCTTGGTAGTTGTATGACTTTGAAGTTTTAATTTTGTTAATTAGGCAATCCAACGACCAGTCCAAATGGTGTCTGGTTGGCAAACAATAAACAAAAAACATACGTTTTTTTTTGGCAGGATTAAGCCCAGTACTTATAACAGCGAAATTCGCTCTCTGATATTGCTTCGACAATTTGACGTTTTATGCGTGAATCAAACGTCAAATTGTCGAAGCAATGTCAAAAAAGAGCGAATTTCGCAGTTATGAGTACTAGGCTTTATCAATACACGGGCGAGTACTCAAATCTGACACTTTTCTGACATCGTTGACATTTAAGAACCCGTATTCTAACCTCATAAAAATTTCAAAATGCCGACTGGTTGGCAAAAGTCACGTGATTTGGATTCCCTAATTATAACAAATAACCTTACTTTTTGATGTTAATATCACAGTCAACTCACAGTTGTTATTTGTTACCGAGAATTCAAGAATTTTCGTACTTTTCTACTATTATTGCATAGTGGATATTACAGAGATATTACACCATTTTGCACTATTTTTAAGGTACAGTTAGGTCAAGAGGTTAGGTATAACTTTGACAGTTTGACAGAGACATCACTACATCACTCTCATACCTGTTTGCCACGAGCTGCGTGCGCTGATCCGGTGTTACGAGACAGGTCAATTAGGCACTACCTGACGTCATACACATAGCCTCACTTTCGTTGGGAAGACAAACAAAGCGTTTGAAGGCCTATTTATACACACAGGCGCTAGCTTGTCACCAATGACATAACGTCCCTTTCGATAGAGGGACAAACATGTCATTGAGATTATGTGTGTAAGGTATAGTGATGTAAAAAAAAATACCTACCCGATACAAAGTAATGGGTATTGACTCAATACCCAAAGTATCGAATCCTTGTTGTTCCAAATACCCGATACTTTCATACATATAGACCTATAATATACACTCATCAAAAAAGTCTAGGGAACAAGAAATATTCGTCTTTTAATTTTGAGACAGAATAACTTTTTTTAAAAAGATACCATATGGGTATTTGTTGAACAAATCTTGTCAAATTTATCATATTGGCTTTTCCAGCAGGCTTTAACAAAATTTAAAAATCTTTCAAAAGTATATATTGTTCAATTTATAAATGTATTCAGTTGCATCTTGTTCCCTAGACTATTTTGATGTGTGTATTTCCTAAATTACAATATTCTAGTAGAATTATTTATACATAATCAAAGTTTCAAAATACCTACTGTGTATTGTGTATCTAAAAAATAACGAATATTTTATTTCCGTCTTTGGGAAACCATTGTAACCCAAATAAATAAATAGGTAGATACCCAAAACAATGCAATAAGGTACAATAATGCATCATTACCATTACCTTTTAAATACCAAATTCTTCAAGCCTATGATTCTTGGATGAATAAAAAATGATTAAATAGTAAAAAATGCACTGATACTGAAGACTTAATAATGATACTGAAAGTACCCAGATACCCAATAAAAGTATCGGGTATTGATATTAAAAGTATCGAATCGGTACAGGTATTCAAAAGTATCGAAATTTTACGTCACTAGTAAGGTAGCAGGTGAAGCGCTGTCCTACGGACCTATGGAGCAGGAACGCGCCATTCTGCTTTGAAACTAAAGGGAAACCAGTTTTCGTCATTCTCTAAATTGCGCACTCTTTTTCAGCAATGCTACAAAAATTTTGTCCAAGATGTTTAAGTCTCTCTCAACAATGATCCAAAACGGTTTTGGAAATACATAAACTCTAAACGCAATTCTCATAGCCCATCCTCCAACATCTCCCTTGACAATACAACAAGTGAAATGGGTGTAAATGCAGCCAACGTTTTTGCAAACTACTCCGGATTAGTATATTCTCGAAATCAACCAAAATTTACAAATTAAACCTCTCTAAATAATATTAATATACTTACCATCTTATTTCAATATCACATATTCTGAGCTATCCAACTTAAATACTTTCAAGGTTCCTGGTCCAGATAAAATTCATCCCATTCTACTTAAAACTTGCCTTTTTATACTTGCCAGACCTTTGCACATTATATTTAACAAATCTCTAAGGTCTGGTAATTTTTTAGACGTCTGGAAATCTAGTTATGTCGCTCCCTTCTTCAAGTCTGGAGACAATAGAGACGTGAAAAATTACAGGCCAACCAGTATTATGAGCACAGTTCTCAAGATTTTTGAAAAATTAGTAACAAATTACTTAACATCAGTACTCTCACCTTTGATCTCAAATAACCAGTTTGTATTCTGTGCTGGCCGAAATACGGAACTAAATCTGTTGTCACACTCATCAAATATCATTGAAACCTTTGAAAATGAATTACATACCAATTATAAAGACTTTGCAAAGGCTTTCGAGAAGTGCCTCACAATAATTATCTCAATTCACAAACTCGAATTAATGAGAATTTTGGGTTCCAATCTTCACTGGATTGAGAGTGACATACAATAAAGGATTCCTCAGGAGTCGCCCAAGGTTCCCATCTAGCACCACTGCTCTTCAATTGCTTTATAGATGATATCGGATCATGCTTCAAGCACAGTGATCATAAGTTCTTTGCAGATGATATGAAACTTTCAAAAGTGATCTCCGATATAAGAGAGAGACTCTTGCTACAGCATGATCTTGATGTGTTTGTACAGTGGTGCAAGACAAATGGAATGTAGCTTAATGTATCAAAATGTAAGCTAATGATCTTTTCTCGCAGATGCTCTAAAATAACCTTCAATTATACCATTGACGGAAATTCACTTTTCATGGTTGAAACAATAACTGATCTCGGCATAGTTCTTGACCCAGAACTATCCTACACTGACCATATCACTTTCATAGTAAATAAATCGCTGAGAATGTTAGGATTCCTTAAACGACATACTCAAGATTTTAACTCAATTCATTCTCTCAAAATTCTTTATTGGTCTAGTCAGGTCACACTTAGAATATACCTCATCCATTTGGAACCCTCACTACGAAATACATACCAAAAGAATAGAAGGTATACAGATAAGATTCCTTCGCTACATTAGTTTCAAATTTTTCCCTAATGAGTTAAGCTATGAAGCTCCGCACCAGAGACTAAATCTGCAAACTTTATCGACCAGGAGAAGTCTCAGGGACCTATATTTGCTTTCCAAATTAAGCAACTCTATAGTGGAATGTGCTCATCTAACAAGCATGGTCAACCCTCATGTTCCTCATTTCAACACGAGAAATCGTCAAACTTTCCATTCCTTTTCACCGCACAAACTATGGCAAAAACTCATTTTTTCCCACGAACTATGACTATTTTCAATCAAAATACCAATCTAGAACTCTTCACTAAAGCAAAAAAATTTAAACAAGAACTCTCACAGAATCACTTAACTTATTTATCACAATGTTGAACCTTATTTTTTATAAGACATCCTATCATTAATTATTATAAAATTATTGTGAAAATTAGTATAATATCAAATACTTTAGTATTATAAGTTATGTTTACATCCTTTAGTACCTACCTAATTGTCTTCAATTCTATTCTATTGTTACCTTGAAATATTATTTTTGTTAAGTTTAAAATAATGGTGTTCTGCCCGTCAAATAAATAAATGAAATAGAAATTCTTCAAAAGTATAAACAGACCCAAAACTAAGTCACTGTGTTCAAAATATATAGCAATTTCCTACTACTTATGGACAGTAGTCTATGGATCTTGAGACAAGGTAAAATGCTCATAAACAAGTTGTAATGGAAAGTTTTTCCAATAAAGCAGAGAGGAGATTAGATCGAAAAGCTTAAAAAATGGTAATCACCAAAACAATTGTGCATTAATTTCCTTAAAAACGAATAAGGATAGCGATCCTATCATAGTTATGCCATTGCAGTTTCTGCTACTCCTAGCAGACAAAAAATACGACGAATTCTGCCTTTCGAAGCAATGATTTACTCTGAATGATTCTCCTTTTATTTAAATAAACTAGTCTAGGTCAACCATATCTAACATAAAAATACAAACAGATTAAAACTAACGTTAAAAAATTATACAAGCTTTCTTAATGATAGGAATCTAAGTTATGTATCGTAGGTCTACACATCGTCTCGGTGACGCACTCCCACACTCCCCGCAGGGCTTTTCCGGTCGCCATTTTAATTTCGTTTTATTCCTAAAGCTAAATTACCGTCCCGATATAATTTATATTTGGGAAATGTTCTTTCGTTTATATTATTATGCGTCGCTCGGCCATAAAGGCAGTAATGAGTCTCTACTTTGAAGTATAGTGGACTTTCATTTTGTATTTTATCTACGCACTGATGGTATTTAGGCTGGAAGTATAACAATATGGCTGTTTTATTAGTTTTATAGTAGATAGCTAACCTAAGGATTTTTTTATACCTACATCAAATGGTTCATCTCAACACTTTAAAGGATGAAATATATAGTCACAAGAACTCAAAAACATATATTTCTTCTGTACCAATATCCTTTACTGGGTTATATGGGAAGAAATCACGAGAGATAAGGTACCTATTGAATGGTCGATCCTAGATGCAGAATGTCTTACATAAGAACAACTTACTTTGAAATGTATGGACAGAGAAGAAGTGTGTTATAAAAACGTTGTGCTTCTCAGGTTGTACTACTTAATTATTTAACCCTTTTTCCCTAATGTAGCTCTTTTGATTGTATGAATATTTTATGCATTTCCTTGCTGCTATGGCAGGATTTGGATGTCTCACATGACCGATGCGACACGACATTCACATTTGCCTTTTGCGATTATGGGCCTGGCAGAGGAAGTTCCGATGGATGGTGATTCTCAGAGTGGCCCCAAGTCGGTGTCACTGCCCAACACGATAATACAATAAAATTACAAGTGCACTGAATAACGGCCGTGCCAGTCAATCCGTAAACTTGTATACGTTTCCGATAGTCTGTCGTGCAAAACGATGGTTAATTGGCTGAGTGGAGGCGATAATTTTTATCGAATTAAAATATTTTAAAAAACACATTAGAATTTGATTGAGCTCTTAGTAATGTAGGTACTGGTTTCTGGATATGACTCAATTTTTTTTTTCAGAATTTTGAGAAGATAAAGAGCAAGAACACTATGTTTACTGTTAGAAATATTTTTTCAGGTAATGACCAACGTGAATACAGGAACACTACGGTCCCTGTTTGGGAATCGGCCCACTGAGCAGTGGACTCAGGCTTCCCGTGCCAATCCTTGACGCGTTTCGTCCTTGTTAGGACTCATCAGAAGGACATAGGCTGAAGCTCCCTGTCCAAGCAAAATTGAACTTCGTTGACCAGTCAGAAACAACTACTCCGAGGGCAAATACCCCTACCGGCGTTGAACTACACTGATTGGTCTGAGCTTTCGTTGGCAATGGAAATTGTTAGAAATATTTTTTCAGGTAATGACCAACGTGAATACAGGAACACTACGGTCCCTGTTTGGGAATCGGCCCACTGAGCAGTGGACTCAGGCTTCCCGTGCCAATCCTTGACGCGTTTCGTCCTTGTTAGGACTCATCAGAAGGACATAGGCTGAAGCTCCCTGTCCAAGCAAAATTGAACTTCGTTGACCAGTCAGAAACAACTACTCCGAGGGCAAATACCCCTACCGGCGTTGAACTACACTGATTGGTCTGAGCTTTCGTTGGCAATGGAAATTGTTAGAAATATTTTTTCAGGTAATGACCAACGTGAATACAGGAACACTACGGTCCCTGTTTGGGAATCGGCCCACTGAGCAGTGGACTCAGGCTTCCCGTGCCAATCCTTGACGCGTTTCGTCCTTGTTAGGACTCATCAGAAGGACATAGGCTGAAGCTCCCTGTCCATTTCTAACAATTTCCATTGCCAACGAAAGCTCAGACCAATCAGTGTAGTTCAACGCCGGTAGGGGTATTTGCCCTCGGAGTAGTTGTTTCTGACTGGTCAACGAAGTTCAATTTTGCTTGGACAGGGAGCTTCAGCCTATGTCCTTCTGATGAGTCCTAACAAGGACGAAACGCGTCAAGGATTGGCACGGGAAGCCTGAGTCCACTGCTCAGTGGGCCGATTCCCAAACAGGGACCGTAGTGTTCCTGTATTCACGTTGGTCATTACCTGAAAAAATATTTCTAACAATTTCCATTGCCAACGAAAGCTCAGACCAATCAGTGTAGTTCAACGCCGGTAGGGGTATTTGCCCTCGGAGTAGTTGTTTCTGACTGGTCAACGAAGTTCAATTTTGCTTGGACAGGGAGCTTCAGCCTATGTCCTTCTGATGAGTCCTAACAAGGACGAAACGCGTCAAGGATTGGCACGGGAAGCCTGAGTCCACTGCTCAATGGGCCGATTCCCAAACAGGGACCGTAGTGTTCCTGTATTCACGTTGGTCATTACCTGAAAAAATATTTCTAACAATTTCCATTGCCAACGAAAGCTCAGACCAATCAGTGTAGTTCAACGCCGGTAGGGGTATTTGCCCTCGGAGTAGTTGTTTCTGACTGGTCAACGAAGTTCAATTTTGCTTGGACAGGGAGCTTCAGCCTATGTCCTTCTGATGAGTCCTAACAAGGACGAAACGCGTCAAGGATTGGCACGGGAAGCCTGAGTCCACTGCTCAGTGGGCCGATTCCCAAACAGGGACCGTAGTGTTCCTGTATTCACGTTGGTCATTACCTGGAAAAAAATATTTCTAACAATTTCCATTGCCAACGAAAGCTCAGACCAATCAGTGTAGTTCAACGCCGGTAGGGGTATTTGCCCTCGGAGTAGTTGTTTCTGACTGGTCAACGAAGTTCAATTTTGCTTGGACAGGGAGCTTCAGCCTATGTCCTTCTGATGAGTCCTAACAAGGACGAAACGCGTCAAGGATTGGCACGGGAAGCCTGAGTCCACTGCTCAGTGGGCCGATTCCCAAACAGGGACCGTAGTGTTCCTGTATTCACGTTGGTCATTACCTGAAAAAATATTTCTAACAATTTCCATTGCCAACGAAAGCTCAGACCAATCAGTGTAGTTCAACGCCGGTAGGGGTATTTGCCCTCGGAGTAGTTGTTTCTGACTGGTCAACGAAGTTCAATTTTGCTTGGACAGGGAGCTTCAGCCTATGTCCTTCTGATGAGTCCTAACAAGGACGAAACGCGTCAAGGATTGGCACGGGAAGCCTGAGTCCACTGCTCAGTGGGCCGATTCCCAAACAGGGACCGTAGTGTTCCTGTATTCACGTTGGTCATTACCTGGAAAAAAATATTTCTAACAATTTCCATTGCCAACGAAAGCTCAGACCAATCAGTGTAGTTCAACGCCGGTAGGGGTATTTGCCCTCGGAGTAGTTGTTTCTGACTGGTCAACGAAGTTCAATTTTGCTTGGACAGGGAGCTTCAGCCTATGTCCTTCTGATGAGTCCTAACAAGGACGAAACGCGTCAAGGATTGGCACGGGAAGCCTGAGTCCACTGCTCAGTGGGCCGATTCCCAAACAGGGACCGTAGTGTTCCTGTATTCACGTTGGTCATTACCTGAAAAAATATTTCTAACAATTTCCATTGCCAACGAAAGCTCAGACCAATCAGTGTAGTTCAACGCCGGTAGGGGTATTTGCCCTCGGAGTAGTTGTTTCTGACTGGTCAACGAAGTTCAATTTTGCTTGGACAGGGAGCTTCAGCCTATGTCCTTCTGATGAGTCCTAACAAGGACGAAACGCGTCAAGGATTGGCACGGGAAGCCTGAGTCCACTGCTCAGTGGGCCGATTCCCAAACAGGGACCGTAGTGTTCCTGTATTCACGTTGGTCATTACCTGAAAAAATATTTCTAACAATTTCCATTGCCAACGAAAGCTCAGACCAATCAGTGTAGTTCAACGCCGGTAGGGGTATTTGCCCTCGGAGTAGTTGTTTCTGACTGGTCAACGAAGTTCACTATGTTTACTATTTAATAGAACAGGTAAGTATAGTTCTTCGTGTAGTAGGTAGGTAAATACCTAAGTATAACTACATATTTTTGTTTTAATGAATTTGATTCAGATTATATATAATCTTGCCCTTTTCAGGATTTAGTTGTGAAATAGTGTATATTTCTTCGATTTTCATCGACCGCCATGTCACTGAATTATTTGCGTCAAACAATCCAAATGCACACAAACCTCTATAAAAGTTTTATTGAATATTTTTCTTTTCAAGCCACAGTATATTCTCCAGATCTCATAAATAATTCGTCGCATAACAAGATATTCTTTTGCATAAAAAGGATACCGATACCGATTTTATCGGAGTAGACACGAATATTCAATAACTTGTCCTGGAGGGTGTTTGCCGGTCCCCGGGGTCGGTTGCACTCAGTTTTCCACTGTCCAAAATCACTGGATTTTTCCTCTGGGGAACTTTTTTCATATACCCCACTCTCTAAAACACAATATTTGAGGCGACAGCTATTTTTACAGAACGGTTTTTTATACTTGAAGTGGATATTGGTATTTTGTTTTGTCAATCTTTTATTTTTGTGTGTGTGGGGAAACTTTAAACGGAACGAAACAAAGTTTAAGTTTTTCAACTTTTATGGATTTTCAATTTGTGTGAAGAAATTGAAAATGTTTGTATTCACAATATTCAAAACCACAATTAGAAAAAAATTACATATTTCCACTAACTCTATACCTCAAGGAAGTTATTCCTTCGCACTAAAGCATGTTGTAAGAGGATATTAAGGGGACCGACAAGATTTCTTGAGGTGTCCGAGAGGGTTTGCGGCAAAACGGCAAAGCGAATCATTCCAAAATCCACAGTGCGGTAAATTGGAGTCGTATTTAATGTTGTTATTTGGATTAGTTTGCGCTGTTATCTGGGTGGCTGCCGCTAGGCAGCGCTTCCTAATCTCTGCCGGGCCGAGGCCCAGCATCTTTTCACAAGTCGGACATATTGCTATTGTTTATCATCCAGAAAAGTTAAAGATAAGAGCCTCGGTGAGGATTACTGTAGGAAATTGCTTCTGGATTTGCTTTATTACTGGCTCAGTTTGGATTTTGTCTTATCTGATTGTGGTTTGGGAAATGATAAATCAAAATTATTCTGTTTACTAAGCTACGATTTTTTGTTATTTATACTGATAAGAATAACTGTTTTTTCTATGTGTAATATTCTCATTAAAGTGGTTCAGAAATAAGGAGGTACAGTTGGTCAGTAGGGGCAGCTGAAATAGAGTCGACATATAGACATTTAGTAATGGGATATTGAGAGGCAACCTTTGTAACGATTCAGAAATAAGATGGTTCATTACAGTTGCTTGCATTTTTTATATTGGTTCACTCACAATTCACAGTCTATACTATCTAAGCGGTACCATGAGCGAAAGAAATTAAATAACGATCAACCCTCCTTTTGAACAAGTTGAGGTTAAACTTCTGATGTAAGAAAATTCAATAATTAAACTTGATATAGACTTCCCTCGTATACACTCTCTTTACGGAAATTCGAATGGAAGGGGATTTTAGCATCAAAATAAAAAAAAGCTTAAAAAGTAACAATTTTATTTTCAATTCCGATGAAACAATTCAAAAAGAGAGATTGAGATAGAGCATTAGGCCTAATGCTCTAGACTAAATATGTAAGTTACAGTTTTTAGATATTTAAGATTATATAACCAGGTTTAGAGGTTGATTGATTTAGTGAAGAGAATGCAACCTGTGCTCATTTCGTACTTTTTCAATTTTTAGTCTTTTTATGCCTGAAGATGAAGCGTTGAAGCTTCGAAACCGGTAGTCTACAAATTAAAGAATTTTTGGGATTTACAAGACTGTTTTTTTTTCAAACCTACGAGTCAATATATTTTTTAACGAAAGTTCGCATTCTTAGAAACCAGAAATGCGAGTTTATGATTAACAAAGTTTTATCAATTCCTATATGAGCCTGCCCATCATGATAATCTTCCAATAGTGCAAAACGTGCGTTTTTAGGGACAAAATATTGAGTAATTTTTCCAGAGTATATTTCACTTATATGACAAAGAGTGCTACCTTTTAAACAAAACTGATTTTCATCCAAGTCTCCGTTTACTGAGTTTTGTTTCAACTCTACAGTTTCATTATCCATATTTTGTTGAATAGAGAGCCAACCATAAGGCATGAGACTATTCTGCTCCTGTTTGTCCAAATCATCATTAGCTGTATCCCCAACAGCAACTTTTGATGCTTGATTAATTACCAAAGGTTCTGATTGAAGTTTTGGAGGATTTTGGCTGATAGTCAACATATGCCATCTGGTTACCAGCTCTATGTTCAATAATAAAATCAAAATCTTAGAGGTACACCCAGCATCGATTAACCCTCTGAGAACTTTTCAACGAGTTACAATCTGTAACTAATTTAAACTGTACGCCTATAAAATAACGCCTGAAACATTTTAGTGCATAAACTACAGCTAGGGTTTCCAACTCGTAGGAATGGTAGAGAGACTCAGCATCTGTGGTTGTGGTAGCCTTACTAAAGTAAGCTACTACCCGCCTAACACCATCGTGAACTTGGAAGACAATGGCTCCAAAACCACGATTACTCGCATCTGTGTGTAGTTCCATTGGAAGATCCGGATTGAAAGTTACTAAAACTGGGTTCAATTGATATAACTTTAATGATATAACCAAAAGCCCTTGTGTGTTAACTAGTTGATAACCAAGGTTGATTCTCTTTTAAAAGATTTGAAATAATTCTGGTTTTTACTGAAAACTCTGGAACAAATTTCCTTAAGTAATCCATGCAAGCTCAAGAAATTGCCTTACTTCCTTAATGTTGGATAAAGGGGAAAGCCCCATTATAGCTTGTGTTTTCAATTGACTTGGTTTAACACTATGCCATTAGATATTACACAGCCTAAATACTTGGCAATTGTTTATATTTATAGAAAACCCATGAGCTTTTAAAGCTGTTAAAACAATTCTTAAGTTGAATAAACCTTCCTGAATTGTCAATGTAGGAATAAGAATGTCGTCCAAATAAACAACTACGATGCCTTTTGTAATTTCGTGTTGTACAGCTATATTTATTGTTCGTTGGAAAATTGATGATGCATTTGCCAAACCGAAAGGCATAGGTAAATATTCGAATTGACCATCTGGTGTTACAAATGCCAATTTCTCTACTGCGAATCTGGGTGTACTTTAATTTGATGTAGATAAACCTGCAGCCATATCAAGTATTGTAAAATATTTGCTGTTGCTGAGTTTCTCGATTTGATCTTCTATACAGGGTAGTGGAAAACGATCTCTAACTGTTATGCGGTTCAAACTTCTAAAATCAACGACTAAACGTGGTTAACCATTTTTCTTCCGTACTAATAGAACAAGACTGGCAAATGGTGATTGTGAAGAGCGAATGTCCGCCACTGAAAGTCTATAAGGCCGGTATTTAATTTCCTTATCTGATGTGAGTCTGATTTTAAATTCACCAGTGGTAATCAAATTCATTCAATATTATCTCGAGCTCATTATCGACATAAAATTCTGGAATCAACTGAGGTGTACCAGGTGACTCAAACATCAATGATGGTACGCTTTGATCATATTTCAGTATCACACCAGGCCTACTAAGAAAGTTTAAACCAATAATAATGTCAAAAGAGATATAATTATCTTCTACAACATATAATTTTAAAAGAAAACTGGGTTCACTTGAGGAAATAGTTACTTCGATTGAATATTTGAAGCAAAAAGTGTGATTTCCGATTTTCTTTATTTTTATGTTTTCCACCACAGGTATCAAACTGAAGGTTTGAGCTTTACTTTCATAAATGAGTGAGACTTGAGCTCCAGTATCTAACAAATTTTTATAAAATGTACTACAAATCTTTAATGAATATAAGCTAAACTTCTCTATAATATCATTGAGACCGAAATGATCTTCAGAGCTACAAAAATTGTTACGTTTACGTAACATGTTCCATCTCTTCTTATTTTCATTATAAAGTTATATTTTTTCCATTTCAAAATAATAATGCCTAATAATCTAAAATATCCACAAAGTTGAAAATAGTACAAGTACTGCCATCTATCCATCATGTGCGTAAAATGCAAATATCTTTTATTCATTTACCAGTACTGCCATCTAGTACCTGATGGATTTATTTTTCAAAGTATAATTTTAATTATTTCACATTTGACAGTCATTTGTATTTTCATATATAATATCACAAGAGAAAAAATTTTGCCGGCAAAATTTTCGAAAGGTATGAAAGTTTGTTGCTTGGCAATTTCGCGAATGACATTTTTAACAAAATCACGAGCCGTCAGGCGAGTGATTATATCAAAAATGTCATGAGCGAAATTCCCGAAAAGCAACAAACTTGAATAAAACCTTGAGAACAATTTTGCCTACACAATTTTTTCTCGAGTGGTATTCGTCATGACTATTTCACGTAAGATTTTGAAAATAAATAGAATGCAAAATTATTAATAAAAACTTCAAATTAAAAATACCAGTTTGACAATGTCAGAAGATGGTCACTGAAATACCATGTTGTTGGTATTGTCCTGGTAGCATTATTGTCAGGTGAATACCGAATTTATTGCTGGTGTAATACACTCTAGTGAAATAGTCATTGAAATAAATTATATTTATCTCACTTTTAGCAAATTGATATATTTCTGTCTTTCTCTAACTTCTGATTCTGAAATAATCAATTTTTGGCTTAATGACCTAATTAATTAACAGTTTTTTATTTTTGACCTTAATTGAAATTATTATAATTTGTAAACAATTGAAATAATTCTAGTGGATTTTTATCTATTCTCTTTTATTCCACGTGGGTTTTCATTGTGATTTCATTGTGAAGTGAATATGATCTTTTGGGTGTACTCGTCTGATTGGTTGAACTGGTTAAAATGCAGTTAAGTATAAAAAAACACAGGATCGTTTTCCTGTGAGGTTTGGTTTCTAAAACGCTCTCTTTCCTCGACAGAAGTCTGGCAGGCAAGTCCTCTTTATTTTGAATAATTTTTGCTTTCTATTTTTGGATTTTCCCTTATAGATTTTTCAATATATTTTGCTATCAATTCATATTATCATATCATTATTAAGTTTTTACCTGATAAATCTTATCTTATCTGTTCTTGAAATATAAATATTATATTTTAATTTTTTTTAATCTAATTGTGTGCTTCCATTTTCTGTGAGTGCCGATTGGTAGTGCCACGTTTTCCTGAAGTAAGTCAATTCAGACTTTTGGACTTAAAAAGGTACTGCTGCTCTGGTTTTCAAAATGAATTGTTAGTTTGGGAATATTGGACTATTTGCTCTAAATAGAGTCTGTGAAAACCAAATTTGTGTGTCCATCCCTATCAACTCTTTATTGAATCCAGGCAGAGGCCTGAATAGCCATTTTCTGTTTGACTCCGTCAATTATTATTTCGACTAAAAGGTGTAATTTTTTAATAGAAATCCAGACAGGTCAAAAATTCAGAAAAACGTTTTAATTAGAACATTTCAAGAGTTTTGACATATTCTTGATTTGATTAATTTCAACCCTAGGTTTATCTTGTAGTATTTATAGTAGCTACCTGCTACCTTAATTTGAAAGGAAAATTTTGTCTATTTGGAGGAGAATCCAAAGATGTACAGGTCGATTCTGTGCACATCTGTAAGCAAATCCATAACTTTTCTATAAGCCTATAGACCCTGCAAAAGCATCGATTGCCAAAGACCTGATCGGAAATATTTACTATTTTATAAGATTTTCTGTGAGCTAGAGGAAGTGCAGAATTGCAAAGAAGCAGCTATAGGCTTATAGAAGTTTATAGATTTGCTGACAGATGTGCACAGAATCGACTCGTTAATTTCTTATTGCTTTACCTTATTTTGTTCATATTTTTGCCTGCCAGAGCTGCTGTCAGGAAAGCAGCATTTTGCTCAATCATGAGGAGCATTTTAATTTAATTTTGTTATAATTTAAATTTTATTATTATCTTACCATTATTTTCAATTATTTAATTGTATTTTTTTTTTATATTAAAATATTATATATTTTTTCAACTTGCAATAGCTCTTCATACCTGATACTGTTGAAAGGGATTGTCTGTACAACAATCGTTTTATATTAAATTTCAATTTCAATTTCCTTTACAAGACACTCATTTTTTGACAGAATTCAGGGATTTAATATTCCAAATATTATGCCCGTATTATATTTTTGTTTTTTTCCGTGTATTTATTCATGCAGTTCAGGGTGCCAACATTATTTTGTTTTTCATAATGCTGATTTATGTGGCGTTTGAAGTTTTTCGTTTGTCACCCTGAACTACATGAATAAATACACGGAAAAATACACAGATGTAATACGGGCATTAGTGAACCTGATACTGCCTTAATCTTTTCTAGGTACCTACTCCACATAAAGATCACTGTTTGGAGTCTGGATCAGCTGGAGTGACGTCACCCCAGCATTCTATCCTCTTCCTGGATACAGGAAACAACACGAAGAGCTCCAGTTCACGAAAGTGGAACCCCAACACCCATTGGAGAGCTCCGGATTGGAAAGGTACATGGTATCAGATTCACCGGAAAAACCAAGCTGTCAACACTAAAATTTTACAGAAAGCAACATTTACTGTTACTCTATGTTACATATGTACAGTGCCCGCGGAAAAGTCTGCACCATATGGGAAATTTTCTTATGCTCATCCTTACTTCAAATCGGTTTTTGGCATTAGGTTCTGCATGACTGAAAACCAAAAAAACACCTAAAATTTTTGACTCGAGACTTGTCTCACACTTGTCAAATGCCATTTGAAAATTTCAAACAAGGAAATGTGGCATTTTTATGAAAAATATGAAAAAAATTTATAAGAAAATATTGTTCCAAATAACATTTAGAGTCTAATTTGATATTCCTGCTTTGAAAAAAAAATATTTATTTTTTTAAATTTTTTTCGAATATCTACGGAAAAATAATATTTTTAGGATTTCTTTGGCGACCATTCCTCTAAAATAATTAGTTTGTATCTGACTAATGGTTTTTCAAATGCTAATAATCTAATTAAGAGTTTAAACATCGAAAAGAAATATTTCTATTTAAATCTTGATACGCCTCTGGACTATTTTAAAAATTGTATGCTTTGAAATATATTTTTTTCAAAGCAAAAATATCAAATTCGACTCTAAATATCATTTGGAACAATATTTTCTTATAAAATTTTTTCATATTTTTTATAAAAATGCCACTTTTCCTTGTTTGAAATTTTCTAATGGCATTTGACAGGTGTGAGGCGAGTCTCGAGTCAAAAATTTTAGGTGTTTTTTTGGTCTCCAGTCTTCTGCATGACTGGAGACCAAATGCCAATGCCAAAAACCGATTTAAAGTAAGGATGAGCATAAAAAAATTTCCCATATGGTGCAGACTTTTCCGCGGACACTGTACATATAACATTGTTAAATATCAAATAAAATTATTGTTGGTTGGATTTTGAGTGGTTGCATTTAAACATGAAGGGACTACACGTTATCTTAATTTTTTTGAATTCCACGACCCTAGGTTATCTTGTCTTAAAGTAACAAATTCAATTAATTTGTAACACTACTCTAAATGCTTTGACCTTAACCTGGTGCTGTGTTTCAAGGTCTTTTGCATATTGAATAGGATTCATGCTACCCTCATCTTTAGTTTTTAATATTTTTATCACTAAAAAATGTGAATAATCATCTAATATTGTTTGGAAGTACTTACCACTATCTTTAGTTGAATTGATTGGTCCACAGATATCACTATGTACCTACCAGATCTCCCATAGCAGTCGAGACTATTCGTCACTACAAAACAGGTAGAGTGCATGTAGAACAATAATATGTGTGTTAAAACCAAGTGAATTTCCATATCCTACACATTATTAAAATATTCAACATGATGTTCCATTCTTGCTTATTTTGTTCAAAATATCCTCACTTTTAGATATTTTATTCCAAAACAAGTGGTAGGTCACTCCCTACTTTGTCATGATTTTTTTTTCTGGTTTGTTTCCATTACTAAAAATCACAAATTTTTTAAAGTTCTATCTTGAAGTGACACCTAGATTTTTTTCGTTATAAAATAGCTTTTTTCATAATACAACTTCAGAAACACCACAAGATATCCTATTGAAATATCCCCTCTAAACTCATTTTATTTCCGTCAACATATCAAACTCGTTTAACTACAAAGCAGTCCCAAATAGGAACATTTATAATATTTAAGTACGTGCTGCCTGGCCCTACTCTTGTTTGAAAGAAAAACCCCGAACGAAGTCTTAAGACATTAGCACCATCTGTTTATTTCCCAAAATCGTTAGTAATTTATGTGTTGGCTCTTAAAAGCCCGGCAAGGAAAAATATTATTCTTATTTACATATTTAGGGAAACTAAAAGTAGGTATGCTGATGTATGATAAAATAAGTGTGTTTTGTCTAGCCTTTATTTCGGGTGGTTTTTAGACAAAAGCCTAGGAAGGCACGCTCTTTGACTTTTTGATGAATCACGGCGATTTATAATTTGGAATTTGGGTGGGTACTTTGCTGTGTAATGTCTACCTGATAAATTATAGTTAGAATAATTTTCAAGACAAGCACGAAAAATATAGAAAAATTAATTAAATTCGAATAGGTACCAAATCTTAACAATTAAATTTTTTTTGTAATTAAAAACCCTCCCTGTATAATAGAAAATGACATCCAAAATTCTTAAAATAAATTTCTGTCTTTTAGAGATTTTCTTTCAAAAAATTTATTTTTATGTCTTCCAGAACAAATGACACGGAAAAGATAAAATTAAAACTTAACATCTGTTACATTATGCATAAAAAACGAAGTTATTCATTTACCTTCCTGCCGTTTTCCCCCATTCAGACAAAAAAAAAAACAACAAACTGGAAAGGGGGACGAGCTTTTTATATCTCTGGAGTATCTTCTCGTAGTATTTTTTAGCTGTAATAAAACTATTACATTAGATTTTTTTTCAGGAGGGTCATTCGGTCCCTAGGCGAAGTGACCGTGATACATCAAGTAATATCAGTTGTCTAAAAAGAAAAAGGCTGGGTGGCCCCATCGCGACTATACATTTCAATCTGAACTGTCACCAATTCCGCCTCATCTAAGTTTTTATTATGCTTTTTCATATTTTTTTTTTCGAGAAGACCGTCAACAAAAAAATCAATTTAAATTTGTTTTTCTCTGGAAAGTTTTTCTTGTGATGGTTATTTCATGGCGGTCGCCGTTAGCAACCGGCAAGCAATATAACTCGGAAAAGTATAAATTAAATGTAATTAAGACTAATCTAAAATTTGTTATTGCGGCAGAAGCTGCCGGAGTTGTAATAATTAACATTTAAAATTAATGACTTCTTGGTACTTTAGTTTTATACTTTACGCTTTTTGAATAATTGCTTATAAGCGTGTGCTTTTCTTGATATAATTGCCAAATGCAGCGATTTTTATTGTTATATAAAGTTTATATTATGTTCATTTTCTTGGTTTTCATGTCTTGTGATGCTAAAGGTCTACATAGAAAGAAGACTATATTCCGTCTGCTGATAGTGATATCCACGATTATTTCTGATGGGTATTACATATCAACAGTAAAAGATTCGTCTTTTAGGTATTCAATAAGTTTTTTATACAGAATCTATCTGGCATCAAAAAGTTTATCTTGGGCAAGAAACTTTCTGATCCTCTGCCGTCTTCTATGGCGATTGGAAGGTCTTCGGAGAACCCTCATTGCTATTTAAGATCAATGTATTGTTGAAGGAAGATTTTTTTAATGATGTTCAAATCAATGCAATGTTCCTTTTTTCGTTTCACTTCAAATAGTCGCAATATGTCTCAGCTGATTTTTTCAAATTCTTCTTCAAATCGATTTTTTTTTATCTTGGCCATTAATCTGGTAATGATTGCTATTGCTATGTCAAATTTGTTGGTATTTTGGGCTCTCCAGTTGGTGCGTGTTGATGGTCTTCCTCTAGAATCCTTGAGGCTGACTGGATAACGCGCTTCCTTCCTTTTTCTTGCGGCATACGTTCAATTGGGAAGTATTGGCAATGTGAATTAGCTTGCTAACTATATGCGTCTTGGCAACTAAATGGAAGTGGGAGAAGGCGGGAGGTTTGGGCGAAAGGCTGGAATTCAACCAAGGCTCACATGGACTGGTACTAGGAAGAAGTGACACCAATTCAAAAACTTTCATGACATCTTCTTCTTCTTCTTCAGCCTAATGCCATCCACTCCTGGATGAAGGCCTCTTTCAATTGTTTCCATGTTCCTGTGTCCAGTTTTGTTTTTACCCAGTTTTTTCTCGCGGTTTTCACGATATCATCCCGCCACCTTTTTTGGGTTCTTCTAGTACTACTGATGAGCTCTTTCCGTTCCATGACTCTATTTGTCTACCGATTCGTTTCTTGTCGGGCC
Organism: Ceutorhynchus assimilis; assembly: GCA_917834065.1. Taxonomy (NCBI): domain Eukaryota; kingdom Metazoa; phylum Arthropoda; class Insecta; order Coleoptera; family Curculionidae; genus Ceutorhynchus; species Ceutorhynchus assimilis. The sequence goes on along the minus strand of OU892283.1, from coordinate 34,045,129 downwards.
AAGTGACCAGCCCATCTACACTTCAGTTGAGCTATGCGTTGTGTGACGTCAGTAACCTTCGGTCTTCTTCGTATTTCCTCGCTTCTAACCCGGTCCCTCAAGCTAATGCCTATAACATGCCTTTCCATTATTCCTTATGTGGTTCTGAGCCTGTTAATGCTTTTGACAGTTACTGCCAAAGTTTCGAGACCGTATGTTGTTACTGGTAGAACACATGTTTCGTAGACTTTTCGTTTGAGGTGTTGGGGAATATCAGGGTTTTCAAGGATTAATCCGAGTTCACCTAACGCGGCCCAACTGAGTCCCAACCTTCTGGCTATTTCTGCGCTTTGATTTTGCTTACCAAGTGTGATTCTATGTCCGAGATATATATAATCAGATGTATTTTCCAGTAGATGATTACCTATAGACATTTTTATTTGATCTTGGCTCATTATTTTCGTTTTAGACAAGTTCATAATCATAATCAGACCGAAGTTTTTTGATGCGTAATTGAAATGGAATTGTTCTATCATTATCTTGATCCCTTCGGCCGTGTTGCTTATCAGGACAATATCATCTGCGAACCGCTGATGATTTAGACGGGTTCCATCGATGTCAATCCCCTTTTCGTGCCAGAGTAAATTTTTGAAAAGATCTTCGAGCGTTAGTGTGAACAGTTTTGGGGATATTGTGTACCCCTGTGTGGCCCGATTTTCGTCTAAGGGAGTAGACGTCCCCGAGAGAACAAATTTATCGAATACCTCTCTCAACTGGAATTTCATCAGTGATCATGTCTTCCTCGATTTAAATCTGAAGCGTGAGGTTATTGTAGATATTTTCGATAATATTTGAATATCTGAAATCAATTCTCGCAGTATCCAGTGCTTTTAGAACTGCCCACGTTTCAACAGAATCGAAAGCTTTATGACAGTCGATAAACGCCAAATGTGAGGGCTTACTACATTCCGTACTTTTCTGAATAATACCACGGTGGATGGTCTGTTGTACTATAATATTTCCGAAATCCCGCTTGATCGGTAGGTTGATAAAAGTCTAATTTTCCCGTTAGCCTATTAGTTATTACTTTGGTAAATAGCTTGTACAGGTGTGATAGTAGACTGGTCTGTAGTTCTCGATATTTTGACTGTCCCCTTTCTTGGACAGTAAGATGAATTCAGAATTTTGCCATGTGTTCGAGATTTTTTCCGCGGTAAGGCATTTGTTTAGGAGTATTCTCACAGCCTGTTCAATATCCTTCCGTCCTATTTTAAAAGCATTCCGCTAGTTACCCTGTCTTCTCCTATGTTTCATATGTTTCAGTGCATTTGTTATTTCCCAATTACTTATTCCAGGAATGTCTTCAGAATCAACATGTAACACAATTTCCCTTTGTTGTTGGGATTTCGGTACTTCTGAACTATAAAGTTTTTTTAAAGAAAGCTTAAATTGCGGTCACGATTTCTTCTTTATTGCTTACGATTGTTCCATATTGATTTCGGATTGATGTTATTTTAGCATTGTCTTCAGACATTTTTGATCTCAATACCCTCATGTTTGTGTCATCCTCTATAGTATTTCGAATGAGAAGAGTATTATAATTTCTAGTGTCTTTCCGAATATTGTCTAATTGAGTTCTGCGTATTCCGTATTATCGCGATTGGTTTGTCTTCTCTATTCTACCAATCTTACTGTATTTGCACTTAATTTACCTTTACCTGCATCTCGTTTTGGTTTTCCACATACTTTTTTGGTTGCTACTTGTATGCTGCTTACGATTTTTGTGACCAGGTCATTCATCTCCATTTGTTTTAATGAATTTATATCGCTCAGTTTACTTTTTAGTACCTATTTTTTGAGAACCGTCTTTATTCTGATTTAGTTCCTTCGCAGTTGGAAAGCTTGGTTTATCTGGTAGTTTACTTCTTTCCATTCTGGTGTTCACAACTATGGTTGCAAGTACAAGCCGATGGTTGCTACCTGTGACGAAACGATTTAATACAGAGACGTTTTGGCAAGTATCTCGTTTATTACATAGTATGTAATCGATTTCGTTTTTTAACTGGTCATTTGGGCTTCTCTTGGTCCACTTTCTTCTTGAAAAAAGAGTTTATGCAGAATAGGTTTTCATCTCTTGCGTTTCTAGTACCCAAATCAAGTTGCCTATATTCGGAGGGTCATCTGTTAGTTTTTGACCGATCTTTGCGTTTAGGTCCCCCATGACTATAACGAATTTTGCATCTTGTGCTTTTTGTGAAATCTTCGTATAATTGTTCTATTTCTTCGCCCTCTATGCGGAACTAGTTGGCGCATAGCATTGGATCACTTGCAACTTATATCGTACATTCAGTTTTAACCTGACGTATATTACACGCTTTGAGATGGCTCGCATTTTGGTGACAAGATGTTTAATTTTTTTATTTACCATAAATGCTGTTCCACCAATGTGCGAATTTGTGTCGGCGTTCTTACAGTATAGTCGATTCTTCCCCTTTTAGTCTAATTTCACATAAACCCAGGATATCCCACTTGATATTTTTAAGTTCTTCTTCTAGTTGTTCTATGTGCTTGTCCAGCCTCATAGTTCTGATGTTTGTAAGTAGCAACCAATAGTTTTTTCCTGTGGCATTTCTGTATTATCCAGTCTTGTTATATTCGGACTTTCGTCGTTTTTGTAAAATTTTTCGAATGACATGGCTGATTAAAAAATCCTTCTATCTGGATCATCAAAATGAGATTTCTCATTTCATTACAACACACACAAAGAACAGTTTTATCAGAAGAAAACTCAGCAATCTGTCTAATGAAATGTTCTTCAAGTAATCAGCAACATAATATTCTCATAGAATCATACTAGCCTGCATCATAGTTCTTTGTCTATATAAATGGGCGGGCTGAGGAATAGATTTATTGGCGTTAACTATTTACTTGATACTATTTCAACTCATCATGATAGGTATTCCACCTGAATAGTGAATAACTAAACACTACCTTCCATTGAGTTATAAAACAAAATAACTTCAGGATCGAGTAAATCTGAGAAACATGGAATGATTAAGTTTCAGAGCAAACCGAGTCAAAGTAAGTACTATTCCTAGCTAGATAGTCTCAGGTATGTGGTCGGTCGAAAGATAGATGCTGGATGTTTTTTCCACTCACCACTCACCTTTTTCCAAGCTTACCATCGATGCATCTTCTGATTCTTAAAATTTCTATTGGTTTCTTCTTCTTTTAGGTAATCACAATAATTGTCATTATTAATAGGATAATGAAAGTTTTTCTAGGTTCACAGTTTTTTTTTTCCCCTTTCTTTGACAAGGTTCTCCAACTCAATCCTAACTAGCACTAAAGGCTGTAGAGGCTTATTGTACTGAGTGATTTGGTACAGCCAGTGTCTAGCTTTTGGTGCCCCATGTCCAAAGCTTAGTTTGATTGCGTAAAAATGCTCAGCCTCCTGCGAGTGCAATTCACTATTTCAAAGTTGGCTTGGATGTGTCTTGCTGATTCTGGTACTGACCGATCAAGAGACCAGTTGAAGCTCGTAGCCTATAACTACTTATATGTAGCAATGTAGTTATTCCTCAGCTCTTCTGAATAGCCAGAAATGGGTATCCGTGAAGATTGTCCCTGTCCCTAATTTATTTTTCAATTTTTTGAGTTGTTTTTAATGATGTTTCCATGTTGAATATACTGGTTTGTACTTTGAATTGACCCCTGTTGGTTACCTACCTATTTTTGTTTTGAAAATTGTTGGGACGATCTGGCCTTTCCAGAAAGCAATGAGCTCTGCGCTCTGCTTTTTATTGAAGAATTATGCACGTAATAAAAAATCTCTAGTTTTCTTTCTTCTGTTGGATGGCTGGCCAATAAATTTTATAGTATTTCATATTTATATCGGGTCATACTCTCTAGCATCTCTAGAACCCAGTCTGGACTGATGAGTAGGAAATAGTTATTTATGATATAAGTGTTAAAAGTACATTTTTATATACTTTTAACACAAATATCATATAATATTTTTTCTACAAACGGAAATAAAAAGCAATAACCAGTAAAAAATTGGATTTTTAAATGAATAATAAATTGGAAGCATCTTTCCAACATAAAATTCTTGAATTTGACATTTGTCAAAAATCTATACAACCAGCACCTTGTTTTACAGGTAACGAAATGTCTTGTCAGTTTCTTGAAAGTCTGTCGTGGTCAGGAATGCTTTTTGCTAAAAATGCAACAAAATACAGAAGAAAAAGAGGGTTGCATCGATCCTTCGAAAAATATAGATGAGGCGGCTAATCGGGCTACCTCAGTTGTTCAAATTTCACCATTAATATCAATGTAAATAACTGAAAATACAAACTTTTTTTGACGTCCGCTCTCAAAATTTGATGTTTCACTTTTAACACTAGTGCTATAAAGACTTTATGGCACTAGTGCGATAAAGTAACATTTTTAATGCTTCGGGGCGGTGTTAAAAATTGCATTTTTAACACGCTTGTAGAAAAAAATATTTCTATATGGATCGTTAAAATATATACTGAATTTTCTTTTGTCCAACTAAATCTAATACAAAATGCTAGAAGTGATAAGAAATGCTAAAAAAACTATTGCAAAAGATATCTACCATTGATTTGCTTCCAAATATGAACAAACATTGAAAATTTCAAGTGAAAAATGTCCGATGCCTATAGATAACAATTTTTTCATTTAATGCCAAGAGGACAGGTAGCAAGATAACAGTATTATTTGGTGAACTTCATAATAACCCAGATGACTTATCCAGGCGACCATGCCCATTGCCCAGCTCAATGCAAGTACTTTCTCAGAATAGACCAACGATTTCAAACGGATCAAGAATGGAATTCGGAACAGCTTAGAAGTGACCAATTACAAGATAGTGACGATAAGCTATTTTTGAATCTAATGGAGTCAGGAAAATCCAGAACAACCTGACAAGAAATATCACCTAGAAGCTCAACTTCACGGTGATGTCGGCTCAATGGAAATCCCTGCTAGTCGAAAATGGTTTACTAAAACGAACCTGGGAGAGTGAGAAACCTGTTCCCAGAGGCTGATCCATTTGGTCCGCTCTTCCTTTCTGAACGCTTCCTGCTTCCTTATAGGTGTGCGTCCCTATGCCACAGAAACGCTCTGGTACTGAAAGCGGAATTTGTGCTCCAATTTTCGCCAACTGGTCCACCTTCTTATTACCTGCGAATCCTGCGTATCCCAGTATCCACTGGAGAAATAGTTTGTTATTTTTGCACAGTGTGTTTAACTTGTCCAGGCATTCCCAAACTATTCTGGGCCTGTATTCTCGTTCTCGAAAACGCTCACCGCTTTTTAGTCGCTAGGCACTTCTAAGTAAATTCACCGAGCGACTAAAAAGCGATGAGAGTTTTTGAGAACGAGAATACCGGCCCTGGAGCTGACTGTATGTGAGCTCAGTGCTTTGATGGCAGCTTGACTGTCTGAGAATATGACAATATCTTTCTTTTTCTAGTTTCTGGCAAGTTTGAACTCAGCACATCTACTTACGGCGTTTATTTCGGCCTGAAATATGTCTGGATATTTTTCCATTGCTTCGGAAAACTTGATTCCAGGCCCAAGTACTCCGGATCCGGTCCCTTGTTCAGTTCTTGACCCATCAGTTTACCATTTTACGGCTTTCTGCTGCATTGTGAGAATGGTTGCGGTGTTTTCTTCCCATTCTTCTCTGCTTCTTGACTGCTGTAAAGCGTTACTCAAAATTATATGTTTTGATCATATCATCCCCGGGGAGCTCGAGGAATGAGCTTGCTCAGAGATGCTAATTCTCTCCTTCCAAGCCAACCTCCCACGCTAGCCCCCTCTATCGTGATTTTAGTCATTGCTCTTTTAGCGGCCCCCTCCACCACGATGTGAAGAGGTGCGATACTTATAATTGTCTCGATGGCTGCTGTAGGACAGGTTCTTATTACGCACGTGTTGCATGTGCACACCAGGAGTTGAAATTTGTTCAGAGCTGCCTTTATATTCTGTTTTTAAACTTCTTTGCACCAGACTATCGATCCATATAGTAGGGTTGGTCTTACTATCATGGTGTACATCCATCTCAATATTCCTGGTTTGCATCCCCAGGTTTTGCCTGCAAGGCTTCGGCATACCATTAGAGCTTTTGTAGCCTTGGTTACAACTACCTCGATGTGTTTGTTTCATCTGAGTTTGCAGTCTAGCGTTATACCGAGATATTTGACTTCGGTCACCGGTGTATTCTAGGGAGTTTCCTTCTCCTAGTAAACGGCACTATGGTTGCTTTTGATGGGTTTATTTTCAGTCGTACTGCTTTGGCACCATTCCTCTGTTGCTTTCAGTCCAGTTTGTAAGAGTTCACACAAAGTGCCCTCAAACTTTTCTCTTGCTATAATCACAATGTCATCGGCATACCCAAAGCGGTGCAAGCCCAGGTTGTTCAATAGTTCATCCACCACTAAGCTCCACATCAGGGATGAGCATACTCCGCCTTGGGGAGTACCTCGAGTGGTGCTCACCTCAATAGACTCATTGCCTATTGAGGTCTCTGCTGTCCTCGTGGCAAGCATCTTACACATCCATCGGAATATTGTGTCGTTGACTTCCCTTCTCGTAAGTGCTCTCCGAATGGCCACATGTGATGTGTTGTCAAAGGTACCAGCCATGTCTAGGAAGGCGCATAGTGCGACTCATCCAGAGTTTCTTGTATCATGCTCGTCAATTGGGACAGAGCTGTCTCAGTGGACCTGCTGTAGACGTGCTGACTTACGTTCAAAGGCAACCTTTCCAACGTAGTGGATCTGATGTAATTAACTACTGCCTTTTCCATCGTCTTTAGAATGAACGATGTCAGGCTTATTGGTCTGAAGGATTTGGGGTCTGTCCCATCCTTTCTGCCTGCGTTTGGAATGAAAGTGACTCTTGTCCTTCTTCATGTTTGAGATATATATCCCATCGCATGTTGAAAGCTATCGCGAGAATAATTGATCAGATCCAGAACATCTGAATTAGGTGCGAGGCAGTGTTAAAAAAATACATCGACAACCCGGCCAGGATTCTAAGAAATTACTTGTGTCAGCGACGGGCAGCGCGCCTTTTCTAGGAATTCTATTATATTCGATTTGATATTTTTCTAGATAGATCCGGAGTGCGATCTTATTGCACTCGACCTGAGTGATTTGCTACGGACATTCTAGTACTCTGATGCCTTGATGCACAATTTTGTATAGGTCTTTCACTGAGTGGTAGGTATTTATTATTATATCTACGTTTGGTTTCGCAGAAAAGCTTATTCTCCTACGATCAGTGCACGATACCGTGTTTCAGACTTGTTTAGGATATTTTTGGCTGTTTCTGGTAGGTACCTTTATTGCAGAGTTAGCATTGGAGGTCTCAGTCATGCTGACTCATCTTTGCCAGGTAGCCAATGAAGAGACCAGTTGGAGTTCAACACAGATGGTACCTACTCATATGCAGCAATGTAGCAATTCTTCATCTCTTAGATGGCTGGCAAATGAATTTCTTATCAAGATGATCCATGGGAGTTGATGTCCAATAATGCTGGTGTTGTTTTCGAACCCCAGTATTCCATGTAATTTTGGCTCATACTCTTTGGCATGTCTCAAATCCATTCTGGACTGATGAATTTTATTTCTGATTCTCTCCTAGCGAGGTCGTCATCTATTTGTTGCTCTATGTCCTGGCATCCAATGCCAACGTCTTGAGCCTGTTCGTAGCACTTCCATACTTCTTCTTGACAGTTCTTGGCAGAGTGTGTTCCAGTTCTGACCCTGCCTTTTATTCTCTGGCATTTTTCCATGCAATTCTGCTTAAAATATTTCCCCCAATTCTCCCATTAAGATTCGCAATTGCCATATGTCCTTCTTTTGTGAGACTTTGTAACTTACCGAAAGCTTGTCAAATTCCAATCGAAATCATCAAAACTTCAAATAGTATGATCTGGAAAAAACTAAATACCAATTTCCAGTTTTTTAAATTACCATTCAGGATAAAGGGAAATCAAAAATATATGTTCCAAAAACACATGGAAAGGGACACACACACATATTGGGCGTCAGTTATGCCATTAAAATCTCACCGAATGATTGATCGGCAGGAGCCTAGCAGCGCGAGATGGACTAAATAAAATTTTATTATCGGCTTAAGGCCGTGTTAACTGAACACCTCTGTATACGGCCGATGACGACAGGGGTCGACAAAGCTCTGCTCTCTCCCTCAAAATCCCGCTGTGAACCTCGTCACATTCCATTCCATATACAGATTTATATTTTATAAGGGGACAGGAGGATTACCAGATATTTGCAATTGACGGATTTAATTTAGTTATTACGACGGATAAATGGATTTTGTCACTGTACAATTCTCGCCCTCAAATTAAATTTTCAAGATGTAAGGTTTTACAGCTGCTGCCCATCGACCTGAAAACAAATTGAATTCGTCCTAAATTTTCTATTAGTATTTATAAATAATACAAATTGGTACTGAGATTAACAATGTATATGAGATCTAAATTGCCGAAAAATAGCCGGCCATTTTCGCAAATGAGATTTTAACATAACTTTAATTACCGGCGAGTCCTCTGCTAGAGTAAATCAAGGGCTAAATCGTTGTCTGGGGACGTTTGCCCTCTAAAAGTACGACGTTATTGTGTATAAGGGTCGTTACTTTACTACCATCCGGCGGACAAACCTAATTTCACGCAAAAGAAAATCATAATTAGTGCTATTTGAATAAGTGCCTCAATGTAAATTGAACTGTGTAGGTAGAGATGGATAATTATTACTGAAAGTGGAATGTAAGAAATTGTTTCATGAAAAACGGAAAAAAGTTGCCATTGTTAAAGAAATAGTAGAATCAATTGATTTTGAAAATAAAGGAACTTGCCACAACAACTCAATTATTGAACTCGTTAATCTTTTTATAACAGCTTTCGTTCTCTCCAAACATCAATTAATTTTCAGTATCTTCATTCTCCACCACAAAAGCCCTTGAAGGCACATACAACCCACCAATTTATTATACCATATCATTTGCATTACAAGAAATAACCATAAGTCATAAGCTCAATGTCGGTAGCCACCTGCCCACCAACCACCCACCTATTCACGTGCCAACATTGGAGCCTTTAGGGTGTACAGGTGATTCTATTTAGCACCTTATCAGTCGCTGGTGCACCTTACGCGAGCCTTCGCCCACGATCACCCCGAAGGGACAATACTTAAAGCTGGCATTATTTGTCTTTGTAATATTTATCAATTTCGGTGGTTTTAATTTAAATTTTATATGTTTTGGAAGCACCTGCATCGACTGTTTAACATAATTCATAACTAATTTTTCTGATAGCTTTTATTCGAATCGTTGTTCCAAGGAGGTCATCAAAGATCAATCAATATAATGAACTCAACAGAGGTGAACGTCAAGATGAAACCAATAAATTATTTTTTCGACACCTATTGAAGGTACATCGACAGGTATGACAAGGTACAAGCGAGCTAACAAGTAAGAAGTCAACAACATAAGTGCCGTCGGCTTGTTATTATCTTTTCCCAACACGGCAATCGAGCGAAAAAAGAAGTCGAGTCGGCCATAATCCAGTACGGGTAGTACGGGTACGGCCGACAGACATGCGAGAGTGTGTCTTGCATTGCATATTATAATGGTTTTTGATCATAAAGAGAGCTGCGGCTCGCAATACCTGAATTCGAAAAACTCAAACATAATTAATTGTGGTTTGTAAGTTGAGAGGTTTTTCTTTCGGTGTGCGAGGAATTTTTATTCTTCCGGTGGTACTTGAGTATAGGTAGGTACTATTTTTTCAAAAATCATTTCTTGAGATGAGAATTTGCTTTGGCCTCCATCATGCGTCTTTACAATTCATTTTGAATCACTTGGAAGTCTTGTATTCTTAACGCCAGACTTCAGTAACTTCTATGTACCAGATTTTCCATATATTTACAGCATTTCTCTCAAATGCTCAATACTACTTATGGTGGATGGTCTTTCGCTATATTGGAGGAAAGCTTCGTAGATGTACCTACGCGAGGATCAAAGCCTGTTCTATGGAGCCAATATTCTAGTTTCAGAATTCTTTCAGACATAGCCCTCCTATAGTTCAAGTTGTTTCCGATTTTCTCTTTCCTAAGGTCACCCACTTAAGAAATATTTTTGGCTGCTCGCTGCTCTGGCATCTTTTCACATGTTGATTGCCTTTTTAACAGTTTTAGATACGTGTGTTTCCCATTTGAGATCATTCGTAATGTAAACACCAAGGTCTTTGTGTTCTGATACTTGCCTTAGCTCAACATTGTTTATTTGGTATAGTGGTTGTTTAGGTTATTCCGACCAATATGTAGAACTGTACACTTACTTTTATTTAGCTTTAGCTTCTAGGTGTTTGTCCACGTTTGTATGGTATTTATGTCATTTTTTTGATGCTGAACTTGCGTTAGTGGGTTGCAGTAAAGTTTTTTGTCGTCTGCGAATGACTCGTTTGTTTCAATAAGGGGAGTTGAATCCGAGATGTAGATTATAAGGAACAGTGAAGCCAACACCGAGCCTTCAGGAACTCCGCTGATAACTGGATGACGATCAGAGTATGTTCCGTTTGTTCTAACATAGAATTCTCTATGCTTTAGAAAGGAGTTGCTCCACCGTAAATAGTTCCCCCTTATTCCGAAGTGATTAAGCTTGTAATAGAGTCGTTTGTGTGGAACTGTATCAAAGGCTTTTTGAAAATCAAGGTGAATTACATCCACCGGTTTTCTTTCGTCGAAAGCTCCAGACCATTCGATAACGCAGGAAATCAGATTTGTCTTGGTCGATCTTTTTGGTGAAAAGCCGTGCTGTGATGCTGGAATTATGTTGTTTTCTAGGATTACTTTGCATAAGGTGCATGTAAGGCTGATTGGCCGGTAGTTGGTCATATTTATCTCCACCCTTGTAAATTGGGATGATAATTGCTTGCTTCCAGATGTCAGGTAGAGTACCCTCATTGATTGAGTCTTGGAAGAGCTTGGTTAGCAGCGGCGATAGCACGATGGCACATTTTGTCAAGAATACTGCCGGTATTCCGTCAGGTTCTGGGTTGGAATAGGTTTTTAGGTCCTGGAGCGCTGCATTAATTTTCTCTGTAGTGGAGTGGATTAGAGCTAGTTCATTTGGGTTTTTGGTGTCAATTGGAAGGCAATGAAAATTATTCAGATTTTCTCTGGTGAAGACAGAGAGGAATTGTTCAGCAAATACGTTTTCTATTTCTTTGGGATCTTGTAGGACTTGCTGGTTTACAGTGTTTTTGAGAATCAGGTCATGCAGATTATTTTTGATATAGGAAAAGAAGCGTTTGTCACCTTTTTCAAGGAGTTTTTCTTCGTAATGTTTTCTTGATTCTGATATTAAGTGATTGAGATTGTTGTTTTGTGTCCTGTTTGTGAATCTGTTTTATATATTTGTTCCATAGATATCTCTTTTTGTCGATTTCTTTGAAGATTCTTTGATTTAGCCAAGGTTTTCGGCTGTTGGTTGTGCACGTCCTTTCTGGGAGAAATGTTTCCATTGTACTGATATGGCATCCTGAGAAGTTTGATAGTCTCCTACTATTGGTTACATGTTTGACATGTGGTTTCCCATGTAGTCAGTTACATGTTGATAGTTGTCGATGTGATTTTTTTTTTTTCTTTCTTGGTTCGGTTAACTCTGTCTTATTCGCGCAGTTGCTTTTATTGTTACATGGTCGCTCTTGCCAATGGGAGGACTAGATTCGATGTGTGATATAATTTTTTTATCACTGATGAGATACAGGTCAAGCATAGGGAGCTTTAATTGTTTCTGAATCGAGTGTGAAAAGTTACCAGTTGCCGACATCTTTACTACTTGTAGTGTGAAAAAAAATCGCTCGCTTATGGGAAGGTTCAGTCAGTTTTTGAGTTTTCCAACATATTTGTGGGTAGTTGAAATCACCGCAGATAAACACGTCTGAGTTTTCATCAAGATTTGTTGTAGGACATAGATAAGATGGGTGTTTTCGTCGAGGCATGCTCGTCCTGGCCTGTAGGTGTAAACTATTAGGTAGGTTTTTTCGCATATTTTTGCATTCAGAAATATGACATTATTCGTTCCTTCAAGAGAGTAGGTAGTTTTTTGTTGAGATTTACCCTGATTTGGTAGCCATTTATTTCTGATGCAGTAACGCACAAGCCTCCGCCCTCTTTGCGATGGTCTGTCAACCCTGTGGATGTTGTACCCTGTGACTCCCAATATTGAGTCGGGATTATAGAATTATCGAGCCAGGTTTCTGTGATTAAAAAGAAAGTTGTTTTTTTTTTGCATAGCAAGGATTGTACTCCGTGGATCTTTGTTCGAATGGAAAAGGTCTTTTTGTAGTAGAATGGTCTGTCGACCAGGGCAGATGATAGTTTTTTGAATCAGCTGAATTTTGGTTTCCTTGATTTGTTTTTTGTGGTGGTCGTTGCGTTATGAGTTAAGAGATTCCATTGACATATCTAAGTTTTAGGTCTGGTTCATTAGGTATTCGTTTCTCTAGTTCATCATTGTTTTTTTGGGCAGTAGTCTGATCTGGTTTGAGGTAGTGGTTCCATTCTTCCAACTTGAATATTTGCTTTAGAATGTTTTGTACTTCATATTTTGCACTCAGAGTAATTTTAATGGGTCTGACTTTATTTGGGTCATGTCTCCCTAGTCTGTGAACTTTAATGTTGTTCTTATTAATATTCGGATTGGTCTTCTTTAGGATGCTTTCGACAACTGCCAGTTCCTTATTGTTTCGCTCTCTATATATAGTCTTTTTTTTTTTGCTCGTATTGTTCCTAGAGCACTTTAACAATCTTGACTAAAGTTAATATTGGTTGTTGTCGGGAGCTTTTCAAAGTGCTGCGCAAAAATTAACCCTTAAACTGTTTGAATAATGAATTTGAATAAATAAACCCCAATAGGCCTAGGTACAGTAAGACACCCTTAAGGAATGCGGCCAGCGCAACAAAGGGCCCGCGGCTACTCAGTGGTGTGGGAGTAGGTTCAATATTGAAAGTTAGCTTTATAGGGCGCCACTGGTTTACAAAATAAAATCCGCGGACTTAAACCAGAAAGTCCCCGATCTCCAAAATTCCTATAAAAATGTACCTACACCTACCGGATGTACCACCTATCCTTTAAATAAACTTTACCTTAGTTTGGTTGAGGTCAGTAGGGTAAAATTAGAGTCAAATATAAAAATTATGATAAATAAACCTATTTAATATAATCTGGGGGGGGCGGGGGGTGGGGGGGGGGGGGGGGTATTTTTAGAACTGCAATGGCATTCCAAGGCCAATATGAGGTAATATATAAAATACCACAGTATTATTAAATGTAATTGGTAAAATTATCAAAAGGTCGACCAGGGCAGATGTTAGTTTTTTGAATCAGCTGAATTTTGGTTTCCTTGATTTGTTTTTTGTGGTGGTCGTTGCGTTATGAGTTAAGAGATTCCATTGACATATCTAAGTTTTAGGTCTGGTTCATTAGGTATTCGTTTCTCTAGTTCATCATTGTTTCTTTGGGCAGTAGTCTGATCTGGTTTGAGGTAGTGGTTCCATTCTTCCAACTTGAATATTTGCTTTAGAATGTTTTGTACTTCATATTTTGCACTCAGAGTAATTTTAATGGGTCTGACTTTATTTGGGTCATGTCTCCCTAGTCTTTGAACTTTAATGTTGTTCTTATTAATATTCGGATTGGTCTTCTTTAGGATGCTTTCGACAACTGCCAGTTCCTTATTGTTTCGCTCTCTATATATAGTCTTTTTTTTTTTGCTCGTATTGTTCCTAGAGCACTTTAACAACCTTGACTAAAGTTAATATTGGTTGTTGTCGGGAACTTTTCAAAGTGCTGCGCAAAAATTAACCCTTAAACTGTTTGAATAATGAATTTGAATAAATAAACCCCAATAGGCCTAGGTACAGTAAGACACCCTTAAGGAATGCGGCCAGCGCAACAAAGGGCTCGCGGCTACTCAATGGTGTGGGAGTAGGTTCAATATTGAAAGTTAGCTTTATAGGGCGCCACTGGTTTACAAAATAAAATCCGCGGACTTAAACCAGAAAGTCCCCGATCTCCAAAATTCCTATAAAAATGTACCTACACCTACCGGATGTACCACCTATCCTTTAAATAAACTTTACCTTAGTTTGGTTGAGGTCAGTAGGGGTAAAATTAGAGTCAAATATAAAAATTATGATAAATAAATCTATTTAATATAATCTGGGGGGGGGGGGGGGGGGGTATGTTTAGAACTGCAATGGCATTCCAAGGCCAATATGAGGTAATATATAAAATACCACAGTATTATTAAATGTAATTGGTAAAATTATCAAAAGGTAGCAAGGACCAACTTGTAATGGTAAGATACTCTAATACATTCAAGATTAACCAATAAATGTTTGACCACCTAACCCCAATGAGAGTAAAAGAGAACAATTAAAAATCATTGGTGTAGTACACCCATTGTAATAATGAAAGCAGTAAAACAAACTTGGAAATGTACCAAGTTAGATATAAGAAATACAATTAATAATAATAGAACAATAATTAAGAATGTTAATAAATCAACGGGTACATCACCCCCTTGTGGTCCTCCCTGCAGTCTAAAGACCCATTCACATAACTGTCTCATGACAGCCTCACAGGATAACAGACCCCATTAACTTCTTTTGACTTCCCTTCTTAAATAGGGAATTACGGTTTCCAAGTCCAGTGTTGTGTGTACTCTGACACCTCACCTTCGAAACGTTAACAAAACGTCGAAAGAGAAAAACCCAATGGAAAGGTAAAATCTAAAAACCCTGAAAGAGCACAAATTCTTAGAACCCTTTCATATTTATAAAATCAAAATCCCAACCCTAAAATGGTACATACATGAAATGATTGAAATTAAAGTGCAAAATTCTCTGAAACCTGTAAGTTTCCTTTTCAAAATAATTCCCCTTAATTAATTAGCCCAATAAACGCCTTTTGAAAGTGACTGGTGAGTTTTTTATTGACAAAATGCACCCTCGTGGAGGTCAAATTCACCTTTTTTTTATTGAATTCCAAATATCTACAAAAATACTTGAAAAAAATATTATCAATATTTAGATTAGCATATATCTAAATATTGATAATGAAAAGGTGAATTCAGATTGATAAAAACGTTTAAATTTACCTGGTTACAAATCGGGCTCTTAATTGAACAAAACGTGCTCTCTGCTCGCATCGACAATTCAACAAAATGGCGTAGATTTCCGTCTCCAGAAAATTCTGAGTGGTTTGCTTACAAATACGGGGACTTACGACCAAATCCAAGTTTTCACCCCAAAACCAATTAAGCCAGCAACCACTTTAGTTCCCAACGGCTCTAAAATCCCACGAAAGGTGGATGTTCCAAGAAACAAAATCAATAGGACCGCTGGTAAAATCTGCCAACTACTTGTTGCTTGCTCAACGTGCGAATTTAAAGAGAAAGACCCTATTTTAGCCATTTACCAGAATTCTATTTTTTTTTCCAAGATGCCCTCTGGTGCTAGATTTCCGGTCTTGACCAGGAAAACGAGACAATCAGCTTGAAACGGAACAACCCAAACCACATTGATGACCAGCAAAACTCAAAATTGTTATCCAATTTTCTCCCCTTACACTAATTAATTAATTAATAACCATCATCTATCCAGTCTTTAGTCTAAAAAAACATCAAAATGACCACTCATTCAGTGGTAGCAACTACAGTGACTCTATTACCCACAGTGGTCAAGAAACCTAGGCAACAGCGCTGCCTGAAACGAATCAACAAGTGTCCCATAACCACACAGTCGGCGAAAATAAATAACCGAGAAAATATAAATATTAGTGCAAATAAGGGTGAAAAGCGATTTAAAGGTGTGAAAGTGATTTGTGGTGTTGCAGAATTTTTAATAATGGAAAAATACGAGACTCTAAGTGTTGCCAATTGATATTTATTTGGAAGTAAACAAACATTGTCATCAACAGTTAGGGCCTTTTAGACAACTTTCGTAAGCTAAATAATATAGATTTCGATTCTACTAGTAAGGCTTTATTATCCTAAAACTACCCTCTCATCTGAATACAAAGAATTAACTCAGTATTACCTCGAAAAACATACCTTTGTTCAACATCCACATATGTTTCGCATTCAATCTAAAAGGTAGAAATCTAGTAAAATCCAATGAGAAACCTATCAATCACCGAAAAATATTAAACCTCAGGTATAGAGCTTCATAAATACCCTCACAAATACCTGAATTAATTACCGAATTCATTCGAAATCTCAGTTACGTACTAAGGCAAAATTTGAACGTAACAAAAGTATCAGCTGACGATGTAGGTATATATAGAAAATAATTAAAGAATTTGCCCAGAGGATTTCAATTGGTACTTCTTACTGTATTATATGTTTTGGTTAAATCTACGAACAATAAATGAGCTTTGCTGTTTTTTCTGTTCAGCTTTCATTTAGTTAGGTACTGATTATAGTATTGGGAACTTCTTAAGCTTGAGCGTTGTTCGATTTCATTCCTCAATAATTTCTTGGATAATTTTCCTATACATTCTACTAACTACCGATATGTGACTGGATTCGCAAGATGCTTGAGAACGGATATATACGAAGACCCTCCTAAACAGTACAGTTAAGGGCTGCCAGGGGCTGCCCGCAGATAGGAGTTGTCTCTCCTCTCCTGCGGTCTTTCTTGATGTATAACTTGGTAGCCATAATCCAACTACTGTGGTAGGTCGACCTGCAGACTCATGCTGACGATATTGTAATAGGGGGAAAATCGGAACATAGACTCTCCCAAACCCTTCAGTGAATAATAGACACAATGCTTGCATGGTGCGAGAGTGAGGATATGATAATAAATCCTCACAAAATTTTTGTAGTGCGCTTCACAAGGAAAAGGCTTGATACCCCTCAATCTACGAGTGATGGTATTTTCCTTTGCAAACGAAGTCAAATATTTAGGAATTACTCCATAGCTAAAAGGCGTACATGGAACTTCCATCTGGCAAAAATAAAACAGAAAGCTAGCCTATGAACCTATGGAACCCAAGCAAGTATACTGGTTATATACCATGGTCATCACACCGATGAAAACATATGGCTCAGTAGTCTGGTGGAAAAAGGGGCAACAGTCCACTTCGTAAACCAAGCTTAAAGGACTACAAAGACAGGCCTGCTTGGCAATAACAGGAGCTTTCAGCACTACGCCAACTAACAGCGGTCATGGAGCTTCTCCTTGGAATTCCCCTTTCACATATTTATCTGGAAAGCCCTAAGAACAACTTACAGGAATATACCACAGGAACAGAAATCAAGTGGATGACGAAGGGAAAAGGGAACGTGGAATGCACCAAACTGATGTAGTTTATCAAAACACAGCAATAAGAACACATACAACAAGCGCCCTACTCTATAGTGGCTTTCTCAAGAAGAGAAGAGTGGGTGCAGCATGAACATGCTCTACTCAAAGCAGATTTATATGTTCACGGATGGATCAAAAACAGACAGTCGGATGGGAGCAGGGGTTTATGGTGCAAAACTGAAAACAAGGTTATCCGTCAGTCTAGGGAACAATTCAACTATATTTCAAGCGGAAATGCATGCAATTAAAATGGATGTGAGGAAGGTCGACCCCAAACTCACAGAACCATGAAAATATGTTCTGAAAACCTGTAATTCAAGAACAGTCTGAGCTGCCAGGAAGCAAATAAGGACAGGAAAACAAGGTAACCCTAATGTGGATACTGGGACACGCTGGCCTTGAGGGCAACGACATGGCGGATCTCCTTGCTAGAGGGGAAGCCGAAACCAAGTGCTAGGCTTTGCCCATAATATGGCAAATCAAACCATTAAAACCTGGGCGGACAACAAAGTCTACGAACTTTGGCTAAATCTGCGAGGGATGACATACAAGCAAAGGCAATCATTAGACAACCGGTGCAAGAACGCTCGGTTGGAAGGATGCTGGAGCTCGGCAGAACTAAGCTGAAAACTCTAATCGGCTTATACACTAGACACTGTAGGCTAAACACCACAGGGTAGACTATGCATGGAGGATCAGGAGACAGCTGCATACATTCTCTGCGAATGTCCGGTAGGTGGCAGACTGTGGCATCGTATCTTAGGTAGGACAACGGCCTCATTGGGAGACCTAAACAACATGTCTCCAACCACTATCCTAGACTTCATTGGAAAAATAGGCATGATTGGAGAAATATAAATAAGCCTGAGCCACAACAGACCAATAAGTCGCCGTAATAGGCCCGCTCATTTTCGACCTAACCTAACCTAACTACCGATATCTGTAGTTTTTACATTGGATTTCTATCTGTTTTCCAGGGTTCTTTCCAAATATGTGATAGCGATACTTCATTCATTCTGAGAAAATTCTTGAGCGTAGCATTATTGATGCTACGTCTCCAACTTGATGAGCGATTTTATGCAATTTCAAGCTACTACTGATGATTTGGTTACTTTTAGGCATTTATCTCATATTCTGCAGCTCCAATCTCGAGTTCTATTTAGGTTCTGGATGATCATAACACATATAACATTCAGTCGTTATTGTCTTTTTTATTGGCCCATTTATTCTACGACTGTTCTTTTATATCTGTCCAGTCATTTGGCGGTTCGATAGTGTTAGTTTCATGTATGAATTGCTTTCAGTATGAATAGATTTGGTCTCGAAATTTGGGTAGCCCTCATTGAAATTTTATCTAAAAGATTAAGTTATCTGTTGTAAGCTACTCCCGTTATACCTATACCTACCTAATTTGTTATATTTATTCCACATCAGAAGATGATAGATGATTAATCATGTGATGTTCACAGAATTCAAATAAGTATTGATTCATTATGTAATGTGCATTGGCATCCGAAGCCAACCACATTAGAGAAATCGAGCCTATAGTCCCCCAAATTATGGCAATGATCCTGTATGTCACATCTGTGGAAAACAGGGACACTTTGCAGCCAAATATATACCCCGGCCATCCTAGCCCTAAGGGATACATCTAGAATAGGAATCTCATTCATGACAGTTACAATAAATAACAAGACTCCGTCTGCTATAGTCGACATAAGAGCCCAAAATATGTCATACCAGCACAATTGGTAGGCACCAGGAAAAAATACAGACAGACATTAACACGATATTAGTCAGTGCAGGGGGACATCGAATATCAGTGTTGGGAAAAATTACAAAACCAATGGAAATTGCAGGAAAACGTAAAGTGCAAAGGTATACTAAAAGCAAAAGTCATCTCAGCGTCAGGGCAACCGATGATCCTGGGAATGGAATTTTTGACAGAGAATAGAGCCATCCTAGACCTGCCAAGAAAACTACTTATATTAGATAATAAATATAGAATACGACTATATCAGGACTATAACAAGAACATTATAGCTTTGGACTCTTCTTCTGTAATTTTTTTTTATAACAATGTGTTCAAAGTAGACTTCACTCGTCTTGCTTTCTGATTCCAAGTATTTCTATGAATAGAACCATTTTCTGACAAAAAAATAACCGGTCGAGTGTGATCCAAAGAACTATGGGACGTGCGATGATGGGATAGGTATATTATCAGTAGAAAAATTCGCAAGAATTCATCCTACATTTTTCATCATAACTATCAAGATGTGGTCCAACCCAATTTCTGCTAACATTAATATGAATTCAAGTTACAGAGGTATGTATAATAAACCGACGTTCCTATCGACTAGCCAACGCTGCTGCACTGCACATAAATGAGTTTCCAAAAGTAGAAAAAAAAAAAATAATAATAAAAGAAAAAAAAAAGAACAGTCAAAAGGGTGATAATTTAGAATTTAAATGGTACGCTTAAAAATTTGCTAAATTTTAAGTGTCCATAAAACTAAAGCATGTGAAGTTAATTTGAACGTTTCAAATGAAATTGCAGTCAGCTTTATGGGCCATCTGCTCTAGCTTTTTCATTGTGGTGTATAGCCGTGTACAGAAGGTGCTAAAGCGTTTTGTATTCCATTCCAGATGGCATATTTCCGATGTAACGCAATTTAAAAGGTGACTAATTAATTAATTAATTATATTTATTTGTCAGTAAAGGTGTCAGAATACACAGCCGTAATTTTAAGAAATAATTTTATAAAACATATGTTGATATCAATAAAATTGTTTGCTGTTTTGTCGCAACACCCTGTAAAACGGTTCAACCGCAAATTAACATTCGTATCCCCACATTCAATTCTGGATCTATATGTAGAAAATTACGAATAGTGCACAGACAGAATTTTGAATAATTGAGGGGTTTTAGTATTTCGATTCGGAGAACTAACTCATCAACTGATTAATATGGAAAGGATCTGAATTAATTATGCATTTATGTATTTTCGTGTTACCACATTTTGCTCACCATCTATCGAAAATTTAAATGAAATACTTGGTTGTTGGAACATTTTATAATTCTTATTTTTGACTAAACAGAGGCTTGCCTAGCAAATTGAGCCCTAATGGCTAAGATTCGAAACTCAAAACAAAAAAATAAAAGAGTCGAGACTAAATCTATAGCTAAAATATTTTCCTTTAAAACCCAAACTCCTTTATCTGAACCCCAACCGGGCGGACGGACGTCTAAATTAAAGAACGCCTGTTTGCCGGTGGTCCTTTTCTTCCGCCGAATCAACCCCCAATGTCTGTCAAAATTATACCCTTAAATTCGTATTATTGCGTCGATCGGGACATATTCGGGCCGGGGCTACCCTTTTAATACGAAGATTGCTTCGAATTGATGGGTTCGAGAGAAGTTTGAAATGAAGTCATTTGCAAATGAACATCGCCGGCGCTCTGTCTGTTCGGTAATCATTAGGGGCATATTCAAGGGAAATTATTCTTTTAGATCATTTTCCCTTCGAGCCAACGTCGAAAGAGATGAATTTTAATGTATCGGGAGTTTAAGAGTTTTTGAATATGACAAATTATTTGAATTTATCCGATAGGAAGCTGAACTTGATTTGAAAATAAACACTCAAAATATCTAGGGAATTGATATTAACTTTTTACTCACAGATTTAATTTCAGTTGCTCCTTTTCTTTTTGAATAAAAATTTAAAAAATATCGAGTCCTATAATGTTTCAGCTTCGAAAATAAATGCAACAGCGTTTTTCACGAATAAACCCAAAAAGTTGCACTAAAGAACCTTTAGTGCAGAAGAACTCTCTACCCTAGAGGGCGCCATTGTGGAGGAAATGATGAAGGGCGCGGAACACAGACTCTAATTTAGGGGCTACATTTCCGTCACCAAAGAGGCAGTAGAGTGGCTAATAGACCACGTCCCCAGTTGGGAAACCTGGCAAGGAGGAGAGCTGATGGTGTGCCTGGGAGACGAACATCCCAAAAGTGCACACTATAGAAGCAAAAGGCAATATCTCCACAAAAAATTCTTAGCTAAGTCAACACCCAGAATGAAGGCTTAGCACCCAGCTGTGGAAGATATTGAACCACAAGGAAGAACGCTACTAATCATCGGCATAGACGATGGATTCTGTAAATCAGTTAGCCACAGTATATTCTACAGGTTCGGGAAATCCCCGTACACGGCCTGAAGTAGAGGAAAGATAAAGAAGAAACGGCCGAGGAACCAATAGAGCCCACCTTCTCAGGATCCAAATCCGAGTCTCCTTCAGAAGGAGAAAAAAGTAAAGAAGATGAACCCTCGAGGAAAGGAAAAATACCCTCACAGCGAGGAACATTCCTCCACACCAGTATGATGGCGAATTACACAAAAATAGCGCAGGTGAACACGCATGACGCTAGGGGAGTATCTGCTGCCATAGCGCGGTTGTTCACGTCGGCACACTTGGCGCCGTATTAATCCAAGAACCTTGGATATGTTAAATATAATGTGAGGGGCAAATCAGAGGTTTACCAAGTGGAGGGGCAAAAGTAATCTGGGACAGTCAGTGTAACGACCCTAGCAGTGGCGTAGCAAGGTCCCCATGGGCCCGAGCGCAAACCTTTTGATACCCCCCCCACCTCCAATAAAAAAAAAATTGTCGGGCGTCATGCTGGGGGCGTCGAACCTCTCCAAAGCAAACTGATTTTTGTCCAACAAATGTGATGTAATATCGTTAATGCAAGGGGGTGAAGCATATGGCAAAAACAAGTGTGACGTCAGGAGATCATTGGCGCTCTAACGTAGGGAGCCAATAGCTCACATTCCCTTGGAGTATCAGATTAAAAACGACGAACTGTACATGTATCACCTTCGTTAGGGACGTCAGAACAACAACTTCACGGAAAGTTAGCGCGAAAATGTCCCAACACCCAAGCTGAAGATATGAAAAAAAATTGTCCGACTTGGTGTGAGTGTTAAGGAGCCGCTCAGGGCCTTATTCTTGAAACAGGGGAGCAGCGTTCTCAGGAGAAGTGTTCCTTCTTTCTCAATGATATGCAACGATAGTATAAGTAACAGAAGACGGAACACTCGCTCTCCTGGGAACGCTGCTCCTCTATTTCAAGAATAAGGACTCAGGAAGTTTGGCGCGTAAATGAGTTACAATGAGTCGATTTTAAATATGTCAAGCGGTGGGAAGCCAAATCAACCAACAGGATCATTATTCGCTTTCCGCAATTCGCGATTCGCAAGTATATGAACTAAGCTTTATTAAGAAATTTTTGCAGATTTTTTTGATTTTAAGAAAGGCCCCTGCGGGACTCCTTATGCTCCGGGGCCCCAGCGCTTTGCGCTCCCCCGCTCATCGATAGCTACGCCACTGCCTAGAACATGCATTCTCCTGAAACAAAAAAAAGATAATTATTGTTTTTCAGAATTTACGTCGCGTGACTTGGTTTGGGTAAAACTTATCACCGACCAACCGCACCGCGACCTAGCACTGGCATCAGGTTACTTTGCTGGAGATGGGCAAGCACCACCAGAAGAAGAGCAAAGACTAATCGAGTACTGCAGCAGGAGCAAACTACCGCTCCTAATTGGCTGTGACGCCAACGCCCACAGGACCATCTGAGGAAGTACCGACACAAACCTAAGAGATTAGCAACTGTTGGAATTTATCTTTGAAACAAACCTAAGTATACTTAATGTAGGGCAAGGAAATACACGTGAAAGGAGTGCAAGAACGAATTACTCTGTATAGAAACCCCAAAAATACGAACTGGAAAAATACACAACCAAACTGCTGCAATGTCACATCAAACAAAATCATTTTAGCTGCAAGAATACACGTGAAATTGTCTTTGACGTGAAGTAAAAACGAGAGATTGTAATAATGTCTAACAGCCAAGCAGCTATCAAAGCATTGAGCTCCCTGGTCATTAATTCTAAAAAAATATGGGAACGTCTACAGGAACTCAATGAGATGGGAAAAGAAAACAAAGTACCCTTTCTCTGGATGCCTAGACACATAGGGGTCGAGGGCAACGAATGCGCAGACAGACTCGTAAGAATGGAAGCATCTACTCCCTTCACTGGGCCAGAATCATTTTGCGGCATCGGAAATGCGCATCTTACAGAAATCCTTAAAAATGAAGAGAACCGACTAAATAACCAACAATGGCTAGAACAGCCAGCACTACGATCTAATGGGCAAATTCAATCAAAAAAGATCAGATCTGCTAGTAAACGTTAGCAAGAAAAGTCTCAAGACTCTAACCGGGTTTCTCTCGTGACATTGACTTAAAAAACACCAACAGAAATTGGGTTTAGAAGAAGGTGGCACCTGCAGATTCTGTGAAGACGAAGAAGAGACACCTCACCATCTTCTACTGAACTGCGATGCCGTTAGTCGCTCAAGGATGAAGAACATAGGAAGTCCCTAGAGTTGGAAAACATTCCAGCCCAGCCGTGGAACCATTCAAATTTTTGAAGGAGCTAGGACTAGAGGAGGGGTACCATAGATCAACCTTGGTCGCAGTGCAACTGATACCTCCAACACATACA
Source organism: Ceutorhynchus assimilis (assembly GCA_917834065.1). Lineage (NCBI taxonomy): Eukaryota > Metazoa > Arthropoda > Insecta > Coleoptera > Curculionidae > Ceutorhynchus > Ceutorhynchus assimilis. The sequence goes on along the minus strand of OU892283.1, from coordinate 34,021,143 downwards.
TGGTTCCTTATGAAGATTTTTGACTTTAATTATGAGAAATTGATGACGTAATATAGTATACCTATACCGGGTCGGGCACTATGAGATAAAAAAATGGACATTTGACAATGCAAGTGTTTAATCGGAATTTATAGAGATAAGATACTGTCAAAACTAGCACGGTAATATTTAGGGTTCTTTAATATACAGTAATGAGTGAAGTGTCCGGGACCGTGCCGTGACTCACAGTGAGCCAAATTTGAACCAATCAAGTGGTTTTTACAAAACATGTCAAATCAGAGGAAAAGTGCACTTTCTGAAGACAAGAGAACAGGTTGTGGAGTAGATAGAATACATAGAATGGACAAACAGATCACTTTGACTCACCGAGTCTAAACTCCGGGTCTGCACAGGATATGTTCCCACAATAACACGATTCAAACAGGAAAGTGTTCCCTTCCCTAAGAAGTTAGACTTCATCTTCATATTTAGATTTGAAAAAACAATTTTAATGTCCACTGGAAAGAAATTTACTAGGTGTACAAGTTGATAACATTGCAATGTGACATGCTCTACCAATTAAAGTATGTCAATCTTATTTTATTTCTGCCTTATCGATAAAATTTGTCTCACAAAACTGGACCGAATAGGTAGAACTTGATCGAGGCTACCAAGCTTTGGGCTAGATTTTGTTTATATATTTTCGTCTCTGTCTTTTATATTAGGACTATCCATACCTAGCCACGATTCTCTCATTATCCGAAGCCAAATTAATTAAAAATTTACCGATCCACCACCATTAATAGCACGTTCGTTCTACAACCCAATTTCTCGCCAACGCCATTATCGACACACTGTCTTAATTATAATATAATTTGACTCGAAACCGGCATACAGAAATACATGGAGGCCCCAGTAAATCGTAGGCGGGCTGGCAGTTTGCCTTAACAAATCCGACAATCAATTGCATACAATCCTCTCGTTATCACTAAATAGTATTGGTATTGTTATATACCATTAGACAATACCGAGCAGTTAGGCTTTATCGTCAGAATTGTATCAGCTATTGCATCGTTGTTGTCCTGTGTAAATTATTGTGTTGTGTGGTTTAGTAGCTGGTGTTTATTAAGCTATACTTATACGAAATATTAGTTTTGAGCTAGCTGTTGATGAAAATAATGAAATATTAATATAGATTGCCAGATTTTTGTAGATATACGCAATCAACTATGAGGAGAATTTACAAAAAAACATGCCTGCAAAAGAGGCACCATGACCCAATCATGAATAAAACACTGTAACAGAAGCTAAAAAATCATTCTGCTCAAAGGGCCATATTACAAAAGGACCCACTATGATGGATAATGCCACTTACGTCTTTTTATTATGACTCCTGCCTTTTGCTCCAGGGAAACATCATCTGGAAAAAGTTTTGCAACGGCCAACCGATAATATCATTTGATGGATCGCTCTCGAATTTTATTGCAGCTTTTATATATATAAAAAAAAAGTTGAAAGGTTATGGACCGAATGCCTGTCGGTTTTGCTAAACTCATACGCGGGCTCGCCGGAACGGTCAATAGCTACAGCAACGGCACTAGCATGCCCCCCTCATATCGGGAAATTCAAAGTCTGATTTATCTGGCGGCTGAAATTGATTGCCCGATAAAAAATCTAATGGCAAAATATTTTCCGGTCTATATAAGAGAAACGATAATATCAATAATGAAAAGAGTAGGTACGCTCTTGATTTATCGGCTTGATTTTTCGAAAATGTATACTTTGCGATGGGAATTTAGCCCAAAAAGAGGAAGCAACAGTTGAATTATAGAAAGCATATGAGTGAGTCTTTAACTGGAGAGTTTTTTTTATTAAAGAAACAATAATATTCCTAAAGAGTTTTCTATATGATACCCATCAGCACCAATATTTATTCTAGGTAGGACTTTCTAAGATTGTGGATATGAGGACCTAGAGGCTATATTCCCATCGGTTGGCAAAATGTTAATGTACGTGGTCTTCATTTTCTAGACTGAATGGCATCGTACAGTACAGTCTAAATCATTCAGATCAATAAGCCTAACTTCAATTGTGGAGAAAATCATTGACCTACACATAAGGAGTGAATCCCTAATCGAAAGCCTGCTCCAAAAGAATCAATTAATCAATTTGTCTAACATCCAGGTAAATCAACTGAGAGCTCTACACACTCTTGTCATTAGAATTGAAAGGACACACTCCAGTCAAAAAGCAGCTCCATGCACCATCATTCATTGATATATAGGATGCTTCCCATAACATCTCACATGAATCCATAAGAAGACCAGCTAGAAATAAGGGCTTTGACAAAACTACAATTGCATGAATTGAAGCCATGCTTGAGAATAGAAAAATCAAAGCAACTATTGGAAGTGACTCTCCAACAGTCTCAGCAGTCAAGGGATGGTCCCAAGGGGGTTTACTTTCCCCTTTGTGTCATTATTAGATGGTGTCTACAGGAGAGTCTAAGCGGATTTGCAACTGAGGTTTAGTATCTGGGGAGTAATCTTCGATCAGAAAATTATTTGGAACCAACATCTTAAAAGAGCTACAAGTAATATTCACATGCCGGAGATTATTCAGCCAAAAATGATCTATTGGTCACTTACACTGCAATAGTATGGTGGCCAAAAGTAAAACAACCAGCAGCGCAAAACGGATTAGCAACTAACTGTACATAAGTTCTTTTGTCTTGGATTTACAGGAGCAATATACACCTGTCCAACCGCCGCAATAAAGGCGATGTTGGGCCTCTCCTCACTAGAAATAATAGTGCGAAAAGAGGCCTGCATGGGAGCCTCGAGAATAATACAGTCCCTAAAACTTAAGGAATAGAACTTTGTCGGCCACATGAGCATTAGGAAATGATGCATAAACAAAACCAGTTGCAACACAGGTACGAATTTGAACATTTCTTCAAAGTGACTATTAAGGGCCGTAAGGGAGAAAATATCGTACCTGTATTCTCGAACAGGCCATCTGTCTGGTATACAGACGCATCGAAAAGAGAGCAAGGGACTGGAGCAGGGGTATAATCAGTAGCTCTGTCACCAAGTCCAGACTGGGGGACTGCCAAAAACTCCTAAAGCAACCGAAGTCTCGCAACAGAATCACCTTGTCATGGGTACCAGGGCACCAAGGAGTCGAGGTGAATGGAATAGCATAATAGGAGAAGTCCAGAATTGGGTTAGTTAGCTAAAACACGTTTCTAGGATTTAGACAGACGAAACAATTCATCCTGCCCCAGTCAGTGAAGGCAAAGGGTGTGATTGACTTTAGTAGAGTGAATCTAAGGCTGCTTTATCGGCTTTGCCGAAATCCCTAATCTGGGAACCTACTGGATACAAGGGCACAATAGATCTAATCAGGTCGCAGTACGGAGAGGTCCATAACCTAAACACCCCAACATAACAATCTACAACACCTTATCACTAGATTAATTTCTCCAAGGCGCGGTTTATTCTTCTTGGAGAGGTCCATAACCTAAACACCTCAACCATCACAATCTACAACACCTTATCACTACATTAATTTCTCTGAGGTCCGGTTTATTCTTCTTTAGATACACTTGCTGGTAATTATCTGCAAGATAAATTTACCGCTTGTAAAATAATATCCAATTAGCTTGTAATTATTCAATAAATTATTATCCTTTGTTGTGCCTAATTCCATGAATATTTGAATAAATACAAAAATGTTAGTTTCAAGTGTTGTTTGTGTTAATTTGGTGTTTCCTGGTTCACGTAAAGGATTACGTGAAGGATGTCGGAGTTTGGAGAATGAAGTGTTGCGAAAAAGAGGCGCATTCGTCGCCCTCTCTCCTCTTCACCTGACGACGAAGAAGTTTCTATTCCATCTGTTTTCAACAGTGAACCTGATCGGTCAATAACTTCAGCATCTACGAGCTCCAGTGAAATTTCTGGTTTGACAGGGATGAAGGTTATAGAAAACCGTGATACGTCGGATCGTTCGGTTCCGAAGACTGTAATGTCGCGGAACAATATGGTTCCTAGTTTTGATCCAGAAGACAAAGATCAAAATATTAGAAAGTGCTGTCAGAGAGTTGACGAGTTGAAATGCCTGTACAATTGAGTGACGAATCAACTGTGTACAATGCTATCTCTAAACTAGAAGGGCTAGCAAGTACTTGGTACAGAAATCTACCGTCAATCCAGTACTCGTGGGATGGACGGAAGGAACAACTTTTAAAAGCCTTCCCAGTAAAAGCGGACTATCACCAGAATCTCAGTGAGATGATGCAGCGTAAGAAAAGGAGCAATGAATCTTATTTGCTCTATTGTTACGAAAAAGTTGCTCTGCTGAATAAATGCAAAATTTGCGAATCCGATCCAGTGTCCTGTATAATTGGAGGAATTTCAGATCAAATGGTGCCCGCAGCTAGAGCCAAAGTTTATCAGGCTCATGAAGCAATATTGGGTTACCTGAAGACATGCGTAATTACACAATCCAGTGCAGCCAAAGTGGCCAAACCTCCTTTTCGCATGGACGTGGAAAAAGATAGGCGACAAAAACGATTTTCAAGAGCATCTTCAATCGTTTGTCGCAGATGCCAGAAAACTGGACACTTTGCCAAACAATGCAAGGTACCACAATGTTACAACTGCCAGAAATTTAGACACCGTGTTCGTCATTGCAGAGCGCCCAATAATCCAGAACAACATAAAAACCAAACTGCTTCCAAGGAACACGTTTTATGACTAGAAACCATCAAAAACTAAAAGTAATTTAAGGAGATTAGCGCTAATGACAAAAACTATCGCGCATTTATTGACTTTGGTTCCAGTTGCAGCATTATGCGCCGCATTCCGAAGCAAAACAACTCAACGCGCCAATTTCTAAATGTGACATCAGCCCTAAGGGTTACGGCGCAAACAAAATTCAAGTTCTAGGAAAAATTACTGTAATACTTAAAGTTGATGATGTCCAAAGGATTGTGGAATGTTTGGTTGTTCCAGCCTGTCTCCAAGAAGTTCCCATATTGATTGGTCAATCGTTTACTGAACAGCCTGGATTAATGGTACTGAAGGACAGTAATAGATTGAAATTCACCGAGTTTCAACAACTTAAGACTCCCAAGAAAATAGCGCTATGACTACTAGAACCAAATTTAATTCCTTCTAACTATGTTGGGACTGTCACTAGTAAAACGCCATTTCAAGGGGATTTTATACATTGAAGCCAGTTTCAGATGTAAGCCAGGAGAGTGAGAGGAATATGCAATCCCTAGAATACTTATCCATTTATCCGAAAAAGAAACAGCCGTTATCCCAATAATCAATTTGTCTGGAAGAGATCTCAGATTGAGTGATAAATATCCACTAGTAAGAGCTATTGCTTGTGAACTAGACAGTAGTAATTCGTCTGAATCGTGTGGATCGGGAAAATCTACCATTGATTAACGAGGAGGATATAAACATTGGAACTACTGACCCATCTCTATGGAAAAAATTAGCGTCCCTTCTTCAGGAATATAGAGACCTTTTCGGAACTGTAACTGAAAAACTTGGTGAAGCGGCTTCAGCTCAAATGGAAATATTATAGAATGGCCGAAACAGAAAAAGAAAAAGTAAGTTCCATTGTATCCGAACTCCTAGGAGCTGGAATAATACGCGAGTCAAGTTCTTCATACGCTTCCCCAGTGCTTTTGGTGAAGAAGAAAGACGGAAAGGATCGGATGTGTATTGACTACCGAAAACATCTCAAAACTATAAAAAATCAATTTCCCTTGCCAAGAATTGATGACCAAATTGACAAATTGAAGGGATGTTCCATATTTTCCAGTTTGGATCTCAGTTCGGGATATTACCAAATACCGATAGTTGAAGTAAGTAAACACTTAACATCATTTGTAGCACCAGAGGGACAATATGAGTATAACAGAATGCCATTTGGACTTTGCAATGCTCCAGCAGTTTTCCAACGCATGATGCATAAGATATTAGCTCCATATCGCGATATTGCTGCGGTCTACCTAGATGATGTTATATTGCCCAGCAAAAATTCGGACGACAACCTAGAAAGTCTCCAACAAATATTTGACGTTTTGAGAAATGAGAACATTACTTTGAATATGAAGAAATGCGTCTTTCTCTCCTCCTCAATTAATTATTTAGGCTTTGAAATAGACAAAGAAGGCCTACGACCTGGTTCTGCCAAAATTGAAGCCACCCGACAGTTTCCAACACCAAAGACAGTCAAGCAAGTTCGTCAGTTTTTGGGATTAACCGGCTATTTCAGAAAATTTGTGAAAAACTATTAAACACTTGTCAGACCCTTAACCTGAAGCAAAAGCTAATCGAACGTCCCATTCTTGCAATTTATGACCAAAATTTGCCAACTGAGGTTCACACATATGCCAGCCAAGATGGTATCGCCGGAATATTATTGCAACAGCACGAATCTCGTCTTAGCCCAGTGGCTTATTACAGCAGACATACGAATAAGGCAGAACGAAAATATTCGTATGAATTAGAGACTTTAGCAGTCGTCGAAACCTTACTGAAGTTTAGAGTATATTTGCTGGATCTTGATTTCAAGGTAGTGACCGACTGCAATGCCTTGAAAATGGCAAGTTCCAAGAGAGATCTGATACCTAGGGTCGCTCGTTGGTGGCTCCAATTACAAGAATTCACTTCCACCGTCGAATACCGCCCTGGAAACCGAATGCAACACGTTGATGCGCTCAGCAGAAATCCATGCCAATCTGGAGAACCGCCTGAAGAAAACTTAGTCCTAAGGATTGAAGAAGCAGAATGGGTTTTATCGGCTCAGCTTTCGGATGAAAAAATACGATTGATCCATAACATTTTAAGTAAACCTCCAGAAACTGACCATAACAGGGACATTTATAAAAACTTTCTTCTAAGAAATGGACGCGTCTATCGCATTACTCCTATTGGGATACAGTGGGACCTCCCCTCATTACTGAAGGTAATGTTGTGGCCTTATCTATGATTGTTGTAAGGAATTGGCGCCGTTCTTCAAGTTGTGGGTTGCGCTTGGGGTCCTCGCATGCAGCTTGATTGACACAATTTGGGTTTGAGTTTCTCAGAACTATTGTAACACTTTTACTCTGTTGTTGGAATGCTAACTGTTTAGCGAAAGTTGGGCGTTCGGGGAAGCCTCTACTCATTTTAGGTGACTCTAGCTAGTCGTCGAAGTTAGGAGAAACGTGTAATATCCAGGTTTAACTATATTATATTATTTTCCATATTGAATGATGATTTTGATGGTTTTTCTCTGTGTATGTGGAATTGATGATTCTAATCTAGAGCAAGGGGCGGTGAAACCCCCCGGTGAGTACTTTTTTTAAAATTTATTTGGCTAACAGAGCAGTAATCGTATTTATGTTTGTTCCATATGGAATATTGGCTACAAATAATTGGCTTGCAGAATGAATTGCTTTGTGAAGACCCACAAAAAGAGATCAGTAAGTTATTTAAGTAGCGAATTTCACATTATATTTCTATTGGTCGGCGGATAACTGACCGACCAATGGGATTACAGATTGCGTTTTTGTCCATCAGATTATATACTTGACACTTCATCAGAAGGTGAATAAAATGGCCCTAAATCCACTTCATCATCGAATCCCTGTGCAGTCTCAGTGTTCATACAGTTCGTATACATGGAAGCGCTCTTGTATGTGTAAATTCGCCACAAGAGATGATCCAGCATCTTCCGGCAGCAATTTCACAATAACTAATAATAAAATTATTATTAATTTACTGCCTATATGGAAGAGCAGAGGCTATAATTACGTGTTTCTCTAACAGATTCTATTATAGATTCTGATAATGACTATGTGAATTGAAATGCTTTTCTCATTTTTTCTCCGCAATACGCCATTAACTTTATTCTCAACAAGGTATAAAAAAAAATCTACTTTAAAAAAGCCCTCGAGATCCTAAAAACCTATGAATCAGGTTTGACAAAAATGATGTTATCGTGATAGCGCCCGTAAGTATACATATAGCACATCGAACGTATACTCCCCTGTTGCTCCTGCCTGACAGCGCACTTATCATTTTTCCCCCAAGTTGCCGTAATATGATGTTATAGTCCGTCAATGCTTTCAATCATTTTCGACAGCTTCTTTCTATCACCTCGAAGTCCTGTGTGTATCGGAAGAGACTGGAGCGAACATTGTATGTTCCTTAAAATATGTTTGGCTTGCGACTTACTTATTTAGGATTCAAACTAAAAAAAATAGGAACTATCTAAAGAAAATAACTATAAATGCTTTACTCTTACCACTCAAAGTATAAAAGCTTGAAAATTAAGTACTAGTTCTTGGAAAGAGAACATCTAACAGTTGTTAATGCTGAAATATGGAATTTCCGACGTAGGTACGTATCTAACGAAATAGACTCTACAACCTCCAGAAGAAGATTATCGAAAATATTTCCTGCCATCGATATGTGATTCTACAGGTGTAGGGATTGGGTGAAATATCATATTGAGGGTAAGTTGAGTAGCAATATGTTATGTTTCGTGGCTTTATATGAGAATTTTCTGAATTTCATATTTATTTTGATGATCTAAGGGATAGGGTCGTAAAAGTCAAAGCTCGGGGATAAGATTGTGGAAAATATGGTGTTGAATATTTTCCAGAAAAGTGTTAAATTATAAAAACCTGGAATAGCTTATAACAATATTAATGCATTTTTACTAGGAAATTTAGATACGTTTCTAAACAACGCATAAATATTTAGTGAGCAATATAATATACGTTTACAAATTAATTTATAGCACCCTTGATTAATCCTATGCCGACTTTACGAGGTTTCCAGTAAATTGTAACATTTCAAACAATACATGAAAAACGAGTCTGCCTTGCTTCAAGATTTTAATTACGATAGCGAAGGCAGCCTGTTTTATTTCCCTAAACTTTATTATCGGGACATTTTCCATAATAATAAAGGTATTATTGGTGTTTTCTTGTTAAAAACGCCCCGGAAAAGCCATAAAACCATATGAAATATTCCATTTCCAAAAAGCGATTTTGTGGTGGAGTTTTTAGAACTCAGCCAACAAAATACTCGTAATTTTTCAACGGCCAGACAAAGTTATGGTTGCTGCGTAAATTTTCCTTTATGCAATATAGCTAATAAAAAGGCTTTCACCCAAAATTGTTTTTGTAATTTTATACTTTTTCATTGTTATAAGCATTTTTTATTGGTTTTTAAAAACGCAAATTCAATTAGTCTTTTTCAAACATCCTCGTAATTTTTTACGGGCGACAAAACAATTTCCACAATAAGGTTAATGTTTCATTGTTTGGAGTTGGTATAATTCTTTTTAAATATTATTTTTTATGTTGGTAGTAAAATTACCGATTTTATTGAATAATAATTGTCAACTAACAATACTTACCAAGTGTTTTATCTTTATTTTCAAAAACCTATTAATAAAGAGGATTTTTGGAAGTCGTCCTGATGATGTGATTAGTGTGCCTACTTCAGTCATCGTGTAGATACTTTTCACGCTCCTTAATAAGGGCACATATTTAGGGTCCATTAAAAAAAAATTGCGCTTTCAGGTATTTCTTTTTTTAGAAAATTTCTGTTGAATAGGTAGCTACTTAACACCTAGATCCAATCAAGGTACCTATATGGTTGTCTCAAGAACTCTCTTATTTTTTTTTAATTACCACATGGCCACGCTCTAAATTTTTGTGTCTCGAAACAACACAATCTATCAAAAAAGCTCTTGAAATTGCTCAATTTCTATTTTGATACGCACCATTATCAGTCTAAGGCTGTACAGAATTGTTTTATTTAAGGTAATCCATGAAACAGCTATACCTCATCCTTTAAACTAGATACCGATTACCGATTCCCAACCATCTCTGTTGATCCAGGCATCCTCCTCTAAGCCTCAGTCTCTCATTTCTTCGTCTACTCCACTTCTCCAGCTTCTTCTTGGTCTGTCGCGTCTTCTTCTTCCCCCTGACTTCCACTCGATATTTTGCTTGGGTATATTCTTGTATCTGCCATTCTTTGTATATGTCCGAACCATATCAGCTGTTTTTCCTTTTTATCATCTACGGTTGTGTGTTTCAAGTTCATAATCTCAGATTTGTGTTTTTTTTTTTAAATCTTAGACCTGCCTGCCGCTCTCCTCCATAATTCCATTTCAGTTGCTTCCAGCATATTTGCGGCTCTGTTCCCTAATAACCAGACCTCTGAAAAAAAAATGCAAGGCGCCAAAAAATTTCCTATGGTAATGGTGAGCTCGAACTCCAGGAAGAGTCGCTCTACTAGAGCGAAGGCTCGTATTTACCCTCCGTCCCTCCCCCAGGAATTTTTGAGGTACATATTTTTTAGTTGGTATTGCCATGTAGTTCAAGGTCTTATCTACGACCTGCACAATAAGTGACTATTATGTCACTAATTTTTGCTCATTTGCGTTATGTGATGAGCTCTATTACCGCACTAGAATGGTAATGAATCATAACGCGTTCATTATCGCACTAGTGCGATAAGAGGTCATTATTTTTGATATAACTACACAATCGAGTACACGATAGTTATTCATATTAGACAAACGACAATAGTCCTTACTGTGCAGGTCGTAGATAAAATGTTGTATATCACACATACGGTAACACTCGTGTGGTTACCACGACTCGGTCTACGACCTCGTCGTGGCGATATTCCCCACTCGTTACTGTAATGAAGCTCATACCGTACTAGTAATATAATAACTATTAGTTGTTTGCCTCATGCCAACTACAGCATAGTCCGGAAAAATGTGGAGCGGAGCGGTAATGCTGTCAATTTGACATTAACAGTATGACAGGGTGTTGATTTTCCATAGACCTCAGTATCTTTTAAATTTTTTTGAATTTATTATAAATTTTATTTATTGAAAGTGTTTCCAAAAGGGTTGCTCAAAAAGTACTGTGTGTAGCACGGTCTCCTTTCCGTTCTTGATACACAATGTACTATTTTTATTTTGTTTCAGGTAAACTGTAATCACGTGTGACGAAAAGCCTTCAAGTCTTAAGCGACATAAAGCATTAACAACATCACAGAAGAAGAGCTGTATTATTCATTTTGATGAAAACAAATCAGATAATATTCTTCGATCATTCCGCTCAATCATTTCAAAAAGTTTATGAGTGTGTTGAAGTGCGACTAAGAGAATTGAGTGAAAATAATCGATTGGAAACTATGTGAAGACAAGTACTAGTGCAGTGGACCTCGATTTCTAAGACCATGATTTTTTACCATCGCTGGTACTAAAAATTCACGAATGTATAAAAAATTACAAAACGTGTATCGCTATCAGGCATTGAATGTGAACTATCAACATCCAAGCGATGTCGCAGATCTACGGTTCCTACAAGAAATTTATTTCCGATTGATAGCTGTATTTTTTGTCACAAGAATCGAAAATGCATTTCTTTGAAGAAAACGTACGAGTTTCTTACCGAATATGTTACAAAAATAGCGGGGTTGTCCATTATCGAAGCTGCAAAATCAAAATTAGATCACATATTTTTAAGTGAAATGAAAGATGTGGATTTCATAGCTTGTCAAGTGCACTATCATAATAACTGTCGTAATGAGTATCGACTTCCGGATAGGCGACTCCATGCCGCTTCGGAAAGCGACTCATTTGCGCAGCAAAAGGCCCATCGAGAAGCATTTGAATATTTAGGGAACTATGTTCAGGAAAGCATCATTGATAATGTTAATGTTGAACGCATATCTATGTTGCGTGAGAGGTATTTCTTGTTCATGTCAGAACAGGTACCAGAATTTTATAATGAAAACTATAAAACTGACAAATTCAAGGAAAAACTAATACACTATTTTGCCAACCGTATATCATTCTGTCTGGCAGCTGTGGATAAAACCAGGAGAAGCCATGGAAACTGCATTTGAAGCTGCATCATCAGAGATACGAAAAGTACAAGAGGCTGTAATGATATTGGGGCGACATATCCAGCAGGCATATAACAATTCACCGGAAATGCCTTGGCCTCCTTCAGCCAAATTTCTGGCATAGATGAAACGAAGGCACCCTAATTTACTATGTGAATTTTTGTCGCTCTTAACAAGCTAGAAACCATTGCACGTTGCCAACAGCAAAGTTGAGCGCACAGTGAATTGTTTTTCACAGAATTCTCGCTATAGTACTAGTAATGGTAAATGGAAAGTAGCGAAGCATTTGAGTTTAAGAATAACCATAAGGCACCTTAAAGGAAGTGCAGAACTGATAACTTTGGTAAACAAAGAAACAAATATGACCATTGTGTGTCATACTCACACTTGCTTGAGTTAGAGACTGCTATGTGCAAAGAACTTTGCACTTGTGTTGGGACAACTTCGACCTAAATGAAGGAGCTCCATCGGGTACTGGAACAACTCATTCAACACATGGCATTATGATTCAAGAAAGAACTACTGATATGCAAATATTGAGTAGTAGCAGTGATGTACCAAGAACGAAACAACTGTTACCCGCAAAACACGATTGAAAAGTAAATAATAAACTTTGAGGAAGTGAGACAGTGAATGGTGGTAACTTAAACAAAAAAAAATAAAAAAAGAGGGTTGGTTGGTGGCTGTAATCTAGAAACGGGACTTCGTGTGAAGGGTTGCCGACTAGCTTCCAATGCGGAGAAGAGTATGGATCAATTGAATAATTAAAAATAGAGCGCCACCTGCTTTTCCCTGTAGTACACGAAATCAATCGATAGAACGAAAGCAAGAAACTTCTACGGACCTATAGCAGCACAACCTGAAATATAAAAGTAAACAAGAAGGAAGGGCAGAAGTGAAACGCTTTGCTACAATCAGGTACGGGTTTTTAATTAGAACCAGAACAGGTTTGACTCTATAGCAAGTTCGGAGTGGATTTTCCGTATGCCCTGGAACACTTCAAATTATTAACACTAGAGCCAGAACAAAAACAAAATAAATCGACTAGGAGTACCTAACCTTACGGTCTAAAAATAGTATTTACAATAATTTAACTCAACTTGACTCCCTGAATAAAGAAGTAAAGAGTATTGTATAACACTTATAACAGCAATAATACCTGACATGTAAATTAATAGTCAAGCTTACTAAATGCAGTACCTTCATAAATGGTCATTTAACCCGAGTGTACAAGTATTTTTCTGTATTCAGTGCAGCTTGTATTTATGGGATAGTAGAGAGATATAGATCAATAATTAAAGTTGAAGTAGCAATACGTAACCTGAAGGGCAAATTTAATATTATGGAATAATATAGGTAATATAGATAATTGATTAAAATTGAAGTAACAATACATAACCTGAAGAGCAAGTTTCATATAATATACTTAGGTAATATAGATAATTAATTAAAATTGAAATAAAAACACATAACCTGAAAGGCAAATTTAATATTGTAGAAGACTGCGTCGCTGTGGTGATTTATTCCAACAAGGGGTTGGTAAGGTTTGATAGGTTCCAGATATTGAGACAATAACACAACAAACTTATCAAACCTGAGTAGTCCCTAATCCCTTGAGGTGAACCTGAAGGATTGGATTGATATCTTCCAGTGTTTCCGGTGGCCTGGGACTGGATCAGGGTCGCGACAAGAAGCAATTGGCCCTGGGCACTTGAAGTTCAGTAACTAGAAGTCACTAAAGCTTCCAATTGTCTATCGGAGGCTGAAGACTTGAAATATACAGTAACCTTAACGTTTAAATCTTTACTCAAAGTTAAGGACTAAAGCGTGACGACTAAAGGCCTGAAACAAATGAACGTTAGGAGACTGGGCGTGGACCGATAAGTAGGTATGTCCAATATTCGGAATTTATCCATATAATTAACAGGAAACTATGCTTTTACATAGGCAATAGAGAAACACAGTGAAGACGAATAAGAAAATTCACTTACCAAAATACTTTGGCCTTTAGGAATAAGCAATTGATCATGTTGCACTTTTTCGGCTCACAAAGAAATCCTCGCAAGGCGCCCTGGTGCGAAAATAACGGATTAGCCACCCTAGATCTAAAACTGGACAAATGAGAAATCGGCAAAATGTGCCTGAGGAATTTTCCCGAACACTTAATCGTGGAAACTCCTCTGCTTGTCCCTTCAATGTCCTTTAAGAAGGTTCTGTCAAAACTCCAAGGTAAAGGGTTCTGGGGAATTTTGATGGTAGTTGGGCAAGGGACTAATTTAAATTAAGTTGGTACCGGTCATTGACCTTATTTGGAGTGCTGTCAATCTAGTCAATCGAATCGGATCAGACAATCAGCTTTTCTAATGTAAATATTGTGATTTTATTTATTAATAAATTAATTGATTATTTATTTTAACCCTACTAGAAGGAATTCCATTATTAAACCTCTAACTTGTTGATTCTGGGAAGAATGAAGTTTAAAGAAAAGTGTGGCCACAACTATTGGAAAGAAAACAGTGGCTTACCTGGATGGTCAGGATGGGTCTCAGAAACATCAAATTTTAAAGGTGAACAGAAACATCCAACTCTATAGGCTACATGACACTAATTACTTCGCCAAGAAATCCTGAAACAATCGAAAAAGGCAACAGAAAAAATTGGATAGGTTTATACATTTATTTGCAACCATATGTGTAATCTCGACATTACTGACTTTTTAAAAATTTGAAAGTGACACTTTACCTGTGTCACTTCCCTCTTCGATTTCCCTCACCGATTTCCCTATTCGACTTCCCTCACCGATTTCCCTCACTCTAATTTATTTACCTTTATTGGCAACAATGAGAACATGTCAGGTGAAAACGTCAAAACAGGTGAATGACATATTTTGGCATGTTTGTTTTATTTTTTTAAAATTAAAAAAATTTAATGACTAATCATAATTAATGGTGTGCTTGCAAATAAAATAGTATACAAACCTCGGAGGAAAGTTTTCATTTCTGTCTCGAGATTAATAGTCAATCTCGACGCTTCGCGTCTCGATTGACTATATAAATCTCTCGACAGTAATGAAACACTTTCCTACTCGGTATGTAATATACTATTGTTACACTAGATTTGACGGCTGCCATCAAAGCTTATGCTGTGCAATGACATACCAAGAAATTTTCAGACGTAATCATTAACGTTGTTTCTTTTCATTATTTTGGCTGTACAGGTAAATTGATGAGTGGCTCTGGCTTTGAAGATGTTTTAATTGAATCAGGAGTATGTGCAAGTGGTTCTATTGCAAAAGTGATGTCGAGAAAACATTATAACAGAGCTATGAAACTCCATAAGCTAATGATGGAACTGCTACAGAGAAAACTTACTGAAATGTACATGACAATGAATTCTGAAAAAACTCCGGATGCTGAAAGGCTAAAAGCAATTGAAAACCTGGTAGGAAACCCTTCACATTCCAATTTGACATCTGTGAATAAAAATACATCTTTTCAAACATTTTACAAGCCCAACCAAACTTTCTTGTTTCTTGATCGAGGTAAGTGAAAGAAAACTGGGAAAAACAGCACAATTTTGGGTCGGTTATATGGACAAAGTGCTATTGATTCTAAGGTTTCAGCGAGCGAATAAAGAAAACAACTCTGACTTATACTTGGCGTGTTTGGAAGATATGATTTCCTTTTTCTTTGCATGTGCATAATTATGCCAGGTACCTTGTAATCTATACGCTCACTCTTTTGAACCTGCAAAGAACACATCTTGGAGCAGAAGAATTACTTCGCAAAAAAGGTTTCATTGTCTGTAGATCACAAGTTCATGGTTCCAGAAATGCTGTTGACGTTATGCAAATGCATTGGCGGCATAGTCGGTTTTAGCAGAAGTTTCTGGGCATATGCACGATGGTGTGTTACAAGGCATGAACGTGCTAAATACGTAGAGTTTACATTTGAAAAAGCAGGCATGTTACACACATCAGATTCCTTATCATGATATGCAAACAGGAGAAATGAAGCGAACTGAGCAATATTTGTGGCTTATGGTCTATACAGGTAGATACAAGACAATCTACAAAACCTTCTGCATGATACAACTCAGTTGGCGTCTGAACATCATATTCGAGATGCTCACTGAAATACTATTGAAAGCCTCTTTGTAAACCTCCCTAAGCCTGGATATTTCTTGAAAATCAAATTAGTAGTAAGCCCTTTCTCGTTGGGAGCGAGTAATTGATACTATTGATAAATCACAAAGGAAGCAATAATAGACTGTTATTACTGAAAAAGTTGTGAAAAATAGTGTATGTGCTTTGAAATGAAGTAGATACTATAAAGCTAATAAGTGAAGAAGCCTTACCTATATCCTTCTTATACCTACCGACTTTCGTTAGCACCCTTTCTTCCATAAAATTATTAGTTGCCAGACGAAGATATATAAACTTGCCTCTTCTTCGATACAGATCCCAGTATCCCAGTGCGTTCAATAAAATAATTAATAGCTCACCCTTAGGGGGGCTGCTGTTGCTGTGAAGCCCTAACGCCGCTTATATTCAAATTTCCTCTACGTGCGTATATTCGTCGCGCGGGGCGGCGCGCTTTCGACATGGCAGGATTATGCCGTTTAAAGCGATTAACTTAATGTAGATATCTAGGGATATTAAGGCAAATTGATTTATATGTAGGTGTATAGGGTCGGAAAATATTGCGCGTTAAATTTTTCGGATTATAATGGGCGTGAGATTGTAGGGCTTAAGGAGCCCCTCTGTCGTGAAAAAATCTATTATCTGATTTAAGTCGATCTAAAATAATTGAAAATTAGCAAATAATATTTCCACATTTATTTTGTCTCTTGTTGAGGCGAGTACTATTAATTAATGTAGGTACATTATAGCAGAAACAACGACGTTAATGATAATGTCTGCGTAGTCGGAAAATGGGGGGTATAGACAACGTATATTGGCAGCTCATTTGCTTTGAATTTAGAAATTACCTCAGTTGCAATGATATTTTTCTTCTTTTACCTATTTTTTTATCTCCGGTGAACTGCTGAGACGATGCATGTCAATATTTGAGACACAAGGTAATAGTTTCCGTAAGAGCAAGCATCCACTAGAAGGTGAGGTATATACGCAGCTGAGACCAGCTGAGTTGATTCATTTGAAAGGAGAGTCTCTACAGGCAGTACGTAGGCACATACAAGTCTGGCAAGTCAACATCTTACATGCCTATTTTAATGCAATAGAATGAAATGTCTAGAAAAAGTCTAAGGTTAAATAGAGAAATAAAACAATTTCCCCTGTTCCGCCTCCAGCATGGAGCGCTGTGAATGCTGGAGCGAGTGCTGGAGGTGGAACAGGGCAAATCGTTTTCGTTCTCTATTTAATCTTAGACTTTTGCTAGACCTTTTATTCTATTGCATTGAAATTGGCCTGTAAGATGTTCACTTGCCAGACCGGTATATGACCCATTGAGCTAGCCTCCTATTGGTGGAAATCTGTCTAACGTTAGGAGCTCGCAGCTTTTGTGAAAACTGCAGACCTGCTCCAAAAACCCATTTTCGAGTTATCTCTCTCAGTCTGGTATTGACGAGGGCATCGCATTCATAGACTATATTTCTACTACTTCACTACTTCACTGATGCAGAACATAGAGCTTGTCCAGTTCTACGTTTATTTGATTAGTGGAATGATACAACTTTGGTAATATCTAGATTTACCGAAACTTCGTGATCGTTGCACCACCTTTCGACCTCATGAGGAGCTCTTTGCGTGATGTCTTCAATGCAGCTAGATAGGTATACACTTATCTAGGAACATAAATATGAAGCTTTAATACCAAAGAAACTTATGACGCTTGTTAGGTTTTTGAAATTCGATTTTACATAACATGTTAGCTTAAAATCTCAAGACTTTTAAAATAATTGGTTGATTTTGCAGTCTACATTCATGAAGCTTCATAACAATTGTTTCCCAATTAATAGTTCTCTTGTTTCTATTGTGAAACCTAATTCAGCTACTATCCATTCGCGATTATAGTCTTACAAGTGTACCAATTGTGCAGTAGACTGCACCATAAAGAAAGTGTCTTTTAGGGAGCGCCCCACCGACATCTGATACACAATAGGCGCGTTATTAATGAAGAGCGTCGGGCGTGAAATGATGCCGCTGGACGCCCTGCGTCGCCCTATTAACGGATTAAATGTATATAGGCGCAATCTGATCTCCATACTGCTAAGCCGCTTTTGCCTTTCTGCAAAATAATTCCCTCCGCTCTTACATACAATATGTGTATGAGATTCAAAAGCTTTTAGTCCGATAATTGCAAGCATCTCGTCGCTTAGAGTTCTAAGAAGAAAATTAGATGCACAATAAAGATGCTGGCTTCAATTGGCCAAATTTGCTTATACAGGAGTAATTAATTAATTAACTCTCTTTTAAAAAGATGATCAACGGATGTAGAAAAAGCGCAAGGGCTCTAGCAAAAAAACGTTGGCTGTAAAATGACGTCCGTGCGGCTTCTGCTTCATTAAGATTTTGTTAATTAGAAATCGGACGGACGGATGATTCGTTTAATTTATAAATGGACTTGCATTTAAAAGAGAGATTTTGCGATTTTAAACATAAAGGGTGAGTTGCTGGTGATGTCTTTTTTTATTTATTCTGTTGCCCTTTTCTATGTCGCTTAAATTGATTAACCTTTTTTTTGCAAAGAGTAGGTACCTATTTGATTAATCTTTTGGTTGCTCATTCAGCCTAGTCTTAGAAAATATAGTTTTTGTATGAAAAACTGTTATTATTTGCGTGCTTAGTGCTTCCTTTCAAATGAATCCACCAGAAGTTTCTATTTTCAATATATATCACACTGAACAAATCTGTGACTGAACATGGACTGAACTTTATACATTATACAAATTATTGATTTTATATTTCTAAAACAACTCTTTTTTTTTATCTGTTATTACACTGTTGCCATAACTGTCACATTAAAAACGCCATCTACTGTTACAACAAGCAAATCATTGTTATGAAAATCTTTAACTTACAACATCCTCTCTCTCAATGATTTTCTTGTCACAACTTGAATGTACATAATATAATAATAACTAAATAACTATACCTATTATAACAGATTATGAGTACTAACTTGGTAAATATTTCATTAAAATTGTATAAAAGTGTAGTAGTACAGCAACAGGGATTCTAGGACCAAAATCCGACCATAACCTCAATCTTTCATTCTTGACACGTGGTGGATGCGCCGCCGTTGACACGAAGGTGGATGCGACGTCGGCGCCATCTTGTCAAACATCATGGCGCCATCTGTCGTGAGTGTGGTGAATTCTTGCAATTGATCGACAGGAATGGTTCGGGGAATTACAGGTTCCTGTAATATGGAGTTTGCGTGGAAGGGATTGTTCCGAGTCGTTTCGAAATCGCTACGTATAGTTAATTATGGTTCGGGGAATTACAGGTTCCTGTAATATGGAGTTTGCGTGGAAGGGATTGTTCCGAGTCGTTTCGAAATCGCTACGTATATTTAATTATGGTTCGGGTTCTGTGATGACGTCATAGCGACCTGGGTCACGTCCGTGGAGTCATTTAGAGTACATAGTGCAAAGTTTGATTCATGGTTCGGGTTCTGTGATGACGTCATAGCGACCTGGGTCACGTCCGTGGCGTCATTTAGAGTACATAGTGCAAAGTTTGATTCAGGGTTCAGGTTCTGTGATGACGTCATAGCGACCTGGGTCACGTTCGTGGCCCCATTTAGAGTACATAGTGCGAAGTTCGTTTCATGGTTCTGTGATGACGTCATAGCGACCTGGGTCACGTGGGTTACGTCAGTGCGGGTCCGTGGCGCCATTTAGAGTACATAGTGCAAAGTTCGATTCATGGTTCGGGTTCTGTGATGACGTCATAGCGACCTGGGTCACGTCCGTGGCGCCATTTAGAGTACATGTGTCAAGTTTGATGTGTCATATAACAGGATGCTGTGGTGGTGACGTAACTATGAGGGTCCAGCAGCTAGCTTCATGTTGTACCTAGTAGAGGGTGTTCGAACTTAAGGATGATACACACCTACAGTATTGCTCATTGACCTCGTGTGTTACCATTTACGACGCCATAACTAAGTCATCAGCTGTTTAAACAACCTACGTCAAGGCGAGAAATAACATGCTGCTTACGTCACAACTGGTGATTTACCGTTGGGGAGAGAGTGGATTTGTTCCACACAGGCCTTATGAGGATAGGCTATCCTGTAGTAGTAGTGTGTATTATCCTTGGTTGGAACCAACGTTTGATGGGAAAGGGGCCTCGTTTTTTTTTATTAAAAACATACATTTTTTAAGACAACGATTTCAAAAAGCGAATATTTTCCATCAATAAACTGCTTAATATGATCCAATCATTTTGGTGGTACGTCTTGGGAGCAACACTGCGTTATCGTCAAATTCGACGAGTATTTCAAATCCATAGCTAAAAATATGCCACAATTGTATCGATTACCTAAGTATATAAGATATTTACTTACTAGGTTAAAATAATAATTTCTGTACAATAGTTTTATGATCTACCTTAATTTGTATAGTTTATTGGTTCCAGTAAAGATTTGCAATTATTTTGAGGTCTCTATCGTAGAAAATATTGGGAACTTTCACTTTATACCAGGTCTTATAATTTTCTCAGTGTTTTTGATCCTTTGTTATAAAAAGACAGGTCTTGTTGATTGATTTCAAATCCATATCTAAAATATTCATAATTGTATCGATATCAGTATATAAGATATTCACTTACTTGGTTAAAATGATAATTGTTGTGCAATAATTTTATTGTTGTTGACGAGTCTCAAACAAGACTGAAAGAGCTTAATTATTATAAAATCCGATTCAAACTTCGAATTAACAACATAACATACAAAAAACGCTGTCAAAATATTGGGAATTTCACTTTCTATGAGGCTTCAGGTCTTGTAATTTTCTCAGTGTTTTCAATCCTTTGCTAGGAAAAGACAGGTCTTGTTGTTGATTGATATTAGTATATAAGATATTTACTTACTTGGTTAAAATCAAATTAATTGTTGTGCAATAATTTTATATTTTTCACTGGTGACGAGTTTGAGCAAACTGAAAGAAGCTTGTTATTATAAAATCCGATTTAAACTTCGAAAACTTTGATATCACATACAAAAGCACCGTCAAATGTAAACGCTTATTCGGCAGTTTTTTTATCTGAATTATATCAGGACCGTTCGCAGAAATCGCCCGAGAAAAACAACAACACATTTTAAAGATAATTTTTTAGTTTAAGGCGTAATTATTAAGTTAGATATTAATATGTCCATTTTTATTTTAAAAAAGGTGACAAATTCAATCGATTTATCAAAATTTAGAAGAATAGATTTAAATTAGCATCGTTGACATTTTATTAGCCAATAACCCTATGCAATACAAAATTTCAGTGGATACATTGTTACCTGTAAAAGATGAGGATTCAATTTTTATTCTTTGTACAAAAAACGCAGCATCCAGTACCAGTACTTTGAACCTGGATTTTCAAAGTTTAGTTTCTTGTGCGATAAGTGTCGGTTTCGAAAAACTGTAAGTACTATTTTTAAATATCTAAGTGATGTAGGATAAATCATGCCCTGAGACATATTTTAAATTAACACAAACCTCGATTATTGAATTATTTTTATTTTCCTTAACACATAAACATATTGTTTGTTTTTTAAAAATACAGACAACCCTGAGTACCTATTTCTTAATTTAATTCCAATAGTTTTTTTCGGAGCAACTTGAATTTACTTTTACACTTACATTTGCACAAAACTCAAATTTCTTTTTCTAAAATTTAGGTAGGTTCTTTAACCTATTTAAACTGGTTTTATTTTTTCATTTATTTTAAAACAAACCTCCATAAACAGCGAATTTTTAATTTTGTGCACAAAATCGTTCACCAGGAAGGAGATAACCTGAAACGTCATGGGATTGCTAATCATCTTCCAAGATCTGTAACCAATGTGGTGGGATTTTTAAAGCAGAGGGGGCTATCCAACACCACCCAAACACCCAGCTCCAAGAG
The DNA here is from genome assembly GCA_917834065.1 of Ceutorhynchus assimilis. Taxonomy (NCBI): domain Eukaryota; kingdom Metazoa; phylum Arthropoda; class Insecta; order Coleoptera; family Curculionidae; genus Ceutorhynchus; species Ceutorhynchus assimilis. The sequence continues at coordinate 33,999,129 of OU892283.1, read as the reverse complement.
AGCCTCCAAACGAAAGGCTGGAGATCCCGCCGCCCCCATGATGAAGCAAGCTAGACTTTTGCTGGTAAGTTGACATTAAGCGAATTTTTTAAATCTAATTTAATTATTTTCAGGACCTTCAATATCAGCCACATGCCGGTGGTGTGAGGATTGCGACTTGGAGGCACCGATAAATCAATGGGGTGGTCATCTTCGGTGTCTCTAGCACCGAGCCAACACCTGGTGAAGCAGGAGGAAGACGTTAGTCTTGTCAAAACATCTTTCAAGAACCGAATTGAAACATAGCGGCTTTCATCAAAGCAGGACCCTATCAGCGTGAAGCACGTTTTGAAATTAGCTGTGGCATACCTATCCAGTATTAGGACGGACGGAGGACTGAATGATTTTATGACACAATTACCAGGATAGCAGAAAATGCGTATGCGAAAAAAATAATTTAGAGCAAACAGTTAAATAGCGCAAGGATATGAGAAAACTAACTTCGCACATTCTTGAGCAACCGACCCACCGAATTCGGCAAACATGCGTACACGTACACGAGAAGAAGGGGTTTTAGAACTGGTTTTTCCTTTAACAAATCACGGTAACTATGGAATAACATAATAGAGGACTAAAATATGACACAACCACTTTCAAGTTGAAACTGGAAGTAGCCTATAAGGGGCCCAAATAGCCTCAGTAAAGTGCTAGAAAGATACCGGTTGCCACTACCACCCCCTGCTCAGAAATAAATTTGGTCATTTGGGTTTTCAGGCATCCTGAACAAAAAGTTCACAGAATTCCAGGAAAAAGAAAGCGGTGTGTATCATTTCAATTGCAGTGTTATATACTAAACAATGTCTCTTACAGGCTGGACGCTCCAACAACTTTAAGCTCTAAATATAAGTATCAATAGGATCATAACCCTCTAAAAGCCTATTCATATCTGCCAGTACCAGGATAACCTGTAACGTCATGGGAGTTGCCGCACATCTGCAATCAATGTGGTGGAATTTTTAATTCATTTCATCCACAAATAACATGGGTTGAGGAAAAAAGTATGCGGAAATTTGGGATCTGTTTCTATTTAAATACTCAATATCTATTGAAAAAAAAAAATATATTCAAGGGTGACGATAAAGACGTATTTCATTTTTATGATTATGAATATTGATACAATTTAGATGGTAGTCGCACTCACAGTCCTATTAACCATATTGGCAATGATTGTTGAGAATAAAAATAAGCTTTAGTATAAACTATGTTTTATTCTCCTGAGAATGACAGAGATGAAGCCACCATTGATCTCTGTATACCACCAACTCACAGTCAAATAGCGCCAGCACACACTTAACATAATATCATACAACTTTTATTTATGTTCCAAAATTGTATCAAGATTATTTTCATTTCAATAATTTTTGAAAAGAAACTTCTTAAACGGCTTTCTGCTATTTGGACGACAATGGAGAGTGATTTGAAAAACGCGTCACGGGCAAATTTCGTTACTCGAGAGAGAAGGAAGATGTAACGTAAAGGAACAGAGAAAGACAGCTATTGATTGACACACACCAAGGATTATAAGCGTCGAGAGGAGTGCCCATTATTGACAAGCGCCGATATTGACACAAACCAAGGATTATAAGCGTAAGGAGGATTGCCTATTATAGACAAGCGGTATTGGAAAAATAAAATCATTTCTGGCGAATTTCGAGGTTTTCCTGATATCTCTGGACAGCACTCGGAATTTTTGAAATATCAAAGCAGCATAATAATGAGCACAAAGTTGCACTATACTTTCTTCTGATTCAACCGACGTCGGGTCTCTTTCCGTAGGATTCCAATACAGGTTTCGAATAGGATTCAAAATAGCTAGTATTCGAATGCTACCCAAGTCTCCCAAAGTACCAAGTGTTATCACAGGAGTCTATTCGAAACATGCCGCATTAGTAATAATTATCAAACTTCAAACTTGTATAACAGGAGACTTTCTCATTGAAATGAAGCATTACGTTGATAGACTTGATACTGTTTACAATCCCAATCCCCATTAAGTATACATGCCCCAGATGTAAGGGTGAAACTGATATACCCAATCGAGTTTGTTTGCCTTACGAATTTTCACAATTTGTTGAACAAAAAAGGATACCATCCCATTATTTTGCAAAACCCGAACGTAGAACCTAAATTATGAAGTTGTACTAGTAAATTTTCTGTTAAATAAAACTTTTGTTATTATATTTTTCTGCTTTTTATTTATGGCCTCTAGACTAGGTTAGGCTATAATAATTTAAACAAAATTCAACGAGAGCATTGTGCACAACATTAGGATAGGCCATCGAATACTAACCAAGATTTTTTGCAGAAAATTCTATCTCTAGTTCTTTCACTATTTTGTCACTTCCAGGTCCAGTCACAAGAATATCATCCACCCATAATATCAACCACACATCTTGTCCAAAATATAGAC